>CM066034.1:1022967834-1024174917 GCA_033557465.1 Ichthyophis bannanicus | reverse complement strand
ACTCTCCTTTTTCCATCAAGTAGTGGGCTTGTCAGTAAGAAATGCTTTATGTGTACTCTGCTGTACAAAGCAGCTGAATTATGGTCTAAGTTACCTTTGGAACTGAAATCTGTTTTGTCTGTTGTGTTATTTAGGAAAAGATTGAAAACTTGGCTATTCCCCTCTTAAGATTTCTAAGAGGAGTTTTTTTTATTTTTTTTAATTTCTTATGTATGATTTTTATTACTTGTTAACCACACTGATCCGTTTTGATTGGGAGTGTAGCAGAATAAAAATTGGTTAAATAAATAAATAGATTACTGTAGCACAGTACTGTTTGGCCTACTTTCTTCCTATTTGAAATCTTTGCAGATAGAGCAAAATGCTGCTGCTCTTTTGATTTTAGGTGTAAGATTGCGTGAGCATATCTCCACTGCATTTTTTTCTGAGTTTCAGGTCTGATTTAGGGTAATGGTTTTGACTTCTAAAGTTCTGAACCGGGAGCTCAACCTCCCAGTTACAATTCCATGGGAGCTTCGTTGCCCCCCTTGGGAGGCTGAGATCTTATGTAGAAGGTTATTAAGGTGTCTCATAAGGTTCATGTTTAAATCGGATGTTGTCTGTCTTTCACTTCTTTGAAGTTGAATCAATTGCCCATGGATTTCAGACTGATGAAATATCATGTTGAATTTTTGGAAACAGTTGAAAGCTTTTTATTTTAGATTAGCCTTTGGCAAATAGTCAAGTATAATTCATCGGAAATACAGTTGAGATAGCTAAACTGGAGTGAACAAAGTGATTCCTTTACCCCCCCCCCCCCCCATGCAGCAAATCTTCAGGGCCGTGATCCCTCCCAGTTCTGCTCACTCTTACTGATGTCAGTGCCTGCTGCTGTCACCACCTAATGTTTCCCTTATCCCTGTACAGCATCCCCCCCCCCCCCCGCTTTGGCCAGCACCTCAACTCCCAAACTATTTTGTTCTACAGCAACTGCAACAATAAAAAAATAAAAGCAGCAACAGCCCCCGCCCCCCCCCCCGATACACATGCCTGCACCAGCCAGCCATGATTCTCTCAGTGCATGCGGTTTTGGGCACTTCATCATCCAGCCACTGACGCACACTTCCTGTTGCCATGGAGTCAGGACGCCGAAGAGCTGAAGACTGCATGGGCTGAGAGCAGGGGACAGTCTGCTGCGTGAGGCGAGAGATGTGCTGGCAAACCCCACCCTTACCCTGGCAGCCAAAATGGAGAGGCCTCCTCAGAGCTCTGGTTAGGAACCAAGTGGTCCCCTCACTCATAACACTGATTAGATGGTTTCCCCAAGAATAAAGAAAGCAATATATTCCCAATGTTAGTTGTAAAAAATCTTGGCATTTTTATGCAGCAAAAATTGTAGCAGCTTAATTATGTAGCCTGGGAATCTAATGTAAAATGAACTAATTTCTGACATTGTGTACACTGAACCCGAACAGTATTAAATGTAATATATATTCTGCAAGAACAAAGAAGATGCAAGTGATCATACACCAAGAAGCAAAATGAAAAAGTGAGAACCACAGCTAATTTTATTTCCGTGTTTTAAACTGCTGTGCTTCTTGCGCTTTGGACATAAAAAGTGGCATTTTAGAAAGGTGGTCCTAGTTAAATCAGACACACCCAGGGCACAACATGCCGAGAAACGGCAGGGATGCCCAAGGCCAGCCGCCCTCTCCTCAGCTGATGCCACCACTATCCTCCCCAGCTACCACTGATTCTGTCTTAGGAGGGGGACGCGGAGGCAGGCAGCAAGAGCAGTAGTATTTCAAAAAACAGTGGCTTTTTGCTACTGCTTTTGGAAATACTGCTGCTGCCCACCCCCTCAAACAGAAGTGGTCACAGCTGGGAGGGGAGGGTGCCACTCCTGCTGACCCAGACAGGCCAGCCCTGGGGACACCTATGTCTTCATCTGATTTTAGACACATAGATATTCCCAACATGGACTTTCGTGCTGGTGGACACGTAGATGTCTCCCTTAGGAAAGCATGGGGCAGGGACCTCCATCTCATGCAAACCAGCATAAGGAGATGTTTAGCAGTGTAGCAAAACCAAAACATGAGCCCTCATGTTTCATCAGTGTTCATTGTCAACATGGAAAATATAGGAGACATGAGCAGATCTACTTTTCCACACCCTCCAAATGTCTGTCTGACAAAAACGAGCACTTTTACATAGAAACATGATGGCAGAAAAAGACCACATGGCCTATCTAGTCTGCCCTTCCATATCAACAACTACAATACTTCCCTTATTTATTTATTTATTTTATTTTAACATTTCTTTTATACCGCGCTTTTTATCATCAGTGCGGTTTACAGTTAACAGAACGACTCGAGGACCGCAGGGCACTCCCGAGTTTACATCGAACAGGGAAAACAACTTGGAAAGAACAGGGGAAACTATATACAATTTACATGTTGCTGTGTCAAAGTAATGTTACAAGGGTAGAACAGGGGAGTGTGATCCAGAGTGGACTGTATTCCATTTACAGACCACTTCCTCTTATCAAACTTGTATTAGCTGATAAGCTATCAGGTTGTGGGATGGTATGTGTGAGGGTTTGAGGCGTGAAGGAATTATTGTATTGTGGAAAGTGAGTAATGAACAAATGGTGTTTGAGGGCCTTTCTAAATTGAATGATGTCCTTGATTGCTCTGATGTCATGTGGGAGGTTGTTCCATGATCTGGGTGCGTAGGACACAAATGCCCATTTGTTGGTTGATTGTGCCCATTTTGTGGAAACTTTTGGAATAATAATTATGTTGGCGGAATGCAACCTCTTGGATCTGTTGTTGGGGGGTTGGGAGAGGAGCATGGAGTATCTCTTTTCACTTAGAGATCCTCTGTTGGTCCCATGCTTTTTTGAGTTCAGTTACTGTCCTCATCTCTACCACCTCCACTGGGAGACTATTCCACGGATCCACTACTCTTTCTGTAAAGAAATATTTTCGCATATCACTCCTGAATCTATCTCCCTTCACCCTCATCCCATGTCCCCTTGTAGCAGAGCTTGCCTTCAATTGAAAGAGGCTCTCTCCCTGAACATTTATGCCTCGGAGATATTTAAACATCTCAATCATATCACCTCTATCCTGCCTTTCCTCTAAGGTGTACATATTAAGATCCTTAAGTCTGTCCTCATATGCTCCTCCCACCTTGAGAAGCTTGTGCTGTTCATATAACCCTTTATACAGTTACATTAAGTGGCCTGTATATATTTATCATGTTCTCCCTGTTAAGAAACTTGTTTAATTGTATACCCAAGTTATTATACCTGTTTATTGTAAGCACAAATCACTAAACTGAGATGTGTAGTTTTAACGTTCATTGTAAACCGCACTGATCTCAAATAGCGCGGTATAAAAGAAACTGTAATAAATAAATAAATAAATAAGACCAATAACCATTTTAGTAGCCACCCTCTGCACCAACTCCATCCTGTTCACATCCTTTTGAAGGTGCGGTCTCCAGAATTGCACACCATACTCCAAATGAGGTCACACCAAAGACTTATACAGAGGCACTATCACCTCCTTTTTTCTGCTGACCATTCCTCTCCCTATGCACCCAAGCATCCTTCTAGCTTTTGCCGTCACCTTTTCTACCTTCTTAGCTACTTTAAGATCATCAGACACAACCACGCCTAGGTCCCGCTCTTCTTTAGTGGACAAAAGTACTTCACCCCCTATACTATATTGTTCCCTTGGATTGCTGCCAAATTCAAGATCATTCTTCAAACTTAACTAGATCCCTCCTCATGTTATCTACACCTTTCTTGGCGTCTACTCTTTTGCAGATTTTGGTATCATCCGCAAAGAGGCAAATCTTAACCGACAGCCCTTCCGCAATATTGCTAACAAAGATGTTAAAAAGAATTGTACTAAGGACAGATCCCTGCGGCACACCACTAGTAACTTCTCTTCAGAGCGAGTTCCATTTACCTGTACCCTTTGTCAACTCCTCCTCAACCAATTTCTAACCCAAGCAGTAACTTTAGGGTCCAGCCCTAGGGTGTTCTGTTTGTTGATATGTCACCTGTGCAGAACGATGTCAAAGGCTTTACTGAAATCCAAGTACTCCACATCTAGGGCTCTCCCTCTGTCCAGCTCTTTACTCACCCAGTCAAAGAAATCAATCAGATTTGTCTGACAAGACCTGCCTCTGGTGAATACATGCTGCCTCCAATCCTGTAATCCATTGGACTTGAGAAACCTCACTATTTTTTCTTTGAGCAGCATTTCCAATAATTTACTCACCACAGAGGTTAGACTAACTGTCCTGTAGTTTTCAACCACACCCTTACTTTTGCTTTCATGTAAAGGGGCCACATGTGCCTCTCTTCAGTCCTCTGGCACCACTTCCGACTCCAAAGAGGCATTGAAAAGGTCAGTCAGCAGAGCTGCTAGAACATCCCCAAGTTCCTTCAGTATTCTCGGATGTATTCTATCTTGTTCCATCGCTTTGTCTACTTTTAGTTTGGCTAGTTCCTCCCGAACACAGTCTTCTGAAAACTGTTCAAGATCCCTGTTGCTTCTGTTCCTTTTTGTGGGTGTTTTATGAGGTCCTGTTCCTAGCCCTTCATCTGTGAACCCAGAACAGAAATATTTGTTAAGCAATTCTGCTTTATCCTCATCAGCTTCTACATATTCTCCAGGACCAAGCAGGAAGTCAGTCCTCACATATGGGTGTCATCGACGCCGATGAAGCCCCCGCGGAGCATTTCCCCAGCTTTCTATGAAAGCCTTTGGGAATGCAGGCACGCATGCGCGGTTCCCTTCCTGCCTAAAGGTGCCATCTTACCTCAGTCTCTTTTTTTCCAAGAAGCCCACCGGACGTGTGTCCTGTCATCCCGGATAAAAGTTTATTTTTTTCGGCAATTCTCACTGTTTTTTCTCCCGGTTCGACGCCGGTTCCCCTCTCGCCGGGTTCGGTACGCCGGTATTGAGCCCGATTCTTCTTTTTCAGTTTTTGCCCTTCGTGGCTGGCGTTCGTGCCCTTTTTTCCTTTTTCCCTGGAAGGCCGGTCCTTTGACCTCGCGGAGACTCTTTTTTCCCCGATGGCTTCCAGCGGTTTCAAGATGTGTGATCGGTGTAAGAAGTTAATGTCTCTCACCGACACACACGACTGCTGCCTTCGGTGCTTAGGTCCTGATCACGACCCTAAGTCGTGTGGACCATGTGGGAAGATGTCTTCCAAGGCACTCCGAAGTTGCCAGCAGCAGAAAGAAAGGCTTTTCTTGGACTCAGCCTCCGGCCGGGCCCGGACCTCATCTGAGGCCTCGACATCTGATTCTGATCCCGAGTGCCGTCGAAGCTCCTCGGACAGGGGGTCCCCCAACCGGGAAAGCAAGAGGAAGAAGCGGCTCGTGAGGGCATCGTCGGAGGAGGTCCCTGGCTCCTCGAGGGCCAAGTCTAAGACCCCCGACCGTCGCCCCGGGCCCGTGGAACAAGAGAAGCCTGCCAAAGTTCCTCGCATGGAGCCGGAGTCTGCTGGACACGTAAGCCCCGTAGTCCTCGGACTCTCCTCCCAGAGAACTGACGTCGGGCCCGGTGCTGCCGGGGCCCGAGTCGTTGGCTGCTGCGACTCCCGAGCTGAGTCTCAGGATGACGGCCTTGGAGAGCAGACTGCCTTCATGGAGCAGCAGCGGGCACTGATGGCCAGCCTGTCTGGCGCATCTGCCCCGACCACCGGGACATCGACTTCAAAGTCGACCCCGGAGACCGAGCCGATACTAGAGTCCATCATGGCTCAAAGTCGACCTCGGTCGCGGTCTCCCTCGACCTCCCGTTCGGGACCGAGGGCGTCGACGCTGGTGCCTCCGGCATCAGGGCGGGTGCTCCAGGGCCCCGCGGGGTCGGACCCTGACTCCTCCTTGGACGAGTCCACCTGGGAGACGAAGGATGAGGAGTCGCCCGATACCTTCAAGACTCAATGCGTCCCATCGGACTCACCGCAGTCTGAGCCCCGGAGTAGATCCCCTCCGGAGGATACTCAGTTCTCGGAGTTCGTCCGGGATATGGCCACTGCCTGGGTGATTCCGGCGGATCCCGAGGAAGAGCCTCGAGCTGAAGAGCTCGAGGTGCTGCAGTATTACTCTCCTCCGAAGGAGGCCTTTCTGTCCCGGTTCCTCCGATGTTGGAACGGCTCCTCTTCCGTATGTGGGAGGCACCGGCCTCGGCGCCGGTTTTAAGCAAGCAAGTTGACTCGATCTATCGACTCAGAAAGAGCCCTGGTTTTCAAAAGGCACAGCTACCACACCATTCCATGGTTGTGGAATTGGCCATGCATTGTCTGAAGAGCCAGAAGATGCACTCTGCGGTGCCCCCCGGCAGGGAGGACCGAAACCTCGATGGCGTTGGTAGAAAGTGCTTTCAGGGCTCGATGCTTGCTTGCTGTGTCCAGTCTTACCCAGCTGTACATGGGCATGTACTTACGGGACCTGGTCAAGGAGCTGGCCAGGTTCTCTGCTGGACTCTCCGGGGAACCCTTGCAGAGATTTAAGTCCTTGTCCTCGGGGATTCGGGACTGCTCGAAGTTCATGTCCTGCGCCGCCTACGATGGCTTCGAGGCTTCGGCCCGAGTTGCGGCAGCCGGCATTGCGGCTCGACGCCAGGCATGGCTGCAGTCATCGGACCTCGAGCCATGGGTTCAGGACAAGTTGGTCGATGTTCCTTGCAGAGGTGAGAACCTTTTTGGCAAGCCCATGACCGAGAAGGCCGCTCAGCTCGAAACAGAGCACCTTACACGGACAAGGCTGTCTAGGAAGACCTCTGCCCCTTCTCATAAAAAGAAGGGCTCGGGTAAAAAGCCCTTTTACCCGAGGAAGGGCACTGCCTGCAAACAGTACCCTCAGTATCAGGCTGCCCAAGCTGCACCCCAGGGTCAGCAAGCCAAGGGGCAGGGTAATGGGCCTCATAGGCAGAGGACCCCAAGCCTCCGGCCCCTGCTCCCACTCAGCAGGGTGGGGGGTTTTGACTCTTTGAGCATAGCCTCTCCATCCCTGCTCTCCCAACCCTGCACAGGAGGTCGCCTCGCCCTCTTTGCCCACCAGTGGCCCCTCATCACCGGGGACAGTTGGGTGTTGGACATAGTCCACAGGGGCTATGCACTGCATTTTCACCAACTGCCTCCTCCTTACTTTCCAGGGGAGCCTCCAAGGCCTCCCCTTCACACAGACCTTCTCCTTCAAGAGCTTCAAGGTCTGTTGGTGGACAGGGCGGTGGAGTCTGTGCCTCCCCACTTGCAAGGTCACGGATTCTACTCCAGGTATTTCCTGGTGCCCAAAAGAACCGGTGGCCTTCGACCCATTCTGGACCTCCGGAACCTCAACAAGTTCCTAGAGAAAGAAAAGTTCAAGATGCTTACTCTTGGAACACTTCTGCCCTACCTCCAGCAGGGAGATTGGCTATGCTCCTTAGATCTAAAGGATGCATATACCCACATCCTCATTCATCCAGCCCACAGAAAGTACCTCAGGGAGGAAACCATTATCAGTACAGAGTACTGCCTTTTGGCCTCACCTCCGCTCCCAGGGTCTTTACCAAATGCCTGGCAGTGGTAGCGGCCTACCTGAGAAATCAGGGAATCTTTGTCTTCCCTTATCTGGACGACTGGCTCATCAGGGGTCAGACGTGCCAGGAGGCCAGACAAGCCACCCTCAGAACTATTGCTCTTCTTCAAAGCCTGGGGTTTGTAATAAACTTCGCAAAGTCCACTTTGCTCCCCTCCCAAAACTTGGAGTTCATAGGAGCAAGGCTAGACTCTCTGCTGGCAAAGACTTTCTTACCAGAAGACAGAGCACAAAGATTGATAGCCTTGGCAAACCAGTTTCTCAGCAGGTCACTAGTCTCCGCCAGACTCTGCCTGAGGCTTCTGGGCCACATGGCTTCGACAGTACATGACCCCCAATGCCAGGCTCCATATGAGGCCTGCACAATGGTGCCTTCGGACTCAGTGGTCACAGGCCACAGGCAGCCTCAGAGACAGGATAAGGGTGTCCAGACAATATCTGACTTCCCTCAACTGGTGGCTGCACCCACCCAATCTACTAAAGGGGGTGCCTTTTCAGATTCCAGAGTACACGGTAGTACTGACCACAGACGCTCCCTGCAGGGCTGGGGAGCTCATTGTCTAGGCAAGTGCACCCAGGGCCTGTGGTCTCCTTGGGAAGCTGCACAGCAGATCAATCTCCTAGAGCTCGGAGCTATTCGATTAGCACTCAAAGCTTTCTCTCCTACTATGGCTCATCAATCTGTCCTGGTTCAGACAGACAACCAGGTAGCCATGTTTTATGTGAACAAAAAGGGCGGGACTGGGTCCAGAATCCTTTGTCGGGAGGCTCAGGACCTTTGTTCATTTGCCCTTAAGCACAACATGCTCCTCAAGGCTGTGTACCTTCCAGGCCAGGACAACTACCTGGCCGACCGGTTAAGCAGAATTCTGCAGCCTCACGAGTGGCAGCTGCATCCTTCAGTAGTTCAGAGGATCTTCCTAAAATGGGGTCTCCCTTTGGTGGATCTCTTTGCCAGCCCAATGAACAATCAACTGCCAAAGTTCTGCTCCAGGAAACCACATCCTCTGAGAATAGAACATGTATATAGTTTACCCTGTTCTCCAAGTTACTTTTTCCTGTTCAATGTAATGACCTGACTTTTGTTTATTGTCGGATACTGTTTCGTTTAATGTAAACCGCGCTGATCGCAAATAGTGCGGTATATAAGAAATGCAAATAAATAAATAAAATAAATAGCAGCAGATGCTTTCCTGATTCCATGGTCTCAGGGCCTCCTGTATGCATTTCCTCCCACGCCCTTGGTGACCCGAACTCTCTTCAAAATCCTTCAGGACAAGGCCTCGGTCCTACTGGTGGCTCCCAGGTGGCCGAGACAGCCTTGGTTTCCTCTTCTGCTTCAACTGGCGGTGGATCCCCCACTACCTCTGGGGTTGCAACCCAACCTTCTCTCACAGGAGCAGGGTTCCCTTCTGCACCCCAATCTCAAAGCTCTCAATTTGATGGCCTGGAGGCTGCAAGGGTAGTTTTGGCTCCCTGGGGCCTGCCTCAGGAAGTTGAGGAGGTTGTCCTAGCCTCTAGAAAACAGTCCACTAGGAAAACCTATGCTCTCAAATGGAAGAGGTTTTCTGTGTGTGGTGTCAGCTACGTACAGAGGATCCTTTCTCCTGTACTGTGTCAGTAGTGCTTCAGTACTTACTGCACTTATCAAATCAGGGACTTAAGTCCAATTCTGTTCGGGTCCACCTCTCAGCTCTAGCAGCTCACCACTCACTGGTGGAGGGACATTCTCTGTCAGGTCACCCCTTGGTGTCCCGCTTTCTCAGGGGCTTGCTTTTGCTCAAGCCTCCAATCCGTCGTCCTGCCCCTGAGTGGGAGTTGAATGTGGTATTGCAGCAACTGACTCGCCCACCATTTGAGCCGATGGCTACTTGTCCACTACGCTTCCTATCCTGGAAGACACTCTTCCTGATAGCCCTTACCTCGGCTAGGCGAGTGAGTGAGCTTCAGGCCCTGGTCTGTGATAGGCCTTACACCAGGATTTATAGGAACAGGGTGGTCCTCAGGACTCATCCCAAGTTCCTCCCAAAGGTTGTCTCCTCTTTCCACCTCAATCAGGAGGTGGTTCTTCCAACATTCTTCTCTAGGCCTCATGCAAGCCAGGCTGAAACAGTCCTGCATACCCTGGACTGTAGGAGGGCCTTATCCTTCTACCTTGACCGTACGCAGGGGCATAGGAGGGCTACTCAGCTCTTCGTATCCTTTGACCCCAATAAGTTGGGGTTGGCTGTGTCCAAGCGTACCTTGTCCATCTGGGTGGCTGACTGTATCACCTGGGCTTACAAGGCGGCTGACCTTCCTTTGCAGGGTCGGGTCACGGCCCTTCGTGTCAGGGCAATGGTTGCCTCAGTGGCTCATCTCCACTCTGTGCCCTTGGTAGACATCTGCAGGACTGCAACTTGTTCTTCAAGCCAGACATTTGTGGCCCATTACTGTCTGGAGAGGGAGTCCCGTAGGGACAGTGCTTTTGGCCAAGCAGTACTCCAGAATCTCTTTGAGGTTTAGGCAACTCCTGCCCTCCTGCCCTCTGTTGGGCTACCGGTGGAGGTTGTGTCCTTGAAAAACCTTTCTTTGCTGCTGAGACTAGAGGGAGTTCTCTTGTTCAGCCTGGGTTCCTCGGTAGCCCAGAGCTAGGGAGTCACCCATATGTGAGGACTGACTTCCTGCTTGGTCCTGGAGAAAGAGTAGTTACTCACCTGTAGCAGGTGTTCTCCAGGAGCAGCAGGAATCGGTCCTCACAACCCTCCCTCCTCCCCTTGAAGTTGCAGTTGTACATAGTTTATTTTTCATTTTTGTGTGCTGTTCTTAGCTGTGTCATTTGACTGAGGTAAGATGGCACCTTTAGGCGGGAAGGGAACCGCGCATGCGTGCCTGCATTCCCAAAGGCTTTCATAGAAAGCTGGGATAATGCTCCGCTGGGGCTTCATCTGCGCCGATGACACCCATATGTGAGGACTGATTCCTGCTGCTCCTGGAGAACACCTGTTACAGGTGAGTAACTACTCTCCCCCCCCTCACTCTTGAGTCTGAAAGTACCACTTTTGTCCTTCCTCTTCTCACTAACATATCTAAAAAATGTCTTATCTCCTTATTTTATTGCATTGGCTATTTCTTCTTCTTCTTTTAGTATCTTTGTTATCCTGTCTATTTTGCAAGCTTCTCTAAGTTTTACCAAATGTAGATGCCTGTCTACCTCTCTCTGTGATTTGTTGTATTTCATGAAGTCTTCCCTCTTCTTCACCTTTTCAGCCATTTCGTTTGAGAACCATAGTGGCCTCCTTTGCCTTTTACCTTTATTTATCTTTCGGACAAAAAGGTTGGTTGCCCTTAAAATATCCCCTTTGAGTTCTGACCACTACTTTTCTATATTCCCCAGCTGTTCCCATCCCACTAAAGAGTCCTTGAGGTATTGGCCCATCCTGGCAAAGTTAGTTTTCCTGAAATCTAAGAGCCTCGCTTTTGAATGGATTTTATCAGCCCTAGTCCTAATACTGAACCACACCATCTGGTGATCACTGGATGGGAGATGATCTCCCACTATAATATCAGAAACATTTTCACTATTGGTAAGCCCCAAGTCCAGTATGGCCTCTTTACGTGTGGGGTCTGTTACCAGTTGCCTGAATAGTTCTTCCTGTAGAGAATCCAGGATCTCCTTACTTCTAGATGTCACTGCAGCAGGGATATGCCAAGACACATCCGGCATTGTCATTTTCCAATGCCTATTCTTGCCTGGAGCAGGTATAAACTTGGACTCAGCTCAGGACGTCAAGGATGCTTCTGAAATTGGGCAAGGACATCCACATTCTGGGAACAACCTGAACACGTCTATTCCATGCCTCCGTTCAGACTTGGACATCCTTACCCTGAAGTTGTCCACAGAGTCTGCTTCTAAAATGGCTTTGGGGACATCTCCATACCCATTTTCAGATGTACAAAGCAAAAATAGGACTTTAAAAATAACCCCCATATTCTACATCCAAAGAAACCCATCTCCCATAATGGGTGCAGAGGACCTTTCCCCATTGAATTCAACATACAAAAAATAATTTTTGATTCTGATGTCATCTCAGTATCGGCAATATAAATCCTCACCAGTACTGGGCATACTGTGAAGTAATACAAAACTCTGTAGCAATCACTCAGGACCTATAGAGAAAATTTATCATACCATAACAGCATCAACTTTTAAAACTCACACAAGGAGCCTTCCCAGAAAATAGCAGCACTGTACATATTGCAATGGGCTCTAGATCATTCATCAACCTATTTGGAAACTGAACAAGCCGGATTGTGTTAGATCCTTACATAGAAACTCCGTTCTAACTGAATACCTGGCATCAGTCACACATTCAGAATACAGTATAGATTATATTGCCACAAACTAAAAATAAAATTATGTAGACAAAAATTAATTGAAATTCAAAAAAAATACCAGACTGCATCCAATGCAACACCAGAGAAACCGAGATCTGCAGATGTCCCTGTACTGTGCAAAGCGTAATGATGAAACATGCACGGCCCAATATTCAAAGGGTTTTATCGGTGTAGCAGCAGGACTGGCCCAACCACTAGGCAAACTAGGTACCGCCTAGTGTGGCAGTGTCTTGGGGGCCAACTTCCAAAAACTGGATCTCTATAGTGCTTTCCTATTAATACCCATGTATTGTATTTTATTTATTTATTTAGACAGTCTTGTATACCACCTTATCCTTCAATCAAAGTGGTCACAACACAATTGGAGGGTTACATTTAACATGATGGATATGAATATAAATACATTGAGCTTATACTAATTGGGATGGGTAGATGTTGTCAAGTTGGTGAAGGTAGGTGGTGGTCCGTTTGGGTGGTGACTATTGCTTGTCTGTTAGCTCATAGGTCTCTGCGAAGAGCAGGGTTTTGAGGGCCTTGCGAAAGTCTTTGGAACGCACTGAAGGCGCAGTGGCTCTAAGGGGAAGGTGGGAACACTCACACAGGCTCAGACACTGAAAAGCTTCTCGGAGCTAGGGGAGAGCTCTGGCACACAGGCTTCATCAGCAGATGTCATAAGAAATGTGCCTGTACTCCCCTGCTTATCTGCAGAGAATGTATGTTGTCTTTCTTCACGGATTTCCACGTTTTTAATGTCTTTTTGCCTCATGGTGACTAACTTTTCA
The DNA here is from genome assembly GCA_033557465.1 of Ichthyophis bannanicus. Classification (NCBI taxonomy): domain Eukaryota; kingdom Metazoa; phylum Chordata; class Amphibia; order Gymnophiona; family Ichthyophiidae; genus Ichthyophis; species Ichthyophis bannanicus. The sequence continues at coordinate 1,024,162,170 of CM066034.1, read as the reverse complement.
TTCACTTAAGATCTGACCGACTTAGAGACACAGTGGGGAAGAAGCATTGGCCCTCTGAGCCTCAAATGTAGTGGTTGTATTTTTTTAACTTTTTGGCCTTAGGCTTCTGGCTCAATTAGAATCTGCCTCAGTTTGTCTGTGGCACCATGAGCCTGGGGAAGGAGGGAGGGAGCTTGTCCATATTTCGGTATTGAAGGGCCAAGCTGCATCTTCCTCAGGAAGGGAGCCAATGCACACCTTAAATGTAGCTATCAGGCTGAGACTGGCAGGGAACTTAGCAGTCTGTCCCAGGTTGACCATTTTACTATTAGCAAGCCGCAGGGCCGTCCTCTGCTGTTCTTAGATTTTGTGTGGTCTATCTGCTTTTCATCACTAACTATCTTCCCTACCTTGTGGTTTGTTTTTTAAACAAATGCTTTTTGTGTTAGAATTTTTAAACTATTTTCCCTTGTAAGGACATTGGATTTGATTACATCAGTGTCTCTTCCAGAGCGACTTAGCAATAGTGTCGACCTGTATTAGGCTCTGCCCACTACACTGGACTAAATTCTGAACCATTTCCCCCTTCTTGATTTGACAGGTGCGTGCTCCAGAAAGCATCCATTAATAATATTCTGGTTTCTTCTCTGTCATGGCCTAAGGAGACATTTGTCCACTCGGTGTGAAGAGAATTGACGTCTCCCATTATTGTCATGCTACTTATAGTTTGTGTAAGAAATTCTGGGGTGGAGGATAAATCTGGAATACGAGATGTGCACTGAAAACACTGACAGGGTGATAGTGAACGTTGGCTTTCTGGCACTGTGGGTATGAAGTCTGCTTCTTGCAGGACCATGCCAAGGTAGAAATGCACCCTGTAGGACTAAGGAAGGTGCAGGCTGATGCAGAAAACTAGCACTGATAACGCCACTTTTAAGTACACTTCCTGCTACCACCAAATGCAGAAAAGAGACTGATGCGAGCGTAAACAGCAAAGGAAAAACTAGTGCACACTTAACGCCGAGTATTTAAATGTGTTTAAATCATAGGTCAATGAGCTGCACATAATGAAATGATATGCAAATATTGGCTGCTTCTGATGCAGAGGAACGCGTAGAGAATTTCACAACCAGCCTTAGCGCCACTATCTTGAAGCCTGGGTATGAGGTGGCTTAAATGTTTAGCACGTGCCCCCAACAGTATTTTGATGGCATCGGGGGCTTTCCCAGATGCCTGGATCATCTGAGGAGAAATGTCAAAGATGATTCAAGCATTAGGAAAAGCCCCTGATGCCATCAAAATACTGTTGGGGGGCAGATGCCCCCAATAGAAAACGAGTCCCTGGTGGCCCAGCAGCCCTAATTCCCCCCCCCCCCCTCCTCCCAACTAAAAATAAACCTGGTGGCCCAGTGGCCCTGAACCCCCCCCCCCCACCCACCCACCCAACTAAAAATAAACCTGGTGGCTCCAAACCCCCCACCCTTCCCTCCCAACTAAAAATAAACGTGGTGGCCCAGAGGCCCCAAACCTCCCTTCCCAACTAAAAATAAACGTGGTGGCCCAGAGGCCCCAAACCTCCCCTCCCAGTACCTTCAGAATTGAGCAGGAACACTGCCCACATTCTCCCGCTCTTGCCCCACCATCTTAAAAAATGGATCCTGGCCCCACCCAATGCATCCCAGGATGCACCACATGGAGCCAGGTGTGGCCATTTTTTAAGATGGCGAGGCAAGAGCGGGAGAGGTACGTGGGCAGCACTCCCGCTCATTTCTGAAGGTACTGGGAAGGGAGTGAGGGGTTCGGAGCTGCTGGGCCACCAGAGTTATATTTGGTTAATTGGTTGAGCGGGGAGTTTGGGGCCGCTAGGCCACCAGATTTATTTCTAGTTGGGAGAGGTGGGGGTGTTTAGGGCTGCTTGGCCACCAGGTTTATTTTTAGTAGGGTGGGGGACTTGGGGCCACTGGGCCACCAAGTTTATTTCTAGTTGGGAGAAGTGGGGGGCTCAGGGTCACTGGGCCACCAGGTTTATTTTAATGAGGTGACAGGTTCAGGCCACTCACACACCTCACTCTACCTGTATGTGCTGTGTTTTCCGCGATGCTATCACTACTGAACATTTGTAGTAGCAGCACTGTGTATGTCTTGTAGCACTATACAAATGTTCAGTAGCAGCAGATGCCTGGATCATCTGAGGGGAGATTGACATTTCACCTCAGATGATCCAGGCATCAGAGAGAGCCCCCCGATGCCATTAAAATACTGTCGGGGCTCATATGCAAGTTAGCCACATGGTGCCCCTGTTTCTCTGGGAGAGCATGCCAAACCGGCGTCGATTTTCTTTGCTCATGTTTTTGGCCTGCTCTCCCAGTTTAGCACTGCCATTTTGCTCATAGTTTCGTGTGTGGCTCATTTGCATATGAGCTCTCTTCTGCATGCCAGCACGTGCACTGCAAGTAGGCCTAAAAGGTTGATAGAGCGTGACTTCTGCATCGACCCACTGGTGTCCCCACTCCAGTCACATCCAGTAACTCGCTCTTTTTGAGCTTCCTGGAAGCCCAGTGATGATATTGGTGCCCCTTCTGTCCTCACGCAGCCCTAGGTACAATCCTGGCTTCTTATGATATTGCAGTGTAAAGCTAGCAGGTCCCTATTGTCTTCTTCTGGCGAGGGGATGTTCTTGCTTTGATGAGGCTTGTTTGTGATTATGCGATATCCTGGTTTCTGGGTTTGCACTGTGGATAACAAGTCTGTTCTTCATACTGGGGCATTTGTAATCTCTTGTATTCCTGCTCTGCGATAGGGAGGGAGCCAGCTCTCATTAGGTTTCATTCCTAGTCCATGTTTATAATTCTCTTGTACTCTGTTGCTGGTTTTATTGCTGCTCCCATTCAGCAAACTAATTATGTTGCTTTATCTTGCCTAATGCATCAGAATTTCTATTAATGATTTCTTGAGGCAAAAGTAAATAATGCTAACATATTTCTGATTTGCTTTTGAAATGTTTTGCGGTGGAAGCAGAAGGGCAGGGAGAGGTGTCTAGGAAGAGCAGGAGTGTAACTTTGTAATTTTCCATTAGTTTCTGTGTTGATGTATTTAGAGTAGTTCTAAAATGTTTACACCCTTATTCCAAACTGTTCACCTTTTGTAGCCTGGAAGTAACATAGTGGCATAGTAAATTACTATAGATAAAGACCAGCATGTGCCATCTTGTCTTCTCAGTAAGAGGAGCAGAGTTGTTTCTCTCTCTCTGTGCAGGTTAACTCACCCATACCTTTAAGAGTTGTTTGTACAGCTCCCTGCAGGTTACCTCCCTCTATGCCTCTCTATAGAGTTGTACTTGCCGCCGTGCAGGTTAACCACCTGTGCCTTTGTTTAAAGTTGTACCTGACACTCCACACATGTTGCCCCAACCCCTCCCCCCTCATGTCTCTATTTAAAATAAATTCAGCACTTCTATTGGTTCCTTCATTTGTCTATTTCATTTCAAATCAAAGACAGCCATGAGCACCAAGGAGTTGTGGAAGAGTGGCCTAGTGGTTAGAGCAGCAGATGATATGAACCAAGGAAGTCAGGGTTCAAATCCCATGGATACCCCTCGTGATGGTCATTTAGCCTTGCAGTACCTCAGGTACAAACAGACAGTAAATGTACCTGAATGTAACTCTATTTGAATTACCACTGAAATGCTGTAAGCTAAAGCCAAATAAAAGGACTGACTGGTTCTAGGACAAAGTTCTGAAAAGGTACAGGTTGTGGGGGATGGATATAAAAGAATTGCACAGCCCTTGAGTATCCCTCGGGCACTATTATCCAGGATGGAGGGATGGCCTACCCTTACAAGGGGAAATGATCAAGGAGGCAACAAAGATGCCACTGGCAACTCAGAGGTCACAGGATTCCATGGCCAAGAGTAGTCAGAGTTGAGCATGTGACAACACTATCAAAAAACACTCCAGAGATGTCCTGTATGATAAGGTGACAAGAGGGAAGCCAGCACATGTTATGGGGCTGTTTTTCATCAGCACAGACTGGGACACATGTCAAGATAAAAGTCAATAAATAGAGAAAAGTATAGAAAGAAAGGCTCTTGACAAAAAATTGCTGCCCTCTGCAATAAAGTTCTAACTTGTGAAAGTCTGACAAAAATTTAACTCAGTATGACAGAGATCCAGAGTGCACAATCATAGCTGCAGTGGAATAGCTAAGGTACTAATGAAGGAAATGTCTTTGAGTGGCCTGGTCAGGCGCTCAACCTCAACCCGATCGAAAAGCAATAGCATGAAGTTTGTCCATCAACGCTCCCCGAGGAACTTGGAAAGCTTGAACACTTTTATAAAGAAGAATGGTCTAATATTGACAAATCTTGACCTATCCCAGCAGTCTCACAGCTGTAATTGCTGCCAAAGGTGCTTCCACCAAGTAGTCTGGAGACTTAGCCAGTTGTTGTATTTCAGTTTTGTTTATGGGTACTTGCTTTATCTTGTTCCTCGTTGATGGAAGTCATGGACAACTTTAACCTACTTGTATCAACTATCAATAAAGAAGCAACAAGCAGTCAAGAAATCTGACGACGCATTGCTCTTGGCAGAATAGCTATGAAGGACCTAGACAAGATTCTCAAGAGCAGAGGTGTCTCCGTACAAAGATTCGACTTGTTCAAGCCATGGTATTTTCAATAACATCATATGGATGCGAAAGTTGGACACTGAAAAAGATAGGAAGAAAATTGATGCCTTTGAATTATGGTGCTGGTGGCGAATACTGCGTATACCATGGACTGCCTGAAGAATAAACCAGTCTGTAGTAGAGGAGATCAAACCTAAGCTTGCTTTAGAGGAGATGACAAGACTTTGACTTTCATACTTTGGACACGTCATGTGAAGAGAGAGATCATTAGAGAAAGACATGCTTGGCAGAGTAGAAGGTCAACGCAAAAGAGGAAGGCCAGAAATGAGATGGATCGATACAATAACAGCAGCTATGGGTGCCAGTCTGTCAACAGTGAGGCGCCTGACTGAAGACTGAACACAATTTAGGATAGCTATCCTGAGAGTCGCCATGAGTAGACACTGACTCAACAGCACTTAACAACAACAACTTTTGCTTTCACGGTAAGCTTCTTTTCAAATTCTCGCTTTGCCTGCCTTATCAATGCAGGACAATTTAGCCACTTTCTAGCCACTATATACTTGTCTTTGTGAGTCTGTGGACTTTTTAGCTGTGTATGTACTTGCCCTTCAGAAAAATGGGATTACAGGAATCCTGAGTTCTCCTTTATTTCTAATGCAGGCACCTAATGGAGAAATGAAACCTGTCTGTGTTCAGGATAATTTATTTTATACCCTCATGACCTTGCAACATGGCTCTTAAACATTGTACATAGTTTGATTGATTGTAGGAAGAGATCATTGCACAGTGTGTGCCTTGTTCTTGGTTGTGAAGGGGAAGGGATTTTAGAGGGGATATTCAAAGGCATTTACACGGCTTGCACACCTGCAAACCATGTAAATATTGGTTAATGAATATTCAGTGGGTACTGCTGCTACACCATTAGTATCGGAGCAGGGTGGAGGTGGCGGCCGCTGCTAACCAGGCAGTGTCTATATTGAGCTGCTGCTGCTTGGTTAGCAACCTGTGGGTAAAGGTAAGTGCAGCAAAAGTTGGCCAATCTTTACCCATGGGAGCTAACCAGGCAGAGGCTCAATATCGCCACTGCGTGGTTAGCTTCTGCGCCGGATATTTAATGCCAGTGTGCAGATATGGCCCCGGTATTGAATATCCAGGGTTAGTATTCAGCGGCAACAGCTATGCGCTTAGTTATTTAGACATGTAAATAGCCTCTTATAGAATACTGACTAGCATGAAATATGTGCTTTTTTTAAATTTGTGAAACTAAGAACATAAGAACATAAGATCTGCCATACTGGGTCAGATCAAGGTCCATCAAGCCCAGTATCCTGTTTCCAACAGTGGCCAATCTAGGTCATGTACCTAGCAGTTTCCCCAAAAGACACAGGTTCCACAGTGCTTGTACTGGGTCAAGCATTGATATCCTGGGTCCCTTCTTAATAATGGTTTATGGACCTTTCCTCCAGGAACTTGAAACATACAATTAAGCAATTTACACCAATACAGAAAAGCTGTTCCAAGAAAAAAATCCTAAATCATGGTAGTATGCAGGAAAAAATAAACAGAGGAAAAATTATATAGTCCAGTTCAAGTCATCAACAAAAGAGAGATCCAAGTCGAATAGCAAAGGAAAACCAAACCTTATCCACGTCATTAGTACATAAGAAAAAGTAAAGGCCGCAAACATGCATAACCCAAGAGCCACCTTACTATCTAAGTGAGAGTTTGAGGGTATTGAGGTCGGAGAAGACAGCAAAACAGGAGTTTTCTTGGTGGAAATAAACCTCGCTAAATGGGAAGTATGATAAAAACATACTCCATTGCCTCAGAAAAATCCAAGTTATCAATGTCCCTGTTTAATGTAATTACCAAATTTAAGTTTCTATGTAAACTGCTTTGACTGAAATGATAAAGCAATATAAAATACCTCTTAAATAAATAAATACTTCACAGATTGATATTTTATAATGTGTTTACATGGGAATTTCAAGAAAAACAAGGCTCCTAGCTGTAAACCACAGGGCGAAGCAGTAAAAACTGCTTCCCCCTTTTTATCTCTCCCTTGCCACGTCAGGATGAATTCTAACTAAAGATTCCATAAACGTAGCATCACATTTCCTAAAATATCATTTCAAAATTCTTCTCTATCCACTGTAGTCAAAAGCATTACGAGCAGAGTTGCTACTGTTCAGATTTTTCCCTAAATTAACCCAAACGTGCCCCCACTGAGGTGCTATTCCATGTAGCTGAGGGCAGATAATAAGCAGCTTTAATAACAGGAATCATATCAGCAGGTAGTCCCAAAGTCTTGGTGAGATATCTATTAAAAATATTTTTTGGGGGACTTCCGGTGACGTCACGGAGCAGATGGCCGCGAGGTAGCCGAGCTCCATCTGATTCCCGACTATAGTAGGCAATGAGCGAAATCCCAGGTATGAAATCGGTGGAGAAAGAGAACCCAGGGCACGCAATGGCGGCCCGAAAGAAACTCGAGGGGTTCAAGTCCGCGTATGCGCGGCGAGAGGAAAAAGGCCTGCGGAGTCTTGAGGCGGGTGAAGAGAGTAGTGGTGGTGGGAGCTCCGGAGAGGACAACAGTGTGCTTGAGCAGCTCTCAATGGGCATGGAGTTGAAAGGATGGCTCTTAGAGTTTAAGAGAGACCTCCGGGGCGATATTAAGGAGCTGAGAAAGGACTTAAAAGAGGAATTGCACTCGCTCCATCAGGAACTGAACAGTGTGGGGCAGCGCGTGGAGGAGGTGGCGGAACAAGTGGAGACAGTGGAGGGAGCGCTGCAGGAGGTCGAAGTGGAGCAGCGCCGACTGCGAGACCGGCAAGAAGAAATGCAAGAGGAGATGGTGGACCGGGCACGACGGAATAACCTGAGATTCAAAGGGATTCCTGAATCGGACAGCTTTAAGGACTGTGTTACCACGGTGCAGAGGCTGTGCTGGCATATCCTACGAATGGAAGAAAATGGGGAGGAGCACGTGGTGGCGGTCGGAGTGGAGAGAGCACACCGCAGCCTGGGCCCGAGGCGGGAGAGGCTAGCAAGAGATGTGACTGCCTGTCTGAGCAGTTTCCCTATTAAAGAGCGGGTCCTGAGCGTGGCAAGGAAGTATGGCCGAATTGCGTGGGAATCTTGTGAGGTGGAAATTTACAATGATCTTTCTACGGGAACTCTTGAGAGGAGACGCGGTATGAAGGAAGTTACGGCGTTCTTAAGAGGGAAAGGACTGAGATATCGTTGGTTGTTCCCCTTTGGCCTCCTGATGACTGTCAATGGAATCTCTAGGAAAGTTAAAGGTGCAGAGGAGGCCTGGAGTGCGTTGACTGAGTTGGGGTGTGAGCATCTTCCCAAGACTGGGGACAGTGGGGCCCCCCGTGAGGACCGCGGAAAGGAGCAGAGAACGTCACAGTGGCGGAGAGTCTGTGAGAAAGGGAAGCGGCTCAAAAGACTATCCCAGGAGGCATCTGGAGGAGACCTCGCTGCGAATACTTGAACATTGAGGGAGGGTTCTGGTTTACATGTGTGTTTGGGGATGCAAAATGGAGCATGGTGGGAGGGGGAGGTGGTCGGTAGAGGGGACTGGGATGGTTGGGTGCAGGGAATTGTCTGTTGTATGATAGGGTTGCATATTGGGGGGTTGGGGTGGCTTTTTGTATGGGAAGGGATTGGAGTATCGGTGGGGTGCTATGGAGAGGATAAGGGATTTGATCAAGGGATGGTGTTGGGATAGGACATGACTCACACGGAAGCTTGGAGGAGAGGGGGAGAAGCCAAGGGAGGGGGGTGGGTAGGTGAGGGGGGGTGGGGGGTGCCACATCTCGGAGGGATTGGAGGGGCGGGGCAGGGGGTGACTTAGTGCAATGTTGAGGATTGGATCTCTGGGTATGGTATAGGGGTTGATTGATGGGTTTGGAGTTTGATATTTTTGTATGTTGAAGTGTGTTTGTTGGATCTGTTATGTTTGGTATTTGAAAAACCAATAAAAAGAATTTTAAAAAAAAAATATATTTTTTGGGGAAATTGAATTCAGATGTGGAAAATTCAGAATACATAAGTTGCAACTCTTTAAACCATTCTCCGTTACCTCCAGTTTGACACAGATCATAAGTATCCTTTAATAATAAAGATTGAACAGTCTGGGAACTTTCCACCTTCTCCTCGAGTTCCTTTATTTAACAGTTTTTATATACCGTCTTCAATCCTTAAAGTTAGACTTGAAGCTTACTCTTCACTGCTGTTTGTTACTCTATTCAAAAGAAGGTCTACTTTGGGGTATCTATGCAGAGTCCAGGTCCGTTATTGCTTGCCAGATAACTTCAAGGCTTAGAATTGCTGGCTGAGACTGAACTGTAGTGGGCAGAGACAGAGTACCTAACCGAAAAGCTACGGCAAGTACTCCAAGTTGCACAAACTCTTCTGTCAGTTGGTGCTGTCCATTAGTGCCTCCCAACTCTGTTCCACTGCTGTACGCGGATGTCACATCCGCTCATTGCCAGTTACAGTCCGAGTCTCTGTCTCTCACCTCCCTCCAACGTCCCGATGCTGGGCGAGGAACATGGAGACTACACCGGGCAGGGCTGCAATGAAGGCTCCCTTGTCTCCAGACTCAATGAGGTATCTAGTCCATTATCAATGCTGACTTCTCCTGCAACCAGCGACAACGAATGTAGGCTTTCTCCAGTGTTCACCAAGGCTGCTCCTGGATTGGATAAAAAGACGTCAATAGGGCCTGAGGCAGGTTTCTGCACATCCTGAGGAGGGGGCAAGACACAGGTTTTTCCTTTCCTCTTGCCTATAACAAGAAATTTAGTAGCAAGGAAAAAAAAAAAACCCCTTGCAGAACAGCATTATGCTGTGTTGACCATCTTGGATCTCTCAGCACCTGATCATTCACCTTGTTCAGCCGCACTGCTCGCGACATACAATTATGTATGTGTATATAATCATACTGTTTAATTTGTAAAGCCAAATCACATGTAGAACCTTGATACTAATTTGTATATAGTTCACCTGTTCACCATGTTTTAAACTCCCTGTTTAATTTAAGTCCAATGTTAGACTGTTCTGCATTGCACAATTTTTGTTGCCTGTGAACCACGCTGACGATAAATAGCGCGGTATAGAAAAACAATAAATAAATAAATAGAGGTGTACACATGGGCAGAGCACACAAGTTCATGCAGAGATTATAAAATTGATGCAGGTTCTTGAAAAATACGGATATGAGCATATTCTAGGGCTGGTGGGCATATTCGTGCCTGAATTTAAGTTGCATTTTTGGCCACATATACTAGTATTTTGTAATGAAACAGGTATAAAATAAATATGTTTTGGGTGCTATAAACTAGGCAACTTTCATAAACATCAATTTAGGGCCCCTCTGCTGAAACTTACTCAGGATATCAGAAATAACATGACTCTTGTGTGGGCACCTGGGTAGAAAGGGTCTCACTTTAATCCCGGCGACCATGCTGGGACACTGGATGCACAGAAGGAAGTGTGTCCTCTAACCAGTGCTGCAAAATTGAATTGGTACTTATTCAGAGGGAAAAAGTGATGCTAAAACCATGTTGGGACTTCGGTTATTACTGGCTGAGATGGAAGGGTACCTGTTTATTCAGTGCTAGGATACTGGGTCAGTATGGGTTCAGAGGTGAGACTGTCCTTTTATTAAATTGCTATGATGCTTCCTATATTATTCAGTGTCCTTATTTGTGGTTTTTTTTTATTTCTGAATTTTCAATCAACAAAACCAAGCAACAAGCTTGTACAGAAAAGATGTTCATATAGTAAATGACAAGGAAATAGTGCACTGAAGAAAAGAAAAAAAAGTACCCAATGACACATTAGTCCTCAATTAGGGGGAGAGAAGCATACAAATATCACAGAGGGAAGGAGGTCCCCCTGTGTATATACATCTTAGGTAATACTTAAAGGAAAAAGCATGGTGGCGGAGAGCGAGGAACATTGTAAACAGTGAACAGTAAGGCGCCTTATGAAGGGGAAGATGTTATAATATGAGTGCTGAGATAGGTGGATAAATCCCCAGGCTGAAAAAATATAAACTTCTGAGAATTTATGAACCACACTACATTTGCAAAGAAATCTTAAGAAAGAAGCTCCTAAATGTAGAACCCCAGGTTTCAATAACAAGAAAGCTTTACGCCTTCTCTGGGTGTCTGTGGACATATCAGGAAAGATAGATATCCTCTTCCCCATAAACAAATTACTTCTCTTTTTATAATATACTTTAAGAAGCCAGTCTCTGTCCGAAGACAGTGCAAAAGTCACCAATAAAGTGGAAACCACCACTTCTTGAGGAGACTTAAGCAATGCTGAAACATTCAGCGAATCCATTTCTAAATCACTGACTACACGCTTCCCCTCTTTTTTTCCAGCAGGTAAGTAATATGCTTTCGATACCGGAGGAATCAAATCAGAAGGAATCATTAGAGACTCTTGAAGATATTTCTTAAAATGTTCCACTGGAGCTACTGCCGAGATAACAGGAAAATTCAGCAATCGTAAATTAGAAGCTCGGGTAGCATTTTCCAATGTCTCTAATTTCCCTTCTAAAACGATATTCCTGATCGTGTATCCAGTCTAGTCCCGGACCTCTGGGTTGCCCATCTCATCCAGCAGCTTGGAGACTGAGGAACTCTTTCTTTTGTGATGTCACTGGTATAATCATCCGGGAGCCTCCTCCTGCCACCAGTTACCTCAGTCTCCAAGCAGCTGGATGGATGGTGAGCCTGGAGGTCCGGGCTCACTGGAGGAACAATTAGGATTTATCCAAATTTATCCAAATTTGTAGCTTTAAAATCTTAAATTGAGTTTCTGATTGGGGGTTTATTAGGTTTAGTATAAAAAAAAAGGCTGCCTTTGGAAGGACTGTGCCTTTAATTTGCAGGAGGCGCCTTCCTTCATCTGTCCCTCCCCCTCTTGTTGCCCTTGGTTTACCTGGGTTCTCCAGGGCACGACAGAGCGATCCTCTTTGGGATGGAGAAGAACAGCTCCGGTCTTTCTTTAACGAGAGGAGAGCCTCAAACCGGAGGGGAGCGTTGCCAGCGCCTTGTCAGAAGTCTTGCCTGCTCTGGCGCTGTGCACGCTCATCGGCGTTTGCCGCGACCTGGAGGATTTCAACGGCCTGGGAACCCCAACAAGTCACGTTAGGCAGCACCGGCTGTTTTCTGGGTGTTCTGCCTCAGTACATGCTTGTTAGATTGCTCCGACCAGCACTCCAACGTGAACGGGGGTCAGGCCTCGCCAGGAGTCCAACACAAGGTAAGCGGACCCGGCGGGGAGTAGCGGCAGCGGTTTTGGGCGTGAAAATTTCCTGGCGGCAAGCCTCGTGGTGGCGGCGCAGCTAGGCCGCGTCACTGTGCAGACCGCGGTGTTTTGCGGTTTCAGACGGGAAAGCTCCTTGTTTGGAGGCCTTAAATGCCACAGTCTTCTTGGACGGACGGTGTCCGTTGCAGGGCAGGCGGTTTTAAAGCGGAGGCTTCTAATTTTAAGTCGCGGCACGGGGGGGCCAAGGCTGGAGATAGCTTCAGCGGAGATGCCCGCCAAATTACAATGTGTGGTCTGTGGAGTCAAAACCAGCGCGAGCTCGGGGGTCTGTAAGGCCTGCGTGAGAGAGGCCTCTTTGGATCAGGCACAGGAGGAGAAAGGAGAATCCCCGGGGGCTGAAGCAGAGGCGTCGTCAGAACCCGCTTTGGATCTGCTCCAGGAGGAACCCGTGGCAGGGCCCTCTTTGGCTCGGATGCTCCATCTTTGCAGGCATCCTGGCCCTTGAGTCTGTCGTCCATATTCTCACAGGAATTTGTGAGTCTGCTGCAGCAAGCGGTGGCAGGCAGTAACCAACAACAGCCTAGGCCCACGAGCTCAGGGGGAGTGAAGAGGCTTGCAACTCCACTTCCGGGGGGCGAGGCCCCTGAGAAGGTTAAGAAGCCTAGAGTAGACGGGGCACTCGGGGCTCAATCTTTGGCCTCAGAGGGGCCTCTGTTGGATGACGAAAGTCATAGTGTGGAGCTGGAGGAAGAACTAGAAGAAGGTGAGCTCTCAGAGAAAGAGGACCAACCTAGAGTAGTGCGGGTCTTCAGAAGGGAAGAGCTGTTGGCGCTCATAGTGGAGTCAGTGAAAGTGCTGAATATGCCGGTCCTGGGGGCGGCGACGGATGAGACACTGGAGGATCCGTTGTTACAGGTCTTCCGGAAAAGTCAGAAAGCGTTTCCAGTCCACAGAGTGTTTCAGGAAATTATCCAGAAAGAATGGAACATTCCGGAGGCTCCTCTGAAAGGCGCCAGAGTGATGAGTCGTCTATACCCTTTGGTGGATCAAGATAAAGAGATGTTTAAACCGCCCAAGGTGGACGCGGCCGTCTCCGCAGTGACGAAGAAGACCACCATTCCCGTAGAGGGTAGTGCGGCCCTAAAGGATGCCCAGGACAGGAAATTGGATGTTTTGCTGAAACAAGTCTTTGAGGTGAATGCTCTTTCACTCCAGGCGGCCATTTGTGGAGCCTGGGTGGCTAGAGCCTGTCTGCGTTGGTCACAGAAGGTTTCAGGGCAGGAGAGTGACCGCTCTGATGAGGCGGCTAAGTTGGAGTCTGGCGCGGCCTACTTAGCGGATATCCATTATGACCTTATGAGGGGTTTGTCCAAGAGCATGGCTTCTGCGGTGGCGGCATGAAGGTATCTGTGGTTACGCAATTGGGCGGCAGATAGCTCCTCTAAGGCTAGGCTCAATAAGCTTCCTTTTAAGGGCCGTCTCTTGTTTGGAGAAGATTTAGAAAAGCTGGTCAAGGACCTGGGCGAATCCAAGGGTGGCAGATTGCCCGAGGACAAGCCTAAGCAGGGACGGCCTTCTCCGGGGGGCCGAGGTCAACAGCGGGACGTTCGGCGTTTTCGTTTTCCAAGGTTCAACTCGGCGCAGAGGAGTCGATTTCCCGCTCGGAATCAGGGGTTCCGGGGAGCAGGGCGGGGGTTCAGGCCCTCCTCCTTGGGCTCCCTCAACTCAAGAAAGCCCCACTGAGATCAGGGGGACCCAGAGGCCGCTTCTTCCCGTGGGGGGGCGGCTGCTGGATTTCTATTCTGCCTGGGTCCAAATCACATCAGATCAGTGGGTGCTGGAAGTCATCCGAGAGGGCTATGCACTGGAACTCTTAAGGCCAGTGCACGATGCATTCCAAATGCGAGGCTCTCCGGCAGACAGTGCGAAGGCTGCTCGATCTCAGGGCGATAGTGCCGGTACCACAAGACCAGCGCGGCTCCGGTCGGTACTCTATTTACTTCGTCATTCCAAAAAAGGATGGGGGTGTCCGACCTATTCTGGATCTCAAGGGGATGAACAAGTGTCTCCGGGTGTCGCATTTTCATATGGAGACTCTGCGCTCAGTGATCGTGGCAGTGCAGAGAGGCGAGTTTCTTACGTCCCTCGATTTGTCGGAGGCGTATCTTCACATTCCCATACGGCCGGATCACCACCGGTTCCTCAGATTCGCGGTTCCGTTCGGTCATTTTCAGTTTCGAGTGTTGCCCTTTGGCCTGTCAACCGTGCCGCGGACTTTCACCAAAGTAATGGTGGTGGTGGCAGCAGCACTACGAAAAGAAGGAATATTCGTGCATCCTTATTTAGACGATTGGTTGATCCGGGCAAAGTCCAGAGAGGAGAGCGAAAAAGCGACAGCCAGGGTGGTATCATTCCTGGAGGACCTCGGTTGGGTGGTCAATCGGGTGAAAAGCCGGTTGGTGCCCACCCAGTGCCTGGAGTACTTAGGGGCACGTTTCGACACGGTCAGCGGATCAGTCTTTCTCACGGAACAGAGGGCGCGAGATCTGCGGAAGCTAGTCCAGAGATTTTTACTGACCAGGAGGCCCTCGGCCTGGCGGTACCTGCAGCTGTTGGGCACCATGGCGGCTGCGATAGAAACGGTTCCGTGGGCTCGTGCTCACATGAGACCTCTACAAAGGGCGCTGCTTCGTCGCTGGTCTCATCAGCAGGACCCGTTGTCTCGGAGGCTTCCCTGCGCGGAGGAGACGCGTCAAGCTCTGCGGTGGTGGCTGTTTCCCAAATCTCTGCGGGCCGGGAGACGGCTAGAGATGCCGGATTGGATTCCCCTGACTACGGACGCCAGCCTGCAGGGCTGGGGAGCTCATTGTCAGGGCAGGTTCTCGCAGGGGCAGTGGAATGCTCAGGAGCAGGCATGGTCGATCAACCGGTTGGAACTAAGGGTGGTTGTCTTAGCCCCGTGGGAGTTTCAGGCAATTCTCAGAGGAAGAGCAGTTCGGGTATTTTCTGACAACGCGACGGCGGTGGCCTATGTCAACAGACAAGGGGGCACCAGCAGCGTCGCACTGGAGGCGGAAGCCGAAGCCTTGTTCGATTGGGTCGAAGTGAATCTCCTGGATCTATCAGCAGCTCACGTGGCAGGAGTGGAGAACGTGGAAGCTGATTTTCTCAGCAGAGTGAAGGTGGATCCCGGAGAATGGGTGCTGCACCCAGAGGTGTTTGCGATGTTGGTCCGCCGGTGGGGGGTACCGGTCATGGACCTCATGGCCACGTTCGCCTCGGCAAAGGTAGATCGCTTCTACAGCAGAAGGAGAGAACGAATGTCCGAGGGGCTGGATGCGCTCATCCAAAGCTGGCCGGCGGATCAGCTGCTGTATGTCTTTCCATTGTGGGTGTTGATCGGCAGGGTGCTCCAGCGGATCGAACGCTACAGAGGTCAGGTTATACTCATAGCTCCAGACTGGCCCAGGCGCCCGTGGTACGGGGACGTGGTAAGATTGTTGGTCGCGAAGCCCTGGCGGCTGCCTTCTCGGGCGGATCTTCTGTCTCAGGGGCCACTATTTATGCCCCACGTGGATCGATTCTCGCTTACGGCTTGGCTATTGAAAGGGCTCGGTTGACTTTGCGTGGATATTCGGCGGGGGTGATCTCCACATTGTTGCGAGCCAGGAGGAGATCCACCTCGCTGGCCTATGTACGTGTCTGGAGGGTGTTCGAGGCCTGGTGTTCAGGAAAGTGCTGCGAGCCATTAAAGGCCTCCATTCCCCAGATTCTGCAGTTCCTCCAAGATGGTTTCGAGAAGGGGTTAGCGACTGTGTCGCTCAGGGTTCAGGTCGCAGCCTTGGCTTGTTATAGAGGTAAAGTGGCTGGTCAGACGCTCGGAAGCCAGGGCGATGTCAAGCGGTTTTTGAGAGCGGTGTCACTGCTCAGGCCGCCCTGAAGGCCAGTCGTCCCGAATTGGCGGCTGCCATTTGTCCTGGAAGCGTTGGAGCATGAGCCCTTCGAGCCCTTAGCGAGGGCATCTCTCAAGGATCTCACCCTAAAGGTGGTGGTTCTCGTGGTGGTTTTCTCTGCGAGAAGAGTGTCGGAGCTGCAAGCGTTAGGCTGCCACGAGCCCTATCTTTCTCTCGAGTCAGAGAGGGTGGTTCTGCGGCCGGTACCAGCCTTCTTACCAAAAGTCGTCTCGGCGTTTCATTTGAACCAGGAAATTTCCTTGCCTGTCTTCAGAGACTGCGCGGGAGGCGCCACAGCGCGGAAGTTGCATTTACTGGATGTTCGTCGGGCGCTGAAGAAATATCTTCGATGAACGGCTGTGTTTTGCAAGTCGGATAGAATGTTTGTGCTCTTCGCAGGGCCGAGAAAGGGGAAAGCGGCGTCGAAAGCCACAATTGCAAGGTGGATCAAGGAAGCCATTGCATCGGCATACGTCTTGAAAGGTAAGCCAGTTCCAGAAGGGCTTAGGGCCCACTCCACCAGGGCACAGGCAGCATCGTGGGCAGAGCTGCGATTGGTTTCGCCGGTGGAAATTTGTAAGGCGGCGACATAGTCGTCCTTGAATTCGTTTGTTCAGCATTACCGGCTGGATGTGCAGTCGGCGGAAGAGACCGCTTTTGGGTCAGCAGTACTTCAGGCTGGTCTTTCCGGTCCCGCCCATGATTGAATCTTGCTTCACTGCTCTGGTACCAACCCAGAGGTCCGGGACTAGACTGGATACACGATCAGGAAGATGAAATTAGACTTACCTGCTAATTGTAGTTCCTGGAGTGTAGACAGTCTAGTCCCGTATCCCTTCCCAATTTTTTGCCTTTAGGGGCATTGAAGTCTGAAGTCCTTCTGGTGTACAGGTAAGAGGTGTCTGTCTGTGGGGGGACTTCGGCGGTTTGGGAGGGGGTTTTCGCTATTCTGGGGTGGAGCATTTCAGTGACGGGGACATCCTTCCTTCAGAGCAGCTGAGGGAGTGCCTCTGCAAGCTTAAAGTCCAGTTATTGGTGGGGGGGGGGGTCTCCCCTCATTTTCAACGTTATGGTTCACAATTTTGTTTGCATCTAATTCTTACTTGTTGCTCCGGTGAGTCAGCTTTGTCAATAGGGAGCTGGTGGCAGGAGGAGGCTCCCGGATGATTATACCAGTGACATCACAAAAGAAAGAGTTCCTCAGTCTCCAAGCTGCTGGATGAGATGGGCAACCCAGAGGTCCGGGACTAGACTGTCTACACTCCAGAAACTACAATTAGCAGGTAAGTCTAATTTCATCTTATCTTTCATCAACAATTCTGTTAAGCCAGAGACCTGTGAAAGTTTCTGGTCGAAAGCCGCAACTTGCTTCTTCGTTTCCACAGAATCAGTAGACAACTTATCAATGTTATTCTCCATTTTAGCTGAATTAGAGAAAGATAAGTCAGTTGTTGATTTACAACCTGGGAAAGCTGATTAATAGCTTCCCAAATATTTTCCAGAGTCACCTTAGCTGGTCGAGCAAGCACGATCAATGGGGGACTCACAGTCCTTATTTGTTTTATTGCCGCACAGAAACTGGGTCTGGCCCCCTTTAGGTAAGGATCGCAGTAAAGTAATAACATTTCTCCTGGGGGGAGGAATGGCATTGGTAAGGAAGCTGTATTTTCTGTGACATAAACACTAATGCTGTGGAAAGAGTGGGGGGAGGGTTGTAGTGGTGCTGAAGTACAGTTCCTCAATAATATAAGAAGCGATGCTTGGGGGGGGGGGCTGTTCTAGTCTTAATCCTCAGCTGTTGTGTTGCCTGTCTTGACTAGACTGTAAGCTCTGATGAACAGGGGCTGCCTCTTACATGTCTCTATACAGTGCTGCATACACCTTGTAGCACTATACAAATGATCAGTAATTGGTGGAGGGTCATGATCATGGAAGTGGTATCCCTCCATGACTTAAACATCAATGTTATGGAGGAGATGGGAGGCTGCATTGGTATTATGCTGCTACTCCTTGTTGACATAGGGAATGATGCTCCGGAGCGGTGAGGGTGAAAGGGGGCATTTCTGCGATGTAGACAGTAATGCTCTGGTGTGTGTGGATGGGGGAGTGTCGAAACTGCACAAGGTTTCATGGCCTCTAACAGCGCAAAGCCTGCTCTACTTAATGTAACAACTGGTTTTCTGTAAGACCAAGGTTTTTGAAGTGCTCGGATATGGATTTTACTCCTTGCTTGACTGCACAAATTTATTATAGTTATTGTAGTGAGACTTTGTTCTGATGTTGTGGTTTGAGAAATTGTATCATGATTGTCATAATGTCCCATGGAAAACTAGAGGGTAATTTTAAAAGGCATTTTCGCAGAAATACAATTTGATAAAGAGTGGAGGAGTAACCTAGTGGTTAGAGCACTGGCTTGGTAAGCAAGAGACCAGGGTTCGATTCCTACTAGCACGCCTTGTGGCCTTGGGCAAGTCACTTTACCATCCATTGCCTCGGAAGAAAGGCCGGGCAACCTATTTCCTGGTCACACCTTAGAACTGTTGTAAATGCTTTTGACTATATTTTGCAAGTGTGTGTATAAATTGTAATATTTTATCATCTCCGGGCAGTTTCTCCAAATGGGTTAGTTTTGTGCAAACGATGACAGTCATCAACCTCTCTTCGAAGCCTGAGTATGCGCATCCTTACATGCTCCATCCAAATTCTGCCCATGTGTATGCCCACAGGCAAAGTATACACCATCAAATCAACGTGCACTTTTACACTGGGCGCTGTTTTATAAGGAACCATTTACACATGTTATGTGCCCACATGCACACAAATGACTAAAGTAGCCTGATTTAAGCATCTACTTTCATACTGAAAACAGGCGCCTCCTTATAAAATGACCCCCAGTATGTACATATGTGCACAAATATAAAATCGCTCTTTTAGCGACCTCATGGGGTCAGTGGAAAATTTAACAAGCTCTGTGGTCCTCTTGACAGCAAAGTGATTTGCTCCATGTTCTTTTCTTGAAAACAGGAGCACCTTACTGGACAAGCCCTGAGAAAATGGAAAAGAAGCTCCATGCTGTTCCTGCTGCAAATACAGTGAAGTTCCGCTGTCCTGCTGGAGGGAACCCCATTCCAAAGCTGCGATGGTTGAAGAACGGGAAAGAATTCAAACAAGAACATCGGATCGGTGGCTACAAGGTACAGTGAAAGGGGATCTTTCATAGGTCCTCCAGATGCAGCTAAGGCTGAGCCCATCCCCAGGTCTGCAGAGCCCTCTTCTCATAGTTCTGGCACTAGTGCTCTGTGCTTGCTATTCTGTAGTCCTAGCATCCGTGCCTGTGCCTTCTCCTTTTGTGCCTCACGCCAAATCAGTTTTTGCAATGTGGCATTTTTTGCTGGTTCTTCTTTGTCATTCAACACTTGAAAAAAAGCTTTGCAATAAACAAATCTCATGCTTTTTAAAATATGAAATCATATGAGTGTGGCATGAGTTTTAAATCTGGTGGTGGAGATTGTCTTGAAGTATTTAGAACATAAGAACATAAGATTTGCTATAATGGCTAAGACCAAACATTCTTCAAGCTCAGTATCCTGTTTTCAACAGTGGCTTATCCAGGTCATGAGTACCTGGCAGGGATCACAAAAAGTAGACATATTCCATGCAGCATATTCCATGGATAAGTAGTGGATTTCCCCAAGTCCACCTTAATAATTGTTTATGGACTTTTCCTCTAGGAACGTGCCTAGATGTTTTTTAAACTCAGCTATTTAAAGAGGTATAGTAGAGATGCTACTAGATTATCAGGAACATGTAATATAGCTATTTGATAAACTAAAGAGTAGCAAATCACCTGGACCAGATGGTATATATCCTGGGGTTCTGAAAGAATTAAAATATGAGATTGCAGATCTATTAGTAATCTGTGAACTATCATTAAAATCATCTGTAGTATCTGAAGATTGGAGAGTAGCCAATGTAACGCAAATTTTTAAAAAGGGTTCCAGACTGGCAAACCAGATGTCACTATTGGGCAAAATGATAGACACTATTATAAAGAACAAAATTACTGAACATATAGATGATGATGATAAGTGCCATCGAGACTGTCGACTCATGGCGATCCTCTGGATAGTTGTGCTAAACTGTGTTCGGTTTTCAGTCAGGCAGCTAATTGTTGATAGAGTGGCACCTATATGTGCTGTTATATCGATCCATCTCATTGCTGGCCTTCCCCTTTTGCGTTGACCTTCTTCCTTGCCAAGCATGATGTCTTTCTCTAATGATCTCTCTCTTTGCATGATGTGTCCAAAGTATGAAAGTCGAAGTCTTGTTATCTGAGCTTCTAAAGAAAGCTTAGGTTTGATCTTCGGGCTGTCCATGGTATACACAGTATTCTTCTCCAGCACTATAATTCAAAGGCATCAATTTTCTTCCTGTCTAGCTTTTTCACTGTCCAACATTCACAGCCATATAACGTTATTGAAAATACCATGGCTTGCACAAGTCAAATCTTTGTATAGAGAAAGACATCTCTATTGAGAATCTTGTCTTGGTCCTACATAGCCATTCTGCCAAGAGCAATGCATCTGATTTCTTGACTGCATGTCGTTTCTTTGATAGTTGATCCAAGTAGGTTAAAGTTGTCAGCTATATCAATTTCTTCTCCATCAATGATGAACTTACTGATTTTTGCCAGTTGTCAGGATATTTATCTTTATTACATTAAGGTGCAGGCCCATTTTAAGACTATGTTCTTTGATCTTGAGAAACAAGTGTTTCAGATGTCTTCGCTTTCAGCCAGTAAAGTGGTTTCATCAGCATAGCAAAGGTTGGTGGAAGACTCATCAACAATCTTCATACCTCAGTTGTGTTCATACAGTTCTGCTTCTCTGATGATTTGTTCTGCATATAAATTAAACAGGTAGGGGGAAAGTATGCAGCCTTGTCATACACCTTTGCTGATTTTAAAGCTTTCTGTTTCTCCCTGTTCTCTTCGAAGTGTTGCTTCTTGATCAATGTAAAGGTTGTGCAAGAGAACTATCAGGTTTTCTGGTATACCCATGCTTCTTAATGTGGCCCAGAGTTTCTCATGGTTTACACAGTCAAAAGTCTTGCTGTAGCTGATCAAATACATATAGATATCCTTTTGGTATTCTTTTGTCTTTTCAAGGATCCATCTCACATCCATGATGATGTCTCACATTCCTTGCCTTTTCCTGAACCCTGCTTGCACTTCAGAAGGTCCTGCTATAGCGGAGAGGAGCTTGTGGGTCCGTTCTTGAATTTGGGGTAAATTTACTTCAATTTTAATTTGGTTTTAATTTGTTTTTATTTGTTTTGGTGATTTTACGTTCCCTGGGGGGATTCCTAGGGTACTGCGAGAGCTAGCCCACTAACTGGAAGGGGGGCCTCTCCTAGAAGGGGGAGGTGTTTGGAGTTTATCCTCTACACGATTGGTATAAAAAAAAACAAAACCCAAAGTATTCTTTCAATAATATTAGTATATACAGTCAAGGAACAGCTTTATGGAGACACGTCCAGTGTGTGGTCTGCGGCACCCGAGAGGCACGGTAGCCGATTCCGGGGTCTGCTGCGGCTGTGTGACACTATCTTCCACTGTGGAGCAGCAGATGGACGTCAGAGTCCCCTGAGGCACTGGTGGCTTCAGCGAGGGCGGTAGACGAGGCAGTGCAGCTGTCCTTGCAAGGACCCGCTTTGGAAGATGCGGCAGAGTCTTCAGGGGCGCCGCCGACCCCGGGGTCGAGCACAGATCTCGGGGACTTTTGCCCCGATTTCATATTAATGATACACCAAGCCTTTTGCCTACGACGTCAGGGTAAGGTGCCGGGACCCTTACCTCTACCTGCGCTTTCGCAGCAGTTGGAGGTTACTGAGGCTTGGTGCGGGGTTCCGTCTATGCCTAAGGGGGCGAAGACCCGTGCACTGTCATCCACTGAGGGTGATTGGCCGGACACCAAGGATCCTGACTGGGAGCACGAGGAAGGGACAGAGGATTTGGAAGAGGGGGAAATCCCAGAACCCGAGGATCAGGCTAAGATCATAAGGGTCTTTCGCTGGGAGGAACTAACGGCGCTGATCACAGAATCCATGCAGATGTTAAATCTTGCTGCGCAGACGACAAATGAGGAAGCGGTCGAAGACCCTATTATTCAAGCGGTGAGGCAAACACATAGAAACATAAAAACATGATGACAGAAAAAGACCACATGGCCTATCTAGTCTGTCCTTCCATATCAACAACTACAACAGTCCACTTTTTACCTTTAGAGATCCTCTGTGTTGGTCCCATGCTTTTTTGAATTCAGTTACTGTCCTCATCTCTACCACCTCCACTGGGAGACTATTCCATGGATCCACTACTCTTTCCGTAAAGAAATATTTTCGCATATCACTCCTGAATCTATCTCTCTTCACCCTCATCCCATGTCCCCTCGTAGCAGAACTTGCTTTCAATTGAAAGAGGCTCTCTCCCTGAACATTTATGCCACGGAGGTATTTAAACATCTCAATCATATCACCTCTATCCCGCCTTTCCTCTAAGGTGTGCATATTAAGATCCTTAAGTCTGTCCTCATATGCTTTATAATGAAGCCCACTAATCATTTTAGTAGCCACCCTCTGCACCGACTCCATCCTGTTCACATCCTTTTGAAGGTGCGGTCTCCAGAATTGCACACTATACCCCAAATGAGGTCGCACCAAAGACTTATACAGAGGCATTATCACCTCCTTTTTTCTGCTAGCCATTCCTCTCCGTATGCACCCAAGCATCCTTCTAGCTTTTGCTGTCGCCTTTTCTACCTGTTTAGCTACTTTAAGATCATCAGACACAACCATGCCTTGGTCCCGCTCTTCTTTAGTGGACAAAAGTACTTCACCTCCTATACTGTATTGCTCCCTTGGATTGCTGCAGCCCAAATGCATGACCTTACATTTTTTAACATTAAATCCCAGCTGCCAAATTCTAGACCATTATTCAAGCTTAGCTAGATCCCTCCTCATGTTATCTACACCTTCCTGGGTGTCTACTCTATTGCAGATTGTGGTATCATCTGCAAAAAGGCAAACCTTACCCGACAGCCCTTCTGCTATATCACCACTAAACACAGGTGGTGTTTCCCATTCACCGGGTAGTCGACAGGATGATTCAAGAAGAATGGGATCGGCCGGAAGCGGGTCTCAGAAGGATCTGGACTATGAATAGGCTCTATCCCTTGGCCGATAAGGAGAGGTTTGAGTGGATGCGGCTGTATCGGCGGTTACAAAGAAGACCACTGTTCCAGTGGAAGGCAATGCGGCCTTAAAGATGCACAGGATCGTAAGGTTGATGGTTTGCTAAAGCAGTCGTTTGAGGCGGATGCGCTGTCGTTGCAGGCCTCCATTTGTGAGGCTTGGGTGGCATGAGCCTGTCTGCACTGGGTTCAGCGGCTGCGCCAATCCACGCACTTGGACCAAGAGGCAATCAGAGAGCTGGGTCGTCTGGAGTCTGGATCAGCGTATTTGGTGGACGTCCACTACGACTTGATCAGAGCTCTCACTAATAGCATGGCTTTGGTGGTGGCTACCCGCAGATCTTTGTGGTTGCGAAATTGGGCAGCGGACGGTTCGTCTAAGTCCCGTCTCAGTAAACTGCCCTTTAAGGGGAGGTTGCTGTTTGGGGAAGATCTGGATAAGTTGGTAAAGGACCTTGGGGAGTCAAAGGGTGGCAGGTTTCCGGAGGATAAGCCGAAACAGGGGACATCCGGTCAGGGCTTCCGAGGCCAGTTATGGGATTTCCGGAGATTCGTGCAGCGCGTTTCGGAGGATCCCAGAGGGGGCGCTTCCCTTGTGAGCCCAGGGATTTTGGGGATTTCGGGGAGCAAATAGAGGTTTCTCCACAGGCCCCGCAACAGCGGCTCGTAAGCCGCAATGAGATGATGCGGGTCCCAGCGGGAGGACCTCCGATAGGCGGGCATCTTCGGGAGTTTCTTCCTGCTTGGACCCACATCACGTCTGACCGGTGGGTGTTGAAGATAATTTGCCAGGAATATGCGCTAGAGTTGGCGCGGTCCGTGCAGGATTCCTTCGTTATGTTTCCCTGCAGGGGACAACGGAGAACCCTGGCAATTCGCAGTACGTTAGATCGTCTCTTGCAAATAGCGGCTGTCGTGTCGATGCTGGGGGCAGAGTGCGGCGTGGGTCGGTACTCCTTTTATTTTGTGGTGCCAAAGGAGGACGGAGCATTACGGCCCATTTTAGACCTGAAAGGGGTAAATCGATGTCTTCGGGTACTGCACTTTCGGATGGAAACGTTGCAGTCGGTCATTGTAGCGGTGCGTCAGGGAGAGTACTTGACATCCCTCGACCTTACGGAAGCATACTTACACATTCCCATCAGGTCAACTCACCAAACGTTTCTGAGGTTCGCTTTGCCTTGGGGGCACTATCAGTTCCAGGCGTTGCCCTTCAGCCTGGCAATGGCACCGCAAACTTTCACCAAAATTATGGTGGTGGTGGTGGCGGCATTACACAAGGAAGGAATTCTGGTGCATCCATATCTTGAGATTAATTCAGGCCAAGTCCGAGGTCAAGAGCGTTCAGGTAACAGACAGAGTGGTAATGTTTTTGCAGAGTCTCGGTTGGGTGGTCAATCCAGCCAAAAGTCGCTTAGTGCCCTCCCAGGACCTCGAGTATCTGGGGGTGCAGTTCGACACGAAGAGGGGACAGATGTTTTTGCTGGAGTGGTGAGCCCAAGCTCTGAAGCGTCTGATTTGCAAGTTCAGGGCCACTCTGGCACCTTCGGCATGGTCTTATCTTCGCGTGCTAGGAACGATGGCGGTGACCCTGGAGGTGGTGCCTTCGGGCAAAGTTCATATGCGGCCGCTGCAGAGGGCACTGCTTCGCCGGTGGTCGCATCAGTCCGATTCATTGAACAAACGGCTCCCATACCCGATCAAGGTCAGGCAGTCTCTTCAGTGATGGTTGCTTCTGACCTCATTGACAGCCGGAATGCTGCTGGAGCAGCCAGAGTGGCTTTCCGTATTAACGGACGCCAATCTTGCAGGCAGGGGGAGCACATTGCGGAAACAGGTTCGCGCAAGGTGTTTGGTCGCCTCTGGAGAGCTCTTGGTTGATAAATCGGCTGGAGCTCCGAGCAGTCTTCCGTGCACTTCAAGCGTTCGAGGCAGCAGTGGTAGGTCGACCAGTGCGGGTACTGTCCGACAACGTGGCGGCAATCGCCCACATCAGTCGTCAGGGCGGCACTGGAAGTGCAGCCATGGAGGAAGAGGTGGACATTCTATTCGCTTGGGTAGAGAGCCAGTTGACAGCAATTTCGGTGGCACACATTGCAGGAAAGGACAATATGACGGCCGATTTCCTCAGCAGGGTCCGAGTAGATGCAGGGGAATGGGAGCTGCATCCGGACATCTTTGCACAGATAGTACGTCGTTGGGGGACGCCGATGTTGGATCTAATGGCGACCTTCCAGTCAGTGAAAGCAAATCTGTTTCTTTAGCAGGAGGCGGGAAAGAATGTTGGAGGGCATAGATGCACTGTTGCATCAGTGGCCGTCAACAGGCCTTCTGTATGTCTTTCCTCCGTGGGTGTTGATCGGCCAGGTGATTCAACAGATCGAAGCTCATCTGGGAAGAGTGCTCTTGGTGGCACCGGACTGGCTGAGGCATCCATGGTGCGCAGACCTCATGCGTCTCCTCGATGGCGAGCCCTGGGGGGTTGCCGGTGATGGCAGATCTGTTGGTTCAAGGGCCTCTCTTCATGCCTCAAGTGGATCGGTTCTCACTTACGGTATGGCCATTGAAAGGGCCAGATTAAAGAAAAAATGTTATTCGGTGGCGGCCATTGCGACTTTGCTTAGAGTGAGGAAACGGTCCACGTCGCTGGCTTATGTTGGTGTCTGGCGTATATTTGAGGATTGGTGCTCGAGGAGGCAAATCCGCACATCTATAGTCTCAGTTGCCTCAATATTAAGCTTTCTGCAGGACGGGTTTGATAAGGGTCTTGCAGCCAGTTCCTTACGCGTTCACCTGGCAGCTCTCTCCTGTTATCTCAGCAAGGTACAAGGCGTTGCTCTCGCCACCCATGCCAATGTGATGCGTTTTCTCAAGGCAATATCCAGAATGCGGCCTTCGTGTAGGGTGATGATCCCACCTTGGGATCTCAATTTGGTGTTAGGAGCGTTAACCAAACCGCCCTTTGAGCTGTTGCATCGGGCTTCGGTTAAGGACTTGACGTTAAAAACCGTATTTCTGGTAGCGATCTGTTCGGATAGACACATTTCAGAGTTGCAAGCGTTATCTTGTAGAGAACCGTTCTTGTCCTTTTCCAGGGAAAAGGTGGTGCTGCGACCCGTTCCGTCCTTTTTGCCTAAGGTGGTATCGCCTTTTCACCTGAATCAGACAGTTTCTTTACCAGTGCTGGGGTCGCTAGAGGGAGGCGACTTGGACCGCGGTTTACGTCGTTTGGATGTGAAGAGGGTGTTATGGCAATATTTGAAGGTTTCTGAAGTATTTCGCAAGTCGGACTGGCTATTTGTGTTCAGAGGTGTTCACAAAGGGGAAGTGGTGGCGAAGGCTTCCATTGCCAGATGGATTCGGGAGGCGATTGCTTCCGCCTATCTTCTTCAAGGTCGGTCGGTACCAACGGGCTTACAAGCTCATTCTACCAGAGCGCAAGCATCATCCTGGGTGGAGCACAGTTTGGTTCCGCCAGGAGAAATTTGTAAGGTGGCCACTTGGTCGTCCCTGCATTCTTTCAGTAGGCACTACCGTCTCGATGTGGCGGCGGCGAATGATGCCTGCTTTGGGTCGGCGGTGTTACGTGTCGGCTGGAAGGGTCCCTCCCACTGTTCCCTCTAAGCTGTGTGCGTGTGTGCGCGCGCACACACCTCGCCGAGCGAGCGCACATACTTATAACAGAGCGCACTAAAATTACGGCTCTGATTCTGATAGAAAACAACATAGATGTCTTAAAATTTAAAAGTTATGATTGTAATTAATAGAAATTTCCCGCTTCATTTAGTAATCATCTATTTTCATTTAATTTGATTAAAATCAATGTGGTGTACATACTGTATTCTGACGTGTAGTCAAATTTTAAAGTATATAACTCAGAGTGTCGTTATGTGGCGCACAAAAATTTAACCTTCCTTCAAAAGCTGCACACAGCTGATATTTTATGCACACACAGCCTACAGAAAATTAGAGGGAACATTGGTCCCTCCCAATGATTACTGCTCTGTTACATCCCAGAGATAGAGGACTGAACTGGAGGAATGATAAGGAAATGATAATTACACTTACCTGGTAATTCTAGTTCCTTGAGTGACAACTGTTCAGTCCTCAATCCCACCCGGGGACCTTTCATGGATAGTAGATGATCGGTGGCGAGAAAGGGAAGACTACAGGTAGGTCTGTCTTTCAAATTGTTTATTTGCACTCTTTCTAGCTGCTGCTTATGTGTGTAGCAGGGAAGGGGGTAAGAAAGGTTTGCCTGAAAAGTTCTCAGGTGTACATATTCAAAGTTGTAGTTAAGTAGCTATGATATCAACTGTACATAAACTTATTTGTTGCTCCTTTGTCTGCTTTGTTGATAGTTCACACTGGGGCTGATGGGAGAGACTGGCAGGCTATATCCAGTGATGTCATGATTCTGACATGCCCAGTCTCCAAGCTGCAGGAAGAGGTTGACTACCCAGAGGTAGACGACTGAACTGTCGTCACTCAAGAACATAAGAACATAAGATATGCCATACTGGGTCAGACCAAGGTCCATCAAGCCCAGTATCCTGTTTCCAACAGTGGCCAATCTAGGTCATACGTACCTAGCAGTTTCCCCAAAAGACACAGGTTCTGCAATGCTTGTACTAGGTCAAGTATTGATATCCTGGGTCCCTTCTTAATAATGGTTTATGGACCTTTCCTCCAGGAACTTGTCCAAACCTTTTTTAAACCCAGTTACACTAACAGCCTTTACTACATCCTCCGGTAACAAATTCCAGAGTTTGATTACACGTTGATTGAAAAAATGTTTTCTTTTATTAGTCTTAAATAGTTTACCCTGTAGCTTCATTGCATGTCCCCTAGTCTTTCTATATTCTGATAACGTAAACAATCGATTTACGTTTACCCGTTCCACTCCGTTCATTAATTTATAGACTTCTATCACTCAAGGAACTACAATTACCAGGTAAGTGTAATTATCATGTATATACTTTCCACTTTTTCTTGATCTTCTCAGCATCATTCAATATGGATCCTTGAGTACCTTGTAGCATTCTACTACTACTACTTAGCACTTATATATTTCGAGGCTGGAATTTTTTCTTTAACTTGTAGCTCTAGGAAAGCTGATTTTGTCCTTTTCTCTAATAATTTCTGATTCTGTTATTTTGCATGCTTCATTGTAATATTTCTCCTTATCTTGTCTTGCTGCATGTTGAAAATCTCTGAGTCCTGCGATTGCCTCTTTCTCCTCTGGCTTTAGCTTCTCTGCATTTCTGGTCAATTTTCAGAGTTTCTTCAGTTATGCATATTTTGCCGTTTTTGCTTTTTCACCTTTTGTATAGACTTCTCATTTTCTTCCAATACAACCTTCTTGATGTCATCCCATAACTCTTCTGAAGCTCTGTCATTTGTATCTAAAGCAGCAAATCAAGCAGTCTTTAAATTCCAGTGGTATAGTCTCAAGGTCATATTTTGCTGCATTCATGAATGGCTTGCTCTTTTTTTTTAACTTGAGTTTGCATTATGTAGTTGGAACCACAGACAGCTCCAGCTTTTGTCATTGTTGATGTTATAGAGCTTTTCTATCATTGACATACACAGTTGTAGTCAATTTGATTTTTGTACAATCAAATTGAAGTCCATATGTACAGTCATCACTTGTGTTGCTGGAAGAAGGTGTTTGAGATTAATAGATCATTGGTCTTGCAGAATTCTATCAGTCTTTCTCCAGCTTCATTTCTGTTGCCAAGTCCATATTTTCTAACCACTTTGCCTTCTTCTTTGTTGCCAACTTTTGCGTTCCAGTCATCCATGACTATCAGGATATCCTTTGCATGTTCTGTTAATTTCAGCTTGTACTTCTTCATAGAGCTCATTAATTTCATTCTCTTCTGCATTTGTTGTTGGGGTATATACCTGAATTATAGTTGTGTTTGATTGGCATTCCTCGTGGATGAATAGAAATTAAGCGTGCAGTGATGCATTGTATTTCATTACAGTTCTTGCAAGTTTCTTCTTGATTATAAATACAACATTGATTATAAATGCAACACCATATTTTTTGTCTTTCATTTCCAGCATAGTAGACAATGTGATCATCAGATGTAAAGTGCCCGATGCCAGTCCATTTCAGTTCGTTGACACCCAACAGATCGCGTTATACACATTCCATTTCGTTCTTGACCACCTCCAACATCCCTCGGTTCATGCTTCATATGTTCCATGTCCCGATATGTAAGACGTCCTGCAACTTCTGACTCTCATTTCATGTGCAGCTGCATCAGCAGTCAGATGTCCCGAGGGCTTTGGTCCAACCACATCATATGTTGATTGCTTATGTTTATCACTTGACATACTGCACCTTTGTTACATCAAGGCAGTTTACAACACAAAAATATACATCAAAAATCAGAAAGGAAAGGAACAACAATAAATGATAAGATAGAAAAAGAAACAATCACACGACATATTGAGAGAGGAGTAAGGGAGGAGTCAGTGGGGACTAGGAGGTCATAAATGCTGCCTTTACTCTGAAAAGTATTCAGCTCCTCCCTAGTAACCAGTTGAGTTCTTTCCAACCAGGGGGGTAAAGGGGTCTCACCTTCCAGCACTAAAGTGCAATTTATTTTGTACGTGTAGATAGTCATGATTTAATAGGAGAAAGCCAACAGGGATTTAGCCAATGAAAGTCTTTTCTCTCTTATCTATTATTTTTTGAAGGTGTGATAAAGGAGAGTTGGTTGATTATAGAAAGCCTTTGACAAGGTCCTTCTTGAAAGACTCTTAGGGACATTGAAAAAGTCTTGGGATAGGAGGTAGTATACTGTTGTGGATTGGGAATTGATTCAAAGATACAAAATAGAGTAAGGCTAAATGGCCAATTTTCTCAGTGGAGAAAGGTGAATAGTGGAGTACCCCTGAAATCTGTGCTGGGCTTGTTGCTTTTTTAACATAGTCATAAATGACCTGGAAATGGGAATAACAAGTGAAGTGATCAAATTTGCAGATGTCACAAAATTATTTGAAGGTGTTAAAAAAAAACAAACAAACAAACCCCGAAAACCCCCAAAACACAAGAGAATTGTAAAACATTGCAAGAGGACCTTGAAAAATTGGGAGACTGGGCGTCCAAATGGCAAATGAGATTAATGTGGACAAGTACAAAGTTATGCACTTAAGGAAGAGCAACCCAAACTATGATTACATGATGCAAGGTTCCACATTAGGATTCACCACTCAGGAAAAAGATTTGGGCATCATCATGGATAATATGTTGAAACCCTTATCCCAGTGTGCAGCGGCAGCCAAGAAAGCAAATAGAATACTAGGAATCATAAGGAAAGGAATGGAGAATAAAACTAAGGATATTATAATGCCTCTGTATTGCTCCATGGTGTGACTGCACCTTGAATATGTGTGTAGTTCTGGTTGCCATTTCTTAAAAAGGATATCGTGGAATTAGAAAGGGTGCAGAGAAGAGGCACCGAAATCATAAGAACACAAGATATGCCATACTGGGTCAGACCAAGGTCCATCAAGCCCAGTATCCTGTTTCCAGCAGTGGCCAATCTAGGTCATACATACCTAGCAGTTTCCCCAAAAGACACAGGTTCCGCAATGCTTGTATTGGGTCAAGCATTGTGATATCCTGAGTCCCTTCTTAATAATGGTTTATGGACCTTTTCTCCAGGAACTTGTCCAAACCTTTTTTAAACCCAGCTACACTAACAGCCTTTACTACATCCTCCGGTAACAAATTCCAGAGTTTGATTACACGTTGAGTGAAAAAATATTTTCTTTTATTAGTCTTAAATAGTTTACCCTGTAGCTTCATTGCATGTCCCCTAGTCTTTCTATATTCTGATAACGTAAACAATCGATCTACGTTTACCCGTTCCACTCCGTTCATTAATTCATAGACTTCTATCATATCTCCCCTCAGCCGTCTCTTTTCCATGTTAAAGAGCCCTAACCTTTTTAGCCTTTCTTCATAGGAGTATCCTTCCATCCCCTTTACCATTTTGGTGGCTCTTCTCTGTACGTTTTCTAATAACCTTATATCCTTGTTAAGATACGGTGACCAGAATTGCACACAATATTCAAGGTGCGGTCTCACCATGAAACGATATAGAGGCATTATAATATCTTTTGGTTTTTTTTCCATTCCTTTCCTTATGATACCTAGCATTCAATTTGCTCTCTTGGCCGCCGCTGCACACTGGGCCAAGGGTTTTAACATGTTATCCACAATGACGCCTAAATCTTTTTCCTGGGTGGTGGTTCCTAATGTGGAACCTTGCATCATGTAACCATAGTTTGGGTTGTTCTTCCCTAGGTACATAACTTTGCACTTGTCCACATTAAATTTCATCTGCCATTTTGATGCCCAGTCTTCCAATTTCTCAAGATCCTCTTGCAATTTTCCACAATCCTCTTGGGTTTTAACAACTTTAAATAGTTTTGTGTCATCTGAAAAGGGGATGTAAGGATACCCCTACAAGGAAAGGCTTAAACAGTTAGGGTTCTTCTGCTTGGAAAAAAGATGGCTTAGGGGAGATATGATGGAGGTCTACAAATTGGTGAATGGAGTGGAACAAGTAAATATATATTGGGTGTTTACTCATTCCAAAAGTAGAAAGACTAGGGGACATGCAATGAAGCCACAATATAGCCTATTTAAGACTAATAGGAGAAAGCATAGTTACCTGTAGCAGGTGATCTCCGGGAACAGCAGGAATAAATCTTCACATATGGGTACCGTCTGCACCAACGGAGCCCGTGCGGGAATGCTCCCCAGCGTCCCAAAAGTAAAGCTTTTAGGAGCATCCCACCATGCATGCATGCTGCCTTCCTGCCCAACTACCTCTCTCACTTCAGTTGAGTTGAAAGCTGAGACCAAAGGAGAGAAGTGGAAGAAAAATAGAAAGAAAGAGAAAGACAACTCCTAGGGGAGGTGGGTGGGTTGTGAAGACTTATTCCTGCTGTTCCCGGAGATCACCTGTTACAGGTGAGTAACTACGCTATCTCCAAGAACAAGCAGGAATGTAGTCTTCACATATGGGGACTTCCTAGCTAAAAATGCCTAGGGATGACCCCAGCATGTTGCGGATCTAAGTAAGATGGGGGCATGCTTCCTCCCAGGGACCTCAGTCATCCAAGACTGGATGGTGGCAAGGAGTTGATCTAGGAATGGAAGAGATGCTATAGAACAGCTTGACCGAACAAGGCATCCCGACGGGAGTCCTTGTCTAAAGAATAGTGGGCAGTGAAAGTATGCACAGAAGCCCAAGTAGCTGCTTTGCAGATCTCATCAATAGCAACTGAACGAAGATTAGCTGTTGAGGCTGCCATGGCTCTAACATTATGAGCCGTGACATGGCCTTCAAGAGGGATTCCTTTACTCTGATAGGTAAAGGAAATAGTCTGCAATCCACTTAGAGAGAGTTCTCTTAGTGACTGGAAGTCCTAAATGACTAGAGTCAAAAGCCAGAAAAAGCTGTGAAGACTTTCTAAATGGCTGAGTTCTGTGAAGATAAAAAGCCAGAGCCCGCTTACAATCTAAGGTATGAAGATTTCTTTCCGCGCTGGAGGCATGAGGCCTAGGAAAGGAGACTGGGAGATAAACCGACGGGTTTAAATGAAAAGGTGATATCACCTTTGGCATAAAATGAGGATGAGTCCTCAAGACTACTTTGTCATGATGGAACCTCGCAGGGCCGGCCCGTCCATTGAGCGAGAATGTTTTTTGCACAGGGCCCCGCGTTTCAGGGGGCCCCGCGCAAAAAACATTCTAATCCTAAAGTAAAATTTTTAAAAAGAAAAAAGAAGTTGTCTTCTCCGGCAGCCGGGGCCGCCGCGGCAGAATCGAGTGTGCCGCGGGGCCCCCCCTGCCCAGCAGAGCCTGCCCTCCCGAGCCTGCCCTCCCCTTTATCACCTGTCTTCGCAGCTCTAATCAAACGCGCCGGCTTTCAGAGCGCGAGGGAGAGTTTCTCCCTCGCTGCTCTATTAAGCCCGCGGGGGCTGATGGGAAGTTCCCATCAGCCCCCGCGGGCTTAACAGAGCCGCGAAAGGGAAACTAGCCCTTTCGCGCTCTGAAAGCCGGCGCGTTTGATTAGAGCTGCGAAGACAGGTGATAAAGGGGCGGGCAGGCACGGGCGGGCATGCCCTGCGGGGGAGGGGGGGCCCCGCGGCACACTCGATTCTGCCGCGGCGGCCCCGGCTGCTGGAGAAGACAACTTCTGTTTTTAAAAAAATTTCCCTGGGCTGGGCTGGGCGTTAGGAGTGGTGATGGGCTATGGGGGGCCGGGGGGGGGGGGGTTAGGAGTGGTGATGGGCTATGGGGGGCTGGGGGGGGTTAGGAGTGGTGATGGGCTATGGGGGGGCTGGGGAGGGTTAAGAGTGGTGATGGGCTGGGGGGGTTATGAGTGGTGATGGGCTATGGGGGGCTGGGGGGGGTTAAGAGTGGTGATGGGCTAAGGGGGGGCTGTGGGGGTTAAGAGTGGTTATGGGCTGGGGGTGTTAAGAGTGGTGATGGGATATGGGGGGGCTGGGGGGGTTAGGAGTGGTGATGGGCTATGGGGGGCTGGGGGGGTTTAAGAGTGGTGATGGGCTATGGGGGGGCTGGGGGGGTTAGGAGTGGTGATGGGCTATGGGGGGCTGGGGGGGTTTAAGAGTGGTGATGGGCTATGGGGGGGCTGGGGGGGTTAGGAGTGGTGATGGGCTATGGGGGCTGGGGGGGTATAAGATTGGTGATGGGCTAAGGGAGGACTGGGGGGGTACGGAGTGGTTATGGGCTATGGGGGCCTGGGGGGGGTTAGGAGTGGTGATGGGCTATGGGGGGGCTGGGGGGGTTTAAGAGTGGTGATGGGCTATGGGGGGGCTGGGGGGGTTAGGAGTGGTTATGGGCTATGGGGGCTGGGGGGGTTTAAGAGTGGTGATGGGCTATGGGGGGACTGGGGGGGTAGGAGTGGTGATGGGCTATGGGGGCCTGGGGGGGGGTTAGGAGTGGTGATGGGCTATGGGGGGGCCTGGGGGGGGGGTTAGGAGTGGTGATGGGCTATGGGGGGCTGGGGGGGTTAGGAGTGGTGATGGGCTATGGGGGCGCTAAGTCTGTATATGGGCTGATGGGATCAGGACTGAAAGTGAGTTGATGGGGAGGTTAGGACTGGTAATGGGGTATGGGAGGGCTTAAACTGAAAATTGGGTGAGGGGGATTAGGACTGGAAATGGGCTGGTGGGATTAGGACTGGGAGTGGGCTGGTGGGATTAGGACTGGGAGTGGGCTATGGGGGGCTAGGACTGGTAATGGGTTGGAGGGGTTGCTAGGACTGGAAATGGGCTGGGGGGAATTAAGACTGGAGGTGGGCTGATGGGGTTAGGACTAGTAATGGGCTGTGGGCTGTTGCGGGGGGGTTAGGACAGGTAATGGGCTATGGGGGGGCTAGGACTGGAAATGGGCTGATGGGGGGGTTAACACTGGAGATGGGCTGATGGTCTTAGGGCTGGTAATGGGCTGGTGGGATTAGGACTGGGAGTGGGCTATGGGGGGCTAGGACTGGTAATGGGTTGGGGGTTGCTAGGACTGGAAATGGGCTGGGGGGATTAAGACTGGAGGTGGGCTGATGGGGTTAGGACTGGTAATGGGCTGTGGGCTGTTGGGGGGGGGTTAGGACTGGTAATGGGCTATGGGGGGCTGACTGGAAATGGGCTGATGGGGGGGTTAGGACTGGAAGTGGGCTGATGGGGGGGTTAGGACTGGAAGTGGGTTGATGGGGGGGGGGCTAGGACTGGTATTGGGTTGGGGGGTTGCTAGGACTGGAAATGGGCTGATGGGGGCTAGGACTGGAAATGGGCTGATGCAGGGACAAGAAGGGAATGGATGCTGGGTGAGACTGGAACTAGAAGGGAGCTGATGTTGGGGGAGGATTAGGGGAGGATTAGAATGGGATGGGGCTGGGAGAGTAAAATGGAGAGGGGAAAAATATTTTGTGTGGTAGGGGTAAAAAATCTACACTTAGCTGGGTATTGGGAGAGTAAGTGGGGATTGAGGATGGAGGGGTAAAATGTGAGTGGATGAAATAGGAATGAGGAAAGAGCAAAAGGAGAAAGATTAGTATGTTAAAGCAGATGTAGAGAGAGAGAGAATGGAAAAAAAAACTAGAAGAGAGAAGAGACAGCAGATGATGGAGAGTTAGCAGAAAACATGAAGAAACCAGAAGAAAGTGGCTGGAGCAATTGCAACCGGAAAAAAATGCACAAAAGGTAGAAAGATATCTCTTTATTTTGAATTTATTAACTGGAATATGAAAGCTCTGGGAAATGTGCATCATTAACGTCTGCGCTTTGTTTGGTACAAGAGGAAATTAATTTATAGTTTTATTTCTACAGTTGTTGTACATTCCAAGTTTGGCTTTTGGGGTTCCCAGTTTAATTATTGCCTTCCTGTTTCTAAATTGTGATTCCTTGTTTGGTGATGGTCTATGTTCTGCATGTGTAACTGAGCTGAGGTATTCTGTTTATGTAATTCCTATTTGACATTGCCACTTGTTCTCTTTCCCCAGTAGGTCATGTATTGTTTTTCTCTGAAATGTATTGGTTTAATATTTGCAGTGTTGCCTTTTGATAGGTAGGGTATGGTGCTTTGTGAGTTCTGGTAGTGCTGTTAGGATACGGCGGGTTTGCTATGGGTTCTAAATGGGCAGTGTTTGTAGTAGTTCCTAATGTGCCTGGCGGTTGGCACTGGATTATAGTAATGTAGAAATCTTTTAGTCTGTCTTTATCCATACACACACTAACTTTTAGTAAACATGTCTCTTAATGAATGTTAGCATTATGCAAATATTTATGCAAATAAGGCCACTTATGCAAATGAGGCCCCACACCGAGTCTCCGCACATGGCCCCGCACCCCCCTTGGGCCGCCCCTGGAACCTCGTATAAGGCGTGTCAGCCACTAAAGCTTGCAGTTCACTAATGCGTCTTGCAGAAGTGATAGCAATTAGGAAAATTTTATTTATTTATTTAATAGTATTTCTATTCCGCTTTATCATATAATCAAAGCGGTTTAACAACAAAACATACAATAGAAGTGAAAGTGTAAACAAGCAGTGAATGTAGATTCATAGTTTGATATAGTAAAGTGTAGTGCTTTGAAGAAAATTGATCTATATACATTGTGTACTATTATACAAAATGAGCTTTATTACAGACTTCTATATGATTGG
The DNA here is from genome assembly GCA_033557465.1 of Ichthyophis bannanicus. Taxonomy (NCBI): domain Eukaryota; kingdom Metazoa; phylum Chordata; class Amphibia; order Gymnophiona; family Ichthyophiidae; genus Ichthyophis; species Ichthyophis bannanicus. The sequence goes on along the minus strand of CM066034.1, from coordinate 1,024,125,850 downwards.
TCATTCCTATTAAATGAATTAATTATTTTACATGACCATAGTGTTCTATAAACAGCATAGTTTTCAGCTGCTTTCGAAAGTCTTTGAGGTCCAGTGCTGCTCTCAAGTCACTTGGGAGAGTGTTCCAAATAGTTGGGGCAGCAAAAGAGAATGCCCTTTCTGAAGTGTCCTTATGTGATGTTCTAAAGTCACTAGAAGTGCTGACTCTGTTGGAAGTACCTTTTCTTCTTGGTCTTTTGCTGATGTCCGTCTGAATGAGAGAGATTAGGCTGTTTGCTGAAAAGTGTTGCTTGATCTTAAAAATGTATATTATAGTTTTATATTTTACGCGAGACGCTATAGGTAGCTAGTGAAGTTCTTTCATAATGGGTGTTATATGTTCTTGACTTGACAATCCAAAAATTATTCGTGCAGCGGTGTTTTGAGCGAGCTGTAATGGCTTGAGTGCTTGCTTTGTTAGACCAAGGTAAATAGGATTACAGAAGTCAAGTAAGGGGGTAATTAATGCCTGGCATACATTACGGAAGTGAACGGTTTCGAGGAGGGGCCTTAGTCTTCTGATGATTTTCATCCTGTAATAAGCATTTCTGATTGTTTTACTTATATGTGCCTTAAGATTCATTTCATTGTCCAGGGTAACACCAAGATATTTTACTTCTGATTTTATAGGTATTATTGAGTTTTCTATCATGATGTCAGATGGATGTGTGAAGTCAGGGTTACGAGAGACGAATAGAGCCTCAGTCTTGCTGAAATTAATTTCCATGTTGTTTTTACACCATGTAGACATTTGTGAGAGACAATCTATAATTCTAGAATAGTCAGGGTTATCAATTGAGACAGGTGTAAATATAATGTCATCTGCATAAATAGTATATTTAATATCATTTTTTGTCGGAATGTTGCAGATTGGCTGTATGTAAATGTTGAACAAAAGAGATGAAAGGGCAGATCCTTGTGGAACCCCTTGTATAACTTTTATGGGTTGAGATGTTTTGTGACCTATCTTTACTTGTATATGTCTCTCTGTTAAATAAGAGTGGAACATTTTAAGGTGGTACCGTATAATCCAATCTCCTCTAGTCTATCCAGTAACTTTTTGTGATCTACAGAGTTGAATGCTGCAGAAATGTCAATGAAGATCATTATTATACCATACTTAATGTTGTCTATAGTACGAAGGATGCTGTCGAAAAGATAAATCATTAGAGTTTCTACTGCATGGTTCGGTCGAAAACCATGTTGGTTGTCATTGAAAGGTGCGTATCATCAATGTGTTCTTGAAGTTGCTGTTGAACTGTTTTTTCAATGATCTTAGCTAAAAAGGGTATACTGGATATTGGCCGGTATGCAGCTGGGTTGTTTTTGAGTAGCCGGGCTTTGAGATGAAGGGACTGGGGATTGGGGTGCAGTAGGGATCCGTTGTTCTGGGACAGACGATCCGGAGCACTCCCCAACTCCAGAGGAGTGGCTCGAGAGAGACCTAAGAGAAGAGGACACCATGTTTGCCTTGGCCAACAGGGAGCTATGAGTATCATGCGACCTCTGTCTCTCTGGAGTTTGAATAAGGGAATTAGGGGAACTGGTGGGAAGGCATAGAGAAAATCCTGGCCCCAATGGAGCAGGAATGCATCCCTCGCCTGACAATTTTGAGCTGGCAGTCTGGAACAGTACCGGGGAAGTTTGGCATTCTGTGGACTTGCAAAGAGGTCTATGTCTGGTGTTCCCCATACTTGAAACACTCAGGCAAGTTGATATGAGTGTAGAGACCACTCGTGTGGTAACAGGACTCAACTGAGCCTGTCCACCCAAATGTTTTGAATGCCTGGAAGGTATACTGCCAACAAACGAATGTGATGCTCTCTGGCAAAGGCCCACAGTTGCAAAGCTTTGTTGCATAATTGCAGAGAGCCTGTTCCGCCTTGTTTGTTTAGGTAAAACATGGCCACTTGATTGTCGGTTCACACCAGAACTGTTTTGCTTACGAGATGAAAGCAAAAGACTCGAATAGCATTGGAAATGGCCCTTAGTTCTAGGAGGTTTATTTGAAGAGAAGCCTCCTGTGGGGTCCAGAGACTCTGGGTAGACCGCCCAAGTGGGCTCCCCATCCCAACTTGGATGCATCTATTGTCAGTACAGCCTGAGGTAGGGGTTGCTGAAAAGGAGAGCCTACTGTAAGGTTTTCCAGAGATTGCCACCAATGCAGAGATGCAATCAGGCGTGTGGTAACTCTGATCTTGTCTGAGAGGCATCCTGAGGCCTGGGACCATTGGGAAGCTAAGGTCCACTGGGCCGCTCACATGTGAAGGCGTGCATAAGGAATCACATGGACTGTAGATGCCATGTGTCCTAGAAGTCAAGGCATCTGTCGAACAGTGAGGAAGGTTTGTAGCACTGCTTGAGATGCTAGTTCGATGTTGCGTAGACAGCAAGGCTGAGGGAGGAAAGCCTTTGACTGCTGTGTGTCCAAGCGAGCCCCTATAAACTCGAGGGATTGAGATGGGGTGAGCTGGGACTTTGGAAGGTTTATGATCCATCCTAAGTACTGCAGTATTTGCATTGCTCGGGAAAGAGCACGGCTTGCCTCTGGAGCTGACGGTGCTCGAATGAGCCAATCGTCTAAGTAAGGGAAGACAAACATTCCCAGAGTCCTCATAAATGCTGCTACTACTGCCATGCATTTTGTGAAGATCCTTGGAGCAGAGGCCAGCCCCAAAGGAAGGACCCTGTATTGAAAATGTCTTCCCTTGACTAGGAATAAAAGGAATTTTCTTTGATCTGCATGAATAAGGATATGCATATAGGCATCCCTAAAATCCAGAGAACCTAGTTAATCTTGCCTGTGAAGGTATGGAAGAAGAGTGCCGAGGGAGATCATCTTGAATCTTTCTCGGACTAAATATTTGTTCAGTTCTCTGAGGTCCAGGATTGGTCTTAGTCCCCCTGATTTCTTTGGAATGAGAAAATAGGGGGAATAGAATCCTGTGCCCTGCTGGGACTTTGGAACCTCTTCTATAGCCCCTTGAGCCAGAAGAGTGGTGACGTCTTGCCACAACAGGTCTGAGGCCGGTGGTTGAGATTTGAACTGTTTTATTAGCGTGGATGGGGCAAACTGAGGAAATGGAGCTTGTATCTCAGACTCACTATAGATAGAGTCCAGTTTTCTGAAGTGATTTGTTGCCATCTTTTGACTTAGAACAGGAAGAATGGCTAAGTTCTCTAGACAACAGTCAAAGACCCTGAGGAGGCTGGGTCTGCTGAGCCTTCTGAGCTTGTGTCTTTCTTTGTCTAGTTTGTTGTTGCCCCTTCTGGGGAACATGTGTTTGCTGGGTTAGATGGAAGATGGATAGAATGGATAGATGGAAGATGGATAGAATTTCTTCTTCTTAGAGAAAAAAGGTTTTCTTGGCTGGGTTAGCTTTAGATTTTGACAACCTGTCTAAAGTTGTATTATCAGTGTCAATTTCATTAGCTTTAAACTGCCAATCCTTGCCAAAGAGATTTTCTCCTGTGCAAGGAATGTTACCCAGCTTATCTTGCACGCATTCCTCCAAGTCTGAAGCTTGGAGCCAGGCAATACGACGTGCTCCTATGGATATAGCAGAGGTTCTGCTAATACAAAAGAGACGGCTGAGGGGAGATATGATAGAAGTCTATAAATTAATGAACGGAGTGGAACGGGTAAACGTAGATCGACTGTTTATGTTATCAGAATATAGAAAGACTAGGGGACATGCAATGAAGCTACAGGGTAAACTATTTAAGACTAATAAAAGAAAATATTTTTTCACTCAACGTGTAATCAAACTCTGGAATTTGTTACCGGAGGATGTAGTAAAGGCTGTTAGTGTAACTGGGTTTAAAAAAGGTTTGGACAAGTTCCTGGAGGAAAGGTCCATAAACCATTATTAAGAAGGGACCCAGGATATCAATGCTTGACCTAGTACAAGCATTTTGGAACCTGTGTCTTGGGGAAACTGCTAGGTACATATGACCTAGATTGGCCACTGTTGGAAACAGGATACTGGGCTTGATGGACCTTGGTCTGACCCAGTATGGCATATCTTATGTTCTTATGTTATTATTCAAAACAGTCAAAGGTAACACGTTTCATAAACTTAGAGACATTTTGAGCATTTATGACCAAGGTCAAATAATCTGTCCGTTTATCCTCTTGAAGAAAAGGGTTCAAAAGCTCCAAGTCTTTTGTAACCTGCTCAAGAAACATTCCCATGTATAATATATAGGAACTGATTCTTGCTGATAGTATGGAGGACTGAAAGCATCGACGACCAAAGACATCCAGTGTTCTCGACTCACGACCTGGTGGATTGGAAGAGTGTTGTTTAGCACTCTTAATCCGCCTCATGGCTGACTCTACCACCATAGAATGATGTGGTAATTGAGTCTTCTGAAACCCTGGGCAAGGTGGTACTTGATACATAGTGTCAAGACGTCTAGAATGTGGAGATACTGTTAAAGGAGCTTCCCACATTCTTAACATTAGATCATGTAAGATATGGTGTATAGGAAGCATAGCTGCCTCCTTTGGAGCCAAAGGATATTGAAGAATTCTCAATTCTTTTGCTCTAGGCTCCTTTTCTGGTACTACTGTAATGGCAAGACCCTTTGCCATATCACGTACAAAATCATGAAAAGACATTTCCTCAGGAGGGGACATTCTGCGTTGAGGAGAAAGAGATGAATCTTTCAAAAGTTCAGCTCTGGTACCGGTGGAATCATCTGAGTCATCGGAATCGGAAGACTCAAAAGGAGGAAGTGCCGGGTTCTCACGAAGCAGATGGCGTCGGTACTGCTCGATGTCAGTACCGAAACGGGTCGGTACCTGATTCCCCCATGCTGGAGAGAGATTCCAGGCGCGGCATTGGGGGAAGCGTGCCTGTTGAAACAGGTACCGAGGGCACTGGCACCGGTACCGGTATTGGTACCGGTGCCTGCGGAATCGTCTGCAGCGACTTTAGTGGTACCGAAGTAGCTAAAAGAGTCGCTAGATTGCGTTCGATAGCGAGGAGTCTTTTGTCCATAGCTACTGCCGATGCTGGGGCGTCAGTACCGGTGGAAGCGGCCACAACCCCCGAGCATGGCACCAGTAGTTTCATCGAGGTCGCGGCCTTGGGAACATCATGGAGCACCGATAAAGCTTTGGAGCCTGAAGACTCCCGCCGGGGCTGTTTAGCTGGTGAAGTGTCCTCGAGGGCAACGCCAGTGGCATCTTGATATTTAGAGGGAGATCTACCCTTCGAGGACCGGCTAGTCTTGGAAGACTTGTGTTTAGTTACCTGAGATCCCTGGGAAGAAGTAGAAGCCCTGGAAGACATCGATGCAACAGACATCGTGTCTGAAGCAAATAGGGCACCGAGTTGATTTGCTTGATTCTGAAGACTTTTTTTAGTCAACTTCCTGCAGGAGAGACACTCCGTAGGGCAATGGTCAGGACCTAAACATTTAAGACACCAGTCATGGGTGTCGGTAATAGAAATTGTACCGCCACATTTTGAACACTTTTTAAAACCAGTGGCTGTTTTTTCCATGATAAGGGAACAGAGGGCCTAAATCCCAAAATGGCGCCAAGCACCGGAGCAGGGGAAAAAAACCCCTGGGAAAGCACTAAAATTAAGTTATTTTAGAAGAAAAGAAAGAAAAGCACCGGTGGTACCGGTAGGCGTCGACAGAAGGCAGACGAGACCACAAAAATATAAATTTAAGAGAAGATTTTCTGCGGCGACAGGGGACACGTCCTGTTGGCTCCACGGAAAACGAAGAACTGAAGTGAGAGAGAGGTAGTTGGGCGGGAAGGCAACACGCATGCGTGGTAGGATGCTCCCAAAAGCTTTCCTTTTGGGACACTGGGGAGCGTTCCCACGCGGGCTCTGTCGGTGTACCCATATGTGAAGACTACATTCCTGCTTGTTCCTGGAGATAATGTTTTCACTCAACGCATAATCAAACTCTGGAATTTGTTACTTGAGGATGATGTAAAAGCTGTTAGTGTAGCTGGGTTTAAAAGAGGTTTGAACAAGTTCCTAGAGTAAAGTCCATTAACCATTATTAAAGAGGACCAACGAAATCCACTGCTTACCCCAGGATAAACAATGTGGAATCTGTGTACCTTTTTGAGAACCTGCCACGTACTTGTGACCTGGATTGGCGACTGTTGGAAACAGGATACTGTGCTTGCCGGACCCTTGAATTAACCCAGTAAGGCATATCTTATGTTCTTATCCCTATGTAAGGGGTTGTAGTTCCAAAAGGACCCCGCTAGAAGTAATTTCTGTTCCCTAAGAGAGGTGGAACTTTAGCTCAGGTGTCGGCATTTTTCACAAACGTGTGTTTGCTGGATGGATGGTTGCATAGAATGAGCAAAAAGCAAAATCCTTCAATTGCCTGTATTAGGGCACTATGCCTGGAGAAAATACAAGTATGGTGGGCAGAGTGCTGAATAGGGAGTTATAAAGCTGTGTGATTCCTCGGGCACAGTAGAAGTTCATGACCCCCCCCCCCCCACCCACTAGTCAGTTCACCTCTTATGTGTTTCCTTACCATTCCCCTAGATATATCCTAGTCCCTACTTGTGTTGGCTTGACTAGATTGTAAGCCCTTATGAGCAGGGGCTGTCTCTTACATGTCTCTGTACAGTGCTGCGTACTCCTTGTAGCACTATACAAATGATAAGTAGTAGTAATAGAAGATTGCAGGCTGGGCCAATGATCAGGCAGTGATCTGGGGCAGCAAAGGGCAGAAGCAGGCAAACCAAACAATAGATCCCGACAAGCAACTATCAGTACATTGTGTTACCTGCAGGAGGAGCAGGCATGCACATGTATGCAAAGCAAGGTTTAATATTTAATAGTATGATGTCCAATTATGCATTTTTACAGTAATGTTATGGGAGGGGTGATGATGGGGTGTTTAAGGCACTCCATATACTTGCACCAGCCTTGGGCAGAGAAAAAGAGGTGGGGAATTGGGAGGCATTTGTTATTTGTAAATACGGTGTATACCATGGACTGCCCAAAGAAGAAACCAGTCGGTACTAGAGGAGATCAAACCTAAGCTTTCTTTAGAAGCTCAGATGGCAAGACTTTGACTTTCATACTTTGGACACATCATGCAAAGAGAGAGATCATTAGAGAAAGATATCATGCTTGGCAAGATAGAAGGTCAACGCAAAAGAGGAAGGCCAGCAGTGAGATGGATCGATACACTAACAGCAGCTACGGGTACCAGTCTGTCAACAATGAGCCGCCTGACTCAAGACCAAACACAATTTAGGATAGCTATCCAGAGGGTCGCCATGAGTCGATTTCGACTCGACGGCACTTAACAACAACAAATACGGTGTAGATCTCTGCCCGTATAAACTCGTTTGTTTCATGCATATCGAATAGCGCGGTATAAAAGAGACTGTAAATAAATAAATAAATAAACTGATGGTCACGGCAGTATCTGATGGATGAAGGATGTGGGAGAAGGCCAGAAGGCTCCATGGTTTGTTAGCCACAGCTTCAGAAGGTGCGGTGAAGCAAATGTGTGCATGGGGAAGAGGGGAGGGGCAGTGGTTTAACTTCTACCTAAGGAGAAACCATGTCTAGAGCTGACCTGAGATACCTTCTATCCCCTTCCACTTCTGGAGCTGACCTTACCAGATTTTTGGGGCATTTTTTGTACCTACATGATTGTCTCCTCCAGGGTGGTAACCTGTTTGTTCACCTCTGTCAGCAGTTCTGTATTTCATTGCTGGCATTATAATTAATCTGTAGGCTTTTCCTTAACCCTTGCAGCTCCTGCAGAATCTTTTTGAAAGGATCATGCTTGTTTTTCTCAGCCACCATCTTAACTGGAGGCAGATGTGGGAGGGGAGTGGTCTAGTGGTTGGGGCAAGTTACCTCAGGCCGGAAGGTCAGGGGTTCAAATCCCACTAGAGGACAGCAAACTTGGGCCGGAAGGACTGGGGTTTCTAGTCCCACAGGTGCTCCTTGTGGTCTTGGGCAAGCTGCTTAACCCTCCATTGCCCGTGTTCCCTGTAAAATAGTTATCTCCAAGTTATAATGCCCTGTTCAATGTCATTTCCGTTTGTTCAATGTAAACTGCCTTGATATCATGAAAGACGGTATATAAAAAATGTTAAATAAAAATAAATAAGATGTGGTCTAGTAAAGCCAAGAGCTGCCATTTTTTGTTGAAATCTTCAATTGGGATGACAGTGGGGGTTTTGTACAGATGGCATCTTGGAGAACATCCTTAAGCAGCCATCTTGAACAATCCGGGCTGTGGGAGGGGGAGGAGCAGCAGGCCGGTTTAAAGAGAGCCGCCGACAGGCGGGCCCGCGCCTGGCCGGGCCCGCGCCTGAGGGCCTCGCCCTTAGGCAGTGGCCCACATAGAGGCACACACAAGGCTCTTCGACGCTACCCGAGCAGCACCGACAACAGCAACCACACCTCCACTGAACATCGTAGGAGAAGCATATGCCTGCATCGTTTTGAGACCGTCTTACCTCCATGCTATCTCCCCATCCAACACGGATTAACCCTCTCACAACAACCAGGTTTGCTAACCATATCAACACCATATGTTACACTTAAGACAATAATTGACTCAAAGTACCTAGATATACTACTTGGTTAATCCTTCCCACATTTTATTGCTTACTGCTACCATTGTGGCATTGGATAACATATGGTTGCTAGTGGCTATATACACATAGCTAAAATTTGCTACATTGTGTTCAGTACTATTACCTAAAAGTTTGTAACATTGTTATATGGTTACCTTGCTACATTTCTGCTAATACTACCTACCACATTGCTGCTGCTACTTGTCCAACGTCCAAATATTGTTAAAGTGTTACTCTGCTTAAATATCTCCTGCCTACCTCTACTATTATTTCTCCCCAAACGTACCTACAAAAGCTCTCCTCGCCCACAGTCTCAGCAACAATGACCGCACCAGTCATAACGGTAATTTGCCTACTATTCATTATACTATACGAAGCTAAATCACTATCACAAGATCACCACCATATTACTACACTACACAACACAAACAAAAAACACTTCCACGGCTTTCACCAATATCCACAAAATCCCTACCATAAGAGACATTCTCACCTTCTACATATAGCAATAGACCAAACATCCAGCACAAAACGAAGCCGACCTGTTCCTCAACAAGAAGGTCTCCGTTGTGCCCTTATAAACGCAAGATCTGCACGCAAGAAATGGCCAGCCATAGCAGACCTAATAATCAAAAGAAATCTTGACATTTTAATGGTCACAGAAACTTGGTTCTCAGACTCCGATGCAGTTATAATAAACCAAATTACACCACCTAATTACTCCACATACACATGTAACAGAGCAAATAAAAGAGGAGGTGGGGTTGCCATTATAGCAAAAACTGACCTCCAATATCGCACAATCACTACCAAGAGCACAGAACAATTAGATATTATCTCAATATACAACAACCACAATACCATCAACCTTATATATATGACACCGAACTCAACATCTGAAGAATTATCCAGTGTAATTGACTTAGCCTGCAACCCAGTACACCCAGAGAAACCTAACTGGCTAATGGGCGACTTCAACCTCCCTTCCATACAACCTGCCCTTTCTAATACATTCCTAGACGCAATGAAAAACCTCAACTACAACCAACTCATAAACCAACCTACCCATCTACATGGCAACGTGCTTGACCTTGTTTTCGCTCCACCCACATACATGTCCAATAATGATGATTTCGACATATCCATCACTCCGGTCCCTTGGACAGATCATAGCCTGATAACACTCACAATACCATCATATCAGGTCCTCTCACATTATAAAGCAAAACAGTCACCAACAAACTCTACGCGCTTCAAACATTTCAACGAAGAAGAAATCAAGAAACACATATTTCCAAGGCTCAATCAACCTTCTAACAACATCAATGAAATGGTCAACACATGGAATGAAACTATCAACCAATACGCTATACTACCACCAGCCCGTAAAAACACTACAACAAAGAACAATGTTGTGAAAAGACCATATGCACCATGGTTTTCACAAGATCTAAGGAAGTCTCTTACCATCCTGAGGAAGCTCGAAAGAAAGTGGCGTAAATCTCGAAACTCAACAGTTCAACAAACATACTTGACACACCTGCAGACCCATCGTGAAGCAATATGGAACACAAGAAAATCATACCACTCTGAACTCCTCAACCGCTCCCTAAACAAACCTCGGGAACTCTTCAATCTAGTAAAGTCACTAACTACAGAACCATCACCTCCTCAACAGGAACTCATTCACCCGCAGAAATACGCTAATTTTATACAATCTAAAGCTATAAGAACAACAATTTCTTCATCACCTAGTCCACCCCAACAACATGTACGAGTTTCCCCATTACTAAAGCTCTCACCGCCCTCAGCCAAATACATCGAAGACATTATAGCCCAAATGAATACCACCACAGCACCTAACGACCCCTGCCCAGCACACTGGATAAGAGCTCTGCGATCCGACTTTAGTCCAGTCATAGCAAATATAATAAAGATGTCCTTCTCAACAGGCATCTTCCCATCGGCTCTAAAACAGACTTCCATAAGACCGCTGCTAAAAAATAACCAACTAGACCCATCAAAGGAAGAATCGTACCGCCCGATTTCTAGTATACCGCTTCTATCCAAAATAATTGAGAAGGTAACCAACAATCAAATACAACAACACATAGACACCTCCTCACCACTCGACCCCAGTCAGCACGGATTCAGGGAAGCCCACGGAGTAGAGACATTGCTGACCACTTTAACCAACACACTCATCAGTGGATTAGACGACATCAAAAAAGGCTTTGCCCTAATATTCCTGGACATATCTGCAGCATTTGACTCTGTGGACCATGAAATACTTCTAACCCGCCTATTTGACAAGGGAATCCACGGGCTGGCATGGGAATGGTGCAAATCATACCTGGAAGATCGCCTGCAACATGTCAGGACTACTACAGGGACATCACAACCTTTCCAGTTAAAACAAGGAGTACCTCAGGGCTCCTCCCTATCAGCGCTGCTATTTAATATTTATATGCAGCCTATATGCAACATCACTCGTTCCTATGGCATATCCTCGTTGATCTATGCAGACGATGTACTAATATTTACACCAATCAACGTCAAGCTTCCAGACTTCACAACACTAATAGATTGCTTTAACGCAATAGCAGACTGGCTCCTCACCCAGAATATGCGCATAAACTACAAAAAAACCGAAGTACTCATAATCACGAAAAACAGAGCATTCTCACCCCCTGATATACTAAAAGTACGAGACGCAGACCTCCCAATCAAGCCGTCCATAAAATACCTTGGAGTAATACTCGACCAGCGACTGGATTTTAAAGAACATATCAACCGCACTGTAAAAACTATTTACTTCAAAATAAGGACTCTGCGTCATCTGAAAAACATGCTCGAACCAGACAGCTTCAGAACCATATTTCAAACCATAGTCACACCCCACTTCGACTATGCGAACATAATACTCCATGGTCTCCCTAAAAACACCCTAAATACATTACAACTAGCCATGAATGCCGCAGCCAGAGTTCTTTACGGTGCTTCAAAGTGCGAACACATAACACCCATCCTAATGGAGCTTCACTGGCTACCTATTTACTGCAGAATAGCATATAAAGCTCTCCTCATGACCTTTAAGGCGATAAATACTATAGCTCCTTCATCAATTTCAAAACTCATCCATCCGACTCCCAATATTAGATCCAGGAGGTCAGCAGCGGCAAATACCCTAGTTATTCCACAAGAGACCACAAAATGCAAACATTCAACATCAGACAGGGCCTTTGCATACTATGCACCCAGATGTTGGAACAACCTTCCCCACAACATAAGAGCTATTACGGACCTCAAGAATTTCAGAAAAGCTATAAAACACCATCTCTTCATTCTGCATTTCCAAAGCTCTTCACCATCCCTCTAACATGCACAGTAAAATTGTATATACCTTATTTACTCAAGATGTAACTAAGAAATCCTATCCCCTGTATATATGTTATTTACAAATATGTACAAAGTTTCCCAAAGTTAAATTCCCAGTTGACTACTCCTGTTATATGTAAACTTATCACAATTTGTTGATTGTAATGAGTATTTCTGTTTAATGTAAACCGCGCTGATGAAAAAGAGTGCGGTATAAAAGAACAATAAATAAATAAATAAATAAATAAATAAATTGCCACCCCCCCTCAATTTCCCCTCAGTAATTTTGTGTGTATGTGTATGGAAACAGTTGAATGCATAATTTCAGCTGTGACTGGCTGGGGGAGGGCCACCTCATTCTACCCACCCTCCCCATTTTCCCTCTAACAAGCCAATGCAGAAAGACCTGCGCTAGATCGCTTTTTTAACATTCCTGACAGGGCACACATTTTAACGTGCGATGCAAGAAGGTTAGAGTATGCAAATGCCCACCACGGTAACCCTGCACATTCAAATGAGCTACCGCAGCATTAAACTGGGAGAGCAAGCCAAACACATGTACGCAAGAAGTCTGTGCTAGTTTGGCTTGCTCTCCAGGAACCGGTGGCTAATTTGCTTTTTTTTTTTTTTTTTTTTACTGTACTGCCAAACAGAGGTTCTGCTACAAAAATCCTCATAAGGGCCTATAGCTGGTTACAGGGAGCAGGAACAGCTGGCTTCCAGAGCTTCAGGAGATGATCTCTGTCTTCTACTGTTGGCGAGATGGGCCACCAGGGATTCTTTTTTGTTGGCACGGCACAACACTGTTTTGATGGCATCAGGGGCTTTGTCCGATGCTTGATCATCTGGGGGGAAGATGTTCATGGCATCGGGGAAAGCACCCGGTGCCATCAAAATACTGTCAGGGGCAGCGTTAGAGGTTTACTTCTACTCAGACCCTGCAGTAAAACTTTTATCACTATGGCTGGTTGCAAAATCCTCTACGCCTGTCTCTGCATCAGCATAGCCATGATTTGCATACCAGCTCAGCAGATTAAAATACATTTAAATAATTAGTATTAATTTAAATACACGTGGCGTTATTGGGCAGCAGTTTTTCCGCCACGTTTACGTCTATTTCCTGTATGGGGAGGATCATAAAAATGTGCTTAAACATGGCGTGTTATGGGCTTGTAAAGCCTGCTCTAGCTTTGTGCATTGGCCTGTAAATGTTTGGGTGAGGTTGCACACACAAGCACGTGCATGGCTATGGAGTTCTTCCACTATGCCACCATCAAGAAGCTGAGCTCTTTCTGTTTTGTAAGTCTCCATCTCTCTTCTCCTCTCGGATTGCTTCTTTCACTTTCACTGTCGCTCACCCCTCTGTTCCATTTTCCTCTCTCCAGCACTTCCATCCCTGTTCTTTGTCTCTCCTCACCATTTCCATCTTTTCCTATACCTCACTTCTCTATCATGCCTCATCTTTGCAAAGTCTCTCTTAGATGCCTTAACCCTTGCCTCGCCCGTCTCTCTGCATCTGCCTCTTTATCCCACATTTGCCCCTGTGTCTTTTTCACTCCTTTCCTGCCCCTTCCCGACATCTGCACCCTGCTTCTTTTCTCCCTCTCCCCCAGCATCTCTCCCCGCTTCTCTTCCCCCACTTCATACATTCACCTTGCTTTAGTCCAGTCCGTTTCTTGATATACTGCCTCTTGGACTTTTATGATCCATCTAAGTGGTTTACAGAATTGCGAATCATAATAGAAAGAGTTGCGTTACATCTGGGTTGCATAATAGATTAGAACAAAAACATGGTTACGTCAGTTCAGTTGTTACACAATTTGCATAAGTAATCATATCTTCCTTAAAGAACAGCAGGGAAGCAGAGAGAGAGGTAAAAGAAGGGGGCGGTTAAGCTATGCTTTTGGTACTGGAAATGCCTCCATGTAAAGAGATTTTTGTAAATTTTTTTCAAAGCTCTACTGGTTAGTTTCCCCCTGAAGTCGAAGTCGTGTATTCCATTGAGACTGTGAATAATGTGAAAAGGCTGAAGAGCTGCTGGTTTCTAGCACCTTTTGGGATGTGGAGGTAGTTGATATACTGGGAGGAATGATCAGAGAGAGAGTGGGATCCCAGGGTGCAGTACCTTTATATATTATGGAGAGCATTTTGTAACAGATCCTATAAGTAATTGGTCACCAGTGCAGGGGTTTTTCATTCTGGTGTGATATGATCACATTTTCTTAGTATAGGTCATGCAGTTAGTTCCGTTGCTCCTCTGCCCTGTACCCGTTAGTGAGGGGTACAGAGGTCAAACTGAAGCAGTAAGCTCCTATTCTTCCGCTCCCTCCATCACCCAGCAGGCCACAACTGATTGGCTTCAGGCAGGAAAAGGCAACCCGGAAGGATAGCAAGCTGACTGATTCACCAGCTCCAGTCCCCCCTCGTCCCTTCTCTACCCATAGCAGGACTGCAGATGGCAAATACCAGCTGTACCTGAATGTAACTTGACTAGAGCTTCCAGTGATAAAAGGTGTGAGCTGAATCCAAAATCAGAGGGCTCGCACAGACTCAGCTGATTTGTTGTAGGCAACCAGCAAGTAGAACTGGAAGGCAGCCTAGTCCCAACCTTTGTGGGGGTGGGGGCTGATGTTGTGTATGGTTGCACCCCCATGCAACTTAGAGGGAACACTTCCGTATCCTCCTCCTCCATGCGAATAGAGGCATTCATTGTTTTCCATATGGTCTCCAACGATAAGGTTGATGCTGAGATTTGGTTGATACTAACTCAGGGGTTTGGCCTAGACTCTTTCTTGGGGTCAGACAGGAACCTTATCTAGGGGCTGTGATTGGTTGCTGGAGTTTTGATATTCCCCAAGGTGTAACCACAGTTATTCCAAAAAGTTTTATTTGAAGAAGTTTGAATTTAATGGATCAAACTAACTAGGGGGTGTGTGTTCCTCATGCAGAGTCGTAAAATTATTGACCCATCGGCAACCACACTCGGATGAGAACTAAATGTAGATAGTCTGTATGTTCGTATGTCTGACCCCCTTTCCTGTTAAATGCATCCCTACAATCTGTGTTAACCACTTTGATTGAAGTATAAGGTGGTATACAAAACTGGCTAAATAAATAAATGTATGTCTACTTGTTACTGTGCAAACTGTCGAATTTTTAAAGCAAGCATATACATGTACAATAATTTGAAAATTACCCCTGGAAAATTACGCGCATGCATTTACACCTCTAACTTGAAGTCTACATTTTTTCTGGTTCGGTTACATGTATAGACGTGATGTTTTTGAAAAGCATGTGGTGGGCTCACATCCTTACCCAGTCCCACCCTCTGAACAGCCAGTAAATGTAATTACAGTCTGTACACATGGCAGTTTATACATACATCAAGCGGAGAGTTTTGTAAGAAATAATTAATCTGATAAAGGACTGTTTTACCCATGGAAATGGCTTTGAAAATCACCCTCTAACTGCAGGCACACCTTAGTCCGTCTCTTTCCCTGTCTGTCGCTCTTTCTGTCCATGTGTTTCTCTGTTCACAGTTCAAGAATAACTTAAGTCAGTTACGTGTATGTGTGAAGGGGGCGAGAGGGCTTGTTTCTTCTTTCCTTCTAAGCTGTGAGAAGGGTCAGAATAGAAAACTGTGCTATCACAAGACCCCAGTGTTTCCCTGCTACTCCCTGAAAACAAACCCAACTCTCTGGACAGGTGTGTGCTCCACACCTTCTAGCTGATAAATCCTAGTTTCACACCATGTGCACTCCTAGGCTCGGTGAAAACATAAAAGGGCATGGTGCACCGAGCCAGCAGGATCCTTAGAGGAGAAACTTCTAGTATCACTATCCTGCATGTACTGGGGTGGGGGATGTAGTTTGTAAAGCCTTCAGGAGAAATGGTGCCAGGCGCCAGGCGCAGGCATTGAGCCTGCAGGATCCCTACAGAAGGAATGCACCAACTATAGGGAACACAGAGCTTGCAGGAACCCTTCAGGAAAAGTACTTTGCACCATCTAGATGATGCAATTCACCTTTTCTTTGTTTGCTACTCTTTTGTGTTTCACTGCTGCTACCATACTTATCTAAACTGTAGACTACTGATAAACTGTTTCAATAGATTTCCTTTATGGCACTATAAAATCTATTATTTTTGGCCTTGATTCATTGGTTAGCAGGTGCTAGACTTGCACTAGTGGTCTCTTCCAAGCCCCCACTCCTAAGTAAAATTTCTTGGCACGATAATTTAGTGCTTTCATGCACATACTCTGAGAATGGTAGCAGTTTTCTCATGTACATCTTGTGCGTGCCTTGGAGTGCGGACTGTGTTTGCAACTTATTCATACATATACTAGTCACCTCTAGAAGGTGGAGGCTGCGTTTACATTATCTCCAGGAACAAGCAGGAATGAGTCTTCACATATGGATACGTCGGTACCGACGGAGTCTGCGCGGGAACGCTTCCCAGCGTCCAATCAAAAAGCTTTTGGAAGCATCCCACCACGCCTGCGTGCTGCCTTCCCACCTTTCCCAACTGCCTCTCCTCAGTTCTCGTTTTCTGCGGAGCCGGCAGGACGTCCTCCTGTCACCGCAGAAAATTCTTGTTTTATTTCTTTAGTTTTCTTGTGGTCGCGGCTGTCTTCCCCGATGCCACCGGTTTTTCTTTTCTTGTAAAATCTTCCTTTGTCAAGGGATATTTTTTCTTCATAGTGTCTCACGGTTTCTCAGGCCTTTTAGGCCTCTTCTTTTTCCTTCATGGAACCGCAAGCCACTTTCTCCAAGAAATGTTCAAACTGTGGCGGTACAACTTTATTTTTAGACCCTCAAACTCGGTGTCTAACCTGCTTGGGTCCTGACCTTTTTCCTCCGGAGCCTTTAGGCAACAGTTTGGTGAGAAGAGGTTTTCAACATCGAGGTTCCCTCGAGACACGGTTTCCCTCCAACTCCAGGGCACCGTCTCTTTCTTCTTCTACACAGGCTCAGGTAACCCACAAACAGTCTGTTAAGACTAGCCAGCCCTCGAGTGGTAGGTCTCATGCACAGCATGTAGACGGCTCCGGCCTTGCCCTCGAGGGCCCTCTGACTTCAAAACCCCGGCGGGAGTCTTCGGTCTCCAAAGCGTATGAGGGGTTTCAGGTTGTTCCTGGGGTTCACCCCTCACAGAACATACCTGAGCCGTGTCCGGTGGTGGCATCCGCTTCGAGTGGTACTGATACCCCAGCATCGGCACTGGTGTTGGATGAAACACTCCTCACCAGGGATGGTCATCAGGCATCCTCGGTGCCTTTGGGACCGGTGGATACTCTCCAGACTGACTTTCCTTTATCGGTACCAGCACCGATACTACCACCGACGTCGGTACCCTCCAGACGTGCATTGATAGCCTCGCTTCCTTCGATGCCGAGTCTGGAATTGATCTCCAGTCTGGAGGACTGGGTACCGACTCGCCTTGGTACCGACTCCCGGCGGTACCGAAGGCTCGGTTCCGATGATTCGGATCCGCAACTCTCGGTTCCTCCGAGGCCGTTTGAGTTGCCACTGGTTGGCCTTCATCCACCGGTATCAGACACGGTACCGAAGTCGGTACCGATGTCCACATTACCCTTGCGGTCGGTGCCTTCCATGCTTCGCTCATCAGGCTCTTTGCCCTCGATGCCGAGTTTGGAATCGATCTCTAGTCTGGAAGACTGGGTACCAACACGCTTTGGTACCGACACCGATCAATACCGGAGGCTCGGTACCGAGGATAGCGGCCGGAGGTTTTCACTTACCTCGGTACCGATTGAACTGTCACCGATGGCTGCTCCGATGTCTGTGTCGGGCTCGGCTCCGACATCGGTACCGGTATTGGCATCGGTACCGGTATCCACAGTAGCATCGTGGCCAACTCCTGCCATGCTTCTTTCAACAGGATCGCTCCCTTCTATACCAAGCTTGGAGTCGATACCTGGCATGGACAATGTGGTAATGACGGTCGCTGCACCTGACAGCCAGTACTGGCGACCATCCTTTAAGCATTCCACACTGCACCGTGCAGCATCTTCTATTCCTATATATCTGGATAGCTCTGTCGGTACTCAGGCTAGTTCTTCAGATCTAACCTGTCCAAAGGAGATTCCAGTTGGAGAGCCCTCTTTTCAGAGTTTCCTCCTGGATATAGCAAGATCTCTTGCCATTCCTATCCCTGGACATGATCCTGCACAAGGCTCTGTTTCTACCAAAGCAAAGGAGAACATAATGCTTCCTTTGCATCATTCCTTGCAGGATCTCCTTCTAGGAATGTGGGAAACACCTTTAAGGGTACCCCCACCTTCCAGAGCAACTGATCTCTTATATCAGGTGCCCCCCTCTCCAGGGTTTCAAAAGACTCAACTTCCTCATCATTCCATAGTAGTGGAATCAGCAATGAGGCGGGTAAAGAGTAAGAAAAAGCACTCTTATCCGCCAGGTCGTGAGTCTAAGACACTAGATGCCTTTGGACGTCAAACCTTCCAAACATCTATGCTTTCTGCAAGAATTCTCTCATATATTTTCTATATGTCTATCTCTTGAGGAGGTCACAAAGCAATTACATCTTTTGACTCCTTCCCTTCCAGAGTCCAAGAGTGCAGGCTATTCTTCACTGCTTAAGCATCTTCAGAATATCTCTTGGTTTCTTACTCATGCTTCCCTAGACTCTTTTGAGTCTGTTAGCAGGACCTCTGCTATAACTATAGGGGCACGACGTAGAGCCTGGCTCCAAGCTTCAGACTTGGACAAATGGGCACAGCAAACACTGGGACATACTCCTTGCACTGGAGACAATCTTTTCAACAAGGAGTCTTTACATCAGGTTACTCAGTTGTCCACTGACTTACCTGTTCCTAGGGGCTGTTCTGCACCTTCTTCTGTCCCAGTAGGTAGGAAATGTCCTGCCAAACTTTCTTCCCATAGGAGAAGAAGGTTTTATGCATCATCTGCCCATCATACAGATGTTCCCAAACAAGGGAAGCATCGTCCTGGTCTGCAGAATTCAACCTCTCACCAGGCTCAGCAAACCCAGCAACTGCAGGGTTTCTGGTCAATCTTCTTCAGATGCTTGTGACTCTTGGGGTTAGAATCTGCAGTTGCTGCTTCTCAATAGAGGCAATCCACTGCTTCATTCTAAACACTAGACATGGATCTCTTCCCAAAAGACATCCATTTTTTCTATGTTCCATGAGCTGTCAGGATGTTCATGCCTATAGGTCACAGGGTTCTCCTCTTCTTCCTGCTAGGGAAAGAGGTCTAACCACTATCAAACGATAGTTTCCTGTGCCAGCATGTCTTTTTTCCTTTCTATAGACTTACTACTTTGTAAGTCTTCTTCAGCTCCATTCTCTTTACCCTCTTACTAAGCTTTTCCTCTGTAAGAGCGGTATTGCTTCACTGGAGGGCTTTTTCTTCAGCCTCTCTAGTTTTGTTACTTTTCCAGTGCAGAGTTTTCCTCTCTGAGTTGACTCCTCTTTTTCAGTCTTGCTTTCAGGCAGTTCATCAGACATGTCCAGAGTTTTCTACTCCTGTTCTGTCTGTTCTTTCTGATTTTAAACAGTGAGATTCTTTCTGCTGTCTGGCAAGCAGCTACCTATGCAGGAGCCTTAATGTTTGGACCACTGGTTCTTGTCCACCAGCAACCAGATTTGTCCTCCACTAACATTCTGTCTGGTCTTGGTAGTGGCTCCAAGTCAGTGCTGTCATCTGTCTTGGAAATTATTTCACTACAAGCTTGTTGGATTGTCTCCTTTTTCTGCCATCTCCATTCCCATGGGTTTGGCAGCATAGTTGACATAGGTACTGGCTCTCCAGCAGCCAGTACCTATCTCCTCATTCTCCTGCATCATGCTGTCTGCAATTCTACAGAGAAGCTCTCCACTATGGGCCCTTGCTAGAGAGCATGGGGTTTTTTTCTCCAACAGCTGTCCTAGATGGTTGGAAAATGCTTTTTCAGTCATGTCTCCCATGACTAGAAAGGTTCTCCCTTTTTTCACTATCTCCTTTTTAATATAAAGGACATAGGCCTTCTCTTACGTGAAAGCTTAAGGAGTTGCCAATTCCCTGCTTTGGTCCATAGTATTTCCAATCGGGAATATGCTTTTTCTCCTTGCAGCTCGTCCTCATGGTAAGAACGCATGATACCTTTTTGCCCTTAAGCAGGTCAGCATGGTATCTCATTTTTATGCATCTCCTGTTCACTTACCATGCTAGAGTTCTGGAATACTCGGGACTTGCTGGCTGCCGACTGATATCATCCTCTGCTTCACGTAACCGTCCTGGTTATTTTGCTAGCTAGCATCCCTGTAGCTCATAACCAGTGGGAATAGATTCTCTATATATCTTCTCAAGTAGGTTCCACCTTCTTGTTATTAGATGAATCTTTCCTCTCCACATTTCCTATGTGAATACCCTTCTGTAGGCATATCTCTGTCTGCTTCTTTGCAGACACCCATATAGAGGCATATATATTCATATCTATAGCATACATCTTACAGAGGTCTATGTCTATCATTTGTGTGTATTTTATGCCCTTTCATATCTCACTATAGATATATTCTTATATATATATTCTTTCTTTCTATCTATCTATCTATCTATCTATCTATCTATCTATCTATCTATCTATCTATCTATATATATCTATATCTATATATATATATATATATATATATATATCTATATCTATATATATATCTGTCTAGATATTTTATTATTGGTAGATATGTATCTGCATATTTATCTACCTGACTGTCTAGGCTCATATAGCTATATGATTCTGACAGATGGGCTTTACCCATACCTATGCTATCCAGCATGTTTGGGGTTCTACACGCACAACCACTCTCTGTGGTAGTTAACAACTTCTACCATAACCTTAAGGTTTAGGTACTTCTGAAGCTCTCCATGTTCCAGTATCTCTCCTAGCTGACTCCAGTTAGGAGAGACATTGCGGATCTTCAGTTAATCACAGGCTCTAACGCCTCAGGCATTTGTCCTTTCTTTTGGGATACAAGTGGTTTCCATACCTTTTCCTCCCACAAGGACTGTGCCTGTTTGTCCAAATCGGTCAGCCTTCTCTTTTTGCCCCTAAGGGTGAGCCACTCTGTTGCCAAAAGAGTTCGGCTTTTGTCATAAAGCCTTCCGCTGAAGGCCCACCGTTTTTGTACTACCCCAGTTATTACTGGGGTTCCCTCTTACCTTTCAGGAATCTGACCTCCACTGTTTTTTCCTACAGGTTTATTACCTCCACTTCACAGTGAGGTCCTCCTTGTGGTTCCTCTACTGGGTTCCCCAGTAGAGCCCATGAACCTCCTTACTGCTGTGTAATCCTGTTAGGGGAGGTCCATATTACAATATTTCTTTCAATATCATTGATGATAATTATCATCCACACATGGACTCCTTGTCTGCAGTCCTATGCTAGGTTAGCTGTTCCACAGCGCCTTTCTTTTTTCAACTCCTACCCTCCATCCTCAGGATGCCTGGTGTTGTGGGGGATAGCATGTTCTAATCTATGACATGCTGGGACTCCAGGCATCTTAGCTTGGGAGTCCCCATATGTGAAGACTCATTCCTGCTTGTTCCTGGAGATAGCACAGTTACTTACCTGTAACAGGTGATCTCTGGGAACAGCAGGAATAAGTCTTCACAACCCACCCACCTCCCCTAGGAGTTGTATCTCTCTATCTCTTTCTTTCCCTTCTCTCTGTCTTTGTCTCAGCTTGAAACTTAACTGAGGAGATGCAGTTGGGAAAGGCGGGAAGGCAGCACGCAGGCGTGATGGGATGCTTCCAAAAGCTTTTTGATTGGACGCTGGGAAGCGTTCCTGCGCAGACTCAGTCGGTACCGACATACCCATATGTGAAGACTTATTCCTGCTGTTCCCAGAGATCACCTGTTACAGGTAAGTAACTGTGCTTTCCTTGCACAGGGAGAAAGAGTCTATCGTTAAAAACTGCATCCAGTGATATATGAGGACTTGAAATAGGTAAAATCTTGTATTTTGTCGTAAGCTTGCAAAAGTATTGTTTGGACTTTCAGAGACTTTTGGCAAACTAAAAAGTCATGGGATAGGAGGCACTGTACTATTGTGGATCAGGAACTGGTAAAAAGATAGAAAGCAGAGGGTAGGGCTAAATGGCCAATTTTCCAAATGGAGAAAGGTGAATAGTGGTGTACCCCAGGGATCTGTGCTGGGTCCTCTGCTTTTTGACATATTCATAAATGACCTGGAAAGGGGAATAACGAGTGCAGATGAGACAAAACTATTTAAAGTTGTTAAAACCCAAGAGGATTGTGGAAAATTGCAAGAGGATCTTGATAAATTGGAAGACTGGGCAGCCAAATGGCAGATGAAATTTAATGTGGACAAGTGCAAGGTTATGCAGCTAGGGAAGAACAACCCAAACTATGGTTACATGATGCAAGGTTCCACATTAGGAACCACCACCCAGGAAAAAGATTTAGGCGTCATTGTGGATAACATGTTAAAACCCTCAGCCCAGTGTGCAGCAGTAGCCAAGAGAGCAAATAGAATTCTAGGTATAATAAGGAAGGAATGGAAAATAAAACAAAGGATATTATAATGCGTCTATATCGTTCCATGGTGAGACCGCACCTTGAATATTGTGTGCAATTCTGTTCGCCGTATCTTAAAAAGGATATAGCGTTATTAGAAAAGGTCCAGAGAAGAGCCACTAAAATGGTAAAGGGGATAGAAACATAGAAACATGATGACAGAAAAAGACCACGTGGCCTATCTAGTCTGTCCTTCCATAACAACAACTACAACAGTCCACTTTTTACCTTTAGAGATCCTCTGTGTTGGTCCTATGCTTTTTTAAATTCAGTTACTGTCCTCATCTCTACCACCTCCGCTGGGAGACTATTCCATGGATCCACTACTCTTTCTGTAAAGAAATATTTCCGCATATCACTCCTGAATCTATCTCCCTTCACCCTCATCCCATGTCCCCTCGTAGCAGAACTTGCTTTCAATTGAAAGAGGCTCTCTCCCTGAACATTTATGCCACGGAGGTATTTAAACATCTCAATCATATCACCTCTATCCCGCCTTTTCTCTAAGGTGTACATATTAAGATCCTTAAGTCTGTCCTCATATGCTTTATAATGAAGCCCATTAATCATTTTAGTAGCAACCCTCTGCACCGACTCCATCCTGTTCACATCCTTTTGAAGGTGCGGTCTCCAGAATTGCACACCATACTCCAAATGAGGTCGCACTAAAGACTTATACAGAGGCATTATCACCTCCTTTTTTCTGCTAGCCATTCCTCTCCGTATGCACCCAAGCATCCTTCTAGCTTTTGCCGTCGCCTTTTCTGCCTGTTTAGCTACTTTAAGATCATCAGACACAACCACGCCTAGGTCCCGCTCTTCTTTAGTGGACAAAAGTACTTCACCTCCTATACTGTATTGCTCCCTTGGATTGCTGCAGCCCAAATGCATGACCTTACATTTTTTAACATTAAATCCCAGCTGCCAAATTCTAGACCATTCTTCAAGCTTAGCTAGATCCCTCCTCATGTTATCTACACCTTCCTGGGTGTCTATTGCAGATTTTGGTATCATCCGCAAAGAGGCAAACCTTACCCGACAGCCCTTCCACACAGAGGGATGGAAGGATACCCCTATAAAGAGAGGCTAAAAAGGTTAGGGCTCTTCAACCTGGAAGAGACGGCTGAGGGGAGATATGATAGAAGTCTATAAATTAATGAACGTAGTGGAACGGGTAAATGTAGATCAATTGTTTACGTCATCAGAATATAGAAAGACTGGGGAGGGAGGGGGAGGAAGGTTAAGTAAGTAAAGAAATAAATTGTGGGGGGATTATTACCGTATTATGATGTAGTAATAAAAAAATAATATTTAAACCGGGATCACAGACCCAAATACTTCAAAGGAACAAAACCCATTGTATCAAAGACACTATTTGTTGTAAAGAACTTGTTTGCTTATTGTTTGGATTGGACATTTTCTTGCAGTAAATAGAATTAGAGTACCAAAAAAAAAGAATATAGAAAGACTAGGGGACATGCAATGAATCTACAGGGTAAACTATTTAAGACTAATAAAAGAATATATTTTTTTCACTCAATGTGTAATCAAACTCTGGAATTTGTTACCAGAGGATGTAGTTAAGGCTGTTAGTGTAGCTGGGTTTAAGAAAGGTTTGGACAAGTTCCTGGAGGAAAGCTCCATAAACCATTATTAAAAAGGGATCCAGGATATCATTGCTTGACCCAGTACGAGCATTGTGGAACCTGCGTCTTTTGGGGAAACTGCTAGGTACGTATGACCTAGATTGGCCACTGTTGGAAACAGGATGCTGGACTTGATGGACTTTGGTCTGACCCAGTATGGCATATCTTATGTTTCCAGACCACAGAATACCCTCTTTCACTACTTTATTTTTCAGAGCCAGCAGTAATAATTACCTGTTCCTGAATAAAGGAGAGCTGTGGTAGTGTATAATAAGAAAACCAGGGTGTGGCGTATAGCGATATTTGCCCACCTTCCCATTGGTTGATCAGTATATCCGACGTATTTCAGACTTCAGTAAATGTAACCTTTATCTAGATGAGATGCTTTTGCATGCAAGAAAAAACTAGGTGGCAGAGGATCAAAGGGAGCCTGCTGCAGGACATAATCTCGAAAGTAACTAGTCCCCCATAAGGCAATCATGAATATCATGCATACCACAAACCAAATTATATCTGCGCAAATCTGAAAAATCAATGCTGCCCTTAAAATGACAAAGTGTTTAATGTTGTTCATGCCCTACATCCCCTCCTTAAAAAGTCTGAATGGCCTGGATCCACAGTTTCTGGAGGATAAATGAATAGGTAACATCTGCAAGATATGTAAGCGCCCGGGGTGGGTGCCCCTCGTGCTGCTGACACCTCACCCCAGCCCCCCCACCCTGACCGGCACCTGGGGCAGGCTGCACCCACTGGCCAGCCATTGGTATGCCACTGATGATCTCCTTGGGAATAATACCATTCGGCCTGTAAAGGAGAGTGGGTGACTGCCAAGTGCATGTCATATGTGGTATGGTACAAATACTGTAAATTATGTGGTTTTAAACTTTGGACATCTTTTGAAATTTGGACCCTCAACTTATCAAATGGTATGATCGGCCCACATTAACAGGAACTTCCCTGACCACTGTTCACGAAGCTCCGCTAGCAGGGCAAACACTTCTGATTTACTTAAGTTTAAAACCAGAAACTAAATGAAAGTTTCAACAAACACTAAGAGCCCGATTCCATCCTGGACATACAGACTCTCTGTGCGCCCGGTCAGAACCAGACGCACAGAGGGAGTCGCGATTCTGATCCCACAGGGCATGTCTAGCCCTATGGGATCAGAATTGCAAACAGGCTTGTACTTTCAGGCTAGGACCACGATTCAGCCCGGCCTGCACATACAAGCCTTGCCCGACTAACTCAGTCTGGGCTTTAGAATAGCGCCATGGTGTCCGGTTGCCATGGCTCCCCGGCTCCATTGTAAAGCCGTGATCCCTGGCCACTACCTCCTGAACTGCTTTCCCCGCAGCCCGACCCCTGATCTGGCCTCCCAAGTCCAGGGTCGGGCTGCAGGGAGTGCTCGTTGCCCCCCCCCCCCCTCCCGCTTCTTTGTAGCCCCGGGCCTGCCGTCTGCTGCCTGATTGGGGAACCTATTCCACATCAGAATAAGTTCCCTGTCTAAGCTGTCAGCCCTGGATGTACAGGGCTGACATTGGAATCGGCCCTGTATGTCCAGGGCCAATGACCGCCCACCACCTGCCCTAACGCCGCCCCCGATCCACCTCTTCCCCACCCCCATCTAACTTCCCCATACAACGAGCGGGGAAGTTAGACGAGATTGGGTGGGAGTATGAATAGCGGGGATGGACGTCCCAACGGAACGTCTATCCCCGCTATTCATTGCATGGAATGTCCCCCTAAGCGTTGTTAACAAAGTTATCTATGATTGAGTCAATGTCACCAGTATATCATCAGCAAAAGCCAAACATTTGATTGAGTCTGAACCTGTATGCTTGGTATATTCTCCCTCACTCGTAAGGTTCCAAATAGAAACAATAGGGGTGATAAGAGGCACCCTTGATGAGTACCTAGTTGTATTCAAACAGATCCATTAACAAACACCTGATAACATCTAAGCCTGTATAAATCACTTGGACTATTCTACTGTACAAAACCCTTTATCTATACCAAATGTATGTAAAACTTGGTAAAGATGGGACCAGCTAACCCTATTGAACGCTTTTTTGGTGTCCAATCCTACTACTAAAACTGATATTTTTTCTCTTATATAATGGTCCATGTCTGGGAGGAGCTTATGTACATTCACTACTGAATGTCTATCTTTAACACATCTTACCTGATATTCTCCAATCAGCTGAGAAAGATTTTGGGCTAGATGATTTGCTATGATTTTTGCTTAAATTTTTACATCTAACTTTAATAAAGAAATCGGGCGATATGATTCAGGAAGGGTGATATCGTTGCCCAATTTTAGGAGTGACACAAATCAGTGCCATGTTAACCCCCTTAGGAAAAGTACCCTGATCTACCATCACATCATAATCAGCAGACCAGCAAGACCTAATTGCATCATTTTATAGAATTCAGCCCCTAAACTATCCAGCTCTAGAGCTGTATGCAATTAATGGTCTTTAACTACAGATGGCAAGGTAGAAAGTCAATGCAAAAGAGGAAGGCTAGCAATGAGATGGATCGATACAATAACAGCAGTTATGGGTGCCAATCTGTCAAAAATGAGCCGCCTGCCTGAAGACCGAACACAATTTAGGACAACTATCCAGAGGGTCGCCATGAGTCGACACTGACTCGACGGCACTTAACAACTGCAACAACAACAACAACAACAGATTTGAAACTTCTTGGCCTGCAGGGGCATTTGATTGATGTTCAGCATGAGAAAACTGGGGCAAATAATCCCTTGCCAAAGAATCCACAATGAATTGCTCACAGCTCTGTGATGACTCTGTATATAATTTCCGGTAAGAAGATATAGAAAAACTAAGAATGTCTTTAGTATGATTAGCCACACATCCTGAAGGACTATGCAGCACTGGCGCAAACGTTGGTCCTGACCGCACTTTTGTAATGGAGTTTATAATTTACCAAGTCTATTGCTAAATTCATAAAATTTGCACTTACGGAAAGCTAGTTTCTTTAACACTTTCATGAAGTAACAACCTGTCTTTGTTGACTTGAGTTGTCTCATGAAGATAAGTATGCTTATCTCAGCTCGGTTGCTGCTCTGGTCACAAAATGGCAGTAGCGTGTTCTTTTTTCCACTTGCACACGCATACAATAATATATCCCTTCAAGAGTGCCTTTGCAACTTCCCAAAATAGAAGTGGGTTATCTTGATGTGTCCACCTCTTTGTCAAATATTCCCAAAAATGTTCATCTTCATATAAATAAACTGGAAACCTCCACGCTTGTTCTCATTCAGGTCTTCAGAGAACTCTATTTACACCCAAATCATGCATGATCAGATATTTCCAATGCCTCGCTATCTAGGAAAAAAGATCTTTGGTGAGAAGGATATAATCTATTCTGTACCATGTCCCATGCAGCTGAGACCAGTTAAGAATTCTTGAAACGCCCTCTCTGATTACATCGCATCAAGTTGTGAGAGCTGTGCAGTCCGTTCTAGAATCAGTGCAGTGTTAGTCTTCCACGACGAGCAGTGGCAAATCTAAATACTGCATAAAGTTATTCTGAATAGTATTAAGACACTGATTGTCAAAAACATTATGTAGAAGCATATATGTTCATCACAACCAGCTCCTTACGATAATGTCATGCCATCAGGATCAGGGGTTGATTGGAGGACTTGAACAGTTATTTGCCCAACAGAATTGTTACCCTAATCACCTTAGATCCTGATGAGGCATATAAAAGTTCCCCCACTCAGTCAGAATCTCCCAGCTGGCCAAGTCCCTGATGTCATTCCTCCCCTGAATTGTGACCAGGAAGCTTGGGTACGTTCAGATGCAAACCACCTCAGAGTACTTGGGGCTCTAACTCAAAAGTGATGGTGCAAACATGTGGACAGGTCTGGTGAGACAGACACTGCCCTGTGCTGTGTGTGTGCCGGGGGGGGGGGGGGGGGGGGGAGAAGTTGGCATTGCTGTTGCTGCTGCCTGTGCTGTACCTGTTCTGTGATGAGGCTGTATTGTGAGGGGACAGGAGTGCTGGTGCTGTTGCTGCCTGTTCTGTGGGGGGAAGCATTTATGATTATTTGATCCTGATGGATGAAGTGACTTAGTTGCATGGTTTAATGGGAGCTCTGTAGTGCAGCTTTGGCCAGTGGAATCTCCTCACCATCAGTGGGGCTTTGGCTGTAGTGTGGGGATGGGGAGACTTGTTGCTCTAGGCTTCTGGCTGAATCTGACCTAGTGCTGGAGACTGTGCTCCATTCCTCCTTCATGAGCCCTAGATGGCCAGCTTCCTTTAGTAGCATGCCCACCCCCTGCCAGTACAGGACGTGAAAAAAGCATTGTCTGAAGAAGTGATTTTGGCTCTCTGACTATATCCTGAGCAGACTACTCACCCTCCCCCCCCCCATGAAAAATTTGCAATACAGAGTAGAATTAAGTTAATTGTAAGCAAAATTAAAAATCCAGCAAGTAACAGATGCCAGAAATGAGGTTCTCAGATGGGATTTGAATTTTGAATTTAATAATTCATCTTTCTGGGTTAATTTTCTGCAATACAGTATGGAAGAAAAATCCACAGAAAATCTGTGGAAGTGAAAACTTTTACAGAAAGTCTGGAGGAAATAAAATGCTTTGGATAAAAAGTGCATGATAAGATGGTGGAAGTTTTATACACTTTTTATAAATACTTAAATCTTATCCTTATGGTATCGGATGTCTTGTCTTGTATATTCCGTTCTATGCATAAGGGCTACATTGATTATTTCTGCAGTGTGATTTGTGATATTCATGGAATGTGCTCTGGTTTATGCTGAATTTAACCTGGGACCCTTTACATGTACCCTCCATCCCCTCCAGGTACGTAACCAGCACTGGAGCCTCATCATGGAGAGTGTGGTCCCTTCAGACAAGGGGAACTATACCTGCATCGTGGAGAATGAATACGGATCTATTAATCACACCTACCATCTAGATGTAGTTGGTAAGTCCCAACTCTTTTCTTCTCTGCTGTTTTCCTGCCCCATATGGGCTTTTGCACCCCCATTATTTCATCGCAAGAGCTGTTTCCCTCTATAGGTCCTTTGCCGTGTAGCTGGCAGGATGTGATTTTCATCTGCTTTAATGCCAGCTGTTTCTGGTCCTGCTGGAAGGTTTGGGCTGCGCTGGTGCCTCTGCATCTAATTCTGTTTACTTTGAGTTACTTCACTGCCTCCAGTCTCTCTTGCTTCTCGTACCTTGAGAAATTCATGTGTAAAGAGGACGGAGAAGTGCAGCTGGGAAGGGGGTGCAGTAGTGAGGTCCTCATTTACTGCGGCAGCTGCGGAGGGGCACATCATTTATTTAATATGAGTTATATCCCGCCGAATTACCAAAGAAGAGCACCCAGCAGGGAGCAATAATTCACACAATCACACATCACATCATAGAATACAAATAAATGTTAACACACACAGCTTTACAATAAAACAATCAGTACACCCTAATGTCTCCCCTGAGCTGAAATATATCCTGCAGGATTTTTTCTATCGTATGAAAGGTCCTGTTCAGTAGTTGGTTCCAAACGTCTGTGGTCATGGCTGACAAGAGACAGAAAAGATATGAAAATAGACTTTAAAAATAAAATCAGTCTGTGCTCTGTTACCAAAGTATGCATGGGAGAAGTAATTCTCTGGTGATAGCCAGAATAATGCAGCCACAACGTTAGTGATGTTATTTGATAGCTCCCGGGACGGTGACTTGCCTGCCGTATGCCCAGAATCTTCTCGGATATGATTAGCCATATGGATGGGTGATGTCATCCCTGATGGCACCAGGCTGGACTAGGTCTTCCAGAGCCTTGCAGCGTCTAGAAAACTCTCTGGACGTGTAAGTGGCCCCTCCTGATTGCTCCTCCCTCATCTGCAGCTCCCCCCTACTCTGTCCTTCACTATTGTGGTCTTCTTTATTTTCAAAATCTCTGCGCTATTTTGGGTTGCTCCAACTAAAATTTCAGAACACTTACTGGCAATGCTAGCCCATTCAGCAGCAGACATCTCCAGCAGTAGCAGCACAAGATGATGAACACTACCTCAGGTCACCCCATCCGGAGCAGACCTCTCTGGCAGTGGTGACATCGAGATTCAGGGAAACGAGAAGCCTTATCTGGTCTGCTCCATCCAGGGATACAGTGGTGGTGTGATGTGTGTCATCTAGGCGTATCAGGGTGGGCTGGTTCCAATGGAGGTGTGGAGGGGGGGGGGGGGCCGACAGGTTATGTGTGTGAAGAACCAAGGAAAGGGATGATGAGTGCGTGGGGCGGGCCTGGTCTGGGCAGGGCTTCTGAGGCAGTGATGTGGCCAGGAGGGTGGAAGGATATAACCTGAGGTTGATCTGCAGGGAGAGAGACAGGGGAAGGACGATATGTCCAAGGTAGCTCTTAAGGGAGAATGGCTGCTACACGGAGAGCTACTTGTAACTATGTTTGTGCTATAAATCCAGTTCCTTTTTGTTTCTGATCTTTTAATTCAGTAGGTCATTGTAGGTTCTGAGCTTCCTCACCAGGGCCATTTCAAGGGTAATGGATGCACTAGAGAAACCTTTATCAAGATTTTGATAATTAAACGCAATAATCATAATTATTACAACACTGCTCCTTCCACAGCAGTCCTGCAAAAATGCATAATTGGGCATCATACTTGGAAATATTAACCTGTGCTTTGTATGTACAGTGTGCGTCTGCCGGCTCTACCTGTAGGTAACAGAATGTATTGGCTCTTTGCATGTGTCTGGCTGTCAGGATATTAACCTGTGCTTTGTATGTACAGTGTGCATCTCCCGGGCTCTACCTATAGGTAACAGAATGTACAGAGGAATCTCCAGGAACAAGCAGGAATGAGTCTTCACATATGGGTACGTCAGTACCGACGGAGCCTGCGCGGGAACGCTCCCCAGCGTCCAAAAAGAAAGCTTTTGGGAGCATCCCACGTGCATGCGCGCTGCCTTCCCACCCATTCACTTCCCCCTCATCAGTTTTCCGTTATCCGCGGAGCCGGCAGGATGTATTCCTGTCACCTCAGAAAATTCTTCTTTTTATTCCAGAAACCTGACAGGCAAGGACTTTTAGTAGCATATAAGAGGGCTGGTAAAAGCCTGGGCACCTAAAAATCCATGCCAAGAAGACCACCATTCCCGTGGAAGGTAGCGTGGCGCTAAGGGATGCACAGGATAGGAAGATGGACGGTTTGTTGAAGCAATCGTTTGAGGCGGATGCGTTGTCCTTGCAGGCTTCCATCTGTGGGGCCTGGGTGGCTAGAGCATGCCTCAGATGGTCTCAGCGTTTGCGCCAAGTGTCTCAGGTGGATCCTGAGTGGGGGGCGGAGTTGGACAGGTTGGAGTCCGGCACGGCCTACCTTGCAGATGTGCATTATGACGTGATCAGAGCATTAGCGAATAGCATGGCGTCCTTGGCAGCGGCCCGATGATCGCTTTGGTTGAGAAACTGGGCGGCGGATGGGTCTTCCAAATCGCGTCTCAGCAAGCTGCCGTTTGGGGACGACCTGGATAAGTTGGTAAAGGAATTGGGGAAGTCTAAGGGAGGTAGACTTCTGGAGGATAAGCCCAAGGGCGGTAAGTCAGTCCCTGCCTTTCGGGGGCCCTATAGGGAGGCCAGGAAGTTCCGGGGTTCCCAATTGGGCGGTTACCAGAGGGGCAAAGTTAACACCAGAGAGCAGGGGTTTCGCGGTTTCCGAGGCGCAGGTAGAAGTTTTGTGACCCCTCCCTCTCAGCCCTTCCGTAAATCACAATGAAGGTCTGTGGGTCCAGGCGGAAAGCCTGCCGATAGGAGGGAAGCTTTCGGGGTTTCTTTCCGCCTGGACCCATATAACCTCGACCAGTGGGTCTTAGAAATCGTTCGGGAGGGCTACGCGTTGGAGTTGGCAAGGCCCATCCTGGATTCCTTTGTGATGTCCCCATGCAGAAACTCAGAGAAGGCCCTTGTAATCCACAGTACCCTCGACCGTCTCCTGAGGCTAGGGGCGGTCGTTCCTGTGCCTTTAACAGACTACGGCAGGGGTCGATACTCAATATATTTCATCGTGCCAAAGAAGGACGGGGCGTTTCGCCCCATATTGGACCTGAAAGGAGTGAATCGGTGTCTAATGGTGCCTCATTTTCATATGGAAACTCTGAGATCGGTGATTGTGGCTGTCCAAAAAGGAGAGTTTCTGACCTCCCTGGATCTTACAGAAACATACGGCACTGTGGGTCTTCACCAAAGTGATGGTAGTGATGGCGGCGGTGCTAAGGAAGGAAGGGGTTTTAGTCCACCCCTATCTAGACGATTGGCTCATTCGGGCGAAGTCGGAGGGGGAAAGTCTTCAGGCTACCTCCAAGGTAATGAAGTTTTTGGAAAGTCTCGTATGGGTGATCAATTGGGTCAAGAGCACTTTGCTTCCTTCGCAGAATCTCGAGTACCTGGGGGTGCGCTTCGACACGCGGAGGGGGTTTGTGTTTCTTCCGCGGCGCTGGGTCCTGGGTCCTGGGTCTACAGGATTTAGTCTGCACGTTCTGTGCCAAGGGAGCTCCGGCATGGGAGTTCCTGCGGGTCTTAGGTACGATGGTGGCGACGCTGAAGGCGGTCCCCTGGGCCCGATTTCATATGCGACCGCTTCAGAGGGCACTGCTCTGGCGCTGGTCTCATCAGAGGGACGCGTTGAGCAAGCGGCTCGCCTGTCCGGCTCCAGTCAGGAGCTCATTGCAGTGGTGGCTTCGCCCCCAGTCTCTTCAGGCGGGGCTTCCCCTGGAACAGCCGGAATGGATCTCCCTCTTGATGGATGCCAGTCTGTCGGGTTGGGGAGCTCACTGCAGAGTCCTATTTGCGCAGGGTACTTGGTCTCAATGGGAAAGCGGTTGGTCGATCAACCGCCTGGAATTGAGAACGGTGTATTTGGCGTTGCAGGTCTTCGAGGCAACAGTAACAGGGAGAGCAGTGAGAGTTCTCTCGGACAATTCCGCGACGGTGGCCTACATCAATCGGCAGGGCGGAACCGGCAGCGCGGCTATGGAAGAGGAGGCGGACTTGCTGTTCTCATGGGTGGAGAAGCGCCTGCCAGCGTTGTCGGCGGCACACATCGCCGGAAAGGACAATCTGACAGCAGACTTCCTCAGCAGGGTGCAGGTGGATGCCGGAGAATGGGAGCTGCATCCGGATCTGGGTCAGTGTCACGGCAGGACATGCTAGGGAGATAAAGTTCCTAGATGAAATAAATGACTGCTTCTTGGAGCAGCTGGTTCATGAACCAACCAGAGGGGAAGCCATATTAGACCTAGTCCTTAGTGGAACACCAGATGTAGTGCAAGAGATAAGGGTGTTGGGGCCACTTGGCAATAGTGATCATAGCATGATCACCTTTGATTTAATTAGTGGAGGAGGGATAGTAAGGAAATCCACAGTACTACCTTTTAACTTTTGAAAGGGAGACTATGATAAAATGAGGAAAACAGTTAAGAAAAAATTAAAAGGAGCAGTTGCAAAGGTTAAAGACTTACATCAAGCTTGGGTGTTGTTCAAAAATACTATCTTGGAAGCCCAAGCCAGCTTTATTCCACGCTTTAAGAAAAGTGGAAGGAAGTAAAAAAAAAACTGCCAGCATGGTTTAAAGGTGAGGTCAGAGAGGCTGTTGTTGCCAAAAAAGCATCTTTCAGGAAATGGAAAAAAGAGCCAAATGACGAAACCTGGAAACAGCACAAGCACTGGCAAGTCAAATGCAAGACATTAATAAAGCAGGCAAAGGTAGAATTTGAGAAGAAGCTTGCTGTGGAAGCAAAAACGCGAAATAAAGATTTTTTCAAGTACATTCGCAGCAGAAAACCTGTGAGAGAGTCAGTTGGTCCATTAGATGATAGAGGCGTTAAAGGGGCACTAAGAGGTGACAAGGCGATAGCAGAGAGACTGAATGAATTCTTTGCTTCGGTCTTTACTGAGGAAGATATAGGGATGTTACCCATGACTGAAGTGGTATTTAAAGGTACAGAAGAGTTGAAGGAAATATCGATACATAGGGAAGATGTATTACAACTATTAGATAAACTGAAGAGTAGCAAATCACCTGGGCCGGATGGTATACATCCAAGGGTGTTGAAAGAACTGAAATATGAGATTGCAGACCTGCTATTAGTAATCTCTGAACTATCATTAAAATCATCTCTAATTCCTGAAGATTGGAGGATAGCCAATGTAACACCAATTTTTAAAAAGGGTTCCAGGGGTGATCCGGGAAACTACAGACCGGTGAGCTTGACGTCAGTACCGGGAAAAATGGTAGAAACCATCATAAAGAATAAAATTATTCAGCATGTAGATAGTCATGGCCTAATGGGAGACAGCCAACATGGCTTTCGACAAGGAAGATCTTGCCTTACTAATCTGTTATGTTTTTTTGAAGGTGTGAATAAACAGGTGGACAAAGGTGAGTCGGTTGATATAGTGTATCTGGACTTTCAGAAAGCCTTTGACAAGGTCCCTCATCAGAGACTTTTGGCAAAACTAAAGAGTCATGGGATAGGAGGCAGTGTACTACTGTGGATCAGGAACTGGTTAAAAGATAGAAAGCAGAGGGTAGGGCTAAATGGCCAATGTTCCCAATGGAGAAAGGTGAATAGTGGTGTACCCCAGGGATCTGTGCTGGGTCCTCTGCTTTTTGACATATTCATAAATGACCTGGAAAGTGGAATAACGAGTGAGATTATCAAATTTGCAGATGACACAAAACTATTTAAAGTTGTTAAAACCCAAGAGGATTGTGGAAAATTGCAAGAGGATCTTGATAAATTGGAAGACTGGGCATTAAAATGTCAGATGAAATTTAATGTGGACAAGTGCAAAGTTATGCACCTAGGGAAGAACAACCCAAACTATGGTTACACGATGCAAGGTTCCACTTTAGGAACCACCACACAGGAAAAAGATTTAGGCGTCATTGTGGATAACATGTTAAAACCCTCGGCCCAGTGTGCAGCGGCAGCCAAGAGAGCAAATAGAATGCTAGGTATAATAAGGAAAGGAATGGAAAATAAAACAAAAGATATTATAATGCCTCTATATCGTTCCATGGTGAGACCGCACCTTGAATATTGTGTGCAATTCTGGTCGCCGTATCTTAAAAAGGATATAGCGTTATTAGAAAAGGTTCAGAGAAGAGCCACCAAAATGGTAAAGGGGATGGAAGGATACTCCTATGAAGAAAGGCTAAAAAGGTTAGGGCTCTTTAACCTGGAAAAGAGACGGCTGAGGGGAGATATGATAGAAGTCTATAAATTAATGAACGGAGTGGAACGGGTAAATGTAGATCGATTGTTTACGTTATCAGAATATAGACAGACTAGGGGACATGCAATGAAGCTACAGGGTAAACTATTTAAGACTAATAAAAGAAAATATTTTTTCACTCAACGTGTAATCAAACTCTGGAATTTGTTACCGGAGGATGTAGTAAAGGCTGTTAGTGTAGCTGGGTTTAAAAAAGGTTTGGACAAGTTCCTGGAGGAAAAGTCCATAAACCATTATTAAGAAGGGACCCAGGATATCAATGCTTGACCCAGTACAAGCATTGTGGAACCTGTGTCTTTTGGGGAAACTGCTAGGTACGTATGACCTAGATTGGCCACTGTTGGAAACAGGATACTGGGCTTGATTGACCTTGGTCTGACCCAGTATGGCATATCTTATGTTCTTATGTTCTTATGATGTCTTCGCTCAGGTAGTGGGCAGACGGGGGCAGCCGATAATGGATCTCATGGCAACCTTCCACTCAGCAAAGGTGGACCGGTTTTACAGCAGGCGAAGTGAGAGAATGTCGGAGGGGCTCGATGCCCTGTTACAACCGTGGCCAGAAAACGGACTCCTGTACGTCTTTCCTCTGTGGGCGCTGATAGGGCGCGTAGTGCAGCGCATAGAGACTCACCGCGGAAGGGTGCTTCTGATTGCCCCAGACTGGCCGAGACGACCGTGGTACGCTGACCTTGTGCGGCTCCTAGACGGGATTCCGTGGCTTCTGCCAGCCTCGGAGGATCTTCTTCGTCCAAGGTCCGCTTCGCATGCCCCAAGTGAATCGATTCTCGCTTACGGCCTGGCCATTGAAAGGGCGCAGCTGAAGAAGTTTGGGTATTAAGCTGCGGTGGTGGCAACGCTGTTGCTTGTGCGAAAACGGTCAACCTCGCTAGCTTATGTCAGAGTTTGGAGTGTTTTTGAGGATTGGTGTTCGCGGCATGAGATCCGTGCGGCCACTGCTTCGGTCCCGGTCGTGCTGAGTTTTTTGCAAGATGGTTTTGAAAAGGGACTGGCGGCCAGTTCCTTGAGAGTACAGTTAGCGGCACTGTCCTGTTACAGGGGCAAGGTTCAGGGTAGCGCCCTAGGTTCCCTTCCAGATGTTTTGCGGTTTTTGAGGGCGGTTTCCAGGCTTCGGCCGGCATGGCGTGTTTGCGTTCCCCCGTGGGATCTTAATGTAGTTCTACGGGCACTAGTGAAGGAGCCCTTCGAGCCCTTACGCGATACGATGGTTAAGGATTTGACTTTGAAGACGGTTTTCTTGGTGGCCATTTGCTCAGCGAGAAGAATTTCGGAGCTGCAGGAGTTATCTTGTAGGGAACCTTTTCTTCAGTTTTTTAAGGAAAAGGTGGTCTTAAGGCCGGTACAGTCTTTTCTTCCAAAGGTTGTATCCTCTTTTCATCTGAATCAGTCGGTATCGCTTCCAGTACTAGGGTCTGAGGATGACTCGACATCGGATTCCACCTTGCGCCTTTTGGACGTCAAGCGAAAGCTTCGTCGATATTTGAAAGTTTCCGAATCGTTCCGCAAGACTGATCGTCTCTTCGTGTTGTTCGGAGGCCCTCGCAGGGGCAAGGCAGCGGCGAAAGCGTCCATTTCCAGATGGATCAGAGAAGCCATTGCATCGGCATATATGTTGCAAGGTCACGGGGTTCCGAGTGGCTTGCAGGCGCATTCTACCAGGGTACAGGCAGCTTCTTGGGCGGAGTACAGCTTGATTCCACCGGGAGACATTTGTAGGGCAGCAACATGGTCATCGCTCCATACTTTCAGTAAACATTACCGGTTGGATGTGCTGGCAGCGGCGGACGCCAGTTTTGGTTCGGCTGTTTTGCGAGCCGGATTGAAGGGTCCCTCCCTCTGAACACTGCTCTTTTACATCCCAGAAACTGGAGGAACGCTAAGGAAATGATAATTACACTTACCTGGTAATTGTAGTTCCTTTAGTGATGACAGTTCAGTCCTCAATCCCGGCTGGGGTAGTGTTGTTTTCAGTGGATCCTCTTTGACCTTACTGCAGGAAATTACAGGTGGGCATTAATGTTTTAAGCTTACTATCTATTTACTCTCCCTGCTTTTGCTCGTATATTTCTAAGAAAGGCAGAAGGGAGTGGGATGGGGAGCAAGGTTTACTGGTTTCAAATTGATGCTTAGGTTGGTTTTGCTCTGTTGGCTACTTATTTGTTGCTCTTTTGAGTGTGCTTTTTCAATAGTTCACTGGGGATTATGGGAGTCCTCAGCAGGATACGTGCCGTGATGTCATTAATTTGTCATGTCCAGTCTCCAAGCTGCAGGAGGAGGAGCACAACCCAGAAGAAGAGGACTGAACTGTCGTCACTAAAGGAACTACAATTACCAGGTAAGTGTAATTATCATTTTTTCTCTACTTCACAGTGAGGTAATTTCTTTGAGGATAATGTACTGGCTCTGGGCACCAGATCATATTACCCTCAACAAATACTTTCGCAATACTTGGAGTAAGGTCCACATTAGAAAATTGGAATTCAATATTTGCTAACAATTATGGTCTACACAAGGACTCCCTTCTAGACGCCTTGTTTACTCAAACTGTTCCACAGCACACACCCTTTTATTCAACTCCTACCCTCCATCCCTTGGATGCCTGAGGTTCTGGAAAATAGTATGGCCCATCCATTAGATTTGCAACATGCTGGGACCCCTCCTCCAGGCATCTTTAGCTTGTGAGTCCCCATATGTGAAGACTCATTCCTGCTTGTTCCTGGAGATAGCACAGTTACTTACCTGTAACAGGTGATCTCTGGGAAACAGCAGGAATAAGTCTTCACAACCCACCCACCTCCCCTAGGAGTTGTTCTCTCTCTCTCTCTCTCATTTGTCTACTTCCCTCCTTCGGACTTGGCTACAAACCCAACTGATGAGAGGGAAGTGAATGGGCGGGAAGGCAGCGCGCATGCGTGTGGGATGCTCCCAAAAGCTTTCTTTTTGGATGCTGGGGAGTGTTCCCGCGCAGGCTCCGTCGGTACCGACATACCCATATGTGAAGACTTATTCCTGCTGTTCCCAGAGATCACCTGTTACAGGTAAGTAACTGTGCTTTCTTTGCGTGTGTCTGGCTGTCAGGATATTAACCTGTGCTTTGTATGTACAGTGTGCGTCTGCCGGCTCTACCTGTAGGTAACAGAATGTATCGAGGACTCTTTGCATGTGTCTGGCTGTCAGGATATTAGCCTGTGCTTTGTATGTACAGTGTGCATCTGCCTGCTCTACCTGTAGGTAACAGAATTATAGAGGATTCTTTGCGTGTGTCTGGCTGTTAGGATATTAGCCTGTGCTTTGTATGTACAGTGTGCGTCTGCCTGCTCTACTTGTAGGTAACAGAATGTATAGAGGATTCTTTGCGTGTGTCTGGCTGTTAGGATATTAGCCTGTGCTTTGTATGTACAGTGTGCATCTGCCGGCTCTACCTGTAGGTAACAGAATGTATCGAGGACTCTGAGTGTTTCTGGCTGTCAGGATCTAGTGTTTCACTGTGATAGCTTCTGAAGGGCAGCAAAGAGCAGTAGCAGTTTCCTTAGATATCTGCCTAGTCTTGCCTGATGGAATGGCCAGTCCAGTTCCTCACATAATATATTACAGAGAATTCCAATAACTGAACAACACTTCTAGATTACATGGAGCGAAAACATGCAGGACAATGGCATAAATGCCTCCCCTTTAAGAGAGAAATCACCACTGCTTGCATCGTGCTCTCCAAGGGCAGTGGTCACAGTGCTCAGAGGTCTTCACTAAAGATTTCATTTAATTTTAAATACCTCCGTGGCATAAATGTTCAGGGAGAGAGCCTCTTTCAATTGAAAGCAAGTTCTGCAACGAGGTGACATGGGATGAGGGTGAAGGGAGATAGATTTAGGAGTGATATGCGGAAATATTTCTTTACAGAAAGAGTAGTGGATCCGTGGAATAGTCTCCCAGTGGAGGTGGTAGAGATGAGGACAGTAACTGAATTCAAAAAAGCATGGGACCAACACAGAGGATCTCTAAAGGCAAAAAGTGGACTGTTGTAGTGGTTGATATGGAAGGACAGACTAGACAGGCCATATGGTCTTTTTCTGTCGTCATATTTCTATATTTCTATGTTTCTAATATAGTGTTTTATACTGCTTAGAGCAGTGATGGCTAACCTTTTTGAGCCCGAGTGCCCAAACTGCCGCACAAAACCAAAGAATTTCCTCAAAGTGCCAGCACGTCAATTTGCATAAATATTTGCATAATGCTAACATACACTAACTTTTAGTAAACATGTCTCTTAATGAGTGTATGGATAAAGACAGACTAAAAGATTTCTACATTACTATAATCCAGTGCCAACCGCCAGGCACATTAGGAACTACTACAAACACTGCCCATTTAGAACCAATAGCAAACCCGCCGTATCCTAACAGCACTACCAGGACTCACAAAGCACCATACTCTACCTATCAAAAGGCAACACTGCAAATATTAAACCAATACATTTCAGACAATAACAATACATGACCTACTGGGGAAAGAGAACAAGTGGCAATGTCAAAAAGGAATTACATAAACAGAATACCTCAGCTCAGTTACACAGTTGCAATTGCTCCAGCCACTTTCTTCTGGTTTCTTCATGTTTTCTGCTAACTCTCCATCATCTGCTGTCCATTTGTCCTTTCTTCTCTGTTCTAGTTTTTTTCCCATTCTCTCTCTCTACATCCGCTTTAACATACTAATCTTTCTCCTTTTGCTCTTTCCTCATTCCTATTTCATCCACTCAAATTTTACCCCTCCATCCTCAATCCCCACTTACTCTCCCAATACCCGGCCAATTGTAGATTTTTTATCCCTCCCACACAAAATATTTTTCCCCTCTCCATTTTACTCTCCCAGCCCCATCCCATTCTAATCCTCCCCCAACATCAGCTCCCTTCTAGTTCCAACCTCACCCAGCATCCATTCCCTTCTAGTCCCTGCATCAGCCCATTTCCAGTCCTAGCCCCCCATCAGCCCATTTCCAGTCCTAGCAACCCCCCA
Organism: Ichthyophis bannanicus; assembly: GCA_033557465.1. Taxonomy (NCBI): domain Eukaryota; kingdom Metazoa; phylum Chordata; class Amphibia; order Gymnophiona; family Ichthyophiidae; genus Ichthyophis; species Ichthyophis bannanicus. The sequence goes on along the minus strand of CM066034.1, from coordinate 1,024,085,279 downwards.
ACCCAATACCAGTCCTAGCCCCCCCCCATCAACCCACTTCCAGTCCTAAACCCCCATCACCCCATTTTCAGTTTAAGCCCCCCCTATAACCCATTACCAGTCCTAACCCCCATCACCCCATTTCCAGACAGACCCCATCAGCCCAAAGCCCATTACCAGTCCTAACCCCCCATAGCCCATTACCAGTCCTAACCCCCCCATAGCCCATTACCAGTCCTAACCCCTCATCACCCCATTTCCAGACAGCCCCCATCAGCCCACAGCCCATTACCAGTCCTAACCCCCCCTAGCCCATTAGCAGTCCTAACCCCCCTAGCCCTTTAGCAGTCCTAACCCCCCCATAGCCCATTAGCAGTCCTAACCCCCCCATAGCCCATTAGCAGTCCTAACCCCCCCATAGCCCTTTAGCAGTCCTAACCCCCCCATAGCCCATTAGCAGTCCTAACCCCCCCTCCCCCTTTAGCTGTCCTAACCCCCCCCTCGCCCATTCGCATTCCAAACCCCCCTAGCCCTTTAGCAGTCCTAACCCCCCCTAGCCCTTTAGCAGTCCTAACCCCCCCATAGCCCATTAGCAGTCCTAACCCCCCCCCATAGCCCATTAGCAGTCCTAACCCCCCATCACCCCATTTCCAGACAGCCCCCATCAGCCCACAGCCCATTAGCAGTCCTAACCCCCCACCCCCCCCGCCCGCCCATCAGCAGTCCTAACCCCCCCAGCCCATTAACAGTCCTAACCCCCCCCTAGCCCATTAACAGTCCTAACCCCCCCCCCAGCCCATTAGAAGTCCTAACCCCCCCCCTAGCCCATTAGCAGTCCTAACCCCTCCCCCCCTGGCAAATTTAAAAAAAAAAAAAGCTGGCTCTGGCTGCTGCCGCTGCCGCGGCAGAATGCAATGTCCCGCGTGGCCCCCTCCGCCCGCTAAGCCCCTCTGCAAGGGCTTTCAGATTAGCGAGGGAGAGCGTCTCCCTCGCGTCTCTGTTAAGCCCGCAGGGGCTAATGGGAAATTTCCCATCAGTCCCTCGCGTCTAAAGGGGCTGATGGGAAATTTCCCATTAGCCCCTGCGGGCTTAACAGAGACGCGAGGGAGACGCTCTCCCTCGCGAATCTGAAAGCCCTTGCAGAGGGGCTTAGCGGGCGGAGGGGGCCCCGCGGGACACTGCATTCTGCCCTTGCCGCGTCTGCGGCAGCAGTCAGAGCCAGCTTTTTCTTTTTTGCGGACCTTCCCGCGTGCCAGCTGCAAGGCCTTCGCGTGCCACAGCTGGCACGCGTGCCATAGGTTCGCCATCGCTGGCTTAGAGCCTTGGTCTTTGCTCTCAGTCCTTGAGGGCTGCCAACGGGCTAGCTTTTCAGTATATCTCTAATGAATATTGAATGAGAGAGGCTGCATACAGTGGAGGTACTGGACATGAAAATCTCTCACTCGCATATTCCATAGGAGTATCCCGAAAACCTGACCTTTTGATGACCTTGGTGGTTTACAAAAATTATGGTCCATAAGGAAAACTTTCACATCAAATTACAGAACAAAATATGCCTGTCTCACTGTTTATCATTGAAAAAATATTATAACACAAGAATGAAAGTCTCTTTTCAATAAAACACATACATAAAGCATAAAGATAAGAAACAAAGACAATAAGCAGCTCTTGCTCTGTTTATTTACTTTGCATGTTACTTGCTAAATCGATTATAATCTCGGAATGCTCTTCCATTAAGATTTGATCAGAAAGCTATGGGCCCGATATTCAAAGGCATACCTGCAAACTATGTAAATGCCACTAAGTGTGATATTCAATAGTGCCACTGAATGTCTGTGGGTACTGCTACTCCACGCCCCGATACTACCCATTTGGTATTGGGGCGTTCTGTGGACAGCATCTGGGGATAAGAGCAGGGGGCGACCCAAGGGGGGGGTGCGGGGCCATGTGTGGAGACTTGGTGTGGGTCCTCATTTGCATAAGGGGCCTCATTTGCATAAATATTTGCATAATGTTTCCACACACTAACTTTTAGTAAACATGCCTCTTAATGAGTGTATGGATAAAGAAAGACTAAAAGATTTCTACATTACTGTAATCCAGTGCCAACCGCCAGGCACATTACGAACTACTACAAACACTTAGGATACGGCGGGTTTGCTATGGGTTCTAACAGCACTACCAGGACTCACAAAGCACCATACCCTACCTATCAAAAGGCAACACTGCAAATATTAAACCAATACATTTCAGAGAATAACAATACATGACCTACTGAGGAAAGAGAACAAGTGGCAATGTCAAATTGTTCTTGAGGCCGGTTCTGTTCAGTATATTTATAAGTAATATTTCACAGGGATTAGGAGGAAAGGTTTGCCTGTCTGAATCTAACATGGACACTAAGATCTGCAAAATAGTCAACTCTCCTGAGGGAGCAGGCAGAAGCTAAAAAACAATGATCTAAGAAAGCCTGAGCAGTTGAGAACTGGACAGTTAAGATTCAATGCAAACATGCAGTCTTATCTCTGGGGTGGGAAGAGGGGGTCAGAAATCAAGAGAAGCAGTACAGGATGTGAGCATGAGAAACTGATGTGCACCAAAGAGAAGTGATCTCAGGGTGATTGTGCCTGAGGATCTCATGGTAGCGAAACAGTTCAAAAAAGCAGTAGCTAGAACCAATGGGATGCTGGGGTGCAAGGGGAGGAGCTTGATCAGCAATAAAAGGCTTCTGTAAAAGTAATTGATGAGACCACATCTAAAATATAATATTCAGTTCTGGAGACTATACCTCCAGAATGACAGAGGCAGACTAAAGGTAGTTCAGAGGCACAATCAAAAGCTCCATGAGGCAACTAGTTAAATAAGTTCACCCCGGAAGAGAAAGACAGGAGGATAGAACAGAGACATTTAAATACCCAAATGCATTCCTTCCCTTGTGCAGTGTTTGTCAAAGACCTCACATTTTTGATGATGCTCAAGTTTGGGACCAGATGGTAACACTTGGGTCTGACATCCCCCCCCCCCTCCCACAAATTACTAAAATGTATTTTATTTTCTTTGAACAGGTGAAGAGTTGAATAGTATGGGGCCCTTGGCCTGTATGTACTGCTGGGTTTGGCTGGGGGAGGATGGGGGGGGGGGCGTACAGTGCTGCATATATGCTAAGGATGGGTGGGAGAAATATGTGTGTCTGGGCTGTATATTGCCCAGTGATAGGTGACCAACTGTATAATGCAGTGTGTCTGGGCTGTATATATCTCCAGAGATTGGTGGCAGTGGGCAGGATGTAGTTGCCAGCATTGTTCTATACCTCTGGGGACAGGTGTGCATGTGGAATGGGGGGGTGGGGGCAGGTGTTTGGTTCATTGTAACTTTCATCATCTGTTGGCTCAAGGTTTTCAGAGTTTGTGTTAAATTCTACTCTTTTATATTGCACCTTTCTTTTCATCTAGAAAGGCTGGTTGTAAATTGAATAAGATGAAATAAAGCAAAGGTCAGTAGTTTGTATTGGGGCTGAAGAAGCCCAAGTTAGGGAAGGAGAGCACTGCAGCTAAAGAGCGGTGTTGCACTGAGAAAAGGCAGTATGACCAGGGACTTTGGAACTGTCTCATAGCTTACCAGCACTCAGACTAAGAACGAGAGTTTCCTTGAATTCCGCCTGAGACCAGCAGAGCGGTGAGAGCAGGGGGCTGTGAACCATGGAAGCCAGGGCTGAAATCCTGCTTCTTACACAGACATTCCTTGTGACCTTGGTCAGTTCACTTAATCATTCATTGGTACTAGCTTAAATTGGACCTGCTTACAGTACCTGACTGTTCTTGCCTTGAGCTTGGATTTGGAAAGATGAATAATTAAATTCAAATAGACATTCCAGAAACCTGGCAGGCAAGGACTTTTAGCAGCATATAAGAGGGCTGGTAAAAGCCTGGGCACCTAAAAATCCATGCCAGAGGTAACAGGGAGGAGTAGCAGCAGCCCCTGACCACAAAAAGAAAATCAGCTGCTTTATGTGGGGACAAGCAGCTGATGCTGGAGCTGGGCCTGTGGAAGCAGCAGGGGGGGGGGGGGCAGATCTGCAGAAGGGAGAAAGGTAGCCGGGGGTGGGGGAATAAACCTGCACTGTCGCTGAGATCTGGTGGTTATCGCACATTACATATTCCTTCACTGAGGCTTTTTCATATTGTTGGAACACGCAGTTGGCCTTTTTCAGTGATGACACCAGTTGAATGGAACAAATTACCCTTGCAGGTTACTCGGATGGAGAATGTTTGTGCGTTTAGGAAATGGCTGAAGATATTCTTTTGACAAGTGATCTGCCTTTAGCATGGTGGAAATGACAGAGGCTTGGCAGTGATATGGCAGATTTGTAAATTTTGTTTTTCTCTCCTGTATGTGTTCTTTTGTCGTGTTTTTATAATTTACTTTTTTTAAGAGTTTTACTATGGTTTCATGTAGTGAATTATCCTCACTCAGGTACAGGTTACAAAATTTTAAAATAAATGAAATAAAATGGAAAAACATTGAGAGCAGAAGAGATGATCAGAAGAGAAATCTCCAAAGAATGAGATTAAGAAAACCCAACTAGAGAGATTTGTCTTCTCTGACACCTAAGAATTTTGGGTGCTGCCTAGATTTGTCACCGCTGGTATTTATTTCTCGCATTGTCTGGATATGTGAGTTCTGCAGGTGAGGCTGATTGACAGGTTGAGCACATACCTTAAGCACTACATCACTGGAGTCTGTGGCTTTCTAATCTAGTCTTCACTGCCTGGCCTGGACTTGTTTCTCTGGCAGGCCTGCACTCTCCTGTTGACATTACCAAGTTGAAGCCTCACCTTTTTTCTCCGGGACATGATGGGACAGGGCCCGAGAGTGCTCAGGAATCTACTCAGAGCCTTCACCCTGGAGGACTCGATAAGCCTGAGGAGGAAGGAGGTTTTGCCTGCTACGCCCTGCTAAGGACTTTCCACCTGCTGTCTCTTTTGGCAGTGTACACAAGCCCTCAGAAGAAACGAAGCAGACTCGGGGGTCTCCAGATCTCAGACTGTATACACACAGCTGCCTGTGAAGGGATGGGCTAAGGTAGCAGCATGGTTTTGCTAAGAGGAGTCCTCGTGTGCTCCCATGTGCTCTTTCACATGTTATCTGCATTAAACTAGATTGAGGATTGTTTTGAAGTTGATGATCAAACTACCTGCAGTCTTGCAAACCCAATGGGTAATTTTAACCTCTGGGGTTTGCTGTAGTAATTTTTTTTTATACTGCTTGTCTGGTTGACTCTAACCAAAGCAGTGTACAAATCAGATGTACAATAAAAAAAAGTCAATCAAGGCAGCTGCTTTTCTGAGGTCCAAAGCTTTTTACTTGCAAACCATCATTGGATTAAATGGTGGCATTAAAGTGAAATTTACTTATAATATGATGTTCCTTGTAAATATGTTCTGTTATAATATGACGTTCCCTGTAAAACAAATTTACTTTGTTAATTGTTGTTCATTGTAAACCGCAACTGAACTTTGGAAGATGCGGTATATAAATATATATATAAATAATAAATAAAATATGGTTATTTTATGAAGTCATCTGGTGAGCATAGGGGGTGGGGAGTGGAGAAAGGACGGGGGCTCTGCGGGATCTTGGACAAGTCATGGAGAGGTTTGCATCTTTAAAGCTGTTTATGCAGGTAATCAGGCTGTTTAGAAAACTGCCATTTTGGCTAAAAATATGTGAGTTTCCACAGTGCACTTTTTTTCAGATGGACTGAGGAAAAGCATCCTTCGGGATGGGACAGGGAAATGTGTAAATTTTGAAATTTTTATTTTGACCTGACAATTCTGCTGCTCTCCTTTGGTCTTTATTTAGCAGGTTTTTTTTATACTGCTTTATCAATCTCTAGGAACAAGCAGGAAGTCAGTTTTCACATATGGGTGACGTTGGCATTGATGGAGCCCGGCGCAGGAACACTCCCCAGGATCCAGTAGGAATGCTTTTGGGAGTGTTGCTCCATGCATGCGTGCCTGCCTTCTCTCCTGGTCTGCTCAGTCGTCTTTTATCCATAGAACCATTGGGACCGTGTCCCTGTTTTGCGGCATCAAGAGACTTCTAAGTTTTCACTGGGACTGTTGAATACTTTAGTTTTTGCTTTCCTGTCCACCGACTCAACTCCTCGTCAAAGCCGGTTCCCTTTTTATTACTTTTTCTTTAATTATAGGGTTTTTTTAAAACTAATTTTACTTACTGTTTTTCGGGCCTAGCGCCCACACAAGCACTATTGCCTAATTTGATCTTACCGCCCTCCTTTTTCCAACAATGGAAAAATCCCAGAGTGGTTTTAAGAAATGCTCAGAGTGTTCCAGTACCATATTTCTGACTGATGAGCATGACTGTTTTCTTAAGTGTTTAGGCCCAGACTACAAAGTAGAGTCTTGTTCCCCCTGTCGCCATATGACTTTCAGAGGGAGAAAGAACTGAGACAGGCAGCTAAGCTGTTTCCAGCATACTCAGCTCCTTCGGTGCACTCATCGGGGGCATTGACTCCATCAAAATCATCCCAGGCTTCCAAGTCGTCATTGATACATACACAGAAAGAGAAGCATCGCTTGGAGTCCCCAGAGCAGCTTAAGAAGACATTGGCTTCAGCATTGAGGCAACTTCCATTCATTGACATCGAAGTCAGCATCTGTATCGGACACCGAGCACCGGCATTGGCACCGATCGCACTCCGATGGGGACCGTCCAGCTAAACATCCCCGGGGGGAGGCTTCACCTTCCAAAGCCTTACAGAGATTAGGGAATGCCCCTGAGGCTCAGTCCACAATATCTGGAGCCGCCACTTTCCCGGTACCATCACTCAATGACCGGGTCATTGCCATCGAGCGTAGCATCGCAGCAATTTTAGCTGCAGTGGCACCAATGTCCTCGGCTCTTCCACAAAAGCTCTCAATATCTCCAACATCGAAAAAAAGAGGTCAATATCAGAGTGAAAGACAACAGTTAAAAAGAAAAAATTCACTCCAGTTATGCATAAACTCCAAACTTGTTGTACATGAAAACTATGATGAGGAGAAAAAGGCCTAAGAACTGTTTAACATAGGGCAGTTGCTGCCTATTGTGTTAGTTCTAAGCTCAAAACAGAAACATCAGTGGCCTGAAAAAACTCCTCGAGTATTGTAAATCATTCTGTTCTCCACTGGAGCATAGGTGACACAACACATATCCATCACAAAACAGGGTGCACTTATCTCAAATGAAAAGTCTTCCGTTTCCTGGATAACACAGCCAAGTACAAACAGCAAGGTCAACCACGATGCCACCAACAATACCGGCTAGGCGTTTCGCTGAGCGCTTTTTCAAGGGGAACCCAAAATGCTGAAAAGGCAGAGGGAACGCTGATTGATTGGAGCGTCGGTGTAGAGGTGCCTGCTGCTTGATTGTGTTTGAAGCTTTCCCAGTGTCGGAGCAGTCGGCGCCTGGGCCCTCGATGCCGGAGCCCATCTATTCCTCTTCGGAGGCCTTGGGATGGGAAATGGAGGAAGAGGAATCCCCGGACACCTGTCGGCACAGGGACGTCCCATCCGATTCCCTGGTGTCCGAACCTCAGAGAAGGTCCCCCCTGAAGGACACAAGGTTCTTGGACTTCGTGAGGGATATGTCCAATTCTTTGGCGTTCCTCACGGAGTCTGAGGAGGATCCTCGAGCTGATGAGCTCGAGATCCTGCAATATGAGGACCCCCGGAGGCCCTTACTGTACCCGTGCCTCCAATCCTGGAATGACTGATGTTCAGCATGTGGGAGACACCGGCATCGTCACCGGTTATCAGCAAACGGCTCGACTCAATGTATTGAGTCCGCCGGAGCCCTGGGTTTCAAAAGTTGCAACTGCCGCACAACTCCATGGTTGTGGAATCGGCCATGCGCTGGCTGAAGAGCCAGAAGATGCACTCATCTGTACCTCCTGGTAGGGAGGCCCGCAACTTGGATGCCCTTGGCAGGAAATGCTTCCAGGGTTCAATGCTGACCTGTTGAATCCAGGCCTACCAGCTGTACATGTGCATGTACCTGAGGGATCTGGCGAAGGAACTCGCCGGGTTCTCGGCTGGTCTCTCCAAGGGGCCTTTGCAGTGCTTCAGGAGCCTGTCCACCACCGTCCATAAGTGCTCGAAGTTTGTCTCGAGCGGCCTATGACTGGTTCGAATCTGCAGCCTGGATAGCTATGGCCAGCATCGGTGCGTGCCGCCAGGCATGGCTACAGCCGTTGGACCTCGAGCAATGGGTTCAGGACAAGTTGGTTGATGTCCCATGCCAAGGAGAGAACATCTTTGGCAAACCCATGACCGACAAGGCCACAAAAGTGGAGACCGAGTACATGACAAGGACACAGCTCTCCAAGAAGACCTCTGCCCCTTCTCGCAAGAAGGGTTCAGGTAAAAAGCCCTTTTACCCGAGGAAGGGTGCTGCTTACCGAAGCTACCCCCATTTTCGGGCCTCCCTGGCTCCCCAACAGGGGCAGCAGGCCAAGGGACAGGGGCATGGCCCACGTAAGCAGAAAACCCCAAAACTCCAGGCACCAGCTCCGGCCCAGCCTGGCAGTGGCTTTTGACTCTCACAGCATAGGCCCTCTTCCCACAGGGGACAGGCAGTGCACAGGAGGCAGGCTTGCCCTGCATGCTCACAGGTGGACAGCCATTACTACCGATGCCTGGGTCTTGCAGATAGTCCAAGAGGGCTACCTCCTTTATCTAGCCCAGGTGCCGCCTCCTTACTTCCCGGTAGAGCCCCTCAGGTCTCCCCCTCATTGGGACCTTCTTCTAAAAGGACTTGTCGGGTCTTCTCGAGGATCAGGCGGCAGAACGGGTGCCCCACCACCTGCAGGGCAAGGACTTCTATTCCAGGTACTTTCTGGTACCAAAGGGAACAGGAAGCCTCAGACCCATCCTTGACCTGCGCAACCTAAACAAATTCCTGGTGGGGGAGAAGTTCAAGATACTCTCCCTTGGAATATTACTGCCTTACCTCCACCAGGGAGACTGGCTATGCTCCTTAGACCTAAAAGATGCATATACACACATCCTAATACACCCAGACCATAGGCACTATCTACGCTTTGTGGTGGGAAGCAATCATTACCAGTAAAGGGTACTCCCCTTTGGCTTGGCCTCGCCTCGGCCCCCAGGGTATTCACAAAGTGCCTGGCTGTGGTGGCCACCTTCCTCAGACTCCAAGGGGTCTTTGTCTTTCCCTACCTAGATGACTGGCTCATCAGAGGCACTTCAGCCAGTGAGGCTCACCAGGCCACATCTTGCACCATCCAAGTGCTTCAGCATCTGGGGTTTGTAATCAACTATCCCAAGTCCAGCCTTACTCCAAAACAACAACTGGAGTTCATTGAGGCCAGACTCGACACCCTTCAGGCAAGGGCCTACCTGCCTGCAGACAGGGCAGGCAGGCTTCTGGCTCTGGCACGTCAGGTGAGTCACAGGTCCGTAGTGTCAGCAAGACAATTTCTGCGCCGCCTCCGGTACATGGCTTCCACGGTTCATGTGTCACCAGACACCCGCCTCCACAAGCGGAAAGCTCAGTGGTGCCTCAGAGACCAGTGGTCACAGGCCACAGGTTGCCTCAGGGACAAAGTCACAATGTCCAGGTGGCTAGTACGGTCCCTGGACTGGTGGCTTCAGGCACTCCACTTGGAGGCGGGGATGCCTTTTCAGGCCCCTCTGCACATGAGGGTCCTGACCACGGAAGCATCCCTGCTGGGATGGGGGGCCCATTGCCAGGGGTTCCGCACTCAGGGAGTGTGGTTCCCCAAACGAGAGAATACAACAGATCAATTTCTTGGAACGCCGTGCCATCTGCCTGGCTCTAGGGGTTTTCTGGCAGTTCTTGGACCACTAACCTGTCCTAGTACAGACAGACAACCAGGTGGCCATGCTCTGTGTGAACAAGCAGGGTGCCACGGCGTCCCGTCTCCTATGTCAGGAAACCCTGGAGCTGTGCTCGTTTGCAGCTCGGCATGGCATTCATCTGCGTGCCGTCTACCTGCCGGGCCAGGACAGCTGGTTAGCCGACAGGCTAAGCAGGATTCTCCAGCCCCACGAATGGTAATTGGACCATGGAGTAGCCAGTTGGCTTTTCCAGACCAGGGGAAGGCCAGTGATGGATTTGTTTGCGAGTCCAGTCAATCACCAGTTGCCCCAGTTCTGCTCCAGGCAGCCACAGCCGCTCAGGGTGGCAGCCAATGCCATTCTGATGATATGGTCCATGGGCTTCCTGTATGTGTTTCCTCTGATGCCTCTGGTGACCAAGACTCTATTCAAGATCCTCCAGGGCAAGGCCTCGGTCATGGCACTCTCCTGCACCCCAACCTCAGCTCCCTCAACCTGATGGCATGGCTGCTGAAAGGGTGATACTTGCTCTGCTCCTCCTTCCAAGGGCTGTTGAGGAGGTCTTGCTGGCCTCAAGGAGGCCATCAACCAGGCAGGCCTATGCCTTAAAGTGGCGTAGGTTTGTGACTTGGTGCGAGGGGCAGAGTGGTGGATCCTTTCTCCTGCCAGGTTGGAGTGGTTTTACAGTACCTTTTTCACTTCTCAGATTTGATCCTCAAGTCCAACTCCGTCAGAGTGCACCTCTGCGCCCTTGCAGCAAACCACTTCCCAGTAGAGGAGAAGCCCCTCTCGGCTCACCCCCTTGGTGTCTCATTTTTTGGGAGGCCTGCTTCTTTTGAAGCCTCCGGTCTGCCCTCCGGCGGCCGAATGGAATCTGAATGTGGTTTTGGGGCAGGTTACTCGGCTGCCCTTTCAGCCAATGGCGACCTGCCATTTCAGTTACCTCTCTTGGAAGGTGGTTTTCTTGGCGGCACTCATGTCGGCCTGATGAGAGAGTGAGCTTCAGGCCATAGTGTCAGACAGGCCTTACACTAGGTTCTATAAGAACCGAGTGGTGCTTCGCATATACCCCAAGTTCCTTCTGAAAGTGGTCTCCTCATTCCACCTCAACCTGGATATGTTGCTTCCTACCTTTTTTTCCCAGGCCCCATGCCAGTCGGGCAGAGGCAGTACTGCATACCCAGGACTGTAAGAGGGTGTTGGCCTTATATGTCTAGCGTACGCAAGCGCATAGAAGGGTGCCTCAGTTCTTCATATTCTATGACCCCAGTAAGCTGGGGATGGCTGTTTCCAAGCGTACTCTGTCTGCCTGGGTAGCAGACTGCATTGCCTAGGCATACAGGGTAGCCAAGCTTCCTTTGGAGGGTCGTGTCAGGGCCATGGTGGCATCAGTAGCTCATTTCTGCTCTGTTCCACTGGCAGACATCTGCCGGTCCACCACCTGGTCTTCGGGTCAGATTTTCGCAACCCATTACTGCCTGGATAGGGAGTCCCGACGGGACAGTGCTTTCTGCCAGGCTGTACTCCGTAACCTTTTCGAGGTCTAGGCAACTCCTGCCCTCTGACCCTTCTGTGTCAGGCTACCGGAGTGGTCTCTCTTAGATTCCTATTGTGGCTGCTTGCAGCTCTCATAGAGGGAGCCTATTTTTCAGCTGTGGGTTCTCGGTAGCCTATAGCTGGGGAGTCCCATATGTGAGGACTGACTTCCTGCTTGTTCCTGGAGAAGGCGTAGTTGCTTACCTGTAACAGGTGTTCTCCGGGGACAGCAGGAATCAGTCCTCACGACCCGCCCTCCTCCCCTTCGAGTTGCAGTCCTATTATTGTTTTGTTAATTTTTGCCGTCTTTTAGCTATGTCATTTGACTGAGCAAGAGGGCACCCTTGGGTGGGAAGGGGACCGCGCATGCGTGATGCAACTTCCAAAGGCTTTCTCTGAAAGCTGGGGATTTGCTCTGCACGAGGCTCCTTTGGCGCCGATGTCACCAATATGTGAGGACTGATTCCTGCTGTCCCCGGAGAACACCTGTTACAGGTGAGTAACTACGCTGAAAGGCTGATCTTGTTCTCCCTCTAATAGATTCTGCTTCTATTTCCTTGCATGCGTCATTGTATTTTCTTGCATGTGTCATTGCAACATGGTTTTACCAAAGGATGATCTTGCCAAACAAATCTGATTGAGTTCTTTGACTGGGTGAGCAAAGAACTAGATCAGGGGCATAGGCAGCTCTATAATGAGGCCAAGTGAGGCGGTGGCCTCAGGCAGCAGCTTTTTGGGCTTTTTGGGGGTGGCAAAATTTCCCCCAAAAAGACCGCCGTCACCGCCTCACTCAGCCTTCAAAATAAAAGAAAAAAAAACAAAACTCCGGCGCAAGAAGCAGCTGCCACTGCTGCTCCAGTGGCAGAATGAGGAGCCCTGTGGCCAGCCACCTGCCCGCCCCCCCCCCCCCCGGAGAGCCTGCTGGTTTCCCCGGCTCCGCTTTGCAGAGCCGTGGCAAAGGGACAGTGTTTCCCTTAACCGCGGCTCTGTTAAATCTGAGCCCGAGGTGCTGAGGACCGTACCTAGCCCTGTGCAAGCAGTGCAGCCGCACAGGGCGCAAAGGCTTGGGGAGTGCATTTCGACTGTGTGCTGTTGCCCTGCTGCTGCTGGCAGGACAATAGCAGGCAGTTAACATGCATCCAAAGCCTTTTCGCAGTACTTTAAGCAGGTCTGGTCCCTCCCTCCTCTGACATGATGTCAGAGCAGGGAGGGACAGATCTGCTTAGAGTGCCGGCGCCATTCAGATTGGGCGCATGCCCCCCCTCCTCCTCCCCATACCTCCGTCCGGTGCTGCCTGCTCTTTCCCTGCTGCCGGCGCTGCCGTGAAAAAAGAGGGTGGCAGCAGCAGGGAAAGAGCAGGCAGCGCTGGATGGGGAGAGGGGGGGGAGTGTGCCCGAGTTGCAAGTTGCATAAGGTGCGATTGCAGTTCGATACGGCCCTGTGTGCAAACATCTTGCATTTCCTCCATATAATCTAATCGGCTTTTTGATTTGGTTCAGTCTCTGATTGGATTTCTGAAAAAGCCCCGCCCCCTCTAAGGTGATGGGGGGGGGGCGCCATCTCATTCTTCGCCTCAGGCAGCAGACTGCCTTGAGCCGCCCCTGATCAGGGGCATGCGATGGATGTCATCTACCTGGATTTCAGCAAAGCCTTTGATACTGTTCCTCATAGGAGGCTTATCCATAAACTCAGTACAGTAGTTTGGGGATGGGTCCCAAGGTGGTGAACCGGATCAGAAATTGGTTGATGGACAGACGACAGAAGGTGATGGTAAATTTAGCTCACTCGGATGAAAGGAGGGTGATTAGCGGGGTGCCCCAGGGTTTGGTCCTGGGCCCGGCACTGTCCAATATATTTGTAAGTGATATAGCTGAAGGACTGCATGGAAAAGTCTGTCTTTTTGCAGATGAGATGAAAATTTGCAACAGAGTGGACTCCCCTGAGGGAGTGGATAACATGAGGAAAGATCTACAAAAGCTGGAAGAATGGTCCAATTCCTGGCAGTTAAGATTTAATGCGAAGAAGTGCAGTGTCATGCGCTTGGAAAGCAGAAATCCAGGGGAAATGTACACATTAGGGTTGTGATAAAGAAGCTTATCAAAGCTCAGGGAGTAATGACAAAAGAGGAGAATTTACTCTGATCAAGGGACCTAGAAATAAGACAGCAGCTTGTTTCCCTAAAAGACTACATGATCCAGAATGCACCTGTATGCAGAAAGTCCCTAGGGGAGCTAGAGTGGAAAAGCATGAGTCTAATCAGAGAAAGCATTATGTCATCCCTAATAATCAAACAGCCCCTAGAAGAATGCTTAATCCACAACACCTGAAGAATGCTTAATTCACAACACCTGAAGAATGCAAGGGTGGAGTTGCAATCTAAGTCCTTTAAAACTAAAGAGGAATCTTCAGGGAGACAGAAGGAGAAGGGGAATCAGAAGGAGAATGAGAACAGAAGGAAGTACAACCGGAACCTGAAGGAACAAGGACAAGGAAGCAGATGGTCCAAGGGAGGAGCTCAGAGAGGTTCCTATGCCTGGAGAGATACCTGGGGGAAAGGATCAGAGGACTGGAGAAAGCCAGAGGTCTGTAGATCCACAGCCAGGGACCCTCAAGCAACGCCTAGGAAGAGGACTGTTGCAGCTAAGGAAGAAAGGAGCCCAAATACCTCTTGGAGGACGTCTGGAGAAAGGATCCTGAGGTCCAGAGATACCAACTGGAGGACAGGACACAGAAGCTCTATTGCATACTGGCCAGAATACCAGAAGAAGCAGCCTGACGCTTGCCTGGATTCAGGTAGGAACTGTGAACGTTTCTCTAGCTTTGAGCAGTGCAAACAGCAGGGAAATAGTTTTTCTCCATGTAGAGGTCAGTTCCTAAAGCCCTCTGAGTCAGACAGAGAAACAGAATCTATGCAATTTCAAGAGCAAGGTTTAATATCTGATACAGAGGATAATTATATGGACTGTTCTTTGAGTAAGCTGTTGTTTTAGGAAAATCCTAAATATCAGAGCAAACATCAAAAGGAAACATTCTAAATATTAGCTTCCCATAAAGTTTTGTTGAAAAGAAAAAAAGCTTTTGGGAAAGTTTTGCACGTGTGCTGAAATCAAGCTACTGATTGCAGTTAATTGTCACCTGTTGGTGGGGGAGAGCCCAGCACAAGCCGTGCACACGTAGGATTAAAAAGTTCTTTCCTGTATGGAGAAAGTGAGCATTGCTTTTGTATAAAGAAGTTTCCCTCTTTGATTTGTTTTTCCCCAGCACTGCTAAGGAGTTTATTAGCAGTGGCTGAAAGAAGCCTATCTCCAGGAACAAGCAGGAATGAGTCTTCACATATGGGTACGTCGGTACCGACGGAGCCTGCACGGGAATGCTCCCCAGCATCCAATCAGAAAGCTTTTGGGAGCATCCCTCGCGCCTGCACGGTGACTTCCCGCCTTTCCCACTGCCTCTCTTCAGTTTTCGTTTTTCCGCGGAGCCAACAAGACGTCGTCCTGTCACCGCAGAAACTTTTTTCTTTAAAAATCCTTATCTTATTTTCTTGTGGTCGTGGCTGTTTTTCCCGCCGATACCGGTACCGCCGGTGCTTTATTATTTTCTTTTTCAAACTTAGAGAAATATTTCTCTTCAGTTTTTTGTTTAACTTTTTTGGGCCTACCAGGCCTTTTTTCCAACATGGAGCCGCCTTCTCCTAAGAAGTGCCTTCACTGTGGAAAATTAGTTTCCTTTTTAGACTCCAATACTTGGTGTCTAACCTGTTTGGGTCCTGACCCTTTTTCCCCTGATACCTCAGGCTATTTTATTGGGAGAAGACCTTCCCTTTTTCGAGTTTCCCTCGATGCCGTTTTTCCTCCCGAAGTGAGGACACCGGTTTATTCTTCTCTCCAGGATCAGGTAACCCACAAACAGTCTGTTAAGACTAGCCAATTCTTGAAGGGTAAGTCTCATGCCCAGCATGATGACAGCTCCGGCTTTACCCTCAAGACCTCATTGGCAATAAAACCTCGGCGGGAGTCTTCGGGCTCCAAAGCATTTACGGGGTTTCAGGTTGTTCCTGGGGCTCACCCCTCACAGAACATACCTGGGCCGTGCCAAGGGGTGGCATCCGCTTCGAGCGGTACTGATAACCCGGCATCGGCATCGGTGTCGAGTGCCGCACTCTTCACCAGGGATCTTCATCGAGCATCCTCGCTACCTTCGGGTCCGAGCGATACGACTCAAATTGACTTTCCTATATCCCAGCCATGCTCGGGGTTGGTACCGGCTTCGAGCGGTACCGATACCCCGGCAGCGGCATCGGTGTCGAGTGTTCCACTCTTCACCTGGGATCGTCATCTGGTATCCTCGGTACCTTCGGGGCCGATCGATACGACCCAGATTGACTGTCCTGTACCTTCGCCATGTTCGGGGTTGGTATCGACTTCGAGCGGTACCAATACCCCGACATCGGTGCTGGGATCGAGAGTTCCTCCCTTCACCGGACATCGTTTTCGGACGTCCTCGCTATCTTCGGTACCGATCGATGCGACTCCAATTAACCTTCCTGTATCGGCATCCCCGATACCACAAACAACGTCGGTACTTTCTAGACATGTATCGATGGACTCGCTCGCTTCGATGCCGAGTCTGGAATCGATATCCAGTCTAGATGATTTGATACCGACGCGCTTCGGAACCAATCCATATCGTTTCCGGCTTCGCAGTACCGAGGATATTCATCAAGGCTCTTGGCTTACCTCGGTATCGCTTCAGCAGCCCCCGAATACTGCTTCGATGACATTATTGTCCCCGATACCGGTGTCGGGGTCGATTCCTGCAGTTCCATCGGTGCCATCGATCCTTTCTATGACTAGTTTGGAATCGATACCAGGCACTTACGATGCAGTACTAACTGCTTCAAATCAGAACTCTCAGGATCACTGTCCATCGAGCAGGATTCTTTTTCTGCACCAGTCCAGTATCTCTTCTGGTGCTCAAGCTGCTCCTTCAACCTCAGCTTGCCCAGGATTAGTTTCTATTGGAAATCCTTCTTTTCAGGAGTTTCTCCTTGACATGGCAACCTTTCTTGCCATTCCTATTCCTGGTTTTTCTCTTGACCAAGATCCTGTAGAAAAGGAAAATATAATGCTTCCTTTACATCATTCTTTACAGGATCTTCTTCTGAGGATATGGGAATCACCTTTGAGGGTTCCCTTGCCTTCTACAGCCATAGACATTCTGTATCAGGTACCTCCCTCTCCAGGGTTTCAGAAAAACCAACTTCCACATCATTCCATGGTAGTGGAATCAGCATTGAGAAAGGTAAGAAGTAAGAAGAAGCATTCTTCTTATCCGCTAGGTCGTGCATCTAAAGCACTTGATGCCTTTGGACGTCAAACCTTCCAAACTTCTATGCTGGCTTCAAGAATTATTTCATATATTTTCTATATGAGTCTGACACTTCAGGAGGTCACAGAGAAATTATCTCTCTTGTCTCCTTTTCTGTCAGAACCTAAGGCCTCTGACTATTCCTTGCTTCTTAATCATAGCAGGAATATCTCTTGGTTCCTTTCTCGTGCTTCTCTAGACTCTTTTGAGTCTGTCAGCAGATCCTCTGCTATTGCCATTGGAGCACGTCGTACAGCCTGGCTGCAAGCTTCTGACTTGAGCACATGGGCACAACATACACTGGGTAATTCTCCTTGTACTGGAGAAAGTCTCTTCAATAAAGAGGCTTTACGTCAGGTTGCTCATTGCTCCACTGACTTTCCTAGTTTTGGAAACCGTCCTAAGCCTTCTTTTTCCCCAGGATGTAGGAAATGTCCTACCAAACCTTCTTTCCCTAAGAAAAGAAAGTTTCACCCTTCTTCTGCCCATTCTCTTGATGTACCCAAGCAAGGGACATCTCATCCTAGTCTGAAGTCTCCAGACTCTAACCAGGCTAATCATAGCCAGCAACCATAGGTTCCGTATGTTGCAATTCTACAGTTAACTTCTTACCAGAAGTTATTCTTCAAACTCTACACTGGTTTTCTTTTCAGTATGCTAAGCTGTTAGGATATTTTGTCCATGGGTTACATAATTCTCCCTTTCTTTTTATCATAAAGGGAGATTACAATTATCCCATGATAGTTCTGTCCCCAAATGGACATTTTTTCCTTTAGCTGACTTATCCTATGGTACGTCACCTTCCAAACCCTTCTCTTCCAGGGTTTCCCCTGCTCGAGTTGATACCATACTGAAACACTTCTCTTCTTTCCAGTGTAGATTTTCTACTATCCTTCAATGCATGCTCTGAACAACTCATCACAGGGACGGGAATATCTCCGCTCCCTTTGTCTGTTTTCTCTCTGTTTTTCATACAGGAGAATCCCTTCTGTTCTTTTGTTCAGTTACTGTGCATGCAGAAGTTCCAGTGCTTACTTTAATGCTTCTCGCAAGCTACTTTCAACTATCTTGCATGATACTATTCAGTGCAGGTTATCCTCTTTTAGCCATATCCTTACCTAGGATGTGGCAACACATCTGACTGCTGTCAGTTTTTTCTCATAATTCTACCTGCACAATGCTCTCTGCAATCTTCAGAGAAGCTTTCTACTATGGGCCCTTGCTGTAGAGCATTGAACTTTGTCTCTGAGGGTTTTCCATATAATAGTAAAAGCTTATATAGTCATTCCATGGCTATATAGTTTCTTTATACCCTCTTGTCTCCTGTTGTGATACAGAAGACAAGCTTTTTCTGCGTGAATGTCCAAGGAGTTCCCAATCTGGCAGGAATCTACCCCTTTTTTTCCTTACAGCTTGGCATTATCTTTTCTACTCCACTTGGACAACGCATACTCTTTTACTGTACCTGATACCCTTGAGTCCCGTGGCTGAGTCATCCAGGTGTCTTAGTCTATGCGTTTCTTGTCCTTTGGACGTGTCAGAGTCCTCAAGTACTCCTGACGTGCTCTTACCAGACTACTATTATCCTCTGTTTTTCACGCAACCATACCGGTTATTCCACTGAGATACATTCCTGCACCACGGAAATAGATTCTCTATTTATCTTCAGGTGGTTTTCAACCCCTTATTATTAGAAGAATCTTTTCCCATCACATTCCCCATGTGAATGTTCTTATGGGGTTCAGTTGCAGACATGTATCCTCAGACTTATATTCATGTCTGTATATATCCTATACATACATATTTTTTGTAATCTGTATGGGCATAAGCCATGCCCATCTATATCTATCTATCTATCTATCTATATATCACACATATCTGGACATATATGCACATATGTATAGATGTGTATGTATTTCCATATATATATATATGCCCTTTGGGAGACGTCCATAGGACACTAGGTATTACCTACTATCTCCCTAACTGTCTGTGCTATAAAGTTTTTACCTTCTTAAGGGGTCCAGACAGTCAACTTGCCTATTCTCATACGGCTCAGTAAGTGGGAGCGGTTATACACACAATTACTGCTGTGACGTCAACAGCTTCTATTTTTGTTATAGATCTCCCTATCCATGAAGTATCAAACTTCATTGTCTTCCTATCTCTTACCAGCTAGGAATGACAGTGTACATCTTCTGTATTTCTGAGTACACTTCTGTTCTCCTTGGGAATAGGGGCTTTTTTCCATACCCCCTCTTCCCTTCCAGACTGGGTTAATCCTCCAGATCGGTCAGTCTTCTTCTTTTAGTCCTCAATGTTAATAACTCTGTACCTAAAAGAGTTTTCAGCTTTTTCCCATAAAGCTTTCCATTGAAGACCTGCCGTTCTTCTCCTGTCCCAGTTGACACCTGGGTCACCTGCCCATTCCAGATTTGGAACTTCATCCTCACTGCTGTGAAGTTACCTTGAGGATTCCGCTACTGCATCTACAGTACACTCCATCACAGTTCTCCTTCCTACAATCCAGTAGGTAAGTTCTATATTGTACTGGGTCATTAAATATTTTAATGATACTTGACATACATTCTAAAGACTCCTCTCTTCTGTAGTCTTTAGACCTGCTGTTCCTTGCAGCTCTTCTCTATTCAACTCCTACCCCCCATCCCTCAGAGGATGCCGGGGATCCATGTTTGGGAAATGCCGTCCTGTCCCAGGAATACGCATTTTATGGGATCTCCTCTGGCATCCACAGCTAGGGAGTCCCCATATGTGAAGACTCATTCCTGCTTGTTCCTGGAGATAGCACAGTTACTTACCTGTAACAGGTGATCTCTGGGAACAGCAGGAATTAGTCTTCACAACCCACCCACCTCCCCTAGGAGTTGTCTCTATCTATTTCCTTTCCTCTGTCTCTCCTTTCTGTCTCAGCTATGAAACTCAACTGAAGAGAGGCAGTGGGAAAGGCGGGAAGTCACCGCGCAGGCGCGAGGGATGCTCCCAAAAGCTTTCTGATTGGATGCTGGGGAGCATTCCCGTGCAGGCTCCGTCGGTACCGACGTACCCATATGTGAAGACTAATTCCTGCTGTTCCCAGAGATCACCTGTTACAGGTAAGTAACTGTGCTTTCTGTTCTATAAAGGACTTTGATTCTTATTTGCATAAGATATTTCAGTTGCCTTATTTTGTGTTGTATAAAACCCGGGAGAAGTTATCTGGAAGGTGTTACCAAGCATATCTGTGTGTGGGATAATCACCCCATAAATAAACTCTAATTTTGTCTACACTCGACCAACTACAAGAGTTTTCATTATCTTAAAAAGGCAAGCTTTGTGTGAAAGGACTTCAATAACCACAATCCTTTGCAAGACAGTTAATTTGCATACTTGCCAAGATGGTGGTACCTTCATAACAAGCACCCCCTTTTACAGGGTTCACGGACCAGGAGAAGGACCTTGGTATGATTATTTCTGCGGATCTCAAGGTGGCGAAACAGTGCGACAAGTTGGTGGCAAAAGCCAGGAAGATGTTGGGTTGCATACAAAGAGGAGTTACCAGCAGAAAGTAAGAGGTACTAACGCCACTGTATAAGTCACTGGTGAAGCCTCACTTGGAATACTGTTTTGGAGACCATATCTTGCAAAGGATATAAAAGACTGGAAACTTTTCAGAGGAAGGCGACCAAAATGATTTGGAGCCTGCGTCAGAAGCCTTATGAGAAGAGACTTGAAGACCTAAATATGTACACTTTGGAGAAGAGGAGGGACAGGGGAGATATGATTCAGACCTTTAAATACTTAAAGAGAAATAATGAACAAACAAACCTCTTCCAAAGACGGGGCAGCTGTAAACCTAGAGGGCATAACATGAAGCTGCAAGTGGGTAAATTGAAAGGCAATGTCAGGAAATACTTTTTCACTGAAAGGGTGGTGGATGCTTGGAATGCCCTCCCGATGGATGTGTTGGGGGCAAATACAGTGACAGAATTCAAAATGGCATGGGACAGACACAGTGGATTCCTTTACAGCAACAGGATAAAATCAAAATAAACTTAACTCACTAATTTCTCAACATACAGGGGTGTCCTACACGGAGCGGTGGGTTCACCCCTAAAACAAAGACATGGGGAGGAGTGGCCTGCATGGAGTGGCAGGTGCACCTACTCTTGCCATCTTACTGGGCAGACTAGATGGACCATACTGGTCTTTATCCGCTGTCATTTACTATGTTACTATTGTAGTACTTTTCCTTGTGTTGTCTTGCTGTATGTTGGAAATTTCTGTTGAGTTCTGCAATTGCCTCTCTTTCTCCTTTGGCTTTAGCTTTTCTGCATTTCTTGGTGATTTTCAGAGTTTCTTCCGTCATCCATTTTGGCCGTTTTTGCTTTTCACCTTTTGTAGAGACTTCTCGCTTTCTTCCAACACAACCTTCTTGATGTCATTCCATAACTCTTCTCGAGCTCTGTCATTTGTATCTAAAGCAGCAAATCGATTTTGCAGGCAGTCTTTAAATTCCAGTGATATGTTTTCAAGGTCAGGTTTTGCTATATTCATGAGTGGCTTGTTTTTTTTCAACTTTAGCTTGAGTTTGCGTACTAGTAGTTGGTGATCTGTAGCACAGTCAGCTCCATGTTTTGTCTTTGTTGATGTTATAGAGCTTTTCCATTGTTGACTCCCACAGATGTAGTCAATCTGATTTTTGTACAATCCATTGGGTTGAAGTCCATGTGTACAGTCTCCGCTTGTGTTGCTGGAGGAAGGTGTTTGAGATGAATAGATCGTTGGTCTTGCAGAATTCTATCAATCTCCAGCTTCATTTCTGTTGCCAAGTCCATATTTCCAACCATTTTGTCGTCTTTGTTGCCAACCTTTGCATTCCAGTCACCCATGACTATCAGGATATCCTGTTTGCATGTTCTGTCAATTTCAGCTTGTATTTGTTCATAGAACTCATCAATTTCATCCTCTTCTGCAGCTATTGTTGGGGCATATACTTGAATTATAGTTGTTTTGATAGGTGTTACTTGTAGATGAATAGAAATTAGGCATTCACTGACTGCATTGTATTTCATTACATTTCTTGCAAGTTTCTTCTTAATTATAAATGCAACACCATTTCTTCTTTGTCTTTCATTTCCAGCATAGTAGACCATGTGATCATCTGATGCAAAGTGCCCGATGCCAGTCCATTTCAGTTCGCTGATACCCAACAAATCAAGTTGTACACGGTCCATTTCATTGTTGACCACCTCCAACTTCCCTTGGTTCGTGCTTCGTACATTCCATGTCCAATATGTAAGATATCTTTGCAGCTTCTGACTCATTTCATGCACAGCTACATCAGCACCAGACGTCCCGAGGGTTTTGATCCAAACACATCATCAGTGCTGGCTTTACTCTGAAAAGTCTTCAGCTCCTCCCTAGTAGCTAGTTGAGTGCCTTCCGACCTGGGGGTTTCATCTTCCAGCACTATAGTGCAATTTGTTTTGTTGTGACTATCCTTTGGGTTTTCATGGCAAGATACGGAAGTAGATTGCCAGGCCTTTCCTCCATGCAGTTTAAGTTTAGTGGTGTTGCCGTTGTCACAGAAAAGTGATCCTCCACAGCCAACAATGTCCCATTCTGCTGCTGGGTGATTTGTCTTGGTCTGGCACTTCAGCTGAGACCTGTCCATCTTGGGAGACCCTGCCAGTAGTTAAACTACTGATAGCTTAACCCTCAGCATCACTGATTCACACAAGCTCTCACAGCACAACAAGCTGCAAACCAAGTGAGGGTTTTGGAGTTTACAACTGCTATTTTTATATATTGCATAATACACAGGGAAATTCATGCAGAAGATGGCTTCTTGAGATTTCTGCTTAATTTTAGTCTACATTTTTTTATTTTGACTTTGTGGTAATTTATTCTGTATTTAGTGAGGGTTTATCTATATTCAGTTTGTGGTTAAGGCCAAGCATTCTGTTTGCATGGCGTTTCTTTTTTAGGGGTCTGTAGTAATTTCTGTTATTTTTTCCCAGTAGGTATATGAACCCATTGCAATATTTATGATACAGATTTTTTTTTTTTGGGTAGCCTCCTTGTGTGAGTTCCAGGAGGTTAGCCTGGGGTTTGCCGTACTCTATGTGCTGTGGTAACCCTTACGACATGCTGAAGATGTGGTTGCAGTAAAATTCCCATGCTAACTGCTTAGCACAGGTGGTGCAGAGACTGGGCTGTTCAGGGGAAGCACATGCATATTGTGGTTAGCATGGGCATCCTTAGGGAATTCTAATCAGCAATGTTGCAGTTAGCATAGGTGCGTTTACTGCCACTTCAATGGGTGGTATAAAGTGCACCCATGCTAATCTTGGCAAACGGCTTAGCATGGGGGTAGCACAGAGACTGGGCATCTCCATGTGTTAATACAGGTCTAATGCCACCCCTGTGCTAAATTTCAGAGCTTATTGTGTGTGCAGTGCATTACCTCATTTCTTTAAACGTGCCTCAGTATGCCTGGTACCGGAGAGGTTTATGTTGCTGTTTCTGAGATGAAACCAGAATTGAGCATTTTATTAATGGGAGCTCTAAGAGGACATGTTCTTCTGCTCTCCACCCATTATGGGACAAAGGAAACTTTTGTGGATGCAGAATATATGTTTACAGTTAACACCGTGATGGTCCATTGTGCAGGGTCAGGGGTCATTATTTGTCCTAAACTACACAGGGTGGAACCCATAGCTGATGTAGCTATCAACAATGAGCCGCCTGACTGACGACCGAACACAGTTTAGGTCAACTATCCAAAGGGTCACCATGAGTCGACGCCGACACAATGGCACTTAACAAGTTACTTAATTTTAACTACTAGAATTTTGCTAAGTATAACCTGTGATTTCAAAGTTTTTTGTTTTTTTTTTAAATTACATGGCCTGGGAATAGAAGTTGCCCCCCCCCCCTTTTCAGGGGCAACTGTCTAGCCAGTATTCTAAGAACACCCTCTTTTCTTCCTTCTTGCTGCCTAACTAGAGCTATGAAGGGGCCCTCGCTTCTGGATACCTTTTGGAATGACTGCCATCTTATTTTTTGTATCAGGCAGCAGATTGCCTTGAGCCTCCCCTGGGGGTGGGAGGGAGGGCAAAAAGGAGCAGTACCCACACTGCTAAAAGTTGATGCATAGTGTAGTCCTACATTTCCAAACTGGTTTTTGGCATTTCCCAGATCACACTTTGGAACAGATCTCCAAGTGACCTAAATCCTGACCAAGCCTCTTACATCATAGCACTTTGTTTTCAAATAGGGTCTTGAGTTTATGTATTTTGAAGTATAACTATTTCTTGTAGAGAATGAAAAGAAGGGAGTTTGTGGCTATGCAGTTCATACAATCAGCTCATTCCTGTCTAACCTTCCCCCAGCTCCAGCTCTCCAGCTCCTCAGCCACATCTCTGCGAGCAAACACAATGGAATTAGCTGGTTTTTTCCCGGTATGAAAGAAGGCAAAGCTTAGTTTAGTTTATTCAAAATGCTGGGTTGCCCTATTCTCTACCGCTTCAGTACTAACACTTTTCCATTCTGAGATTTTGCTTACTGCTCTAACTTCAGGTGTCTATTTTTTTTTTACAAAAGTGCCTTCAAGGGCCACAACCCACTGAGGATTTCCACAATGAATGTGCACAAGGTTTAGTTACCTACAGTGGAGACAGGCACATTTAAACAAGTTTTATGTATATCCTTTGAGGACTAGATTTTGGAACCCTGATCTACCATGTCCAATCAGCACAAACTGTGTGAGGGGGAGGGGAAAGGGGGTCATTCTCCTAAACCAGTCACTCTAATGCAGCATAATAACATAAATGAGATCAAATCAGTCCAGTCTGTCCAGTCAAGATTCGTCCCCTTTGGGTAACTCTACGTATAGATTCCCACATGGAGCCAAATACCAGCTCTCCCGTCCCCCATCTCTTTTTTTTTTGTAACTTTT
The DNA here is from genome assembly GCA_033557465.1 of Ichthyophis bannanicus. Lineage (NCBI taxonomy): Eukaryota > Metazoa > Chordata > Amphibia > Gymnophiona > Ichthyophiidae > Ichthyophis > Ichthyophis bannanicus. The sequence goes on along the minus strand of CM066034.1, from coordinate 1,024,060,553 downwards.
ATTTAATCAGACAAAGTACATGCCAACAACAAGGAACTACAAAAAAAACCCTCCAAGCCTCCGAGGGGTAGACTCTTATCCCCCCGGGGGGTATTAAAGCATACAACAATGGCATAAAGAAACAGAAACCTTGCTAACACAGTTTCTTTTCTTTGTATAAGTTGTGAGACCCCATCGAACCCCTTCCCCCCCTTCCCCGCCCTGCTCCCCCCCTCCCCTTCCCAACCCCCCTCCTGTATCTTATCTTATCCCCTGTTAGCGCACAGCAGAATGCTACCATCTAAGGTATCACCCGCTCCCCATCAGCAGCTTAGCATCCAACCCTCAAAACTTCATTACGGCTGCGTGGGCTCAGGTTTTGGATATAGGATTCCCAAATTAACAAAAAATGGGACCACCTCTTCACGTTCCCCCTAGCTCTCCAGCGTTCTGCCAACATCAGTTGGTGGAGACTATTCCGCCACTCCCAAAAAGATGGGGGTTGCTGGTCTCGCCACCTCCTGAGTATAGGCCCCTTCCCCACCATGCATGCCTTTCGAACCCAAAGCCGCACCCACCTTCCCTGGGGTAAGACAGAGTTTAGCTGATCTAATACCACCAGGGGGCCAGACCAAGGAACCCTCTGCTGAATACAATTGGCCATCCAGGAACCTATTCGTGTCCAATATGATCGAATATATTTACACTCCCACCACATGTGCAACAGAGTGGCCAGTGGTTCCGCACACCTAGGGCAAGTCCCATCCGCCGTGGCAAGGCGACTTCGCAGAGCTCTTCTAGGGGAGAAATATGCCCGTGTGATACGTTTAAGTTGGATTTCTCTCCAGCGGGCCCCCTCAGCCAGCTCCGGTATTCGTCGAAGCGCATGGAGTGGAGGAGTGGCCTAGTGGTTGGGGCAAGGTACTTCAGGCCGGAAGGTCGGGGGTTCAAATCCCACTAGAGGACAGCAACCTTGGGCCGGAAGGACTGGGGTTTCTAGTCCCACAGGTGCTCCTTGTGGTCTTGGGCAAGCCACTTAACCCTCCATAGCCCATGTTCCCTGTAAAATAGTTATCTCCAAGTTATAATGCCCTGTTCAATGTAATTTCAGTTTGTTCAATGTAAACCGCGCTGATGCAAAATAGTGCGGTATATAAAAAAAAAAAAAAAAGAATGTAAAAATCCCTAACCAAACCCGGTGGTATCTCTCGTCGCAGTTCCACAGCCCAGGCCCGTTCTACCACTCCATAGTCCGGTCGGTTTCCGTATATCTCCAAGCATGCCCTCAGGGTAGCTATAGTCGGGCGGCTATCCCCCCCAATCTCAAAGAATTCCAAAATCTGTGCAGATCGGTCAACAGCAAGCTCCTCTGCCGGCAATGTGGCTACGTAATGAGCCAACTGCAAATAAGCAAAATGAGATTTAGGCTGCACTTCATATTCCTCCTGAATCTGCGAGAATTTTTTGCATTTGCCAGTCAAGTCAACTACGTGACCTATGTGTCGGATACCCTGCACTGTCCAAGCGCGGAAATGGCTTGACTCCGACCCCGGGGAGAAACTCGCATTCCCCCGGATCGGCAGCCTACTAGAAGCCCGCCAGTTCCATTTCCAGTAAAGGTTGAGCTGTCGCCAGACACAACGCATGGAACTCAACAGTCCACTGCGCTTAACATGCACAGGGAGACTTTCACTCTCCAAATGTAAAACTGCCAGGATAGCGTGGGGAGCCGCCAGAGCCTCCTCCAACGCCCTAGGGGTATAGAGCTCCGTCTCGCCCAGCCAGTCTGCCAAGTGTCGGGCCTGACAGGCCAACGCATAAAGCCGAAAGTCCGGGAAGCCAACCCCTCCCTGCTTCCAGGTACCCATCAAGCGACACAAAGGAATACGGGCTCTAGCCCCCTTCCAAAGAAAACGTTGTATGTCCTTTTCAATCCCATGCAGATCCTTATTCAACAGCCAAACCGGTAAAGTTTGTAACCAGTATAATAGCCGGGGAAGTACCACCATCTTTACCGCTGCTACACGACCCAATAGCGATAACGGCAAAGAATGCCAGGCATTCAATTGAGCACGCAGTCTAGAGACGACTCGGTCTAAGTTATGAGCGTAAAGCTCTTGGGGATGCTGGGTAATTACTATGCCCAGATAAACAAACTGGTTCACGGCCCATTTCAACGGAAACTCCCCTCCTCAACTCTCTTGGAGTTTGCCAGAGACATCCAAGGCCTCTGACTTTTCTCTATTGATACGAAACCCGGCAAAACTACCGAACCGAGTGAATTCTCCCCCCCCCCCCCATCTCTTTTAACTGCGCTCTTGTCCATTTCCCTCCTACAGCCCTCCATATCAGTGCAATGCATGGCCAAAATTTAAGCCAGTAACTTCTAGCACCCCAGCTACTAGGCTATTCGGGGTCTTGCTGTCCTTAACTTTGTTTCTCACAAGAATAATACTTAATTCAATATCCAAGCCATCTTCCATCTTACCGTCTTACTACCATCTTTCCAAATTTTGCAATAATTGTCACAATCACCAAGGATAGTGAGGCCATGTTTTGTTTTGTTTTCTTAAAGAGAAATTCAACTTTGGTATGCTGACTGAAGTGAAGGAATAGCTTAGTGATTGAACAGCAGGCAGAGGGAGAGAGGAGCTGTGGGGAGATGCAGGATGATGTCAACAAGGGACTCTTTCCCCCCCTCCCACCACACCCCCCCAAAGGTGACACTTTTATTGGGGGTAGTTCTGGGATAGCAAGCGCTACGTCTGCCCTACCTGTGATATCTTCTAAGTGCCACTGAGCGTGCTTAAAAACAGAATGCTGCAGGTGCGCATGGGATGTGATCAAAAGGGCATTTCCATTTGGGACCTGAGGGGGGCTGAGGAATCACAAGTTTTTGCTTTGTTTTAGTTCCTCAATGTAATTGATTCCCTGGGAACAAGCAGGAAGTCAGTCCTCACATATGGGTGACATCGGCACCGACGGAGCCCTCATGGAAGCATCCCCCAGCTTTCAAAGCAAGCCTTTGGGAGATGCCACCACGCATGCGTGGTCCCCTTCCCGTCCAAGGGTGCCATCTTTCTCAATCACCTGTTTTCCGTGGAGCCCTTCAGACATTTGTCTGGCTTCTCCATAGAAAAAGTTGATTTTTTTCTCTTTGAGTTTCATACTTGCCTCCGGTATCACACCGGTACTCTTTCCGCCACTCTTGCTGCCTCAGTGTCGAGTTCGGGTCTATTTTTTATAGTTTTTTCATTTTTTTATTTTCTGGCGTCTTTGCGCCTTTTTCCCCCAACTGGCAGCCCGGCAAGTCTTTGACCTCGCAGGGGTACTTTTTTCCCCCATAGCTACCAGTGGCTTTAAGAAGTGTGATCGGTGCTCAAAAATTATGTCTTTGACCGACACACATGACTGCTGTTTCCACTGCCTTGGGCCAGACCACGACCCAGCAGCCTAAGTTCTCTGCAAAAGGATGTCCAGCAAGGCCCTCAAGAGCCACCAGAAGCAGCACAATAAGTTTTCACCTGAGTCCCCCAGTGCCTTTGAAGGCCAGGGCCTCATCTGAAGCCTTGACAACTTGGGCGGAACCCTCGGAGCCCAAGCCCCGTCATGGGTCCTCAGAAAAGGGGTCTCTCTCGAGGGAACCCAGGAAGAAGAAGAAACCCTCGAAGGCGGCATCATTGGATGGTTCCAACCGGCTAGGTGTCCCCCCTGGGCCTGATCCCACAGTCCAAGATGCTCATCTGTGGCATAGGAGAAGAAGCAGCCTGCAAAGGTCCCCCGGAAAGACTCGACCTCGGACCGGCCTCGATCCCCAGACACCATTCTCATCGAGGATTCCTCTTCGGGGGAACTGGCGTCGGGCCCGAGTCCCTCAGTGTCCACGCCGAAGGCTGTGGAGCCTTCTGGCCTGGAGTCCAGAATGGCGGCCCTGGAGCGCAGTTTATCTGCCTTCATGGACCAGCAGCGGGCGCTGTTGTCCAGCACGACTGGTTCATCCGCCCTGAGCACCGGGCCCTCAACATCCAAGACATCCCTGAAGGCCGAGCCATTCCTTGAGGTCCTTTGGCCTCGAGTCAATCCTCTTCCGAGGTTGTGATCTGATTCCCGCTCGATGGGACCGCATTCATCCCCGGCAAGTGTGCCGGGCGCTCGCCACAGAGCATCAGGAGCCCCGAGGCTCGTGGAGCAGCCTCTTACTAGTCCTAGATGGACTACTCTGAGTGGAAGATGGAGGATGAGGAGTCTCCTGACACCCGTCGCCACCGCGACGTCCCATCCGACTCTCCCATCTCGGAGCCTCGATGGTGGATCCTGCCGGAGGATATGGGCTTCCTTGATTTTGTCAAGGATATGTCAAAGGCCCTAGTGTTCCCTATGGTCGGAGGAGGACCCTGGGGTGGATGAGTTGGAAATCTTCCAGTACGGGACTCCTCTGAGGGAATCGCTCACGGTGCCCATCCCTCTCATCCTGGAACGGCTGATGCTCCGGATGTGGGAGACACCGGCGTTGGTACCAGTGGTAAGCAAATAGCTCGACTCGATGTATCGAGTGCGCCGGAGCCCGGGATTCCAGAAATCACAGCTGCTTCATAACTCCATGGTGGTGGAGTCGGCCATGCGTCAGCTGAAAAGCCAAAAGACGCACTCCACGGTGTCCCCGGCAAGGAGGTCTGCACCCTGGACGCCCTTGGCAGAAAGTGTTACCTGGGCTCAATGCTCATCGGCCGCATCCAGGCCTACCAGCTGTACATGGGTATGTACCTGAGAGACCTGGTTAAGGAACTCGCCGGATTCTCAGCTGGTCTCTTCTAAGAACCCTTGCAGCAGTTTAAGAACCTTGCCAAGGCAGTCAGTTATTGCTCCAAATTCATGTCGAGTGGCCTGTGATGGATTTGAGTCGGCGGCTTGAGTAGCAGCGGCGGGCATCGGTGCATTGGCACCAAGCTTGGCTACAGTCGTCCAACCTCATACAGTGGGTTCAGGACAAATTGATCGATGTCCCCTGCCAAAGAGAGAATCTCTTTGGCAAACCCATGACCGACAAGGCTGCCGAGCTGGAGAATGAGTTAATGATGAGCACCAGGCTCTCAAAAAAGACTGCTGCCCCTCCCCGATGGAAGGGCTCGGGTAAAAAGCCCTTTTACCTGAAGAAAGGGGCTGCTTACAGAAACTACCCACCTTTTCAGGCCTCCCCAGCTCCCCAACAGGATCAACAGGCCAAGGGACATGGGCATGGCACTCGTAAGCAGAAGGCTCCAAAATCCCAGGCACTGGCTCCAGACCAGCCAGGGGGGGTAGTTTTTGACTCCTTGAGCATAGCCTATCTACCCCAAGAAGATCAGCAGCCCACAGGGGGACATCTGGCCACTATGTCCAAAGGTGGCTGACCATCAACACCGATTCCTGGGCACTTCGAGTAGTCAAGGAGGGTTACCTCTTCCATCTGACTCAGACACCTCCCCCTTATTTTCCAGAGAGTCCCTCAGGTCTCCCATCCACCGAGACCTTCTACTGAAGGAGTTGGCAGATCTTCTCGAGGACAAGGCGGTGGAACCGGTGCCCTACTACCTCAAGGGCAAGGGGTTCTACTCCAGGTACTTCCTCGTGCCAAAAAGAACAAGGGGCCTAAGGCCCATCCTCGACCTGCGCAACCTCAACAAATTCCTGGTGAGGGAGAAGTTCAAGATGCTCTCCCTTGGAACATTGCTGCCCTACCTCCAGCAGGGAGATTGGCTGTGCTCCTTAGACCTCAAGGATGCCTATACCCACATCCTCATTTATCCCAACCACAGGCAGTGCCTGGGGTTCATAGTGGGGGGCAGGCATTTACAGTACAGGATGCTCCCTTTCCGCTTGGCCTCTGTCCCAAGGGTCTTCACAAAATGCCTGGCAGTCGTAGCTGCCTTCCTCTGTCTCCAGGAGGTCTTTCTCTTCCCCTACCTGGACAACTGAGACCTCCACAAGACGCCGACCCAGCGGCAGCTCTCCCAGCGGGGATTGAGCCAGCCCGAACCAGCTCAAACTGGCCCCTATCCGCTCCCACTCTGCCCAATCTGGGCAGCTGCACCGTTCTCAAAAGGAGCGCCATTGGGCACAGCGACAGAGACCTCCACAAGACGCCGACCCAGCGGCAGCTCTCCTGGCAGGGATTGAGCCAGCCCGAACCAGCTTGAACAAGCCCCTATCCGCTCCCGCTCTGCCCAATCGGAGCAGCTGCACCGTTCTCAAAAGGAGCGCCATCGGGCACAGCGACAGAGACCTCCACAAGACGCTGACCCAGCGGCAGCTCTCCCAGCGGGGATTGAGCCAGCTCGAACCAGCCCCTACCTGCTCCCGCTCTGCCCAATCGGGGCAGCTGCATTGTTCTCAAAAGGCACGCCGGCGGGCCCGCGCCTGAGGGCCTTGCCAGAGGGCCCTTTGGCATGGCCCTTAGGTGGGGACCTGTGACAAGGACGCCCCCACCCCTACCGAGAACCGACAGAAAAACCAGGACCATGAACAGAACAAGCCCAAGAGGAACATAACAAGATCAGCTCAAGGGAATCTCTATCATCGACAATGCAGACAAAACCTGAAAGAAATACAATGCCTTCAGCAAAGTATGTAGACTAATGCCTAGCCACGTTTGCCACTGCATAAACCTACGAAAGCTATCTGCTGACCATACTTGCGAGAACTAGTATCTGATTTATCTGCCTGTGCTAGTACATTCTGTGCCTGTGGTATCTTCTTGCCAATGATATCTGCCTATGATAGTACAATCTGTGCCTGCTGTATCTGCTTGCCTGTGGTACCTGTCTGTGATAGTATAATCTGTGCCTGTTGTATCTGCTTGCCTGTGGTATCTGCCTGTGATAATATAATCTACTTGCCTGATTTACCTGCCTGCCCATAGGAGTCCCTTGACCGTGGACAACAGTGTAGATACCCAGAATGGCGCCCTCCCTCATTGCCCTAGTTGGCTGCTACCTCCTCTCTGGATGGCTCAGCAGCACACTGGCCTTATCTCCTACCTACAATCACATACCAATCCTACAGCCGTGGGAGGAGATGGTCAAGTGCCCCCCACCACAAAGCAAAGGAAGACATGCGCATACCCCACCCCCACTTACTACACGTCGCGCTGCAACATTCCAAGAAAACCAAACAAGAGAAATATCCCCACCTCCAAAACCTAAAATGTGCCCTCATAAACGCACGCTCAATCTGCAAAAAATGACCAGTTATTTCAGACATGATATCCCTCTATGACCTCGACATACTCCTGATCACAGAAACGTGGCTATTTAGCGTTGATACGGTCCTCCTCAACCAACTCTTACCCAACAATTTCTCAAGCCACACCTGCCATAGAGACAGTAGAAGAGGGGGTGGAGTGCTCATCCTCACCAGAACGGATCTCCAATTCCATCTGAGCAGTGCCACCAGCACAATGCAACTTGATACAATCACCATAGCCAACAAGCAGTGCTCCATCAACCTACTGTACAGAGCCCCGTCAACCTCCCCCGACGACCTCTCAACAATAATCGATCTCGCCTACAACGCCCTGAACCCACGCACCCCAGGCTGGCTACTAGGTGACTTCAACCTGCCAGCCCTGCAAGACACTCAAGCCTCGGCCTTCCTCGAGGCACTCAAGGAAGTAGGATACAAACAACTAGTCAACGAACCTACCCACGTGAAAGGAAACAAGTTGGACCTGGTATATGCCCCACTGACAGCCATCGACTCAACCCATGACCCCATACTGTCCATTACCACAGTACCCTTGTCAGATCACAAACTAATCAGATTCCAAATACCCATGCTCAACCACTGCCAAGGGTTTGCCCTCATCTTTATGGATATAGCGCTGCATTCGACTCAGTAAGCCATGAGCTCCTCCTGATGCGACTTAAGGAGAAGGGTATTCGTGACACAGCCCTAAGCTGGTGCAAATCATACCTGTCTGACGGATGGCAGCATGTACGATCTGGTGCTACAACATCAGAACCATTCCATCAGAGGCAGGGTGTGCCGCCGGGATCCTCCCTCTCTGCCCTGATGTTCAACATATACATGCAGCCCATCTGTACCCTTATCCTATCATTCAATGTTGACTGCTTGATATATGCCGATGACGTACTGCTCTACATGCCATTCTCAACCGACCAGCCGGGCCTCTCCCCACTGACAAGCAGTTTCGACGCCGTATCCAACTGGCTCCAGACTCAAAACCTTTGAATACAGCACAAGAAGACAGATGTCCTCTTCATTACGAAGAACCAAAGCTTCACCCCTCCTGCCTACTTAAAGGTCAAGGAAGCGGAGCTGCTAACCAAACCCACAATCTGTTACCTAGGAGTCACATTAGATCATAGCCTGGACATGAAGGCCCACATAAGCAACACAGTAAGAGCAGTTTACCACAAGATTCGGGCACTCAGGCACTTACGCTCCCTGCAGGAGCCAGATGACTTCCGGACAATCTATCAAGCGCTGGTTATCCCACATTTTGATTACACCAATGCAATTCTACAAGGGCTCCCACAATCCACCCTGAATCCACTCCAACTCGCAGTGAATGCTGCGGCCAGAGTTCTACACGGTGCTTCCAGGAATGACCATGTGACACCCATCCTGAAACATCTCCACTGGCTTCCACATCCACAGCAGACTCTCTTTTAAAACCTTACTACTGATTTTCAAGGCCATCAACAGGCTATCCTCCACCTCCCTCACGGAGCTTATCCACCCTACTCCCTCTAACATATCCAGAAGATCTGCAGCAGTCAACACACTGGTAATCCCGAAGGCAATAGCACAATGCACCCAGGCTACGATAAACAGGGCATTTCGGTTCTATGCGCCCAGATGCTGGAACACCCTACCATCCAGCATACGGGAAATCTCTGACCTGGCTCAATTTAGGAAGGCACTGAAGCACCACCTCTTCCTCAAACACTATTCGGACGACAGCGCACAAACAGCCACTCCCCTCCACCAGTTCCACCACACCAACACACCCAGCTCGCGATGAGGCATTCACACCCAGTGGCCCCATCCTCGACTATGCGTACTTTGTAAATAGCAGCATGTATATACCCCCACTTTTGTAAAATGTCACTCTTCCCACCGATAGTCCTGCTCGGACCTGACTTGATTCCTACCTGTATATAGTTACCCCAACGATATCCAAGTTATAGCACCTGTTTCATTGTAAATACAGAGCAACTTAGTCTGCACTGTATAAGCTACTGTTGTATGTAAACCGCACTGATGTTAAATAGCGCGGTATAAAAGAGACATTAAATAAATAAATAACTGGCTCATAAAGGGAGGCACGGCCTCAAAGGTGCAGCAGGCCTCCGCATGCACCATCCAGGTTCTGCAGCACTTGGGTTTTGTCATAAACTATCCCAAGTCTTACCTCTTCCTGACACAATGTCTGAAGGTCGTCAGGGCAAAGCTCGACACTCTCCAGTCAAAGGCCTTCTTGCCCAGGGACCGAGCCAACCATCTCAGGACTCTGGCATGGGATATACAGTACCGTTTTTCTCTATGCCCACTTGGCTTTTTCTGCGTCATCTCGGGCACATGGCCTCCATGGTCCATGTCACACCAGATGCTTGCCTATTTTTGCTAATAGGCTTTCGGTAGCCTGTAGCTGGGGAGTCCCATATGTGAGGACTGACTTCCTGCTTATTCCCAGAGAAAGCTTAGTTATTCACCTGTAACAGATGTTCTCCAGGATAGTAGGAATCAGTCCTCACAACCCTCCCCCCTCTCCTTGGAGTTGCTCCTTTGCCATCTTTTATTTTGCCGTCTTTTAGCTATGTCATCTGAGCAAGATGGCACCCCTGGGTGGGAAGGGGACCATGCATGCATGGTGGTATCTTTCAAAGGCTTTCTTTGAAAGCTGGAGGGATGCTTCTGCAAGGGCTCCATCGGTGCCGATGTCACCCATATGTGAGGACTGATTCAGGTGAGTAACTACGCTTTAAGTGCAGTGTTGGAGCATAAAGTCGAGGTCAGGTCTAGCCTGAGGTTAATCCCCTTCCAGTACAGGGGGCCATTGCCTTTCTAGTTGGGAATAAGAAGTATGTTGTTCCATAATAATCCCCTTCGGTTTGGAAATGTTTTTGTCTGCTCCTCTGAATATCACCTGGTTCTTGTGTCCGCTTCCCTACGTTTTTCAGTTTGCTGCAATAAGGGGTGGGGTGGAACAAAGCAAAGAGGAGAACAACATAGCAGTTAGGTTGAAGTGTTGGCCATCTACTTTTCCTGTTTTGGATGTGGCGTTTTAAGTTTGGAGAGAATGAGAAGCCCCTCTTGTCACAAGCAGATTCCTCTGCTGTGGGGTAATAGACATCTTCCCATTATTGCAGCCACTTTGCCAAGTGTGTTTTGAGGGGCTTCCATCTTCTTTCACAAGAATGTGCCCGACCTGGAACTTTGGAGACCGATGGTTCATGTCTGCCTTAAATTACAGAATATTTGCACAACTGCCTCAAATTGTTAAGTGTCCAGACTTTCAGGCAGCACAGTATCATTGAAAGATGTCATTCTAAGATACTGGAGCAGTGTTCCATTGACCACCTTGGAAATTAATAATATTAATTAATAGTTAAAATGAACCTGCTGTTACAAAACAAGATTGACTATTTGGAAAATAAATTACGTCAGAACAATTTACAGTTTATACATTTTCCATTAAATACTGAGACTTTTCCACAGGAGATGCTGAGGAAGTATTTCATATTTTCCCAATTACATCTAAGGAATCACTAAGCTAAATTAAGATTGTTCTCCAAGTTGTCTGCCCTGTTACAACGGATAATGTTTTGTTACAATGTAAATCGTTTTGACTGCAGGATAAAGCAGTTTGCAAAAGTTGTTAAATAAGTGTGCTTATGCTCCCACCTAACTCCCTCCTTAGTATCTCTAGAGCAGAGTGAAAGCATGTATATTGGTACAGGGTACCATACACTATTAGACTGACTAAACCTGAGAAAGAGTTAATTCTGTTCAGAACCTTGCTTAGAAATAAAACTTCATATATTTGCTTACTAAGTGAAGGTTTACATGTCCTGAAATAAAGAAAGGGCAGGTTGTACTCCAGCCTCTCTGTCTCAGGGATACCAGATAGCAGTCTCAGGGATACCAGATAGCAGTCTCAGGGTCAGTAGCTAAAATACTTTCAGGGTTAGTAGATATCAAAAAGTGCTCAGGGTTAGCAGATATCAAGTTATCAGCAGTAAACAATTATGTCAATTAGGTCAATTGTGGCTTGAAATCCTGTATGTCTCTTCATAATGACCTATGTAGCAGTAAACAATTATGTCTTAGGCTCCATGTATGTCTCCACACTGACCCACACTGAATAAAGTTGACCTACGATATGATAAATACATGACGTATAATGATAAAGTGAAATTATGCTGTATCATCTAAAAAAAAAAGCCTTATAAATAAAGTGAACCATGACTAGTAAGTTAGAGTAAACAGGGAGAACGTGCTTCTCTCAGTTTCTCTCCACGAAAGCTTTGGTGTATTTTCTATAGAACTGTGTTGTATTTATTGATGTCTTTTGATAACCTTCCCATTGTTTTTGAATGTAGCAGTCTGTAGCTCCAAGAACCCAGTAAGGTTGCTGGTGCGGAGAGGGTTAAGTAAGCTCTTCAGTTGGTGCCGTGACTCATCTACAGATTTCAACATTCCTGGCAAGGAGGGAAGGTGTTTGTGAATAACCTTCCCATTGTTTTTGAATGTAGCAGTCTGTAGCTCCAAGAACCCAGTGAGGTTACTGGTGAGGAGAGGGTTAAGTAAGCTCTTCACAGAGGTTATCAATCCAGTCCTTGGGACACACCTAGTCAGTCAGGTTTTCAGGATAACCACAATGAATATGCATGAGAGAGATCTGCATACAATGGAGACAGTGTATACAAATCTATATCATACATATTCATTATGGCTATCCTCAAAGTCTGACTGGTTGGTATGTAAGGACTGGGTTGAGAACCCTCTTGCTCTAGAGCATTCTATTTTCCTGCACCCCTAAGAAGATAGAACTGGAAGAAGGGTGGATGTCTTGGCACAGACTGCTTCATCTTACACAAATGGTGATTGAGATTTCACTATGAAGTGGGTTTTTTTGGACTAAAGGGCATATTTTTGGGGGTCAAAAATTAATGTATTTCCTTTGGTGTCCCCCTCTCCCCTTTTGGAGGACTGATGTGCAACATCCAGTAGTGTTTCTTAATGAATTTGTAATGAATGAATAACTTTTTCCTAGTTTTGTTTGTCCTTTAGATATAAATTATATTCTGTGGTTGGCTGTTTTTCTTGTTTATTTCAAACCTCTTCAGGAGAAAAAGTAAATATACTGTGAAAAAAGTAGTAGGTTAAGAACCTAATAGAGCCAGGGCTCAAATCTTTTTGTTTCCATTTGCCCTTCTTATGACCTTGGGCAAGTCACTTCATCTTCTATTGCCTTGCCTATTTACTAAGCCGTGGTAAAACAGCACATTGTGCTATGTCACCAAATGAAAATTTAGCAAGGGATTCACCAACATACAGTTGTGGTCAACATTATTGGCACCCTTGCAGTTCAACCCCTTAATGTCCAATATCACCAAAAAACAAAGTGACCAGTGAAATGGCTTTGGACTATATATGCACATATTTGACACACAAAATAATCAAATAAAACAAGTCCAATTAAAAAAGGAAATAGTAGGAAATAGTGTAAAAACTGGGACCTTGTCAGGACTTGATTATTGGCACCCTTATAAACAATTCAAATCAGTTTGAACAGAAGAACCACATTCCCACTGCAGTAAAATTAGATACATCTGTGATCAATTGTCAGTATTCACGTCACTTGAATCAACCAATGAATGACAGTTCTAATGTTTAAAATGGTCACATTCGCTCTGCTCCATTTTCACGATGGTGAAGATAAGAGAACTGCCTGTCAGAAAAGCCGTTATCATCAAACTTCAAAGGGGTACAGGGCTATCTCCAAAGACCTCGGGATTCCTATGTCTGCACTTCGCAATGTTATAAAGAAGTTTTCTGCTCATGGAACTGTCAAGAATCTCCCAGGATGTGGTGGGAAGAGGAAAATTAATCTAAGAAATCTTTGAAGGTTAGTGCAAACTGTTGGAAAAACCACATACAACATCCAAAGAGCTTAGGGCTGACCTGGAGCAATCTGGAGTGGTGATTTCAACCCGTACCACACACTAAACAAAGAAGGATTTCATGGGCAAAGGCCAAGGAGCACCACATTGCTCACAGGTATAAAAAAGGAAGCCTGATCTTTGCCCAAACACACCTTGAGAAATCACAATCCTTCTGGGAAAATGTTCTGTGGACAGATGAAACCAAACTTGAGGTCTTTGGCAATGCAGACCAGCGATACATTTACAGGCAAAGAAATGAAGCTTATAAGAAAAAAAAAAAACCACCCGTCCTACAGTTAAATATGGTGGAGGTTTCTTAATGTTGTGAGGCTGTTTTGCTGCCTCAGGACCTGGAGACCAGGAACGTATATTCTCCAGGACCAAGCAGGAAGTCAGTCCTCACATATGGGTGACGTCGGCGCCGACGGAGCCCTCGTGGAGCAATTTTCCCCAGCTTTCACAGAAAGCCTTTGGGAATTGCAGCGCGCATGCGCGGTCGCCTTCCCGCCCAAGGGTGCCATCTTAGCCAGTCTTCTTTTTTCCGCGGAGCCCTACAGACGTACCCGTCGTGTCCCCGCTAAAAAAGTTGATTTTCGTGAGTTTTACTCGTTTTTCAATTTGGTTCGACGCCGGTCGTTTTCCTGCCCGGACTCGCGACGCTGTTGCGAGTCCTTCCCTTATTTTTCGGTTTTTCTGATTTTAGTCAGTTTCATTTTCGATTTTTCCCTGGCAGCCCGGTCCTTTGACCTTGCAGGGGCCCTTTTTCCCCCGATGGCTGCCAGTGGTTTCAAGCGGTGTGGTCAGTGTGACAGAAATATGTCACTCACTGACACACACGATAATTGCCTCCGCTGCCTGGGCCCGGATCATGAAGAAATGATCTGTGGAGCCTGTGGCAAAATGTCCTCCAAAGCGTTGAGGAGTCGGCGGCATCAGCGGGATAGAATCTTCGCTGACCCCAGCCGTACCCGGACCTCGTCGGAGGCCTCGGCATCCAGAGGCTCCAGCTCTGAGCATCGCCGAAGCTCCTCCGACAGGGGTTCTCCCTCCGGAGATCATCGGCGGAAGACAAAACCCGCGAGGGCGGCGTCGGTGGACGCTCCTGGCTCCGCGAGGGCCAGGTCGCATAGCCCCGACGGCCGTCCCGGGTCTTTGGAGAAGGAGCACCTCCCGAAGCGACCTCGCCTGGAGTCGGAGTTGCCTGCTCGGGTAAGTCCTGTGGTCCTTCTGGACTCGCCTCCGAGAGGTCCGACATCGGGCCCGACGCCGTCGGGGCCCGAGTCGGGGACTGCTGGGTCACCTGAGGTTGGACTCAGGTTGACGGCCTTGGAGAGCAGACTATCTGCCTTCATGGACCAGCAGCGGGCACTGATCGCTAGCCTCGCTGGCGCCGCTGCCCCGACCGCCGGGACGTCGACGTCTAAGTCGACCCCGGAGACCGAGCCGATCCTCGAGTCCATGCGAACTCGAGTCGATCCTCGATCGAGGTCACCCTCGGCCTCCCGTTCGGGACCGAGGTCGTCGCCGCCGACTCCCTTGGCGTCGGGGCGGCCGACGCCTCCGCCTGCCCGAGCCGACCCCACTGATTCCTCCTCGGAGTCGGTCTGGGAGTCTGAAGAGGAGGAGTCACCTGATTCCTTTCGGACTCGGTGTGTCCCCTCGGACTCACCTGAGTCCGAACCTCGGAAACAGTCCCCTCCGGAGGATGCCCGGTTCTCGGACTTCGTCAGGGATATGGCCAAGGCTTTGGCCTTCCCGGCGGATCCCGAGGAGGAGCCTCGAGCCGAAGAGCTCGACGCCCTTCAGTACGACTCTCTCCCGCCCGGGAGCACTTTACTGTACCGGTGCCTCCCATGCTGGAACGACTACTCTTCCGCATGTGGGAGAGTCCGGCCTCGTCGCCGGTATTGAGCAAGCGGGTCGATTCCATCTATCGAGTCCGCAAGAGTCCTGGCTTCCAAAAAGCACAGCTACCACACCATTCCATGGTAGTGGAATCGGCCATGCATCGGCTGAAGAGCCAGAAAATGCACTCCTCGGTGCCCCCTGGCAGGGAGGCCCGTAACCTGGATGGCCTTGGTAAGAAGTGTTTCCAGGGCTCTATGCTGGCTTGTCGTGTCCAGACCTACCAGCTATACATGGGCATGTATCTCCGAGACCTGGCTAAAGAGCTAGCCGGATTCTCTGCTGGACTGTCCGAGGAACCTTTGCGGAGGTTCCTGGCCTTAACATCTGGTATTCGGGAATGCTCCAAATTCATGTCCCGAGCAGCCTATGATGGCTTTGAAGCATCGGCTCGTGTGGCCGCAGCCGGCATCGGTGCCCGCCGACAGGCTTGGCTTCAGTCATCTGACCTTGAGCCTTGGGTGCAGGACAAGTTGGTCGATGTCCCCTGCAGAGGTGAGAACCTCTTTGGCAAGCCCATGGCTGAAAAGGCTGCACAAATCGAGACGGAGACTCTCACCAGGACCAGACTTTCTAGGAAGACCTCCGCCCCTTCCCAGAAAAAGAAGGGCTCGGGAAAAAAGTCCTTTTACCCGAGAAAGGCGGCTGCCTACAAACACTACCCCCAATATCAGGCCCCTCCAGCTCCCCAACAGGGTCAGCAGGCCAAGGGATGGGGTAACGGGTCCCGTAGGCAGCAAGCCCCCAAGCCTGCACCACCAGCCCCTGCTCAGCAGGGTGGGGGTTTTTGACTTCCTCAGCATAGCCTCTCCCCCTCAGCTGGTCCCTCCCAGCACCGGAGGGCGGCTGGTTCACTTCGCCCACAGGTGGTCCAACATCACTTCAGATGCCTGGGTGCTTCAAGTCGTGCGAGAAGGATATCTTCTCCACTTCCATCAGGTCCCTCCCTCTTATTTTCCGGGGGAACCTCCGCGACTCCCTTTGCACAGGGACTTACTCCTTCAGGAGTTAGCAAGTCTTCTTCAGGACCAGGCTGTGGAACGGTGCCCCACCACCTGAGAGGTCAGGGCTTTTATTCCAGGTATTTCCTAATACCAAAAAGGACAGGAGGCCTAAGACCCATACTGGACTTGCGCAACCTCAACAAGTTCCTTGTGCGGGAAAAGTTCAAGATGCTTACCCTTGGAATCCTTCTGCCCTACCTCCAGCAGGGAGATTGGCTATGCTCCTTGGATCTAAAGGATGCCTACACGCACATCCTCATCCACCCAAGCCACCGCCAATACCTAAGGTTTGTGGTGGCCGGAAATCACTACCAGTACAGAGTACTGCCCTTTGGCCTGTCCTCCGCACCGCGAGTCTTCACAAAATGTCTCGCGGTGGTGGCGGCCTATCTCGGGCTTCACGGCCTCTATGTTTTTCCGTACCTCGACGACTGGCTCATCAGAGCGTCGTCCCCTCCGGCAGTCACCAATGCCACACACCGCACGGTGACTCTTCTGCAGTACTTGGGCTTTGTCATAAACTTCGCAAAGTCCACTTTGCTCCCCTCACAGGATCTCGAGTTCATCGGCGCAAGACTGCACACTCCTCAGGCTCGAGCTTTCCTGCCTCTCGACAGGGCTCAACCCTCAGGCTCGAGCTTTCCTGCCTCTCGACAGGGCTCAACGGCTCATGGACCTAGCCGGCCGTTTTCGCAGCCAGTCCCTGGTCTCCGCCAGGCGCTTCCTGAGATTACTCGGCCACATGGCTTCCACCGTCCACGTGACCCCCAATGCTCGCCTGAATATGCGGCCGGCTCAATGGTGCCTTCGCAAACAGTGGCAACAAGCCACCGGCGGCCTAGCCGACTTAGTGCGCCTCTCCAGTCCGCTGGCCTCTTCCCTACAGTGGTGGCTTCATCGGCCGAACCTGGTGCTCGGAATGCCTTTTCAGTCGCCTCAGCCGACTCAAGTGCTGATGACCGATGCTTCCCTCCTGGGCTGGGGAGCTCACTGCCAGGGGGCATGTACTCAAGGTCTCTGGACCGCGTGGGAATCTGCTCAACAGATCAACTTCCTGGAGCTCAGAGCTATTCGTCTGGCGCTCAAGGCTTTCTCCCACCTGACTTCTCACCAGTCCGTCCTTGTCCAGACGGACAATCAAGTTGCCATGTTCTACGTGAACAAACAGGGCGGCACGGGCTCCTTCCTTCTCTGCCGAGAAGCTCAAAAGCTCTGCTCTTGGGCCGTCAGTCACGGCATTCTTCTCAAAGCAGTTTATCTCCCAGGCCAGGAGAATTGCCTGGCGGACAAACTCAGCAGGATACTCCAGCCGCACGAGTGGCGTCTGGATCCCTTGGTAGTCCAGAAACTCTTTCTGAAGTGGGGCCTCCCCACGATGGATCTCTTTGCCAGTCCTCTCAACCGGCAACTTCCTCGCTTCTGCTCGCGTCAGCCACATCCCCTTCGAGTAGCGGCAGATGCATTTCTGCTCTCATGGTCGGAAAACCTTCTCTATGCTTTTCCTCCCATCCCGCTGGTCTCCCGAACTCTGTTCAAGGTTCTCCAGGACAAAGCGTCCATGATCCTGGTGGCTCCTCGCTGGCCCAGACAGCCGTGGTTTCCACTCCTGTTGCAATTAGCGGTAGAGGATCCGTTCCCTCTAGGGTTTCATCCGGATCTCCTAACACAGGATCAGGGGTCTCTGCTACACCCCAACCTCAGATCTCTCAATCTAATGGCCTGGCGGCTGAAAGGGTAGTCCTTGCTCCCCTTCTCCTGCCGGCAGAGGTGGAAGAGGTCGTCCTAGCTTCTCGGCGACCTTCTACCCGCAAATGCTACGCCCTTAAATGGCGTCGTTTTTCCGTTTGGTGTGTACAGCAGTCTCAGGATCCCTTCTCCTGCTCGGTGTCGGTGATCTTGCAGTACCTGCTCTACCTCTCTAATCTGGGACTTAAGTCCAACTCAGTCAAGGTCCACCTCAGTGCTCTGTCAGCACACCATGTGCCGGTGGACGGCAGACCTCTTTCCAGCGACCCTCTTGTAGCACGGTTTTCTCCGAGGTCTCCTTCTACTAAAACCACCTCTGCGCCCGCCAGCACCTGACTGGGATCTGAATGTGGTTTTACAGCGGATCACCTGTCCGCCTTTTGAACCGATGGCTACCTGTTCTCTGCGTTTTCTTTCGTGGAAAACCTTATTCCTGATAGCCCTCACTTCTGCTAGACGCGTCAGTGAATTGCAGGCCCTCGTGTCTGATCCTCCCTTCACTCGGTTCTACAAAAATAGGGTAGTCCTACGGACTCACCCAAAATTTCTTCCAAAAGTTGTCTCCCCTTTTCACATCAATCAGGAGGTGGTACTTCCAACCTTCTTTCCCAGGCCTCACTCCAGCCGAGCTGAACGAGTCCTGCATACCCTGGACTGTAGAAGGGCATTGAACTTCTACCTTGACCGTACGCGGGAGCACCGTAAAGCTGCTCAGCTTTTTGTGTCTTTTGACCCCAATAAATTGGGGCTCCCTGTCTCCAAGCGTACTCTGTCCATCTGGGTTGCTGACTGTATCGCTTGGGCTTATGGGGCAGCCGGACTCTCCTTAGAAAGTCGAGTCACGGCTCATTGTGTTTGGGCGAAGGCTACGTCAGTGGCTTACCTCCGCTCTGTTCCGCTAGCAGAAATCTGCCGGGCCGCTACTTGGTCTTCGAGCCAGACTTTTGCGGTCCATTACTGTCTCGAGAAGGAGTCCCGCAGGGACAGTGCTTTCGGACAGGCAGTCCTCCGAAATCTCTTCGAGGTTTGAGCAACTCCTACCCTCCATCCCGGATGGGGGCTACCGGTGGGTAATAAGTCAGCGAAGATTCCATCCTTCTATACTGCCGAGCTCGAGGGAGCTCAATTTTGTGCTTAGGGTCTCCGGTAGCCTTAAGCTTGGGAGTCCCATATGTGAGGACTGACTTCCTGCTTGGTCCTGGAGAAAGCGTAGTTACTCACCTGTAACAGGTGTTCTCCAGGAGCAGCAGGAATCAGTCCTCACAACCCTCCCTCCTCCCCGTGGAGTTGCAATCATCTGCTTAAGTTTTTTTGCAAATTTTTACGCTGTCTTTTAGCTATGTCATCAGACTGGCTAAGATGGCACCCTTGGGCGGGAAGGCGACCGCGCATGCGCGCTGCAATTCCCAAAGGCTTTCTGTGAAAGCTGGGGAAAATTGCTCCGCGAGGGCTCCGTCGGCGCCGACATCACCCATATGTGAGGACTGATTCCTGCTGCTCCTGGAGAACACCTGTTACAGGTGAGTAACTACGCTTAAAGGAATCATAAAGTCCAGAAGACTACCCAGGTATTTTGGAGTGAAATATGCTACCTATTATCAGAAAGCTAGGTCTGGGTCAAATGTCATGAGTCATCCAGCAGGGCAGTGATCCAGAACATACATCCAAAGGTGCAAAAGAATGGTTAAAGGAACAAATGGACTGTTTTAAACTGACCAACAACGAGTCCCGATCTCAGTCCAATCGAGAACCTTTAGTCCTGGAAACATACATGAGCTGGAACAAATCACAGTTGAAGAGTGGGAGAAACTACCAGCAGACAGATGTATGAAAATTAGAGATGGCTACAAGAAACATTTGGGGGCTGTCATCACTGCCAAGGGTTGCGCAACCAAATATTAGCGAAGGGTGCCATTAATCCTGTCCAGGTTATATGGTTTTTTTTTGTCAGAAATTGCTACATCTAAGTTGCACAGATGTCTCTCTTTTTTGTTGTATACCTTTGTACATGCTATTAAAATATTAAGATGACATGCAGTTGGAATATTTCCAATTCTCAAGATATTGTAAACAACATAACTAAAATGCAAGAGTGCCAATAATGTTGATCGCAATTGTATGTGGTACCTTAGGTACTGCAGGATAGTGAATCTGATGGTAAATTGCCAGGATTATCGTACATTCTCAGCCACAGATACAGAAAAAGTCAGAATGCCGTCTTTTCCAAAAGCTGGGCTGTTGATTGAAAACCCCTTCACGCCTGATTCACCTCTGAAATTCTAGTGCCCTCTAAACTATCCCACTCTGATCCATTTTCCTTTGATCCCACCCACTCCCTTCATCTCTGGCACCTACTGATTGCTCCTTGATTGGTAATGAGGAGTAGGAATGATCTCTGGCACTCTGGCCCCAGTGGCTCCCTTAGTCAAAATGATGGCCCTGCCGCCTAGCGATAGTCTTGCCGTATTAAGTTTTCTCCCTGGGAGTAACAGTAGCAGATCTTAAAGTGGTGTTAATTTTCCAGGAATAATGCATGCAGCTTGCGAGTTTTAACACAAGTTGTGTTATTCATTTTGCATAGTAATGAGCTGCATTGCGTATATCTGCACACTAAACAAGTCATTAATATTTAATATGTGCTATGGTAAAAAATCTTATGATAATTTGAGCTTAGTGCCTTAAGGTAACTTAGTAAATAGATACCCTAAATTTAAACTCTCTGGGGAAGGAACCCGCTTACTGTACCTGAAATGTAACTTGTCTTGCGCTGTCAATGAAATCTAAAATACTAGCAACAATTGAAGTTTGGGTTTTAACCATGGTCTCTCCATGTATGTCACCTTAGTTTTCCAGGAAGCCTGCTGCTATTGTAGCACTGCAGTTTAGGGTTGGAACCATTGCCCAATGCAATCAAGTCTCCCCCACCATCTTTGCCCTCCCCCCCCCCTCCCCCCGTGAGTCCATCATGGGAGAGATTTTCTCTGAGAGGACGTTTTCAGACTGGCATGGACTCTGCACCTGGATCTAACCAGTGTGAGTGTCTGCCCAGGTTTCTGAGGGTAGAATAACTTCATTGCTGGCATTTGAAGGCACTCTCCTGCCTCAGGAGCTGTGTGTGCCGGGTTACGTCAGTGCTGTGCCGTGCCAGGCCCCTCCACCCCAATGAAAGCTCCCATTGTTCTGGTCTTCAGTCCTCTGCACTGCTTTACTCACAGCCTGTGCCGCTGGAGCTGTTTACTTGAAAGAGGTTGATGTCAGCTTGCGCCCTGCCTTAAAGATTCAGCGTGCTTGGCTTTTTCCCCCTAAAGGAACATGGGTTAGCTTTAATGCAATAGAAAATAAATACTATCTCCCTGGAGGTGGAGTACTGCTTCTCTATTTTAAAAGGCTCTGTGCCTTAAAGGGGCAGCACCACACAGCAGCAAGCTTGGCCTCTGTGAGCGTTTTGTTTGGTTCTTTTATCTTAGTGTTTCCAGTTCTTCCCAGCAGGACTCTGGGACCATTCCAGCAGCAGCAAAATGCAAATGCTGCTACCATGTCAATGTGACCCTGGTTCTTATCCTAGACTCCTACCTGAGGCACCAGGCAGATAAGCAAATTCCATTACCAGCTGACCCATGAAACTAGAGGGCCATATTAATTGTAATATCTTAAGACTTTCTTTTAGTGAGAGCCGTGAATTCTGAAACAAATGTTTTTGCCAAGTGAGTGATAGTACAGTGTATGAATGAAGGCAGAGAAAAATCACACCTTGAAATGTTTCTGCAGACTTTCATGTACCTTCTGTTTCTCTTGTGCTGGAGCATGCCGCCATACAGTCCTGTCATCTGATCAGAGCACTGAAGGTTACGTCAGCATGCCAGCATGCCGTTCTGTGTTATGATTACGTCCACACATGTGCACACATGTCAGTATGCTGTTCCCTTAGTACTGCACGCAGGGCAGAGTTGAGGCATAAGCAAACGAGGCACGTGCCTAGGGCTCAGATGTTTAGAAGAGGCCTTCTCAGATCTGCTACTTCAGTGGCTCCCAAAGCAGATTTTTGCTCTTGTAAATCAGGTACTGAGAGGAAGAGGGGGGGGGAGGGGGGACCAGAGCCACTGTGGTGGTTTTAAAATGTATTTCTATTACAGTTGAAAGCCCAGTGGCTTATTTGCCTAAGAAGACCCACCAAAGGGTTCATCCTGCCCTGATTACGTGACCACAGCTGCTTATGCAAAGCTCGCAGCTGATTTCTTTCCATTTGCTTTCCACGTAGTTGTGAGCATGCCAGTATGCTGCCTGTTAGGGGACGGCAAACAAGACAATTGCTGTGGGACTTCATGCTGCAGGGGGCTCCAAGTCTGTCTCCAAGCTTTCTGCCCTGGACCCTGCGCCTCTTACATTGCTTATCCATGCATGGGTGCACAAGGCATGCTGCTATTTTCCTTTTGCTTGCTCCTATGAGCCTCTAGCTCGGTCTGAATTTAACCCAAATCTTCACTCTGAGCCACCAGACAAGCCTCTGCTACTTTCCGGTGGTGTCACATAGCCACACATGCTGACCTGTTGCCTGGCAACAATGAGGAAAATAGGAGGGGGGGGGGGGCGAGCGATATTTGTAGAAAACTGCCTGACACAAGCCAGTCTGTTTAGTGGCCATGCAGCTGCTTAGAGAGGCAAGCTAGTGCTCAAGTGGTCTACATGCTTGTGCTTGGTCAGTGTGTCCATTGCATTTGTATCATTCTGTGCATGGTGAACCCAGGAACATTCAGCAGGCTTTCCCTTTCCTTTGTCTGCAGGGTTCAGGCAACGTAACTATTTTAAAGTTCTGCATTAGCAGCTGCTTTTCGAGCCAATGCTGGGTTTTGGTTCAGTAGCTCCATTCTTGGTACACTTGGCAGGTTTTGGTGCAGCCTCAGCAGCTGTCCTCTTAGTAGCACCGTTACTTACCTTTATCTTCTTTTCTTGCCAGAACGATCATCACATAGACCCATCCTGCAGGCAGGGCTCCCTGCCAATGTCTCCACTGTGGTGGGGGGAGACGCGGAGTTTGTATGCAAAGTGTACAGCGACGCACAGCCACATATCCAGTGGTTAAAGCATGTCGAGAGAAACGGCAGCAAGTATGGCCCCGATGGGCTTCCTTATCTGAAGGTGCTAAAGGTGAGTGACCGAGCAGTTTCATCACGCACTAAAGTATGCCGAATTCTGCGGTCTGCTGGTTCTATGTTATTGATTGTTTGTTTGTTTTTTATATTAGATCACAAGAAAAATCCAAAGAAAATTTTAAAAAATTTTGCCGATTTGACCTTAGCTGAGCATCAAAATGATCTAGTTCTGGATTTGTTTGTTTTTTAACTAAAGTCTTAGAGGCCCTCTTACTAAAGGGCAGTATGGTGTTGCACCTAATGCAGCAAAAGCGCCGAGACAATGGCGCGTTAGGTGCGGTCCTGCTTTCTTAATTGTCATGGGCATGGAAAGCATTTCCCTGGCAGTTAACACACATGCCTGCCCTATAGTACATGCGGTGTTGGCATGGGTGCACTTACTGAAGTGGAGTTAGGTGATCCCGCACTAAAGCAGTTAGTGCATGGTATGAACCCCTCACTAACTGTTCAGAGCATACCACACCCACTCTCCGCCCCTACCCCACCCACTTGCGATCTTAACGTGAGCTAGACTGTGCGCGGAAATCGTCCCACACTAACTGTCATGGCCCCGTGCTAGCTGGTAATGAGTGTTCCAGAACACGCATTGTCACCTAACGCCCTTTAGTAAAGGGGCCCCTCGGTGCATGCTGGACCTTTAGTCCTCTTAAAGATGTCCCTTGAATGTGGCAGGTTGGTGATTTATATAAACCCAGAGTGCATTATTGAGCTAAGGTTAACACGCTACTACAAACATCTTTTGGACCATGTCATCATGGCCCAGTAAAAATTTAATGCCCCCTCTAGGAAAAACATATGCATTTTGGGCCGTGTACCCTTCTTTCCTCCCTTAGTACAATTTTTGAAAAAAAATGGACCAGATGATATTGTCTCATGCTGAGATCAAAGTCTGTCTGAATCTGTGAAAATCCAAAGATGTCCTTCCTCACCGCACCCCCTGCTCATTGAGCTCCACCAGTAAGGACCACAGCTGAGGAAGTAGCTGCTTACTGCAAAACCTTTTCTGACCTTTGTTTCCATAAAACACATTTCTTCCATATCTGTAGTAGAGAAATCATCACATGTCAGTCAGCTTGAGCTGGATTCTTAATGCAAAATGTTTTGTGAGTTCTGAAAAGTATTTACAAATGGGTCAGTCCAAATAGCTACCCTAAAGTTTTCTGACTGACTTCATCCAGATGGATTTAGTAGCAGTTTAACCTGGACACATGTCTCTGAATATCCCGTTAAAGGTAACTGGATAAAGATCGCACTCTGGTTTAAGAATATGATCCTCTATGTAAACTCCAGAAACTGTTTTCCCGATGCTCAGTAGAATTCTGTGTTTTCCAGCACATTTTAAAAAGGTTTTGTTGTTCCTCTTAAAGACTTGATATCCAGGATAACCTACAAACGCCCACTATGGGACCTGCTCTTTCCCTCCCCATCCCTAAGCACTTCTCACAAAGTTCCCCTAGTAGATTGTGATGCTGGTCAGTTAATTTTATTCTTTTTGTCAAAATACTGAGGGAACTCTTAACCTTTTAACTGAGCTTGCAAAATTGATGGCAGAGTGTAGAGGTGAGGCTGTTTTGGTGCTCTCTCTGCACTGTGCAGTGTGCTGTTTCCCCCTAATGCCTGCAAGCCACCCTTGAGAGTTTTCAGTATTGGCACTGGAATGATGTTATGGGGTATTTGTAAGACTGAATAAAAACAGTAGGCTTTATATTACACCTTTCCCTGTGAATAAGGTTGCCACCTGACCCCCGCCCCGGGCCACTGAGGAGGCTGATCCAGTACTGGCCTTGCACCATTGCATACATTTGATTTCCTAAAAGTTAGCACCACATATCCATGCATACAGTGGAGCGAATCTAGAACTGGATCTGTCTGTTCTGTCAGCTTGGTGTAAAGTAATCACCTTCCCAGGTAATAGTCTTCCAGAATGAAAGTTCCACCATTGATTATTGTCAGTAAAACTTTCTAGTTCTGTTTTTTTAAGGTGGTTCAGTGCATTATGTTGCACTGTTTTCTATATAAAAAAGGTGTTGCACACAGTCTGCTAAGCCCAGAGTGCTCTGGGATGGACCGCATGAAGCTCTGGGAAGGCGTGACTAGGCTGAAAATGATTACTATGATGGGGGAAACCCTCAGAGTTCAGGGTCTCTGTTACATTTTTCTCATGTGTTATTGGTTCCAGCACTCGGGAATTAATAGTACCAATGCGGAGGTGCTGAAACTGAATAAAGTGACGGTGGCTCAGGCTGGAGAGTATATTTGTAAGGTCTCCAATTACATTGGGGAGGCTAACCAGTCTGCCTGGCTCACTGTGCTCCCCGCACTATCAGGTAACAAAGCCGTTGCTGGTATGCTTGGATTGTTGGTGCTTCGGGAGATGGGCCGCTTGTAAAATGTCCCTGGTGGTCTCTGGAGTTTTCTATCTTTGTCTTTGGGTAATGCAGCTGGTATTATGCCGGTAGCCATAGAAAAACTCCCATTAAGTCCTCTCCATCACGCTCTTCCTCTTGAGTCTCTTCTCGGTTCTTTGCTTTGTCTTATTGTTTTGCTCTCTGTATTTTATAAACCTAACATAATCGATGCATGGTAAATGCAATGTGAAACCTGTGCAGGACATTATGGAGATTCACAGTAGTTTCCTGATCTTTGGCTATTAGTGGCTTCGGCCTTGGAATATCGGTTACCTGTGGAGAGCTGCGGCATTCCAGGGTACACCGATCTGAAGAGTGACTGCTTCACTCTCTGAGTGATACGTCATCTGCTGAAACCATTAGAGTAAGCGCGGGTTCTCGCACCACAATCTAACATGCCCAATTCTCCAGAGAGACGCACAATGAAAGACCCTGTTAAAGACGAAAATCTATCTAGGCCTTCCTTTTTCCCTAAAACCAGTGTATCTTAACATAACATATGATGGCAGATAAAGACCAGCATGGCTCATCTGGTCCGCCCAATAAGGAGTCTAGAGTCGTACCTGCTACCTCATGCAGGCTATCCTCCTCTTTGCCTTGGTTTAGGGTTATAACTGCTGTTTTGTGCAGGTTACCCTCTGCTGTCTTTTTTTTTTTTTGAAATGCAAAAGTCACTTAAGTTTTGCTTTTAGTGGAAATTATTCTGTCCAAGCTTTTGGTTTAGGACTGCCACCTGTGAAACCAGTTGGCATTACTGGTGGTGGTATCTATAGTGCTATTCTGGTCCCATTGCTAAAACTGTCCTCTGCATGGTTCTCCTGCCCTAATTTGATGTGGCATTGTGGGGTAGCATTTCTTAGCTGTATGGACCCTAAATAAGAGTTAGACTTCTAGGGAGGCCATGTCCTGTGTGTACACATACAGGGACCGTGCAAGAGCAGGAGCCTTGGAGAGACAATTTCTCCTATTCTGCAATTCTTTACATTTTAGCGTGCAAAGACAATATTAGAGTGAGAGCTATCACAGTTCATTTAAATTCCAAAGACAGCCAGTCTGAAATTCAGTTGTGCCCTTGGTCTGAACATAACCTAAGTGCTCCTGAGAACATTGATAGCATGGCCAGGAAAGAGACATCTAAATTTCCCTCTTAGTAGATGTTAATGCAGGGCTCACATGCCAACTTTTGAAAGACTTTTTTTTTTTTTTTTTTTTTTTTTTTTATTCTCTCTTCCCTCTGTGTTTCCCTTTTTCTTCTCTGTTAACCTGTAAACCTTCAGGTACAGCTTCTTCCTCTGGTGTCACAGGAGCTATTTAGTGTTTATTCCCTTCTTCCATTATGGCTGGTGTCCCGGGAATGTTGTATTGAATCACTTGGTGGCCAGAGGTTCCACCTTTGAGCAATTAGCACAGACGTTCCAGGGAACCTGTTGGTCTGGCTCTACCCTGAACACCTTCTCCCTGCCATTGGCAGGACTGAAATTACAATTTGGCAGTTGAGAATACTTGCTCAGGGTATGTTGCTAGAGATTTGGGCCAGAAATTGTAGGTTTAAGAAACAAAATTCACAAAGTATTAAATGCTTGATACTGTCAGACTCTGCTGCTGCATCAGTGCTTCCCTTCCCTGATTTCTAAATTTCATGCTCTAAAGTCTGTAAAGATTGGTTAGAAAAACCCCCCAAACCAAAATAAACACCTTGCACAGTTATTACCCACCTACTGCAGAAGGAAATCTGACTCTGGAAAGCTCAGCACATTCTTTTTCATCCCTTGTATGTCAGAAGAAGAGAAATCCCTTCTGCTTTTGGGATGTTGCTGGTGACACACAGCAGTAGGACAGAACGCAGCTTGCTATTCGTGAGTCGGGTCAGCTTCTCAGTATCTAAGACTGTAAGGAATCAGACTAGTAATGAGAGCAGAGAGTCATTTGAAGGGACAAAAGCAGAACGAGGGACGCTGGCGCTCCGTTGTATGAGGGCGTGCAGATAGACAACAGGAAATTAATCAATCCCGAAAGCAGGAACTTAATGCTTTGGGAATTGTAACCTGAGAAAAGCTTGTGATCCACATATTCATACAACAGTGAGCTTTCAGGCCTGTGATAACCACGACGCCAGAGGTTTTCCCCTTTCTTCCTTACCTTTATTCTCGAAAAAATAAAGGGGTGCAGGACTTGAGTTGGGAGAGTTTTCCATGCTGTTTTACTGCATGCTTCTCAAGGTGGTGTCAATAAGTATATGGTGGTGGGGATTATTCCTGCTGATTTCCTCTCAGGGTGAGCTGGGAGAGGGATCTGTGGATGGGGAAGAGAACTCTGGCTCTTCTGCCCTACGGGAAGAGAGCGTGAAGGTTCAGGAGTCCCTTGTCCACAAGACTTTCTCACTCTCCAGTGTTTGTTTTTTCTCTCCCTCTGTTTCCGGCTTTCCTTCTTTTCTAGGCTGCTGGTGTTAACATGACGGACAAAGAGATAGAGGTTCTCTATGTGAGGAATGTCTCTTTGGAGGACGCGGGGCAGTATACTTGCTTGGCGGGTAATTCTATCGGGATTTCCTATCACTCTGCATGGCTGACGGTTCTGCCAGGTATATACCCCTCCTCCCTGGGTTCTCTCCTTCCCTTTTATCCTGCCTGATTGAGGGCTGTGCATCCACACACATGCTGCTTCTGCCTCACAGGCTACATGATCCAGGGACTCATGCCTTTTCCTGTGCTCAGGAAAGTTGTTTTTTGGAATTAACCAGTGCTCTGCAGAGAGGTTTTCTTTTGCTGCCTTCTGGATCATCACAAGTTGAGAATGTCCTAGAGGTAGACGCACAATGCGCAGATCTTATACTCGACATTATCAGTGGTATCGCCTCTCTGATTTTCAATTTTGAGTCCAGATGTTCCTTAATGCAATCCTTTATTCAAAATCCATTTTTCATAGAAATACTTTTCTAAAGAATTAGCCAGCCTACAAGACTAAATTTTAAGGTTTTTTCCTGTCGTTCCTGCGGTCTTGACCTGTTCTCTCGGCGACCAACTTTGGCCCCTCATTTTAGTTCGTGAAGACCTGCTGTGTGCAGAAGCAGTATGTGTGCGCAAACGCCACTCTGATTTATGGCCTGCGGCTCCCCTGGCTCTATTTCAAGTTTGTTCCAGTTCTATGCACAGTAAAAAAAATTTGCTGTGCTTCAGTGCCTCAGTTTCTCCTGCTGCTGCGTGAATGTGACTTTCCTGGCACTGTCCCACTTGCTTCCTTTCTGCTGCTTGGACACCTCACACCTGCATATGATGCTTTAAAGAGCTTCTTTGTGTGCCCTGATCTTGCTGCAATGGCTGAGTGTGGTATGACAGAGACTGATGTGTAGTCTGAATCTTCTCCACTATTGCTTGTGAAAATCCAAGTGTGGCATGAGAGGGATTGCCGTGTACCCCAGTCCTACCACATGCGAGCAGTTGAGAATAGCGTGCAAAATGGATTCCTGTGTCCCTTTATCCTGCTGCACTATGATTGTCCAAATGTGATGTGAGAGGAATTGCAGTACACCTCGATTCTGCCTGCTGTGAGTGTGACTGTAATGGGCACACAATAATTAATGTGGATATGGTGGTATGGTGTATATATGTTTGCCAGGACTGGGGGAGTTTGTAAGCAGAAACGTTATTGAAGGTAGACTGCCAACTTAGTAAAATATCTTATAAATCAAGAAAAAAAAAGGCAGAGCAAAATTTATCCTTCATTTCATTATAGTAATCCAGTAACACTAAAGCCACACTGTAATATAACATTTAAAATCATAGATCACATATGTCCAAAATTCTGTTTTCTTTATCCTTCCAGAACTTTACAAAAGAGATCGGATCTGCTCTTTACTTTTGAGATCATTGTTATTTATTTATTTATTTATTTACATTCTCTTATATACCGCGCTATTCTGCATCAGTGCGCTTTACATTGAACAAACTGAAATGACATTGAACAGGGCATTATAACTTGGAGATAACTATTTTACAGGGAACATGGGCTATGGAGGGTTAAGTGGCTTGCCCAAGACCACAAGGAGCACCTGTGGGACTAGAAACCCCAGTCCTTCCGGCCCAAGGTTGCTGTCCTCTAGTGGGATTTGAACCCCCGACCTTCCGGCCTGAAGTACCTTGCCCCAACCACTAGGCCACTCCTCCACTCCATTCCACTCCACTCCACATTGTTTCAGAAACGGCTTTTGAGATTGTTTGATTGCGCAACACGCTATTAAAAATTTGCTTTGTAAACTGCTTTTCTAATTCCGCCATGAAAGACGATCATCTATTGGTCCTGGATACTTAACTTTATTGATATGTTTTTCAATTTCTTAGGATAATTTCAATTGCTGTTAATAACACAATTCTAGTGTATATATTTTCCCCAGCCCCTGTTCTATGTGTACCCTCTTCTAGCCCCAGTATGACCCAATCAACGTTCTCTGGGATCTGAATCTTTGTAATACATTCACTAAAATCGAGAACTCTGTCCATATCATTGGATTGCAATACTGTGATCCCCTTCGAGTCCCTCCAGTGTAACTAGGAGTTATTTCCAACCTGTATGTTTTGTGAAAGAACGCGGATGTTGTCACACTAGTGTTGAGACCTTAGTCTGATCCTTTTTCACATTTCTTCCTCTGTCTGAACTCTCTATCTTGTCTCTTAGATTCATTAAAGAAGCATGTCACACATAACATATTCTTTGGGAACTTTAGTAAATTAGTATCCCTCCAAAGACACAGCCACCCATTTTTTTCCTTCAAATTTTCCTTTTTTCGAAAAACAATCTCTAATCTGCAAGTATTTGCCGAATTAATTTCTTTGCAGAATGAATTCCAGTTCTAAATCCCTAAGTAATTTCAGAACGTTTGCTGGGTAAAAACAGCTGTCCACAGCCAATATTTGGCTGCCCTTCCTTTCTAGTATTTATTTTTTATTTATTTATTTTATTTAGACAGTTTTTGTATACCGCCTTATCCTTCAATAGAACGTCTTAATATTCCAGATGGGCACATTAGATAAGTGATAGGGAGAAACGTTCCGTATCCGAAGAGATTCGCTTCAGTTGATTATTGACTAATTGTTAGTTTTCCTCGGACACCATCTAAAGTTGTGACAGAATTTAAAGTTCCTTTTTTGACATGGTCCACTGAAATAATCCTTCCGCCTTATTAATTCTTGCTTACCGAGTCTGTAAAAGTCACACTTTCCCCATCCTTTCCTACTTGCCCTTAAAATTGTCTCTTTAATTGTTGAATGGTGTTCCCCACACAACTTTAATATTTAAGTTCTCTACTTGCCTATCCAGTGTATATATAAAGGTAGGTGTAAGCTTTGTAATCATGTTGATTCTTCCTAATAAAGGCAAAGGTAACTCTATCCAGGTTTCCTTTAATTATATGAATTATAGTACATTCCTTTCAAACTCTTTTCCAAAGTAGATACCTAGATATTTTGGTTTATCTACCAGTTCAATCGATGATAACCCTGAAAGCCTATTTGGCTCAGGTTTCTCCCAAGTCGAATAATTCTTACTTTGTCAAGTTAACATTATATCCTGACATCTTACCATATGAAGCACCTAAATCCTTCATCACTGAAAACAAATAATCAGCCTATTACTACTACTACTAAAAACAAAAGAAAGACCGGACAGAAACAGCACTAGAAACATAGAAATATGACGACAGAAAAAGACCACATGGCCTATCTAGTCTGTCCTTCCATATCAACAACTACAACAGTCCCCTTTTTACCTTTAGAGATCCTCTGTGTTTGTCCCATGCTTTTTTGAATTCAGTTACTGTCCTCATCTCTACCACCTCCACTGGGAGACTATTCCATGGATCCACTACTCTTTCCGTAAAGAAATATTTCCGCATATCATTTCTGAATCTATCTCCCTTCACCCTCATCGCATGTCCCCTCGTAGCAGAACTTGTTTTCACTTGAAAGAGGCTCTCCCCCTGAACATTTATGCCATGGAGGTATTTAAATATTTCAATCATATCACCTCTTTCCTCTAAGGTGTACATATTAAGATACTTCAGTCTGTCCTCATATGCTTTATAATGAAGACCATTAATCATTTTAGTAGCCACCCTTTGCACTTACTCCATCCTGTTCACATCCTTTTGAAGGTGCGGTCTCCAGAATGTCACACTATACTCCAAATGAGGTCGCACCAAAGACTTATACAGAGGCACCATCACCTCCTTTTTTCTGCTAGCCATTCCTCTCCGTATGCACCCAAGCATCCTTCTAGCTTTTGCCATTGCCTTTTCTACCTGTTTAGCTACTTTAAGATCATCAGACACAACCACGCCTAGGTCCCGCTCTTCTTTAGTGGACAAAGGTACTTCACCCCCTATACCATATTGCTCCCTTGGATCTAATTAATATTAAATCTCAGCTGCCAAATTCTAGACCATTCTTCAGGCTTAGCTAGATCCCTCCTCATGTTATCTATACCTTCCCACTAAAAACACAATACCAACTCCCAGATTATTTACAAATACCAATAAATCCACATCCATGCGAGCTTTCTCACTAGCTACCCCTGCTATTTGGAATGCACTCCCAGAGAAGCTAAGATCCACAACTGATTTAAAAGACTTCCGCAAGTTACTCAAGACTACCTTTTTCATTGAACTTTATAGCGAAGACCAACAATCACACCAATCTCAATCTTAATATGGGGTTACAAGACTGTTTGAAATGCAATGTCAGAATTTACAACTGAACACTCCAAGTAAAAGGAGCATAAAGTCATAAGCACGCCTAAATTGTTAACAAATGATGTTAATGTTTACAATTGAAAGTTCTTTGTAGAAGCTATTGTTGTTGTTTAAAATTGATGTCCTTGTATAAGTTAATATTAAGTTATTATTTGAAAGACCCCCAATGGTACCCCCTACCCTCCCTGTATATAACCACTTGCACATAGCTCATCCTGTAAATAGCACACCAAGAAATCATCACCTCCACTCCGTGTTAACACTGCATGCCTACCCCTACTGACACTGATTTTTGATTGAAGTGTAAACCGCTTTGATTTCAGGACAAAGCGGTATATAAATCCTTTTAAATAAATAAAAAATACTAGTAATCATTTGTATAGTGCTACAAGGCATACGCAACATTGTACATAAAGATGTAAGACAGTCCCTGCTCATCAGAGTTTCCAGTCTAATTAAGATGAAAAAACGTTGCTAAACTGGAGACCAGAGTATGAGAAGATACACATAAGTAGTGGACAAGAGAATGAGGAGTCTCAAAGAGATGGGTCTTCAGCCTGGACTTGAATAAGGCCAGAGAAGGAGCCCCATGCAACAACTTGGTAGTTTGTTCCAGGCAAAGGGAACAGCAAGGTGGAATGGACGAAGTCTGGAGTTGGCAGTGGCAGAGAAGGGCACAGAAAAAGGGATCTTCCAGAGGAGCGGAGTTCCCAACGAGAAGATGATAGAGGAAAGGTAGTGTGGAGCAGCAGAATTAATGCACTTGTGGGTCAGTAAGAAAAGTTCGAACTGAATGCAGAAACTGATAGGGAGCCAGTGAAGTGACAAGAAGAAGGGTTACATGAACATAGCAATACTGGTGGAAGATAAGCCATGCAGCTGAGTTTTGAACAGATTGAAGGGGAGAGAAATGATTCAGAGGGAGACCAGCAAGGAACAGCTTACAATAGTCAAGGTGGGAGGTGACCAGTGAGTGGATAAGGGTCTTAGTAATTTGAGTAGAAAGGAAGGGATGAATTTGCTGATGTGTTAGAGAAAGAAGTGGTGGGTTTTAGCCATCTGTTGGATGTGTGCAGAGAAAGAGAGTAGAGTCAAAGATGACCCCAAGATTGCGAACTGAGGAAATAGGGAGGCATGTAGTGTCATCCACAGAAATAGAGAAGGGAGGAAGGGGGGAGGTGAGTTTAGGGGGACAGATAAGGAGCTTGGTTTTGGCTATGTTTTTATTTATTTTATTTATTTATTTAACTTCTCTTCTATACCGCGCTATTCAAATCGGTGCAGTGTACATTCAACATAACCTTATACCATGCAGTCGGACCGCATAGTATTTACAGTGAAACAGGGACTAGAACTTGGATATAACTAGGGTAACTATCTACAGTTTATGCACTGATGCCTATATTTTCTGGCTCTAGTCTATTCGGTTTGGACCGATTGGACTAGCTATCCTTTTTCTTGCTGGGTCTGTTTATTAGGGTGCTCTAGGTGACTGGTATGATTGCTCACTGCCTGGTTTCCACAGCTGGTTTCAGGGTAGTATCTTATGAACAGATGATGCTTCAGTGCCTTCCTGAATTTGGTCAGGTTATTGATGACTCGCAAGTCTGTGGGGAGGGCATTCCAAGCTCTGGGTGCGTAGATCATGAAGGCCCTGTTGGACGTTGCCTTTGAGCATTTTGTCATTACTTTTGGGATCACCAGGGTGTTCGCCATTGTGGATCTTCTGGTTCTGTTAGGGGGAATGAGGTGAATCATCTTGCTGATGGGTATGGGGGGCTGATTGTTTAAGGCTTTGAAGTTAAGGACTAAGATCTTGTAATGAAGTCTGGCCTGTATAGGTAACCAGTGGAGTTTCTTCAGTATTGGAGTGATGTGGTCCGTCCTTGATACCCCGATTAGAACTCTTGCGGCTGTGTTCATCGCAAGCTGGAGCGGGCTTATCGTTTCAGATGGCGGTGAGACATCCAGGCAGCAGTGTCTGATAAGCAGGCAGAGATCTGGGACTGGATTCTTGGAGAGATTTCAGACGCAGAGGTAGATCTGAGAATTGTCAGCATAAAGATGGTACTGAAAACCATGGGAGGAAATAAGTGCACCAACGGACTGAGTATAGAGAGAGAAAAAGAGAGGTCTCAAGACAGAACCTTGAGGTACACCAACTGAAAGCGGGATGGCAGTAAAGGAGGATCGAGCAGATCGTACACTAAAAATGTGCTGAGAGAGATAAGAAGAAAACCAGGATGAACAGTGCCCCTAGATCCAAGCAAGGAGAAGGTGTGGTCAACAGTGTCAAAGGCAGCAGAAAGGTCAAGAAGGATGGGGATTGAGTAAAGGCCTTGGATTTAGTGAGGAACAAGTTGCTGGAGACTTTGGCAAGGGCCGTTTCTGTGGAATGTAGAGGAAGAAAGCCAGACTGCAGTGGATCCAGAAGGACTTGAGAGGAAAGAAAGTCAAGACCGCGGCAGTGAAGCAAAGGGGAGGAGAGAGTTGGACTGATAGCTGGAAGGATAGGTAGAGTCTAGTGAGGACTTTTTGAGGAGAGCTGTAACCACAGCAAGTTTGAAGACCACAGGAACAGTTGTTGTGGAAAGTGATAGGGATAGCCTATGAAGCCTTTTTAATTTGTCGTTGGACTTTATATGTAATTCTTTACCTTTCCTAATCCAAACTGAAGGGAAGATGAAAGTGAAGGTAATAACAGGAGGTCCCTGCTCAAGAGGTTTTACGATCTGAAGGCTGGATTTATGAGCTTGCATTAGTCCACTAATGTCAGCAGTTGCTCTTTAATTAATTAATTAATTAATTTATTTAAATGGATTTGTATCCCGCCTTATCCTAAAATCAAGGCGGTTTCACATCAAATGATTCAAATTTGGAGTGGGGGGGGGGGGGTGTTGGCATGCAGTGATTAGATAGAAGTGTTTGTGAGGGGGTTAATTAATACAGTAGATGCAATGTATACAGCGTGTGCTATTTATAATGTACTATAAACAGTTGGGGGGAGGAGTAGGCTGGAGAGAAGGGGGAGGGGGTGCCTTTGTCAAGGGGGCATGTCTATTGATGGGCATGTTATGGTGCAATAATAACACATAAAACAAAGATATGTATGCCATGCTGGGTCAGAAAAGGCCCATTAAGCCCAGCATCCGGTCTCTGATGATGGCTATACCAGATCACTAGAAAGTACCAGGCAGATCCCAAAGATTAGATCTATTCTTTGTAGCTCACTCCCAGGTTCTCCGCTTAATGTATGTGATGGGAGTTCATCAGACTGAATGAAAGAACAGAGGAATAGAGTCATTTAGTCACCCCTAAAGAAGCCAAAGATGGCAAAAACGAATGCCGCCGTTTCGATGCCTTCTTGAACATTCCAAATTACTAGCTAGGTACAGATTCTAAAAATTGGAGAAATGTGTTGTCCAATACATGCATTAAAAAGATGCAAAGGACATTTGTAATTGTATGTTGCTTTAAGAATTGGGTTTCCCTGGATAGAATGATATCCCTAAAGTAGCCACTGCCATGCTATTTAATCCCAGTACAAATTCCATCCAAGGAGCCCCTGCAGTGCAGGGGCACCACTTGCAGCTGGCTCCCATTAGACTACCCCAATCTGGGGGCCCTTAAATGTGACTTGTTGCTAGCTCTCCAATGCATTTAGGCTATTTTTACTAATCTGTGGTAATGCATTAACAGACATTATTGTTCATATTTGTTTATTACATTTTTGATATACCACTTTCTGTGGAATTTGCATCAGTGGTTTACAAAATTATAAAATCATCAGAAATGGGAAAAGAAATCCATTTATGACAGGCATACAGAAGTAGCAGAAAACCCCCCAAAAGTGTTGAAAACAAAAAATAAAAGTTTGCATTCTTAAAATGAAAGTAGTTAGTGTGTCTTTCTCTCGTGGACTCGGCCCTCCTCCCAAAAATCTAAGAATGCTAACTCTAAGAAATGACTTTTCAGAGCTTTTTGGAATTTTGAAAAAGGATTCCAAGTGTATGTAGTCTGGTAAAGAGTTCCATAGATGTGATACAAGGAAGAAAAAAGCTGAGTTATAGCTTGATTCAAGTTGAGCACGTGAAACCGGGGGAAGAAATGAGTGTTTGGAGTTTTGAGAATGTAGTGTCCGTGTAGAGCAGTAAGGGACCATAAGAGATATCAGATATATTGGTAGTTTTTGGGAAATTTTGCTGTTCCAACTTCATATTATACAACTTAGTTAACCCGTTTTGGACAGCTCGCATATTCTTTCTCTGTTCTGGATGATTTATTAGATTTGTTACACTCAAACTACTATGAAATCCCGGCAATAATAAAAAATATTAAAACTCTGCAGAAAATAGAAGTTTCACATAGTGTATGTTTTT
Organism: Ichthyophis bannanicus; assembly: GCA_033557465.1. Classification (NCBI taxonomy): domain Eukaryota; kingdom Metazoa; phylum Chordata; class Amphibia; order Gymnophiona; family Ichthyophiidae; genus Ichthyophis; species Ichthyophis bannanicus. Next base: position 1,024,024,068 of record CM066034.1, on the reverse strand, counting down.
CATACACTGGTCCAATATAGTATATTGTCCGTCTTCAGAAAAGATAGGATTCAGTTCCAATATTCATTGACATAAACATACTGTGTGATACTATTGAAACTGCAGTTTTCATTTAAAACACTTTATTATGATATAATATAGTTTGTCAACAGTCCATTCTGACGGTGGAATATGTTACACGTGAAAACACTTCTGATGTAGTGCATCGATATTGCACCATTGAAACACCTAGAACAGAATGCTTGTCAGCAATTAGTTTCAACAACATATTAGCCCAGTGTATGAAAAACATACAAGGCCGATATACGCACCAATAACTCTGACACTAAGTAGCTTACAGTTATCTAAACCTATTTTCTAAAGTCTACAAATACTTTTATTTGCAAAATAGTAGCTATTACAGCATTATAAGCTACTTACTATTTTTTGTGATCTTTTTATGTTGAGCCGCCAGTACCGTCAAAATCAGCAAACTTTGAATACCTATTAAACTAACTAGATCTCAGATAAAAAAAAATCTGTATATAACGCTTTTTGACATAAAGATAATAGCTAAACATAGTTCCATTGAATTTATAACCATTAATTAGTAAACAGTAGAGTAGTAAGTATGGAAACCTTATGTCTGTAAAACATACGCTGGTCCAAAACGGGTTAATACTGGTGTCAGAATATCTAAACGTTTTAGAATATTTCCTACTAAGCCCATTGGCCCGTTTCTGACCCACACGTACATAGTCTGTGTTTGGGCTATAAGGGGCCTATGCAGTCCAACTCGTAGTAAAAAACCAAATGTATGTGTTGTAAAACACTTAGTATGGTACCTAATAGGTTTTGCCCACAAAAGTAGGATGTAAACATATTTTTAAACACGTTTTATGTGCAGATGTAGAGCTTTTTTCCTAGAGAAAAGAAGATGCCAGTAATTAAATGCAGGGTCATTCATACTGGGGAGGAATATCAGGGCCACTCCCCGTGATCTGCATCTCTCCAGTAGTCCCATGCCTTTCAGCTGGCTGCAGAGCTCAGGCAGTGTGATTTCCCCCCCCCTCCCTCCCCCCTTCACATTCTCAGGGCGCATAAGAGAGCAGAGCTTTTACCTGCTGGAAAATAGCAGAGGGCGATGAGTTTGAGAGGGGAGGGATCATCCCTCCACTTCCCAGCTGGTGCTAACGTCTATCCCTCCTCTCCTCGCTGGTGGTGTTCCCCAGGTTCAGGAACTTCATTGGCATGGCAAAATCTGTACACATGCTGAATAGAGCCAAGAACTGTTCTGCTCTCTAATCTTCTTCTCATATCATGTCCCACGGACTGATGACGTAAAAAGGTGCTGGTACCAGGTCCCATGGAGTGCTTGCAGAAAATCAAGCCCTGTTGTATTCCAAAGCAGTGGACTCACATCTGTGCTCTACCAAGACGTGGTACATGCCACCATATTTAATACTATGTGTACATAACTAAAGTTCCAAGTAAGAAAGCGTGCCCAATCAAATTTCTGAAAAAGTTACTTATGAAGGAAATGTATGTTTGTTTATTTAAAATACCACCATTCGAGTTTTACATCATGGTCATTTGCAATTTAGACAAATCAACGTTTACGGGAACATAAACAGGCTCTACGACCCCTACAGAAGGTACAGAATACCACAGCTCGTATTCTAACATGCTCATATAAATACAACCACATCACCCCCCTCCTGAATCACCTTCATTGACTCCCCATTACCTCCCGCATCAAATATAAAACCACACTAAACATCTTTTTTTTTTTTTTAATGTTTTATTTAATAACCATCGATACATAACCACGAAATCAGAACACAAAACATCTTTAAAATCAAGCAAGCTATCTCAGCAGATATACTGAGTAACCTCATTACGATGAAGAACTGCTCGAGACCCAGAAGACGCACCTCCACGGACACCATTGCTACCCCCAGCGCATACACCAAATCAAATCAATCCACATCCAGACGAGCCTTCTCCCTGGCTGCCCCGGCTCTATGGAACCCCCTCCCAGACTCTCTAAGGGCTACTTCAGACTATAAAGACTTCTGGAAGAAGCTAAAAACAACTCTCTATGTGGAACATTTTGGAGACATCACACAGCAAGACCCCATAATACAGCCCCACTCAATTAACAAGCATTGTACTATAATGTAAATAGCTCATTCTGTAAATAGTTGAAACCATACTCATGCATGCCCCCTCTCCCAATGTTTTATGTAAAAGTTGAAATGTTGATCTGTAAACTGCTTTGATTATAAGAGAAGGTGGTATAGAAAACCTACAAAATAAATAAGTAAATAAATCAAATACATAACACATACAATATCAGACAAAATGAAAGGAATGCTTATAGAGACAGCATCAATAGTCCAAGACTAATCTGGCAGAGTTACAAAAGAGGGTGCACAAAATCAAAATACAGTCAATATAAAGAACCTAAAAATCTAGCTAAAAGCTTGATTCCTTTTTTTAAACTTCGCATGTAAACTTTCTAATCTGAGGTCTGCTGGAAGAGAGTTCCAGAGTTGTGGTCCCAGATAGCTAAAAGCTGCCTTTCCAGAGAAGATCAGTCATAGTCTAGTTGTCAAGGGAAGGACATTATGCTAATAGGAGGGAGTCCAGATAAAGAGGGAGTTCTTGGAAATATGCTTGGTGGGTGAGCATGAGTATTTTAAACTGAATGCGTTGGGTAATCGGCTGCCAATGTTGTTCTTCCAAAAGGTGTGTAACATGATCATATCTGTGTATTATATATGAGCTTATCTGTCATATTTTGAATCAACTGGATTCTCTTTAGTTGATATTGAGGAACTCCTGAAAGTAAAGAATTACAGTAATCTATACAGTTATTAGCAAAGCATGAATCAAAGATTTTGATGTCCTGGGATTGAGATAGGGTTTAAGGGATCTGATTCTATGTAACGCAATGTACGATAAGGGAAATGATATGAGATATTTGGAATTTAAAGGATAGGTTACAGTTCAGCTCTTCTTTGACTGTAATAGGGACACTTAGTTATATAGTTCCCCTGTTAGCCAAGTTGAATATCCTGTTCATATGTAAACACAAAGTACTATTGGAAATGTGTATGTTCACTGTTTATTGTAAACCGCGCTGATGCTGAATAGCGCGGTATAAAAGAGACTTTAAATAAATAAATAAATACTTCTCAGATCAGGTAAAGTAGGAACTGGACTCTTGGTGGAAGAGATCCAGAGTGCTTCACTTTTGCTAGGGTTCAGGATTAATCTATTAGCTTCAATCCATTGTATGCTTTTATTTAGCTTGCCCCAAAGTTCTGACGTAAATTGTGTACTCCAGTATTCAATTGTTATGAGTAACTGAATGTCATTAGCATAAATATATATGCTGATCCCTAAATCCTATATCAAGGTTGCAAAGGGAGCCAGATAGATATTAATTAGAAGAGGGGCCAATACAGAGCCCTGGGGCACCCCATTACCCGAGGGTAGTTTAGAAGAAAGTGAGTTATGGATACTGGCCTGGAAAGTTCTTCTGGAGAAGTAGGACCGAAACCAATTGAGAGTGCTACTGGTAATGCCAACACATGCTAGGCAGTTAAGAAGAAGAGAATGATCGATGACGTTGAAGGCTGCTCTGAGATCGAATCGAATTAACAATGAGTCACGATTATTATCTTGATGTAGGAAGATTTCATCTTTCATAGCAAGGAAAGCATTCTTAGTTCTGTGATTAAAGCAGAAACATAATTGTCGTGGCTGAAAAGTATTTCTCCGGTAACAAGCAGGAAATCAGTCCTCACATATGGGTGAAGTCAGCACCGATGGAGCCCTCATGCAGAGCAAATCCCCAGCTTTCAGAGAAAACCTTTGGAAATTGCATCATGCATGTGCGGTCCCCTTCCCGCCCAAGGATGCCGTCTTTCTCAGTCTCCTTTTTTCCTCAGAGTCCTTCGGACGTTGTCCCAGTGTCCCTGTGAAAAAAGTTTAAAAAGTTAAGATTTTCTCTTTTCTTCCATCCGGTTGACACCGGTTCCTCTTTCCGCCTTCGGCTTGATACACCGGTATCGAGTCCAGCTTGATTTTTCTCCCTCGTGGAAACACAGGAGGAAGAAGTTCTCGAAGGCGGCGGCGTTGGATGGCTTCGAGCAGCCCGGTCCCTCCCGGGGCTAGTCGCAGAGCCCCGAGCGCCGGCCGGGATCTTTGGAGATGGAGCGCCCGGCAAAGGTTCCTCGTCGGGAAACGGATCAACCGAGGCAGGTAACAACTGTCCTTGTTGAGGACTCCCCTCTGGGGGAACCGGCATTGGGCCCAATGGTGTTGGGACCTGACCTGGTGGCTGCAGAGCCTTCTGGACTTGAGTCCAGAATGGCAGCCTTGGAGCACAGTTTTACTGCCTTTGTGGAGCAGCAGTGGGTGCCGATTGCCGGTCTGTCCGGGTTCTTCTGCCCTGACCATCGGGCCATTGATGTTAAAGTTGACCCCGGAGGCCGAGCCGATCCTCGAGACCTTTCGGGTTCGAGTCGATCCTCGGCCAAGGTCCAATCGGCCTCCCATTCGGGACTGAGGTGGTCACCGCCAAGCCTCCCGGCGCCGGGGTTGTCGGTGCTAGGGCCCATGATGCCGGAGTCCATCGATTTCTCTTCAGAGGCATCAGGATGGGAAACGGAGGAAGAGAAGAACCCCAGTCACCTGTTGGCACAGGGACGTCCTGTCCGATTCCCCGGTGTCCTAACCTTGGAGAAGGTCCCCTCTGGAGGACAAGAGGTTCTTGGACTTCGTGAGGGATGTGTCCAAGACTTTGGCATTTCGCACGGAGTCTGAAGAGGATCCTCGAGCCGACGAGTTTGAGATCCTGCATTATGAGGCCCCCCCCCCCCTCGGGAGGCCCTTACTGTACTTGTGTCTCCGATCCTGGAACGACTGATGTTCCGCATGTGGGAGACTCCAGAGTCAGTGCCAGTCGTCAGCAAACGGCTCAACTCGATGTATCGAGTCCGCCAAAGCCCTGGGTTTCAAAAGTCGCAGCTGCCGCACAACTCCATAGTTGTGGAATCGGCCATGCACAGGCTGAAGAGCCAGAAGACGCACTCCTCGATGCCTCCTGGCAGGGAGGCCTGCAACTTTGATACCCTTGGCAGAATGTGCTTCCAGGGATCAATGCTGACTTGCCTGATCCAAGCCTACCAGCTGTACATGGGCATGTACCTGAGAGACCTTGCGAAGGAGCATGCCGGGTTCTCAGCTGGTCTCTCCGATGGGCCTTTGCAGCACTTCAGGAGCCTGTCCACTGCCGTCCGTGAGTGCTTGAAGTTTGTCTTGAGCGGCCTATGACGGGTTTGAGTCGGCGCATGCCGGCAGTCATTGGACCTCGAGCAATGTGTTGAGGACAAGTTGGTCAATGACCCATGCCAAGGAGAGAACCTCTTTGGCAAACCCATGACTGACAAGGCTGCGGAACTGGAGACGGAGTACATGACGAGGACATGGCTCTCCAAGAAGACCTCTGTCACTTCTCGCAAGAAGGGCTCGGGTAAAAAGCCCTTTTACCCGAGGAAGGGTGCTGCTTACCAAAGCTACCCCCATTTTCAGGCCTCCCCGGCTTCCCAACAGGGGCAGCAGGCCAAGGGACAGGGGCATGGCCCGCATAAGCAGAAAGCCCCCAAACCCCAGGCACTGGCTCCGGCCCAGCCTGGCAGCGGCTTTTGACTCTCATAGCATGGCCCCTCTCCCCACAGGGAACAGGCAGTGCACAGGAGGCAGGCTTGCCCTGTATGCCCACAGGGCTATCTCCTTCACCCGGCCCAGGTGCCCCCTCCTTACTTCCCGGGAAAGCCCCTCAGGTCTCCCCTTCACCGGGACCTTCTTCTGAAGGAGTTGTCGGATTTTTTTGAGGATCAGGCGGTAGAACCGGTGTCCCACCACCTGCAGGGCAAGGGCTTCTATTCCAGGTACTTTCTGGTACCAAAAAAAATAGAGGCCTCAGGCCCATCCTAGACCTGCGCAACTTAAACATGTTCTTGGTGAGGGAGAAGTTCAAGATGCTCTCCCTTGGAATATTGCTGCCTTACCTCCACCAGGGAGAATGGCTATGCTCCTTAGACCTAAAAGATGCGTATACACACATCCTAATACACCCAGACCACAGGCAATATCTACGCTTTGTGGTGGGAGGCAATCACTATCGGTACAGGGTGCTCCCCTTTGGCCTAGCCTCGGCCCCCAGGGTATTCGCAAAGTGCCTGGCAGTGGTGGCTGCCTTTCTCAGACTTCAAGGGGTCTTTGTCTTCCCCTACTTAGACAACTGGCTCATCAGAGGCATTTCAGCCAGCGAGGTCCATCAGGCCACATCTCGCACCATCCAGGTGCTCCAGCATCTGGGGTTTGTAATCGATTACACCAAGTCCAGTCTTGCTCCCACTCAACAGAGTTCATTAGGGCCAGACTCGACACACTTCAGGCAAGGGCCTACCTGCCTGCAGGCAGGGCAAACAGGCTTCTGGCTCTAGCACGTCAGGTGAGTCGCAGATACATAGTGTCAGCAAGACAGTTTCTGCCCCTTCTCAGGCACATGGCGTCCACGGTCCATGTAACACCAGATGCCCACCTCCACATGCAAACTGCTCAGTGGTGCCTCAGGGACCAGTGGTCAAAGGCCACAGGTTGCCTCAGACAAAGTCACAGTGTCCAGGCGACTAGTGCGGTCCCTGGACTGGTGGCTGCAGCCACTCCACTTGGAGGCGGGAATGCCTTTCCAGGCTCCTCTGCACACGAGGATCCTGACCACAGATGCGTCCCTGCTGGGCTGGGGAGCCCATTGCCAGGGGTTCTGTACTCAGGGAGTGTAGTCCCCAAACGAGAGAGCATAACAAATCAATTTCTTGGAGCTCCGTGCCATCCGCCTGGCCCTAGGGGTTTTTTGGTGGATCCTGACCCATGAACCTGTCTTGGTATAGACAGACAACCAGGTGGCCATGTTCTTTGTCAACAAGCAGGGTGGCATGTGGTTCTGCCTCCTGTGTCAGGAAACCCTGGATCTGTGCTTGTTGGCAGCCCGGCATGGCATTCATCTGAGAGCCGTCTACCTGCCGGGCCAGGACAACTGCTTGGCCGACAGACTGAGCAGGATTCTCCAGCCCCACAAGTGGCAGCTGGACCGGGGCTGTTTCAGGCCTGGGGATGGCCAGTGATGGATTTGTTTGCGAGTCCAGTCAATCACCAGTTGCCCCGGTTCTGCTCCAGGCAGCCGCTCCCGCAAAAGGTGGCCGCCGATGCCTTTCTGATATCGTGGTCTGTGGGCCTCCTGTATGCGTTTCCTCAGACTCCTCTGGTGGCCAAGACTCTCTTCAGAATCCTCCAGGACAAGGCCTCGGTCATCCTGGTAGCCCCGAGGTGGCCGAGGCAACCCTGGTTTTTGCTTCTGCTTCAGCTAGCGGTGGAGGCCCCCATTCCCCTGAGGTCCTCCCCAAGCCTCCTGCTCCAGGAGGGGGGGGGGCACTGTCCTGCACCCCAACCTCAGCTCCCTCAACCTAATAGCATGGCTGCTGAAAGGGTAATGCTCGCTCCGCTCCACTCCTCCTTCCAAAGAATGTTGAAGAGGTCTTGCTGGCCTCAAGGAGGCCATCGACTAGATGGACCTATGCCTTGAAGTGGCGTAGGTTTGTAACTTGGTGCAAGGGGCAGGGTGTGGATCCTTTCTCCTCCCAGGTTGGGGTGGTTTTTGCAGTACCTTCTCCACCTTTCGGATTTGGGCCTCAAGTCCAACTCCGTCAGAGTGCACCTCAGTGCTCTTGCAGCAAACCTCTTCCCGATGGAGGAGAAGCCACTCTCCACCCATCCCTTGGTCTCCCGATTCTTGAGAGGCCTGCTTCTTCTGAAGCATCTGGTTCGCCCACTGGCGACCAAATGGGATTTGAATATGGTTTTAGGGCTGCTTACTCGGCCGCCCTTTGAGCCAATGGTGACCTGCTATCTCCGCTACCTTTCTTGGTAGGTGGTTTTCTTGGTGGCACTCAGGTTGGCTCGGCGAGTGAGCTTCAGGCCCTTATATCCAACAGGCCTTACATCAGGTTCTATGGGAACCGGGTGGTACTTCACATGCACCCCAAGTTCCTTCCGAAAGTGGTCTCCTCGTTCCACCTCAACCAAAGAGGTGGTGCTGCCTACCTTTTTTCCCAGGCTGCATGCCAGTCGAGCAGAGACAGTGCTGCATATCCTGTACTGTAAGAGGGCATTGGCCTTCTATATTCAGCATACGCAAGGCCATAGAAGGGCTTCTCAGCTCTTCGTATCCTGTGACCCCAGTAAGCTGGGGATGGCCGTTTCCAAGTGTACGTTGTCCACCTGGGTAGCAGACTGTGTTGCCTGGGCATACAGGGTAGCCGAGCTTCCGTTGTAGGGTCGTGTCACGGCCCATTGGGTCAGGGCCATGGCGTCATTAGTGGCTCATTTCCACTCTGTTCCGCTGGCAGACATCTGCCGGCTGCCACCTGGTCTTCGGGTCAGACTTTCACAACCCATTACTGCCTGGATAGGGAGTCCCAATGGGACAGTGCTTTCAGCCAGGCTGTACTTCGTAACCTTTTCGAGGTCTAAGCAACTCCTGCCCTCCGATCCTTCTGTATCAGGCTACCGGAGTGCTACTCTCTTAGATTCCTATTGTGGCTACTTGCGGCTCTCGTAGAGGGAGCCTATTTTTCAGCTGTGGGTTCTCGGTAGCCTATAGCTGTGGAGTTCCATATGTGAGGACTGACTTCCTGCTTGTTCCCGGAGAAAGCGTAGTTACTCACCTGTAACAGGTGTTCTCTGGGGACAGCAGGAATCAGTCCTCACGACTCTCCCTCCTCCCCTTGGATTTGCAGTCCTATTATTATTTTTATTCTTTTGCTGTCTTTTAGCTATGTCTCTTTTGACTGAGCAAAATGTCACCCTTGGGCGGGAAGGGGACCATGCATGTGTTATGCAATTCCTAAAGGCTTTCTCTGAAAGCTGGGGATTTGCTCCACACGAGGGCTCCATCGGCGCCGATGTCACCCATATGAGGACTGATTCCTGCTGTCCCTGGAGAACACCTGTTACAGGTGAGTAACTATGCTTTCACTTCCAGGAAACATGTGATCTGCTCTGCAATGGCTTTTTCTAACAGCTCTGCATAACAGGGAATGTTTGAGATTAGCCTGCAACTACTTGGTTGCATTGGATCTAAGTCAATCTGTTTTAAAAGAGGTCTAATTGTGGAATGTTTCCATATCATAGGGATGTATCCAGTAGTAGAAACATAGAAACAGAAATATGATGACATAAAAAGACCACATGGCCTATCTAGTCTGTCCTTCCATATCAACAACTACAACAGTCCCCTTTTTACCTTTAGAGATCCTCTGTGTTGGTCCCATGCTTTTTTGAATTCAGTTACTGTCCTCATCTCTACCACCTCCGCTGGGAGACTATTCTACGGATCCACTACTCTTTCCGTAAAGAAATATTTCCGCATATCACTCCTGAATCTATCTCCCTTCACCCTCATCTCATGTCCCCTCGTAGCAGAACTTGCTTTCAATTGAAAGAGGCTCTATCCCTGAACATTTTCTGCCACAGAGGTATTTAAACATCTCAATCATATCACCTCTATCCCGCCTTTCCTCTAAGGTGTACATATTAAGATCCTTCAGTCTGTCCTCATATGCTTTATAATGAAGACCACTAATCATTTTAATAGCCACCCTCTGCACCGACTCCATCCTGTTCACATCTAATAACCACATTCAAAATCATGCAGAACATAGCACCATCCTTTCTATCCACCCTAATCAGCATACAACCTCCCAACAGAAGCAGGAGAACCATCAACTCAAACCTACTCCAAGTTCCAACCGATATCAGATCTGTCAAAACCAGTACTAGCCACCGAGCATACTCCTACACAGCCCCGACACTCTGGAACCAACTACCGCCCGAGCTACGAGCTAGCAAAGACCTAATGGAATTCAGAAAAAACCTTAAGACATATCTATTCCAATGTCAGTACAATTTGATTTAAATCCCAGTGGTCTACAATATGCCACCTAATGAATCAGGGTTACAGTCATGTAAAAATGTACCTATGTAAATTATTACTCCCCTTTTCAAAACCTATTTACTGTGTGATGTGTGATGTGCTTTCTCTCCAAATCAATGTATTTATACCTCAAAATTTTATGTCATGATTTGACACGGTCCAACTTGTAATCGAACCGCTACTGATCGCTGGAAGTAGCGGTATACAAATGTATGCTAAATAAATAAAATAAAATAAATAAATAAATCCTTTTGAAGTTGTGTTCTCCAGAATTGCACACTATACTCCAAATGAGGTCTCACCAAAGACTTATACAGAGGCATTATCACCTCCTTTTTTCTGCTAGCCATTCCTCTCCGTATGCACCCAAGCATCCTTCTAGCTTTTGCCATCGCCTTTTCTACCTGTTTAGCTACTTTAAGATCATCAGACACAACCACGCCTAGGTCCCGCTCTTCTTTAGTGGACAAAAGTACTTCACCCCCTATACTATATTGCTCCCTTGGATTGCTGCAGCCCAAATGCATGACCTTACATTTTTTAACATTAAATCCCAGCTGCCAAATTCTAGACCATTCTTCAAGCTTAGCTAGATCCCTCCTCATGTTATCTACACCTTCCTGGTTGTCTACTCTATTGCAGATTTTGGTATCATCTGCAAAGAGGCAAACCTTACCCGACAGCCCTTCCGGTATATCACTAACAAAGATGTTAAAAAGTAAGGCTGGAATTAATCAGAACTAAGAAAATAGGGGCTAGATCAGGCCAGCAATTTTTTATTAACTAAGAGGAATAGTGTCGGCCAGAGAAGGAGCAGTTTTCAGGGAATCTGCCAGTTTTATTAGATGGAATTCAGTTAAAGGGGAGAAATTTGAAAATGTACTTTGAGTTTCAAAAGTTGATTGGAGTACATTTGGAGGCAATAGAAATTGGTAGGGGAGGAAATTCACTTATTCTCGGGGACATTTTATTGTGAAGAGCAAGAATCTTTTCTTTTTCAAATTTTGCAAAGGTTCCTGATGGAATCGGAATGGGTTCCTATTTTGTGTTGTCCTTGGGAGCAAAATTCCTTAGAATTGAGAATAGATGCCGAGGATGATAATTGTTAGAGTGATTAATTTTGATATATAATTTAACTGTCCTTACTGATCTTTATACTAGGTTTGGAGGGCTTTACAATTACTGAAATGACAGTCAGTTTGATATTTCCTCTATCTACGTTCGGCTTTCATAGTTCCCTTTTAAGGACACAAAGTTCTTGGGTAAACCAAGGTGATGAAAATGTCTTTTTGGTCTGTGTTTATGATCTTGGGGAGACCAAGATGGTATCCGGTGCAAGAACTCATGATTGACTTATTTTTCTTTCCCTTCAATGGACCAAAAAAAAAAATGCTAAGATGAAGGTAGTCTTCAGTAGGCCCCACTTCCCAGAGAACATTACGTTTGATTTTGGCCAATGTTATTAGCATGACTTCAGGGCAGTTCCCCACTGATGGAATGGAAAAGAAAGCCCTGTTGCACTGAGGGTGAGGTTTCTCTCAGTTCAAAAGACCGGGTGCTACTGAAGGAGCTAGACCCAGTGGAGAGCCCAGCAACACCACATCAAGGAATCACGGAGCCATGTGGCTCTTTTTTATTTTTTTATTTAGAACCATTTTTCTATACCAGCCCTTCCAGAGATCAGAGGTGGTTTACATTGCAACTTAACAATATACATCGAACATAACATTTGAATATATAACAAATAACTATTTACAATACAACTATGAACATTAGCAAATCATTATAGGTGTTAAGGAGGGTACATGGTAGCTGGAGCATGATTACAGTTGTTTGAATATTGGTAAATAATGAGATCTAGGAAAGGTAGAGGGGGAGAAAGTTAACTCGAGAGGGTAGGGGAGTTAGGGTGCTGTGTGATAGGGGTGCAGTTGGTGCTTTGATCACAGTGGGATTGGGATTGTTGTAATACTCGGTGAATAGGAATGTTTTTAATTCTTTTGGGAAAGTCTGGAGGTCTTTAATTGTTTACAATGTTTTGGGGAGGGCATTCCATTGGGTGGGTACTCTGAGGGAGATATTCTGATGGTAGTTTCAGGGCAGAGTGGAGCCACAGCCATTAGTGTAGCCGAGGAGTATCATCTTTCAGTGGATCTGGTGGAGACGACAGACTTCCCGTGCTCACCCTAAGCAGTCTCAAAAGGCCCAGTCAGCTCCTCAGCCAAAACTAGAGATGGAGTTTTGACTGCTTTCTGCAGAGCATAGCCTCTCTGCCCATGCCCTGCTCATAAGAGCTTACAGTCTAGTCAAGACAGACAACACAGCAACTGGGACTAGAATATATCTAAAGAATGGTAATGAAACACATAGGAGGTGAACAGGGAACTAAACACTTGCAGTACTAGGTACTCTCTTTTGGCCTTGCGTCAGCACCACAAGTTTTTACAAAGTGTCTAGCAGTGGTAGCAAAATTTCTACATAGACAGGGAGTGCACATATTTCTCTACTTAGATGATTGGCTAATCAAGAACAACTCTGCCAAACGGACTTGAGAACCAATACAATTTACATACGGGTGCTGGAACACCTAGGATTCATCATCAATTACCAAAGTCCCACCTCAACCCATCACAGCAATTGGAAATTATAGGAGCTCTGCTTGACAGGACTCTAGCAAACATTTTCTTCCAGTACAGCTGAGTATCCCATCTGATAGCAAGAGTACAGGAGATTCAAAGAAGTCAGCAGACATCAACTCAAGCCATGTTGAGAATATTGGGCCACATGGTCTCAACAGTGATGTAACACTCTTGGTACGTCTCCATATGAGATAGTCTCAACGAACCCTGAGCAGTTAATAGACTCAAGCCACTGGAAGGTTTAGTGATGTACTGTCTATCACTTGTCCACTGCAGGAATCTCTCACTTGATGGATTCCTCACAGAACATAAGAAATGCCTTACTGGGTTAGACCAAGGTCCATCAAACCCAGTATCCTGTTTCCAACAGTGGCCAATCCAGGTCACAAGTACCTGGCAGGTTCTAAAAAGACACACAGTTTCAAAATGCTCATCCTGGGGCAAGCAGTGGATTTCCTGGGTCCTCTTTAAAAATGATTTATTGACCTTTCCTCCAGCAACTAGTCCAAACCTTTTTTAAACCCAGCTACTCTAAGAGCTTTTGCTACGTCCTCCGGTAATGAATTCCAGAGTTTGATTACATGTTGAGTGAAAAAATATTTTCTCTGAGTCTTAAATGGGTTACTTTGTAGCTTCATTGCATGTCCCCTATTCTTTCTACTTCTTGATGGCATAAATAACATATCTATGTTTACCTGTTCCATTCCATTCATTAATTTATAGATCTCTATCATATCTCCTTCAGCTGTCTCTTTTCCAAGTTGAAGAGCCCTTACCTTTTAAGCCTTTCCTTATAGGGGCATTCTTCCATCCTGTTTACCATTTTGGTGGCTCTTCTCTGTACCTTTTCTAATTCTTCTATATCCTTTTTAAGATATGGCACCCCGAAGACCAATATCATACAGACGTCTGAGAAGAAGATCGTGATTTACAAGGTCAAAGGGAAACAGCGATAGTGACATTCCCATGATCCAGCAAGTGGTGAACCTCGCTAAGTAAAGAGAGGAGAATAGTGTCGGTAGAGTGACCAGGACAGAAGCCTGATTGGCACGGGTGCGATGTGTTAGTGGATTCAAGATGAGCAGCCAACTATTGAAAAGTTTGGATAGGAAGGTGTCTGATCTGTCTAAGGAGGGTTTTTTCAAGAGGGGGCAGACTATGACTTCCTTCCTAATGGAGGGAAAAACAGCACTATTCCACCACTACTCTATTATTCACCTTTCTCCATTGGGAAAATTGTCCGTTTAGCTCTACTCTCTGCTTTCTATCTTTTAACTAGTTCCTGATCCATAATAGTACACTACCTCATATCCCATGACTTTTTAATTTGACTAAGAGTCTCTCATGAGGGACCTTGTCAAAGGCTTTCTGAAAATCCAGATACTCTATATCAATCGACTCACCTCTGTCTACCCGGTTATTCACACCTTCAAAAAATATAACCGATTAGTAAGATAAGACTTTCCATGGCTAAATCCATGTTTGCTTTCTTCCATTAAACCATGACTATCTACATGTTCAGGAATTGTATTCTTTATAATGGTTTCTACCATTTTGCCCGGTGCTGTCAGGACCACTGGTCTGTAGTTTCCTGGATCACCCCGGAACCCTTTTTAAAAATTGGCATTACATTGACCATTCTCCAATCTTCAGGTACCACTGATGATTTAATCACTAACGTAGGTTTGCAATCTCATCTTTCAGTTCTTTCAACACCCTCGGATGTATATCATCTGGTCTAGTGATTTATTACTCTTCAGTTTATCAAATAGTTGTAATACATCTTCTCCAGGACCAAGCAGGAAGTCAGTCCTCACATATGGGTGACGTCGGCGCCGACAGAACCCTCGTGCGGAGCATTTCCCCAGCTTTCAAAGAAAGACTTTGGGAATGCAGCGCGCATACGCGGTCCCATTCCTGCCCAAGGGTGCCATCTTGCTCAGTCTTTCTTTTTCCGCCGAGCCCAACGGACGTAGTTTGTGTCACCCGGGAAAAGTTGCTTTTTTCTGCGATTTTAGCATTTCTTTATCCGGTTCGATGCTGGTTCCCCTTCCCACCTGGGCTCGATACACCGGTATTGAGTCCGGAATCTCTTTTTTCGTTTTTTGTCCTTTGTGACTAGCCTTCGTGCTTTTTCTGTTATTTTCACTGGCAGCCCGGTCTTTTGACCTTGCAGGGGCCCTTTTTCCCCTGATGGCTGCCAGCGGGTTAAAAAAATGTGATTGGTGTAAGAAACTTATGTCTCTCACCGACACACATGACTGCTGCCTCCGATGCCTCGGGCCTGACCATAACCCACTGGTCTGTGGTCCGTACGGCAAGATGTCATCGAAGGCGCTTTGGAGCCATCAGCATCAACGTGAAAGAATTTTTTCAGAGTCTGCGTCTGGCCGAGCCCTGACTTCGTCAGAGGCCTCTACATTTCGGGAATCTTACCCCGAGCGGCATCGTGGGTCCTCTGATAGGGGGTCTCCCACCCGGGAGCACAAAAGGAAGAAGAAGCTCATGAGGGCAGTGTCACTGGAGGCACCTGGATCCTCGAGGGCCAGGTTGTGCAGCCCTGACTGCCGTCCCGGGCTCTTGGAGTCGGAGCGGCCGACCAAGCAACCTCGCCTGGAGCTGGAGTCTCCGAGTGAGGTTTCTGTTGTCCTCGTGGACTCTCCCCCGGGAGAACCAATGTCCGTCGGGGCCCAAGTTGGGGGCTCCGGAGTCTCCTGAGCTCGGACTCGGGCTGACGGCCCTGGAGAGCTGCCTGGCTGCCTTCATGGAGCAGCAGCGGGTACTGATCGCCGGTCTGACCGGTGCATAAGCCCTGACCACTGGGACCTCAACGTCTAAGTCAACCCCTGAGGCCGAGCCGATCCTCGAGTCAGTCAAGTCTCGAGTCGATCCTCAGCCACGGTCTCCCTCGACCTCCCGTTCAGGGCCGAGGTCGTCGACGCCGGTGCCCTTGGCGTCGGGGCGGGTGGCATCGAGGCCCACATGGCCGGAGCCGCTCGACGACTCCTCGAAGGAGTCAGCGTGGGAGACGGAGGACGAGGAGTCTCCTGACACCTTCCGGACCCGGTGTGTCCCGTCGGACTCCCCGGAGTCCGAGTCTCGGAGAAGGTTCCCCCCTAGAGGATACCCGGTTCTCGGATTTCGTTAGGGACATGGCCAAGGCTTTGGCATTCCTGGCGGATGCAGAGGAGGAGCCTCGAGCCGAAGAGCTTTGATGCCCTCCAGTATGATTTTCCTCCGAAGGAAGACTTTACTGTTCCGGTTCCTGCAATGCTGGAATGACTCCTCTTCCGTATGTGGGAAGCACTGGCCTCGGCGCCGGTTCTGAGCAAGCAGGTCGATTCCATTTATTGAGTCCGTAAGAGCCCTGGGTTCCAAAAGGCGCAGCTAGCACACAACTCCATGGTTGTGGAATAGGCCATGCATAGACTGAAAAGTCAAAAGATGTACTCCTCGGTGCCTCCTGGCCGGGAGGCCCGGAAGTTGAATGCCCTCGGTAAAAAGTGCTTCCAGGGCTCTATACTCTCTTGCTGTGTCCAGACTTACCAGCTGTACATGGGCGTGTACTTATGGGACCTGGCAAAGGAGATTGCCGGGTTCTTGGCTGGCCTCTCCAAAGAACCCTTGAAGAGGTTCAAAGCCTTGTCTTCAGGGATCTGGGAGTGCTCAAAGTTTATATCTCGAGCAGCCTTTGATGGCTTTGAGGCTTCGGCTCGGGTAGCCGCGGCCAGCATCGGTGCACGCCATCAGGCCTGGCTACAGTCGTCGGACCTGGAGTCATGGGTACAGGACAAGTTGGTCGATGTCCCCTGCCGAGGTGACAACCTATTCGGCAAACCCATGACTGAGAAGGCTGCAGAAATCGAGACCGAGACTCTCACTAGGACAAGACTGTCCAGAAAGACTTCTGTCCCTTCTCATAAAAAGAAGGGCTTGGGAAAGAAGCCCTTTTTCCCGAGGAAGGGTGCTGCCTACAAAACCTACCCTCAGTATCAGGCCTCTCCAGCTCCCCAACAGGGCCAGCAGGCCAAGGGGCAGGGGCAGGGGCCCCCTAGGCAGAAAACCCCCAAGCCGCCAGCTCCGGCTCCTGCACAGCAGGGAGTGGGGTTTTGACTTCCACAGCATAGCCTCTCCGCTGCCAGTGGCGCCACTCAGCACAGAGGGTCATCTGACCATATATGCCTACAGGTGGCCAGCCATCACAGGGGATGCCTGGGTACTGAGCATAGTCCAGAATGGCTATATGCTCCATTTCCACCAACTACCCCTTCCTACTACCCAGGGGAGCCTTTAGGAGCCTCCTCCTTCGGGAGTTGGCAAGTCTTTTAAAGGAACAGGCGGTGGAACCGGTGCCACACCACCTGGAAGGGCAAGGCTTCTACTCCAGGTACTTCCTAGTACCAAAGAGAACAGGAGGCCTCAGACCTATCCTAGACTTGGGAAATCTAAACAAGTTTCTGGAGAGGAAAAAGTTCAAGATGCTTACCCTTGGGATACTGCTGCCCTACCTCCAGCAGGGAGACTAGCTATGCTCCTTAAACCTAAAGGATGCTTATACTCACATCCTCATCCTCCAGACCACAGACAATATCTCAGATTTGTGGTGGGAGGAAATCATTTTCAGTACAGGGTACTTCCCTTTGGCCTGACCTCTGCCCCCAGGGGTTTCACCAAATGCCTGGCGGTGGTGGCAGCTTTTCTCAGAAATCAGGGGATTTTTGTCTTCCCGTACCTGGACGACTGGCTAATCAGGGGCCAGTCATTCCAGGAGGCCCGACAGGCCACTCCGCACTGTCTCTCTTCTTCAGCATCTGGGCTTTGTCATAAACTACGCAAAGTCCACGTTGCTCCTCTCTCAGAACCTAGAGTTTATAGGGGCGAGACTAGACACCCTTCAGGCAAGAGTTTACTTTTTTTTTTTTTTTTATTTAACACTTATTTATATACCGCATCTTCCAGCGATCAGTTGCGGTGTACAATTAACAACAGTTAACAATGCAGAGCTTGTTTTACATGGAACAGAATAACTTTTTACATAGAACATCTTAACATGCACACATAGGTTTAAAAAACTAAGCAGAATAATTCTACTAACACAGATTGTGTAACAATTTAAACAAAGTACTGACTCTACCGCATAGGCAGATCATATCAGTTGCAACTATATACAAGTAGGGTATCAGTGCATAGGAGTGGAGTGTTTATTCGATTATGTTTTGTGTGTTATCCCTTGAAGAAGGGAGTATACGCTTGATGTGGGGGGGTTCATGTTTAGCCTTTATCTAAGTTGAGTGGAATGTTTTCTATGGAATTATAGTGTTTAGTGAATAGATATGTTTTCAATTTTTTTCTGAATTCTGTTATCTCTGTTAGTGATCGTAAGTCCTGTGGTAACGAGTTCCAAGTTGTTGGAGCTATGTGGGAAAAGGCTCTATTATTTGTAATTTTGTGAGATCTTATATATTCTTTTGGAATCTTTAGTTTATTTGATTGTCCTTTTCTATGAGTAGACTTAGGTAGTTCTTTGTTTATTAAATTACATAGTGTCTTCGGGGCCATGTCGTTTAGGGCTTTGAATGTAGTTATTATTGTTTTGTAGGTTATCCTGCTTTGTATTGGTAACCAGTGCAGGGAAGCTAGAATTGGTGTAATGTGTTGGAGTGAATTTATCTTTAATATAATTCTAGCTGTTGCATTTTGTGCGAGTTGGATTCTTTTGATATTTTGTTTTGGAATGCCTATAAGTATTAAGTTAGCGAAATCGAAGTGGGGAGTAATGGTAGCCTGTGTTATATTGATGAAATCTTGCATAAATACCAGGGGGCGCAATTGTTTGAGGATTTTAAGTTTGAAGTAGATTTTCTTTAAGGTATTTCTAATGTGGGTTTCCATAGTAAGGTGTGTATCTAAAATGACTCCTAGATATCTTATTTCATTTTTTATTTTAATTTCTTGGTTTTGTAGTGTTATATGGGTTGGGGGAGTAAATGTTTGGTTTTTTGTTACGATCAAGACTTCGGTTTTAGTATGGTTTATATGGAGGTTTTGGGTTTTTAGCCAGTATGTAATTTCATTGTAGCAGTCTGATAGAAGTTGAGTCGGTAGGTTAGGAATCGTAAAAGGTATGTACATCATAATATCATCCGCATAAAGGTGATATTGTATTCCGAATTTTTTAAAGATGTTGCAGACCGGTTTTATATAGATATTGAAGAGTAGGGCTGAAAGCGCTGAACCTTGTGGTAAACCTATTTCTTGTTTGTATGTGTTGGATGTTTGATTACCTGTTCTTACATTTTGTGTTCTGTTATTTAAATATGAGGTGAACCATTTATGTACGGTAGAGTTTATGCCTATCTGTCGTAGGTTGTTGAGCAAAATTGAGTGATGCACGCTATCAAAAGCTGCTGATATGTCAATGAAAAGTAAGATGAACGCCTGTTTATGATTGTCAATTCCTTTTAGGAGTGTATCTATTAATACTGTTAGGAGGGTTTCTACTCCATGGCGGGGCCGGAATCCATATTGTTGATCATCTAGTGGATAAGATAAGTCTATAAATTCCTGTGTCTGTAGTTGCACTACCTTTTCAATTATTTTGGACAAGAATGGTATGCTAGAGATGGGCCTATATGATGTAGGGGATGTTTTATCAAGTTTGCAGTTCTTTAAAATTGGACGTATTTGAGCATGTTTGAGCGGGGATGGAAGGTATCCTTGGGTAAGTGAAAGATTTACTATTGGGAGAATAAAGGATAGTAGAGTTGGTAGTGTGTTTTTTATCCATGATACAGGACATGGATCTAAATACGAAGTTGTGGTATTTAGGCCGGAGATGATTGTTTTTAATGACACTTTTGAAATGGGGTAAAATTCTAACCATTTATCTACAGGTTGATAAGAGATGTTGATATTTTCTAAGGGCATGGTGGGTTTCTTTGTTTTGTTTTGATAGTGATTAGCTAAGGTTTGAACTGAGATGTCTGTGATTTCATTGTTAGAAGTTTGCTCATTGTTGGTTAATTTTCTGACTATGGAAAATAGCTCTCTAGGTCTATTGTATGATTTTGCTAAGGTTGCTGCGTAATAATTTTTCTTCGTGCTGTCTATTGTTTCCTTATATTTTGTTAGATAGTTATTGTATATTTCCTTGTGTACAGACAACTTGGATTTCCTCCATTTCGTTTCAAGTTTTCTTAGTTCTTTTTTCATTAGTCTTAGAGTGCTATTAAACCAAGGTGAATTATTTGTTTTAGAGTATATGGTTTTTTTATTTGGTTGGTTATTTTTAGCTGCATTATTAATAGTATCGTTCCAGTTATTAACAGCGTCATCCAAATTTGTTGTTGATAAGAAGTAGGGGATTGTGGAGTCAAGGAAGTCTGTTTCATTAAATTTTTTGAATTTTGAAGTGGGAGTACTTCTTGTGTAATTATTGGTGCTAGGGATGGGATATGTGAGATTTATTTTGATGATAGAATGATCAGACCAAGGTGTCTCAGTGCATTCTATGGAGTTTGAGTTAAATAGTTTGAAGAGGACAGGGCCCACAGATTGATGGAGTTGGCAAACCAGTTCCAAAGCAATTCTCAGGTTTCTGCCAGGCACTACCTGTGGCTGCTGGGCCACATGGCATCCACTGTAAATGTGACCCCGAATGCCCATCTGCACATGCAGGCTGCTCAATGGTGCCTCAGAGATCAGTGGACACAAGCCACCCGGCAACCTTCGAGACAGAGTAAAGGTGTCCAGATGGCTTCTGAACTCCTTACAGTGGTGGCTGCATCTACCAAACCTTCTCAAAGATGTACCTTTTCAGGCTCCAGCACACACCAGGTTGCTGACAACAGATGTGTCCTTACAGGGCTGGGGTGCACATTGCCAGGGCACGTGCACTCAAGGCCTGTGGTCCCCTTGGGAGGCCACTCAGCAGATCAACCTTTTAGAGCTGCAAGCAATTCGCTTAGCTCTGCAAACCTTCTGCCATGCTCTCTCTCAACAGTCTGTCCTAGTTCAGACGGACAATCAGGTAGCAATGTTCTACGTGAACAAACAAGGAGGCACAGGGTCCAGGCTCCTATGTCAGGAGGCAAGGGACCTTTGCTCCTTTGCAGTCAAACAAGGCATGTTTCTCAAAGCAGTTTATCTGCCTGGTCAGGAAAACTTCCTAGCAGACAAGCTGAGCAGGATTCTCCAGCCCCACGAATGGCAGTTGAATCCATTAGTGGTCCAGCAGATCTTCCTCCGATGGGGACTTCCATCCATCGATCTCTTTGCAAATCCACTAAACCGTCAGCTGCCCAGGTTTTACTCCAGACAACCGCATCCCCTGAGGATGGCAGCAGATGCTTTTCTAATCTCTTGGTCTATGGGCCTCCTGTATGCGTTTCCTCCCACGCCCCTGGTGGCCCGAACTCTGTTCAAGATCCTCCGGGACAAGGCCTCGGTGATTCTGGCAGCCCCCAGATGGCCGAGCCAACTGTGGTTTCTTCTTCTTCTGCAGTTGACGGTGGAAGCTCCATTCCCTCTGGGGCTGCAATACGATCTCCTGTCTCAGGAGCAGGGTTCCCTTCTGAACCACAATCTCAGGTCCCTCAATCTGATGGCCTAGCTGCTAAAAGAATAGTTCTAGCTCCCTTACATCTACCTAAGAGGTGGAGGAGGTGGGCTTGGCCTCTAGGAGGCAGTCCACCAGGAAATCCTATGCCCTCAAGTGGCGTAGGTTTACGGTATGGTGTGCTCAGCGAAATGAACATCCTTTCTTTTGCTTGGTGCCAGTAGTACTGCAGTATCTACTTCACCTTTCAGACCTAGGCCTTAAGTCTAACTCTGTTCGGGTCCACCTCAGTGCTTTGTCAGTGCACCACTCACCGGTGGAGGGACAGTCTGTCGGTTCACCCCTTGGTGTCCAGATTTCTCAGCGGTCTGCTTCTACTCAAGCCTCCGGTTCGCCCACTGGCGACTGAGCGGGATTTGAACGTGGTCTTGCAGCAACTTACTCGCCCACTGTTTGAGCCAATGGCTACTTGCCATTTGCGCTTCCTCTCTTGGAAAGCGCTCTTCCTGGTGGCTCTTACATCAGCCAGACGTGTGAGTGAGCTACAAGCTCTGGTTTCTGATAGACTGTACACACGGTTTTATAGGAACAGGGTGGTCCTACAGACCCATCCCAAGTTCCTCCCAAAAGTAGTCTCCTCTTTCCACCTCAATCAGGTGGTGGTCCTTCCGACCTTCTTTCCCAGGCCGCATTCCATCTGGGCCGAGCCAGTCCCGCATACCCTGGACTGTAAGAGGACATTGTCCTTTTAAATAGAACCTACGCGGGAGCATCAAAGAGCTACTCAGCTCTTCATCTCGTTTGACCCTAATTGGATGGGGTTACCTGTCTCCAAGCGTACGTTGTCCACTTGGGTTGCAGATTACATCTCTTGGGCGTACAGGGCAGCCGACCTCCCTTTGCAGGGTCGGGTCACGGCCCACCGTGTCAGGGCGAAGGCCGCGTCAGTAGCTCATCTCCGCTGTTCCGTTGGCAGACATCTGCTGGGCCGCAACTTGGTCTTCAAACCAGACTTTTGCAGCCCATTACTGCCTGGAGAGAGAGTCCCGGCGGGACAGTGTTTTCGGCCAGGCGGTACTCCATAATCTCTTTGAGGTTTAGGCAACTCCTACCCTCCGGCCCTTGTGTTGGGCTACCATACGGGGTGCATTCTCAGAGAAAATTCTTATCACGGATGCTGAGGCTCTTGAGAGGGAGCCATTTTTTCAGCTCTGGGTTCACGGTAGCCTAGAGCTGGGGAGTCCCATATGTGAGGACTGACTTCCTGCTTGGTCCTGGAGAAAGCGTAGTTACTCACCTGTAGCAGGTGTTCTCCAGGAGCAGTAGGAATCAGTCCTCACGACCCTCCCTCCTCCCCTGGAGTTGCAGTCATATATATATTTCATTTTGATTTTTGCTGTCTTTTAGCTATGTCATCAGACTGAGCAAGATGGCACCCTTGGGCGGGAAGGGGACCGTGCATGCGTGCTGCATTCCCAAAGGCTTTCTTTGAAAGCTGGGGAAATGCTCTGCACGAGGGCTCCATCGGCGCCGACGTCATCCATATGTGAGGACTGATTCCTGCTGCTCCTGGAGAACAGCTATTACAGGTGAGTAACTACGCTTTCCCAGTTTATCAATATTTCTTTCAAATCTTCTGATATATCACCTTTAAATACCATTTCAGGCGTGGATAACTTCCCTACATCATCTGCAGTAAAGACTGAAGCAAAGAATTCATTTGATTTCTCCGCTATGGCCTTGTCCTCCCTTAGCGCCCCTTTTATCCCTCTATCATCCAATGGTTCAACTGACTCACAGGTTTTGTGCTACGAATGTACTTGAAAAAGTTTTTATTATGTGTTTTTGCCTCCATGGCAAGCTTCTTTTCAAATTCTCTCTTTGCCTGCCTTATCAATGCCTTGCATTTAACTTGCCAGTGCTTATTTTTCCTGTTTTTGTCATTTGGCTCCTTTTCCATTTCCTGAAAGATGCTTTTTTTGGCTGCAACAGACTCTCTGACCTCACCTTTAAACCATGCTGGAAGTTTGGCAATTTGGCCATGTGTCTGCCTTTCTAAATGCCACCCTATCAAAGACTTCTCCTGACAGATGCTTCCAAGATGGGTTGAGGGGACTCATCTTGATGGATTCCGCACTCAGGGCAGTTGGTCTGTCCAAATAAGTCTCTGTCAGATCGATGTTTTGGAACGGAGAGCAATTATGAGTGCTCTAAGCGCTTTCATGAATAAGTTGACAAACCAAATTGTAATGATTAAAACAGACAATTAGGTTGCCTATTTACATCAATGAGTAAAGTGGAACAGCATTGTACCTCCTGTTTTGGGAAATGGTCAGACTACAGAACTTTGCCAACTCGCATGGGATGAAGCTCAGAACCACTTATCAGGTGAACAGAACTCTGTGGTGAACAGACTGGACCGAGTCCTTCAACCTCACAAATGGACCCAGGGCAGAGAGATGGCGCTGCACATCTTTTGGGAGTGGGACATCCCTTCAATAGATCTCTATGCCATCCTAAGAATGCCCAGGTACCTCAGTTTTGCTCCCGAGTAGGGTCACAGCAAAACTAGCCTTGGATGTCTTCCTCCTCGATAGTGGAGAGGGACTTTTGTATGTGTATCCCTCTGATACTTTGCATTGCAAAGACCCTTCTGAAACTTAAAAACAACTGAGGTACAATGATTCTCATCACTCTTTACTGGCCCTGGTCCCCTCTTCTGTTTGAAATCTCCATCTGCAAATCATTTTACCTGTGTCAGGCATCAACACTGATTTTGCAGAATGATGTGATGTTGCACCCCAATATCAAGTCCGAGACTAACATTATCTGCTCTCAACCTGCCTGTTGGTGTAACTAATGTCCTTTTTGCCTCCAGAAGGGGCCTCTATGAGGCAGTCATATGTTTTCAAATGGGAGAGATTTGCTGTCTGGTATGAGGAACTGTCTTTAGAGTCTTCTGCCTGTCCCACACAAACACTGCTAGATTATTTTCTATATCTATTGGAATCTGGCCTCAAGTCCAACTCAGTAAGGATTCACCTTAGTGCAGCTGGAGCTTACCATCATTTGGCAGAAGGTAAACCCATCTCTGTACTGCTCTTAGTTGTCCACTTCATGCGGAGTTTGGTACGTCTGAAACTTCCACTCAGGCCCCCCGCAGTGTCTTGGGAACTCAGTGTGATGCTCATGCAGCTTGTGAAAGTTTCTTTTGGGCTATTTAATTCCTGTCCCCTAAGTATTTGACCTGGAAGGTTATGTTTTTTGGTGACGGTCATTTCAGGCTTGTAGTTTGTCATCCTTGCACAAAATTATTTCACAACAGGGTGGTACTTCGTTCCCATCCTAAGTTCCCTCAAAAGGTGTTTGTTTATTATGATTCTTGATATACCGCACCCCCTGGTATCAGGGCGGTTTACAATATAACAAAAATAAAGAAAGGATGGCGCATGGCCAGGAAGAAAAGAAAAGATCTCCATTTCATGACAGGACAGAGAGAGGAGAGCAGGTAGGTAGGAAAGAAGAGGAAGGAGCTGAAAGGATCTGGAAGAGGAAGTGAAAAGGAAGAGGGACACTAAGAGCAAGTGGAGAGTAGATCAAAAGCAGTCTGAAATAGGTGAGTTTTCAGAAGGGTCTTGAATTTTGTAAATGATGGTTCTTGACGGAGGGTGGTTGGGAGGGAGTTCCAGAGGGAAGGCCAAGGAAGAAGGCAAAATGTCGGGTGGATTGGAGTCGTGCATGAGAGGGGGACAGAAGTACCAGACGGTTCATATGGATAGAACGTAGACTACGAGGAGGGTTGTGAAAATGCAGCAGATCAGCGAGGTATTGTGGGGTATTGGAGTAGATGACATGATGTGTTAAGTTGAGGAGCTTGTACTGGATGCTGTAAAGAACTGGAAGCCAATGGAGCTCTATGAGGGTGGGGGTGACATGATCGCGGCGTGAGGTATTGGAGATGATCCTTGCAGCGGTGTTCTGCAAAAGTTGTAAGGGCTGGAGTTGGGTCTTGGTAACGCTAGTGAGGGCAAGATTACAGAAGTCTAGGCGTGACATAACTAAGTATAGAAGGAGGGTGGTGAGTGCCTGGGAGGCAAGGAAAGGACGGATAGTGCGAATTTGGCGAAAGTAGTAGAAAGAGCGACAGGAGAGGAGAGAGGATATATTCATGGAAAGAAAGTGCTGAATTGAGGGTCACTCCAAGCACTGTTCCCTCTAAGCTGTGCGCGTGTGCGCGCGCACACACCTCTCCGAGCGAGCGCACATACTTTACAACAGAGCGCACAAAAATTACGGCTCTGATTCTGATAGAAAACACCACAGATGTCTTAAAATTTAAAAGTTATGATTGTAATTACTAGAAATTTCCCGCTTCATTTAGTAATCACCTATTTTCATTTAATTTGATTAAAATCAATGTGGTGTACATACTGTATTCTGATGTGTAGTCAAATTTTAAAGTATATAACTATGAGTGTCGTTATGTGGCGCACAAAAATTTAACCTTCCTTCAAAAGCTGCACACAGCTGATATTTTATGCGCACACAGCCTACAGAAAATTAGAGGGAACATTGACTCCAAGGTAACGGAGCGAAGAGACTAGTGGAATGGGTGTACTGTCGAGAGCCGGAGTGGTCGTTGGGCATGAACTGGTGAGAGAAAACCAAATGGCAGATGTCTTTGATGGATTAAGATGTAAGCAGTTGGAAGTGAGCCAGGAGGATACGCAGGTGTTGAGAACAGTGAGGTCAGGCTGAAGAGAAGTGTGATGGAGAAGGAGCATGTCATCAGCATAGTAGTAAGATGAAAGACCGGACTGTTGAACAAGTAAGGCTAGGGGGGCAAGAAAGATGTTAAATAAGAGGAAAGCCAGGATAGAACCTTGGGGAACATCACAGCGAAGGGGGATGGGGTCAGAGGAATCTAATCCAGAGTGAACTGAGAAAGTATGTGAAGATAGAAAAGAGTGAAACCACCGATAGACAGTTCCTTGAAGCCCAGAATCCCGAAGACAGGAAAGCAGAAGAGAATGGTCGACTAGATCGAAGGCTGAGGATAGGTCAAGGGAGACTGCTAAAGTGATGTCGCCGCGGTTCATGTGCAGTATGGAGGTCGTTGAGGACAGAGAGCATAATGGTGTGGACACTGTGTCCTGGATGAAAACCATATTGGCGGGGGTGAAGTAGACATGTGGAATCAAGGTGATGTGAGTTGAGAGAAAACGTCTTTTTCCAATATCTTTGAAAGAAATGGCAGATTGGAGATGGACAGTAACTGGCGGGATCGAGGGAGTCGAGGGATGGTTTCTTTAGAAGGGGACGGACCACTGTGTGCTTCCAGAGGATAGGGAAAACACCAGAGGCCAGACTGATTGAGTGTAGTGAGGGCAATTGGAAGGAGCGCTAGGGATGGTTCGGAGATCCAGGTAGAGGGGATGGGGTCGAGTGGGCAGAAGATTTTATGAGAAGAGGAGACTAGTTTGGAGAGTTCTGTTAACGTGATTGGGTAGAAAGTGGACCGGGTATGAGAGAGAGAGAAAGAGGAGACAGGGCTGGAGAGGGCAGAGGAGAAGGTGAGGGAGGAGGCAAAGAGGAAGTGTCGGGAAGGCTGAGGGAAAAGGCAATTGTTCTTCCAGTCTTTTTTCCAAAGCACCATTTTCACAAAGGAGGAATTGCATTGAACATGTTGGACTGAAAAAGAGCCTTGGCCTTCTACTTAGAGCATCCAACTTTTTCTTTTGACCTCAGCAAGTCTAGGGTGTTGCCATCTCCAAGCACATTTCTTCTATTTGGCTAGCAGACTGCATCGCTTTTACTTAAGCTCAGGCAGGCCTGAGCCTTCAGGATCATGTCACAGCTCATATTATCAGAGCTATGGCAATGTTGGTGGCCCATTTGCACTTGGTCCCCGTGGAAGAGATATGCAAAACTTCAACATAGATTTAAGCTCACACGTTCACTTCTTACTATTATCTAGAGAGGAAGTCCAGATGTGACTGCATATTTTACCAGTTAGTACAATAGAATCTTTTTGGGGTTAGACTCCAACTCCATCCCCCCAGGCCCATTTCTTTCTGTTCAGGCTGCCTTAAAAATGGATAAAAAGGCCTGTTGCCACAAAAAAAAAACACGAAAATCTGCTCTTGTGCCTCTTTTCTGGCACTTGCTTATTTTCCCCTTTTTTATATTAAAGGCAGCTTGTAGCTAGGGATTCCCATTTATGTGGACTTAATCCTGCTTATCCACGGAGAAAACTGAGTTGCTCATCTATAGAAGGTGTTCTCCATGGACAGCAAGATAAGTCCTCAAACCGTCACACCTTCCCTTGGAGTTGAATTATCCTCTGCTACACATCAGACACAGGAAAAACGGCGCCATGGCAGTAGGCGAGAAGACCGCATATGCATGGTGAAGCCCTCCAAAAGCTTCTAGATAGAGCTAGGAAAGCTCCCGCTTGAGGGCTACGTTGGTGACATCACCCCTATATGAGGACTTATCCTGATGTCCAAGGAGAATACCTCCTACAGGTGAGTAACTTTTTGTTTTCCTAAAATCTACTTGTATATCTTTAGATACACAAGCAGCAAAACACCAGTGAGCGAACCAGTTGAACTATTGGATTATACAGGGGTAAAAGGGGCACTAAGAGAAGAGAAGACTATAGCAAAGAGACTGAATGAATTGTTTGCTTCAGTCTTTACTGAAGAAGATGTAGGAAACAGTCATGCCAGAAATTATATTCAAAGGTGATATATCAGAGGAATTGAAATAAATCTTGATAAATCGGGAAGATGTAATTCAACTATTTGATAAACAAGAGCAGCAAATCCCCTCCTCTTAGGCTAAGCTGCCTAATACCAACAGTGAGGAAGTTGATCCACCTAGCATCAAGCCTACCCTAAACCCATTCAGGCAGTCGCCCCCATCCACACCCTCCATTTATCCTTACTCAGTCTAGCCACATACACTGTCACATACCTTAAAATGTTCAGTTGCCCCCATATACTGTCATCTATCCACACTCAATCTATTCAGTCCATAAAGATTTCAGCCTGACAATCTTCTCTTGACAGTTGGTCCATCTTTTGCCAGGGTCTCTAAGTTTGAGATTTCTCTTTGCTCTGCCTTTGCAGTCTGTAGCTTCCCTTCTCCACTCTGCTGGTTCCTTGGATTCCATTATTGTAATGCAACTGGTAGCTCTACTTCTCCTAAGCCCACATCTTTCAACATCCATGTTGCTTCTTTTAGGTGCCTCATAACATAAAAGCCAGCCCAAAAGGAAAAATACATTTATAGTAGCTATTGGTGTTGCATGGTTTGTGATAACGTATTTAAACTCTCTCACCTCTTTTATAAAAGTAGCAGCTGCGATATCCACAAAAATAGGAATAGTGTGCCCTTCCCAGTCCATCTGCCACTTTGATCTTTCTTTATATATTATTTTCTCTTTCTGTACATAATCATGGACATTGATAACTTGTGAGAGATTGGCTTGAGCTTGCTTCAAGGCCCTATAGACTTTGTCCAGTTTTATATGCATTTATTATTGGGCAGCAGCAGAATGAGATCAAAGCCCTCGGGATGTCTGACTGCTGATGTAGCTGCACATGAAATGAGAGTCAGAAGCTGCAAAGATGTCTTAAATAATGGGACATGGAACATACAAAACATGAACCAAGGGAAGTTGGAGGTGGTCAAGAATGAAATGTAACGTGTTCAACTTTCCATTCCATGTTCCAACTGATCTGTTAGGTGTCAACAAACTGAAATGGACTGGCATCGGGCACTTTGCATCAGATGATCACATGGTCTACTATGCTGGAAATGAAAGACAAAGAAGAAATGGTGTTGCATTTATAATAAAGAAGAAACTTGCAAGAACTGTAATGAAATACAGTGCAGTCAGTGAACACTTAATCTCTATTCGTCTATGAGGAATGCCTATCAACACAACTATAATTCAAGTATATGCCCCAACAACATCTGTAGAAGAGGATGAAATTGATGAGTTCTATGAACAAGTACAAGCTGAAATTGACAGAACATGCAAACAGGATAGCTTGATAGTCATGGGTGACTGGAACGCAAAAGTTGGCAACAAAGAAGACGACAAAATGGTTGGAAAATAGGGACTTGGCAACAGAAATGAAGCTGGAGAAAGACCAATAGAATTCTGCAAAACCAGTGATCTATTCATATATTTTATATTTAGCTGTATTTATATCCTGCTTTTCACCGGGTCAAAGCGGTCAATTGGGAGATACATTTAACACGAGGGGATATGACACACATACTTACAGGGAACATGGGCAATGGAGGGTTAAGTGGCTTGCCCAAGACCACAAGGAGTGCCTATAGGACTAGAAATCCCAGTCCCTCCGGCCTGAGATTGCTGTCCCCAGGTGGGACTTGAACCCCTGGCCCTCCAGCCTGAAGTACCTTGTCCTAACCACTAGGCCACTCCTCCCTATTCATCTCAAAAACCTTCTTCCAGCAACACAAGTGGCGACTGTACACATGAACTTCACCCAATGGATTATACAAAAATCAAATTGACTACATCTGTGGAAGTCAACGATAGAAAAGCTCTATAACATCAACAAAGACAAAACCTGGAGCTGACTGTGGTACAGATAATCAGCTACTAGTTTGCAAACTCAAGCTAAAGTTGAAAAAGAGCAAACCATTCATGAATGTAGCAAAATATGACCTTGAGAATATACCACTGGAATTTAAAGACTGCCTGAAAAATCGATTTGCTGTTTTGGATACAAATGACAGAGCTCGAGAAGAGTTATGGAATGACATCAAGAAGGTTGTGTTGAAAGAAAGCGCAAAGTCTCTACAAAAGGTGAAAAGCAAAAACGGCCAAAATGGATGATGGAAGAAACTCTGAAAAAGATAGACAGGAACAAAATTGATGCCTTTGAATTATGGTGCTGGCAGCGAATACTGCATATACCATGGACTGCCCAAAGAACAAACCAGTCAGACTTCCACGAGAAGAGCGTATGCCTTCAAGTGGCACCTTTTCTCTTTGTGGTGCACAGAAAAGCGGACAAACTCGTTCTCCTGCTCAGTGCATGTTGCAGACAAGTCTGAAGTCCAACTCAGTCAGAGTACACCTGAGCACCATCGCAGCACATCACCATTCCATCGAGGGGAAATCCCTCTTGGCTCAGCCCCTTGTGTCTCTGTTCCTATGGGGCCTCATATTGTCCAAACCCTCCTGTCCATCCTCCAGCAGCTGAATGGGACCTTAATGTCGTGCTCTCGCAGCTCACCAAGCCTCCATTTGAGCTTCTGGCCACCTGCCACCTGTGATACCTTTCCTGGAAGGTTGCTTTCCTGGTAGCACTCACATCAGTTTGCAGAGTCAGCGAGCTCCAGGCTCTGATGGCAGAGCCTCCTTACACAAGATTCTATAAGAACAGGGTGGTGCTCCGCACACACCCCAAGTTTCTGCCGAAGATGATGCCCCCCTTCCACCTCAGTCAGGAGGTGGTGTGCCACACCTTCTTTCCCAGGCCTCACGCCGGTAGGGCGGAGACTGTTCTCTATAATCTGGGTTGCAAGAGAGCACTGTCCTCCTACCTGCAATGGACTCAGGGCCACTGCAAAGCTCCAACCTTTTGTATCCTATGAGCCCCCAGCCTTCTGGGTCTCTCAGTGACTAAGCAAACTCTGTCCACTTGGGTGGCAAACTCCATTACCCTTGCCTGTGAGCATGCGGGGATCCCACTGGACCAGAGATTCATGGCGTACCAAGTCAGGGCCATAGCTACTTCTGTGGCCAATCTGCATTCTGTCCACATGATGGAAATTTGCCAGGCTGCCACCTGGTCTTCGGTCCATACTTTTGCAGCTCACTACTGCCTGGAGAGGGAATCCCAATAGGAAGCACCTTCGACCAGGCCATACTACGTAATCTTTTTGGGGTGTAGGCAACTCCTGCCCTCCGACCTTCCTGTGTTTAGGCTACTAGAGTGTTGATTCTCACTGGACACTTGGGTCTTGCGAGAGTCTCTCTTAGCAGTCAACTGCTGCTGATCATGGTTCACCTTTGCAGTTCACTGTGGCATTTTTCTACAGGTTTCGGTAGCCTGTTACTGGGGAGTCCCATATGTGAGGATTGACTGCCTGCTTGTTCCAGGAGAAAGCGTAGTTACTCACATGTAACAGGTGTTCTCCGAGGACAGCAGGAATCAGTCCTCACTACACTCCCTCCTCCACTTGGAGTTGCTTCTTTACCATCTTTTATTTTTTTCAGTCTAAGCTATGTCATTTGACTGAGGCAAGATGGCACCCTTGGGCAGGAAGTGGACCACACATGTATGGTGCATCTTCCAAAGGCTTTCTTTGAAAGCTAGGGAGATGCTTCTGTGCGGGCTCCTTCAGTGCCGTCACCCATATGTAAGAACTGATTCCTGCTGTCCCCTAATACCTGTTACAGGTGAGTAACTATGCTTTGCCACCATGAGATCTCAGAAACAGTTGCTCCGAGGTCCTTTTCCTGGTCCATGCACACCAACTTCTTACCCCCTATCGCATACAGTTCCCTTGGATTTCTGCTCCCCAAGTGCATGACTGCACTTCTTCACATTAAATCTTAACTGCCAAGCATTAGACCATTCTTACAGCTTTTGTAGATCTTTCCTCATGTTATACACTCCCTCAGAGGAGTCCGCTCTGTTGCAGATGTTCGTGGCATTTGCAAAAAGGCAGACTTTTCCCTTCAGTCCTTCAGCAATATCATTCACAAATACATTGAACAGTACCGGTACCAGGACCGATCCCTGGGGCACACCACTACTCACCTTCCTTTCTCCCAAGTGAGTTCCATTTACCATTACCACCTGTCGTCTGTCAGTCAATCAATTTCTGATCCATTTCACCACCTTGGGACCCTCCCCAGGCTGCTCAGTTTAGTGAAGTGGAACAGGTGAATAGGAAAGATTTATCCTAACACAGCTAGAACTAGGTGACATTCCGTTAAGCTAGCAGATTTAAAATGAATAAGTACTTTTCAGTCAATCTATAATAAAACTTTGAAATTTACTGCCAGAGAATGTGGTCAAGGCTAGTAATTTAACAGAATTTAAAAAGGTTTGCATACGTTTCTAGAGGAAAGTTCATTGCTCATCATTTAGCCGGATTGTCTTAGATGACGCCACCTCTCGCTTGTGGGCGTGAGTATATGGAATGGGCTTTCCTAGCTGGGTTCTGCTGGATATTTCCAAGTAGTATAAGAGCATCATAACTGCTGTGCTGGGTCAGACCAAACATCTACTGAGGCCAGAATCCTGTTTCCAACAGTGGCCAAACCAGATCGCAAATATCTTGCAGGATCCCAAAACAGAGATTCCACGCTAACCATGGTTGAGACAGGATGCTGGGCTTGAAGGACCATTGATTTGACCCAGTTTTTTCTACTTATGTTCTTGTATACTTTCCCTCAACTAGACCTTCCATGGAACCAAGTAGCTCAGCCTGCTTCTCGGGTCAACTCTTCATTCTCCCTATGGTCCTTTCACAACACTGATTTTGGCAGGTCTCTGTTCTGCTGTACTCCTGTTTTTCCACACCTTCATCTTCTTCCTCCCACAAATACTAAAGGTTAATTCAGTCAACTGCATACTCATTGTCTGCTCTATTTGGCCCATCATTTGGTTTTCTTGTGGGCTCTGGTACAATGTAGATGTCAGATTTGAGGTTGCAATTGGGTCTTTCCACTGGGACTAGCAGAGAAGCTCCGCTGTTTTGGTTCACCACTTATTTTTTTACAGCCCGCTGTTCTTTATAACTTACTGGTGAACACCACTTTCTCAAATATTGTTTTGGGCTGCTTCTGCAAACAATCTTCTGGCTCCAGATTAACTTTGTCCCAAGATTTTTGGACAGGGTATTAACAAAAGCTGAAAGTATATTAAAGGATGCAGGGAACTTCTTAGTTACACAACAGTTCTGTATGATGGCTCTCTAGTCTGGATGTGTTTCTTAATTTTAAAATAAATGCCCACTTTCACTCTTGGACCCCAGTTCTTTATCCCTTTCTAAAGTTTTTCCTAATCGTATTCCGCTGCCTAAACAGTCACTGCAGAGCAGGACAAGGATTCCCATCATGGCTCTTGAGCTGTTCTCCTTCAGTTCTTTCCACTTTGCCTGGTTCCTTGATGTGTAGTGATTACACCACAAAGCTACAGACTGTCCTTCAAAATCACAGGTTAGTGTGCATTGAAAGGAAAAAATGCACCTATTGTGGGATATGTTTAAAGCATTTTTGTAGTAAATAAATTAGTTTTCAGGCCGCAAAAAGCTTGCGGGAGCCTATAGTGGAATAACTTGGCATATGTCCTTAAAATCCCATTAAACCCATGTTTGTACATCATTGGTGGTATGTGTGTGTATGTGCGTGCAGGTGTATGCATATACAAGGAGTGCATGTTTGTGCGCGCGCATCTAATTAACCCCTCCCTATCCTGTTTCCTGCTAAAGTCTGTCAAAATGAAGGTTTCTTTCATCTAAAATTCTAACTCTGGCCTGGTTTGTTGTTTGTTCTCAACATCTGACAGAAACTGGGGAAAAGGAAGAGGGAATCTCATCCCCAGACTATGTGGAGATAGTCATTTACTGTGTGGGATTCTTCTTCATCGCCTGCATGGTGCTTACCGTCATTTTGTGTCGCATGAAGAGCACCAGCAAGAAGCCAGACTTCAGCAGCCAGCCAGCTGTGCACAAGCTGACCAAGCGTCTCCCTCTGCGTAGACAGGTAACAGAAAGTAGATAAAGAGATCTCAGAATCTTTTACACTAACAACCAGCCAGCTAGCCCAAATCAGTCCTGCTTCTGCACACTAGTGAGGGTACAGTCAGTGCAGACCATCCACCTCCTGTTACGTCCAAGCAGCAGTATGGGAGTGGGAAGGAGGATCTGGGATACTGCATAGCTAAAGAACATTACATCTGGGCTTGCTGCAGAGTAGGGAGGGAGGGAGGGAAGGGGATTCACAAGCAGATCTGAAGTAGATGGGAGGGCCAGTGAGGAGAGTGGATAAGGATAGAAGAGAGGAATGAGACACCTGAGACTTGCAGGAAGCACTAGTTCTGCACATGTCTCTAGATCAGATTAACAGTCACTGACAAGGCAGGTCTTTTCCTTGTTCCTTCACTGTACCTTTTGAACGGCACCTAGATGCTTCAAAGTGCAGTGACACAAGTTGTGATTGCATGTTATGGACACATGATATTGGTGTCAACGACAAACCAATAGAGGAGCAACCTCTCGCAGTCCTCAGCCCCCTGACGAAGGCGTTGCCGAAACGCGTTGGGGCGTTTCTCTATTAATAAAGCATATGTGACCATTACTACCACTCGCTTCTTGTGTTCCCACATGATATTGGTGTTCATTTTCCTCTCCTTTCCTTTCTGCCAATCTTGAGCAAATCTAGTGAATGTAAATTTTTGGCTAGTTTTGCTGGACTTGACATGCCAAGCCTTGCTGTACCTGTTCTATGGTGAGGCAATGTGAGTGTGTGAAGGAAGCTTGCACCGCTGCTGCTGCCTGTGCTGTGCCTGTCCTTTGAGGGACCGTGTACGTACAACACGTGTGTTTGAGGGAAACTTGCACTGCTGCTCTCCCATTGGAGAGATCACTTTTCATTGCTGCTATTGCAATAAGCGTTCTCCAGGACCAAGCAGGAAGTCAGTCCTCACTTATGGGTGACATCGGCGCCAATGGAGCCCCCGTGCGGAGCATTTCCCCAGCTTTCTATGAAAGCCTTTGGGAATACTACACGCATGCACGGTCCCCTTCCCGCCTAAAGGTGCCATCTTGCTCAGTCTCTCTTTTTCTGTGGAGCCCTTCGGATGTTTGTCCTAGTCACCCGGGAAAAGTTGACATTTTTTCGAAGATTTCTTCGCCTTTTTCTCCGAGTTGGACGCCGGTTCCCCTTCCCGCCGGGTTCGGTACACCGGTTTCGAGCCTGTTCTCTATTTTTCGTTTTTTGCTCTTCGTAGCTGGCGTTCACGCCCTTTTTTCTGTTTTCCCTGGAAGGCCGGTCTTTTGACCTCGCGGGGGCCCTTTTTTCCCCGATGGCTTCCAGTGGTTTCAAAAAGTGTGATCGGTGCAAGAAATTAATGTCTCTCACCGACACACACGACTGCTGCCTTTGGTGCCTTGGCCCAGATCAAGATCCCATGATCTGTGGCCCGTGTGGCAAAATGTCCACCAAGGCACTTCGAAGCCGTCAGCACCAGAAGGAAAGGATTTTTTTGGATTCTGCCTCCGGCTGGGCCTGGACCTCGTCTGAGGCCTCGACGTCTCGGGAGTCTGATCCCGAGCATTGCCGGGATTCCTCGGACAGGGGGTCCCCCGACCGGGAATGCAAGAAGAAGAAATGGCTCGTGAGGGCATCGTCGGAAGAGGTCCCTGGTTCCTCGAGGGCCAGGTCTAAGACCCCCGACCGCCATCCCAGGCCTTTGGAGCACGAGAAGCCGTCCAAAGTGCTTCATGTAGAGCCGAAGACCGTCAGACACGTAAGTCCTGTAGTCCTCGTGGACTCTCCTCCGAGGGAGCTGACATCGGGCCCGGTGCCGCTGGGGCCCGAGTTGGTGGCTGCTGAATCTCCTGAGCTTGGACTCAGGCTGACAGCCTTGGAGTGCAGATTGTCTGCCTTCATGGAGCAGCAGCGGGTACTGATGGCCAGCCTCACTGGTGCATCTGCCCTGACCACCTGGACATCGACGTCGAAGTCGACCCCGGAGACCGAGCCGATACTCGAGACCATGAAGGCTCGAAGTCGTCCTCGGTCAAGGTCTCCCTCGACCTCCTGCTCGGAACCGAGGGTGTCGACGCCGGTGCCTTTGGCGTCGGGGTGGGTGCCACCTTGACCCGCGCGGTAGGAGCCCCTCGACTCCTCTTCGGATGAGTCAGCCTAGGAGACGGAGGATGAGGAGTCCCCCGATACCTTCCGGACTCGGTGCGTCCCGTCGGACTCACCGCAGTCCGAGCCCCGGAGTAGGTCCCCACCAGAGGACACTCGGTTCTCGGAGTTCGTCAGGGACATAGCCAAGGCCTTGGCGATTCCCGCGGACCCCGAGGAGGAGCCTCGAGCCAAGGAGCTCGAGGCCCTCCAGTATGACTCTCTTCTGAAGGAGGCCTTTACTGTGCCGGTTCCTCCGATGCTGGAACGGCTCCTCTTCCGGATATGGGAGGCACCGGCCTCGGCGCCAGTCTTGAGCAAGCGAGTCGATTCCATTTATCGACTCCGTAAGAGCCCTGGCTTCCAAAAGGCGCAGCTGCCGCACCATTCCATGGTGGTGGAATCGGCCATGCATCGTCTGAAGAGCCAGAAGATGCACTCTGCGGTGCCCCCCGGCAGGGAGGCCCGGAACCTGGATGCTTTCGGCAGAAAGTGCTTCCAGGGCTCGATGCTTGCTTGCCGTGTCCAGTCATACCAGTTGTACATGGGCATGTTCCTCCGAGACCTGGCAAAGGAGCTTGCCGGGTTCTCTGCTGGCCTCTCCGGGGAACCTTTGCAGAGGTTCCAGTCTTTGTCTTCAGGAATCCGGGACTGTTCCAAATTCATGTCCCGAGCGGCCTACGATGGCTTCGAGGCGTCGGCTCGTGTGGCGGCCGCCGGCATCGCGGCCCGACGCCAGGCATGGCTGCAGTCATCAGACCTCGAGCCTTGGGTACAGGACAAGTTGGTTGATGTCCCTTGCCGAGGTGAGAACCTTTTTGGCAAACCCATGGCCGAGAAGGCGGCTGAGCTCGAAACCGAGCACCTGACCAGGACAAGACTGTCCAGAAAGACGTCTGCCCCTTCTCACAAAAAGAAGGGCTCGGGTAAAACGTCCTTCTACCCGAGAAAGGTGTCTGCCTACAAACCTTTCCCTCAATACCAGGCCTCCCCAGCTCCCCCTCAGGGGCAGCAGGCCAAGGGGCAGGGACATGGGCCCCATAGGCAGAAGACCCCCAAGCCTCCGGCTCCTGCTCCTACCCAGCAGGGAGGGGTTTTTTGACTCCCAAGGCATAGCCTCTCCATCCCTGCTGTCTCATCCCTGCACAGGAGGTCGCTTAGCCCTGTTTGCCCACAGGTGGCCACCCATTACAGGGGATGCTTGGGTCTTAAGCATCATTCACCAGGGCTATATGCTTCATTTCCAACAGCTACCTCCTGTCTACTTTCCAGGAGAACCTCTGAGGCCTCTCCTGCACACCAACCTCCTCCTCCAAGAACTTCAGGGTCTGCTTCTGGACAAGGCGGTGGAGCCGGTACCTCCTCGCCTACAAGGGCACGGGTTCTACTCCAGGTATTTTCTGGTGCCAAAGCGAACAGGAGGCCTAAGGCCTATTCTAGACCTCAGGAACCTCAACAAGTTCTTGGAGAAAGAGAAGTTCAAGATGCTTACTCTTGGAACACTTCTGCCCTACCTCCAGCAGAGAGATTGGCTTTGCTCCTTAGATCTAAAGGATGCGTACACTCACATCCTCATTCATCCAGACCACAGAAAGTACCTCAGATTCGTGGTGGGAGGAAACCATTACCAGTACAGGGTGCTGCCTTTTGGCCTAACTTCCGCCCCACGGGTCTTTACAAAGTGCCTAGCTGTGGTGGCGGCCTACTTGAGGACTCAAGGGATATTTGTCTTCCCCTGTCTGGACAACTGGCTCATCCGGGGTCAGACCTACCAGGAGGCCAGGCAGGCCACCTTCAGGACTGTCACACTCCTTCAAGACCTAGGCTTTGTCATAAACTTCGCAAAGTCCACTTTGCTCCCCTCCCAGAACCTCGAGTTCATAGGAGCATGGCTGGACTCTCTGCAAGCAAGGGCTTACTTGCCAGAGGACAGAGCTCAAAGGCTCATGAAGTTGGCATCCCGGTTTCTCAGTCTGCCGAGGGTTCCTGCCAGGCTCTGTCTGCAGCTCCTGGGACACATGGCATCGACTTTGCTCTTTTGCCTTCAGGCAAATGATGTTGCTGAGGGCTGTTTATCTTCCTGGCCAGGAGAACTTTCTGGCAGACCAGTTATGCAGAATTCTGCAGCCCCACGAGTGGAAGCTGCACCCTTTGGTGGTTCAACAGATTTTCCTAAAATGGGGACTTCCATCCATGGATCTCTTTGCCAGTCCCCTGAATCACCAACTGCCCAGGTTTTGTTCCAGGCAACCGCATCCCCTAAGGGTGGCGGCAGATGCCTTCCTGATTTCGTGGTCCCAGGGACTGCTATATGCATTTCCTCCCACGCCTCTGGTGGCCTGAACCTTGTTCAAGATTCTCAGGGACAAGGCCTCAGTACTTCTGGTTGCTCCCAGGTGGCCGAGGCAGCCCTGGTTCCCCCTGTTGCTTCAACTGGCAGTGGAGACACCCATGCCTCTGGGATTCCATCCCGACCTTCTCTCTCAGGATCAGGGTTCCCTTCTGCATCCCAATCTCAAATCTCTCCATCTGATGGCATGGAGGCTGCAAGGGTAGTCTTGGCTCAGGAAGTGGAAGTGGTGGTCTTGGCCTCTAGAAAGCAATCCACCAGGAAAACATATGCCCTGAAGTGGCGGAGGTTCTCCTTGTGGTGTCAGCAACGCAAGGAAGATCCTTTCGGCTGCACTGTGCCAGTAGTACTCCAGTACCTTCTTCACTTGTCCAATCAGGGCCTTAAGTCCAATTCTGTTCGGGTCCACCTCTCTGCCCAGGCAGCTCACCACTCAATGGTGGAGGGACACTGTCGGTTCACCCTTTGGTGTCCAGGTTTCTCAGAGGCTTACTGTTGCTCAAGCCTCCTCTCCGTCCACCGGCCCCTGAGTGGGAGTTGAATGTGGTCTTGCAGCAGCTTACTCGCCCACCTTTTGAATCCATGGCCACATGCCCTCTACGCTTCCTTTCCTGGAAGACTCTATTTCTAGTGGCCTTGACCTCGGCCAGGCAAGTGAGTGAACTTCAAGCCCTGGTCTGTGACAGGCCGTACACTCGCTTCTATAGGAACAGGATAGTCCTTAGGACTCATCCTAAGTTCCTCCCCAAGGTTGTCTCCTCTTTCCATCTCAACCAAGAGGTGGTTCTTCGAACATTCTTCCCTAGGCCCCATGCCAGCCGGGCTGAGACAGTCCTGCATACCCTGGACTGTAGGAGGGCCTTATCCTTCTACCTTGAGCGTATGCAGGGGCATAGGAGGGGCTACTCGGCTCTTCGTATCTTTTGACCCCAATAACTTGGGGGTACCTGTGTCCAAGCGTACCTTGTCCATCTGGGTGGCTGACTGTATCACCTGGGCTTACATGGCAGCTGACCTTCCTTTGCAGGGTCGGGTCACAGCCCACCGTGTCAGGGCAATGGCTGCCTCAGTAGCTTATCTCCGCTCTGTACCACTGGCAGACATCTGCAGGGCTGCAACTTGGTCCTCAAGCCAGAATTTTGCGGCCCATTACTGCCTGGAGAGGGAGTCCCGCAGGGACAGTGCTTTTGTTCAGGCAGTGCTCCGGAATCTCTTCGAGGTTTAGGCAACTCCTACCCTCCAGCCCTCTGGTTGGGCTACCCGGTGGAGGTATGTTTTCAGTGAAATCGTTTCTCTGATGCTGAGGCTAGAGGGAGCTCATTTTTCAGCTCTGGGTCCCCCCGGTAGCCTGAAGCTGGGGAGTCCCATAAGTGAGGACTGACTTCCTGCTTGGTCCTGGAGAAAGAGTAGTTACTCACCTGTAACAGGTGTTCTCCAGGAGCAGCAGGAATCAGTCCTCACAACCCTCCCTCCTCCCCTGGGAGTTGCAGTTGTACATAGTTTATTTTTACATTTTTTGTGTGCTGTTTTTTAGCTATGTCATTTGACTGAGCAAGATGGCACCTTTAGGCGGGATGGGGACCGCGCATGCGTGTAGTATTCCCAAAGGCTTTCATAGAAAGCTGGGGAAATGCTCCGCACGGGGGCTCCATCGGCGCCGATGTCACCCATAAGTG
Source organism: Ichthyophis bannanicus (assembly GCA_033557465.1). NCBI lineage: Eukaryota > Metazoa > Chordata > Amphibia > Gymnophiona > Ichthyophiidae > Ichthyophis > Ichthyophis bannanicus. The sequence continues at coordinate 1,023,983,878 of CM066034.1, read as the reverse complement.
AGGACTGATTCCTGCTGCTCCTGGAGAACACCTGTTACAGGTGAGTAACTACTCTTTACCAGCTCTGTACTTCTGAACAGAAACCCCATGATAATATGTAAAGTTTGTGGTATGAGAGAAAAGAATATTAAGACTCCAGATTCCTTGTACTTCAAGCTTTGTTCTTCCATTGATATGGGAAAGGAGTCCAGCAGTCTTAGGTCTCAACATGATGTCCATACTTCATAACCAAGCAGCACCTAAAGGGACTTCTGTAAGCAGACCTGAGAGATGTCTGTCAGATCCCTGTTCTTGGGCTGGTGACTTGCTAGCAGGCTGCTAACAGCTGAGGGCTGTGGCCATCATTGTGTGCCTGCCTTCTGTTTCCAGCAGTACATCAAGATACTGCCCCCATCCCATGCAGGTAACTGCCTGCAATCAGTTTTCTGGAAAACATCGTAGACTCATTCATGGAGTCTTTACTGTGACCACTGAGCACTGGTTTTCCTTTTTATCGGTTCACTGTAACTTCAAGAGCTAGTGGTGGAGCCATGGTGCTTGTCCGTGCACCGGTATTACTCATCATTGGAAAGCCGGGATCCTTGAATAGGGAATTTTATTTATGGTGTCATTTCATTGATCAGCGTCTTGCTGATGCAGTAGGTGGATGCCTTTTTACATTGGGCCGGATTTTCAAAGGCGTTTACACAGTTTACTGACCTGTAAACCGTGTAAATACCACTATAAAGTGATATTCAGCGGCACTCACATGGCTAGTGCTACTTGAATATCTGAGGATTCCACTGCTACGCGCCCTGGTGATAACCATTTAGCATCGGGGCAGAGTGGAGGCAGCACTTGTTGCTAAGCGGGCAGCGGCGATATTGAATCACTGCCCAGTTAGTGACCCACGAGTAAAGATAGGCCAGCTTTTCCTGCATCTATCTGTACCTGTGGGAGCTAACCGGGCATTGGCTCAATATCGCAGACCCGGATATTTGTTCACAATGTTACTTGTTATCGTTACTAAGCATAATTTACTCTGTTTTCTCTATTCATTGTGCTATGTAACATAGTTTGATATTTTGTTATATGTAAACTGCTTTGATTCCCCAGATAAAGCAGTGTAGAAAAACTGAAAGGCAAATAAATAAATATTCAATTCTGATGGCCGCATAAGGCCTCGGCATTGAATATCCGGGATTAAAGTTTAGCAGCGACCGCTATGTGCTTTAGAGGTGCATAACCATCACCGATGAATATTGGACCCATTATGTCCATCCATATAATTCTCTTTTATTATAATGGATAAGTGCATTATCTCGGTTAGATTAGTAAGTTTGGGGTGATATTCCTGTGCAGGCAGGCAGTGCTGTTAACGTGGCTACCTGCCAGCGCTAAATTTAAACCTGGTTATTCAATGCCAGGATCATATCCGTATCCAACATTGAATATCCGGGTTCACCGCATTGCCATGAGGCTAACTGGGTAGCAACGATATTGAGCTGCAGTCCAGTTAGCTACTAGCCAATGCAGCGAACGTTAGGCCAGAGTTTCCTGTGCCTCACTATCGCTATGTATCGCTAAATGGACAGCAGCTCAATATCGCTTCTGCCCGGTTAGCAATGGCTACAGTCTTCGCTCTGTTCTGGAGTGCCCCTGTAGCGCCCCGATGCTAACCACTTAGCATCGGGGCATGAAGAAGTGGCAGCCCAGGATATTCCGTGGTACCAACCATGTTAGTGCTGCTGAAGATCCTGTAGAACAGCATTTAACGGTTTGCAGGTCTGATATGGTCCCCCTGTATGTTTAGGTCTCTTATAAATTGCTTCAAGTAATTATGGACAAGGCAGTCTATATTAATCAAAATAAAGAGAGAAAATGAGGTAAAGCGAGAAGCACAGTGGTGTTTAGTGGCTTCTTTGAAGCAAAGCAAGTCAGTGAAGTTGCACAGACTCTTGGTGGTATCAGATGGTGTCGTCCTGAAACACTGCTTTCTAGTGAACACCCCTCTGAGCACATGCAGGTTGCCCTAGTTCACACTGACAGTCACGTTTCAGGGCTCTGCTCTGTTTTTCCACTGCGCAAGCAGTGCTTTTTGCAGGATTATCTTGTTTGCACCTTCTGTCCTTTATAGCTGTGTGCCTTAGTACTTTTTTCTGTTTTGATTAATTTTTAGATAGGTTTATTGACATTTCAGTTTTTAACTTTTGTCATTCATATCAACAGTTCTCTCTTGCAGCAACGTTTGATGGCCTTCATGGTTGTCGTCCCCTTTGTCTCCCCCCTCCTTGAGTAATTGTGGTTTCTTGGTAAGAAAAAATTATTTTCTTTGGTTTCACATCACCTCTTTTCAGGACTATGGCTGAAAAGAAGAACAGCCACTGGTAAGTATCTGGAGCAGGATCATGTTGTGTCCCCATCATAGAGGGTCATTGGGTTCAGACAGATGAGATTTCAGTCTTGTGTGAAAGAAAGAAAGAAATTGAGCTCCTTCAAGCGAGCACTAAACATGCTAAGAAGCAAAAGGACCATGGAGCCATGCTAACTGCCAGAGGCTTAAAACTGTCAAGGAAAACGTCAGCCCCCTTGGTACTGAAGCCTGTGGGTAAGTCCAGAAAGTGAGATTCCATTTGTTCTCCCAGCATTCACCAAAAAAAATGGACTCTAAGCAATTGCACACACAGCCTAGGAGAAAGATTGCCAAGGGAAGGAAAAAGTTGTTCAGCACCAATCGTTTGCATTTTTCAACTCTGAGAACTGGAGGATTCTGGAGGCAGCGCTGCCATCCGTAAAGCAGCTACATGTGGACCGAAGCTCTTCCTCTTGCCCTGTATGCTTCAGAATCCCAGCTTTGAGCTTCATGACTCCTTGAAGGAAATCAGTCTTCCTGCTGAGCCACGTCAATTTCTGGTTCAGCAATTTTCAAGGAGGAACTGCAGAGTTAAGTAGCATAAATGGCCAACCAACATATGAAGTTCTATGGACAGCAAGTATCTAGTGGCCCACGTCTAGTGTTGCTGCATCCCCTGTATTGCTGAGTACTTTGCCTAGCTTGAAGCATCAAAGCTCGACATTGGCGCTGAGTGTGCTGAGCAGTAGTCATACAGCTTCCAGGAGGAAGGTCAATTTAAATGTTCATTGATCCTTAGCTTCAATTGCTACTACTAATACTTATTTGTATAGCGCTGCAAGTTGTAGGCAGTGCTTTACATATAGATGTAAGACACAGACTCTGCTCATTAGAGCTTACAATTTAATCAAGACGAACATCACAAAACTGGAGACTAGTGTCATCCACTGGTGCATAGGCAGTCGATTCTACAATCAGCACATCCTCAGTAGTCATTGTCTGTCTATAAAGAGGATGGCTTTGAGCAGTCATTGGAGTCATCTTATGAGCCAGAAGAGGTTTATCCCAAAGAAAAATTTTCTTGAACCTCCCTCGGGGCCCCTCTTCTTCATGGACAGGAAGTAAATATACATCTGAACATCTGCCTTCTCTGATTTTGCAGATAATAGCCCAGTCAAAGATCCCTATTCAGCTGCAGATTGAGGAAGAGCCCAGGATATCCTTACTCAACCACCTCAAATTATTGGAAAGACCAAAAGACATGCAAGAAAATGTGGGAAACTCCATACCCTGTCATCCTGAATAGACGCCAATTATTGTGTTCAGGTGGCTTGCCACAGCAATCTGCTTTGGTTAACATGCCAAGAAGTGTATGTAGCATGCTCTCATAGCATGAATGTCAGGCCTGGGATCATTTTGGGTGTAAGCATTTTCGGAATGCTATGCTCCAGTCCTTCACAGCATCCTACCAGACCTATGTTGTCAACTTGAACACCATTCTGGAAACGATAAAGGGACTTTGTTGATCACCTTCCTCAAGAGGATTAAGATGAAGTCCATTTAGTGCTGGATGAATGTGAGGAGTATGAGAAGTGGCTTGATAACTTGCCTTGCATCGTAGGGAATCCTTCTGGATAGGATGACTATTTTATACATGCTTTTAAATAAATAGAAAACATTTCAAAGATCACCATTTGATGTTTTAGTCTTCTCTTCAGTGCTACCTCCAAACCATCCCATTGGGCGGTTTGCTACTCAAGTCATTTTGGGGTTCTTGTGCCTCCTAGAGAGCAACAGAGCTTCCGACCTCACTTACATGAAGGAAGAAACTCTATATTAGAATTACATAGTAGATGATAGCAGAAAAAGATTGAAATGGCGCATCTAGTTTGCCTAAAAAAGTAATTAGAACCCTTACTGCCATTCTGTGCAGGCTATCCCCACCCCCTCCCCTTCCCATGCTTTAAGTGCAAAGTCATTTTCTAAGCTCAGCTTTACTGTCTCATTAAACTGAGGTATTCATAGCCAGCATTCCCTCCTTCTTTCCACAGAAATGCTGTTTTGGAGGTTGTATGCAAACTTTTGTTCTTAATTTTCTTCTGTTGGATCCTGGAAATTACTTTACAAAGCTTTAGACTACATCTATTGGAAAGCCATCCAAAAATGCCCATCAATAAGAGCATCAACTCTCAGGGCACAATAAGAATTAGTCTTCTCTAGGAATAAGCACGAAGTTGGTCCTTGCATATGAGTGACATAGGCACCGACTGAGCCTGCGCAGTAACCTCTCCCCAGCTTTCGAAGAAAGCTTTTGGGAGATATATCACACATGCATGGTCCACTTCCCGCCAAGGGTTCCATCTTGCCTCAGTCTCCTTTCTTCCACGGAGCCCATCGGATGTGTGTCTTTTTCCCCTGGAAAAAGTTTATTTTTTTCTCTGTCTTTTTTTGTTTTTCGGATCGATTTTCCTTTCTCTGGTTTGCTAACCGGTACCCTTCTCGCCTCCTGGGTCTGCTCGCTTCGGCATCGTGTTTTTTTCTTCGGGTTCTTCTTTTTTCAATCATATTTTTCTCCTGATGCATGGGTTTTCTTTCTGGCCGGGCCAGTTGAGTTTGACCTTGTGGGGGCCGTATTCCACGCTATGGCTTTGGTCAGTGGCTTCAAGCCCTTAATCTTTGTGCACATAACTTGTCATGCACAAACCCGAATGACTATTGCCTTTGGTGCCTCGTGGCAGACCATGATCCCTCAGCTTGCACACTCTGGCAGCAGATTACCCCCAGGGCCCTCCGAGGCTGTAAGAAGCAGCACGCCAGAAATATAAAAGCAGAAATCCAGGTGAAATGTACACGATAAGGGGAGCGAGATTGGTGTGCACGGACCAGGAGAAGGACCTTGGTGTGATTATTTCTGCGGATCTCAAGGTGGCAAAACAGTGCGACAAGGCGGTGGCAAAGGCCAGGAGGATGTTGGGTTGCATACAAAGAGGAATTACCAGCAGAAAGGAAGAGGTACTTATGCCACTGTATAAGTCACTGGTGAGGCCTCACTTGGAATACTGTGTTCAGTTTTGGAGACCATATCTTGCAAAGGATATAAAAGGACTGGAAACTGTTCAGAGGAAGGCGACCAAAATGATTTGGAGCCTGCGTCAGAAGCCTTATGAGAAGAGACTTGAAGACCTAAATATGTACACTCTGGAGGAAATGAGGGACAGGGGAGATATGATTCAGACCTTTAAATACTTAGAGAAATAATGAACAAACAAACCTCTTCCAAAGACGGGGTAGCTGTAAAACTAGAGGGCATAATATGAGGCTGCAAGGGGGTAAATTGAAAGGCAATGTCAGGAAATATCTTTTCACTGAAAGGATGGTGGATGCTTTGAATACCCTCCTGATGGAAGTTGTTGGGGCAAATACAGTGACAGAATTCAAAATGGCATGGAACAGGCACAGTAGATTCCTTTACAGCAACAGGATAAAATCAAAATAAACTTAACTAACTAATTTTTCAACATACAGGGGTGTCCTACATGGAGCGGTGGGTTCACCCCTAAAACAAAGACATGGGGAGGGGTGGTCTGCACGGAGAGGCAGGTGCACCTACTCTTGCCATCTTACTGGGCAGACTTAATGGACCATACTGGTCTTTATCTGCCGTCATTTATTATGTTACTATGTTACTTTAATAATGGTTTCTGGACCTTTCCTCCAGGAATTTGTCCAAACCTTTTTTCAACTCTGCTACACTAACAGCTTTTACTACATCCTCCGATAGCAAATTCCAGAGTTTAATTACATGTTGAGTGAAAAAAATATTTTCTCTTATTGGTCTTAAATAGGTTACCCAGTAGCTTCATTGCATGTCCCCTAGTCTTTCTACATTTCGATGGCATAAACTATCAAACTACTTTTACCTGTTCTACTCCATTCATTAATTTATAGACCTCTATCATATCACCCCTCAGCCGTCTCTTTTGCAAGTTGACAAGTCCTAACCTTTTAAGTCTTTCCTCCTAAGGGTATTCTTCCATCCCCTTTACCATTTTGGTGGCTCTTCTTATTTATTTATTTGCAAATCTTTTATATACCGCCATTTCTCTGTACCTTTTCTATTTCTGCTATATCCTTTTTAAAATATGGTGACCAGAATTGCACACAATATTCAAGGTGCGGTCGCACCATGGAATAGTACAGAGGCATTATAATATCCTTTGTTTTATTCTCCATTTCTTTCCTTATTCTATTTACTTTCTTGGCTGTTACTGCGCACTGGGCAGAGGTTTTTAACGTATTATCCACGACGACGTGTAAATCCTTTTCCTGGCTGCTTGTTTCTAATGTGGAATCTTGCATTGAGTAACTGTAGTTTACAGGGTTCTTCTCTAAGTGCATAACTTTGCACTTGTCTATATTAAATTTCATCTGCAATTTGGATGCCCAGTATCCCAATTTTTCAATGTCCTCTTGCAATATTTCACAATCTTCTTGTGTTTAGCAACTTAAATAATTTTGTTTCCTCTGCAAATTTGATCACCTCACTCATTTCCATTTCCACGTCATTTATGAAGATATTAGAAAGCAGCAGGCCCAGCACAGATCCCCTGGGGTACTCCACTATTCACCTTTCTCCATTGCGAAAATTGGGCATTTAGCCCTACTCTTTGCTTTCTATCTTTTAACCAGTTTGTGATGCACAATAGTACACTGCCTCCTATCCCATGACTTTTTAATATTGACAAGGGTCTCTCATGTGGGACTTTGTCCAAGGCTTTCTGAAAATCCAGATACCCTATATCAACCAGCTCACCTTTATCTACCTGTTTTTTCACACCTTCAAAGAAATGTAACAGATCAATAAGACGAGATGAGGGGGGATGGGGAGTATGTGTGTATGAGACATGGGAACCATCGGGGGTGTGTATGTGTCGTGGTTGCATGCATGTGTGTGTATGTCATGGGGGTGACAGAGGAGTGTGTGTGTGTGCCCTGTGTGATGGGGGGGGGGTGTTGGCAGATGCATGCATATGTGTGTGTGTGTGAGTGTGAGATGGGAGCTATCAGGGGTGTGTATGTATGTGTGTGTGTGTCGTGTGGGTTGCCAGAAGTTGCATGCATGTGTGTATTGTCACGACTTTGTGGGCCCTAGGCGGTTGCCTAGGTAAATGAAGTGGTGAGAGTCTTTTATTTATAAGAGTGCCTATGGGTGTAGTTGTGATATGGGCAAAAATAACTTCAGCCGAGCAGTAATATAGGCACGCAGGATTTTATTCTCCACAAGGCCAAAAGGAACCTTTACACACAGTCCCAAATATTCAACACAAAGGCAGGTAATTTCCAGAAAAACAAGTAACAAAATAAACAGCTTCCAAATGCAGCTTGTTACTGAACTCAAACCAAGTATTTCTTCATACCATTGAAACAAGGTTGGAAATAAAAACCTCCTTTCCAAAAATGGTTTTAAAACATTTGCAGTCTCTTCAGCAAAACAGCAGTGCCAAACTTTCTCTGCAAAAGGTTTTCTTTTTCTTTCTCAAACCAGGTTTCTTTATTTGCCCTTCTAGCAGACTTAATATACTTTGTGTGCAGCCTTTCACATTAAGGGTTAAGCTTCTCAGGCTTACTAGCCAACCTAATTTGCATAGGCCCCTCGGCTCAGCCTTTGAACACGGCTGCTAGTTTCATGCTTTCAAAAACCTCTTTAGTTACTGTAATGAAACAGGAAGACATTCCATTTCTGTCTCAGAACTAAGCTCTTGGTTTATAGCACTTTCAAAATCCATGCTCTCAGGTTCAGACTCTGTTAAAACAGCCTCATGTTTAAAACCAGCTATCTCTGGCTGCAAACGGTCTAACAATCTAAGAACCTTCTTTAAGGCAGTATCTCTCTTCTTCTGGGTAATGCCTTTTCTCTCATACAATTCCTTACTCTTAGAATGGTTAAAAGTCTTAGCCACGCTCACCTTATTTTGTGGAGATAAGCACCTGGCTGTCCTTGCAGCTGTTGGCTCAATCTCTGTAAAATCTTCTAGGAAACGTTGTGGATTACCCACATGGTCTGTGAACTCTCCCTGGCCAGCTTTAAAACCCTTGGCTGGTTTTGTCTTTCTGCTTGGAAACTCAGGTAAGGTTTCTTTCACCCTTGGAGTGCCTCTCTTTGGTAATATCTTTGGGTTCTCAGAGCTTCTTCCCTTCCTGAAATTCTCTGACCCAATTACCTTAGAGCTGGTTTCAGGACTGGAACTTCTGTCTCTCCTTTCTCTTTCAGTAGAGGATTCAGCGTCAGTGGAAACTGGTCTCCTAAAGCTCCTTCCCTTAAGGTTGCCTTTCCCTGCAGTGTACCTCCGTTCTGCTCTCTGAGCACCTCCCTCTCGGGCACTTCTAGGCTGGGCAGTTTGAGGACCTCTCTGCTGGGCTTTCCAGATATTTCCACAAGCTCCTTCCCTTCTGCTTGGGATTCCTCTCTGAACTCCTGCACCTCCTGCTTCCTCCAGCTTCTCCCTGGCTTCCTCTTACTTCTCCCCGGCTTCCTCCCTTCTCTGTTCAAAGTTCCGGTGTTTATACCTGCAGTTTCTCTCACTGCCTGCTGACTCCACCCCTTGCACTCCCTCGTGCACGGGCTTGGTTACTAGGGAACTAGGGCGTTTCCCTTGCCTACCAGCTTTCTGTGTGGAGTTTTTTTCAGATTCAGAAGTTTTAACCCCTGAACTTCTGGTTTCTCTGTCTTTCACTGGGAAAATCCCTGGATTTCTCTCCTCTCTCTTATGCTCTTCCTGGCCTGCGCCGTCACAGTATGTCATGGGGGTGACAGAGGAGTGTGTATGTGTGCCCAGTGTGATGGGGGGGGGGGGGTGTTGGCAGATGCATGCATGTGTGTATATCATGGGGAATTCCCATCTCTACCCATCAGTACCCTCCTTTCTGTGCTCTCTTTCCCTTCACCCAGCAGTACACTATCCCCCTCCCCTTCCCTCCCAACAAACCTTGCACTCTATCATGTCCCTGCCTTTTACCCGCTTGCTTGCACTTTTTCAAATCTAAGTCCCTCCTCTAACCCTGCTCCTCCCCAATGCGCTGCTCCTTTTCTCTCCCCTCCTCCCTTCTCTCTAGCCCCACCTATTCTCATGTATTCTCTGCCTCCCTCCTCTAACCGCCAGGCCTGCTCTCTGTTTCGCTCCCAGCTCTCTGCCAGCCAGGCCTCAGCCTTGCATATCATGCCAGCGAAACATAGGCCCTTCACTGATGGAACCCAGCGCCTCCCACTGGCGGCTTCTGGCTGCATCCCTGTTCTTCATGCCAGTGAGACGTGGGGCTTTTCACTGGTAACTTCAGCTGCAGCCCCCCTTTTCATGCTAGTGGGACAAGGTGCCTCCCACTGGCATCTTCAGGTTGCAACCCGATTCTTCATGCTGGCGAGACATGGGCCCTCATGCCGGCAATTATGATCTCTAGCCCAAGCTCCCTCCCCTTTCATGCTGACGGACCAAGGCTCCCACTGCTTTTCCACCTGCTGCGTCGGCGCAAGGGGAGGATCATAACCATCTGTTTGTGCGTGCTTGTGCTTACGGAGAGAGACAAACTCCTAAACAAACAAAATGAATCAATCCTTCTCAATATGTGCTATCACTTATGTAAAAGTTGTATAAAAAAACAATATAAGGTGATACCTTTTCACTGGATTAACTTAATATATTTTTTGACTAGCTTTCAACCTTCAAAAGCTAGTCAGAAAAATGCAGTGCTTATAGTCCATAATAGGACATCGCCTCCTTTCCTGTGACATTTTATTTCTTCAGGAGGGACTTTGTCAAATGCCTTCTGAAAATTCAGATATATACCTTTTATGTATGTATTTATTCACCTTCAAAAAATGTAGCAAGACTTGGTTAAAAAAAACTTCCCTTGACTAAATCCATGTTGGCTTCGTCCCATCAAGCTATGATTATCCACATGTTGAATTATTTTGTTCTTTGTAATAGCTTCTACCAGTTTGCCTAGCACTGAATCAGGCTCGTTAGTCTGTAATGTCCCAGGTCAACCGTCCATCCTACAATGTTTAAGTAGCATAGACCTTTTTATTGATAGGTTACAAATTACTAATAGTAGGGCTGCAGTTTAATTTTTTAGTTATTTCAGTACTGTGGGGTATATTTGCTACTCTAGGTTATCAATTTGTCCTGTTACATTTGAGCTTTGATTCAGTTCCTCTGAATTGTCGCTATTAAATATCATTTCTGCATCTATAACTTCCTTACAGTTTTCTCCATAAAAACCAAAACAAAGAATCTGTGTATCCTCTTCACTATGTCTTTGCCTCCTTTAATCCCTTGACCTTCCAATTGTTCAGCCGACCTCCTAATAGGCTGGATTGCAGGGGATCCATCAAGTGCTGCCTGGCGTGGACCCTTGGAAGATTCACCCACAAACTGGTATTGTTGTTCTGACAAAGAATTGTGCAGTTAGATAAACTATATAATATCTCCTTCACTTTACACCCAAGCAGGTTTGATAATTAAGGGCATATCATAACCCATGTTATCAGGGCCACGGCTGTGTTTATGGCCCAACTGAAGTCAACCTCTCTGCAGGGCTGCGATGTGGGCTTCAGTTCACATGTTTACATCACAGTATTTTTTGGAGATGAACTCTTGGTGCAGCAGATTTGAGGAGTCTCTCCTCCAGGATCTCTGAGTGTCAGTGTCTTGAGTCCAACTCCTCATGTTGCAGTTTTATTTTTTCATTGTCAGCCTATTATAGGAACAAAAGAGAAGTTCAAATCTCATTAAAAATAACTGTTTTCCCCTGTTGGTGGTTTAATGTTTCCCCCTTTTTTTTTGCTTGAAGTCTGCTTTTAGCTTAGGAGAGCCACCTGTGTGCCCAGGTGAACTGCTGGATTTTAGAGGAAACAAAATTGCTTATTTATTAATTTAGTAGTATTTAGCTCATGCCTTTTCAGTAGTAGATAAAGAAGGCAAGTTAGTCATGTACTGTATTTCCCTGTCCCCAGAGGACTCACAATCTGTGGTTGTAACTGAGGCAGTGGAGGACTAAGTGACTTGCCGAAGGCCACAAGAAGAGTCGGTGGGATTCAAACCCTGGCCTTCGTGATCCCAGGTTGCTGCCCTATAACACATGTTCTTCAAAGACAGCAGTTTACAAGCTGCACACATCCTTCTTCTTTTTTGCTGGAGTTAAATTCATGAGCTTAATTACAGAACCAAGGCATGCTGTTTGGTTGTGGGAATATATGGGAGCTATCATGCATGCCCAGCGAGATCCTCGGACCTTCTCTAGAAAGCTTTCTCAGTTGGTTTCATCAGGTGATATTGCCTGTCTGTGACCTGTAAACGTCTGTCTTCAGAGTGCACTTGTTACAGGTAAGTCGCTTTGGTTTATACTGTCGTCTGCTCTTGCTTAATTCTGGCTCCACCTCAACAATCTTCATCAAATACAGTTGCCTCTCTATAAAGTACCTTGAGTATCGTGCAGTGAAAGAGTCAGCTTAAGCATTCTGACCTCTTACAAATAAATGAGTTCATATCATTCCTGGTGTAATAATGCTGTAGTTTCTCCCTGTGCTTTGGTTATTAACTTGTAGAAACACTACTCCTGATCGCTTGTAATGGCTGCTTGTAGGTGCTGGTTCACTGATTGTGTTTGATATGATATTTGAATCCTTTATGAAAAAGTTGGTTTGGTGATTGAAATTTTGTGTTCCCAGGAACTGAGAACAGTAAACATAATCTGGGGTAGCTAAACTTCGGGCCTTATTCCCATCTGCCTTGGGAGTTGGAGATACGTATGGTCCGCTTTAAAGCTGAGGCTGCAGCTGCCAGAGCAAAGAGCTGGAGCAACATGAAAGCTGTGAGCAGGATGCAGCAGTTCAGATAGCGCAGACCTAAGATCTGGGGTCTGATGTCTCCAATAACTAGTACTGCATGGGATAGGAAAGCAGAAGATAGGTAACTGAGGCTATGTAAGGTAGCTTTTGTAATACACGGTTACCTAAAGCTTATCGTAGGTAGCAGAGAGATCTTTCCTAGGGTTATGTTTGTGGCTTTGAGCTGTTCTCATGAGCTGACATTAAGCTGGCTGGGGTGACTCTCTTCCATCTCATTGTTGTCCCTGGACCAAGATCACATCTCTTGTCCTCTGCTTCTTCTCTCTCCATAACAGGTGTCTGCAGACTCTAGCTCCTCCATGAATTCCAACACTCCCTTGGTGCGGATCACCACCCGTCTCTCCTCTACCAACGACACTCCCATGCTGTCTGGAGTTTCTGAATATGAGCTGCCTGAGGACCCTGCCTGGGAATTTTCACGAGAGAAGTTAGTATTCCGAGACCTGGGAAAGAGGCAGAGTATTGGTGCAGTGGAGTAGCCTAATGGTTAGAGCACTGGCTTGGGAACCAAGAGACCAGGGATCAATTCCTACCAGCACTCCTTGTGGCCTTGGGCAAGTCACTTAACCCTTCATTGCCTCAGAAAAATCCAAGTTATCAATGTCCCTGTTCAGGGGCGGCCCAAGGGGGGTGCGGGGCCATGTGCGGAGACTCGGTGCGGGGCCTCATTTGCATAAGTGGCCTTATTTGCATAATGCTAACATTCATTAAGAGACATGTTTACTAAAAGTTAGTGAGTGTACGGATAAAGACAGACTAAAAGATTTCTACATTACTATAATCCAGTGCCAACCGCCAGGCACATTAGGAACTACTACAAACACTGCCCATTTAGAACCCATAGCAAACCCGCCGTATCCTAACAGCACTACCAGGACTCAGAAAGCACCATACCCTACCTATCAAAAGGCAACACTGCAAATATTAAACCAATACATTTCAGAGAACAACAATACATGACCTACTGGGGAAAGAGAACAAGTGGCAATGTCAAATAGGAATTACATAAACAGAATACCTCAGCTCAGTTACACATGCAGAACATAGACCATCACCAAACAAGGAATCACAATTTAGAAACAGGAAGGCAATAATTAAACTGGGAACCCCAAAAGCCAAACTTGGAATGTACAACAACAACACTGTAGAAATAAAACTATAAATTAATTTCCTCTTGTACCAAACAAAGCGCAGAAGTTAATGATGCACATTTCCCAGAGCTTTCATATTCCAGTTAATAAATTCAAAATAAAGAGATATCTTTTTCTACCTTTCGTGCATTTTTTTTCAGTTGCAATTGCTCCAGCCACTTTCTTCTGGTTTCTTCATGTTTTCTGCTAACTCTCCATCATCTGCTGTCCATTTGTCCTTTCTTCTCTCTTCTAGTTTTTTTTCCATTCTCTCTCTCTACATCTGCTTTAACATACTAATCTTTCTCCTTTTGCTCTTTCCTCATTCCTATTTCATCCACTCAAATTTTACCCCTCCATCCTCAATCCCCACTTACTCTCCCAATACCCGGCTAAGTGTAGATTTTTTATCCCTCCCACACAAAATATTTTTCCCCTCTCCATTTTACTCTCCCAGCCCCATCCCATTCTAATCCTCCCCCAACATCAGCTCCCTTCTAGTTCCAGCCTCACCCAGCATCCATTCCCTTCTAGTCCCTGCATCAGCCCATTTCCAGTCCTAGCCCCCCATCAGCCCATTTCCAGTCCTAGCAACCCCCCAACCCAATACCAGTCCTAACCCCCCCATCAACCCACTTCCAGTCCTAACCCCCCATAGCCCATTGCCAGTCCTAACCCCCCCATCAGCCCACAGCCCATTACCAGTCCTAACCCCATCAGCCCACCTCAAGACCTAACCCCTCCCCATCAGCCCATTTCCTGTCCTAGCCCCCCCATAGCCCATTATCAGTCCTAACACCCCCCCCCATAGCCCATTACCAGTCCTAACCCCATCAGCCCACCTCCAGTGTTAACCCCCATCAGCCCATTTCCAGTCCTAGCCCCCCCCATAGCCCATTACCAGTCCTAACCCCTTCAGCCCACTTCCAGTCTTAATCCCCCCTGCCCATTTCCAGTCCTAGCAACCCCCACAACCCATTACGAGTCCTAGCCCCCCATAGCCCACTCCCAGTCCTAATCCCACCAGCCCATTTCCAGTCCTAATCCCCATCACCCAATTTTCAGTTTAAGCGCCCCCATACCCCATTACCAGTCCTAACCTCCCCATCAGCCCACTCCCAGTCCTAATCCCACCAGCCCATATACAGATTTAGCTCCCCCATAGCCCATCACCACTCCTAATCCCCCCCCCCAGACCATCACCACTCCTAATCCCCCCCCCAGCCCATCACCACTCCTAATCCCCCCCCAGCCTAGCCTAGCCCAGGGACATTTTTTTAAAAAAAGAAGCTCTTCTCCGGCTGCCGTGACCGCCGCGGCAGAATCGAGTGTGCCGCGGGGCCCCCCCTGCCCAGCAAAGCCTGCCCTCCCCTTTATCACCTCTGTCTTCGCAGCTTCAGTCAAACGTGCCGGCTTTCAGAGCGCGAGAGGACCAGTTTCCAGTATAGCATACCACTCTGCGCTTTCTATCCCAAACCTCTCATGCTCATGTGCGCAAACATTCAGCAGGTCTACATTCTACACTGGCCTACTGTCCTGCAAGACCGAGTGGACCGGACTGGGTAGACGTGAATCGATTGCTTACTCTTTCAAAAAATATAAGGACCAGGGGACACGCCACGAGGTCACAAAGTAGTATATTTAAAACAGATAGATAAGAGAACATATTTTTTCTTTCAGTGTATAATTAATTTTTGGAACTCATTGCTGGAAGGCAGTAAAAGCAGGTGGTGTAGCTGGGTTTAAAAAAAGGTTTGGACAAATTCCTGGAGGAAAAAGTCCATAAACAGTTATGAAGGTAGTCCAAGAGAAAACCACTGCAAATCCCTGGGGACAGGTAGCATGGAATTGACTACTTGTGGGACATGCCAGGTACTCGTGACCTGGATTGGCCACTGTTGTAAATAAGGTGCGTGACTTTGTGGACCTTTGATCTGAGCTAGTTACGGCAGCTCTTATGATTAATTTAATTTAGTGCATCCATTTATATCATGCCTATAACTCCAGATTCTAGGTGGGTTACAACAGTTAAAAGGGTACTTAAACACAATACAACCCTTACAATTTCATTTCATATTCCTGATCAGGATTCCTAACAAAGGATCTCCTGACTAGGTTCATGTTCAGTAACTGTTGAAACGCCATATAATATAGGCAACCCATTCCATTGCACAGCAGCAGCATAAGCAATCTATCCAGTCACCTCTTGAACTTAATGTTCACTGATGGAATGGCCAGAAACCGGCTCTTCCCTAATCAGGACTTTCTGAGGGTTTTATTAAGCAACACAGTGTCTCCCATGTAGGCAGGAATATAACCTTGTAATCTTTTAAATATAAAGCATAATGCTTTAAAAGTAAATCTGGCTGATAATGCAATTTCGTAAGGGAGGGTGTAGCCCTATTATATCTTTTCCCATTAAAATGAGCTTAGCTGCTATATTTTATAACACTTGCAGATGCAAGAAAAGTTTCTGAGCAATACTTAAATAAACAATATTTCAGTAACCCAATTGCTCTTAAGAGCAGTGCATTTGGATTCTTGCCAGGGTCCTCAGGGTCTGGTTGGACATTGGAAACTCTAGCCTGACATGCCCACAGATACGTGTGCCTAGGGATGCAATATATTAACTATTGATACAATTAAATGGCAAGTAAAATTTTGCCATATATAGTTGATTAAGGGTTTCTCTTTCCTCTGTTGGAGACTATATACTGGCCAGAAACGGGAGCATGCGAGCATGTTGAAGAAGGAGCAGGGCTTGGGCCATTCAGAGTGCAACATAGTAAACTTCCATCTCATCCTGCTAGCCTAGTTTGTACTAGTGGGTTATGTCCCCCTGCCAGCAGATGATGGAGACAGAGAAAGTGCTGAAGTCTTCAGTGAGCATGCCTTGGTACATGTAGCTGCACCCCTAAGGGTTGCCTTCAGTATTCTCTGTGTCTCCAGCAGATGTGGATGCTTTTTAGCCTTACTCCTGACAGTCACCTTGAGGGTTCCCTGTCAGCAGTCCTTCATCCAGTCCATTTGACTCCGTGGAAATCTCCAGAGCACACAGGAGGTGTTCTCTTGGAATTTCCAACAGCATTGGGTACAGCTCCTGATCAAGGGGATCAGTGAAGCTCCCCATCTTTAGGAGAGGGGGAGGACTCCTGGTTATGAGGACCTGTGGAGCCGCAGCACCAGCCTTAAGTACTCTCCGGACTTCAAGAAAGCATTGAAGTCCGGAGAGTACATTGGAGTGGCCTAGTGGTTGGGGCAAGGTACTTCAGGCCGGAAGGTCGGGGGTTCAAATCCCTCTAGAGGACAGCAACCTTGAGCCGGAAGGACTGGGGTTTCTAGTCCCACAGGTGCTCCTTGTGGTCTTGGGCAAGCCACTTAACCCTCCATAGCCCGTAAAATAGTTATCTCCAAGTTATAATGCCCTGTTCAATGTAATTTCAGTTTGTTCAATATAAACCGCACTGGTGCAGAGTAGCGCAGTATATAAGAGAATGTAAATAAATAAATTAAAACATTGTTAAAAAAAAAAAAAGGAACTGCAGAGTGGACCAACGTTTATGCTGACTGGCTCTCCTCGCACATCGGGATCGCAAAGAGTAGTCTGCCTCTGCCACCCCCTCCCCCCCCTTCTCAATCGCTACCGGGACCACCTTCACCTAGGTGCATAACTTTGCACTTATCAACATTAAATTTCATCTGCCATTTGGATGCCCAGTCTTCCAATTATCAAGATCCTCTTGCAATTTTTCACAGTCCTCATGGGTTTTAACAACTTTGAATAATTTTGTGTCATCTGCAAATTTGATTACCTCACTTGTTATTCCCATTTCCAGGTCATTTATAAATATGTTACCAAGCAGCGGACCCAGCACAGATCCCTGGGGTACACCACTATTCACCTTTCTCCATTTGGAAATTGGCCATTCAGCCCTACCCTCTGCTTTCTATCTTTTAACCAGTTTCTGATCCACAGTAGTACACTGCCTCCTATACCATGACATTTTAATTTTGCCAAAAGTATCTGATGAGGGACCTTGTCAAAGGCTTTCTGATAATCCAGATACACTATATCAACCGACTGTCTACCTGTTTATTCACACCTTCAAAAAAACATAACAGATTAGTAAGACAAAGATCTTCCTTGTCTAAAGCCATATTGGCTGTCTCCCATTAAGCCATGACTTATCTACATGTTCAGTAATTTTGTTCTTTATGATGGTTTCTACCATTTTTCCCGGTACTGAAGTCAGGCTCACCAGTCTGTAGTTTTCCGGATCACCCCTGGAACCCTTTTTAAAAATTGGTGTTACATTGGCGATCCTCCAATCTTCAGGTATTAGAGATGATTTTAATGATAGTTCACAGATTACTGATAGCAGTTCTGCAATCTCATATTTCAGTTCTTTCAACACCCTTGGATGTATACCATCCTGTTTAGGTGATTTGCTACACTTCAGTTTATCAAATAGTTGTAATACATCTTCTCAGTGTATTGATATTTCTTTCAATTCTTCTGTGGCATCACCTTTAAATACCATTTCAGTCATGGGTAACATCCCTACATCTTCCTCAGTAAAGACCGAAGCAAAGAATTCATTCAGTCTCTCCGCTATGGCCTTGCCCCCTCTTAATGTCCCCTTCACCCCTCTATTATCTAATGGTCCATCTGACACTCTCAAAGGTTTTTTGCTACAAATGTACTTGAAAAAGTCTCTCTTACGCATTTTTGCTTTCACAGCAAGCTTCTCAAATTCTCTCTTTCCTGCCTTATCAATGCCTTGCATCTAACTTGCTAGTGCTTACGTTGTTTCCAGTTTTCGTCATTCGGCTCCTTTTCCATTTCCTGAAAGATCCTTTTTTGGCAACAACAGCCTCTCTGACCTCACTTTTAAACCATGCTGGTAGTTTTTTGGACTTCCTTCCACTTTTCTTAAAGCATGGAATACAGCTGGTCTGGGCTTTCAAGGTAATATTTTTAAACACCCATGCTTGATGTAAATCTTTAACCTTTGCAACTGCTGCTATTAATTTTTTCTTAAATATTTTCCTCATTTTATCATAGTCTCCCTTTTGAAAGTTAAAAGGTAGTACTGTGGATTTCCTTACCGTCCTTCTTCCATTTATTAAATGAAACGCGATTATGCTATGATCACTTTTGCCAGGTGGCCCTAATACTCTTATCTCTTGCATCAGATCTTGTGTTCCACTAAGGACTAGGTCTAAGATGGCTTCCCCTCTTGTCTGTTCATGAACCAGCTGCTCCAAGAAGCAGTCATTTATTTCATCTAGAAACTTTATCTCCTTAGCATGTCCTGCCATGACACTGACCCAGTCGATACTGAGGAAATTGAAATCACCCATTATTATTACTATACTGTAACTTTTGTTAGCCTCCCTTATTTCTTTGAGTATTTCATTACACAGGTCTGCAAAAAAAATTTTTTCGAGAGCTGTTTTGGTTATTCCATGTAATCTTTGTTTTTTGGTGCACTGAATCCGAAAATGACCTCCATTTTGTCATAGGACATCACGTTTCCTGACAATTTAGGTAACTATGTTAAATAAGGCAATACCTCAAAATAAATGGAAATAGACTTATAAAATTAAAGTTTCATTACAATATTTTCATGAAAATCCTATTTTGAACTGAAATGAGCTCACCTACACACACTAAACTCGATTCTTCTTCCTTGTGAGGCTCCTCTTGGTGCATTTACGCTTGTGAGTAGCATCTGGAATGTCTCTCTGAAGCATCCAACAGTAGTCTGCCATCATTATAATGCTCCATTTTCCCTGGTATCTCCTTTCCATCTCTTTAATGTCTTGGTGGAATCGTTCTTCTTGTTCCTCACTCATAGTTCACAAATTTTCAGGAAAGTAGTCAAGGTAGGACTGGAGGAAATGCACTTTCAAACTCATCAGGCAACCTAAAGCTTGAAATGCTTTCAGCATTCGTCCGACGATCTTTTTGTAGTGAGGATCTTTGTTATTGCCTAAAGGTTTCTGTACGACTTCTTTAAATGCAATCCACCCTTCTTTTTGAGGATCCGTCATGGTATTGACAAACTCTTGATCAACTATAAGCCTTCTAATTGTCTGGTCCAACGAACACACCTTCCTTCAATTTTGCCTCCGACAGGCCTGGAAACTTGGTGACCAAGTATTTGAAGCATTCTCCATCTCTTGGAAGTGATTTTATGAATTGCTTCATCAATCCCAATTTTATGTGGAGAGGTGGTAGAAGAACTTTATGGGAAGGTACCAAAGTTTCTCGGAGGACATTTTTTTCACCGATTGTTAACACCCTCGGCTGCCAACTCTTCTTGGTCCAGTGATTTTGTCGGTCTCGACTGTCCCATAGACACAGAAAACAAGGGTATTTGGTATACCCAACTTGTTGCCCGAACAGCATGCACAAGACCTTCAAGTCCCCACACACTTGTCAACCATGGTCTTCATATTTAAGTTTACGAAGAACCAATTCCAAGTTCTCGTAGGTTTCCTTCAAGTGTACGGAATGACCTACAGATATGGAAGCGTAAAAACCATTGTGGAGTAAAACTGCTTTGAGACTTCTTTTTGAAGAATCTATAAAAAGACGCCATTGCTCTGAATCATATTGGATTTTAAATTGACCCATCAGACCTTCGACATCGATGCAATAAACCAACTTGTCTTCCTGGGCGAAGTAAGGAACGAACTCCTTTTCACGATGTCTGAACTATGAAGATGACACTCCTGGCAACAATAAATTCCTGCTTTTTAGCCTTGATCCGAGTAACTCAGCAGCATCTTTGGGAAGATTCAAGTCTCTTACCAAATCATTCATCTCCTCCTGAGAAAACAATTTTGGTCTTGTATCATCTTCAAAGTCAGAACTTGATTCGTCATCTGATTCAGGTATGACTTCACCTTCATCGGAGCTAGGTATCTCTTCCAAGGTAGCAGGGGCTTGGGTACTGGTATATCTGTGCCATGGGGGATGGGACGAATTGCCAAGTGAAGATTGGGGTATGAAATGGAATGCTTTCATTTGGAATTAAACCCTTTCACATCGCATGAACAAAAGTAACAGTCATCACTATGGTTCTTTTGCTCTTGCCATACCATAGGAATCCCATAACGGAAAGATTTTTTCTTACCCTTGAACCAGTTTCGGAGGTCCTCAACACACCGTTTGCACACTTTGAGGCGCCCAGACTTTATCTTGATCTCCAATTTTTAGTCCAAAGTATGCAAAATATACTTGTTTCACAAAGTCTGTAATATTCTGCTGTTGCTTCAACACTGTATATTCACCACAGATGAAACAGAAACTGTCTGGCGAATTAATACACTTTTGCGGAGCCATAACATAATGGTTGAAGAATGACGAGCTAACACGAATTGCGATGAAAAAGTGTGAACAGCCTAGAACCAAGAACCTGATGATGATTCGTGCACAAGTGTGGCATGCAGGAGAGAGCAGCTCTGTGTCTGTACACGAGATGTCACAGTGCTGGCCACGCCCCCCTGCACTGACAGGAGCTGCTGCTATCTGCCCTGTGTCTCCCTCCCACTGGATTCTTCAGGAAAGATTAACCCCTTCTACCATTAGAAGCACGGACTTAAAACTTGCTTAGTTTATGTATATATTGCTGACCATCAGATTTACAGTGCTATATTTTTTTTACATAACAGGAAAGTTTTTTTTGGCATTTTATATCTTAAATGCACTTATGTGAATTAATTAATAGTAATTTGAAAAAATTTGATAAATTTGAAGACAATTTTGCATTTTGTGGCAAATCATGACGTCTAGGAGTTTTTTCAATATTTTATTTGTTTTCAGCACACCAAAATACATGGAAATTAGAAGAAAATAATCAAACAGCTTTTTAGTCGCAGACCTGTGTTATCTATTTGTTCACTCTGGCCGGGCAGTCGATAATACACCCCCACTGCCATCGCCTTCTCCTTCCCCTTTTTACCTGGAATTTCAATCCATAGAGATTCTACAATGAATTTTGTTTCCTGCAAAACTAATTCTTTGTGACTCAATGCTCTCTCTAACATAGAGCGCAACTCCACCACCAATTTGATCTGTTCTATCATTACGATATAATTTGTACCCAGGTATTACAGTATCCTACTGATTGTCCTCCTTCCACCAGGTCTCTGAGATACCAGTCATATCTAGCCTCTCATTTAGTGCTATATATTCTAACTCTCCCATCTCATTTTTTAGACTTCTAACATTTGCATAAAAGCATTTTGGAGGCTGTATTTTGTTCATATTATTCTGGCTGTTGGTAGGCAGGGGTAATTTGGAATCTTTAAGCTCTGTCTGCTCTGTACTCAAGGGCATCTGGGCTACGAACCTCTCTGCTGATATGCCCTAGCTTCAATCTTTTGCTAGTATCCTTCAAGGATACATTGTCTGAACCATGCAGCCCTGGGTGACTGTCGGCTTTCCCCTATTATCTAGTTTAAAAGCTGCTCTATTTCCTTTTTAAAGGTTAAATCCAGCAGCCTGGTTCCATCCCAATTAAGGTTTAGCTTATCCCTTTGGAAAAGCCCCTTCTTTCCCCACAATGTTCCCCAGTGCCTAACAAATCAAAAGCCCTATCCCTTGCACCATTGTCTCATCCATACATTGAGACTCTGGAGCTCTGCCTGCCTTTTGGGTCCTGCACATGGAACAGGAAACATTTCGTAGAATGCTACCCTGGAAGTTCTGTATTTCAACTTCCTTACCTAAAAGCCTAAATTTAGCCTCCAGAACCTCCCTACCATGCTTTCCTATGTCATTGGTACCGACATGTACCAAGACAGCTGACTCCTTCCCAGCACTATACAAGACCTTGTCTAGGTGGCGCGTGAGGTCCACTACCTTCCCACTAGGCAGGCATGTTACCAGGCGATCCTCCCATCCACCAGCCACCCAGCTTTCTACATGCCTAATGATCGAATCACCAACTATAACGGCTGTCCTAACCCTTCCCTCGTGGGCATATGGCCCTGGAGAAACCTCCTTGGTGCGAGAGGGTTTTACATCACCTGGAGGTCAGGTCCTAGCTGCAGTATCACTTCCTGCCATACCAGGGTGGTGATGTCCTGTCACGTGACCTCTCTCCTCCATGGCAACAGGGATGCTGCCAGACTGAAGATAGGACTTCAGTACTACATCCCTGTAGGTCTCGTCTGTGTACCTCTCTGTCTTCCTTATCTCCTCCAAGTCCTGCACTTTATCCTCCAGAGATCAGACTCGTTCCTTGAGAGCAAAGAGCTCCTTGCACCAAGTGTCTTAAATGCCTCGGCCCAGATCACCAGCCATTTGAATGTCCCCTATGCAAGAAGATGAGAAAGAGAGGCCTACAGAATCGGGCTGCGAAACTCTGCTCCCTTATTGCTTCAGAAGCGGTTTCACTCTCTTCGACGTCATCGAGGGCATCGTCTTCCTCACATGGATCTCTGGTATCGAAACACAAGACAGGCCGTCCTCCCAAGGGTAGAGTTGGATTGACCAGCCAAACTAACCCGGCGGTAGGCTCTCACCTCCAAAGCCTCAAAAAGGGTCCAGGATGCTCCCGAGGCCTCCACCTCAGGAGAGCTCCTGGTACCATGCTCTGGAACGGTAGCCCAATCTTCCAGTACCGATACCCAGGCATTGGCAAGCTCTTTGGATCAGTTTATGCTGGCCATTGAACGGAGTCTAGTGGCTCTGTTAGTGGCGTCTTTACCGGTCAGGTCATTACCGACGGTATCGGTACTGGTACTGTCAGCAATGCCCATGCAGTCTGCACCAGGTTTCATGCTGCTTGTCACGCTTCTGCCCATACCAGCTCTCGAGTCCGTTCCCGGTTCTGAGGTACCGGTGTGGCAAGTCACTCGAGCCGATACCGATCTCGATCTTGCAAGAACAGGAGCATCACTTCCGTCGATAGCTTGATTCTACCGATTCTGAGAGTTGTGGAGTTTTCCGGGGGAACTCTCACCTTCTCTGAAAAAGTGCATGTCCCTTCCTGAAGATGTCTTTCCAAGAGTTTATCAATGATGTGGCAAGGGGACTATCCATTACTTCTACATCAGAGAAAGAACCCAGAGCAGAGGAGTTGGACATTCTCCAATATCTTACAACTCCTAAAGAGGCGACTACTCTGCCTATTCACCGTATACTCCAGGATCTTATGCTCCGGATATGGGAAATGCCCCTCACCATTTCTCCCCATACTCGATGACTCAATACCATGTATCGAGTCCCAGAAAGCCCCGGATTCCAGAAAACGCAGCTTCCACATCACTCAGTGGAATCGGCTATGCGTTGAATTAAAAGTTCTAAGATGCACTCCTCCAATCCCCCGGGCAGGGAATTGAGAACCCTCAATGCCTAAGGACGTCAATGTTTTCAGGCCTCCATGCTCTCAGCCCAGATAAGTTCATACATACTCTAAAGGGTATGTTTCTTAGGGAATTAACTAGGGATCTGGAATCTTTGTCTCCTCTTCTCCCAAATAAGAGGGCAGACTACCGTACATTAGTCAAACATGCCCAAAATGTTTCCAAATTTGTCAACAGGGCAACCTTTGACTATTTTGAATGCACTAGCAGAGCAACCTCTATCTGTATAGGTGCATGTAGGAGTGCATGGCTCCAGGCATCAGACCTTGAACAGTGGGTTCAAGATAAGCTGGGTAATATTCCCTGTACTGGTGAGAAGCTGTTTGGAATAGATTGGCAAGAAAAGGCACCTCAGAATGGTACCCTCAGTAGGCTTTCCAAAGCTACTGCCAACCCTGCCAAGAAAAAAGCAGCGGCAAAGAAGCCTTTCTATGGTAGGAAGAAGAAATGTTACCCTTCTTACCCCCCAGCTTCTCAATACCAACCTCAGGGTACCCAGAGGAAGCAACAGCTTTCTAAGCAAAAGAAGCTGCCACAGGCTCTTAAACCCCAACCAGCTGCACAGACCCAATCTGTGCCTGGTTTTTTACTTCTTCCTAGAGAACCTAGCCACCCTGCCTCTGGAGAACCCCCCCCCCCCCCCCACCTCCTCCACAGAGCAGGCAGACTTTGCCATTATGCCCACAGGTGGCATCTTATCTCAAAGCAGTGGACACTAACCATAGTGCGAGAAGGGTACAAGCTTCATCTGCAAAGCACCCCCCCCCCACCCACTGGTGGGAGAATATCATTCTCAATCCCCACTCACTACTCTCCTGCAGCAAGAGATCAACTCTCTTCTATCAGTGTGTGCCATAGAAGAGGTTCCAACATCCCAACAGGGGATTGGGTTTGCAAGGAGGCTCTCCATCTTTTGTCTTTTGCCATTGCTCATCGAATACATCTCCAAGCAGTGTATCTGCCAGGACAGCAAAATGTCTTAGCAGACAGATTGAGTTGGATCTTCCTTCCGCACGAATGGTCCCTCCATCAGGAAACAATTTCAAACCGTGGAAACTCCAGAGATAGACCTCTTTGCCACTCTGCAAGGTGCCAAATTTCCTCGTTTTTGCACCAGAAGCCCGATGTCCAGCATTCAACAGGTGGATGCTTTCCACCTTCACTGAGGTCAGGATTTCCTGTATGCCTTTCCTCCCATACCCCTGATTCCTAAACCGCTTTTCAAGCTTCAAGGAGACAGGGGCCACATGATCCTCATAGCCACACCAACCGTGGTTTCCTTTTCTACTATGTCTGTCCCAGACTCACCCCCTGAGTCTTGGGTCAGATCCTGATTTCTTCTCACAGGAGGAAGAGACGCTACTCCATCCCATTCCGCAGTCTTTCAATCTCATGGCTTGGCTGCTGAGAGCATATTATTGCAAGATCTTAATCTTCCTCAAGAAGTAAAGCAGATCTTGCTAACCTCAAGGAAACAGTCCACTAGACGTTCCTATGACTTCAAGTTGCATAGGTTCTCCACTTGGTTTTTCCAGAAGGATCTTAATCCCTTCTCAGCTTCTGTGGAAGCTCTCCTTCAGTATTTCCTCCATTTTTCATCGTTTAGTCTCAAGACAAACTCAGTGAGGGTTCACCTCCGTGCAATTGCTGCTTCTCACCATCCCTTGGATGGGCAGCCTATCTCCTCACAACCGCTTGTGACACGTTTCATGAGAGGGCTCTTATTGACCAAGCCTTCCATCAGGCCACCACCGGTGGCATGGAGTCTTAATGTAGTCTTAGGACAGCTCCTTAAGCCGCCTTTTGAACCTTTAGCCACAACCTCACTAAAGTTTCTCTTGGAAGGTTATCTTCCTTGTTGCTCTCACTTCAGCTAGATTTATCAGTGAACTTCAGGTGTTGGTGACAGACCCACCTTATAACCGGTTCCACCATAATAAGGTGGTCCTTAGGACTCACCCCCATTTCATGCCAAAGGTGGTGTCTCCTTTCCATCTCAATCAATCTGTTTACCTTCCTGTCTTTTTCCCTAGACCGCTTTCCTCTAGGGTAGAGGCAACCCTCCATACCCTTGACAGTAAACAGGCCTTAGCCCCTTCTATCTTCAGAGGACTGCTGAGCACCGTAAAGGCTCTCAGTTATTCATTTCCTTTGATCCCAGTCATTTGGGATTGCCAGTATCCAAATGTACCCTTTCTAAATGGATAGCAGATTGTATTTCATTTGCTTATGAGAAGGCATACTTTGGACACATCATGCGGAGAGAGAGATCATTAGTGAAAGACATCATGCTTGGCAAGATAGGTCAGCGCAAAAGAGGAAGGCCAGCAATGAGATGGATCGATACAATAACAGCAGCTATGGGTACCAGTCTGTCAACAATAAGCCGCCTGACTGAAGACCGAACACAATTTAGGATAGCTATCCAGAGGGTCGCCATGAGTCGACTCCGACTCGACGGCACTTAACAACAACAACATGAGAAGGCAGAACTATCCCTTGAAGTTCGTCACTGCCCAATAACGTTCATGCCATGGCTGCATTCACTTTTTGGCTTTCCATTTTCTTTTGGGACACCCTTTATGGCTGCATCTACAGCAAACCGACATTCTGTTGCCATTGACGAAATTTGCAAAGCAGCCACATGGTCTTTGGTATTTTGGTCTTTGTCGCTCATTACTGTCTTGACAAGGACTCCCGTTGGGATGCCATGTTTGGTCAAATGATACTCCAGCACCTCTTTTGGACTTAGGGCAACTCCTACCCTTTGTCCTGGAATTTTTCAGTGCCAGACATCCATGAAGGATCCATGCCCTCTTGAGTCCTGCGCTGAGGCAAGTCTACCAATTCTGGGGGCATTTCTCTGACATATGTGAGCTAGGGAGTCCCATATGTGAGGCTACATTCCTGCTTGTTCATGGAGATAGCGTAGTTACTCACCTATAACAGGTGATATCCGGGAACAGAAGGAATTTAGTCTTCACAACCCACCCTCCTCCCCTAGGAGTTGTAGGGTCTCTCTCTCTCTCTCTCTCTCTTCTCCTTTTATCTCAGCTACAAACTCAGTTGAAGAGGGAGAGTCACAAAGGCAGGAAGGCGGCAGCGCAGGAGCAGTGGGATGCTCCCAAAAGCTATCCTATTGGACGCTGGGGAGCGTTCCCACCCGGGCTCCATCGGTACAGACGTCACCCATATGTGAAGACTAAATTCCTGCTGTTCTCAGAGATCACCTGTTACAGGTGAGTAGCTACGCTATACTGGTCATCAAGTGGAGCTTGGCAGCTCTCCTGGCAGACTCGATACCTATAAAATTGTTGGCGCCTGGCATCGCCCAGTTGGTACCAATATCGACATAGACATCGGTGGCATAGAAATCTCTACCACCCATGCCCTCTTGAGTCTATCACTGATACCGGTACCCAGCCCAGGTGGCTTACCGAGGTCGATACCTTGGAGCATCAGTACAGGCATCTAGCTTTGGCCAAGCACTGTGCCCATCGATACTTCGAGTCCTCCGATTATAATGTCTTGGATGCAGAGTCACTCGATTCCTGGGGGCCCCGGGACCTGCCCTCAGAGCCTTCCCCACTGCAACAGTGATGCATGTCACCTCCAGGAGTTCATTTGAGACATAGCTAAGGGTCTCTCCATCACCTTAACTTCAGAAAAGGAGTCAAGGGCGGAGGAATTGGAGATTCTCCAATACCCAGCAGCACCCAAAGAGGCAGCCACTCTGCCAGTGCACTACATACTCCATGACCTTATGCTCTGTATGTGGGAGACTCCTCTCATAGTCTCACCTCATAGTTGTTGACTCGATACCATGTACTGAGTACCGGAGTGTCCAGGCTTCCAAATGTCTTAGCTGCCATACCACTCCATGGTGGTTGAATCGTGATACGCCAAATCAAAAGCTCAAAGACTCACTCCTCAAATCCTCTGGGTAAGGAATCAAGGACTCTCGATGCCCTTGGGTATCCTATGCTTCCTTTGGACATCCTATGATCGGCCAGGATTAACTCCTACATTCTCTGCATGGGAATGTTCCTCAAGAAGGTATCCAGGGATTTCAAGGCTTTTTGCTCCTCTCCTCCCAGATGACAAAAGGGCAGACTATCTTGCCCTATTCAAACATAGCCAAAATGTATCCAAATTTGTCACTAGGGCCACCTTTGATGCCTTTGAATGTACAAATAGGGCCACAGCCATATGCATCGGGGCCCACAGAGATGCATGGTTTCAGGCCTCAGATCTTGAACAGTGGGTTCAAGATAAGTTGGGCAACATTCCCTGCACAGGGGGGAACCTCTTTGGCAAAGACTGGTAAGATAAGGCCTCTCAGAGTCATAGAATACTACTCTAAAGAGACTGTCCAGAGTCACAGTTGACCCTGCTAGGAAAAAGACTCCTGCAAAGAAGTCTTTCTACAATAAGTAGTAGTACTTCTCTTTTTATCCACCTGCTTCCCAGTACCAGGGTCAGGCCCCACAAAAGAGGCAGCAGTCTCCTAAACAACAGAAGAAGCCACAAGTGGCTAAATCTCAACTAGCTCCACAGCCACAGTCTGTGCCTGGTTTTTGACTTTCCTAGAGAACATTGTCACTCTGGAGGAACACCACCCTCTCCACATAGCAGTGGCAATCCACACTCTTTTTGAGATATGAAGATGGTCAGCACATCATTCCTAACATTAAGATCCAGCGAGGACTATTTCAGGGAGATCCCCTGTCGCCACTTCTGTTTTGTTTGGCGTTTATTCCAATGAGTGCGCTCATCAACTCTTTGGGGTATGGATTTAACCTGAATTCTAAAGACTGTACCAACCCAAAAGCAACTTCCTATCTGCTATTTGTAGATGATCTGAAACTCTACAGTTCCAGCAACAATTAGCAGAGCAGCTTTTCCGACGACATCAGGATGACTTGGCCTTGACAAATGTGCTAAGGCAACTTCTTTCAGAGGAAAATTGAGCAAAACCGAAAGCATCTCCCTTGATGATGAGGGCAGTGACATCAAGGACCTTGAACAGGAAGGTATATATAATATCTCAGAATAGAGGAAGGAATGACATTCGAGCAGAAATTATTGAGAGAGAAGATCAGTAAAGAATATTTCAGGAAATTAAAACTGTTATTGAAAAGTGCTTTAACATCACGAAATAAGATACAAGCCATCAATCAGCTGGCAATTCCTGTACTCCCCTACAGTTTTGGGATTGTGGATTGGCCTCTCAAAGTGCTTGAAAAACTGGATGTGCAAACCAGAAAATTCCTCCATGCTCATGAAGTAATTTACAAGAATCGGTGTATGACAAGATTGTACATCCCTAGAGATGAAGGAGGGCTAGGACTTATAGAGATTGACTATACCTACAGAGCTACTATCGTAGGCCTCCAATCCTATCTGACCGCATCATCGGATCCAAATACACAAAAAGTACTGAAATATGAAAGTAAACATCCAGAATCTGTCTCCATTATCAAACTTGAACAAGCATTTCCATGATTAGAAGGAATGAGCAAGAATCCACAGGCATGCATGGGAAAGGAAGTAACAATTTGCAAAACAAGAAAAATAACTCTTCATAGAATTAGATCAGCAGGCGAGGAAAAACGCACAAATACAGTGGAAATGCACAAATACAGTGGAAAATACAGTGTGTTACTCCAAGAACCTTTTGTTGATCAAGAACAGAGACACGAATGACTGAGGAGAAGTAGACTGAAACCGAAGGATGAAACATTGATAGTTGCAGCCCAGAACAGCGTATTATGGATGAGATGGTTTATGGCGAGTATTAAAAAAAAAAAAAAGAAAAACTGGCACAGCAGACATATGCCGATTCTTTAAGAAAGAGCTGGAAACAGTGATTCACCTAATAGCAGACTGTGAAGTTTTGATGGTGGAAAATTTCTATACAGAAAGGCACAACAAAGTAGCATGCCTCCTCCAGTGGAAACTCTGTAAAAACTACAACTTCACTGTCCCTGAAAAGCACTGAGATCATGACCCTTAGAGAATAACAGAGAATGAAGAGGTTATGATCACCTGGGACATTCCCATACCGTCGGATAAAAAACTGGATGCCAGGAAATCTGACATAGTGGTTTATACTGTTTTATGTTTACTGTTTAATATATGAATATTCATTGTATATACTTCTACAAAGTTCCATGTAACTGAATATGTACTTGTTTTGTCTGTACTATTTAACCTGTTGTTTTTTTTGTAAACTGCGTTTGATCCTTCAGAAAACGCGATATAAAAATGTTCAATAAATAAATAAATAAAATAAAAATAAAGGAGAACACCAGAGCGGCATTGATAATAGAAGTGTTGGTATTGCGTGATTATTCTGTGACTCGCGTGGAGAGGGAGAAGATCTTGAAGTATCAAGAAATGCAATCAGAGACCAAGAAAATGTGGCAGAAAGATACAGAAATATTTCTCATTGTACTGGGAGCCACAGGCCTGATAAAGAAGAATTTCCAAGCACATCTTGACAAACTACCCATACATGTTGCATCCTATGAATTCCAGCAGGATGCTCTCTTTGGCACGATGCAAGTATTACGCCGAGCATTAACAGTAAATTTGAGAGATTAAGATCATATTCCACATACCCTGGCTTAGAAGTGAGGGTCACGATTGCCATGGTATGCACAAAACTAAACCATTTGGAGAAACTACCCAGGCAGACTGTGTCACTATGCCCACGGGTGACACCATCACCTCAGAACATTGGACACTAACCATAGTCCAGGAAAGGTACAGACTACATCTACAGACTCTGCAACCCTCCACTTTCACAGGGGAATATCAAACGCAACCCCCACTTACTGCTGTCCTACAGGACGAGGTTTCCTCTCTTCTTTCTTAGGGTGTCATTGAAGAGGTCCGCATAGCCCAACAGGGAATGGGCTTCTACTCTCCATAATTTCTCATCCCAAAGAAAACTGGAAGGTTCAGGCCCATTCTGGACCTCAGAAATCTCAACAAGTTTCTAGTCCACGAAAAATTCAAGATGATCTCCCTCGGGACTCTTCTTCCTTACCTCCAGAGTCAAGACGGGCTCTGTTCTCTAGATCTAAAAGAAGTATACACACATATTGTGGTAAGGAGAGTGCAGCACAGCCCTGGAAAACAGAAAAAAATGAAACTTTTTCTTCTGTGTGGGGGAAGGGCTCACCAAAACACACGTTCCAGAAGGAGGGTAGTGGAAAAAAACACACTTCAAAAGCCAAGCTCAGACCACACCCAGACTCCATTATTAGAGATAGGAAACACCTGTGGGTGGGGCCAGGAGAGGAACGTCACTTTCAAACATTTAAGCTCGCATGAACACAGAGCAAGAGTGGAAAGCAGGAACAGAAACGGAAAAGGAACACAAGGCAGCAGGTGCAGTTCAGGCAACAGATCCAGTTGGAGACACGGGAACAGCTTCAGAGACAGCAGTTGTGAAGGAGCCAGAACCAGGGCTAATCACACTCCTTCCAGGAGAGAGGAAGTGAGAAGGCTGGCTGTAAGTAAGCTAGAGCAAGAAGTCTCAGACCAGACTGAAGAGGAACCAATCTTCAGTGCTGGAAAGCCTAGAGGGTCTGGAAACAGACACTGCAGTGATTCCCAAGGCAGCTCTGAATCAGATGATGCTACTTCCTGGAAGAGCCCATGCTGTAGGAGGTTCACAGCCAAGCTCAGAGGTAGGAGGGAAAGGTCTGTGGGGGTTAAGGAATATAACCCAGACTCAGAGATAAGCTTACAAAATTCCGAGGAAGAAATTGTATCTTGTAGAAAGCCTGCCAGGAAGAATGTTCCTAAAAATAAGCTGAGAGAGACAAAGCCTTTAAAGGGTTTGTTAAAGGGGAAGAAGTCTCATAGCTATACTACGAACCCAGAAGGGGGAAGGAAAGCTCAGTGGGAAAGACTGTTCAGACTTTTAAAAGAAGTCAAACTTGAAATTCCCGAGCCTGTTTTAAACCCTGTGACATGTAATACAGAGGAGGAAGACATGGAAATAGAACCTGGTGGAGAGGAACAGGATTCCACAGACTCATTGATGGAATGCTCTTTCTGCATGACTTCAGATTAAGGAAAGCCTAACAGTTTAACTGAGAGGGAAATCCAGAAAGCTTAGAATAGAGAGAGAAAACTCTCAAGGTTAAAGCACCAACAATATCTGTGCTGAAGTGAATGTTTTAATGCAGCAATTTTCTAGTATTTTGTGCTGACAAGCAGAAGATGTCCGTAGCTGAAACTTTAAGTTGTTGAAGGAAGCTATAGGTTTGCTAGGCTCTGCTAATTGCCATTACTTTCAACTGTGTTTGTTTTTGGAAAAGAAGTTCTTCTGTTAAGCTGCTGGAAGAGACAGTTTGTTTATAGCACTGCTGAAATACAGTTTGGTGACAGTTTTGATTTGGAGAAAATATCCTTCTTTCTGTTATGGTGGTCAAGATTGTCTGCAAAAGGCCTGTTTGCAAAGCCTGACTGTAAAACGATAAAATTGAATAAATTTTTCCTGTGTTGGCCTGAAACCCACTTGGACTGTTTTTACACACAACTACACCTCCAGAGGCCTGAACCCTGGAGTTCAAGTAAAAATATAAGATATGTGATGGCCCGCTGCCTTCACTAGGCAACCGCCTGGTAGGGGCGGCGCCACAATATCCTTATCCACCTGGGACAGTTTTTACGCTTCGCTTTTGAAGGAAAACATTACCAATACAGAGTCCCTCCCCCCCCCCCCCTTTGGACTTGCCTCTGCCCCAAGAATCTTCACAAAGTGCATGGAGACCGTAACTGCATATCTAAGAACTCTTGGGATATTCATCTTCCCTTACTTAGACGAATGGCTAATAAAAGCAGACACCTCCTAAGAGGTACTGCTCTCCTTGCACCAACTCAAAAACTAGAGTTGATCGGAGCCCTACTAGACACTCAAATGTCCAGGGCATTCCTGCCCCAGCTCTGCTGTGCCCGTCTAATCAAACTAGCATCCCAGACACTCCTACGAATACATCTGACTGCCTGAGAGATGTTACAGCTCCTCTACAGTACATGTTGTTCCATATGCCAGACTACATATGCGGGGACAGCCCAGTGGACTCCTGCCTCCCAGTGGAAGTAAGCCTCGGGCCACCTCCAGAACAGGATCCAAGTCACTGCCTGCCTGACCACATCCCTGCAGTGGTGATGTTCTCGAGAGCATCTGCTTGTAGGGTCACCTTTTCAGATGCCTCCACTTCAATGCACCCTGACGACAGATGCCTCCAAACTGGGTTGGGGAGTTCACCTGGGCAACGCAAGAGTTGCAGCTCCAGATCAATCTCCTGGAACTTCGAGCTATCTTGAATGCCCTCGGGGTGTTTCAACACCACCTCAGGGCACAACAGGTCCAAGTCAGGACAGACAATCAGGTTGCCATGTTCTATGTGAACAAGCAGGGAGGAATAGGCATCTGGGCCCTCTGCGAAGAGGCGCTACAACTATGGTCCTTTGCCATTGCTCATCAAATACACCAAGTGGTGTACCTCCCAGGAGAGTCAAATGTCTTGGTAGACAGACTGAGTCGCATCCTTCTGCCCCATGAATGGTCTCGCCACCTTGACACAGTGTTCTATATCTTCCAGCCCTGAGGAACCTCAGACATAGATTTGTTCACGACTCCCCAAAATACCAAGTTTCCTCGCTTCTGCAGTGGGATGCCTTCCACCTACACTGCTTTATGCTTTCCCTACTATACCCCTCATTCCCAAGACGCTTTTCAAGCTTCAGTCGGACAAGGGCTCCATGATACTCATAGCCTCCCACTGGCCGAGGCAACTGTGGTTTCCTCTGCTACTACGTCTGACTCAGACTCAACCTCTGCGATTGGGATCTGCACCCAGTCTCCTCTCCCAAGATGACAGCTCACTACTCCATCCCAGTCCACAGTCTCTCAATCTCACAGCTTGGCTACTAAAAGCATAGCTTTCCAAGGCCTCGACTTATTTATTTATTTGGTTTTATATACCACGCTATTTTAATTCATTGCGGTTTACAGTAAACAACTTAATACATAGAACAGGTTTACACTGAACAAGTAACAATTAACAGAGATTAATAGACTTTACCCAAGAGGTTAAGGAGATCCTTTCGGCTTCTAGGGAGCCCTCCACTAGACGTTCATATGCTTTCAAGTGGCAGAGATTTTCTGTCTGGTGCTTTCAGAAGAATCTCAATCTCTTTTTGGCTCCAGTGGAGCCACTTGTCCAGTATTTCCTCTATCTGTCATTGACAGGTCTCAAGACCATCTCGGTGAGAGTCCACCTCAGTGCAATTGCAGCCTCTCCACCACCTACTGGATGGACAGCCCATCTCCTCTCAACGGCTAGTAGCCCATTTCATGAAAGGTCTTCTCCTGTCCACACCACCCATTAAGCCACCTCGGGTAACTTGGGACTTTAATGTCTTTCTAGTGCAGCTTCTCAAGCCGCCCTTTGATCCATTGGTCATGACCTCACTAAAGTTCCTGTCTTGGAAGGTAATCTTCCTAATTGCCCTCACTTCAGATAGATGTATTAGTGAACTTCAGGCTTTAGTGTCAGACCCACCCTATACCCGGTTCCACCACAACACAGTCATTCTTAGGACTCACCCACACTTTATGCCAAAAGTGGTGTCTCCTTTTCATTTGAACCAGTCAATTTTCCTTCCAATATTCTTTTCCAAACCCTATGCATCTCGAGCGGAAGCAACCCTGAACACACTTGATTACAAACGTGCATTAGCTTTCTGTCTCCAAAGGATTTGAGAACACCCCAAAGCCTCGCAGCTGTTCATCTCCTTTGACCCTAGTCACCTGGGTTTCCTTATATCTAAACGCACGCTCTCCAAATGGATAGCGGACTGTATCTAATTTGCCTATAACAAAGCAGGACTCTCCCTAGAAGGGCATGCCACTGCTCACAACGTTCGTGCCATGGCAGCCTCAAGGCAAATCTGTGCTTGGTTGCCATTGAAAAGATATGCAAAGCAACAACTTGGTCTTCTGTCCATACCTTTACTGCCTGTAATTGTCTGGACAAGGACTCCCACCAGGATGCCATGTTTGGGCAGACTGTACTCCAGCACCTCTTTCAGACTTAGAGGCCACTCCTACCCTCTGTCCCAGACTTTGACGAATTCATATGGGATCCAAGGTCTCTTCATGTCTACTCAGAGGTGAACCTCCACCAGTTCTGAGGTCCCTTTATCTGGCATCTAGGAGCTAGGGAGTCCCATATGTGAAGATTACATTCCTGCTTGCTCCTGGAGATAGTGCAGTTATTTTATTTATTTATTTATTTAACAGTTTTTATATTCCGTCTTTCGTCAATTCAAGACGGTTTACAGGTAACAAGAACATAACAGCATGGCACTGCTGTCTTACATAGAACAGAACTTAGTTAAAATTGAACTCTTATAAAAGGAGAATATGAAATACCATCAGGTAACTATGTACATATTTACATTGTAAGAGAAGTCATTGAGCGAGGAATGTTTAAGGGCAGAAGGGGAGGGAAAG
The DNA here is from genome assembly GCA_033557465.1 of Ichthyophis bannanicus. NCBI lineage: Eukaryota > Metazoa > Chordata > Amphibia > Gymnophiona > Ichthyophiidae > Ichthyophis > Ichthyophis bannanicus. The sequence continues at coordinate 1,023,948,587 of CM066034.1, read as the reverse complement.
GCGCAATGGCCATAGAGAGTTACTCACCTGTAACAGGTGATCTCCAGGAACAGCAGGAATTTAGTCTTCACAACCTGCCGTGCTCCCCTAGAAGTTGTAGGGTTTCTTTTTCTCTCCTTTCTCGGCTACAAATTCAGCTGAGGAGAGGATGTTGGGAAGGCAGTTGAGCAGGCAGTGGAGTGCTCCCAAAAGCTTTCCAATTGGATGCTGGGGAGCATTCCTGCGCGGGCTCCATCGGTACTGATGTCACCCATATGTGAAGACTAAATTCCTGCTGTTCCCAGAGATCACCTGTTACAGGTGAGTAACTACACTTTCAGGTATGCAGTATTGGCTGACTTCTTGATATGTGAGAGCATGTTTAGATTGCTGTCAAAAGTTATACCAAAAAATTTGACCTCACTTTTTATTATGATCTCTGCTTGTTGGATTATGAGTTTTTCAGGTGGCGTGAAGGATGGGTCTCTTGTGACTTGTTGTGCTTCTGTCTTATTTTTGTTCTTGTAGCATCTATCAGAGAAATACGAGGTAAGCCAGTCTATTGTGCTCTTGTGGAGGTTTCTGTTACTGAGTCTTGTTAGAAGGGTGTGATTTGCTATGGAGTCAAAAGCAGCACTGATGTCCAGAAATATCATCATAAATCCTTGATGTGGCTTATCTAGACCTCTGATTAGTGTGTCAAAGAGAGCAGTGAAGAGAATGTCAACACCAAGCTGAGAGTGGAAACAGTGTTGATGGGAGTCCAGAGGAGCATGGGCATCGATGTGTTCTTGCAGTTGATGTACTGTATTTTCAATTATTTTGGATAAGAATGGTATGCTTGCGATTGATCAATATGAATTGGGGTAGGTCATATCCAGCGATGTCGTCTTCAAGATGGGTCAAATTGAGGCCTTTTTCAGCACCAGAGGGTAGGTGTCCTAGCAAGAGAGAGGAGTGGACTATCTTTAGTATAATTGGTACGAACTCAGTGTGAAAGGATTTTATCCATGAACTGGGCATGGGTCCAGAGGGGAGGTCGTGGTATTGATGATACAGATGATGTCAGCAAGTTCTCTCTGTGTAATTAGTCTAAAGGAGTTCCAGATGTGCACTTTGGATGAAATATCTTGCTTGAGTAGAGGTTCTCTGGTCTGGGGGGGGGGGAGGGGGTGTTGAGGATTGCCTGTTGGAGAGGTCGTTAGCCATGGTCTGCAGGTCTAGTTGATCTTTTGAGTTTGTGAGGTATGTTTATATAGGATTGCTGGTGAGGGAAGATACAATGGGAAAATAATTCTCTGGGATGGTTGAGGGATTTCATGAGGATGTTAGTGTAATATTCCTTTTGACAACTACTATGAGATTGTTATAGTCAAGTTGCTTGGCGATGAATTTGTTGCTTGATGGATGTATCTTGTGTTTCCATCTTCTCTCTATCCATCTGCGCTCTCGTCTGATAATACTAAGATTGCGCGAATACCATGGTGAATGCGCAGAGATAGGGGGCATCGTGGGGTTTCGTGGTGTAAAAGCGGCAGCTTTGTTAATTACTGTGTTCCAGAAGTGGATGAGACTGTCTAGATCATCCAAGTCGGATTCCAGGAGCAGATACATTATCAAGAAAGGATTGCGTGTTGAACGCTTTAAAACTTTGTATTTGGTGCTATTGTCTGGGGATGTGTGGAATCTGGGTACTGGTTATAAGTATAAGAGAGATCTTTGCGTGGTCTGACCAGGGCACTGGGTTAAACTGAGTGTTAAATCAACTGTGGAGATGTTTAGGTGTGAAAATGATGTCTAGGGCTGCTGCTTTAGAGTGTGTGGGTACATTAATAATCTGTTCTTGTTGAAGGGCATCCATGGTGCTAATGAACGTATTTGCTTGCTTCGTGGAGGTAGAGGTGAGGTTGAGATCACCCATGAGGAAGAATAGCTTATTAGATGATGTGTGCGGGCAAGGTTCTTCCAGTAGATCTGATAGGTCTTCGGTATTGGCGGAGGGAGTGCAATATGTTAAACAAATAGTGTGATCGCATTTGGAAATAGTGAGGAAGTCAAGTATTTTTAGGGATTGAGATTTAATCATGTTGACGTTTAGATGCTCTTTTGCTAATATTAGGACGCCTCCTCCTCTTCTGTCAGTTCTGGGGTAATTGAAAAGTTTGTAGTGTGGAGGCAACAACTGGTTGAGTAGAACATTGTCAGTGTTTGAGATCCAGCTTTCTAAGATACACATGAGGTCAGTGTTGGTGAGTTGTAGTTAGTCTGTTATTGTTTGAGTCTTGTTGCGAATTGAGCGGGCATTTGCCGGAACATTTGATTGGATAGGGTGGATGCTTCTGTTTGATGTTTGGCTTCAGATGCTGAGTGTGAGTGATTTGTAGCAATCTCTGTGGCTGTTTTGTGTGCTGTGCTTTGAAGGTTGTTATTGGAGCGGGGAACCGTGGTCTGTGAAGAAGGGATGGTGATGCTCTGTGTAGCTGGTTCAGCCCTGGCCAGTGAAATCGCTACTCTATCTCTTCCCTCTGTGGATGATGATTAGGCTGACCCTTTACCACATCGAGTCTCACCCCGGGACGATGATCCTCATGGCACTCGATTGGCCTTGCTGCCCCTAGTACGCTGATTTGATGCAGCTTCCTACTGCAGAACCTATTCCGCTCGGAACTCTCGGGGGGCTCCTCTGCCAAGGGCCGGTACTGATGGATGATCCAGCTCCCTACTTGCTTATGGCCTGGCTCTTGAGAGGCAATGCCAACCATACAAAGGCTATTACGCGTGGGTGGCTTGTACCCTTCTCCAGGCCTGTTGTCTTTCCACCTCCCTGGCCTATGCCAGGGTTTGGCGCCTTTTTGAATCCTGGTGCTCTCAGCGGGAGCTATAACCCAGGAGCATCGGTGTTTCTGACATTCTCACATTCCTGCAAGATGAGTTTGATAAAGACATAGCACTGAATTCCTTGTGGGTTCATGTGGCTGCCCTTACTTGTTTTTGTGGGCCCATAGCGGGGTGCTGCATCATGTCCCACATCGGTGTCAACAATGTCTTCATGGCATGCATACCCTCCGCCCTCCTCTACTACCAGTAGTCCTCTCCTGGGACCTTGCTCTGGTGTTTAACAGCCTTATATGACCTCCCTTTGAGCTACTGCAGGACATCACTCTCTGCGATTTGTCCTTTAAAACCACCTTTTTGGTGGCTGTCACCTCAGCCCTGCAAGTGTCCAAGCTCCAGATTTTATCATGTCATGACTCTTATCTATCCTTTTCCAAGAAAGGGGTATCCCTTCGGGTAGTCTCCTCCATTTTACCGAAGGTCTTTGTCATCCTTTCATCTTAATCAGACCATTTCACTCCCTACCTTCCCCAAGAAGTTGTGTGTGTGCATCAATGCCGAGTGGAGTGGAGGAGTGGAGGAGTGGCCTAGTGGTTGGGGCAAGGTACTTCAGGCCGGAAGGTCGGGGGTTCAAATCCCACTAGAGGACAGCAACCTTGGGCCGGAAGGACTGGGGTTTCTAGTCCCACAGGTGCTCCTTGTGGTCTTGGGCAAGCCACTTAACCCTCCATAGCCCATGTTCCCTGTAAAATAGTTATCTCCAAGTTGTAATGCCCTGTTCAATGTAATTTCAGTTTGTTCAATGTAAACCGCACTGATGCAGAATAGCGCGGTATATAAGAGAATGTAAATAAAAAAAAAAAATTAAAAAAAAAAATCTCCGTGCCATTGATGTTTGCAAAGTGCTGCGCCATTATCTCAGATTGATGAACAAGTTCCGCCAGTCCGATTACCTTTTTCTCCTTTTTGCAGGACCCCGTAAGGGTTTGGTGACCTCCAAAGTGACAATTGCCCATTGGATGAAACACATTATTGAGTCTGCGTATATATTGCACTGGCAGACCATACCTCTCGGTCTTCAGGCGCATTCTACTCTGGTTCAGGCGACCTCTTGGGCAGAATGCTCCCACATCATCCCCCTCGACATTTGTCAATCAGCCAACTGGTCTTCCTTGCCCACCTTTGCCCGTCATTATTGACTTGATCTCCAAGCCCGTGAAGCAGTGTGCTGTTTGAGCACAAGTGGTGACGGCGACTATGTCTTCCCGCCCTGTGGTGGGTTAGCTTGGGTACTTCCTACTAGTACGGACTAGTCTAGAAGGATGAGATGGAAGGAAAGTTTTCACTTACCATTAATTTCCTTTCCTGGAATCCTGCTAGACTAATTCAAGACCCACCCACTCTCATTGCGGACTGCTGTCTTAGCAGCCATTGTGTCATTATGGCTATGCCGTCTGCAATTGTTGGAGTGCTTGCACACTCTTTGTACATAGTTCATAGCTGTTTTGAGTTCCATGTGTTTCTCATACACTTCCTCTGCATTGTCAAGAGAATACTGTTGGCTGCCCCTAGGGTACAGCCGCATTTAACAGGGCATGCTCACTGAAGCCTTTGATACTTTCTCTGTCTCCAGCACCTGCTGGCAGGGAGACATAACATACTAGTACGAACTAGTCTAGCAGGATTCCAGAAAAGAAATTAACGGTAAGTGAAATTTCTCCAACATGGACATGTCAGGCTCTCTGTCCCTTTGCAGCTGCAGGTATATACAGGGTGGCCCAAAAAAAGTGAGAACATCTCGTAAATTAAAAGCTTAAATAGTTTATTTATTTACCTTTTTTAGCTGATAACATCTTTATTTCGACAATTTCCAGTCACCATCTTTGTTTTTTTAATTTGTCAATCATTTACATCTGTCTTTTTGAATTTTTAAATAACTTATATGCTATGAGATGTTCTCACTTTTTTTGGACCACCCTGTATTATGTAAGAACATAAGAAATATCCTACTGGGTCCATCAAGCCCAGCATCCTGTTTCCAGCAGTGGCCAATTTAGGTCACAAGTACCTGGCAAGTTTCCAAAAGGCACAGATTCCACAATGCTTGTCCCGGGGCAAGCAGTGGATTTCCCGGGTCCTCTTTAATAATGGTTTATGGACCTTTCCTCCAGGAACTTGTCCAAACCTTTTTTTAACCCAGCTACTCTAACAGCTTTTACTATGTCCTCCGGTAAGGAATTCCAGAGTTTGATTATGCGTTGAGTGAAAAAATATTAATCTTAACCCTTTCAAAGCCTACTTTAAATTTTTAATCCACATTCTGCAGCCAGGTTAATTTTTGCATATTTCAGGAAAATTGTACCTGTCTTATTCAATATGTTCTAATAGTGATTTTCCTTCTGCTATGGTCATGTATTATATACCATTTGATAGGAATATTTAGTCAGAATTTTGGATCCCAAGGGTTTTGGGCTCGGCCTGGCAAGGGTTAAATGGGTTACGTTGTAGCTTCATTGCATGTCCCCTAGTCTTTCTGCTTTTGGATGACATAAACAATTGATCTATGTTTACCCGTTTCATTCCAATTCACTGTCTTAAACTGTGAGCAGAACCTGTAATATAGGCTGACTGCCTTGGCTCTCAGTGCCTTTATGTGTTTCACAGCTGAGAGCTGGTGGACTGCAGACACAAGGGCTGGCATCAGCTTATGCTCTGGATAGAAATTACTTTATTTTTGAGGGTGGGGGAGCGATTAACTCTGTACTGTTCCTGGCAACAACGGCATGTCTGTGGGCACTGTCACTGCTTGCCCTGGGGGAGAAAATTAATTTAGAAAATGTGATCAGAATAAATATTTGAAGTAGTGGGGAAGATGGACATAAAGGTACTTTGCAGTTTCTGGTTAGTTTCCAAAGCTGGGGAGGGAGGAGGCTGTGTAGTGTCAGTGTGAAGGGGGAGGGGGGGGGGGCTGGAGAGAAGGGGGGGGGGGGAGTTGCAGGTTCACAAGGAGGGGTTATAAGAGTAGTATTACTAGCTTTACATCAAAGATACTACATCACACAGTATTTCTCTTGTAGCAGCACTGGCTCCAGCTTTATCCCTGAGCTGTGGGTGGCTCTACTGCCATCCTCTTCTGTCCTGCATCAGATACAAGGATTAACATAATTCTGCCCTACCAAGAGCCAACACCCGTATTGTACTCCATTGGAGTGGATAGTCCCATTCTGTTAGAGGAAAAACATACAAACATGAGAATCTGGTCCCCCTGTTAATCCTTCAGTTAGATATAGAAACTTGAAGTAATCTATTGAGCAACCTGTGCCAAGAGAGGGAGGGGGTAGGACCAGGCTGTTTAATAGTTTGAGTGTAAGATATGTGCCACCTCTACCGCTGACTGCAGGAGCCCTCAGGTTCTTCTACATACCTCCTTCTTGGGCTCCACTAGCTTAATGAGTTCTGTCTCCTCTAGGCTGACACTGGGGAAGCCCCTTGGAGAAGGCTGCTTTGGGCAGGTCGTCATGGCTGAGGCAGTGGGAATCGACAAGGAGCATCCAAAGGAGGCCCTTACGGTGGCAGTGAAGATGCTGAAAGGTGAGTGGCCTTAGGGCAGCCCTATTCTGTCACTAGAGAAGGTCAGAAGTCACATAGTTGACCTCTGGGTTCAGCAATTTTCAGATAAATCAACACTTTTTGACAGGCTACTTTCCTCCACACTGCATAAGTAGCAGTTTATTCTTGTGAAAAACGAGTCAGAACTAGCTCAGCACAGCTGCTGCTGCTTCAGTTAATGCTACAAAAAATTTATAATTATTATTATCGTTGACAAGCAGGAGTGAATCAATTTCTCGGGTTTTATTTTTCTAGCTTGCTTTATTTCTCCAGAACTAAGGCAAAGGCCACCTCAGGTTCAGAGACACTTCATTTCATGACAGAAAACTGGCTGAGCACAATACCTGCGAGAAGTGTCTTCCTCCTGGCATCACTGTGGGAGGATGTCTCCGAGAGCCTGGAAATGGCACCTCTTTTGGCACCAAAAGCATTTTGAGGTGGATTTTGAAAATAAAGAAGTCCTCGATGCAGAGATTGACTGACTGCACAGTTTCGTAGGTCATCTTTATTCAATGGTGCCTGTGTCACCTCTTAAATTAGGATGTAGTATAAGAAGCCTCAAACAGGTCAAGTTTTCAGAATATTCCTAATGTTTTTATATGTGTTTGTTTCCAGAGCGTCCTATTAGACCAGTCCAAAGAAGTGGGTAGGATCCCCTGGCCTGCAGATGATGGCAAAAGAGGGAGGAGTGGCCTAGTGGTTAGGACAAGGTACCTCAGGCCAGAGGGCCAGGGGTTCAATTCCCACGTGGGAACAGCAATTTCAGGCCGGAAGGACTAGGGTTTGTAGTCCTATAGCAACTCCTTGTGGCCTTGGGCAAGCTACTTAACCCTCCGTTGCTTCAGGTACACCTACATTGTGAGCTCTTTGGGGATGAGGGAATGTATCCAGTACCTGCTTGTAGTAATTGTAAATCATTGTGATGCCCTTCAGCCTGGGTGGTATATCAAGAAATTGCATAAACATAAACACTGGGCACGCCGGTATTTCTCTGACTCCAGCACATGGTGATTGCTGGGCAGCCATCCTAAGGCGGCACCTTCCCAGTGCAGTTCATTGGTGAATGTCTCCAGAGCACATCCACAGATATCCCGTTGGAGTGTCCTGCCTGGCAGGGGGGTGGGCTCCAAATCAGTTTACCGATCAGCGAGTCCTTTGGACCTGAGGCTGGCTTGAGGGTGGTTTCTGGGCTTCCTAAAATAGCCTCTTTTCCTTTTCGCCCTCCCCCATCCTCTTTCCCCCGACCCATTGAAAAAAAACAAAACAAAACAAAAAGGAAAAGATTTCGCAAGCAGTTTTCTCTGTGGAGATTTCTGTGGGAACTCTAGTTGTTGCTGCTGCAGCCTGACTGTAAGTTTACTTCTGCCTTCAAGTGGCCGCTTCAGTGGAGGAATCGTGTCTCTTGAGGTCTCCCGCTCATTGCTTTGGCCTTCCTCCTCCTCCTGGTCCTTGCCAAGCTTGGTAGGCCACGAGGTTGAGTGATTCACAGTGAGAGGGGTAGAAAGGGGGGCTGTCCGTCCGCAGCTCTCATGGTTTTGTCAGTTTGCTGAGATTTCTGTCAGCTGTGTACTCAGTGATTCTCCATGGCTTCAGCACCAGCCTTCCAAACGTTTTAGGCCCCTAGCCATGCATGTGTGCTCTCCAATGCTGAGCCATGGCCATCGGTGCTTGGCTTGTGACAAACAGCAGGTCAAGCTGCAGGAAGGAATGTGTGATTCATGTGCCATGACCCCAGTGAACATTGGTTGAGTGGCCTGAGACATTGGTGACATCTCCTTCCATGGGCGGAGAAGTGACAGCATGCCTCTCCTTAGAGCATGAAGCCTTCTTCGAAGGTAGGAACAGCCGCCATTTTATAGAGCCACGCAGGCAGCATCCCCCAATCAACCTCCTCCCTGTCTCTTTATGAAGCAGTGGGGGGTGACACATCCCCAGCAGAGCGGGAAACCTCAAGAGGTGCGATTCCTCCACTGAAGCGTTCCCATCTAGTGAAGATGGAGGACATCCTTGTAGGCTTTGCGAATGTGTGCTCGGCCTCCGTGGAGGTCTTGGGGCACACTGAGCAGAATCTCCTGTATGACCAAGAGGAAGAATTGGTGTTGGGCAGTTTGGTGGCATGAAAAGCTTAGAAGAAGGGGAATTGTCTTCTCTGGAGGAGGAGGCGTACGATGTCATCCATCTTTTCCTGTGCGAAGAACTGTCAGTCTTGGTTATGCAGATTTCTTCCTCCCTTCGGATAGCAGATATGCACACAGAGAAAATAGAGAATGCAGAATTGGATCATGGAGGGTCTCCGCAGGCTATCCAGAGCCTTTACAGAACTTATACGCAGGTCCTGAGTTTGAGGGTAGCAACACTGGATTCAGTTCCATGGTCTCGAGCATCCATGCATTCCCTTCATTCCTTGCTATTAACCCAGAGTCCCAAGACGCATCTGCCATGAACTAAGGAAGCCAGAGCCAGTCTGGGGTGGTGGCTAAATCCTTGTCATTTGTTGAGGGAAGTGGAGCTGGAAGCTCCCTACTGGTTATTGTGCCAACAGATGTGAGTCTGGCAGGTTGGAGGAACGCATTGTTGGCTTGAAGAAATTATACATAAACTCAGGTAAGTTAGCCTTGTCAGCTTCAGGCTTTAAACGTGCAGTGCTTGATACAAAACAAATCACAACAGCTTCAAATAGCAAAGAAAATGTTCCCTTTTCTTCTGCTGCTTTTACCGTCTCTCACAGACACTTTTCAGCATAGGGAATTCACATGGTCAGCCAAAGATAATGTACAGTCCATCCGATCATCCACTATTTCATTATGGTCAGAGTCTATCTGCATTTCCTCAGCATCAGGAATAGCAGGGTGTGGCAATAAGCTGCTATCCTGATCCTTGAAACTAATGGTTTCTCTGAGCTCACGTGGTTTCTCTCTGTAACACTCTCCTGAGCAGGGTTGTAAACTACCATATATGCTGTAGTTTTTGTCCAGGGAGTTCGCTACTTTCTGGTAACTATAGGGAACTACTTTATAGCTAGGTTCAAACTTGTATGAATTATTAAGCCTACCTTTTGGCTTTGAAAGGGAAGGAACTCTCCACTCTGCAGGGTTAGACTGGTTCTCAAACACAGCTTGTGTTTGCTTGCCTCTCAGCCTATTAACTTTCCCCTCAGACGTACCGGTATTCTCCAACCAGCCTGTCTCTCTCCTCGGAGCGTGTGAGCTTTGCCAAGCCTGCCTCTCAGGAAGATTCTTCTCTCTCCTGCCTTTACCAGACAATCCCTGTCCTAGGTTGCTTCCTTCTGGCATCAGGAATATGGCTCCCTTGGTTTTCACTCCTCCTTGACTCCTTCTAGTCAGTGTGCTCCTGTGCTGGCTTCCTATCTCGCCCTGGCTCTGCCTCCAGTTCCCCCTCTGGCTCTGCATCTGCTTCTGCACCTCGTTCTGCTTCTGCTTCTGCTTCTGCTTGGTCCAAGCTAATGACCAGTTTTTATCATTGTAACTCTCAGGGCTTAGCTGTGCCCTTCCCTGAAACAGGTGAAACTCATTACCTCCTGAGCTAGGGAATACATCACTGCAGGGGCGTGTCTTTCTAGCACATAACTCTCTTTGTTTACTTCTTCTTTGCAAACACTGAGCCATGTGCTCAGATTGCCTGTCAGTTTCTGAAAGCAAATCCTCATCTTGCCCTACCTCCATAGGCTCAGAAGGGTCTTCATGACAGAATGCTAGGTATGATAAAGAAAGGAATGGAAAATAAAACAAAAGATAATGCCTCTATATCGTTCCATGGTGAGACTGCACCTTGAATATTGTGTGCAATTCTGGTCGCTGTATCTTAAAAAGGATATAGCGATTTTAGAAAAGATTCAGAGAAGAGCCACCAAAATGGTAAAGGGGGGATGGAAGGATACTCCTATGAAGAAAGGCTAAAAAGGTTAGGGCTCTTTAACCTGGAAAAGAGACGGCTGAGGGGAGATATGATAGAAGTCTATAAATTAATGAACGGAGTGGAACGGGTAAACGTAGATCGATTGTTTACCTTATCAGAATATGGAAAGACTAGGGGACATGCAATGAAGCTACAGCGTAAACTATTTAAGACTAATAAAAGAAAATATTTTTTCACTCAACGTGTAATCAAACTCTGGAATTTGTTACCGGAGGATGTAGTAAGAGCTGTTAGTGTAGCTGGGTTTAAAAAAGGTTTGGACAAGTTCCTGGAGGAAAGGTCCATAAACCATTATTAAGAAGGGACCCAGGATATCAATGCTTGAACCAATACAAGCATTGTGGAACCTGTGTCCCTTGGGGAAACTGCTAGGTACATATGACCTAGATTGGCCACTGTTGGAAACAGAATACTGGGCTTGATGGACCTTGGTCTGACCCAGTATGGCATATCTTATGTTCTTATGTTCCCAAATTTTGTGGGATATTCCCTTCATGATTGGTGGTTCTTTTTCTGATTGACATCAGTTTTCACCAGTGGCTTTGGGGATTACCACATTGTCATCAAACGTATTCGTGATATGATGGTCAAACCAGCAAAGGATTTTTTACTATGTGTGTTCTCCTTGCTGGTGGTTGGTTCCTTCTTCTTTGATCGACAACATTTATCAGCCAATGACAAATTTCACGGTCCTATATAATGATTGGATGCCGGTTTTGAGTCGGCGTTTAGTGGCGGTTAATATTGAACAATTTCATGTGAGCAGTTGATACAGGGACATTGAATATCCCGAAACGTGCACGTTCTGCTTCAATATGTGGAACTGCTGCATTGGGACACATGTGCATAGTTCTGTTTGCCTCTCTCTGCTCTGGGAAGAGCAGTGCCCTCACAGTGCTCTGCTAGAGAGGTGGATATTTAACTCCTGTGACAACTTTGCTGTGAGTTCTAGCTGTCTATTTGATTATTTATTTATTTATTTATTGGTGTCTTATTGGTGTGCTACTTCACCTCCCTGTTCCCTTTTAGTTTTGCACTTCAGCTTCTCAGCTGTATAACTTACCTTGCCTCTCTCAACTAACTGGCTTTTGTGTGGTAGCCAGGTTAACTGTTACTTTAAATTAAATATCTCTCCCTGCTCTGTCCCCAGAACTTGCTGCGTTTTAAACTTTTTTTTTCTGCTCTAGCCTACCTGAGGGACTATCCCCTCCCCCCCTGCTGAGGGTACAGGACAGGGTACCTTGTAACAGCCCTCTTCTTTTAATAGGTCTTATTTCCCTCCCTCCCTCCCCAACACCCACCCGCCCCTGGGGTAATTGTAGCTTTATAGGTACTTACACATCTTAGAGGAAAGGGGCTGCTCTTGGGTGCAGCTCTTTATCCAAATCAGTCATACATTGAGGACCTGAGATTAATTAAGCTTCAAGTGAACAGGGTATATTACAGGTATTAGATACACTTTTATTAGTATAAGCACCTACACCAACTCTTAGGAATACAGAATTTTAAGACCTAAACACAAGCTTTAAACTAAGATGCAGACAACAGTCCAGCAGCGAGATGGGGGCTTTCCAGTCTTTTGCATTGAGTGTCACATGTATGATTTTCTCCCAGTTGGTGAGAGGTCTTATGTATGCACTAAGTGCAAGGAGCTCTTTGCTCTCAGGGAACAAGTCCGTTCTCTAGAGGCTAGAGTAGCAGACCTGGAAGACATAAGAAAAACAGAGAAGTACATGGACGAGACCTACAGGGATATAGTCCTGAAATCCCACCTCCAGTCTGGCAGCATCCCTGTTGCCATGGAGGAGAGAGGTCATGTGACAGGAGAGCATCACCCTGGTGTGGCAGGTCGTGATCCTGTAACTAGGACCTGTCCTCCAGGTGATGTAAAACCCTCTCGCACCAAGGACGTTTCTCCAGGGCCATGAGGGAAGGGTTAGGACAGCTGTTATAGTTGGTGATTCGATCATTAGGCATGTAGATAGCTGGGTGGCTGGTGGACATGAGGATCGCCTGGTAACATGCCTGCCTGGTGCGAAGGTAGCGGACCTCACGCACCGCCTAGATAGGATCTTAGATAGTGCTGGGGAGGAGTCTGCTGTCTTGGTACATGTCGGTACCAATGACATAGGAAAATGTGGTAGGGAGGTTATGGAGGCTAAATTTTAAGCTTTTAGGTAGGAAGTTGAAATCCATAACTTCCAGGGTAGCATTCTCCGAAATGCTTCCTGTACCACTTGCAGGACCCAAAAGGCAGGCAGAGCTCCGGAGTCTCAATGCGTGGATGAGACAATGGTACAAGGATGAGGGTTTAGGATTTGTTAAGAACTGGGGAACATTCTGGGGAAAGGAGGGGCTCTTCCGAAGGGATGGGCTTCACCTTAACCAGGATGGAACCAGACTGTTGGCATTAACCTTTAAAAAAGAGATAGAGAAGCTTTTAAACTAGATAATAGGGGAAAGCCAACAGTCGCCCAAGAGCGCATGGTTCGGAAGAAGGTATCCTTGAAGGATACGACCGAAAGCAGTGAGGTTTGTCAGACGGCTGCCTAGGGTGAGAACTTACACAATCTTGACGATGCATATATTCATATGATTCTTGCAAGGTATTGTGGGTAATGTAGTTCATTCACTCCCAAACACAGCTGAAGACAATAATTGAGTTGTGAAACCAAGTGGTAAAGCCAATAAAATTCTTCTTTTATTGATGGGGTTTAAATCACCCAGCACAAGTATGCTTGTTAGCAATATAAATGAGGTTACTTGCTTGCAGTGTTTAAATGGATAACATAAAGTCAGAAAGCAAATCAGAAAACAACCCTCAGCCTGTCAGGCAATTAGCTAATGTTTTCTTAGCAAATAATTACCAAATAAAAAAGGCACAAAGAAATGAATAAACTTTGCTGGTTAGGTTAACTTCTGCTTATTTTCCACACAGATCCTGCAGTGATTCTCTCTTGCTCACACACACAATCAGGTGCAGCTTTAATTACTATCAATTGACCAGCTGAAAGCCTTTAGCTGGCTGGCTGCTACTGTGTGAACCCAAATCCTGCTTTAAGAGCTGTTTGCAGTGGAAATAAAGAACAAAGTTAGGTTTCTTTGTGATGGCTGATGTGTTTGCTCACAGAAAACTAGCAATAGCATTTAGATAGAGAACAGTCCATGTAAATAGTTTCATCTGCTGTATCTCCCCCTTCCTCAATCAGCATAGGGTCACTATCATACATTGGCACAGACGAGTCTTTCATTAAGGCACTATCATGAGAATGCTTATTCCCTTGCTGCCATTCACTATTATAGATAGGGTCTGGATCAGTGTTCATACCTGAGCCTCTCCTGCTATCATAATTCCTCTCTGTATAGCCTGGCCAGTATGTAATCCAATTCTGATGTCCAGCCTTCCAATCTTGATCCCTGGACACTGGATCTTTCCTCACATACCTTCTGGCATAGGTCTGAAAGTCCTTTCCACGTGCAGTCTTCTCTCTTCCAGGTAGCCACTGGTGATTCCTATCTCTGCCATTCCATTCCTCTGGCGGACTCCAGTCCAATGGACTCTGCTGGCATTTGGAATACCTCCCAGTATAGGTACTGCCTTGGAATCTCCCAGACCTTCCAATGGCCTTTCTTCTCTTCCTTCCAGAGAGTTTCCTTCTCTCTCTATCCGCTTGGCTTGGCTTCTGCTTCTCCAGGTGATGCTTAAACCTGTAGCTGGACTGGAGCTTGTAGCCGTTGCTGTCTCTGTCTCTGAAGCTCTTTCTGTAGCTGTCATCTGTAGAATAAGCTCTATTCTTAATCTGTCCTAATGTGTGCTCCTCCCTAACACAGCGCAGCTGTGTTGAATCAGGCCCTGCCCTTTGAGATGAGTGCTTAGGGATTACCTCATAGCTCTCTTGATTGCACACCCGTTTTCTCACTTCAGCCCCTCTCATGGCTGCTGGAAACCTGGTGCATTCTGGGACTGGTAGTCTTTTAGGTGAAAACTCTGTTTTCTTACTTCTACCAGAACTGACAGGTTGCTTGTTCAGAGTCACATCATCTTTTCTATAGCTCCTACCTGAGCTATGATAAGCTTCCTTATCACAGGTTCCTAAAAAGTGTAAAGTAGCCCAAATGCCCTTGAGTATGGTGCAGACAGAGCGTAAAGATTCCAAATTATCCATGCCTACCAATAGCCAGATTAATATTAATAAAATACAGTCTCTGAAATGCTTGTATGCAAATGCTAGTAAACAATAAGATGGGAGAGTTAGAATATATAGCACTAAATGAGAGGTTAAATATGATTGCAATCTCAGAGACATGGTGGAAGGAGGATAACCAGTGGGACACTGTGATACCTGGATACAAACTATATCGTAATGATAGAACTGATCAAATTGGAGGAGGGGTTACACTCTGTTAGAGAGGGCATTGAGTCAGAAAGGATTAAAGTTTTGCAGGAAACAAAATTTGCTGTAGAATCTCTATGGATTGAAATTCCATGTATGAAGGGGAAGGTGATGACAGTGGTGGTGTACTATCGACCGCCTGACCAGAATGAACAAATGGATGATGAAATGCTTAAAGAGATCAAGGAAGCTAACAAAAGTTACAGCAGAGTAGTAATAATGGGTGATTTCAATTACGCCGGTATCGACTGGGTCAGTGTTACAGCAGGACATGCTAGGGAGATAAAGTTTCTAGATGAAATAAATGACTGCTTCTTGGAGCAGCTGGTTCATGAACCGACCAGAGGGGAAGCCATACTGGACCTCGTCCTTAGTGGAACACCAAATCTGGTGCAAGAAATAAGGGTGTTGGGACCACTTGGCAATAGTGATCATAGCATGATCGTGTTTGATTTAATTAGTGGAGGAGGGATAGTAAAGAAATCCACAGTACTACCTTTTAACTTTCAAAAGGGAGACTATGATAAAATGAAGAATATAGTTAAGAAAAAACTAAAAGGAGCGGTTGTAAAGATTAAAGACTTACATCAAGCTTGGGTGGTGTTTAAAAATACTATCCTGGAAGCCCAGACCAGTTGTATTCCACACATTAAGAAAAGTGGAAGGAAGTCCAAAAAACTGCCAGCATGGTTTAAAGGTGAGGTCAGAGGCTGTTCCTGCCAAAAAAGCATCTTTCAGGAAATGGAAAAAAGAGCCAAACGAAAACTGGAAACAGCACAAGCACTGGCAAGTTTAATGCAAAGCATTGATAAGGCAGGCAAAGCGAGAATTTGAGAAGGAACTTGCTACGGAAGCAAAAACACGAAATAAAGACTTTTTCAAGTACATTCGTAGCAAAAGGCCTGTGAGAGAGTCAATTGGACCATTAGATGATAGAGGGGTAAAAGGGGCAGTAAAAGGAGACAAGGCTATAGCGGAGAGACTGAATGAATTATTTGCTTCAGTCTTTACTGAGGAAGATGTAGGGATGTTACCCAAGACTGAAGTGGTATTTAAAGGTGATCCTGCAGAGGAATTGAGGGAAATATCGCTACACCGGGAAGATGTATTTCAACTATATGATAAACTGAATAGTAGCAAATCACCTGGACCGGATTCTATACATCCAAGAGTGTTGAAAGAACTGAAATATGAGATTGCAGACCTGTTATTAGTAATCTGTGAACTTTCTTTACAATCATCTGTAATACCTGAAGACTGGAGGATCGCCAATGTAACGCCAATTTTTAAAAAGGGTTCCAGGGGTGATCGGGGAAATTAGACCGGTGAGCCTGACATCAGTACCATGGAATATGGTAGAAACCATCATAAAGAACAAAATTACTCAGCATGTAGATAGTCATGGCCTAATGGGAGACAGCCAACATGGCTTTAGACAAGGAAGGTCTTGTCTTACTAATCTGATATGTTTTTTTGAAGGTGTGAATAAACAGGTAGACAAAGGTGAGTCGGTTGATATAGGGTATCTAGACTTTCAGAAAGCCTTTGACAAGGTCCCTCATCAGAGACTTTTGGCAAAACTTAAAAAGTCATGGAATAGGAGGCAGTGTACTATTGTGGATCGGGAACTGGTTAAAAGATAGAAAGCAGAGGGTAGGGCTAAATGGCCAATTTTCCCAATGTAAAAAGGTGAATAGTGGTGTACCCCAGGGATCTGTACTGGGTCCGCTACTTTTTGACATATTCATAAATGACCTGGAAATGGGAATAACTAGTGAGGTTATCAAATTTGCAGACGACACAAAACTGTTTAAAGTTGTTAAAACCCAAGAGGGCTGTGGAAATCTGCAGGAGGATCTGGATAAACTGGAAGACTGGGCATCAAAATGGCAGATGAAATTTAATGTGGACAAGTGCAACGTTATGCACCTAGGAAAGAACAACCCACACTATGGTTACACGATGCAAGGTTCCACATTAGGAACCACCACCCAGGAAAAAGATTTAGGAGTCATCGTGGATAACATGTTAAAACCCTCGGCCCAGTGTGCAGCGGTGGCCAAGAGAGCAAATAGAATGCTAGGTATGATAAGGAAAGGAATGAAAAATAAAACAAAAGATATTATAATGCCTCTATATCGTTCCATGGTGAGACCGCACCTTGAATATTGTGTGTAATTCTGGTCGCCGTATCTTAAAAAGGATATAGAGTTATTAGAAAAGGTTCAGAGAAGAGCCACCAAAATGGTAAAGGGGATGGAAGGATACTCCTATGAAGAAAGGCTAAAATGGTTAGGGCTCTTTAACCTGGAAAAGAGACAGCTGAGGGGAGATATGATAGAAGTCTATAAATTAATGAATGGAGTGGAACGGGTAAACGTAGATCGATTGTTTACGTTATCAGAATATAGAAAGACTAGGGGACATGCAATGAAGCTACAGGGTAAACTATTTAAGACTAATAAAAGAAAATATTTCTTCACTCAACGTGTAATCAAACTCTGGAATTTGTTACCGGAGGATGTAGTAAAGGCTGTTAGTGTAGCTGGGTTTAAAAAAGGTTTGGACAAGTTCCTGGAGGAAAGGTCCATAAACCATTATTAAGAAGTGACCAAAGATATCAATGCTTGACCCAGTACAAGCATTGTGGAACTTGTGTCTCTTGGGGAAACTGCTAGGTACATATGACCTAGATTGGCCACTGTTGGAAACAGAATACTGGGCTTGATGGACCTTGGTGTGACCCAGTATGGCATATCTTATGTTCTTATGAGAATGTGATCATTGCTTTGTAGAGAAATATTGCAGAGCAAATGGCTACACAACCATCTGCTGGCTCATGGACACAACCCATATGTTCTGTACTGGGCTGGTTGGACTGAAGGAAAGAAAATTAGCAGGTAAGATCAACCTTTTCCTTAACTGTAATAGGTGTTCTCGATAGCAGTGCAGTAAATCAGATAACCTGCCACTCTCCCAGTGTGGCAGTTTCTACACCTCTCTTTATAAGCTTGTTTTTTTTGATAGACTGAGTAGCTGCAGCTCCAGAGGTACAGGGGACAACGCAATGCATGCCTAGAAAGCTCTGGAAAGATCCAATGTGATCGCATTAAATGGAGCCACGTTATGAATGAGTCATTACAGATGAGCAATTTTGCTTTTGTGCTTTGTGTACTGGGGAAGCTTTTGCATACATTTGCTACTTAGTATTGACTCTTTTAGTCATGGTAGAGGTGTCGGGGGCGGGGGGGTCTTTCCCTAGAGTTCTTCAGCAGCTCTTTCCTCGGAATTACTTTTGTTCACTTGAGTCTTGTCTTTCTGCTCTTGTGCAGATGACGCGACTGAGAAGGATCTGTCAGATCTGGTGTCGGAGATGGAGATGATGAAAATCATCGGGAAGCACAAAAACATCATCAATCTTCTGGGAGCCTGCACACAGGATGGTGAGTGACGAGCAGGCGGCGGGCGCTGCTGGACGCTCACAGTGATAGACTCCGAGTGGAATTACTACTGTGGCATCGCATTAGCACAAGCAGAGTGGGGTCACTGCTGCAGCGGAATCGCTGTCATGGTGCATTAATATGCGCAGGAAATAGCTAGACAAGCCATGCGGCAGCTGCCAGCAGAAATATGGGAACACATATGAATCAGTTTAACGGATTCCCTCTCATTGCCCTTTATCTCCCAGCACCGATTCGCTTTCATCCCAGAACGGATTCCGCTTTTGCTCTCTGCTCCGGGGTGCATGCGGCTGATTCCCCTTTCTCATTCCTGCCCCTCCCCATCCCTGTCGTCCTCCACTTACCCGTGATTAAACCCAAGAAAAGGAGGAAAAGAGCAGCACTTTCTCTGCCTGCATACTCCCCCTCTGCCGCGTCTCTGAACCATGAGGGACATCGTATTGTGTGGTTCGAAATGTGACACTTTGCTCTGAGTAGCAGGGGAGAGGATGCAGCCCCAGGCACCACCACTCAAGCTTCTTTTGCCTACATTGTTGATGGTGCTAGTGGGTTATAATGAGGGAGATCAGAGGGGGAGAGGAGCCGTTGCCTCTGGAGACGAGCAGCACCATGACAGAATTTGAGCATGTTATGCCCATATCTGTGGGTTCCTTGTGACCACATCTTTTTGGTGCTGTTGAATAGGTCCTCTCTATGTTATCGTTGAGTATGCTGCCAAGGGGAATCTGAGGGAGTACCTACGAGCACGGCGGCCTCCAGGCATGGAGTACTCCTTTGATATTAACAGAGTGCCTGAGGAGCAAATGACATTCAAGGACCTGGTGTCTTGCACTTATCAGCTGGCCCGAGGCATGGAGTATCTCGCATCGCAAAAAGTAAGTGTCCAGCAGCAAACAGAAACTGTTAGAGGTGATTCTGCAGCATTTCCACCTGCAGGATTCCTGCTCATGTTGTATATATTATCTCAGTTCTACAAACTGCTAACTCCTAAACTGCTTGTAATGATGTTTTTACGATATGCCTTATATTAAATAAAGGCAGAACATAAATATAAAGAAATTACAATCATTGTAATAGATCAGTCATAAAATAGTTAAAATCTTTATTAATCACAATGTAAGTAATAACATCTAAACTATACTCAAAACCACTCTTCAATTAAAAATGTTCTAAAACAAAGTAAAATTAGAATACAACATTCCCTTTGCCTCCCCTCTTGCCTGATAGGGCTCCTGCAGTATTCTCTGCACACTAGCGTGTACTCCTGCTCATGTTAGGTCTTGTCCCTCTGCCCAAAGGTCATCTGCTCATGTTCAGGCAATGCTCCCTCCCCCACTATTCCCACTTGAGTGATCTCTCCAGCTTTCCTCTAGGCTCATGCTTAGAGACGTTGCTGCCACATTGCCTCCTCTTTCTGTACCCTGGTCTCCTGCTTGCTTTAGGGCATGCTTTGGCAGCATTCCTCCTCCCTCAGTCTGCTCTGCTAATATTAAGAGGCATTGTGGCAACATCACGCCTGAAGATTTCCACATTTGGAGTGGCTTGCTCAGCATCCCCTTGGTTATGTTGAAAGCAGCATGCCTCTCTTCCTGCCCCAAAGTCTCCCTTCCACTGTGCCGCCTTCCGTTTCTCCCCCCACAGGTTTCCTGCTCAGGTTGGGACTCTCCTGGCCTATGTTTACAAAGAAGAATCACTCTGTGTCCATGACTCAACGCACTTTGTACTTTTTCTCCACAGTGTATCCATCGAGACTTGGCAGCAAGAAATGTTTTAGTCACAGAAAACAACGTGATGAAGATAGCAGATTTTGGGTTAGCCAGGGACATCAACAACATTGATTATTATAAGAAGACAACTAATGTAAGTGGCAGATGCCGAATATTGCCAAATGATCCTGGACCAATTCTCATTGGATCTCCATCGCATTTGGGAGAAGGTCTAAACAGGACTGAATGAATGTGGATGCAGGATGCCATCAAGCAAACCACCTTCAATACAGTGTAGAGTAGTGGAGTGTGTGTGTAGGGGAGGGGGGGGGGGTTGGAAGCTTGTACTGCTGCTACCTGTGCTGTACTTGTTCTGTGGTGGGGTTTTGTATATATGTGTATGTATGTAGTTGACACTGCTGCTGTTTCTAGATCATTCTGCTATACCAGTCTGAACCAGTGAGTAGTGTCCCCCTGCCAGCAGATGTTGAGAGGTTGGAGACTGAGAAAAAGCTAAAAGCTTCCATTGACATCATCACGGGTAGCAAGCTGGTGCAGCTAGGGCACCCTCTAGTGTTTCTCTGTCTCCAGCAGATGGTGGTTGACTGGACTGATGCAGCGTGCACTAGAGTGTCTCCTAGGCAGCCATCCTGAGGAGCAACTTCCTAGTAGAATGCAAGTAGTGGATGTCTCCAGGGTGTATCTTCGGATACTCTTCTGGAGTTTACTACTTGGACAGGGAGGGAGCCGGGTTCCCCATCAGCTTCTGTTGCTGACTAGTTGAGCCTCTGCTTACAGATTTGGGTAGGCTGCCTGGATTCCATAGACAGTCTCTCTCTCTTTCTCTCTCTCTCTCGTCTACATCTGTCCCTTCCCCCACATTGGGCTTCATAAAAAACAAAATGAAGCGAGACCTACTAATACAAGGCAGGTATTCAGCATGAGGGAGCTCTGCAGTGGCGAGTGAAGCCTTCTTTCCTTTGGCTCGAGGGGGTTGTTGGTCAGCTTTCCAGGAGTGACTCATGAGCAAGATCTTTGGAACCCGATCCAACATTTCTGCAGGGGAGAGGGGAAAAGGCTGAGGTGCTCAGCCACTGCTTCAGTGAGACCACTGCTCAGTTGGACAGCAGCGGGTTTTTTTTAAAAATGCCAGCTTCAAAGTTCAGCCAGTTGCTTCAGCAGGACTGCAGTACCTCTGTCAAGGATCTTTTTAGATGCTGACATTGAGTAGCCTCCAGGCCTCACAGCCATGGATCATCACTTTGGGGCTCTCCATTCTGGCAGCACCAGCCTGTTTTTTGACCCTGTCACGAGGCCTCTGAGGTGGATGTTGGGCTGTAGCCACCATTGCCTCATCTGCAGCAAGACCGAGAGCATTTTGGGATGACCGAATGTGCAAGCCCTGCACAGCCAACCCAGGAGAGCCGTTGGAAGCGTGAATGATAGTGTTTCTCAGATCCTCTGCATGTGAAGGGTACCAGCAGCATGCATCTCCTTCACAGGGGATGAGCCTGGCAGGCATAGGAAATTCTACTATTTTGTCAGCCAGTCTCTGGCCCCCTTACCTCCTGCATTTTCTCTTGCACTAATACTGATAGTGGACAGGCTTTCTTTGGTGGAGGAGAAACTCATGGAAACTCCTCCTTTGGGCTGGGCGCAGTTCTCTCTAATTTTTTTTCAATTTCCTGCTCTAGGCATGGTGCTTTTGGCAAGGACCTCCAGGGGTGATACTTAGTCCCTCCATGGGGTCTGACAGATCTGCTGACTCTCGCCTGACCGGTCCTTTGGCTACAGGGAGCAGAAGATAGTGGTCTTTCATAGAAATGTTTGCACTTGCAAGAGTCAGATGTCGCCTCCAGGGGGTCTTATGGGGGCACAATCTGCCTCTGAGGAAGCTTTGGATCACTATAAACCCTTGGGACTGAGTGACCATGAGGACTCTGCTCTGGAGGACTCTGGGGATTCTAGCAGCTTGGTGAGATGAGTTCTCTGCCCTAATTGCATGGATTTCTCCAGATTGCAGAGGTGTCGATGGATAAGGAGAAGGTGGAAAGTGATCTGAATCTGGAGGGTCATCATAGGCCTTCCAGAACTTTTCTTTTCACACAGGCTCTTCGGCACATGGTTATGGCAGTATGTGATTCTCCCAATACAATCCTGTGGGGGTGCTAAGGTCATCAGCATGCTGGGGGACATCATCAGCTGGCTCCGTTTTCCTTAGGTGGATGTGCTAGTGGCAGTAGATGTGAAGTGCAGCACTATCTCAGAAGAGGGGGAAGCAGCCTTTTGGGATCAGCAGGACCAGAAGGTTGAAGCTTTTTTGAAGATGGTCTTTTCTGCATCTTCAATGGGTCTCCAGGCAGTGTGTGGAGGTCTAGCAGGGCAAGCACTGCTGTGCTGTGTTCATTTGCTGCCAGAATCAGCCCAGCTGGAGTTGGTGGCGGCGTTTTTGGCAGACACATTGTATGACCTTTCTTGTTGGTCAGCAAAGGTGATAGAGGCAGATTGTTTACTTTAATCTCCAGGAACAAGCAGGAATGTAGTCTTCACATATGGGTATCGTCGGTACCGACGGAGCCTGCGTGGGAACGCTCCCCAGCGTCCAATAGGAAAGCCTTTGGGAGCATCCCACAGCGCCTGTGTGCTGCCTTTCCAACTGTCCCTCTCCAGTTCTTCACTTTCTGTGGAGCCGACAGGTCCCATACCCTGTCACCGCAGAAAATTTTGTCTTTAATCTTTGTTTTTGTGGTCGCGTCTGCCTTCCCTTGACGTTATACTGGTACCGCCGGTTCTTTCTTTCTTCTAAAGAAAAACAAAACAAAACTATAGTTTCTGAAGTGGTTTACGTAAGAAACTTTTTTTCTTTGGTGCTGGGAGCCATTTTGGGCACTAGGCCAAATTTTTCTTCAAAAATGGAAAAACCTGCTTCAGGTTTTAATAAATGTTCTAAATGTGGCGGTACCATTTCTGTCATCGACACCCATGATTGGTGTCTCAAATGTTTAGGTCCTGACCACTCAATTTCAGAGTGCCTCTTCTGTGAAATGATGTCAAAATGGGGCTGGCAGAACCAAGCTGCTAATCTTAGCACCCTTTTTCCCTCAGACGTGGCGTCTGTTGCATCAACGTCCTCCAGGGCTGCATCTTCCTCCCATGGATCTCAGGTAACTAAACACAAATCTAGCTGGTCCTCAAAGGGTAGATCTCCTTCTAAGTATCGAGATGCCCCTGGCATTGCCCTTGAGGAAATTTCACCGGCAAAACTGCCCCGGTGGGAGGCTTCGGCTTCCAAAGCATTAACGGTGCTCCAGGATGTTCTCGAGGCCTCAACCTCGGCAGAACTATTGGCGCCATGCTCTGGGGATCCGGCCACTTCTACCGGTACCGACACCCAAGCATCGGCAGCGTCGATAGACCAGAGATTCCTTGCTATCAAACACAGTCTAGTGGCTCTTCTCATGGCTTCGGTACCATTGAGACCACTTCAGACACCTCAACTGGTACCGGTACCGACTGCATCGACATCGGCGGGTATGCCACCCATACCGAGTCATGCGTCTCTCTCTGGCATCGACAGATCGGTACCAGAGCAACTCGATACCGACTTTGATCGATACTGGTACCGTGCTTTGCACGATCACCGGGATCGGAGGTATTTTGAATCCTCTGAGTCTAAAGACTCCGAAGACTCTACCAATACAAGAGTACTTCTCCCTGAGGATTCTTCTTCTCCTCAGCGCAGGATGTCTCCGCCAGTGGATATTTATTTATTTATTTATTTACTTCTTTCTTCTATACCGCCCCTTCCAGTGATCAAGGGCGGTTTACATGGAACAATTTAACAAATTATATATACTTCTGTATACTTTACATTGAACAGAGAACTTTTTAAACTTTTTACATGGAATAGATATGCATTACATTGAAACAGAGAAACTTTCTAACTTTTTACAAATAATGACAGATGTAAAAAACTGTCCAAACTATTTACATAGGTTATTTACAAGTGATTCTATACAGGGGTTTTCAGAATAATCGTGCATCATGTGTAGGTGGTGGAATTTATTTCCATTTTTTCAAGAATTTTGTGTGTGGGGGGGGGGGGCTGTGTGGGGTTGTCTAGTTGTGGTTTAGGGAGTTCTGAGTTGGTGTGTCTGTGGATGGTGTGGGACAGAGCTTGGGGGGTAGGGGATTTGGAAATGTTCAGAGAATAGGTAAGTTTTGAGTTCCTTCCGAAATTGGGCGAGGTCTTTTATGGTGCGGAGGTCTAGTGGGAGATCATTCCAGAGCATAGGGGCAGTGAACGTGAAGGCTCTGTCACTTGTGGATTTTTTAGTCGTCTTGAATGATTTTGGTAAATCAAGTGAGTGGGCTGCATTTTGTCTGCGAGCTCTTGATTCAGATGGGGTCTGTAGTAATGTTGATAGATGTGATGGGGCGATGTCATTTAGGAGCTTGAATGTTGTTAGGAGAATTTTGTATCTAATACGGCTGTTTATGGGGAGCCAATGTAGTTCTAGGAGTATAGGAGTCACATGGTCTGTTAGACGAGCTTTGGTAGTTACTTTTGCACAGATGTTCTAGGCTCTTTGTAATAGGTATGTGTTTTTCTGTGGTAGGCCAATCAGGAGACTGTTGCAATAATCGAAATGGGGTGTGATGAGTGTATTGACAACCGATCTAAAGTCATGTGTATCCAAGAGGGGCCTTAGGTGTTGTATGGTTTTGAGTTTAAGAAATATGGTTCTTACTGTCTTCTTTATGTGAGGTAGCATGGTGAGAGTATGATCTATTATTACACCCAAGTATTTTACCTCTTTTATAACGAGTATAGAGGTATTATTGATTGAGATTGTTGTTGGAAAAGTGTCCTCAGTCACAGGTGTTCTTGTAACGAACATTGCTTCCGTTTTTTTGAGGTTAATGCTGAGGTAATTGGTTTCCATCCAAGAGGTGGTCTCAGCCATGCACTCAGCTAGGTTGTCATAAGTGTGGTTTTTTTGTGGTTATGGGGATAGCGAGCATGATATCGTCAGCATATATAAAGTGATTAATCTTGTGTTTTCTAAATATGTTTGTGATAGGTTGCAGGTATAAGTTGAATAAGAGGGCAGAAAGGGCTGATCCCTGAGGTATACCTTGTCCTTGGGGGAAGGTTTCTGATGCTTCTTGATCTATTTGGACACGTATTAGTCTATGTGTGATGTATGACTTGAACCATTTGAGAACAGTACCGCCTATTCCTAAGTTTTCTAGTCTGTTGATCAGGGTAGGGTGGTTGATGTTATCGAAGGCGGCCGAGATATCAATAAAGAGTAGTAGGAAACCTTGATTGTTGACATCTGTGCCTTTGATGAGGTAGTCAATCAGTGTAATCAGGAGGGTTTCCACTCCGTGGAAAGGGCGAAAACCGAATTGGTGTGAGTCAAGGGGTTTATGTTCATCAATATGCTCTTGTAATTGTAATTGAATTGATTTTTCTATTATTTTAGCGATAAAAGGAATGCTAGCTATCGGTCTGTATGAATTGGGGTCTTTTGAGTCAAGTTTGTTGTTTTTTATTATTGGGCGAAGCATTGTGAGCTTTAGAGCATCAGGCATGATGCCCTGGGAAAGGGACAGGTTCACCATGTATTGAATGTTTTCAGCAAGTTCTTCTTTTGTACATTTAATCCAAGACACAGGGCAAGGATCGAGTGGGGAGGTTGTAGTATTGATCATTGTTATGATTTTAATGAGCTGCTTTCGGTCAATTGTGTGGAAAGTTGTCCAATTGTTATTGATTTCGGTGCTTGTAGTCAGTATTGGTGTTAGAGTATTGGGTTTAGATTTTAGTTTTTCTGCAAAGTGAGTTGCTAAAGTTTGAATGCTTATTGTTGGTAGCTTTGGCTCGGAGTTCTTAGTTTTGGTTAGTGTTTTTACAATTGTAAATAGTTCTCTAGGTCGGTTGATGGCTAGATTTATTACTTTAGAGTGGTAATCCCTTTTCGAGTTGTTTATTGCGTTTTTGTATTCGTTAAGTATGTTCATATATTGTGATTTATTTTCATCTGTTTTAGTTTTCCTCCATCTCTTTTCCTGTTTCCTCAGTTGCTTTTTTAGTTTTGCTAGTTCTTTGGTGAACCATTTTTCTGACTTCTTTGTTTGTTTATGCCTATTACGTGTGGGGATAGCTGCTTCATGTATTGTTAGGTTCCAGTGATTTACAGTGGAGTTGATGTCAGGGAAGTTTGTGTTGAGTACTGGTAATACTTTGTCAAGGAAAGAATCCTTGTCAAAGTGAGCAAAGCGTGATAAATGGGGTGATGTGCTTATTGTATTTGGTGTTGCTTGTGCTGGGAGGTGGAGTGTTATGAGGTGATGGTCAGACCATGGTACTTCTGTTGTAGTTGGAGGTGTGAGTTGTTGATGGTTATTAAGGGAGGAAGGGAGGAAGATGAGATCTAAAATGTTGCCTTTTATGTGTGTGGAGGTATGAACTATCTGTGTGTATCCCATTTGGTTCATGGCGTCCATGAAGTTATCTGATTGAGATTTATTTAGAGAGGGGAGGTTTAGGTCACCTAGAATTACTAGTGGTTTGTTTTGCGATGCTGTGCATGCAAGTTCAAGGATGGAGGAGAGGTTTTTTTGATCAGCTGAGAGTGGTCTATAAATGAGGGAGAGTGCCATGGTTCTGCTTTGTATATTGATGATGTCCATTCCATCTATATTATTTAGGCTTGTTAAGGTGTATTGTAGGACTTTTTTGGTTAGTATGAGAGCACCACCACCTCTTTTTACATCTCGATGGCAGTTGAATATATCATATTGATGTGTGGTTATTTGGTTTAATATTATGGTGTCCGTGGGTGAGAGCCATGTCTCAGTGATGCAGATAATATCTGGGTTTTTGTCTTTTATCATGTCATTAATTATTGGTATTTTGTTTCGTATGGATCTGATATTTATTAGGTAGAGCTTGGTTTTAGTGTCTATATTAGCTGTGTTGTCCTTTTTATTGCTTTGTGGTTGACATTTTATTTGAATAAGTCTGTGGGGGCGTCTGCCTGGGTCGTGACGAGAAAAGTGGTTGTGGGAGTGTGAGTATGTTACTATGTGTTGCGGGTTTTGAAATACGTTTTGTGTGGTGGGGGTGCTATATGGGTTCTGGTAGTGGTTATGAATAATGGGGATGTTGATGTAGGGGCTTTGATTGGATTTGTAGGTATAAATGTGTTGTGTTAGGAGTGTTATTAGGAGGAGGATGAGGGAGAAGTTTGTACATTTTATTGGAGACATTATGTGTTTTTGAGTGTGGGAGTTCTGTGTATGGGGATGATTAGCATAAGAGTAGGTAGATGAAGGATTACTGATGATAGTGCAACACTATATGAGGCTACTAACAATGCTATAATGATTACTGACAACAGTATATAGGACTACTAATAATGGACTACTAATAATGAGGACTACTAATAAAAAGGACTACTAATAATAATACTTTCAGGACTTTATCCGTGATGTGGCCCGAGGCCTTTCCATCACAGTAGCTCCTGAAAAAGAGCCTAGGGCAAAGGAGTTGGAAATCCTCTAATATCCTAAGGCTCTCAAAGAGGCAGCTACTCTGCCTATTCTTGAGATCTTACGTGATCTTATGCTAAGGATGTGGGAAACACCTTTAACCATATCTTCTCATTCTTGAAGACTCGATACCATGTATCGAGTTCCACCTTGTCCTGGCTTTCAAAAAACTCAATTACCACACCATTCAATGGTGGTGGAATCAGCCATAAAAAGGATGAAAAGTGCAAAGAGACATGCATCCAATCCTCCAGGTCATGAATGCAGGACTCTCGATGCCTTTGGGCGTCGATGCTTCCAAGCTTCCATGCTCTCAGCTAGGATCAATTCCTATATCTTGTATATGGGAATGTTCCTTAAAGAGGTCACAGGAGACTTGGAGCTTATGAGCCCCCTTCTTCCTGATGACAAAAGACAAGACTATCTCACTCTTGTCAAACATGCTCAGGATGTTTCCAAATTTTTAATCGTGCAGCCTTTGACTGTTTTGAGTGCATAAGCAGAACCTCTGCTATTGCCATTGGTGCACGTCGGATCGCCTGGCTTCAGGCATCTGACTTGGAAATTTGGGTACAGGATAAATTAGGAAACATTCCTTGCACAAGAGAAAATCTCTTTGGCAAGAATTGGCAGGAGAAGGCTAACGAAATAGATGCTGACAATATCACACTGGATAGATTGTCCAAATCTACAGCCGATCCTGCAAAGAAAAGATCCTCTAAGAAACCATTTTTCAATAAGAAAAAGAGGTTTTATCCTTCCTATACCCAACAGGGACACCGTTCAGGTCAGACTGCCCAAAAGGGACAGCAGCAACAATTTAGACAACAAAAGAAGCCAAAAGCTGCAAAACCTCAGCCAGCTCAGCAGGCTCAGCCTCCTCCGGGGCTTTGACTCCTTTCTAGAGAACTTCGCCTTCCTGCCCCTGAAGGGTCCAGAACCCTTAACCATCCCAGGCAGGTTATGTCATTTTGCCCACAGATGGTACCAAATAACAGCAGAAAATTGGACTCTGTCCATTATATGAGAGGGGTACAAGATTCATTTTCACAGCCTGCCCCTCCTACAATTATAAGACTCTCTCGACAATTTCTTAGGTCAAGAAGTCACAATGCTCCTTGCTCAAGGAGCAATAGAAGAAGTACCCATTCCCCATCAGGGTACGGGGTTCTACTCCCTCTATTTCCTTATTCAAAAGAAAATAGGAGGACACAGACCCATTTTAGACCTCAGAGAATTGAACAAATATCTGTTCCGAGAGAAGTTCAAAATGGTCTCTCTAGGAACTCTGCTGCCATACCTTCAAAGTCAGGATTGGCTTTGTTCTCTAGATCTCAAGGATGTATATACTCATATTCTCATCCATCCAAATCACAGGAGATTCCTCAGATTCCTGTTTCAAGGAAAGCACTACCAATACAAGGTTCTTCCCTTTGGCCTGGCATCTGCGCCGAGTGTTCACAAAATGCATGGCTGTGGTAGCAACATTTCTCCGCACTCTGGGAATATTTGTCTTCCCTTACTTAGATGACTGGCTCATTCGAGCCCCTACAGTGCCAAAAGCCAGCTCTGCTCTGTTTCGCACAATGCGAATCCTTCTGTATTTGGAACTGGTCATAAACCTCCCAAAATCCAGTCTTGCTCCCACTCAGTCCCTAGAGTTTATAGGAGCTCATCTGGATACCACACAGACAAGGGCTTTCCTTCCACAGCTCCGCTGTCTTCGCATAGTACAACTAGCTTCCCAAGCAGTGCTCAAGCCTTGTCTCACTGCTCAGGAAATACTACAATTGCTAGGCCACGTGGCATCCATCGTGCATGTGGTTCCTTATGCTCACCTCCATATGCGAGCGGCCCAGTGGACTTTATCCACTCAGTGGACAAAGGCCTCAGGTTGCCTCTCGGACAAAATAACAAACTCAGACCGTCTTATTTCATCCCTCCAATGGTGGCAATCACCCAGAAACCTTCTGGTGGGGTCTCCTTTCCAGCAACCCCTATCCCAAGCCACCCTAACAACAGATGCTTCACAGGTGGGATGGGGAGCACACCTGCACGAACTCTCTACCCAGGGTACCTGGACTCCACAGGAGGCCTGTCTTTATTTATTTTATTTATTTATTTTATTTATTTAACTATTTCTTTTATACCGCCCCTTCCAGAGATCAAGGGCGGTTTACATATAACAAGTTAACAGTCATGTACACAGTTTGTATACATTTTACATAGAACATAGAACAATAGAAATCAACTATTTACATTAAACAGTAAATATAACATTTATAGGTATTAAAGCAAACACATTAAACTTTATACAAATGAATATTTACAGTGTGTGGTGTGTGTGGTGTGTGGGGCAGGAATTGGTGTAGGTGCTGGAATTTAGTTCCTTTTTTCGTCTTCAAGGTGTGAGGGGGGAAAAGTCTTGTGGTTACATTGTTGGGTTAGGGGATTAAGGGAGTTTGTGTATGTGTGACCATGTTTGTTGTGGAGCTGGCTTTGGGGGTATAGGGGATTTCGAAGTGTTCAGTGAACAGGTAGGTCTTTAATTCTTTTCTGAATTGGGTGAGGTCTCTTATGGTGCGAAGTTCAATAGGGAGGTCGTTCCAGAGTGTAGGGGCAGTGAATGAGAATGCTCTGGAGCTAGTGTAATTCTTAGTTTTACGGATGGCTTTTGGTATGATGAGGGAGTGGGCCGCGTTCTGTCTGAGGGTCCTTGTCGATGTTGGAGATTGCAGTAATGTGGATAGGTGTGAGGGGGTTATGTCATTTATGAGTTTATAGGTTGTTAGGATAATCTTATATTTGATTCGGCTGTTTATAGGGAGCCAGTGGAGTTCCAGCAGTATTGGGGTTACGTGGTCTGTTAGGCGAGCTTTAGAGATTACCTTTGCACAGATGTTTTGTGCTCTTTGGAGAAGGTATATGCTTTTTTGGGGGAGGCCTATTAGGAGACTATTGCAATAGTCGAAGTGTGGGGTGATCAGTGTACTTACTACGGATCTAAAGTCTTGTGTTTCAAGGAGTGGCCTTAGGTGCTGAATAGTTTTGAGTTTATAGAAAATGGTTTTTACTATTTGTTTTATGTGTGGTAGCATGGTGAGGGTGTGGTCTATTATTACTCCTAAGTATTTTACCTGTTTTCTGACGGGTATGGAGGTTTTGTTGATTGTGATTGTTTCTGGGTATGTGTTCTCAGTCGTGGGTGGTCTTGTCACAAACATTGCCTCAGTTTTTTTGAGGTTTATGCTAAGGTGGTTAGTTTCCATCCAGGAGGAGGTCTCAGCCATGCATTTGGATAGCGAGTCATATGTAGGGTTTTTAGCATTTATGGGGATAGCTAACATGATGTCATCGGCATATATAAAATGGTTAATCCTGTGTTTTTTAAATATGTCTGTTATCGGTTGCAGGTACAAGTTAATAAGAGGGCTGAAAGGGCTGATCCCTGGGGTATTCCCTGTCCTTGAGGGAATGTTTCTGATGCTTGTTGGTCAATTTGGACTCGTATTAATCTATGTGAAATATAGGATTTGAACCAGTTAAGGACAATCCCGCCTATTCCTAGGTTTTCTAATCTGTTGATCAGTGTCATGTGATTAATGTTATCGAAGGCGGCAGAGATATCTATAAATAGTAGTAAGAAGCCTTGATGTTTGTCATCTGTGCCCTTGATGAGGAAGTCCATAAGGGTGATTAGGAGGGTTTCTACTCCATGGAATGGGCGGAAACCAAATTGGTGTGAGTCAAGGGGTTTGTGTTCATCAATGTGTTCTTGTAACTGAATTTGAATTGTTTTCTCTATTATTTTGGCTATGAATGGAATGCTGGCTATGGGTCTGTATGAATTCGGGTCTTTTGAGTCGAGCTTATTATTCTTTATTATTGGTCGGAGTGTTGTGAGTTTTAGGGCATCAGGCATGATGCCCTGTGAAAGGGATTGGTTAACGATGTATTGTATATTTACCACCAGTTCATCTCTTGCACTCTTAATCCATGACACGGGGCATGGATCGAGTGGGGAAGTGGTGGTGTTTATCATAGTTATGATTTTGAGGAGTTGTTTTTGTTCTACCAACTGGAAACTTGTCCATTCATGTGAGATTTTCGTGTTTGATAATACAGGAGTTGAGGTAGTGGTTTTGTTTTTTAGTTTTTCTGCAAAATGTTTTGCTAGTGTTTGTATATTTATTGCTTGTTGTTTAGGTTCGGTGTTATTAGTTTTGGTTAATGTTTTTACTATCGCGAATAACTCCCTTGGGCGGTTGATGGATGAATTTATTACTTTGGAGTGGTAGTCTCTTTTTGATTTGTTAATTGCGTTTTTGTATTCCATAAGTAAGAGCATATATTGGGATTTGTTTTCATCAGATTTTAGTTTTCTCCATCTCTTTTCTTGTCTCCTCAGTTGTTTTTTTAGTTTTGACAGCTCTTTTGTGAACCATTTTTCTGTCTTTTTTGTTTGTTTGTGTAAGACTTGTGTGTGGACAGCTGCTTTTTGAATAGTTAGATTCCAATGTGTTATGGTTGAGTTGATGTCTGGTGAGCTTGTGTCTAGTTTGGGTAGTACTTTATCGAGGAATGTGTCTTTGTCAAAGCGTACGAAGCGTGATGTATGTGGAGTTGTGCTCCCGTTGTTTTTTGGGATTTGTGCTGGTAGCTGGATTTTGATAAGATGGTGGTCTGACCAGGGTACTTCAGTTATACTCGGAGTGGTATGTAGTAAGTGACTGTAGAGTGTGGCTGGGAGGAAAATTACATCAAGTATGTTACCTTTTTTGTGCGTAGGAGCATGTATTATCTGTGTGAACCCCATTTGTGACATAGCGTCTATGAAGTTATCTGACTGTGAATGGTTCAGTGATGGAAGGTTCAAGTCCCCAAGGAGTAAAAGTGGTTTGCTTTGTGATGCTGTACATGCAAGTTCTAGTATAGGGGTGAGGTTTTTCTGATCGGATGATGGGGGTCTGTAGATGAGGGTGAGAGCCATAGTTTTATTTTCTATGTTAATGATGTCCATTCCATCTATATTATTTAGGTTTGTTAGGGTGAATTTTAGGTAATTTTTGGTGAGAATCATTACACCCCCTCCTCTTTTTATATTCCTTTGGCAATTGAATATGTCATATTGATATGTGGTTAGCTGGTTTAGTAGTATAGTGTCTGTAGGTGAGAGCCATGTTTCAGTAATACAGATAATGTCAGGGGATGTATCGTTAATTATGTCATTAATTATAGGTATTTTGTTTCTTATGGATCGTATGTTTATTAGGATGAGTTGTAGTTTGATGTTTGTATTGTCATTTTGGTCAATTTTATCATTTATGGGTTGTTGCTTTATTTGGATGAAGCGGTGATGGCGTTTGTGTGAAGTGTGGCGCGAGTGGTGATCATGAGAGTTTGTGTATGTAGAGCTATATATTGGGTTCTGGTATTGATTGTACGTGATTGGGAAATTATTATAAGGGTTCCGGTTATGATTGTAGATGATTGGGATGTTATTGTATGGATTTTGGTTGGTTTTGTAAGTGTATATGTGTTGAGTTAGGAGGGTTATTAAGAAGAGAGTGAAAAGGAGATTTGTAATCTTAGTAGGAGACATTTTGTTCATTTTATGAGGTAATGGGTAGAGTGGGAGGGAAATAGTTGGAGGTATGTAGTTGGAGGGAGGGAAATTATTACTGTTAATAGTATCTCAAGCTAACAGTGCAGGGAGGGTATTTACTACTGGCAACAGTGTCTTGTAATAGCAATGCAAGAAGAGATAATTACTACTGATTGCCGTGGGTAAATATTACTAGCAATAGTAACTCACAATGATCATCACTGGTAACAGTATCTCACAATGATTTCTACTGGCAAGAGTATCTTATAATAATTACTGCTGGCAAATGTATCTCACCATGGTCAATACTCACAACAGTATCTCACAATAAATTACTACTGGCAAGAGTATCTTACAATAATTACTGCTGAAATAGCTTCTCACAATAATCAATACTGGCAACAGTATCTGACAATGATCCATACCGGCAACAGTATCTCACAATAATTACTATTGGCAACTGTATCTCATAGTAACAGTGTAAGAGGGGTAGTTATCATAGGTAGCAGTATCTCACAATGATCACTACTGGCAATGGTATTTAATAAGTTGTTGTATTCTTGTTGTACGATTACATTCCTTGTTTGTCTCTATCAGGCCTCAACATACAACCACTCGAAAAGTACCTTAAAAGTCCATGCAAGTAGCTCCGAATTGGGTGAGTGAAGCTGGTGCTGTTACCTTATTGCCGGCGGCTCTATTCCCGACTGAGGATAGGTGCCGCTGGTGGCAAGAGTTCTTCTGGTGCTCCTTCTCTCAGTCCCCGCCTAAGGGCCACGCCAAAGGGCCCTCTGGCGAGGCCCTCAGGCGCGGGCCCGCCTGGCGGCGGCTTCTTTTATGCGGTCCGCTGCTGCTCCTCCCCCTCGCACAGCCCCGACTGGGCTGGAGGGGCTTCACAAGCAGGCCGGATGGCCTGGCGGCGTTGCTTTCCCCGATCAGGGGAAGAAGATGGTGGAGAGGCTTTCCCGCCGGCGGCGGCTTCTTTTATGCGGTCCGCTGCTGCTCCTCCCCCTCGCACATGAACCTTTTGGAGCTCAGAGTAATCTTCCTTGCTCTTCGAGTATTTCATGCCCAACTCAGCTACAAGACAGTCCTAGTTCAAATGGACAATCGGGTAGCCATGTTCTATGTGAGCAAGCAGGGCAGAACAACCTCTGTCGCTATGCAACAAAGCTTTGCGACTATGGGCTCTCGCCAGAGAGCATTACATTCATCTTCTTGCAGTGTATCTTCCAGGCATTCAAAATTCTTGGTCAGACAAACTCAGTCGAGTTCTGCTTCCACACGAATGGTCTCTCCATGCAGACCAAGTTGCCCAAATTTTTCAGATTTGGGGAACACCGGACATAGACCTCTTTGCAAGTCCACTGAATGCCAAACTTCCCCGGTTCTGTTCCAGAATTCCGCCTCGATGTTGTCAGGCAAGGGACGCTTTCCTCCTCCACTGGAGTCAGGACTTCCTATATGCCTTCCCACCCATTCCTCTCATCCCCAAAACCCTATTCAAGCTTCAGAGAGACAGAGGTCATATGATCCTCATAGCTCCACGTTGGCCACGGCAAACGTGGTACCCTCTGCTCCTACATCTCTCTCAGGCTCCGCCTCTGGAGTTGGGATCTTCTTTCCCAAGAGGACGGGATGCTGTGGCATCCCAATCCCCAGTCTCTGCATCTCAGGGCCTGGTTGCTGAAAGCCTAGAACTTCAGGTTCTTAGCCTTTCCCAACAGGTAAAGGATATCTTTCATGCTTCTAGGAAACCCTCCACAAGACGCTCATATGCCTTTAAGTGGAAAAGGTTTACCACATGGTGCTCGCAGAAGGGCCTTAACCCTCTTGCGATACCTCTGGAATCGATACTGGAGTATCTCCTTCATTTGTCAAGTGTGGGTCTCAAGATAAATTCAGTAAGAGTCCATCTTAGTGCTATTGCAGCTTCTTGCAAGCCTCTAGGTGGACAATCTATTTCCTCTCATCCTCTCATAGCGAGATTTTATGCGAGGCCGCCTTTTAACAAAGCCTCCCATTAAGCCACCACCGGTGGCATGAGACTTAAATCTGGTGCTCAGGCAGATCATGAAACCACCCTTTGAAGCATTAGTCACTACATCTTTGAAATTCCTTTCCTGGAAAGTCATCTTCCTCATTGCAATCACATCAGCACGTTGCATCAGTGAATTGCAAGCGTTAGTGGTCGATCCTCCTTATGCAAGATTCCACCGTAAGGTAGTCCTTAGGACTCATCCACACTTTATGCCAAAGGTGGTTTCGCCTTTCCATTTAAACCAAGCGGTTTACCTTCCTGTATTCTTTCCGAGGCGTCATGCCTCCAGTGCAGAAAGGAACCTTCATACCTTGGACTGTAAAAGAGTTTTGGCCTGTTACTTGCAAAGGACATAGCAACATAGAAAATTTTCTCAACTCTTTGTTGCTTTTGATCCTAGTCATTTGGGACTTCCAGTTTCCAAAAGAACACTGTCCAACTGGATCGCACAGTGCATATCCTTTGCCTATGAGAGTAAGAACCTTCTCCTTGAAGGCCATGTCACCGCTCACAATGTGAGAGCCATGGCAGCCTCAATGGCTCATCTTCACTCTGTGTCTATCGACGACATCTGTCGAGCAGCTACTTGGGCTTCGGTACATACCTTCACAGCCCACTACTGCTTAGACAAGGACTCCCGCCAGGATGCCTTGTTTGGCCAGGCTGTTCTTCTACACCTTTTTCAGACTTAGTCAACTCCTACCCACCATCCTGGGTAGGATGCCATGGATCCAGGGGCTGACAACTTCCTGAGGCCATCTCCCCGGCATCTGTAGCTAGGGAGTCCCCATATGGGAAGACTATATTCCTGCTTGTTCCTGGAGATAGCGTAGTTACTCATCTGTAACAGGTGATCTCTGGGAACAGCAGGAATTTAGTCTTCACAACCCGCCCACCTCCCCTTGGAGTTGTATCTCTCTCTCTTTCTCTCTCTTTTGTCTCAGCTATAAACTCAACTGGAGAGGGACAGTTGGAAAGGCAGCATGCAGGCGCTGTGGGATGCTCCCAAAGGCTTACCTATTGGATGCTGGGGAGCGTTCCCACGCAGGCTCCATCGGTACCGACGATACCCATATGTGAAGACTAAATTCCTGCTGTTTCCGGAGATCACCTGTTACAGGTGAGTAACTACGCTTACTGTTTCTCGTTCTGTATACTATGTTGAGTTCCAATGTAAACCGCTCTGAGTGAAGGACAAAGCGGTATAAAGAAATGGTTAAATAAATTTAAAATAGTGCCTAGCCACTGTAGTTACTGCTGTCTGTGACTCAGGAACTGGGCAGCAGGCATGGCT
Organism: Ichthyophis bannanicus; assembly: GCA_033557465.1. Taxonomy (NCBI): domain Eukaryota; kingdom Metazoa; phylum Chordata; class Amphibia; order Gymnophiona; family Ichthyophiidae; genus Ichthyophis; species Ichthyophis bannanicus. The sequence continues at coordinate 1,023,912,164 of CM066034.1, read as the reverse complement.
TCAGAGCCTTACTTAAATAAGATGCTCTTTAAAGGGAGATTGCTCCTCAGAGAGAATCTGGAGAGACCTTTGAAAGAACCTTAGGGAAATTAAGCTTTAAAGGCTGCCGAAAAATAGGCCTAGAGCTTCTTTGGCTTCTTCCAGGTGGTCCTTTTCTGGGATGTCTTGCTCACACTTTCTTGATTTCTGGCGCTATTGCCAGGACAAACTGTTAATCCCATTGGGCAGGCCTCAGAGCAAATCACAGACCTTTTATGGTGTCCGTAGAGCCAACCACAACTCTTCTTCCTTGAGGGCCCATGCTTTCTGCAGTGCCCGAGGAAGGGCAGGAGACCCATTTCAGGATTTCTCGGCTTTACCTCTTTTACCAGTAATGGGGCGAAGAACCTTTGATTTTATTTATTTAATGGTATTTATATACCGCCTTATCATTCAATCAAAGCGGTTTCCACGGCAAACAATCAAGGGGGCAAATGTTTTCATGCAGTGTACAGAGTGGTGTGTATGTGTTGGCAGGGATGTGATTAGATTTGGTTTATCTACATAGTGCGCTATTATACATCATGAGCTATTATACAGTCTTATATACAGTCTTGGGGTGGTGGGGGGGTTGATCTACTTGTATGCTGGTTCAGGGGGTATGTCCATAGTAATTGATGAACAGGGTTGTCTTCAGCTGTTTTCGGAAGTCCTTGATTTCTGTGGTTAGTCTCAAATCATCTGGGAGGGAGTTCCATATGGATGGAGCAGCCAGGGAGATTGCTCGTTGTGCGGTGTCTTTGCGGGTCTTGGTGAAGTCTTTTGGGGTGTTAACCCGATTGGAGGTGCCTCTTCTTCTTGGCCGTGTGCTTGTGTCGGGTTGTATGAGTGTGTGTAGGCTTATGGCGGAGGAGTGTTGTTTGATCTTGAATATGTTTATGATAGTCTTGTATTTGATGCGTGAGATGATTGGGAGCCAGTGCAGTTCTTTCAGTATGGGTGTGATGTGATCGTGTCTTGTAGTACCGGCTATTATGCGGGCAGCTGTGTTTTGGGACAGTTGTAGTGGTCTGAGGGTCTGCTTTGGTAGCCCGGTGAATATTGGATTGCAGAAGTCTAGTAGAGGGGTTATCAGCGCCTGGCAAAAGGTGCGAAAGTGCTCTGGGTCGAGGAGGGGCTTGAGTCTTCTGATGAGTCGCATTCTTAGGTATGCACTTTTGGTTGCTCTGCCTATGTGTGCTTGGAGGTTAAGTTCTTTGTCCAGGATGACTCCGAGGTACTTAACTTCTGATTTTATGGGTATGAGTGCATCTCTTATCTTGATGTCGGGTGGAGGGATAAAGGCCGGGTTTCGCATGATGATCAGTGCCTCCGTCTTGCTGTAGTTGATTGATAGGTTGTTTTCCTGAAGCCAGTTTGCCATTTGGGTGAGGCAGTTTGTTATGTTGGTGTAGTCCGGGTTGTCGACTGAGATGGGTGTGTAGATCATGATGTCATCTGCGTAGATTGTATAATGTATGTGGTGCTCTTTCATGATGGCACATATTGGCTGGATGTATAGGTTGAATAGGAGAGCTGAAAGGGCCAATCCCTGTGCCATGCCTTGTTTGACTTTTATGGGTCGAGATGTGTTGTGTCCTACTTTGACCTGTATTTGTCTGTCGGTTAGGTATGAATGGAACCAATTCAGGGTGGCACCGTGTAGACCGATGTTCTGTAGTCTATCCAATAGAGTCTTGTGGTTAACTGTGTCAAATGCAGATGAGATGATGATTAGGTTCCAGACATCATTCACCACAGTTATGTCCTGGAGTGTGCTGAGCCTATTGCAGGCGCGTTCTTGTTCTCTCTCCTTGTGGTTCCATAGCTAGCAGGGCAACTATCAGACATACCTTAGAAAAACTCCTCCTTTGAGCTATCATTATCCTCCCTTCCCTCAAAAAAGAACTGGGAAGGTGCTTGATATCCTTCATCATCGCCAAGGAGGACAGATGTTTCCATCCTATCCTGGACCCGAAAGGTGTCAGAGAGTCTGCAAGTATCTCTGTTTTGAATGAAGACTAAGATTGATTATTCATGTGTGTGTAGTTTATACCTTGCTGCTGTCTGTGCTGTTCCTGTTCTGTGCGGAGGCTTCACTGCTGCTGCTGATGCTGTGGTGTGGGTAGTTTGCACTGCTGTTGCACAGGTTGTATCATAATTCCAGATTTTGTTTTACTAAAAGTGTTCTTTTTGATTTTACAACTGAGAATTCTGGTTCTTGTTTGAGAAAAGCACAATTTAGAACAAGAGGTCACAGTGTGAGGCTTCAAGAGAGCAGACTGAGAAGTAGCATCAGAAAATGTTTTGAAAGGATGGTGAACACATGTAAAGGCCTTCCAATGGCAGTGGTGGAGACGAGAACTAATGGCGTTGGTGAAGGCATTCAATAAGCACAAGGATTTTATTTATTTAAATTTGATTGCACACCTTTCTAGGGTACTTCCCGGCAAAAAAAACCCTCCAAAATTCCCACCCTCATACCCAATCTTAAACATAAAAGTTATAACAAAATAGAATTCACAGTATCAGTCCCTCAGATCCCCCACCTACGAACACACACAACCTACTCAACTTGTCCAAAAAGGTTAAACCAACTCACTGAGACAGAATAATGACTAAAACAGAGTAAACAAACTAAAACACCACCTTCGCTGATATAAACATCAGGGGGAAAAACCAAGATTTTGGTCATCTTATAAAATTCCCAATTTGTCTCAGGGCGATCTGGTAAGGCAACATTTCAAAGAGTGGAACTGGCAAAGACAAAATCCCTAAGCCTAGTCTGCTTGGATGTGAGTTCAGCTCACACCTCTTTCAGGAGTATCTCAAATCAGGTTACATTCAAATACAGTAGGTATTTTCCTGTCCCTCACAATCTAAGTTTCTACATGCGGCAAGGGAGGGTTAAGTGACTTGCCCAAGATCACAAAGAGTAGGAGTGGGATTTGAACCCTGGCTTCCCTGGTTCTCGGCCCATTGCTATAACCATTAAGCTACTCCTGCAACTTGATATGCCCTGAACCATTCAATAACAGCTTCCAGATATCAAAGGTTTATTAATAATGTACAGCTTTAAAGAATTATACACTGACTTTTAAATTTCTGGATCATCCTGATAGACCAGTCCAGACCAATGGGTTAGGTCCCCTGCCAGCAGATGATGGAGACAGAGAAAATTAGAAAGTTGAGTAATATCACTGGTACTAGTGCTGGTGCCGCTAGGGGCACACGTCAGTATTTCTCTGTATGCAGCAGATGGTGGCCCTGGACTGGTGCAGCTTGAGATCCATTGGCTGGCTCCTGGACAGCCGTCCTTTGGGGCGCCTTCCCAGTAGAGCCTGGGTGGCAGACATTTCTAAAGATATTCCATTGGAATTTCCCACCAGTAAGGGAGGAGCAGCCAGGCTCCCAGTTAGTATTTCTGGCCATTTCAGCTTGCTAGGCATGAGGTTGGTTGGTGGACTGTTCTTCGATCCCAGACACAGCCGCCTCCTTGCAGCTTCTGCTTTCTCTTTCCTATCTTCTGTCCCCCCCCCCCCCCTTCCCTTTCTCCCCTTCTGCCTCCCCAAGTATGGGCACTTTAAGACTATCTTGTATGCAAGTCTGCATAAAGGGAACATGGCTTCCAAGGTCACTTTGGGGTGTTGGATAAAGGAGGCCATGGCCTCGGCCTATCTTTTAAAGAATAATCCAATGCCAGAAGGGTTGAGACCTCATTCTACCTTGGCTCAGGCTTCATCCTGGGTGAGAGAAGTTCCGTTGCCCCAGTTAATGTTTGTCAGGTGGCAACATGGTCTTTCCTCGCTACTTTTGTCAAGCATTTATATGTCGGAGTGGATGTGGTGTTTAGGGCAGAGGTTCTAAATGCAGCCATGTCTTCCTGCCTAGTTGAGGCATAGCTTTGGCACTTCCCACTGGACTGGACTGGTCTAGCAGGATGATTCAGAAGGTAACATTTTACTTACCTGATAATTTCCTTTCCTGTAGCCCTGCTAGACCAGTCCACGACCTGCCCAGCTGCGGTATGAGTTTTGCAGAATTCTTCACTGTATGTGCCAATTTCCAGAGTTCCTGTATATAGTTGTCTCCTTGGCTTTACCTTGGAGCATTTTTTTCATCTTCACAGGTTTTGTTTGGTTTTCCAGAGTTGCCCTCAATCTCCAGGAACAAGCAGGAATGAGTCTTCACATATGGATATCGTCGGTACCGACGGAGCCTGCGTGGGAACGCTCCCCAGCGTCCAGTAAGAAAGCTTTTGAGAGCATCCCACAGCGCCTGCGCGCTGCCTTCCCGCCTTTCCCAACCGCCTCTCTCCAGTTCTTCTTTTCCGCGGAGCCAGCAGGTCGTGTTCCTGTCACCGCAGAAGAATTCTTTATTTTTTTCTTTATTTTTCTGTGTCACGTCTGCCGCCTTCGACGTCAGACCGGTACTGCTGATCTTTTCTTTTCTTTCTTATACAAAACCCCCCCCCCCAAAAAACTTTTCTTTCTTTAACTGTATTTGCGGTTTGGGCCTTAGGCCTGAACATTTTTCTCCTCATGGAGAAGCCTGCTTCCGGGTTTAAAAAGTGCACGAAGTGTGGCGGTACTATTTCTGTCACCGACACCCATGATTGGTGTCTAAAATGTTTGGGTCCTGACCATTCCATCACGGATTGTGTGTCCTGTACCATGATGTCTAAAAGAGGTCGGCAGAACCGAGCAGCCAAGCTCAGTACCCTGTTTCCCTCTGATGCAGCCTCGGTGGCATCGACGTCTTCCAGGGCTGCTGCTTCCTCCCATGGATCTCAGGTAACCAAACATAAATCTAGCCGGTCCTCGAAGGGCAAATCTCCCTCTAAGCATCGAGATGCCTCCGGGCTTCTCCTCGAGGAATCCGCACAGGCAAAATTACCCCGGTGGGAAGTTCCGGCTTCCAAAGCATTATCTATGGGGGTCACAGGTTGACATCGATGGCTCGGCCTCGACCGATCACCTGTTGCCGTGTTCTGGGGTACCGGTGGCCTCCACCGGTACCAACATCCAGACTCTGGTGACGTCGATGGATCAGAAGATTCTGTCCATGCAGCGCACCCTAACGGCATTTATGCAGGCTTTGATGCCTTCGGTACCGCAACAATCTCCGTTGCCGGTACCGACTCTGGCACCAGAATCGTTTCCGGTGCCGGTACCGATTGCATCGACATCGGCTTCGGTGTCGACTGCAACGGTACCTGTCCTATGATGCCCATCGGTACCGAACCGGTACCGCTTACTTCCGATGTCGATCCCACTCAGTACGCTTATCGGGCTTTACAGGAGCATCCAGACAGGCGATACTTCGATTCCTCCAAAGACACTGATGAGTCGGAGGCTTCTGTCAAGGCACCGGTACTTCTTCCTCAGGAGTCTGATTCTCCAAAACGAAGAATGTCTCCTCCAGAAGACTTGTCTTTTCAAGACTTCATTAGGGAAGTGGCTAGGGGCCTCTCCATTACAGTGGCCCCTGAGTCAGAGCCTAGAGCCAAGCAATTAGATATTTTGCAATACCCTAAGGCTCCTAAAGAAGCAGCCACCCTTCCTATTCATGAGATTCTCTATGATCTCATGTTGAGCATGTGGGAGACTACTCTTACTACCTTTCCTCATTCTCGTAGGTTAGACACCATGTACCGTGTCCCTCCTTGTCCTGGCTTTCATAAGTCTCAGCTTCCTCACCACTCTATTGTGGTAGAGTCTGCCATGAGGAAAATAAAGAGTGCAAAGAGACACTCATCTAATCCTCCAGAACGTGAATGCAGAACCCTTGATGCTTTTGGCAGAAGGGTTTTCCAAGCTAATATGCTTGCTGCCAGAATCAACTCCTATAGTCTCTATATGGGGATGTTTCTAAAAGAAGTCACAGATCATCTGCAGACTTTAGCCCCTTTTATTTCAGAAGATAAAAGGCAGGAATTTCTCACTTGGCTTAAACATGCCCAAGATGTTTCCAAATTTTCCAACCGTGCAGCCTTTGACTCTTTTGAGTGATTAAGCAGAGCCTTGGCTATTGCCATAAGTGCACGCAGAATTGCTTGGTTACAAGCATCTGATTTGGAACTCTGGGTCCAAGATGAACTGGGAAATCTTCCTTGTACAGGTGAAAACCTTTTTGGCAGGGATTGGAAAGCAAAGGCCACTCAGATGGATGCTGAGAACTCTGCTTTGGATCGACTTTCAAAGTCTACCTCTGCTCCTGCTAAGAAAAGATTGTTCAAAAAGACACCTTTTTCTAAAAAGGGAAGATACTATCCTGCTTATGGTCAGCAGGCCTCTTCTGCAGGTCATTTTGCTGCAAAGCATCAGCAACCACCTAAACAGGCCAAGTCAAAGGCTGCCAGGCCTCCCACGGCCCAGCAGCCTCAGCCTCCTCAGGGCCTTTGACTTGCAACTAGCCTTTCTGGCTCTGGAAGAACCAGATCCCCCTCACCATTCCAGGAAGGTTAGCTTACTTTGCTCCCAGATGGGAGCAAATCACAGCAGAGCAATGGACCCTCTCCATTATAAAGGAAGCTTCACTTCTTAAACCTTCCTCCCCACACCATGGTGAAACAGTTCAATTCTCCAACATCTCTCCTCAACCTTCTGAGTCAGGAGATTGCTACCCTTCTTGCCCAAGGGGCAATAAAAGAAGTACCCCTTCTTCAACAGGGCTCAGGGTTCTACTCCCCTTATTTTCTTATTCCAAAGAAAACAGGGGGCTACAGACCCATTTTAGATCTCAGAGAATTGAGCAAGTTTCTATTCAAAGAGAAATTCAAGATGATTTCTCTCGGTACTCTGCTGCCATACCTTCAGAGTCAGGATTGGCTTTGTTCTCTAGATCTCAAGGATGCGTACACACATGTCCTCATCCATCCAACACACAGAAGGTTCCTTCGGTTCCTTTTTCAAGGAAAGCACTACTAATACAGGGTGCTTCCTTTCGGTCTGGCCTCTGCACCAAGGGTGTTCACAAAATGCATGGCAGTAGTGGCTGCATTTCTACGCACCCTAGGAATATTCGTTTTCCCATATCTGGACGACTGGCTCATTCGAGCTCCATCCCAGTTAGAGGCCCAGATTTGTCTAACCTGCACAATGCGTATCCTTCAGTATTTGGGACTGGTAATAAATATCCCAAAATCCCATCTCACCCCTACTCAGTCTCTGGAGTTTATAGGGGCCTTGCTGGATACCACAACTGCAAGGGCCTATCTTCCTCAGGCCCGTTGCCTACACTTGGTGCAGTTAGCCTCCCAGATACAGTTAAAGTCCCATTTAACTGCTCAAGAAATGTTACAACTATTAGGCCACATGGCATCCACCGTGCATGTGGTTCCATATGCTCGCCTTCACATGAGGGCAGCTCAATGGACTTTGTCCACCCAATGGACTCAGGCATCAGGTTGCCTGTCAGACAAAATAGCAAACTCCAGTCGCCTATTTTGGTCTCTCCAGTGGTGGAAGTCCCCTCCAAATCTGTTACTGGGGACCCCTTTTCAGCAGTCGCTACCCCAAGCAACTCTGACAACAGATGCTTCTCCAATGGGTTGGGGAGCTCATCTGCAGGATCTCTCCACCCAGGGCATCTGGTCTCCACAGGAGACTTCTCTGCATATCAATCTCTTGGAGCTCAGAGCAATTTTCTTAGCTCTCAGAGTGTTCCATTCCCTGCTCAGCTACAGGACAGTCCTCATCCATACGGACAACCAAGTAGCCATGTTCTATGTAAACAAGCAGGGCGGGACTGGCTCTCTGTCGCTTTGCAACAAAGCTTTGCGACTGTGGGCCTTCGCCAGAGAGCATCACATCCATCTTCTGGCAGTGTATCTTCCAGGCATTCAAAACTCTTGGGCGGACAGACTCAGTCGAGTTCTGCTCCCACACGAGTGGTCCCTCCACATGGACCAGGTAGCCAGGATTTTTTGAATTTGGGGAACCCCGGACATAGACCTCTTTGCAAGTCCGTGGAATGCCAAACTTCCCCGGTTCTGTTCCAGAATTCCGTGTCAGGGAGTTCAGGCCAAGGATGCCTTCCTCCTTCACTGGGGTCAAGACTTCCTTTATGCCTTTCCACCAATTCCCCTAATTCCCAAAACACTATTCAAGCTTCAGAGAGATCGAGGGACCATGATCCTCATAGCTCCACATTGGCCACGCCAAGTGTGGTACCCTCTACTTCTGCATCTCTCTCAAGCTCCTTCCCTGGTCTTGGGCTCTGCACCAGACCTTCTGTCCCAGGAAGGGGGAACATTGTGGCACCCAAACCCCCAGTCGCTCCATCTCAGGGCTTGGTTGCTGAGGGCCTAGACCTTCAGGATTTTCATCTCTCTCAGCAAGTCAGAGATGTTATTCATGCCTCTAGAAAGCCTTCTACTAGGCGTTCCTATGCTTTCAAATGGAAAAGATTCACCATTTGGTGTTCAGAGAAGGGTCTAAACCCTCTTGCAATACCTTTGAATTCTCTACTAGAGTATCTCCTGCATCTATCCCATGCTGGCCTGAAAACGAATTCAGTAAGAGTCCATTTGAGTGCTATTGCAGCGTCCCTCAAGCCTCTCAATGGACAACCTGTTTCTTCTCACCCTCTTATAGCAAGATTCATGAGAGGCCTTCTTTTAACTAAACCTCCCATTAGACCACCTCCAGTGGCATGGGACTTAAACCTGGTTCTTGGCCAGCTTATGAAGCCACCCTTTGAACCTTTAGCCACCACCTCCTTGAAATTTCTTTCTTGGAAAGTTGTTTTTCTCATTGCAGTCACCTCAGCACGCCGCATCAGTGAGTTGCAAGCTTTGGTGGCTAACCACCTTATACAAGGTTCCATCATGATAAGGTAGTCCTCAGGACCAATCCACACTTTATGCCTAAAGTGGTCTCGCCTTTTCATCTGAACCAGGAGGTATATTTACCTGTCTTTTTTCCATGACCTCATGCATCAAATGCAGAGAGGAATCTTCATACCTTGGATTGTAAGAGAGCTCTCGCTTTTTACTTACAAAGAACACATAGAAAGTCTTCTCAACTCTTTGTTGCTTTTGATCCTTCTCATTTAGGACTTCCAGTCTCTAAGAGAACACTGTCCAACTGGATTGCTCAGTGTATTTCTTTCGCCTACCAGAGTAGGAACATTTCTCTGGAGGGCTATGTCACAGCTCACAATGTGAGAGCCATGGCAGCCTCAATGGCTCATCTAAACTCTGTGTCCATCGACCAAATCTGTCGAGCGGCCACCTGGGCCTCTGTTCATACCTTCACAGCCCATTACTGTTTGGACAAGGACTCCCGCCGGGATGCCTCGTTTGGTCAGGCTGTCCTCAAACACCTGTTCCATTCCTAATCAACTCCTACCCACCTACCCTGGTCGGATGCCAGAGATCCATGGGAGGAAGTGGAGCCCTCTGCAAGGGCACACAACCATGGGGTCTCTCCCTGGCATCTGCAGCTAGGGAGTCCCCATATGTGAAGACTCATTCCTGCTTGTTCCTGGAGATAGCACAGTTACTTACCTGTAACAGGTGATCTCTGGGAACAGCAGGAATAAGTCTTCACACCCACCCACCTCCCCTAGGAGTTGTTACTCTCTATCTATCTTTCCTTTCCTCTCTCTCTCTCTTTGTCTCAGCTTTAAAACTCGAACTGGAGAGAGGCAGTTAGGAAAGGCGGGAAGGCAGCACGCAGGCGCTGTGGGATGCTCCCAAAAGCTTTCTTACTGGACGCTGGCGAGCGTTCCCGCGCAGGCTCCGTCTGTACCGACGATACCCATATGTGAAGACTTATTCCTGCTGTTCCCAGAGATCACCTGTTACAGGTAAGTAAGTGTGCTTTATCTAGTTCTGTGTTACCAAATGCATAATTTACTAGAGGGTTCCCCTAGCTGCGCCAGCACTAGGAGCAGTGATGTCACTGGAGCGTTATAGTTTCTCTGTCTCCATCATTTGCTGGTAGGGGAACTTAACCCACTGGTCTGGCTAGCAGAACTACAGAAAAGAAATTAATGTGAAATTTTACTTACCGCCTACTTATTTATTTATTTATTTATTTATTTTACATTTCTTATATACCGCACTATTTACGATCAGCGCGGTTTACATAAAACAAAACAGAATCCGACAATGAACAAGAGTCAGGTCATTACAATGAACAGGAGCAATCAACTTGGATAACGGGGGAAACTATGTACATAAATGGAATACTGAAATTGGTAAACTATGTACACAAATGGGATACTGAAATTGGTAACTGTCTATATGTGAGATGGGGTCATTGTGTGTTGTTCGAACCTGGTGGCTGGGGTTCGAGGGAGGCTGTGAGGTATTTAATAAAGAGGAGGTGTTTTAAGGCCTTCCTGAACTGGCTCAAATTGGGGATAGCTCTGATGTGTGGTGGTAAGGAGTTCCAGAGGCTTGGGGCGCTCAGGCTGTAGGCTCTATTTGAAGTTGATATGGCGCATCTTGTCGTAGCTTTTGGTATTGCTAGCATGTTGGTTGCAGCAGAAATAGACAACCAGTGCAGAGAGGTCCTTCATCTACATCCGTCCAGTCCAGTCCAGACAGATGGGTTGTGCTCATGCACCAGCAGCTGGAGACTGAATTATTTATTTATTTATTTATTTACATTCTCTTATATACCGCGCTATTCTGCATCAGTGCGGTTTACATTGAACAAACTGAAATTACATTGAACAGGGCATTATAACTTGGAGATAACTATTTTACAGGGAACATGGGCTATGGAGGGTTAAGTGGCTTGCCCAAGACCACAAGGAGAACCTGTGGGACTAGAAACCCCAGTCCTTCCGGCCCAAGGTTGCTGCCCTCTAGTGGGATTTGAACCCCCGACCTTCCTGGCCTGAAGTACTTTGCCCCAACCACTAGGCCACTCCTCCACTCCATTTATGCAAATTTCTTCTGTGACGTCACCCTATATCAGCTCAGGAGCTTCCTGTTCTCTTCAGTAATTCAGTCTCCAGCAGCTGGGGTTTGTCCAGACCGTTTCTGTCTGGACTAACTGAGTGGTTCAGGTCACCTGGGGCTAGTTAGTGTTCATTCAGGTTTTGGGAACAAGCAGGTCTGTCTGGACAGAGGCTTACTGTGATTGTTAAAAGTAAATAAATAAATAGAGAGAGAGAGACTAAAATGAATTTTGAGTATTGGCAGTCCTCTCCGGAGCCTTTTGGTGGGCGGGAGTAAGCCTCTGTGGGAGTACTGTGAGCTGTTGAATCTGCATCGGTGTCTCTTGACGTCATGAGTAGCCTTGCTGGGAACCCAGGTGTCCAGCCACCCTTATCTCTTCTGCGGTAAGTGAGTCGTGCCGGTGTCTGCAGCGTGCGGTGCTCAACGCAGCTCTCTCTCTCAGGCCGGCTATTGCAAGACCTGTGAAAGAGAGAGTACAGAGCTGGAGCAGCACCAAGATGCGGCAAGTCCGCTACCCGGGGGTCGCAAGAATGGACAATAGACAAGGATCGGAGCGGGAGTCGGCCTCTGAGGTGGGAAACTTCCCGTGCTTAGTCTCCGGTGGCCGGCAGCAGCTTTTCCCATGGGGGATCAAGGAGTGGTGCCGGACAGTGTAGAGTTTCAGCCTTCAGGGCCTCTATGGATTGATGCTTTGGAGGGTAATTCTCTCTTTTTTCTAGAGTTTATTTTACTGTTAGACCACTTGCATCAATTAGAAAGGGAGCAGAGGCCTTATAGGGGCTTGTCTTCCATGAGGGCAGCAACTTCAAAGTGTCCCTCATCCAGGATGCTGGAAGGGAATGTGGCCAAGCATTTCAAGGTCTGAGGGCACATATGAAGCAGATCCTGGGTCAGAAGTCTCAGGGGACATGGAGAAATCCGATGGAGGGACCCTCTGGGTCTAGAGGGGACTAGAGGGCCTTGGCTTCGAAGAAGGGGACCTGGCTCAAGTATGGGCACTCCTGCCCCCAGGAGAGGACCCTTCCATTGTGCATGTCTTCCGTAAGGAGGAACTGGTAACACTTATTTCTCATTCCTTAGTGGCATTACATATCTTGTTTCAGAGATGGACTGCCTGTTAGAGTATCTCCTCTTACAGGGCATGCAAGCTCCCCAAAACTCTTTCGCGGTGCATAAGGCTATTATGCAGATGATAGAGGCGGATTGGGAACTGCCTAAAGCAGGCTTGAGGGGAGGATGGACAATGGCCCATCTGTATCCGCTACCAACAGCAGAAAGACCTCCTTCATACACCTAAGGTGGATGCATTGGCCACAGCGGTGGCCAAGAAGACCACCTTTCCTGTGGAGGGTGGTGCTGTCCTTAAGCATCTGCAGGATTGCCGTCTGAAGTCACTTTTAAAGCACTCTCACTACAGGCCTCCATTTGTGGGGCATATGTTGCTCGAGCCTGTATGCGCTGGGTACAGGCGCTAGCAGACAGCAGTCGCGAAGAGGCCATGGAGTCAGCGGAACTGCCCAATTTGGAGTCTGTGGTGGCTTACTTGTGAAATTTTTGTTATGATTTGGTAAAGGCTTCATCCAAGGCAATGGCCTTAGTGGTAGCTTTGCGACGTCTCTTATGGCTGCATAACTGGGCGGCAGATGTGTCCTCCAAGATTCGATTGAGTAAACTTCCTTTTGAGGGAAAGATGTTGCTTGGTGAGGCCCTTAAGAAGCTGGTCAAGGATGGGTGGCTCCAAGGGTGGCAAATTGCCAGAGGATAAATCTAGAGCTGGCCGAGGATAGCCCTTTCTGACCTGGGGGGGGGGGGAGTGCAATTTCCGGCGTTTTCCAGCATTGTAAGATAGCATGCTTTGTGCCGTCACAGTGAGAGAGGTTCCCATAGAGAGGGCAGTCCTTTCGAGGATGAAGTCTGGGCAGCAGATACTATTGAGGCTCCTCAGCCTCTGCCTGGAAGCCGCAATGAAGCGAGGCAGACCCAGGAGTTTGGAGAACATATAGAAGGATGCCTCCAGCATTTCTACCACTTCTGGGTCAGGATTACTTCAGATCAGTGGGTCCTGGAAATCTGCTACAGTTACGCCCTAGAGTTTTTTCATTCCCTGCCCGTTGCGTTTATGGTATCCCCCTGCAGGGGTCTAGCAAAGGCTTGGGCAGTAAGGGCGACTCTGGACCATCTTCTAAAAGGGCCTGGAACTGAAAATGTTAACCAGTCATCAAGGTAAGTGGTGGTGTCCGTGCCTTCTGCCGTGTGTGGCTCAGGTCGATACTCCATCTATTTTGTGGTGCTGAAAAAGGAGGGCTCCTTTCGGCCCATTCTCGACCTCAAGGGCATCAACAGGGTGCTGCAGGTTCCGCATTTTCACATGGAGACTCTTCTGTCATGGTAGCGGTACAAAGCGGAGAGTTCCTCATGGTGCTAGTCCTTTCCGAGGCCTATCTCAATATCCCGATTCGGGAGGAACATCAGAAGTTTCTGCGCTTCGTGGTGCCCATGGAACATTTTCAGTTCCAGGCTCTGCTGTTTGGTTTGGCGACAGCCCCCAGGACATTCACCAAGGTGATGGTAGTGGCGGCTGCAGCGCTGCGCAAGCAGGGCATCCTGGTGCACTCTTACCTTGATGACTGGTTAATACGGGCGAAATTGAGAAGAAGGTGCAGACATGACTGACCAGGTGACTTCCTGTAAGAGCTGGATTGGGTGATCAACTCAGTGAAGAGCAAGTTACACCCATCGCAGCAGTTGATGTATTTAGGGGTGCTCTTCGACACGGAGGTTAGTCGAGTGTTGTTGCCAGAAGAGCGCGTCAACAGGTTGCAAAAGTTGTTGCAGCAGTTCCTGTGGATGGTGAAGCCCTCAGCCTGGCATTACCTGCAGGTACTGGGGCTGATGGTGGCAGCATTGGATCTGGTGCCATGGGCCAGAGCACATATGCGTCCATTTCAGCGTGTGCTTCTCTCTCGGTGGTCGCCTCAGCTATACCCTATGTCTCGCTGACTTCAGTGTCAGGGGGACACGAAGTTTGCCTTAGTATGGTGGCTGAACAGGAACAACTTGAGCAAGGGAGTGTCCTTGAAGAGGCCAGATTGGGTACTCGTAACAACGGATGCCAGTCTGTATGGCTGGGAAGTGCATTGTTGTGCCCAGGTGGCTCAGGCACAGTGATCAGAGGAGGAGAGCAACTGACCCATCAATCTTCTAGAGATCAGAGCGATTGGTCTGACATTGAGACAATTCAAGCCATTGTTGGAGAACAAGGTGGTCCAGGTTTTTTCAGACAATGTGTCAGCAGTAGCATATATGAACAGGCAAGGGGGCACGGACAATGCAGCCCTAGCTGACGAGGTTGCGCCAATTCTCTGTTGGGCAGAGCAACACCTGCATGCTTTCTTGGCGGCTCATGTAGCCAGAAAGGACAACATTCAGACCGATTATCTCAGCCACCATCGGCTCGATGCAGGATGTGATGTTTGACCAGATAGTGGGTCGATGGGGGCAACCAGTGATTGATCTGATGGCCTCAATGGACAATGCCAAGGCAAGTCAGTTCTTCAGCAGACAAAAGAGCAAATGTTGGAGGGTCTCATTGCTCTCGCGCGACCCTGGCCGCGGGAAGATCTGCTATACGTCTTTCCACCGTGGGCTCTGATTGGGCGGCTGTTGCAGAGACTAGCTTGGCACAGGGGTTGAGTGATCTTGGTGGCTCCTGTCGCCTGGCCCTGGCCTTAGCGACTGCCAATCAGGCGAGATCTCCTGTCACAGGGCCCCATCTTGATGCCTGAAGTTGATCTCTTCTCGTTGGCTCTTGAGTGGGCAAGGTTGTTGAAGAGATGCTATGCCCCGCGGGTGGTTTCCACGATGCTAAAGGCAAGGAAAAGGTCTAATTCCTTGTCCTATGTTCGGGTCTGACACATTTTTGAAGAGTGGTGTGATCCACGGGGTCTCCGTCCCTTGATGACATCAGTTGAGGACATCCTCTCATTCTTGCAGGATGGTCTGGATAAGGGCCTGGCTTTGAATTCATTGAAGGTTCAGGTAGTGGCTCTGGCATGTTACCGAGTCAGGGTGCAAGGGGTATCCATGGCAGGTCATCCCAATGTGGCCAGGTTTCTAAGAGCAATTAAGCAGGTCAGGCATCCGTTCAGGGCGGTGATCCCTTCTTGGGATCTCAACCTTGTCTTGTCAGTTCTCACTGCTCCTCTGTTTGAGCAGTTGAGAGAGGCTTCAATCAAGGACCTCATATTGAAGGCGGTGGTCTTACTAGATATTTGCTCGGCTCGACGCATCTCTGAGCTGCAGGCCTTATCCTGTCAGGAACTATTCTTGATTATTTATAAGGAAAGAGTGGTCTTGCGACCAATACCATCCTTTCTGCTCAAAGTCATCTCAGTGTTTCATCTCAATCAGGTGGTGACACTACCGGTTTTTGCGGTGAGTGCGGATCCAGAGGACCACCGCTTACACAAGTTGGATGTGCAGAGAACATTACAGTGTTATCTCAGGCTCATGCAGTCTTTTCAGAAATCAGACCAGCTGTTTGTTTTATTTGGAGGACCTCGAAAGCATCCATATCGAGATGGATGAAGGAGGCAATTGCATTGGCGTATCTTCTTAAGTGTAGGCTGGTCCTGGAGGGACTAAGAACGCATTCCACGAGAGCCCAGGCGGCTTCCTGTGCTGAGTTTAGTCTAGTGCCTCCGGTGCACATCTGTCGGGTAGCGACATGGTCTTTATTACATACCTTTGTGAAGCATTACCAGTTGGATGTCCAGGCAGGTCAAGAGGCACGTTTTGGAGCTCGGGTATTGCAAGGGGGGCTCACGGGCCCCTCCCAGTTATAGGGTACTGCTATGGTACATTCCGTCTGTCTGGCCTGGATTGGAGGGATGTTTATGAAGGTGAAATTAGACTTTAGCTGCTAATTTACTTTCATGGAGTTAGTCCAGTCCAGAACCCACCCATTCTTTCTGTGTTAGTTTTGTGAGCCCATCTGTGCAATAAGGTCTGGTAGACACTCTTGGACTCTTGAGTGGGATAAGGTGCCTGTTGATCAGAGCTTTTTTTTCCCTTCACTGACCGTGGGGCTCAAAGATTGCCAATATATAAGCGCTGTAAAAAGAATAAGCACAATATTTAAAAAAAAAAGAGGGCTGAAGGATACCGGCCTAAGCGAAGAGTGCTTTTGGGGGTCCCGGACCAGTCCTGTTGAAGTTCGAGTTTTTTGTTTCTGATCCGGGGGTGGAAGAGGACGGTTTCTGCTAGTTCCATGAGGTTTTTGTTGAGATAGTTTTTGCCCTTATCTATAGATGTAGAGTTGGCTGCTTCGTCAGAAGTATACTGAAGAGAGCAGGAAGCTCCTGAGCTGATATACATCACGGAAGAAATTTGCATAATTCAGTCTCCAGCTGCTGGTGCATGAGCACAACCCATCTGTCTGGACTGTACTGGAGGAACTCCATGAAAGTAAATTAGCAGATAAGGTCTCATTTCACCATATAGATGAGATATGATCTCTTAGTTTTCCCAGAGACCAACCAAGCGGCTGTATTTTGTATCAGCTTCAACTGATGCAGCTGGTACTTGGGCAACCCCAGATATGGTCCGTTGCAGTAGTCCCCCCATTAGTAATAAAAGATTAGTAATATGATTAATATGATTGGAGTGGAGGAGTAGCCTAGTGGTTAGAGCAACTGCCTAGTACCCAGAAGATCGAGGGTTCAATTCCCACTGGCACTCCTTGTGACTGTGGGCAAGTCACTTTACCCTCCATTGCCTTGGAAGAAAAGGCTGGCAATCTACTTCCGGTGATACATTGCCAAGAAAACCCAGAGGTAGCTGGGTCGCTATGAGTCAACACTGACTTGATGGCACAAAAAAAAAATATGATTAGTAATAAAAGCATGGATCAATTTAATAAAGTAGAATCCTTAAAGGGTTTAACCTGTCAAATAAATTGCAAACTGACAAAACATGGCCGTACAACCTTTGAAATTTGATCATTCATCGAAAGCTTTGTGTCCAAATAAACCCCTAAGCTGTGGATCGAAGTACTTAACTTGAGCAGGGATTCTGCCACAAAAATTGGCATCAAAGGCTCCTCTTTGCCCTCCCCCTTCTCCTGTCCCATCAGCTGAATCTGACACCCTCAGATTTGTCAGGATTTAATTTCAGTTTGTTTCCCAAACCACTTTCCAATTCTCTTAAGTGTGCATTTTAATTATGAAGTGAGGGCAGGGCGTTGCAACAGGATCTAAAGTGGGAAGAGGTTAGATGAACCTAAGTTCTTTTCTGTCATCATCCTTTATTTTTGATTCTTATGCTGCAGAGGTGGGGATCTATGTGCTTACTGCATAGTTCTGCAGTGCCTGCTAAGGAGCAGCTGTTGGTCTCAGGACTTTCAAGCCTTATCACTGCTACAGTGTCTCATGGGCAGAGGCTTAGGAGTATCTGCACCAAGTAATAACCTGTCTGCCTTTTCTTTCTAGGGCCGGCTGCCTGTGAAATGGATGGCCCCCGAGGCTTTGTTTGACAGAGTTTACACACAGCAGAGTGATGTGTGAGTAGTATTTCTCTGTGCTGGTATTGCTGGGTTCAGGGCTCGGTACAAGTTTCATGCTGGTACAACAATCATGAAGCTTTTGTGTTTTCTTTGAAATGACACAACATTTATAGGAGTGGTGCTTGGTAGAGGGACTGATTGGCATGGTTGAAACAGCTATGCCAGAATTGGAACCCTTCAGGCCCAGGTTCTCCAAGATGTTCCCTGCTTGCTCAACCTCACTGCTTTTTGGATTCCATGCTTATTGGGTCCGTTTAATTTAACAAACCAACAGAATTAGCTGTTGCTCTGTGAGACTAATTGGTTTTCTCATACCAGCCATCACAGATCAGCAGGGTAACTGTATCTCTTGATTCTGGAGTCCATGCACTGTGCCAGTCTCTGCTTGATGTTAGGCTATGTGTTATGGATAAAGCTCCACTTTTTAACCAATCTTGAGACTAACTTACTATAAATAGTTTAAATTAGCGACTGGGTCTCAGAATATAGACTATTCACTCAGCCTCATCAACGGGCATTGTGAAAACGTCATTTATACATCAATGACCCATACTTTTTTTGTCGCTGGTGTATTCCTTATTTTTTTATTTAAAAAAAAAAATAAATAAATAAGGAATACACCAGCGACAAAAAAAGTATGGGTCATTGATGTATAAATGACGTTTTCACGATGCCCGTTGATGAGGCTGAGTGAATAGTCTATATTCTGAGACCCAGTCGCTAATTTAAACTATTTATAGTAAGTTAGTCTCAAGATTGGTTAAAAAGTGGAGCTTTATCCATAACACATAGCCTAACAGCGATCAGCTCCGAGAAGTGACAATTATTTATTTTGTTACCAACAAAGTCTCTGCTTGATAGCATGGAAGATTGCAATGCCTAAAGTCTTAGTAATAAAATTCTAAGCCTTGGGCCCTAATGACACAGGCAAGTCTTGCTATTGTAGCTGTTATGGAGGTGTTTAACAAGTCCTTGGACTGGGATACAAGCATATTGGGCTATAATTTGCTCAGGAAGGGGAGAATAGGCAGAAAAAAGCCATTAAAAATAAAATGAAAGCTGCTGAAATAAAGGAATATGCAAGAGGGAGGAGGCATTGGGATGTATCATGGAATGTGAGGAGACCTGCTGCACAAAGTTAAGTGTTTTATAGAAAATGAATCAAAGATTTCCATGACAGCGAAGGGCTGGTGTTACTGGTGACAGAGTTTAATTTGCCCGTTGTGGATTATACCATCCTGTCTGCAGATTTGCTTGGAAGTAGAGAGATCCTGGACTTCTTTCAAGGCTCTCTCCTAAGGCAAAGGGTAATGGACCCCAGGGAAAGGAAGAAACTAGAGCTAGTATTTGCATATAGCAAAAGAATTGCTAATATTTGGGTAAATGGTCACCAGATATCATCAGTCGATTTAATATAAGAACAGAGGCAGAGAGAGGGAATGCCACATAGGTCAGTGTCTGGAATCTCAGGGGTGCCAACTTTGAAATAGGAGGAGTTCCTTAGGGAAGCACTAAGAAGGTGGGAAGATTTTTTATAAAGTGGAACAGAGGCGGCATCCTAAGAACTAAAAAAAACATTTGCACTAGGAAGGGGAAAAAAAGTTAAGATAGACCATTGTGCATTTCAAAAGAGCTGGCTGAAAAGATAAGGCAGAAAGATTAAGATTCATAAGTACGAATGTATCTGAGGTGAGAATATCTGGAAAGACTGATGGAAGCAAGGAAGAAAGTCAGGGCAGCAAGGTAAGAGTAGAGGCCAATATAAGAAAAGTGCTAATAGAGGGTGCCAAGACTCTCTTGTCAAGGGCATCAATGAAAGGAGGAAGGGCAGTTGTGAGATTGGAAGACTGATGGGACATCTGGAGACAAGATAGAAACAAATGCTAAACAAAAATGTTGTGTGTTCATTGAAGAAGGGACTGCCAGTAGAGGTGGATAAGGTATATGGCTTCTATTTTACATAGAAGTAGAAAACTGAAAATGGGTAAAACTATGGAGCCAGATATCTTCCCAAATCTCTACTGGGGACCACACAGTCAGTTGGGTTTTTAGGATATGCCCAATGACTGGCATGAGAGATACTGACTCTCCAATGTCTGCAAATTTATCTCATACCTATTTGTTGTGGATATCCTGAAAACCTGACTAGCTGTGGGTCCCCTCAGGAATTCCTCCGTTGCATGCAGGCAAAGGTTTATGCATTGTCGAACCACATACATACTTTCACCTGCATAAAGGGTGAGCAATTTTAAAATAGCCCATTTGAAAATTAAACAATGCACAAGAAACAAATCCTTTTTTAATAGAAAAGGATTTCTAGACTATGAGGCTTCCAAGGGACAGACTTGGGAGTCGCATCAGGGAATATTTCTTCACAAAAACGGATGGTGGATGTAAAGAACGGCCTTCCAGAAGAGACGGCAGAAGCAAAAACCCAACAGAAGTCAAGAAGCTTGGGATTAGTTGAGAGAAGCCAGAAATCGATGGGGGTTGATAGCATTGTACTGAGACTAGATGGGTCTCCAGGTCTCCTTGGCTTTCTCTGCTTTTATTGTGAGAGGTAACATGTCTTATCCTAGCATTGTTGCTGATCATTACCCTCCCATTAGTGTGTAACACTGCTGTCCCATGTGTTTAACCTGCAGCTGGTCCTTTGGCATTTTAATGTGGGAGATCTTCACCTTAGGGGGCTCCCCATACCCTGGCATTCCTGTTGAGGAACTTTTCAAGCTGCTGAAAGAGGGGCACAGGATGGACAAGCCTCCCACCTGTACCAACGAGCTGTGAGTAGACGTCGCTTCATTACGTTAATACAAAGAGACTAGGACTTCAATCTATGTTATGAGCGGATTGGTGGGGACAGGCACTTGTGAAAGAGGGTAATTAATGTTCTCAATGGACAAGCAGGATAAGTGCTCACATTTGGGTGATTTCATTGACTGGGCCCTTGTGTGTGAACCTCAGCTTCTCCTAGAAGCTTTAAGAAGGGTCCTTCCATGCATGCATGTGTTTTCCCACTTCCATTGCTGTGCCATTCTCCTCAGTCACCTTTAGCTGTGGAACCCTATGGATATGTTTGTGTTTTTGTGTCTCTCTTAATTCTTGCTTCATATTTTAGCATTTGTAAGTTTTTCATTTTTTCCGATCTTGCCATCAAATGCTGCGTGTAGGGTCCTCTTAGCTTATTTAAGCTTTTCAGTCATTTAAAGGAGTTTTTTTTCTCGTGTCACTGCTATAGACTGCATTTAGGTTGCAGGGAATCCAGTTGCATTAATGATATTTTCTTACTTTCATTTTTGAGTTGTTTGATTTTTACAGTGGCTGTTTTTCTGGATGATATGTCCCAGAAACCTCTGAGGGTTTAAAAAGTGTACCTAATGTAGCAGGACCATGTCCATTATGGACACCCACAAATGGTGCCTGTAGTGTCCAGAACCCAGCCATAGCTACCACCTTGTCTTTTGTGTGTACAGATGACAAAAAGAGGGCTTCATGGCTGAGAGAAACAACACAAATACATTTTTGTCTCTGAGAAATCTGATTTGTCGATATCAGAATTGGTGGCATTGGTCTCCATGGCCTCAGGAGCTGAATTGGACGCTGGCAGAGCGTCTGCATCAAGGGGCCCTCAAGCTCAATCACAGCTGAATTCCTGTAGGTCACCCCTGCATCAGTCACCTACTCCTACCACCCTGAAGAAGAGGAAGGGTTCGTCCTTGCCTTCAGCATCCAAAACCAAGGACGTCAAACATCATGCAAAGACTATGTTGCATCAACGCTTAGGTTCAAAGGAGCACAATGCCAAGAGCACCCAGGGTTTTTATTCTCAATTCTCCAAGTAGGCCTGACGCAGGAGTGCACATCCTTCTCGAAGACATAGAGGTCATGCCATACTCCATGAGACGGAGACCATCTTGCCTGATACTCCTCTTCAGATTCAGGGAACATCGGCTGATTCTGCTTTAGATCCCCCATTGCCTTCCAGCAATGGCAGCTTTGGAGAAGTGGCTGATGAAGGGTCTTGAAGGAATTTCAATGCTCTTCACCATGCCCAATCTTAAGGCTTCGACAGCTTTGACCATGGCTCATCGAGAAGTCTGTCCTGTCCTCAATACTCGCCACCTGCCTGCAGTAGAGGTATTGTCATCGAGGCACCAAAGGGCCTCGGGACCAATACCTGACCAATCAGTATCACACTCTGGTGCATCAGGGGATGATTGCTTCCTGAGACTTGGAAGTCATTGGTGCTCCCATAGAAGACGGAGTGCCACCCAGGCAGGGGCTCTGATGTCTTTAAAATACCACTCTGAGCTGAATTCAAACTGCTCATGGGAATAAGAGTATGATTCAGAATCTCTCTCTGTCTCTCTCTCTCTGAGGAGGGGTTTCCAGAGTTATCCTCTGATTGCTTTCCCCCTCGTGGAAGGCATAAGTCCCCCCTCCTGAGAAATTATCTTTCTATGATTTGGCAAGGGATATGGCTAAAGCCATACCATTTTCATTGGAAATGGAGAAGTCGAGGGCCAAGGATTTAGATATCCAGCAGTATTCCATTGCCCCTAAGGAAGCGGTGATTGTGCCTGTGTACTGTGTCCTTCAGAGATTGCAGATGAGAATGTGGGAGATGCCTTCCAGTAGGTAAGAAGGTGGACTCTATGCATAGAGTCCCAAAGGCTCGCCCAGATTCAAGAAGCTTCAGCTGCCCCACCACTTTGCCGTTGTTGAATTCACCCTCAAAAGAGCCAGAATTCCAAGTGGCACTCCTCAGCAACCCAGGGAGAGAGGCCTGGGCTTTGGATTCTTTTGGGAGGAATGGTGTCCGCGCAGCCCCACTTTTACCAAAAAATATACATATACCTTTGAATAAAAAATTAACTGAAATTAAAATTAAACTGATGGTCCCCTTCACTATCACAGCCTTGTTGGAATTGATGATGATGTTCTTGGTATCCACCTGTTGCAGCATATTTCTTCCCATTTTTGTTGCACTGCAGCCGGTAGCTAGGGAATCCCAGATGTGAGCACTTATCCTGCTTGTTCACAGGGAAAACAGCTACTCCCCTGTAACAGGTGTTCTCCGTAGCCAGTACCTTTGGAATAGTTGCCATACTTGCTAAGGCCCATATCGCTGCCTGCTTGTGTCTGATGCTGCCTGGATGTTCTGCCACCATTTGAAACTGAACATGGCCAAGATGGGCTCATTATCTTTCCCCCCTAACCCACATCCCCCATCCTTTCTCTGTGTTTGTGGATTATACTATCATCTCCCTGTTTCCTCAGTTCGCAACCTTGATGTCATCTTTGATTCTCCTTTCCCTTTCTCTGCACATATCCAGCATATAGATAAAACCTGTCATTCCTTTCTCTATAACATCAGCAAAATGTGTCCCTTCCTTTCTGAACATACTACTAAAACCCTTATCTACTTTCTAGTCACCTCCCGTTTAGACTATTGCAACCTGCTTCTCATTGAACTACTACTACTACTGAACATTTGTATAGCGCTGCAAGATGTACGCAGCGCTGCACAGACACATGCAAAAGACAGTCCCTGCTCATCAGAACTTACAATCTAGTCAAGACAGACAACACAGTAGCTGTAGACATGGGATATATCTAGGGAGAATGGTAAGGAAACACATAGGAGATCGGGTGAGTCAAGATCCGAAAGCAGCAATGAAGAGGTGAGTTTTCAACCTGGATTTGAAAAGGTCCAAAGAAGACACTTGACGTACAGACTCGGGTAGTTTGTTCCAAGCATAAGGAGCAGCAAGGTGAAAGGAGTGATGTCTAGAGTTAGAAATAGAAGCAATTTGTCAGAAGATCATAGTTCCCGAGAAGGGGTGTAGGGATAGGAAAGTAGTGAGAAACTGCAGAGTGAATGCACTTACAGCTAAACAGGAGAAGATTGAACTGGATGTGGAAACAGATAGGGAGCCAATGAAATGATTTGAGAAAAGGGGTAATATGAGCATGGTGAGGCTGGCGGAAGATTAGCCGCGCTGCAGAATGTATAACAGATTGAAGGGGAGAGAGATGATTCAGAGGGAGACCAGAAGTAGGTTACAATAGTCTAGACAGGAGGTGACTAAGGGGTGGATAAGTGTCTTAGTAGTGTGTTCAGAAAGGAACGGGCAGATTTTGTTAATATTGTAGAGAAAGAAAAGGCAGGTTTTAGCTATCAGTTGGATGTGTGTGGAGAAGGAGAGAGGAGTCGTCAAAGCCAACCCCAAGGTTGCGAGTAAGAACATAAGAAATGTCATACTGGTTCAGACTAAGGTCCATCAAGTCCAGTATCCTGTTTCCAACAGTGGCCAATCCAGGTCACAATTACTTGGCAGGTTCCCAGAAAGGTACACAGATTCCACAGTGCTTATCCCGGAGTAAGAGGTGGATTTCCCTGGTCTTCTTTGGTTTATGGACTTTTCCTCCAGGAATGTGTCCAAACCATTTTTAAACCCAGCTGCGCTAACAGCTTTGGCTACATCCTCCGGCAATGAATTCCAGAGTTTGAATACTCGTTGAGTGAAAAAATATTTTCTCTTATTAGTCTTAAATGAGCTACATTGTAACTTCATTGCACGTCCCTAATCTTTCTACTTTTGAAAGAGTAAACAACCGATCCACGCTTACTCGTTTCACTCCATTTGTTAATTTATAGACCTCTATCATATCTCCCCTCAGCCGTCTCTTTTCCAAGTTGACAAGCTCTAACCTTTTAAGCTTGTCCTCGTAGAGGTATCCTTCCAACCCCTTTACCATTTTGGTGGCTCTTCTCTGTACCTTTTCTAATTCTGCTATATCCTTTTTAAGATACGGCGACCAGAATTACACACAATATTCAAGGTGCGGTCTCACCATGGAACGATATAGAGGCATTATAATATCCTTAGTTTTATTCTCCTTCCTTTATTTATGATTCCGAGCATTCTATTTGCTTTCTAGTCCGCCGCTGCACACTGGGCAGAGGGTTTCCAATGTATTATCCACAATGACGCCTAAATCCTTTTCCTGGGTGGTGCTTCCTAAGGTAGAAGCTTGCATCAGTAACCATAGTTTGGATTGTTCTTCCCTAAGTGCATAATTTTGCACTTGTCCACATTAAAT
The DNA here is from genome assembly GCA_033557465.1 of Ichthyophis bannanicus. Classification (NCBI taxonomy): domain Eukaryota; kingdom Metazoa; phylum Chordata; class Amphibia; order Gymnophiona; family Ichthyophiidae; genus Ichthyophis; species Ichthyophis bannanicus. The sequence continues at coordinate 1,023,887,559 of CM066034.1, read as the reverse complement.
GTTATCTGCCATTTGGATGCCCAGTCTTCCAATTTATCAAAGTCCTCTTGCAATTTTTCATAATTCTCTTGTGTTTTAACAGCTTTGAATAATTTTGTCTCATTTGTAAATTTGATCACCTCACTCGTTATCCCCATTTCCAGGTCATACATGAATATGTTAAAAAGCAGCGGACCCAGCACAGATCTCTAGGGTACCCCACTATTCACCTTTCTCCATTGAGAAAATGGGCCATTTAGCCCTACCCTCTGCTTTCTTACTTTTAAGCAGTTCCTAATCCATAATAATACACTGTCTCCTATCCCATGACTTTTTAGTTTTGCCAAGAGTCTCTCATGAGGGACCTTGTGAAAGGCTTTCTGAAAATTCGGATACACTATATCAACCTGCTCACCTTTATCTACCTGTTTGTTTACACCTTCAAAAAAATATAACAGATTAGTAAGACAAGACTTCCCTTGCTAAATTCTTGTTGACTTTCCCCCATTAAACTATAGCTGTTTATTAACTATTACCTGTTCGGTAATTTTATTCTTTATAATGGTTTCTACCATTTTTCCCTGTACTGACCTCAGGTTCACCAGTCTGTAGTTTCACGGATCATCTCTGGGACCCTTTTTAAAAATTGGTGTTACATTGGCCATTCTCCGGTCTTCTAGTGCTACAGAGGATTTTAATGATAGTTCACTGATTATTAATAGCAGGTCTGCAGTCTCATATTTCAGTTCTTTCAACACCCTCTGTATACCATCTGGTTCAGGTGATTTGCTACTCTTTAGTTTATCAAATAGTTGTAATACATCTTCCTGGTTTATTACTATTTCTTTCAGTTCTTTCAATACATCATCTTTAATAACATTTCAGGTATGGGTCTAATCTCCCCCTGAATCATCTTTCTGCTCTTCAGTCCATTCAGAACTCAGCCACACAGCTAATCTTCCGCCAGTGTCTCTGTGCTCACATAACTCCTCTTCTCAGATCACTTCATTGACTCCCTCTCCATTTCTGCATCCTGTTCAAACTTTTCCTGCTAACCTACAAGTGCATTCATTCTGCTGCTCCTCATTACTTCTCCTCTCATCTTTCGCTACACTTCTCCTCTGACACTGCTCATTAGGCAAATCCCTTCTATCTTTACCTTTCTCATCCACTGCCAACTCAAGACTTCATTCATTCCACGTTGCTGCACCATATGCCTGAAACCAAGTACCTGAGTCTGTGCACCAGGTTCCATCTCTGATCATCTTCAAATCCAGACTAAAAACTTGTCTCTTCGAGTCTGCTTTTGGAACCTGACTTTTATTGTCCTGTTTATCACCCATGTGCATTAAAGTAATCTCTGGTCCTCTATTTGTGTTTGTCTTGTATTGATTGTAAGCTCTATTGAGCAAGGACTGTCTCTGGTGTGTGTGTGCAGCACTGCCTATGCCTTGTAGCGCTATATAAATGATAAATAGTAGTAGTACTATACTGAGGAGAATGGCGCATGCATAATAGGACCCTTCTAAAAACTGCTAGAAGGAGCTGAGAGGTTCCTGCATGAGGGTTCAGTCGGTGATGTCACCCATATGTGAGGACATTCTGCTGTCTATGGAGAGCACCCACTACAAGTGAGTAACTTTGTTTTATCTATGAGGGATTGGGATAGGAGATATGCTTTGACTCTGTGCAACTCTTTTTCAGGTATATGACAATGAGAGACTGCTGGCACGCTGTTCCCTCTCAGCGGCCAACCTTCAAACAGTTGGTAGAAGACCTTGACCGAATCCTTACACTGTCCACCAATGAGGTGAGCAGGGACCTGGGGTGTGGGACTTTTATACCCTGCAAGTGGTATTTACGATAGGATGCAGCTGCAGGAGCATGAAGAAGTGCCACCTCCCTATAGAGTTAGAGGCCCCTTTTCCTCTTGCAGAGGGGCTGTGCTGTTCTTGGAGGACTCCATTCAGAGAGGTAACAAGTAGATCCTGTATCCCTATGCCTTACCTTCCTGAGGACTTGCTATGCTGTATGTTAGGGAACAAAGGGTGAAAATTTGCCGCTGGAGCAGCTCTCAGTAACAGTCTTTCTTCGTAGACACCACCAATGGAGTCGGTGTGCTTGGAGCCCTTCTCCAGCTAAGAGAAGTCTCTTTGATTTCTATGCACCTGCGTGTACAGTTCTCACATATTTAGTCTGAGAGTTGAGGTTGACAAGCCCACCACTGCCGCCTCCTTCCCACCGCTTCACTCTCCTCATCGAAGTTTAAAAAAATAAGATGAAGAAAGGAATAAAAAATAGTAAAAACAGCGAGAGGTACCTTTCTCCTGGGTTCTGCAGAGGCTTAATGACCTCCCTCTTTCTTAATTTCAGTACTCCCGTTCCCTCATCACTGAGTTAATGGTGGCACAGAATCAAAGCACTGTCTGTCCTGCCACAAGGACTCTTTCAGCCTCAGTCACTGTACTGAAGGGGATTCCTCTAGACTCATCCACCCAAAACAGAAACAGTTTTTGCGATTTGCGCTTCAGATCCAACACTTACGATATAAAGTCAGGGCCAGCCCCAGAGTTAGTTCAAGGTATTGGCACCCTAGGCAAACCTTAAGCCTTCTGCCCCCCACCCTCCAGCTATCGCATCTACTTTTTAGCTCTGAATGCCTTGCTTTTAGCCACCACCCCCCCCCCCCCAAAGAAGATGCCGCCCTACGCAACCACTTGGTTGCCGATTGTTCAGGCCAGCCCTATACAAAGCCCTCTGCTTTGGCCTCTCAGCCCCCAGAGTCTTCACAAAATGCCTGGCAGTAGTAGCCCCTCAATTCTGCAGAGAGGGAGAGAGGGGCATTATGTTTTCTCTATCTGGAAGACAGACTTTTGTAAGGTGCCACAAGAGAAGGCGTGAATCATTCCATCTGAGACACATGCTTCTCTTCAAAGATTTAGGCTGCTTGATCAACCTGGAAAAATCAAGTCTGGTACAAAAGCAGCCAATGATATTCATCGGGGCACAAATCAACAAGGTAGGCAAAAGCATACATTCCCAAAGACTGAGCAAACACTGTTGTACAGCTCAGCTCATCTCTGAACTGGACTAGTACCATATCAGCACACCTCGTAGGACACATCAGCTGTGGTGCATGTCCTACCTCTTCATCCTTCACATGTAGTCATTTTCGTGGCACCTCAAGATATTAGAACCAATAATACCAGTCTGTCAGCAAAATGATACCATTTCTGAAGTCAATCCATCAGACTCTGGAATGGTGGATGAACCCTATCAAGCTCCTGGTGGGACACCCATTCACAACTGTCTCCCTCTGTTGTACTCATAGGAGACACATCCACACAAGGGTGGAGAGGACATCTCCATCATCTAAGCACACAAGGTTTATGAAACAAGATTGAACAAACTCATCACATCAAGTTTTCTGGAACTTGGAGCCATATTCAATGCCATCAGCATCTTCAAATTGTGGCTTCAAGGGAAAGTAGTCATAATCAGTACAGGTAACCAGGTAGCCATGTTTACATCAACAAGGTGGCTCAGGTTCTCTACATCTATGCCTGGAAGCAACAAGAATTTGCCTTCTAGTCTGCTCATTCCAAATCATGCTCCAGTCTATCTCCCCAGACAAGAAAATCAACTTGCAGACTCTCTCAGCCAGAAGTTGGACCCTCACGATTGGACCTTAGACCCAGAAGTTATAAATGGCCTCTTCCAGACATGGGGAACCCCAGAAGTGGATCTGTTTGCTACAGCAGAAAACATGCAATGCGCTCTTTTATGCTCCATTCGACTCAGTCCAGAACAAGTAATGCATGATGCTTTCATAATTTCATGGAACAAGGATCTACTGAACATCTTTCCTCCATTCCCACTCATCTCCAGAATTTTACAGAAGATTCACAAGGACATATCTCAGGCAATTTTAATTGCCCCTTGTTGGCTCTCACAAATCTGGTTTCCTCAACTCCCTTACCTTGAAGTCTGCGTCACCACTGCCCCTGGAACAACATCCAACTCTTCTCAGCAAAAAGAAGGCCTCATACATATAACCTTCAAGATTCTATCCCTGACAGCATGAAAATCGAATAGAAGATAATAGACCAACTTCCAGTATCTCATGATATAAAGAGTATCATGGCATCTAGATGGCCATCCACCCTCAAGTCCTATCAGATCAGATGGATGCATTTCGCCCAGTGGGCTGCTGACCCATCATCCAAGATCATTTTACCTGTCTGGGCCAGTTCCTCTCATACCTCTTCCATCTGTCTGTAACAGCACTAAAGACTTCTATCAGAATTCACCTTGCAGCCGTAACAGCATATCGTGACTGCATCAAAAGACCCCCCTCCCACAGATCCTTTTGGTCACCAGGTTCATGAGAGGCTTCATGAACATGAGACATTCCCTAAAACCACACTCTCCAGCTTGGGACCTTAACATTCTTGGCTAGCTAATGGAGAACCCGTCTGAGCCCCAAAGTTCAGCTTCATCAAAACATTTCAACTGGTAAACTATTGTCTTAGTGGCAATAATCTTGGCAGGAGAGTCAGTGAACTCCAGTCTCTTGTTCACTATCCACCGTATACCTAGTTCTATCACAATCTAGTAGTCCTCTGGACGCACCTCAAGTTCCTGCCAAAGGTTGTTTCAGAATTCCACATGAACCAATCCATAGTCTCAATGGCTTTCTTTCCTAATGCACCCTGGGCTGAAGCAGAATCTTCCCTGCACACGTTGGACTGCAGGCATGCACGCCTTTTCTACTTTCATGTGACAAAGGACATTTAAACACCTCAGCCCAAATGATCCTGGCAGAGACCTATCTCAAAGAGAACTTTGTCTAACTGGGTATCAGATTGCATCAACTTCCGCTATGCAGCCTCCAGGAACATTGGGCCCACATCAACTTCGAGTGATGTTCACCTCTACTGTGAATTTATGCTTGATCCCAATGCAGGATATCTGCAAAGCAGTCACATGAGCTTCAATGTACACCTTCAGCCAAGCAGGTTAACAAACCCTCTTCACATTTTGATTCCTTGCAATCTTTTCCTAGCACCACTGCCCTATATCGCCTTCGGACCATGAAGCGCAACAGTTTTAGGCATGTCCTTTGGATTCGTCATGAAGGGTTGTCTACATTATCCTGTTTGTCTATGCAGAAAGCAAAGTTGCATCTCCAGGAACAAGCAGGAATGTAGTCTTCACATATGGGTATCGTCGGTACTGACTGAGCCTGCGTGGGAACGCTCCTCAGCGTCCAATAGGAACGTTTTTGGGAGCATCCCACAACGCATGTGTGCTGCCTTCCCGCCTCTGTACCTCTCTCACTTCAGTTCTTCGTTTTCCGTGGAGCCGACAGGACATGTACCCTGTCACTGCAGAAAATTTCCTTTTATTCTTTTTTTTTTTGTGGTCACGTCTGCCTTCATTTGACGCCTACCGGTACCGCCAGTTCTTCTTTCTTTTCAAAAAAAAAAACCTTGTATTTTCTTTAGGGGACTTTCCCCTGTTTCTGGTGCTAGGTGCCATTTTGGGCGCTAGGCCCACTTTTCTTCAGGCATGGAGAAACCAGCTAGTGGTTTCAAAAAATGCTCAAAGTGTGGTGGTACCATTTCCATCACTGACACCCATGGTTGGTGTCTAAAATGTTTAGGTCCTGAACATTGTCCAACGGAGTGTGTCTCCTGCATGAGGATGACCAAAAGGGGCCTGCAGAATAGAGCTGCAAAACTCGGTACCCTTTTTGCCGTGGATACGATGTCACTTGCATTGACGTCTTCCAGGGCTTCATCTTCCTCCCATGGATCTCAGGTAACTAAACTTAAGTCTTCTAAGACTGGCCGGTCCCCGAAGGGTAAATCTCCTTCAAAGTATTGAGATGCCACTGGCGTTGCCCTTGAGGATAGTTCACCAGCAAAACAGCCCCGGCGGGAGTCTTCGGGCTCCAAAGCATTAACGGGGCTCCAGGATGTTCCAGAGACTTCCACCTCTGCAGAACTACTGGTGCCATGTTCTGAGGTCATAGCCGCTTCCACCGGTACCGACACCCAGGCATCGACAGGAGTGATGGATAAAAGAATCCTCACTATTGAACGCAGTCTAGCGTCCCTCTTAGCAGCTTCGGTACCGCTAAGACTGCTACAGACGGTTTAACAGGTATTGGTACCGACAGTACCTGCTTCAACAGGACTGCTTTCCCCCCCCCCCCCCCATGCCGAGCCTTGAGTCTATCTCGTGTATCGGGGATCAGGAACCGAGATGTTTCAGTACCGACTTCGAGCAGTACCGATACCATGCATTACGGGAGCACCCGGTACAGAGTGCCCTTGAGTCTTCCGATTCCAATGACTCTGACGATTCTACTGGTACCAGAGTGAACCTACTAGAGGATTCAACTCCTCCTCAATGCAGGATGTCTCCTCCAGAAGATATGTCCTTCCAGGATTTCATACGTGATTTAGCAAAGGGTCTTGCAATCACTGTGATTCCAGAAAAGGAACCTAGGGCAGAAGAATTCAGAATTTTACAATACCCTATGGCTCCCAAGGAGGCAGCTCTTACATGATCTGATGTTGAGAATATGGGAAACTCCTTTAACGATATCTTCACATTCCCGACGCCTTGACACTATGTACCGAGTGCCAAGTTGTCCTGGTTTTCAAAAACCTCAGTTACCACACCATTCAATGGTAGTGGAATCGGCCATGCGAAGAATCAAGAGTGCTAAAACACATTCTTCTAATCCTCCAGGCTGGAAATCCAGGACACTCGATGCCTTCGAGCGTCGATGCTTTCAATCCTCCATGCTTTCAGCCAGGATCAGTTCCTACATTCTTTATATGGGAAGAAGTCACAAAAGACTTAGAGCTCATTAGCCCTTGTGTCTTAGAGGAAAAAAGAGCAAACTACCTTATTCTGGTCAAGCACGCCCAGAATGTCTCTAAATTCATGAACCGTGCTACCTTTGATTGCTTTGAATGTATTAGCAGAATTTCTGCTATATCCAAAGGAGCACGTTGTATTGCTTGGCTTCAAGCATCGGACTTAGAACAGTGGGTGTAAGAAAAGCTGGGAAACATTCCTTGTACAGGAAAAAATCTCTTTGGGAAGGACTGGCAGGACAAGGCTAATCAGCTTGAATCTGAAAATACTACCTTGAACAGACTATCAAAGTCTACAGCCAACCCAGCAAAGAAGAAAACATTCAAAAAACCCTTTTTCAGTAAGAAAAAAGAAGCTTTACCCATCTTACACCCATCAAAGCCATTGTCTGCTTCATGTTCCCCAGAAGCGGCAACAACAGAACAGACAGCAAAGAAAGCCGCAAGCTCAAAGAGCTCAACCGACCCAACAAACCCAGCCCCCTCAGGGTCTTTGACTTCTACCTAGAGAATGTAGTCATTCTGCCCCTGAAAGGTCCAGAACCCTTAACCATTCAGGAAGACTGTGCTATTTTGCCAAAAGATGGCAACAAATAGCATCAAAAAATTGGATTCTGTCCATGTATGACTGGGGTACAAGCTTCATTTTCTCAATTTGCCCCCACCTACAATAATAAAACAGTTCAATTCTCAGACCCCTGCCACCAACCTCTTGTGGCAGGAGGTCACATCACTTCACTCAAGGAGCAATCGAAGAAGTACCCATACCCCAACAAGGGACGGGGTTTTACTCCCCCTATTTTCTTATTCCAAAGAAGACGGGGACACAGGCCTATGCTAGACCTCAGAGAATTAAACAAATATTTGTTCCGAGAAAAGTTCAAAATGATCTCCCTTGGGACACTTCTACTATACCTTCAAAGTCAGGACTGGCTGTGTTCTGTAGATCTAAGAGATGCGTACACGCAAATTCTCATCCACTCAGATCACAGGAAGTTCCTTCGATTCCTGGTCCAAGGAAGACACTTCCAGTACAGAGTTCTTCCTTTTGGACTGGCCTCTGCTCATAGAGTCTTCACGTCTTCCAGGGCAGGGCATGGCAGTGGTAGCAGCATTTATGAGCACTCTGGGAATATTTGTCTTCCCTTAGCCGATTGGCTCATTCGAGCATAGACAGCTCCAGAGGCTAGCTTCGCTCTTTCTCGAGCAATGAGAATTTTTCAATACTTGGGACTAGTCATAACATAGTAAGTGACAGCAGATAAAGACCAGCATGGTCCATCTAGTCTGCCCAGCAAGATGGCAAAAGTAGGTGCACCTGTCGCTCTGTGCAGGCCACCCCTCCCCATGTTTCTGTTTAGGGGTGAACCCACCACTCCATGTAGGACACCCTTATTTGTTCAGACGCTAGATAGTTCAGAAGTTAGATGGTACCGTTTATTTTGCTTTTATCCTTTTGCTGTAAAGGGATCCACTGTGTTTGTCCCATGCCGTTTTGAATTCCATCACCGTGTTTGCCCCCACCACTTCCATCGGGAGGGCATTCCAAGCATCCACCACCCTTTCAGTGAAGAAATATTTCCTGACATTGCCTTTCAATTTACCACCTTGCAGCTTCATGTTATGCCCTCTAGTTTTGGAAGAGGTTTGGAAGAGGTTGGTTTGTTCATCATTTCTCTTTAAGTATTTAAAGGTCTGAATCATATCTCCCCTGTCCCTCCTCTCCTCCAAAGTGTACATATTTAGGTCTTCAAGTCTCTTCTCATAAGGCTTCTGACACAGGCTCCAAATCATTTTGGTCGCCTTTCTCTGAACAGTTTCCAGTCTTTTTACATCTTTTGCAAGATGTGGCCTCCAAAACTGAACACAGTATTCCAAGTGAGGCCTCACCAGTGACTTGTACAGTGGCATAAGTACCTCTTCCTTTCTGCTGGTAATCCCTCTTTGTATGCAGCCCAACATTCTCCTGGCTTTTGCCACCGCCTTGTCGCACTGTTTTGCCACCTTGAGATCATCAGAGATAATCACACCAAGGTCTTTCTCCTGAACTGTGCATACCAACCTCTCACCCCCTATTGTGTACTTTTCCCTTGGATTTCTGCTACCCAAGTGCATGACACTGCACTTTTTCCCATTAAATCGTAGTTGCCAAGCATTAGCCCAAAATCTCATCTTACCCCCTCTCAATCTCTCGAATTCATAGGGGCTCATCTAGACACACGGCAGTCAAGGACTTTCCTGCCACAGCCACGCTGTCTACGAATAATACAACTGGCATCCCAAGCAGCTATGAAGGTGTTCCTTACTGCTCAAGGGATGCTTCAACTTCTGGGACACATGGCATCCACTGTCCATGTGGTTCCCTATGCTCGCCCCCACATGCGAGCAGCCCAGTGGACCCTATCCTCTCAATGGTCACAGGCCTCAGGTCAGTTAATGGACAAAATCAGAAACACCACACGTCTGATTTCGTCCCTGCAATGGTGGCAATCTCTAGAAAACCTCCTCGTAGGCTCTCCTTTCCAGCAGCCTCTATATCAGCCACCCTAACAACAGATGTGTCCAAGAATGGGTTGGAGGGCCCACTTGCACGACCTCTCCACTCAGGGTTTTTGGACCTCACAGGAGGTTTCTCTTCACATAAACCTCCTAGAGCTGAGAGCCATTTTCAATGCTGTTCAAGTCTTTCAGACCCATCGCAGCAACAAAACAGTTCTGCTCCAAACCTACAATCAGGTAGCTATGTTCTATGTGAACGAGCAAGGCGGAACAGGCTGTCAGTCGCAAAGCTTCATTGCATAGCGACAATGGGCCCTCGCCAGAGAGTTACAAATTCACCTGTTTGCAGTATACTTTCCGAGCATTAAAAACTTATGAGCAGACAGACTCAGTCGAATATTGCTGCCACACAAGTGGTCTCTCCACTCATACAAGCTTGCTCGAGTATTTCAAATCTAGGGAACACCAGATATAGACCTCTTTGCAAGTCCACAGAATGTCAAACTTCCCTGATTCTGTTCCAGAATCCCGTCTCACAACTGTCAGGCAAGAGATGCTTTCCTACTCCATTGGGGTCAGGGCTTTCTCTATGCCTTCCCACCCATTCCCCTCATTCCCAAAACTTTATTCAAACTTCAGAGAGACAGAGGTCGAATGATACTCATAGCTCCACGTTGGCCACGACAAACGTGGTAGCCTCTTCTGCGTCTCTCTCAAACAACTCCTCTGGAGTTGGGGAATGCTCCAGATCTTCTGTCTCAGGAGGACGGATGCTTACTGCATCCCAGTCCCCAGTCCCTACATCTCAGGGCCTGGTTACTGAAAGCCTAGAATTCAACTTTCTCAACAAGTAAAGGATATACTTCTGGCTTCCAGAAAACCTTCCACAAGACGTTCCTACGCTTTTAAGTGGAAAAGGTTCTCTGTCTGGTGTTCACAAAAGGGACTTAACCCCCTTTTGGTACCTGTAGAGTCGCTACTAGAGTATCTCCTCCAATTATCAACTTCTGGTGTAAAGGCCAATTCAGTCAGAGTCCATCTTAGTGCTATTGCTGCTTTTCATAAACCTTTCGATGGACAACCTATTTCCTCTCATCCACTTGTATCAAGATTTATGAGAGGCCTACTCTTAACAAAACCTCCCATTAAACCACTGCTGGTGGCATGGGATCTGAATCTTGTTCTTGGTCAACTTATGAAACCGCCCTTTGAACCTTTAGCCACGTCAGACCTAAAGTTTCTTTCATGGAAAGTTATTTTCCTAATTGCCATCACTTCTGCAAGACGCATTAGTGAACTACAGGCGTTAGTAGCTGACCCTCCTTATACAAGGTTCCACCATGATAAAGTAGTCCTCAGGACTCATCCTCACTTTCTGCCAAAGGTGGTTTCGCCTTTCCATTTAAACCAGTCGGTTTATCTTCCTATAGTCTTCCCTAGGCTTCATGCCTCTAGTGCAGAAAGGAATCTTCACACAGTAGATTGTAAAAGAGCCTTAGTCTTTTATCTCCAAAGAACTAAGCCACATAGAAAATCTTCTCAGCTTTTTGTGGCTTTTGACTCTAGTCATTTGAGGCTTTCAGTTTCCAAAAGAACTCTGTCAAATTGGATTGCAGATTGCATATCCTATACATATCAGAGTAAAGGACTCTCTCTCGAGGGCCATGTCACAGCTCACAATAAGAATATAAGATATGCCATACTGGGTCAGACCAAGGTCCATCAAGCCCAGTATCCTGTTTCTAACAGTGGCCAATCTAGGTCATACGTACCTAGCAGTATCCCCAAGAGACACAGGTTCCACAATGCTTGTATTGGGTCAAGCATTGATATTCTGGGTCCCTTCTTAATAATGGTTTATGGACCTTTCCTCCAGGAACTTGTCCAAACCTTTTTTAAACCCAGCTACACTAACAGCCTTTACTACATCCTCCGGTAACAAATTCCAGAGTTTGATTACACGTTGAGTGAAAAAATATTTTCTCTTATTAGTCTTAAATAGTTTACCCTGTAGCTTCATTGCATGTCCCCTAGTCTTTCTATATTCTGATAAGGTAAACAATCGATCTACATTTACCTGTTCCACTCCGTTCATTAATTTATAGACTTCTATCATATCTCCCCTCAGCCGTCTCTTTTCCAGGTTAAAGAGCCCTAACCTTTGTAGCCTCTCTTCATAGGAGTAGCCTTCCATCCACTTTACCATTTTGGTGGCTCTTCTCTGTACCTTTTCTAATAACGCTATATCCTTTTTAAGATAAGGCGACCAGAATTGCACACAATATTCAAGGTGTGGTCGTACCATGGAACGATACAGAGGCATTATAATATCCTTTGTTTTATTTTCCATTCCTTTCCTTATGATACCTGGCATTCTATTTGCTTTCTTGGCCGCCACTGCACACTGGGCGGAGGGTTTTAACATGTTATCCACGATGACGCCTAAATCTTTTTCCTGGGTGGTGGTTCCCAATGTGGAAACTTGCATCGTGTAACCATAGTGTGGGTTGTTCTTTCCTAGGTGCATAACTTTGCACTTGTCCACATTAAATTTCATCTGCCATTTGGATGCCCAGTCTTCCAGTTTATCCAGGTCCTCCTGCAGTTTTCCGCAATCCCCTTGGGTTTTAACAACTTTAAACAGTTTTGTTTCATCTGCAAATTTGATACCTCACTAGTTATTCCCTTTTCTCCAGGACTAAGCAGGAAGTCAGTCCTCACATATGGGTGTCATCGGCGCCGATGAAGCCCCAGCGGAGCATTTCCCCAGCTTTCTATGAAAGCCTTTGGGAATGCAGGCACGCATGCGCGGTTCCCTTCCTGCCTAAAGGTGCCATCTTACCTCAGTCTCTTTTTTTTCCGTGAAGCCCACCGGATGTGTGTCCAGTTTTTCCCGGTTAAAATCAGATTTTCCAGCGATTTTGCTTTTTTCTTCTACCAGTTTGACGCCGGTTCCCATCCTGCCGGGTTCGGTGCACCAGTATCGAGTCCGATTCTTCTTTTTCGTTTTTTGCCCTTCGTGGCTGGCGTTCGCGCCCTTTTTTCTCTTTTTCCCTGGAAGGCCGGTCTTTGGACCTCGTGGGGACTCTTTTTTTTTCCCCCGATGGCTTCCAGCGGTTTTAAGAAGTGTGATCTGTGTAAGAAACTAATGTCTCTCACCGACACACACGACTGCTGCCTTCGGTGCCTCGGCCCCGACCACGATCCTAAGTCGTGCGGGGCCTGTGGAAAAATGTCTTCCAAGGCACTCCGAAGTCGACAGCAGCAAAAGGAAAGGCTTTTCTCGGACTCGGCCTCCGGCCGGGCCCAGACATCGTCTGAGGCCTCGACATCTCGGGATTCTGATCCCGAGCGCCGTCGAAGCTCCTCGGACAGGGGGTCCCCCGACCGGGAACGCAAGAGGAAGAAGGTCCCTGGCTCCTCGAGGGCCAGGTCTAAGACCCCCGACCGTCGCCCCGGGCCCGTGGAATCGGAGAAGCCTGCCAAAGTTCCTCATGTGGAGCCGGAGTCTGCTGGACACGTAAGCCCCGTAGTCCTCATGGACTCTCCTCCCAGGGAGCCGGCGTCGGGCCCGGCGCCGCCAGGGCCCGAGTCGGTGGCTGCTGCGTCTCCCGAGCTGAGTCTCAGGATGACAGCCTTGGAGAGCAGAATGTCTGCCTTCATGCAGCAGCAGCGGGCACTGATGGCCAGCCTGTCTGGCGCATCTGCCCCACCACCGGGACGTCGAAATCGACCCCGGAGACCGAGCCGATACTCGAGTCCATCGTGGCTCGGAGTCAACCTCGGTCGCGGTCTCCCTCGACCTTCCGTTTGGGACTGAGGGCGTCGACACCGGTGCTTCTGGCTTCGGGGCGGGTGCTCCAGGGCCCCGCGGGTTCGGACCCCGACTCTTCCTTGGATGAGTCGGCTTGGGAGACGGAGGACGAGGAGTCTCCTGATACCTTTAAGACTCTGTGCGTCCCTTCGGACTCACCGCAGTCTGAGCCCCGGAGTAGGTCCCCCCCCGGAGGACACCCGGTTCTCGGAGTTTGTCCGGGATATGGCCACTGCCTTGGCTATTCCGGCGGATCCCGAGGAAGAGCCTCGAGCTGAAGAGCTCGAGGCGCTGCAGTATGACTCTCCTCCAAAGGAGGCCTTTACTGTCCCGGATCCTCCGATGCTGGAACGGCTCCTCTTCCGTATGTGGGAAGCACCGGCCTCGGTGCCGGTTCTTAGCAAGCGAGTCGATTCCATTTATCGGCTCTGGAAGAGCCCTGGTTTTCAGAAGGCATAGCTACCACATCATTCCATGGTTGTGGAATCGGCCATGCATCGTCTGAAGAGTCAGAAGATGCACTCCGCGGTGCCTCCTGGCAGGGAGGCCAGAAACCTCGATGGCGTCGGTAGAAAGTGCTTTCAGGGCTCGATGCTTGCTTGCCGTGTCCAGTCTTACCAGCTGTACATGGGCATGTACTTGCGGGATCTGGCCAAAGGGTTTGCCGGGTTCTCTGCTGGTCTCTCCGGGGAACCCTTGCAGAGATTTAAGTCCTTGTCCTCGGGGATTTGGGACTGCTCGAAGTTCATGTCTCGCGCCACCTACGATGGCTTCGATGCTTTGGCCCTAGTTGTGGCAGCCAGCATCGCGGCTCGACGCCAGGCATGGCTGCAGTCATCGGACCTCGAGCCATGGGTTCAGGACAAGTTGGTCGATGTCCCTTGCCGAGGTGAATACCTTTTTGGCAAGCCCATGACCGAGAAGGCCGCTCAGCTCGAGACTGAGCACCTCACTCGGACAAGGCTGTCGAAGACCTCTGCCCCTTCTCATAAGAAAAATGGCTCGGGTAAAAAGCCCTTTTACCTGAGGAAGGGCACTGCCTACAAACAGTACCCACAATATCAGGCTGCCCAAGCTGCCCCTCAGGGTCAGCAAGCCAAGGGCCAGGGTAATGGGCCCCGTAGGCAGAGGACCCCCAAGCCTCGGGCCCCTGCTACCACTCAGCAGGGTGGGGGTTTTTGACTCCTTGAGCATAGCCTCTCCTCCACTGCTCTCCCCACCCTGCACATGAGGTCGTCTCACCCTCTTTGCCCACCAGTGGCCCCTTATCACTGGGACAAGTTGGGTGGTGGAGATAGTCCACAAGGGCTATGCCCTCCATTTCCACCAACTGCCACCCCCCTACTTTCCGGGGAGCCTCCAAGGCCTCCTCTGCACACAGACCTTCTCCATCAGGAGCTTCAGGGTCGGTTGGTGGACAGAGTGTTGGAGCCTGTGCCTCCCCACTTGCAAGGTCATGTATTCTACTTCAGGTATTTCCTGGTGCCCATAAAGACCGATGGCCTTCGTCCCATTCTGGACCTCAGTAACCTCAACAAGTTCCTAGTGAAAGAAAAGTTCAAGATGCTTACTCTTGGAACACTTCTGCCCTACCTGCAGCAGGGAGATTGGCTATGCTCCTTAGATCTAAAGGATGCGTACACTCACATCCTCATTCATCCAGACCACAAAAAGTACCTGAGGTTCATCGTGGGAGGAATCCATTATCAGTACAGAGTGCTGCCTTTCGGCCTCACCTCCGCCCCCAGGGTCTTCACAAAGTGCCTAGCAGTGGTGGCGGCCTACCTGAGAAATCAGGGCATCTTTGTCTTCCCCTATCTGGAAGACTGGCTCATCAGGGGTCAGACAAGTCAGGAGGCCAATCAATCCACCCTCAGGACCCATTGCTCTTCTACAACGCCTGGGTTTTGTAATAAACTTCGCAAAGTCCACTTTGCTCCCTTCCCAGAACTTGGAGTTCATAGGGGCAAGGTTGGACTCTCTCCTGGCAAAGGCATTCTTGCCAGAAAACAGAGCCCAAAGGTTGCTGGCCTTGGCAAATCAGTTTCTCAGCAGTTCCCTTGTCTCCGCCAGACTCTGCCTGAGGCTTCTGGGCCACATGGCTTCGACAGTTCATGTGACCCCCAATGCCAGGCTCCATATGAGGCATGCACAGTGGTGCCTTCGGACTCAGTGGTCACAGGCAGCCTCAGAGACAGGATAAGGGTGTCCAGACCATTTCTGCACTTCCTCAACTGGTGGCTGCACCCACCCAATCTACTGAAAGGGGTGCCTTTTCAGATTCCAGGGTACACAGTAGTGCTTACAACGGATGCCTCCCTGCAAGGCTGGGGGGCCCATTGTCTGGGCAAGTGCACCCAGCGCCTCTGGTCTCCCTGGGAAGCTGCACAGCAGATCAATCTCCTCAAACTCAGAGCTATTCGATTAGCACTCAAAGCTTTCACACCTACCCTGGCTCACCAGTCTGTCCTGAATCAGACAGACAACCAGGTTGCCATGTTTTATGTGAACAAACAGGGCGGAACTGGGTCCAGGATCCTTTGTCGAGAGGCTCAGGACCTTTGTTCTTTTGCCCTCAAGCACCACATGCTCCTCAAGGCTGTGTACCTTCCAGGCCAGGACAACTACCTGGCAGACAGATTGAGCAGAATACTGCAGCCCCACGAGTGGCAGCTGCATCCCTCGGTAGTTCAGAAGATCTTTCTCAAATGGGGTCTTCCTTTGATGGATCTTTTTACCAGCCCACTGAACAAGCAACTGCCCAAGTTCTGCTCCAGGTAACCACATCCTCTGCGGATAGCACCGGATGCTTTTCTGATATCTTGGTCTCAGGGCCTCCTCTATGCATTTCCTCCCACGCCCTTGGTGGCCCAAGCTCTGTTCAAGATTCTTCAGGACAAAGCCTCGGTCCTCCTGGTAGCTCCCAGATGGCCGAGACAGCCTTGGTTTCCTCTTCTATTCAACTGGCGGTGGATCCTCCGCTACCTCTGGGGTTGCAACCCGACCTTCTCACACAGGACCAGGGTTCACTTCTGCACCCCACTCTCAAGTCTCTCAATTTGATGGCCTGGAAGCTGCAAGGGTAGTCTTGACTCCCTGGGGCCTACCTCAGGAAGTTGAGGACGTTGTCCTAGCCTCTAGGAAACAGTCCACTTGGAAAACCTATGCTCTCAAATGGAAAAGGTTTTCTGTGTGGTGTCAGCTACGTACAGAGGATCCTTTCTCCTGTACTGTGCCAGTAGTCCTTCAGTACTTACTGCACTTGTCAAATCAGGGTCTTAAATCCAATTCTGTTCGGGTCCACCTCTCAGTTCTAGCAGCTCACCACTCATTGGTAGGGGGACAGTCTCTCTCTGGTCACCCCTTGGTGTCCCACTTTCTCAGGGGCTTGCTTTTGCTCAAGCCTCCCATCCGTCGTCCTGCCCCTGAGTGGGAGCTGAATGTGGTCTTGCAGCAGCTGACTCGCCCACCTTTTGAGCCGATGGCTACTTGTCCACTACGCTTCCTCTCCTGGAAGACACTCTTCCTCATAGCCCTTACCTTGGCTAGGCGAGTAAGCGAGCTTCAAGCCCTGGTCTGTGACAGGCCTTACACCAGGATTTACAGGAACAGGGTAGTCCTCAGGACTCATCCAAAGTTCCTCCCTAAGGTTGTCTCCTCTTTCCACCTCAATCAGGAGGTGGTTCTTCCAACATTCTTCCCTAGGCCTCATGCTAGCCAGGCTGAAGCAGACCTGCATACCCTGGACTGTAGGAGGGCCTTATCCTTCTACCTTGACCGTACGCAGGGGCATAGAAGGGCTACTCAGCTCTTCGTATCTTTTGACCCCAGTAAGTGGGGTTAGCTGTGTCCAAGCGTACCTTGTCCATCTGGGTGGCTGACTGTATCACCTGGGCCTACAAGGCGGCTGACTTTCCTTTGCAGGGTAGGGTCACAGCCCATCGTGTCAGGGCGATGGCTGCCTCAGTGGCTCATCTCCGCTCTGTGCCCTTGGTAGACATCTGCAGGGCTGCAACTTGATCTTCAAGCCAGACTTTTGCAGCCCATTACTGCCTGGAGAGGGAGTCCTGTAGGGACAGTGCTTTTGGCCAAGCAGTACTCCGGAATCTCTTTAAGGTTTAGGCAACTCCTGCCCTTTGTTGGGCTACCGGTGGAGGTTGTGTCCTTGAAAAGCCTTTCTTTGCTGCTGAGACTAGAGGGAGTTCTCTTGTTCAGCCTGGGTTCCTCGGTAGCCCAGAGCTTGGGAGTCACCCATATGTGAGGGCTGACTTCCTGCTTGGTTCTGGAGAAAGAGTAGTTACTCACCTGTAACAGGTGTTCTCCAGGAGCAGCAGGAATCAGTCCTCACAAGCCTCCCTCCTCCCCTTGGAGTTGCAGTTGTACATAATTTATTTTTCAGTTTTGTGCTGTTCTTAGCTATGTCATTTGACTGAGGTAAGATGGCACCTTTAGGCGGGAAGGGAACCGCGCATGCATGCCTGCATTCCCAAAGGCTTTCATAGAAAGCTGGGGAAATGCTCCGCTGGGGCTTCATCGGCGTCGATGACACCCATATGTGAGGACTGATTCCTGCTGCTCCTGGAGAATACCTGTTACAGGTGAGTAACTACTCTTTCCAGGTCATTTATAAATATGTCAAAAAGCAGTGGATCCAGTACAGATCCCTGGGGTACTCCACTATTCACCTTTTTCCATTGGGAAAATTGGCCATTTAGCCCTACCTTCTGCTTTCTATCTTTTTACCAGTTCCCGATCCACAATAGTACACTGCCTCCTATCCCATGACTTTTTAGTTTTGCAAAAAGTCTCTGATGAGGGAACTTGTCAAAGGCTTTCTGAAAGTCCAAATAGACTATATCATCCGACTCACCTTTGTCTATCTGTTTATTCATACCTTCAAAAAAACATAACAGATTAGTAAGACAAGATCTTCCTTGTCTAAAACCATGTTGGCTGTCTCCCATTAGGCCATGACTATCTACATGCTGAGTAATTTTGTTCTTTATGATGGTTTCTACCATTTTTCCCGGTACTAGCGTCAGGCTCACTTGTTTGTAGTTTCCCGGATCACCCCTGGAACCCTTTTTAAAAACTGGCGTTACATTGGCGATCCTCCAATCTTCAGGTATTACAGATGATTTTAATGAAAGTTCACAGATTACTAATAGCAGGTCTGCAGTCTCATATTTCAGTTCTTTTAACACCCTTGGATGTATACCATCCGGTCCAGGTGATTTGCTACTATTCAGTTTATCAAATAGTTGTCATACATCTTCCTGGTGTAGCGATATTTCTCTCAGTTCGTCTGCAGTATCACCTTTTAATACCACTTCAGTCTTGGATAACATCCCTACATCTTCTTCAGTAAAGACCGAAGCAAAGAATTCATTCAGTCTCTCCGCTATAGCCTTGTCTCCTCTTACTACCCCTTTTAGCCCTCTAATGGTCCAACTGACTCTCTCACAGGCTTTTTGCTACGAATGTACTTGAAAAAGTCTTTATTTCGTGTTTTTGCTTCCATAGCAAGTTTCTTCTCAAATTCTTCCTTTGCCTGCCTTATCAATGCTTTGCATTTAACTTGCCAGTGCTGTACTGTTTCCAGTTTTCGTTGTTTGGCTATTTTTTCCATTTCCTGAAAGATGCTTTTTTGGCAGCAACAGCCTCTCTGACCTCACCTTTAAACCATGCTGGCAGTTTTTGGACTTTCTTCCACTTTTCATAATGCGTGGAATTCAGCTGGTCTGAGCTTCCAGGATAGTATTTTTAAACAACACCCAAGCTTGATGTAAGTCTTTTACCTTTGTAACCGCTCCTTTTAATTTTTTCTTAACTATTTTCCTCATTTTAACATAGTCTCCCTTTCAAAAGTTAAAAGGTAGTACTGTGGATTTCCTTACTATCCCTCCACTAATTAAATCAAACGTGATCATGCTATGATCACTATTGCCAAGTGGCCCCAAGACCCTTATCTCCTCCACCAGATCTGGTGTTCCACTAAGGACTAGGTTCAATATCTAATTAATGGCGTTCTTTTCATATTTTCTGTAACTTTTATGTAATATTGTAAACCGCTCTGATGCTTTGGCTTAAGCGGTATATCAAATGTAATAAACATAAACATAATATGGCTTCCCCTCTGGTCGGTTCATGAACCAGCTGCTCCAAGAAGCAGTCATTTATTTCATCTAGGAACTTTATCTCCCTAGCATGTCCTGCCGTGACACTGACCCAGTCGATACAGGGGTAATTGAAATCACTCATTATTATTACTGTGCTGTGACGTTTGTTAGCTTCCTTGATTTCTTTGAGCATTTCATCATCCGTTTGTTCATTCTTTCCAGGCGGTCGATAGTACACCCCCACTGCCATCACCTTCCCCTTCATACATCGAATTTCAATCCATAGAGCAAATTTTGTTTCCTGCAAAACTTTAATCTTTTCTGACTCAATGCCCTCTCTAACATAGAGCGCAACCCCTCCACCAATTTGATCAGTTCTATCATTATGATATAGTTTGTACCCAGGTATCACAGTGTCCCACTGGTTATCCTCCTTCCACCATGTCTTTGAGATTCCAATCATATCTAACCTCTCATTTAGTGCTATATATTCTAACTCTCCCATCTTATTGTTTAGACTTCTAGCATTTGCATACAAGCATTTTAGAGACTGTATTTTATTAATATTAATCTGGCTATTGGTAGGCATGGGTAATTTAACATAAGAACATAAGATATGCCATACTGGGTCAGACCAAGGTCCATCAAGCCCAGTATCCTGTTTCCAACAGTGGCCAATCTAGGTCATACGTACCTAGCAGTTTCCCCAAAAGACACAGGTTCCACAATGCTTGTACTGGGTCAAGCATTGATATCCTGGGTCCTTTCTTAATAATGGTTTATGGACCTTTCCTCCAGGAACTTGTCCAAACCTTTTTTAAACCCAGCTACACTAACAGCTTAATTTGAAATCTTTACGCTCTGTCTGCACCATACTCAAGGGCATTTGGGCTACTTTACTCTTTTTTGGAACCTATCTGCTTTTGATATTATCCTTCAAGGGTACCTTCTTCCAAACCATGCACTCTTGGGCTACTGTCGGCTTTCCCCTAGTTTCTAGTTTAAAAGCTTCTCTGTCTCCTTTTTAAAGGTTAATGCCAGCAGTCTGGTTCCATCCTGGTTAAGGTGAAGCCCATCCCTTTGGAAGAGCCCCTCCTTTCCCCAGAATGTACCCCAGTTCCTAACAAATCCAAACCCCTCATCTCTGCACCATTGTCTCATCCACGCATTGAGACTCCGGAGCTCTGCCTGCCTTTTGGGTCCTGCGCGCGGAACAGGAAGCATTTTGGAGAACGCTACCCTGGAAGTTCTGGATTTCAACTTCCTACCTAAAAGCTTAAATTTAGCCTCCAGAACCTCCCTACCACATCTTCCTATGTCATTGGTACCTACATGTACCAAGACAGCAGACTCCTCCCCAGCACTATCTAAGCCCTTATCTAGGCGGTGCATGATGTCCGCTACCTTCGCACCATGCAGGCATATTACCAGGTGATCCTCACATCCACCAGCCACCCAGCTATCTACATGCCTAATGATTGAATCACCAACTATAATGGCTGTCCTAACCCTTCCCTCATGGGCACATGGCCCTGGAGAAACGTCTTCAGTGCGAGAGGGTTTTACATCACCTGGAGGACAGATCCTAGTTACAGGATCATGTCCTGGCACACCAGGGTGATGCTCTCCTGTCACGTGACTTCTTTCCTCCATGACAACAGGGATGCTGCCAGACTGGAGGTGGGACTTCAGAATTTTATCCTTGTAGGTCTTGTCCATGTACCTCTCTGTCTTTCTGCAGCCTCAACGGCTAACCTTCATTCTGTGTCTATTGATGACATCTGCAAAGCAGCCACTTGGGCTTCGGTACACACCTTCACAGCCCACTACTACTTAGACATGGACTCCCGTCGGGTTGCCTCGTTTGGCCAGGCTGTTCTCCAGCATCTCTTCCATACTTCACAACTCCTACCCACCTTCCACGGTTTGGATGCCATAGGTCCATGGGAGGAAGCATGACCCATCTCACCTGTGTTTGCAGCTTGCTGGGGTCACCCCTTGGCATCTTTTCAGCTGGGGAGTCCCCATATGTGAAGACTACATTCCTGCATGTTCCTGGAGTTAGCGTAGTTACTCACCTGTAACAGGTGATTTCCGGGAACAGCAGGAATTTAGTCTTCACAACCCACCCACCTCCCCTAGGAGTTCTCTCTCTCTATCTCTTTCTCTACTTCTCTCCTTTGGTCTCAGCTATAAGCGCAACTGAAGTGAGAGAGGTACAGAGGCGGGAAGGCAGCACACATGCACTGTGGGATGCTCCCAAAAGCTTTCCAATTGGACGCTGGGGAGTGTTCCCGTGCGGGCTCCCTCGGTACCGACGATACCCATATGTGAAGACTAAATTCCTGCTGTCCTGCTGCTTTTACAGGTGAGTAACTACGCTTTACCTGTAACAGGCGTGTCTGCAGACAACAGGAAAATGCCGCTACACTCATCCTTCCACTTTTTCCTCAAAAAAAAAAAAAAAAAAAAAAAAGGGACAAAATTCAAGCAGATAATCTTGATAACTTTGCTATGTACAGGCTAACTGAAGGGACTCTGGAAATGTGGGAACTGCACACACAGTCTTAAAGAAGTCAAAAAGACCTCTCTTAGCTGGAGGAGGGCTCCGAGCCCACTGGCTCCATCAGTGATGTCACCATGAAGTATGGTTGCATTTCCCTGCTGTCTATAGAGAACCCTCATTAGAGGTAAGCAGCTATGCTCATCTGTCTATAGTTCCCTTTGTAAGGAAAGCACTACAGCAGTGCCCCTACATCACTAATATAGGTTAGGTGATTTGATGATGGAAAGGCTGTGGAAGCAGGACTGGTGCTACCATTATGCCAACTAGGTGGTCGCCTGGAGCACTGGCTCTCACTGGGACCTACAGCAGCAGCAATGACCTGAAACATCCCCACGATACTTACCTTCAAACTTTGGCACAGAGGGCTTTTTGCTTCTGCTCCCACCGATGCCAACTTCCTGTTGCATGAGGGCAGAAATGGCTTCTGCCCCATGCAAACAGCCCCGTGGTGCCGAAGTTTGAAGGTAAGCACCGTGGAGCTGTTTCAGGTCATTGCCATTGCTGTAGATTCCAGTGAGGGGCGCCAGCGGTGCAATGAGGGGCGGTTGGAGGGGTGGTGCTGGTGCAAGGGATGGCGTTTGTCTAGGGTGCCTCATCTCCTTGCGGCGGCCCTTTGTGGAAGGGTACCCATATACAGGGAGGCCCAAAAAAGTGAGAACATCTCGTAAATTAAAAGCTTAAATGGTTTACTTATTTACCTTTTTCAGCTATATAATGTCTTTATTTCGACAATTTCCGGTCACCATCTTTTTTTTTTTTTTTTTTAAATTTGTCAGTCATTTACATATGTCTTTTTGAATTTTTATATAACTTATATGCTATGAGATGTTCTTACTTTTTTGGGACACCCTGTATAACTGTGTATACTGTCCGTGAATCTTTAGCTACTGGTCTGATCTTTTTTTAGTAGCAGAAGCAGAAAATTATTTTTGGTTGCAGTTCCTCTGTCTATTTCTACTTGCTCCATTGTTCTTTCCAAGCAGATCTGCATCAACATTTCTGCTTTATAGATGGTGCAGTTTGCTTAGTGAGGAGCTACAACCTATCTATAACCTCAACCACTTTGTTAGTGAATGACAAGAGGATGGAAGTATTTCCATGGCTTGTGATTGACTGGTAGAGCCGAGGGTGGCTGGTTCTGCTGCTGGCCCTGCTCCTCTCTTGGGTTGTTCAGTTGTCTTACTGTAACTGGCCTGCTTGTTCTCTTCCCAGGACTACTTGGATCTGAGCATGATCACGGAACAGTATTCCCCCAGCTACCCTGAAACCCGCAGCTCCTGCTCATCAGGGGATGACTCTGTCTTCTCTGCAGACCCCACACCCTATGATCCTTGTCTTCCTAAGTACCAGCACATAAATGGCAGCGTAAAAACATGAACTGGAGCTGAAGTGGACAAGTGGCTATCCTGGAATGAGCAAGAGGAGTTCTCCTCTAGACTCTGGACATACTGTGAGAATAACCAAGCTGATCATTGGGGTGAAAAGAGGCTGGGACATTGCAACTGCTCAACCTTTACTCACGATCTTCCAAGCAGAGAACGGGCACAACTCATTCCAGTGTCCCTGCCCCTGCTGTGTAAGCACTCTCAGGGCTCCAGCAGGACTCCAGGTTGACGACAGTCAGGCCTGCCTTGTTTATTTTGTAATATTTGGAGAAAATATATTCCAGCAGACTCGCAGAACACAATTTCAGTATATTAGTGCTGGGTGTATGTAAATATATTCAAAATATGTATAAATATATATTATATATTTACAGTGAATTATTTTTTGTATGGATTTAAAAAAAAAATGGCTATCCTAAACCCACCTTAGAGATTTCTATATACTATGGGGAGATGGGAGGGTTTTTTTTGTTCTTGTTTTTAAACAGTTGATTGTGAAATATAATTCTTCCATAAAATTCCTTTGGAGGAGGAGACACAAAATGGTATAGAAAAGTATTCGGCCTAGAAAGGTGGAAGCTTCCTTTCTTTCAGGGAAAACGGATTTAATTTATTAACTGATAAAAGTACAGAGAAATTAACTGTTAGTATTTAATTTAACTGGCATTTTGTGCAAGCAGGTGACCTGTTGGTCTTCCCCAAGCTCATGGACAGGATTTTCAAGTCCTGGTGGGGGGGGGGCAGGGTTGAGAGAACAGGGGAGGGCCAGATTCACAGCCTGTATTAATAGTTTTGTCGATAATTAAGCTTTGATTTCTGAGTATTTGTTCCTGGCCTCTCCTGTGAAAGTCCCATGACACCACTAGACCCCTCTCCTCCACCCATATGCACATTAAAGTGATTTTGGCTGGCAAAGATTTTCTTCTCCGTCTCTGTGATTTTGTAAGTGAAGTTAGAACCAAAATGTTTTGCTGAATGATTCAGTAATCACGGAGCCGTTGTTTCCCCCACCCCACACACACACTTTCCTGGAAGGGTGGAGGGTTTGCTGGGTTTTTGTCGTTTTTTTCATATTGATAGCCCTTCTTCTGCCTCCTCTGCGTCTAAGCTCCTTTTCCCTTACCTCCTCAAACAGCCTTCAGCTTTGCTCTTCTGCCCTCACTCATCACCATGGTCACTGCCTTGACCTTGTTTTCTTTTCTAATTGTTTACCCTCTAATTTCTGTACCTCAGTTCTTCCCTTATCTGACCATCACCTGTTAAGCTTCACTCTTCATCATTCCCCGCCTCAATCTTGCCCAATCTCCTCCTATCTTTTTAGGAATCTTCATGCTATTGATCTTTTGGCTCTCTCCAATACTGTCTCATCACCTCTCTCTTCCACCTTGTCTTCTAAATCTGGTGATGAGGCTGTAGTTTCCTATAATACTGTTCTCCAGGACCAAGCAGGAAGTCAGTCCTCACATATGGGTGACATCAATGTCGATGAAGCCCTTGCGGAACATTTCCCCAGCTTTCCAAGAAAGCCTTTGGGAATGCAGGCATGCATGCGCGGTTCCCTTACCGCCTAAAGGTGCCATCTTGCTCAGTCTCTCTTTTTCCGTGAAGCCCACCGGACATGTGTCCTAGTCCTCCCGGAAAATAGTTAGATTTTTTGTCGATCCTTCGCTATTTTTTCTCCGGTTCGACGCCGGTTCCCCTCCCACCGGGTTCGGTACACCAGTATCGAACCCGATCTTCTTTTTTCGGTTTTTGCCCTTAGTGGCTGGCGTTCGGTGCCTCGGTCCTGAGCACGATCCTAAGACGTGTGGACCATGTGGAAAGATGTCTTCCAAGGCACTTTGCAGTCGTCAGCACCAAAAGGAAAGGCTTTTTTCTGACTCGGCCTCTGGCCGGGCCCGGACCTCGTCTGAGGCCTCGACATCTTGGGAATCGGATCCCGAGCACCGTCGGGGCTCCTCGGACAGGGGGTCCCCTGACCGGGAACGAAAGAGGAAGAAACGGCTCGCGAGGGCGTCGTCGGAAGAGGTCCCTGGCTCCTCGAGAGCTAGGTCTCAGACCCCTGACCGTCGCCCTGGGTCCGTGGAACAGGAGAAGCCTTCCAAAGTACCTTGAGTGGAGCCGGAGTCTGCTGAACAAGTAAGCCCTGTAGTCCTCGTGGACTCTCCTCCCAGAGAGCCGACGTCGGCCCCAGCACCACCGGGGCCCGAGTCGGGAGCTGCTGAGTCTCCTGAGCTGGGTCTCAGGCTGACAGCCTTGGAGAGCAGACTGTCTGCCTTCATGGAACAGCAGCAGGCACTGATGGCCAGCCTGCCTGGTGCATCTGCCCCGACCACTGGGACATCAACATCGAAGTCTACCCCGGAGACCGAGCTGAAACTCAAGACCATGAAGGCTCGAGGTCGACCTCGGTCTCAACCTCCCATTCGGCATCGGGACGGGTGCTCACAGGCCCCGCGCAGTCGGACCCCGATTCCTCATCGGACGAGTCCGCCTGGGAGGACGAGGAGTCCCCCGACACCTTCCGGACTCGGTGCGTCCCGTCGGACTCACCGCAGTCTGAGCCCCGGAGTAGATCCCCCCCCCCCCCCCGGAGGATACCCGGTTCTCGGAGTTCGTCCGGGATATGGCCACCGCATTGGCTATCCCTGCAGACCCTGAGGAGGAGCCTCGAGCCGAGGAGCTCGAGGCCCTACAGTACGACTCTCCTCCGAAGAAGGCCTTTACTGTTCCGGTTCCTCCGATGCTGGAATGGCTCCTCTTCCGGATGTGGGAGGCACCGGCCTCGGCGCCGGTTCTAAGCAAGCGGGTCGATTCGATCTATCGACTCCGGAAGAGTCCTGGCTTTCAAAAGGCGCAGCTACCACACCATTCCATGGTGGTGGAATCGACCATGCATCGCCTGAAAAGTCAGAAGATGCACTCTGCGATGCCCCCCGGCAGGGAGGCCCGGAACCTCGATGGTTTTGGTGGAAAGTGCTTCCAGGGCTCGATGCTTGCTTGCCGTGTCCAGTCTTACCAGCTGTACATGGGCATGTACTTGCGAGACCTGGCCAAGGAGCTGGCCGGGTTCTCTGCTGGTCTCTCCGGGGAACCCTTGCAGAGGTTCAAGTCCTTGTCCGGGGATCTGGGAATGCTCCAAGTTTATGTCCCGCGCTGCCTACGATGGCTTCGAGGCTTCGGCCCGTGTTGCGGCAGCTGGCATCGCGGCTCAACGCCAGGCATGTCTTCAGTCATCGGACCTCGAGCCATGAGTTCAGGACAAGTTGGTCAATGTCCCTTGCCGAGGTGAGAACCTTTTTGGCAAGCCGATGACCGAGAAGGCCGCACAGCTTGAAACCGAACACCTCACGAGGACAAGGCTGTCTAGGAAGACTTCTTCCCCTTCTCACAAAAAGAAGGGCTCGGGTAAAAAGCCCTTTTACCCGAGGAAGGGCACTGCCTACAAACAGTACCCACAGTACCAGGCTGCCCAAGCTGCCCCGCAGGGTCAGCAAGCCAAGGGGCAGGGTAATGGGCCCCGTAGGCAGAGGACCCCCAAGCCTCTGGTCCCTGCTCCCACTCAGCAGGGTGGGGGATTTTGACTCCTTAGGCATAGCCTCTCCGTCCCTGCTCTCCCAACCCTGCACAGGAGGTCGCCTCGCCCTGTTCGCCCACCAGTGGCCATCCATCACTGGAGACGGGTGTTAAGCATAGTCCACAAGGGCTATCTACTACACTTCCAACAAATGCCTCCTCCATACTTTCCAGGGGAGTCTCCAAGGCCTCCCCTGCACACAGATCTTCTCCTTCAGGAGCTCCAAGGTCTGTTGGTGGACGGGGCGGTGGAGCCTGTGCCTCCCCACTTGCAAGGTCAAGAGTTCTACTCCAGGTATTTCCTGGTACCCAAAAGAACCGGTGGCCTTAGACCTATTCTAGACCTCAGAAACCTCAACAAGTTCCTAGAGAAGGAAAAGTTCAAGATGCTTACTCTTGGAACACTTCTGCCCTACCTCCAGCAGGGAGATTGGCTATGCTCATTGGATCTAAAGGATGCGTACACTCACATCCTCATTCATCCAGACCACAGAAAGTACCTCAGGTTCATTGTGGGAGGAAACCATTATCAGTACAGAGTACTGCTTTTTGGCCTCACCTCCGCTCCCAGGGTCTTTACCAAATGCCTGGCAGTGGTGGCGGCCTACCTAAGAAATCAAGGAGTCTTTGTCTTCCCTTATCTGGACGACTGGCTCATAAGAGGTCAGACGTGCCAGGAGGCCCGACAGGCCACCCTCAGAACTATTGCTCTTCTTCAAAGATTGGGGTTTGTAATAAACTTCGCAAAGTCCATTTTGCTCCCCTCCCAGAACTTGGAGTTCATAGGGGCAAGGTTGGACTCTCTCCTTGCAAAGGCATTCTTGCCAGAAGACAGAGCCCAAAGACTGATAAACTTAGCAAACCAGTTTCTCGACAGGCCACTGGTCTCCGCCAGACTCTGCCTGAGGCTTCTAGGCCACATGGCTTCGACAGTACATGTGACCCCCAATGCCAGGCTCCATATGAGGCCTGCACAGTGGTGCCTTCGGACTCCATGGTCACAGGCAGCCTCAGAGACAGGATAAGGGTGTCCAGACAATTTCTGAACTCCCTCAGCTGGTGGCGGCACCTGCCAAATCTGCTACAAAGGGGTACCTTTTCAAATTCCTGGGTACACAGTGGTGTTGACCACAGATGCCTCCCTTCAGGGCTGGGGAGCTCATTGTCTGGGCAAGTGCACCCAGGGCCTGTGGTCTCCCTGGGAAGCCGCACAGCAGATCAATTTACTAGAACTCAGGGCTATTCGGTTAGCCCTCAAGACTTTCTCTCCTACTCTGGCTCATCAGTCTGTCCTAGTTCAAACAACCAGGTAGCCATGTTTTATGTGAACAAGCAGGGCGGAACTGGGTCCAGGCTCCTTTGTCAGGAAGCACAGGACCTTTGCTTGTTTGCCCTCAAGCACAACATGCTTCTCAAGGCTGTGTACCATCCAGGCCAGGAAAACTACCTGGCCGACAGGTTGAGCAGGACTTTGCAGCCCCACGAGTGGCAGCTCCACCCTTTGGTGGTTCAGAAGATTTTCTTGCAATGGGGACTTCCATCCATAGATCTGTTTGCCAGTCCACTGAACAAACAGCTGCCAAAGTTCTGCTCCAGACAACCGCATCCTCTGCGGATTGCAGCAGATGCTTTTCTAATCCCATGGTCTCAGGGCCTCCTGTATGCGTTTCCTCCCACACCCATGGTGGCTCGAACTCTGTTCAAGATTCTTCAGGACAAGGCCTCGGTCCTGCTGGTGGCTCCCAGGTGGCCGAGACAGCCTTGGTTTCCACTTCTGCTTCAGCTGGCAGTGGATCCTCCACTGCCTCTGGGGTTGCAACCCGACCTTATCTCTCAGGACCAAGGTTCCCTTCTGCACCCCAATCTCAATGCTCTCAATTTGATGGCCTGGAGGCTGCAAGGGTAGTTTTGACTCCCTGGGACCTACCTCAGGAAGTTGAGGAGGTTGTCATAGCCTCTAGGAAACAGTCCACTAGGAAAACCTATGCTCTCAAATGGAAAAGGTTTTCTGTGTGGTGTCAGCTATGTGCAGAGGATCCTTTCTCCTGTACTGTGTCAGTAGTGCTTCAGTACTTACTGCATTTATCAAATCAAGGACTTAAGTCCAATTCTGTTCGGGTCCACCTCTCAGCTCTAGCAGCTCACCACTCACTGGTGGAAGGACATTCTCTGTCGGTTCACCCCTTGGTGTCCCGCTTTCTCAGAGGCTTGCTTTTGCTCAAGCCTCCAATCCGTCCTCCTGCTCCTGAGTGGGAGTTGAATGTGGTCTTGCAGCAACTGACTCGCCCACCTTTTGAGCCGATGGCTACTTGCCCTCTACGCTTTCTGTCCTGGAAGACACTCTTCTTGGTAGCCTTAACCTCGGCCAGGTGTGTGAGTGAACTTCAGGCCCTGGTCTATGACAGGCCTTACACCCGCTTCTATGGGAACAGGGTAGTCCTTAGGACTCATCCAAAGTTCCTCCCAAAAGTTGTCGTCTCCTTCCACCTTAACCAAGAGGTGGTTCTTCCAACATTCTTCCCTAGGCCTCATGCAAGCCAGGCTGAAGCAGTGCTGCATACCCTGGACTGTAGGAGGGCCTTATCCTTCTACCTGGACCGTACGCAGGGGCATAGAAGGGCTACTCAGCTCTTCATATCTTTTCACCCTAATAATTTGGAGTTAGCTGTGTCCAAGCGTACATTGTCCACCTGGGTGGCTGACTGTATCACCTGGGCTTACAGGGCGGCTGACCTTCCTTTGCAGGGTCAGGTCACGGCCCATCGTGTCTGGGCAATGGCTGCCTCAGTGGCTCACCTCCGCTCTGTACCGTTGGTGGACATCTGCAGGGCTGCAACTTGGTCTTCAATCCAGACCTTTGCGGCCCATTACTGTCTGGAGAGGGAGTCCCGTAGGGACAGTGCTTTTGGCCAGGCAGTACTCCGCAATCTCTTTGAGGTTTAGGCAACTCCTGCCCTCCAGACCTCCGTTGGGCTACCGGTGGAGGTTCTGTCAGTGGAAAGTCTTTCTTTGATGCTGGGACTAGAGGGAGTTCTCTTGTTCAGCCTGGGTTCCCTGGTAGCCCAGAGCTAGGGAGTCACCCATATGTGAGGACTGACTTCCTGCTTGGTCCTGGAGAAAGAGTAGTTACTCACCTGTAACAGGTGTTCTCCAGGAGCAGCAGGAATCAGTCCTCACAACCCTCCCTCCTCCCCTTGGAGTTGCAGTTGTACATAGTTTATTTTCTTACATTTTTGTGTGCTGTTTTTTTAGCTATTTCATTTGACTGAACAAGATGGCACCTTTAGGCGGGAAGGGAACCGCGCATGCGTGCCTGCATTCCCAAAGGCTTTCATGGAAAGCTGGGGAAATGCTCTGCAAGGGCTCCATCGACGTCGATGTCACCCATATGTGAGGACCGATTCCTGCTGCTTCTGGAGAACACCTGTTACAGGTGAGTAACTACTCTCTCTCTCCTCTGCTCTGAATACTCTCACAATGGGTAAACGTAGATTGGCCGTTTACGCCTTCAAAAAGTACAAAGACTAGGGGACACACAATGAAGTTACTAACTAGTACTTTTAGAGACTAATCAGAGAAAATATTTTTTCACAACCCTTAATTAAGCTTTGGAATTGGTTGCTGGAGGAGCTAGTATAAGCTGTTAGTGTTGGGTTTAAAAAACTGTTTGGGCAAGCTCCTGGAGGAAAAGTCCATAAATCATTATTAAATTGGACTTTGGGAAATCCACTGCTCGTCCCTAAGATAAACAGCATGGATCCTGTTTGCCTTTTGGGATCCTGCTAGGTACTTGTGACCTGGACTGGCCACTGTATCCTCTGCAAATCTGACCACTTCACTCTTTGTTTCTATTTCCAGGTCATTGATAAATATGTGGAAAAACAGCGGGCCCAGCACACATCCCTGGGATACCCCCACTATTCACCTTTCTCCATTGAGAAAATTGATCATTTAGCCTTACTCTGTTTTCTTTTAATCTGTTCCTAATCCACAATAGGACACTGCCTTCTATCCCATGACATTTTAATTTCCTCTAGAGCCTCTCATGAGGGACCTTGTCAAAGGCCTTCTAAAAATCCAAATACACTAAATCCACCGGCTCACCTCTGTCTACCTGTTTATTCACCCCTTCAAAAAATGTAGCAAACAGGAAGTCTGCATCGGAAGAGGCAGAAGTGGCTGGTCAAGGACAGCATGAACAGTAACACCGCGTCTGAGGCTTTGGGTAAGCATTGCTGTCTCTGCAGGTCCTGGAAGTGTTGGAGATCTAGACAACCACCTAGTGTCAGCCCTGGATATAATTTGTACCCTGGTATATCTGTGCCCCATTGGTTATTCTCCTTCCACCAGGTGTCTGAGATGGGGATTGCATCTTCCTCTTCATTCAGTGCTACATATCCTAATTCTCCCATCTGAGTTTTAGACTTTCTAGTGTTTGTATACAGGCATTTCAAAGTGTTTTTTGTGTTCATATCGACAACCTGCTTATCAGTTGCCAAGGGTAATTTAAAATAGGGAGCTTAGGACATCCCCATAAGGAGATGCATTTCTGGGTGTTGGACGGTTTTAAAAGCTGCTGTATCTCGTCACGTCCCATAACTATAACAGGATCTTTATCCCACCTGGCTCCTCATTGTAAGCGGGAACAGGATCCTGGGTGCCCAGCCCTTGCCACAGAAACCTCTGTACTCCCTATAACGGGAATAAGATTCAGCACTCCCTAGCCCCTCATTTCCTAGAACTGGAGCACACTCCTGTACCCAGAGCATCTTACACCCCTACAATATACTGTATTCAAAATTCAGCTCTCCGACTTACATTTTGCCACTGTTGCTATATATAGGTAACCCCTTTTCTCAAGTCATTCCATTGACTCTCTGTTTCCACATGCAGTTTGAGCATGTCTTGCCTACAAGTGCAGTCCGTTTGCATATCTTCCATCTATCCCTGTGCCCTTCCTCGGGAACTCCACTCATTGAGCACATCGCTCTAATCCATGCCCATTGCCGACTCCATGCTTTCTATCTTGCTGTGCTACACTCTTGCAACTGACAGTGAGTTACTGCACACTCTCTGGACTTCTTCAAATCCTGTCTGAAAATCTACTTTTTTGATGCTGCTGTTAAATCTTAACCAGTTTCTTAATAAATACAATGTTCAAAGTTTCTTTGTCCTGTGTATTTTCTTGACTGGATTGTAAGCTAGAGTACTTGGACAGTGCTATATACATGTTGAAGCACTATAGAAGTGAAACTGTAGTAGCAAATAACTGGAGCAATTTCCTCATTGTCCCTGACCAGAGCCTAAACCTATGCTGTTGGCTGTTGCCTTCCTTCTGATAGCTCCTTGATCCAACAAGGAAACCACCACATTTCAGATTTAGGGCATTCACTGACTGATAATGTCCAGTGGCAGAGGGAGCTGCCCAGTTGTGGGAATCAAGAGACCACAGCACTAATTCGGCCTCTTGACTGATCTTCCCAGCCCCATGCCTTGTGCAAGTCACCTGGATTGCAATTTTTATTTAGGTAATAAATAGCAGTAAAATAGGCATGGCTAAAAATTACCCTCCTACCGCTTAGGTAAAAGTATGTGGTCTCAGTGTAGGAAGTGCTTTGTTAAAACCCTGCATTAAGCTTCCATGAACAATATTCTTAAACAGCACTAAAAAACACTGGGTTAGAAATTGGTTGGGTGGGAGGCGACAAAGAGTACAAGTAAATGGAGCTCACTCTGAGGAGAAGGATGTTACCAGTGGTGTGCCCCAGGGATCTGTCCTTGATCCGATTATTTTTAACATCTTTGTTAGAGATATAGCGGAAGGGCTGTCGGGTAAGGTTTGCCTCTGCGGATGATACCAAAATCTGCAATAGAGTAGACACCCAGGAAGGTGTACATAACATGAGGAGGGATCTAGCTAAGCTTGAAGAATGGTCTAGAATTTGGCAACTGGGATTTAATGTTAAAAAATGTAAGGTCATGCATTTGGGCTGCAGCAATCCAAGGGAGCAATACAGTATAGGAGGTGAAGTACTTTTGTCCACTAAAGAAGAGCGGGACCTAGGCGTAGTTGTGTCCGATGATCTTAAAGTAGCTAAACAGGTAGAAAAGGCTAGAAGGATGCTTGGGTGCATACGGAGAGGAATGGCTAGCAGAAAAAAGGAGGTGATAATGCCTCTGTATAAGTCTTTGGTGCGACCTCATTTGGAGTATGGTGTGCAATTCTGGAGACCGCACCTTCAAAAGGATGTGAACAGGATGGAGTCGGTGCAGAGGGTTGCTACTAAGATGATTAGTGGTCTTCATTATAAAGCATATGAGGTAGAGATGAGGACAGTAACTGAATTCAAAAAAGCATGGGACCAACACAGAGGATCTCTAAAGGTAAAAAGTGGACTGTTGTAGTTGTTGTTATGGAAGGACAGACTAGATGGGCCTTGTGGTCTTTTTCTGTCATCATGTTTCTATGTTTCTATTTTAACCCCACCCCATGCATGCAAATTGCCAGTATGCACTGTCAGAAAGAACAGCACATACCAGCACTGTAATATGCATCCATCTGTTGCATGATGAGCAAAATCTCTTTTCCTGTCAGCACAGAGCAGAGGCTAGCTCATGCACTGGAAAGGAGACAAATAATCCTGGTCACTTTCCCTGACTCCATCTCTTACAATGCCCTAAAAAAATGTCCTGGTGGCCCAGTGGGTCCTGGACCCCCAGTCTCCTCGATACTTCCCATTGCAGCCCCACCCCCAACACTCCCAACATCTCACTCTCCAACTCCCCAGACCCCTCCAGAATCCACAAAAGTCCCAGGTAGCCCTTTGCACCCCTCTCTTCTGTGCACGGTCAAGAACTACCATTTTCAAAATGGTGGTGCAGAGACAGTGGCAAGTGGGCATTACTCCTACCTCCCAGCATTGGAGGTGCACAAGGGGGGGGGGTGTTGTGTTACTATGGTGTATTAGGAGGATCCACTTAGGCACCCAGCATATTTTTTGGGAGGGGATGCAAGGGGCCAGTTGGACCCCTGAGGAGAGCTGAGGGGTTAGAGATTAAGGGGCCACAGGACAGCAGGGACAATTGTGTGATTGAGAGGTTAGATATGATTGGTATCTCAAAGGACGACAACCAATGGACACTGATACCTGGGAATAAACTATATCGCAATGATAGAGCTGATCAAATTGGTGGAGGGGTTGCACTCTGTTAGAGAGGGCATTGAGTCACAAAGGATTAAAGATTTTCAGGAAACAAAATTCACTGTAGAAACAGAGAAATATGACAACAGAAAAAGACCACAAGGCCTATCTAGTCTGTCCTTCCATATCAACAACTACAACAGTCCCCTTTTTACCCTTACAGATCCTCTGTGTTTGTCCCATGCTTTTTTGAATTCAGTTACTGTCCTCATCGCTACCATCTCCACTGGGAGACTATTCCACGGATCCACCACTCTTTCCGTAAAGAAATATTTCCACATATCACTCCTGAATCTATCTCCCTTCACCCTCATCCCATGTCCCCTCGTAGCAGAACTTGCTTTCAATTGAAAGAGGCTCTCTCCCTGAACATTTATGCCACAGAGGTATTTAAACATCTCAATCATATCACCTCTATCCCGCCTTTCCTCTAAGGTGTACATATTAAGATCCTTAAGCCAGTCCCTCATATGCTTTATAATGAAGACCACTAATCATTTTAGTAGCCACCCTCTGCACCGACTCCATCCTGTTCACATCCTTTGGAAGGTGCGGTCTCCAGAATTGCACACTATACTCCAAATGAGGTCGCACCAAAGACTTATACAGCTAAAATCCACAGGTTAGGGGGCGCAAATTACTTGCCTTGCCCCGGGTGCTGACAACTCACGCTACGCCACTGCCTTCAGGAACCATACAGTAGATCTTTTTTTTTTTTTTAACTGCAAAGAATGACCCTGTGCCAGTCTGCCAACACTTCCACTAAGCTTTCTCCTTGCAGCGCAGTACGATACTTTTCATTGGTATAGCCACCACTGCCTCAGCATAGCCTTTTGGGTGAGTGAATTTTCATGCATGCTTTTTAAAATCCGCCACTGTGGAAGGCTCGGCTAGAAGATGGGACCTGCCAGTACTTTTAGAGATATAGCAAACATCAATTTCCAGCTCAATTATTAACCCTGAGTTCTATATGCTAGTAATGCAACAAGGTCTCAGATTTATAATGAGGCTTACAATCAGCCAGACTTGCTGGAATGAATGTGCCTTTCTCCACATCAACGACCTTTTGTACGTTGCATTGACAAAATTCTTTTATATATAATTTTTTATATTATTTTATATATTTTTTTATATTTTTTTTAACAATCATTTATATCATATTTCTTAAACCTTAAAACTCGTATATTTATAAATGTTAATGGAATGTCCAAAAAGTTATTATAATCACAGTCCATGTAAAACACCAGTAACTCCTAATGTCTCTTTTTCTTGAAAGACCTTATGATGTTCTGTGCTTATCTGTTGTTGCTTTTAGAAGAAGCTCCCATTCAGAAAAACAATCTTGATGATCCCGACGTATAACAATGAAGCGCTCCCGCGTTTCACTTAGTTGTTTCTTCAGGGGAATTTCAACCACCAACTTCTATTCATGAGATAACTGTTCCAATGAAAAATCTTTAGAGGGTATCCAATTTTTAATCTCCCTCCGTCATCCTTGCACGGACTGCAAACCAAATTCAAAAAAACATGCTAACACTTCTACATTGAACTCGTAAAAATACTTTATAAAACAGTCAGAAGCTGGAGTTACCTTTTATCATCTTATGTATAAGTAAAGTTTTCAATCGACACTCAGACTTCCCTTGTGATGTCGAATAGACGCCGCGCATGCGGACACTGTTCTTGTTTGAATTAAATACCCCAACCCCATGGGAGGAGCCATTTCCACCCATACACATACACAAGTCAACTACACAAGTGCCAATCAACTTGTGCATTTAACCCTTTAGGTGTCACTGTAGAGAGAGAAAATATCCAATGTTGCTCTCTGTATATAAGTTGTTGATCTCTCGTCCGACCCTTCATTCCACGAGTTACGTGTTCTATACAGAAACATCTCAATTCATTAAATGCATGTTGATAATGAAGGCAATGATCTACCATTGGCGCCTCTCGTCGGTGACAATGCAACCGGCTACGATGTTCCCGCATACGTGTTTGTAATGTCCTGATGGTTTTACCCACATATAACAATTGGCAAGGACAGAACACACCATAAACCACATATGCTGATTGACAATTCGTGGTGTGCAGTAACTGATGACGTCTTCCTTCATACATAAAAGAGTGTAATTCTAAAGTAACTGGACAAATATCACACCCAGCACACTTTGTATGACCCAAACTTTGTGTATTTCCTTCCGATTCTATCCCCCGCAGTTCAGTAGGGCTTAACAATTCCTTAAGATTTTGTTGCCTTTTCCAAACGCATCTGATGCGTTTGTCCTCCAAACCTCTAACTTGTCGCAACACATTACTATGACGTTTCAAAAACCTTTGGATTTTATAACTAAAAGGAGAGTATGCTGTTACTAAATTAACATTTGTATCATCAATTGTCGTCTTGGAAGGTGTATCAGTAAGTAGAATTTCTCTATGATTATAGAGAGCTCTCTTATAAGCTCTAGATATAACCGGCTGTGGGTAACCCTTATCACTGAATTTTTTCATCAATCCCCTCGCCTGCTTTTTATAATCAGAGGTCTCTGAACAATTACGCCGATAGCGTAAAAACTGTGCAAGGATGACGGAGGGAGATTAAAAATTGGATACCCTCTAAAGATTTTTCATTGGAATAGTTATCTCATGAATAGAAGTTGGTGGTTGAAATTCCCCTGAAGAAACAACTAAGTGAAACGCGGGAGCGCTTAATTGTTATACGTCGGGATCATCAAGATTGTTTTTCTGAATGGGAGCTTCTTCTAAAAGCAACAACAGATAAGCACAGAACATCATAAGGTCTTTCAAGAAAAAGAGACATTAGGAGTTACTGGTGTTTTACATGGACTGTGATTATAATAACCTTTTGGACATTCCTTTAACATTTATAAATATACGAGTTTTAAGGTTTAAGAAATATGATATAAATGATTGTTAAAAAAAATATAAAAAAATACATAATATAAAAAATTATATATAAAAGAATTTTGTCAATGCAACGTATAAAAGGTCGTTGATGTGGAGAAAGGCACATTCATTCCAGCAAGTCTGGCTGATTGTAAGCCTCATTATAAATCTGAGACCTTGTTGCATTACTAGCATATAGAACTCAGGGTTAATAATTGAGCTGGAAATTGATGTTTGCTATATAGCTATATAGGCTCAAAGAGGTGACCGCATAGTGATTTGTTAGTACTTTTAGAGAGCCCATAATGAGGTGATCAGATCTGTAGATGACACAATTATTCAAAGTTGGTAAAACACAAGAGGATTGTGGAAAATTGCAAAAGGACCTTGAAAAACTGGGAGGCTGGGTGTCCAAATGGCAGATGAAATTTAATGTGGACAAGTTAATTTAGGGAAGACCAACCCAAACTACAGTTACACTATGCAAGGTTCCACATTAGAAACCACCACCCAGAAAAAGTATTTAGGCGTCATCGTGGATAATATGTTGAAATCCTCTGACCAGTGTGCAGCGGTGGCCAAGAAAGCAAATAGCATGCTGGGAATCATAAAGAAAGGAATGGAGAATAAAACAAAGGATATTATAATGCTTCTGTATTGCTCCATGGTGTGACCCCACCTTGAATATTGTGTGCAGTTCTGCTCACCATATATTAAAAAGGACATAACAGAATTCGAAAAGGTACACAGAAGAGCTATCAAAATGGTAAAGGGGATGGAAGGATAACCCTACAAGGAAAGGCTTAAAAGATTAGGGTTTTTCAACTTGGAAAAGAAATAGCTGAGGGGAGATATGATAGAGGTCTATAAAATAATGAATGGAGTAGAACAGGTAAATGTAGATCAGTTGTTTACCCCTTCAAAAAGTAATAAGACCTAGGGGATGTGCAATGAAGCTACAATGTGGCATGTTTAAGACTAATCAGAAAAGATAGTATTTTTTTTCTCTTTGTGTGTAATCAAGCTCCAGAATTTGTTACCAGAGGATGTAGTAAAAGCTGTTAGTGTAGTTTGATTCAAAACAGGTTTGGACGAGTTCCTGGAATAAAAGTCCACAAACCATTATTAAAGAGGGCTGGGAAAATCCACTGCTTACCCATTGAACAAACGGCATGGAATTTGTCTACCTTTTGGGAACCTTTGACAAGTACTTGTGACCTGGATTGGCCACTGTTGGAAACAAAATATTGGTCTTGATAGACCCTTGGTCTGACCCATTATGTTCATAGGGTGGGGCGTGGTTTTAGTACACGTCATTACTGTTCTCTTTGCTGCCTATGGCATTAAGAGCAGTGGAATCTATGGTTCTGAAACCCTTGGGTACTGAAACTAAGTCCACTTGGGTCTGTAGGGAGTATTTCTTTTTGAAGGAAATTCCACGGTGATATCCTCATCCCTTCAAGCAGCATTTTCAGGAAATAAAAAAGGGGTTTCCCCTTCCCTATCCCCCCACCCCCCAGGAAAAATATCCTATGGGTATCATGCCTGGGCCCTTTGGGAATTTTGGCTGAGTTTTGTTGGAATGGAAGATTTCAGGAGTCCCTGTGATGGCCCTTCTTCATTTTGGGGAAAAAGAAGCACTCCATGGGTATCATGCCTGTGTCCTTCAGAGATTCAGCTCTGTTACATTGGAATAGAAGACTTCAGGAGTTTGTTAGGGCTCTTTTTACCTCACAGAAACCATCCCATGGGTAATGTGCTTGTACCCATGGGATGGTTTCCATAACTTTATGGAAATGGGTAACAGGGGTAACATATGGAAAGCAGTGTGTATAAATACCCGTAGCATGGGAAATAAAATCCCTGATGTTGAAGCTTTGGTGGGAGTGGCTGACTTGGATTTAGTGGCAGTTACAGAAACATGGTTCACAGAAAACTATGATTGGGATGTAACTATACCTGGCTATACTTTATTCAGAAAGGACAGGGGAGGAAGAAGGGGAGGAGGAGTGGCACTATATGTAAAAACTACTATTAAAGCTTTGGAATTACAGAGCTTAAAAGGGAGAGGGCGGGCATTGTGGGTTAAACAAGAAAGAGGGAAAGAGAAATCTATTTACATTGGTGTGATACACAGACCTCCCTCACAAGAGGAGGAGGTGGCAGAGAGTTAATTGAAGACATGCGCAGCATTGCTAGGAAAGGGGAAGTGCTACTGATAGGAGATTTCAATATGCCAGATGTTGATTTGCACATTCCTGCTGCAGTATCATCTAGAAGTAAGGAGATCCTGGATTCTCTACAGGAAGAACTATTCAGGCAATTGGTAACAGACCCCACACGTGAAGGGGCCATACTGGACTTGGTGCTTACCAATGGTGAAAGTGTTTCTGATGTTGTAGTGGGAGATCATTTTGCATCCAGTGATCACCAGATGGTGTGGTTCAGTATTAGGACTAGGGCTGTTAGAATCCATTCAAAGGCGAGGATCTTAGACTTTAGGAAGACTAACTTTGCGAAGATGGGCCAATACCTCAGGGAGTCGTTAGTGGGATGGGAACAGCTGAGGGATGTAAAAAACAGTGGGCAAAACTGAAAGGGGATATTTTAAGGGCCACCAACCTTTTTGTTAAAATGGTAAATAAAGGTAAAAGGAAAAGGAGACCGCTATGGTTTTCGAAAGAAGTAGCTGATAAAGTGAAGAAAAAGAGGGAGGCCGTCATGAAATACAAGAGATCACAGAGAGAGGAAGACAGGCATCTGTATTTGGAAAAACTTAGAGAAGCTAGCAAAGTAGTCAAGAAGGCAAAGATTCTAAAGGAGGAGGAAATAGCCAATGCAATAAAATGGGGGGATAAGACATTTTTCAGATATATTAGTGAGAAGAGGAAGGGCAAAAGTGGTATTGCCAGACTCAAGGGTGCAGGGGAGGAATATGTAGAAGCTAATAAGGATAAAGCGGAATTGCTTAACAAATATTTTTGTTCTGTGTTCGCAGATGAAGAACCAGGAGCAGGACCTCAGAAAACACCCACAAATAGGAACAGAAGCAAAGGACATCTTGAACAATTTTCAAAAAACTGTGTTCGTGAGAAACTATCTCAACTTAAAGTAGACAAAGCAATGGGACCGGATGGGATACACCCGAGAATACTGAGGGAACTTGGGGACGTTCTAGCAGCTCCACTGACTGACCTTTTCAATGCCTCGTTGGAGTCGGGAGTGGTGCCAAAGGACTGGAGAGAGGCTCATGTGGTGCCTTTACACAAAAGCGGAAGTAAGGATGTGGTTGAAAACTACAGGCTGGTTAGTTTAACTTCAGTGGTGAGTAAATTATTGGAAACGCTGCTGAAAGAGAAAATAGTGAGGTTTCTGGAGTCCAGCGGATTACAGGATCCGAGGCAGCATGGATTCACCAGAGGCAGGTCTTGTCAGACAAATCTGATTGAGTTCTTTGACTGGGTGACCAGGGAGTTAGACCAAGGGAGAGCCCTAGATGTGGTGTATTTAGATTTTAGTAAAGCCTTTGACACTGTTCCTCACAAGTGACTTATAAACAAACTGAGCACCCTAGGGATGGACCCTAAAGTTACTGCTTGGGTTAGAAATTGGTTGGGTGGGAGGCGACAAACAGTACAAGTAAATGGAGCTCACTCTGAGGAGAAGGATGTTATCAGTGGTGTGCCCCAGGGATCTGTCCTTGGTCCGATTCTTTTTAACATCTTTGTTGGTGATATAGCGGAAGGCTTTCAGGTAAGGTTTGCCTCTTTGCGGATGATACCAAATCTGCAATAGAGTAGACACCAAGGAAGGTGTAGATAACATGAGGAGGGATCTAGCTAAACTTGAAGAATGGTCTAGAATTTGGCAGCTGGGATTTAATGTTAAAAAATGTAAGGTCATGCATTTGGGCTGCAGCAATCCAAGGGAGCAATATAGTATAGGGGGTGAAGTACTTTTGTCCACTAAAGAAGAGCGGAACCTAGGTGTGGTTGTATCTGATGATCTTAAAGTAGCTAAACATGTAGAAAAGGCGACGGCAAAAGCTAGAAGGATGCTTGGGTGCATACGGAGAGGAATGGCTAGCAGAAAGAAGGAGGTGATAATGCTTCTGTATAAGTCTTTGGTGCGACCTCATTTGGAGTATAGTGTGCAATTCTGGAGACCGCACCTTCAAAAGGATGTGAACAGGATGTAGTCGGTGCAGAGGGTGGCTACTAAAATGATTAGTGGTCTTCATTATAAAGCATATGAGGACAGACTGAAGGATCTTAATATGTACACCTTAGAGGAAAGGCGGGATAGAGGTGATATGATTGAGATGTTTAAATACCTCCGTGGCATAAATGTTCAGGGAGAGAGCCTCTTTCAATTGAAAGCAAGATCTGCTACGAGGGGACATGGGTAGAGGGTGAAGGGAGATAGATTCAGGAGTGATATGCGGAAATATTTCTTTACGGAAAGAGTAGTGGATCCGTGGAATAGTCTCCCAGTGGAGGTGGTAGAGATGAGGACAGTAACTGAATTCAAAAAAGCATGGGACCAACACAGAGGAACTCTAAATGTAAAAAGGGGACTGTTGTAGTTGTTGATATGGAAGGACAGACTAGATAGGTCATGTGGTCTTTTTCTGTCATCATATTTCTATGTTTCTACCCCTCGAGAGTTGCAGCTGTGATTCGCTGTAATATGAAAATCAGGCTAACCTTGCAATGACAAAACAAAAGAGAAAACTAGCAGATCTGTTCCTGCTTGGCCAGGTTGAAGAAGTAGACTGAAGGGGAAGAAAAACCTGTCACATAGGAGGGGCACTGGCACATCTGGGCTCTGGGAGAGTAGATCTGACCTTGGTGCAATCAGGGATGTGTAGCTGATTATATCCTGCCCACGGAGAGCTCACTCCACTGAAGTGCTGTAGAAATCATTGTCTTGTCTAGAGTAATGCTCTAGGATTGGCTCATCCTCTGGGAGAAATTGCACTGAGACCTATTGAAAAGAAAGTATATTGGTGCCAATTTCTTTCAGCGCCACACTCTTGAGGGTGAGGGGATACTGCAATACACTCTCCCACTCCTTAGGTGTTTGTGTTTGGAGGTAAGGTCTACCCCCCCCCCCCCTCTATCTTGCTGACTGCATTGGTCTCCAGAGGTCTAGCTTCACGTTTTGGGACACCTTGAGGTACCCCAAAGGAAGTCTGTCCGCTTGCCGAGCCCTATTAAATTTTTGTATTAGTTTCTTTGAGAAGGAACGGTTCCTCTTTAGCGATGGGTGACTCAAAACATCCTAGAGAATCTGGGTGATGACAGGCCTGGATGAGTAGGCATAGGCAATTGCCAAGATGCTGAATTTTGATGGCACCAAATACCCAGGCCAAAGAACAGTTTCTCTTGCTTACTTTATGTGCTGTTTCAAAGGGGTGCCACTGTGCTACTATAGTCTTCCACTTCTGCTCTTCTAGCTCTCCAATCTTTAGGAACTCGGACGAACAACCCACCACCATCTCTATGGGATCTAATGTCTGATCTTGCCTATGGGTACCAAAAGCTTAAATCTGGCCTGTGTAAAGGCCATTTTGAGGACTATTAACAAATCACCACAGTATTTCTTAATAGTTTTAGAAATTTCACGCACAAAAATGAAGGAAAATTCTTCTCGTGAGCAGTCTGCAAGCACTGATCCTTCCTGCTTTAATTCTATACCTTCTTCTTTCATATATCCTCTTTAACCAATTGATTAAATATTTGTGCTTTCTCTACCTCTTCCTCTATCACCTGTACTTTACCTTGAAAATAAGTGGCAAAGTCTTTCAGCCGTAGGCTACTATTTTCTGACAATCTGATTCAAACCTAGGATCTCCAGGAACAAGCAGGAATGAGTCTTCACATATGGGTACGTCGGTACCGATAGAGTCTGAGCGGGAACGCTTCTCAGCGTCCAATCAAAAAGCTTTTGGAAGCATCCCACCACGCCTGCGTGCTGCCTTCCCGCCTTTACCAACTGCCTCTCCTCAGTTTTCATTTTCCGCGGAGCCGGCTGGACGTCGTCCTGTCACCGCAGAAAATTCTTGTTTTATTTCTTTAGTTTTCTTGTGGTCGCGGCTGTCTTCCCCGACGCCACCGGTACCGCCGGTGTTTTCTTTTCTTTTCTTGTGAAATCTTCCTTTTTCAAAGGATATTTTTTCTTCATAGTGTCTCACGGTTTCTCAGGCCTTTTAGGCCTCTTCTTTTTCCTTCATGGAACCGCCAGCCACTTTCTCCAAGAAATGTTCAAACTGTGGCAGTACAACTTTATTTTTAGACCCTCAAACTCTGTGTCTAACCTGCTTGGGTCCTGACCTTTTTCTTCCGGAGCCTTTAGGCAACAGTTTGGTGAGAAGAGGTTTTCAACATCGAGGTTCCCTCGAGACACGGTTTCCCTCCAACTTCAGGGCACCGTCTCTTTCTTCTTCTACACAGGATCAAGTAAACCACAAACAGTCTGTTAAGACTAGCCAGCCCTCGAGTGGTAGGTCTCATGCACAGCATGTAGATGGCTCCGGCCTTGCCCTCGAGGGCCCACTGGCTTCAAAAGCCCGGCGGGAGTCTTCGGTCTCCAAAGCGTATGAGGGGATTCAGATTGTTCCTGGGGTTCACCCCTCACAGAACATACCTGAGCCGTGTCCGGTGGTGGCATCCGCTTTGAGCGGTACCGATACCCCAGCATCGGCACTGGTGTTGGATGAAACACTCCTCTCCAGGGATGGTCATCTGGCATCCTCGGTGCCTTTGGGACCGGTGGATACTCTCCAGACTGACTTTCCATTATAGGTACCAGCACCGATACTACCACCGACGTCGGTACCCTCCAGACGTGCATCGATAGCCTCGCTTCCTTCGATGCCGAGTCTGGAATCGATCTCCAGTCTGGAGGACTGGGTACCGACTCGCCTTGGTACCGGCTCCCGGCGGTATCGAAGGCTCGGTTCCAATGATTTGGATCCGCAACTCTCGGTTCCTCCGAGGCCGTTTGAGTCACCACTGGTTGGCCTTCATCCACCGGGATCAGACACGGTACCGAAGTCGGTACCGATATCCACATTACCCTTGCTGTCGGTGCCTTCCATGCTTCGCTCATCAGGCTCTTTGCCCTCGATGCCGAGTTTGGAATCGATCTCTAGTCTGGAAGACTGGGTACCAACACG
The DNA here is from genome assembly GCA_033557465.1 of Ichthyophis bannanicus. Taxonomy (NCBI): domain Eukaryota; kingdom Metazoa; phylum Chordata; class Amphibia; order Gymnophiona; family Ichthyophiidae; genus Ichthyophis; species Ichthyophis bannanicus. Next base: position 1,023,843,439 of record CM066034.1, on the reverse strand, counting down.
CTTTGGTACCGACACCGATCGATACTGGAGGCTCGGTACCGAGGATAGCGGCCGGAGGTTTTCGGTCACTTCAGTACCGATTGAACTGTCACCGATGGCTGCTCCGATGTCTGTGTCAGGCTCGGCTCCGACATCGGTACCGGTATTGGCATCAGTACCGGTATCCACAGTAGCATCGTGGCCAACTCCTGCCATGCTTCTTTCAACAGGATCGCTCCCTTCATTACCAAGCTTGGAGTCTATACCTGGCATGGACGATGTGGTACTGACGGTCGCTGCTCCTAACAGCCAGTACCGGTGACCATCCCTTAAGGATTCCACACTGCACCGTGCAGCATCTTCTATTCCTATATATTTGGATAGCTCTTTCGGTGCTCAGGCTAGTTCTTCAGATCTAACCTGTCCAAAGGAGATTCCCATTGGAGATCCCTCTTTTCAGAGTTTCCTCCTGGATATAGCAAGATCTCTTGCCATTCCTATCCCTGGACATGATCCTGCACAAGGCTCTGTTTCTACCAAAGCAAAGGAGAACATAATGCTTCCTTTGCATCATTCGTTGCAGGATCTGCTTCTAGGAATGTGGGAAGCACCTTTAAAGGTACCCCCACCTTCCAGAGCAACTGATCTCTTATATCAGGTGCCCCCCTCTCCAGGGTTTCAAAAGACTCAACTTCCTCATCATTCCATAGTAGTGGAATCAGCAATGAGGCGGGTGAAGAGTAAGAAAAGGCACTCTTCTTGTCCGCCAGGTCGTGAGTCTAAGACACTAGATGCCTTTGGACGTCAAACCTTCCAGACATCCATGCTTTCAGCAAGAATTCTCTCATATATTTTTTATATGAGTCTATCTCTTGAGGAGGTCACAAAGCAATTACATCTTTTGACTCCTTCCCTTCCAGAGTCCAAGAGTGCAGGCTATTCTTCACTGCTTAAGCATCTTCAGAATATCTCTTGGTTTCTTACTCGTGCTTCCCTAGACTCTTTTGAGTCTGTTAGCAGGACCTCTGCTATAACTATAGGGGCACGACGTAGAGCTTGGCTCCAAGCTTCAGACTTGGACAAATGGACACAGCAAACAATGGGACATACTCCTTGTACTGGAGACAATCTTTTCAACAAGGAGTCTTTACGTCAGGTTACTAAGTTGTCCACTGATTTACCTGTTCCTAGGGGCTGTTCTGCACCACCTTCTGTCCCAGTAGGTAGGAAATGTCCTGCCAAACTTTCTTCCCATAGGAGAAGAAGGTTTTATGCATCATCTGCCCATCATACAGATGTTCCAAAACAAGGGAAGCATCGTCCTGGTCTGCAGAATTCAACCTCTCACCAGGCTCAGCAAACCCAGCAACCGCAGGGTTTCTGATCAATCTTCATCAGATGCTTGTGACTCTTGGGGTTAGAATCTGCAGTTGCTTCTTCTCAATAGAGGCAATCCACTGCTTCATTCTAAACCCTAGACATGGATCTCTTCCCAAAAGACATCCATTTTTTCTATGTTCCATGAGCTGTCAGGATGTTCATGCCTATAGGTTACAGGGTTCTCATAAGAACATAAGATATGCCATACTGGGTCAGACCAAGGTCCATCAAGCCCAGTATTCTGTTTCCAACAGTGGCCAATCTAGGTCATATGTACCTAGCAGTTTCCCCAAGGGACACAGGTTCCACAATGCTTGTATTGGTTCAAGCATTGATATCCTGGGTCCCTTCTTGGTTTATGGACCTTTCCTCCAGGAACTTGTCCAAACCTTTTTTAAACCCAGCTACACTAACAGCCTTTACTACATCCTCCGGTAACAAATTCCAGAGTTTGATTACACGTTGAGTGAAAAAATATTTTCTTTTATTAGTCTTTAATAGTTTACCCTGTAGCTTCATTGCATGTCCCCTAGTCTTTCTATATTCTGATAAGGTAAACAATCGATCTACGTTTATGCGTTCCACTCTGTTCATTAATTTATAGACTTCTATCATATCTCCCCTCAGCCGTCTCTTTTCCAGGTTAAAGAGCCCTAACCTTTTTAGCCATTCTTCATAGGAGTATCCTTCCATCCCCATTACCATTTTGGTGGCTCTTCTCTGAACCTTTTCTAAAATCGCTATATCCTTTTTAAGATACGGCGACCAGAATTGCACACAATATTCAAGGTGCGGTCTCACCATGGAACAATATAGAGGCATTATAATATCTTTTGTTTTATTTTCCATTCCTTTCCTTATCATACCTAGCATTCTATTTGCTCTCTTGGCCGCTGCTGCACACTGGGCTGAGGGTTTTAACATGGCATCCACAATGACGCCTAAATCTTTTTCCTGGGTGGTGGTTCCTAATGTGGAACCTTACATCGTGTAACCATAGTTTGGGTTCCTCCCTAGGTGCATAACTTTGCACTTGTCCACATTAAATTTCATCTGCCATTTTGATGCCCAGTCTTCCAATTTCTCAAGATCCTCTTGCAATTTTCCACAATCCTCTGGGGTTTTAACAACTTTAAATAGTTTTGTGTCATCTGCAAATTTGATAACCTCACTCGTTATTCCACTTTCCAGGTCATTTATGAATATGTCAAAAAGCAGCGGACCCAGCACAGATCCCTGGGGTACACCACTATTCACCTTTCTCCATTGGGAAAATTGGCCATTTAGCCCTACCCTCTGCTTTCTATCTTTTAACCAGTTCCTGATCCACAATAGTACACTGCCTCCTATCCCATGACTCTTTAGTTTTGCCAAAAGTCTCTGATGAGGGACCTTGTCAAAGGCTTTCTGAAAGTCCAGATACACAATATCAACCGACTCACCTTTGTCCACCTGATTATTCACTCCTTCAAAAAAACATAACAGATTAGTAAGACAAGATCTTCCTTGTCTAAAGCCATGTTGGCTGTCTCCCATTAGCCCATGACTATCTACATGCTGAGTAATTTTATTCTTTATGATGGTTTCTACCATTTTTTCCGGTACTGATGTCAGGCTCACTGGTCTGTATATATATGTATGTATATATATATATGTATCTGTCGAGATATTTTATTATCGGTCGAAACCCTGCTTTTGGCACTGCTTAACAACCTCCTCAAGGGCCTGGAAGACAGAAAGAAAATGTTTATCCTCATTTTCATCGACATCTCTGCTGCTTTCGACACTGTCCATCATCTAACCCTCCTTAACAAGCTGGCATCAATTGGAATCTTAGGAACAACCTTGAAATGGTTCTCCTCCTACATAACGGACAGAAAGCTGCAGGTCCAATTCAACGGAGAAAGAGCTGAAGCCTTCACTCAAACTCAAGGCATACCGCAGGGCTCGGCACTCTCGGCACTCCTTTTTAACATTTACATGCAACCCCTCAGTGGAATATTCAGGAAATATGGCATTAACTACCACATATACGCAGACGATATCATGCTGTACACCCAATTGGAGGCTGCAGACCCTAATTACGCTCAGCTTGAAACCTGTATGGGAGAGATGTTGGGATGGCTAAAACAAAACAATATGTCGATTAATCACAAGAAAACGGAAGTAATGTTTATATCCAGTAAACCTGACTTCGAACCACCTCCAACAATCACATTGTGCAACAATACTTACAACACTAAAAATGAAATTAAATATCTAGGAGTCACAATCGATAGCAAACTAAAGATGGAAAAACACCTCAGCAACACCAACAAAGCCATCCTTCACAAGCTTAGAGTACTACGACCCCTGCGGAATATACTTGATCCATGTGACTTCCGGTCGGTTGCACAAGCGCTCATCATGCCTCACCTAGACTACTGTAACGCCATCTTACAGGGTCTACCAAAGGAAACGACCAATATATTACAATTGGCACAACACGTCGCGGCAAGGATCATCATGCGATCAAGCGTCACTGAACATATCACACCTGTATTGATGGAACTGCACTGGCTACCAATCGTTGCCAGGATTCAATACAAAACATTGGTAACTACATTCAAACTAATACACAACCTAGTCCCCTCATTCCTCTCCACCCTTATCTCCACGCAACCAACCATCAGAAGCAGGAGAACCATCAATTCAGACACACTAATAGTTCCAAACGGCATCAGACATGTAAAAGTCAGTACCAGCCGCAGAGCGTTCTCTTTCTCTGCCCCCACTTTATGGAACCGCCTACCACACGAGCTGAGAGCAATTCCAGACATAGTTGACTTCAGGAAGAAATTGAAAACGCATCTGTTCAATTGTCACTACGACCAGATGTAAATCCAAGAAGATAAAAGAGGAAGTGAATAGCTGTATGTAAAAATGTAAATAGATGAAGGACAATCTCTTTTGTAAATGTATGTTGGTACATTAAGGTCTATATTTAGACCCTATTATGTGTGCTGTGTATTACCCCTATTCTCTCTATCTATGCCCCAAATTTTCTGTCTTGATTTGTGACAAATCCCAAAATTATAATCAAACCGCTTCTGATCGTTGGAAGTAGCGGTATATAAGTGTTTACTAAATAAATAAATATGTATCTGCATATTTATCTACCTGACTGTCTAGGCTCATATAGCTATATGATTCTGACAGATGGGCTTTACCCATACCTATGCTATCCAGCATGTTTGGGGTTCTACACGCACAACCACTCTCTGTGGTAGTTAACAACTTCTACCATAACCTTAAGGTTTAGGTACTTCTGAAGCTCTCCATGTTCCAGTATCTCTCCTAGCTGACTCCAGTTAGGAGAGACATTGCGGATCTTCAGTTAATCACAGGCTCTAATGCCTCAGGCATCTGTCCTTTCTTTTGGGATACAAGGGGTTTCCATACCTTTTCCTCCCACAAGGACTGTGCCTGTTTGTCCAAATCGGTCAGCCTTCTCTTTTTGCCCCTAAGGGTGAGCCACTCTGTTGCCAAAAGAGTTCGGCTTTTGTCATAAAGCCTTCCGCTGAAGGCCCACCATTTTTGTACTACCCCAGTTATTACTGGGGTTCCCTCTTACCTTTCAGGAATCTGACCTCCACTGTTTTTTCCTACAGGTTTATTACCTCCACTTCACAGTGAGGTCCTCCTTTAGGTTCCTCTACTGGGTTCCCCAGTAGATCCCATGAACCTCCTTACTGCTGTGTAATCCTGTTAAGGGAGGTCCATATTGCAATATTTCTTTCAATTGATGATAATTATCATCCACACATGGACTCCTTGTCTGCAGTCCTATGCTAGGTTAGCTGTTCCACAGCGCCTTTCTTTTTCAACTCCTACCCTCTATCCTCAGGATGCCTGGTGTTGTGGGGGATAGCATGTTCCAATCTATGACATGCTGGGACTCCAGGCATCTTAGCTTGGGAGTCCCCATATGTGAAGACTCATTCCTGCTTGTTCGTGGAGATAGCACAGTTACTTACCTGTAACAGGTGATCTCTGGGAACAGCAAGAATAAGTCTTCACAACCCACCCACCTCCCCTAGGAGTTGTATCTCTCTATCTTTCTTTCCCTTCTCTCTCTCTCTCTCTTTGTTTCAGCTTGAAACTTAACTGAGGAGAGGCAGTTGGGAAAGGCAGGAAGGCAGCACGCAGGCATGGTGGGATGCTTCCAAAAGCTTTTTGATTGGACGCTGGGAAGCGTTCCTGCGCAGACTCCGTCGGTACCGATGTACACATATGTGAAGACTTATTCCTGCTGTTCCCAGAGATCACCTGGTACAGGTAAGTAACTGTGCTATCTAGTAAATGCTATATCACCCTAAACAACTCATCAGAGTTGTTCTAATCATCTATAACACAGGTACACTACCAAAAAACTGCCTCCAGTTTTACAACTGATTCCTATAGATTTTGGGGTGCTGAATCCAGGAAAAATAGCCAAAATGTTCCATCACGTCACGTTTTCTTGCAAAATTAGATTTCTTACCCATATAAGGAATGTTCACATAATTTCTTTTTAGCCGACTGCAGTTTATTTTCTTGGCCCAAAATAGAGGTTGTAATGGTTAACTAACTAGAAACACTCCCTCATGATATTTTAGAGTGTTTTGTATTCATTTTATACATTAACAGGACAATTGGGAGGCGGGGGGCTAAATCCAGTACTCGCGCTGGCGCATGTTCTTTCCTGTTCGCCTCGCCTCGTTCGCTCGCTCGCTCAAACACGGTGGTTGCGACATGAATGTTCCTGTCAAATTTCAATTTCTTGCAAGTTCATTATTACCTTTTGTTTGCTCAGTCGTAATCCAGCTTTATTCCGAAGTGGTTCACTACAGTTGTAGTTTGCAGTGCTGTGTATTTGTGATGGCTCACAGAGCCAGAGGTTGCGTCAACTCTCCGGACAGTTTTTGTTTTATTTGTGTGGAATATACCGTGAAAAAGCGGCAGAGGAATATTTCTGCATTTATTAAAAAAGTATATTTTGCCTATTTCGGTTTGAAGTTAGGCGATCAAGACAAACCGTGGGCTCCTCAACAAAGTGTGCAAGACATGTGAGGAAGATCTACGCTTATGGATGAAAGGTAAAAAACAAGCATTTCGTTTCGGAATACCTATGATGTGGCGTGAACAAAGAGACCACAGCAGTGACTGCTATTTTTGCTCTTGCATTTTGAAGGGATACAACTTAAAAAATAAGAACGTAATAAGTTACCCCAACCTTCCCTCAGCAATTAGGCCTATGCCTCATAGCAACGAAGTACCTGTGCCTGAACCACCAAAATCTTTGGATCATATTTGTGTGGACGGTTCTGATCATGATGAGACTCATCAGATGGCTTTTCCCGATGAGTCCAGTACTTCCGAGTTTGAAACTGAACCAGATCCGAAACCTGAACTTTTCTCTCAAGCTGAATTGAATGATTTAGTCCGGGATTTAGGACTCCCAAAAGATGCTGCCCAACTGCTAGGTTCTCGGCTTAAACAGAAAAATCTATTGTCACCAGGAACAACTTTTTATTGGTACCGCCAACCGCGAGACACAATTTTTGAAGTATTTCAGCAAAGAGGAAGATTTGGTATTTTGCAACGATATATACGGAGTGATGGAAAAGTTTAAACTCAAGTATGATCCTGCTGAATGGCGGCTGTTCATTGATTCGTCAAAAGACAGCATAAAAGGTGTTCTTCTTCATAATGGCAACACATTCGCTTCAGTTCCTATTGCTCACTCTGTTATTCTCCAAGAAAAATACGAGAATTTGGCCCTGATTCTTCAGAAGATTCGTTATGATGAGCATAAGTGGATGATTTGTGGAGACTTTAAAATTCTATCCATGCTATTAGGGCAGCAATCCGGTTTCACCAAATATCCCTGCTTCCTTTGCTTGTGGGATAGCCGGGCCCGCGACCTACACTGGGGGGAAAAAAGACTGGCCAATTCGGGAGTATTTGAGACCCGGTGAGAAAAATGTTCTTCATGAGAGCTTGGTACCTCGTGATAAAATTCTATTACCACCTCTCCACATTAAGTTGGGTCTCATTAAGCAATTCATCAAGTCCCTTCCAAAAGATGGTGAGTGCTTTCGGTACCTTTGCTCAAAGTTCCCCCGACTTTCTGAAGCAAAGCTAAAGGAAGGAGTGTTTGTTGGCCCTGATATAAGGAAACTCATTTCAGATGGAGCACTCGCTGAAACGATGTCTGAGAAGGAAAAAGAAGCCTGGGATTCCTTCAAGGATGTTGTTCTCAAATTCTTGGGGAACAGGCGGGATGAGAACTATAAGGATATTGTTGCCAGGATGCTCAATGCCTTCAAAGAACAAGGCTGTAACATGAGCCTGAAAGTCCATTTCTTGCACTCCCATGTGAACTACTTTCCCGAAAACTTGGGGGCGTACAGTAAAGAACAAGGTGGAAGGTTTCACCAGGACATCAAGGATGCAGAGAGAAGGTACCAAGGAAGATGGAACACCACTATGATGGCTGATTTCTGCTGGTTGCTGCTGCGGGAAACCCCAGATGAAAAATACGCCAAGCAGCGCACCAAGAGAAGCATTCGGGGGAAGAAGAAACGGGCCCACCAGGAGATTGATTGACCCAAGAATGACTTTAAAATCTAAACTGTGTTGACAAATATCGTGTTTTTACTAAACTTTGAAATAAAACTTTGCTAGTTATTACCACAGTGTCGGATCTCATTTTTTAGAATTTTATTTTCACACCATCGGGTGTTTGTCTTCATGTATTGCAATGGTGCGGTTTGCGTTTTCTATTCTTACATACATACCTGTACAACATTTTTTGCACATTTCTTTGCTTTGCTTTGTGTCTAACCTCGCTCTTATATGCTCAATGTTTGTGCACATGTATGTGGCTGTTTTAAGTGCAGACAATTTTGCTACCATCACAGTGTGTTTTGTTGACATTACTCTATTCTTATGTGCTGCCTTGTTACAATTTTCTTTATTCTTATTTGAATAACTACTAAACAATTAGTATAAAGAATTCATCCAAGAAACTTATATCTCGATCGCACTCAATCTGAAACGTTCACCTCAAACTGCTAACCCAATGTAGCAAAAAATCTGTACGTGATGGAGCAAATTGGTTACCAGATTTGGATTCAGCGCACCAAAAAACGTAAAAATCAATCGAAATATTAGAGGCAGTTTAAAAAAATTTTTTTTAGTGTACCTGTGTAATTAATCTAGAGTCAAATTGTTTCTTTGCCTCTCTAATTATGCCCTTGTTCATTTAATGGCATTTATAACCTGCCCATCAGTGTTTCCAAGTGGTTCACAGATCAATAACATACAACAGCATACAAAATGAAAAGTCGCTACTGACAGTAAGTTAGGTATAGGTGAAATAAGTGTTCGGCCCCCTCCAAAAATGGCATTACGAACAGTTGGGGGCAGCGAGTTCCATAACATATTCTAGCCCTCAAGCTCTCCTGGTGAAGCTCCAATCTATTAAGGCAGGGGTCTCAAACACGCGGCCCGCGGGCCGCATGCGGCCTGCGAGAGACCCTTGTGCGGCCCGCGAAGCATTGGGGGGAAAAAAAAAACCCGGCTTCTGCTGCTGCTGCCGCCGCTGCCGTGGCCGGCAATAGCAGCAATATCGCAAGTCCCGCGGGCTCCCCCCCACCCGGCAGATCCCTTCCTGCTTGCCTGCCAATGCTGCCAGTTCTCCGCTTCGGCTTTCAGAGCCGTGAAGGGAGAACTTCTCCCTCGCGACTCTGTTAAGCTCGCCGGGGCAGATGGGAAATTTCCCATCTGCCCCAGCGGGCTTAACAGAGTCACGAGGGAGAAGCTCTCCCTTCGCGGCTCTGAAAGCCGAAGCGGAGAACTGGCAGGCAAGCAGGAAGGGATCTGCCGGGTGGGGGGGAGCCCGCGGGACTTGCGATATTGCTGCTATTGCCGGCCACGGCAGCGGCGGCAGCAGCAGCAGAAGCCGGGTTTTTTTTTTAAGTTTAATTTTCCCGGGGGGGGGGGAGGGAGCAGGACTTGATGGGGGGGGGAGCAGGACTTGATGGGGGGGGAGCAGGACTTGATGTGTGGCTGGGGGGGGAGAAGGACTTAAGGTGGGGGGAGCAGTACTTGATGGGGGGAGCAGGACTTGATGTGGGGGGGGGGAGCAGGACTTGATGTAGGGGGGGAGCAGGACTTGATGTAGGGGGGGAGCAGGACTTGATGTGGGCTGGGGGGGTGTAGTACTGAAAATGGGGTGATGGGGGTTAGGACTGGTAATGGACAGATGGGGGTTAGGACTGGAGGTGGTCTGACTGGGGGCCTAAGACTGAAAATGGGGTTATGGGGGGCTAAGAATGAAGATGGGGCGATGGAAGGGTTAGGCCTGGAAGTGGGCTGTTGGGGGGCTTAGGACCGATAATGGGCTAGGGGGGGGGGCTAGAACTGGTAATGGACTGGGGGGGGTACTATGACTGGAAATGGGCCGAGTAGAAGGGGGAGCTTGAACTGCAAATAGCTGATGGGGACAGGGTCTTGGAATGGTAATGGGCTGAGTGGAAGGGGGCTTGGAATGGAAATGGGCTGATGGGGAGGGGGCTTGGAAAGGAAATGGGCTGTGAGGGGAGGGAGCTAGGACTGGAAATGGGCTGATGATGTGGGGACTAGAAGGAGCGGATGCTGGGTTGGGCAGGAGCTAGAAGGGAGTTGATGTTGGGGGACGATTAGAATGGGATGGGGCTGGGAGAGTGAAATGGAGAGGGGAAATATATTTTGTGTGGGAGGGAAGAAAAATCTACAATTGGCTGGGTATTGGGAGAGTAAGTGGGGATTGAGGATGGAGGGGTAAAATTTGAGTGGATGAAATAGGAATGAGGAAAGAGCAAAAGGAGAATGATTAGTATGTTAAAGCAGATGTAGAGAGAATGGAAAAAAACTAGGAAAGAAGAAAGGAGAAATGGACAGCAGACGATGGAGAGTTAGCAGAAGACACAAAGAAACCAGAAGAAAGTGACTGGAACAATTGCAACTGAAAAAAAATGCACAAAAGGTAGAAAAATATCTCTTTATTTTGAATTTATTAACTGAAATATGTCAGCTCTTGGAAATGTGCATCTTTAACGTCTGCACTTTATTTAATACAAGAGGAAATCAATGTATAGTTTTATTTCTACAGTGTTGTACATTCTAAGTTTGGCTTTTGGGGTTCCCAGTTTAATTGTCTTCCTGTTTCTAAATTGTGATTCCTTGTTTGGTGATGGTGTATGTTCTGCATGTGTAACTGAGCTGAGGTATTCTGTTTATGTAATTCCTATTTGACATTGCCACTTGTTCTCTTTCCCGAGTAGGTCATGTATTGTTATTCTCTGAAATGTGTTGATTTAATATTTGCAGTGTTGCCTTTTGATAGTTAGGGTATGGTGCTTTGTGAGTCCTGGTAGTGCTGTTAGGACACGGCAGGTTTGCTATGGGTTCTAAATGGGCAGTGTTTCTAGTAGTTCCTAATGTGCCTGGCGGTTGGCACTGGTTTATAGTAATGTAGAAATCTTTTAGTCTTTCTTTATCCATACACTCATTAAGAGGCATGTTTACTAAAAGTTAGTGTATGGTAACATTATGCAAATATTTATGCAAATGATGCCCTTATGCAAATGATGCCCTTATGCAAATGAGGCCTGCGTCTTGTGCGGCCCCCGGGTTACTCTACAAGTCCTCATTTGGCCCTCAAAGCAATTTGAGTTTGAGACCCCTGTATTAAGGATTGTCAGTAATCCCTGTGAACTGGACCGTAAGAAACAGCAAAGAGCAAAAGTCCGATGAGACAGCTCTGTGCACTATATTAAAAACATACAAAAACAAAAGGAAACCCCAGAATATAAATTCAAACAACCCAAAAAGGAAACCTTTTGGTGAACCCACTATAGTAAAAGTGCACCGTTGGGCTCTCATGCACCCTCGGCAGTAGTCTTTTTACTTTTTTTCAGTCTATATCTGCAGTCATTTAAAAATTTCTTACAGTATATCTTAACCCTCCACTGCCTCGGTGCAAATTTAGATTGTGAGCCCTCTGGGTACAGGGAAATACCTATATATACCTTGCTATCACCACTACACGCTATCATGAATGGAAAGCCTTAGCCCCACACCCCCTTATTCAACCCCACTCACCCAAATTGCTCCTCCCCTAACTATTCCGCTATCCAACAAGAACCTTGGCCCCCCCCCCCCTGTTTTTATTGTTAATATACCCTTTGTTCTCCAAGTTACTTTTCTCTGTTCATTGTAAAACAATTCTACCAAGATTGTTATAATGTTTGATGTAAACCGTTTTGGACAAAGGCGGTATACAAAAACTGTTAAATAAAAATAAATAAATAAAAATGTAACTTGCTGTGAACGTCTACTGGAAAGGCCTGAGCTAAATACTGATAGATAAATAAAATATAGCCAATTAAATTCACTTGAAAAAAAAATAAAGCAGCTTGCATATTGTCGGGCTCAAAGTTTCACGTCCCTTGATCCAATTCTCAGTTCCCTTTGTTAGGGGGATACTGACTAGTGCTTAGCTGCACCACTTCTTATACCACTGATGATGTCAGTGGGAAATTCTAGTTTTTCTCTGTCTCCTTCATCTGCCGCTCCTTATGCCTGGAACAAGCAATCAAAGTAGGTACATCAGGCTCTTTCTCTGGCTCTGTTCAAATCCAGGCTCAAACCTCTTTGAGACTGCTTTTGGATCCCGATCCCCTCAGCTTCCTGTTTACCTATTATGTGTTTCCGTACCATTCCCCTAGATCTATCCTTGTCCACAGCTGTTGTGCTGTGTGTCTCGACTAGACTGTGATCTCTGATGAGCAGGGACAGTCTCTTACATGTCTCTGTATGCTGTGTAGTAGTTGTTAAGTGCCGTCGCGTCGGAGTCAACTCATGGCGACCCTCTGGATAGCTATCCTAAATTGTGTTTGGTCTTCAGTCAGGCGGCTCATTGTTGACAGACTGGTGCCCGTAGCTGCTGTTATTGCATTGATCCATCTCATTGATGGCCTTCCTCTTTTGCGTTGACCTTCTATCTTGCCAAACATGATGTCTTTCTCTAATGATCTCTCTCTTCACATGATGTGCTCAAAGTATGAAAATCGAAGTCTTGTCATCTGAGCTTCTAAAGAAAGCTTAGGTTTGATCTCCTCTAGTACCAACTGGTTTGTTCTTCGGGCAGTCCATGATATACACAGTATTCACCGCCAGCACCGTAATTCAAAGGCATCAATTTTCTTCCTGTCTATCTTTTTCACTGTCCAGCTTTCACATCCATATGATATTGAAAATACCATGGCTTGAACAAGTCGAATCTTTGTATGGAGAGAGACATCTCTGCTCTTGAGAATCTTATCTAGGTCTTTCATAGCCATTCTGCCAAGAGCAATGCGTCGTCTGATTTCTTGACTGCTTGTTGCTTCTTTATTGATAGTTGATCCAAGTAGGTTAAAGTTGCTCACGATTTCAATTTCTTCTCCTTCAATGATGAACCTGTTGTTTATAACAGTTGTCATGATCTTTGTTTATGTTTATGTTTATTATTTGATAAAAACCGCCTTTCTACAAAAACCAAAGCGGTGTACAACTTAAAATTCAATAAAAGAAGGCTAAAAGCCAGCGGAAAAGGTGCAGGCCCATTTTGAGACTGTTCTTTGATTGTGAGAAGCAAATGTTTCAGATCTTCACTTTCAGCCAGTAATTTGGTGGTATCAGCATAGCGAAGGTTGTTGATGAGTCTTTCACCAATCTTCACACCTCTGTTGTCTTCATACAATCCTGCTTCTCTGATGATTTGTTCTGCATATAAATTAAACAGGTAGGGGGAAAGTATGCAGCCTTGTCTTACACCTTTGCTTATTTTAAACCATTCTGTTTCTCCTTGTTCTGTTCGAACTGTTGCTTCTTGATCAATGTACAGATTGTGCAAGAGAACGATTGGGTGTTCTGGTATACCCGTGCTTCTTAATGTGGCCCAGAGTTTCTCATGGTTTACACAGTCAAAAGCCTTGCTATAGTTGATAAAGCACAAATAGATATCCTTTTGGTATTCTTTAGTCTTTTCAAGGATCCATCTCACATCCGCAATGATGTCTCTCATTTCCTCGCCCTTTCCTGAACCCTGCTTGCACTTCAGGTAGTTCTTGTTCCAGGTATGGTTGTACTCTCTTTTGAATAATCTTCCGTAGAATCTTGCTGGCATGTGGGATCAGAGCGATTGTGCAATAATTTCCACAGTCAGTTGGATCACCTTTCTTTAGTATTGGTATAAACACAGATCTTTTCCAGTCAGTTGGCTATGATGTTGTCTTCCATATTTCTTGGCAGAGCCTTGTAAGTACGGTAACAGCTGCATCAGATTGCTGTAATACTTCTTTGGGAATGCTATCAATGCCTGGTGCTTTGTTCTTTGATAAGGCTTTAAATACTGCTTCAACTTCTTCTTTCATCACCAATGTTTCCCGATCATAAGGTAAGGTTGAAATGGCTGTTGGTCCACTTGATCTTTATCATATAAAAACTCTGTATATTCCTTCCATCTTTTCTTGATCTTCTCAGCATCATTCAACATAGAACCTTGAGCATCTTGTAACATTCCAATTCGAGGCTGGAACTTTTTCTTTAACTCTCATAGCTTTAGGAAAGCCGATCTTGTTCTTCCTCTAATAGTTTCTGCTTCTATTTCCTTGCATGCGTCATTGTAGTACATTTCCTTGTCCAGTCTTGCTGCACTTTGGAAATCTCTGTTGAGTTCTGCGATTGGCTTTCTTTCTCCTCTGACTTTAGCTTCTCTGCGTTTCTGGGCAATTTTCAGAGTTTCTTCCGTCATCCATTTTGGCCGTTTTTGCTTTTTCACCTTTTGTAGAGACTTCTCGCTTTCTTCCAACACAATCTTCTTGATGTCATTCCATAACTCTTCTGGAGCTCTGTCATTTGTATCTAAAGCAGCAAATCAATTTTGCAGGAAGTCTTTAAATTCCAGTGGTATATTCTCAAGGTCATATTTTACTGCATTCATGAGTGGTCTGCTCTTTTTCAACTTTAGCTTGAGTTTGCATACTAGTAGTTGATGATCTGCACCACAGTCGGATCCAGGTTTTGTCTTTGTTGATGTTACAGAGCTTTTCCATAGTCGACTTCCACAGATGTAGTCAATTTGATTTTTATACAATCCATTGGGTGAAGTCCATGTGTACAGTTGCCGCTTGTGTTGCTGGAAGAAGGTGTTTGAGATGAATAGATCGCTGGTCTTGCAGAATTCTATCAGTCTTTCTGCAGCTTCATTTCTGTTGCCAAGTCCATATTTCCAACTACTTTGCCTTCTTCTTTGTTGCCAACCTTTGCGTTCCAGTCACCCATGACTATCAGGATATCCTGTTTGCATGTTCTGTCAATTTCAGCTTGTACTTGTTCATAGAACTCTTCAATTTCATTCTCTTCTGCAGCTGTTGTTGGGGCATATACTTGAATTATAGTTGTGTTGATAGGCATTCCTCGTAGACGAATAGAGATTAAGCGTTCGCTGACTGCATTGTATTTCATTACAGTTCTTGCAAGTTTCTTCTTTATTATAAATGCAACATCATTTCTTCTTTGTCTTTCATTTCCAGCATAGTAGACCATGTGATCATCTGATGCAAAGTGCCCAATGCCAGTCCATTTCAGTTCACTGACACCCAACAGATCAAGCTGTACACGTTCCATTTCATTCTTGACCACCTCCAACTTCCCTTGGTTCATGCTTCGTATGTTCCATGTTCCAATGTGTAAGACATCTTTACAGCTTCTGACTCTCATTTCACGCTGTGTAGTGCTTCACAAATGATTAGGTGCATACCGCAAGAAAGATGCCTGATTAATTCTGGGGCAGTCCATGGGCAGAGCTGGGGCTATCCTGACAGCTTGCTGATTAACAGTGATAACCAGCTACTAACAAGGCTGCTAAACCATATAAAGTTAGGATGGGTCAATGGCCATCCTCGTTTTCTGTATTTTGCTATCTGGTTAGCAGCTGAATATTCAATGGTGGCCGCTGGATAGACTCTTGCACGGAATATCCAGTTTTAATTAAAGCAGGAGCAGCCAGGCATGTTAAATGCACCAACTGGCCCTGCTTAATATCGATCACTATATTGCTAATATTTTGACTTCCTAGTGTAGGCTGTATATGGCAGTGGTTGTTAGGGACTGTCCCTATTCACTTTCAGGTAGAGGACGTGCCTGGGAAACTATTTTTGCCTTCTGAAATAGCTGGATGCTCCCAAGCTCAAATTTAGACATAGGAAGCTGCCCAGAATGGAACAACTGAGCCCTGGAACAGTCTGTCCCCACCTGCTTTTAGAACCAACACCCTAGCCTTCATCCTCCTCCTCCACAAACACACGCACTTTGCTTCTAGCTAGAGCTTTGCAAATCTTAAATCTCCGGATGCCAGAAAAGAGTCAATGGTAGGTCCCACAGTTGGTTCAAGGTGTGGCACCTAGGCAAACCTTTTATTTATTTATTTTTATTTATTTATCTATTCTAAACCGCCCTTCCAGAGATCAGGGGCGGTTTACATGGAACAAGTTAACAGTTTTGTATACTTCTGTATACCATTACATAGAACAGAAATTTCTAACTTTTTACAGATAATAATGCGATGAACTGTCAAAACTATTTACAATTTGTATACTTTTGGATACATCTGTATCATTATATTAAACAGAAGTTTCTAACTTTTTACAGGTAATAAGGCGAAGAACTGCCAAAGCTATTTACAATGGTTATTTACAAAAGGTTATATACAATGAGTTACAGGGTAGAATATTCATTGGTCATGTGGGGGTGGTGGAATTTATTTCCATTTTTATCGTGAGTTTTTGGTGTGTCTGTGGGAGGTCTGTGTATGGTTAGCTAATTGTGAACCTTAAGCTTTACATTCTCCTGACTGTCAAAATCTACTGTTTAGTTTTCAGTGTCCTGCACTGTTGCCACCCCCCGACCCCCAGAGGTTGTTGCCCAATTTTCCTAAAGGTTGGCTCGGTCCTGGGCCTATCTACCCCTTCTACCAGGCAGTGGATAAGAGGATGCTGGATACTCCATGTCTGTTTCCCACTTGGTATGAAACCGCAAACAGATATGGAGATCAGTCCTGACTGCCATACCAGTTTGTGCCAGTCAAACATACCTAAAATGTACTGAGACGTCTATGGAGTGTGCATCAGTGTCCCTGTAGCATGACTGATAGACACTGGGTCAATTTGGAGGAGGAATTATCTTTATCTTTATCTTTATTTACATTTAATATACCGCCCTTGTCGAAACGTGAGGGCGGTTTACAATAAAAGCAAAGTACAATAAAAACCATTAAAAGGAAAAGAAATCCATTAAAATAGAGAGAAGATAGACCAAAGAGGTCACAGGACAAAGCAAACAATAAACAATCAGACAAACCATGGGTAAACAAAACCAGACAAAAACCAAACAAATGGACAGGACTACTACTATTATGAGAATGAAAGGTTCCTATAAGGTCCTATAGGATCCAGTCCTTGCATACTATGCCGGAAAAAGCACAGAGTGGACTGCTCACTTCCCTCAAGGGCATTAAGATGTGTTTCAGAGGGCATGAAAAGCCTCCTGTAGTGGTGGGGGATGAGCTGTGGGAATCTGGTCTTCATGAGGACATGCAGGAAAGGTGCACGGTATGCCTTGTGATGGAAGGAATCTCTTCTGGGATAAAATCAAGGAGGCTATAGAAGTCCTCAAAGACTACGGCTCACTAGGAAGCTATGACTTTTTATTTTTGTATGTAAATCTTTTGATTGCACACTCTGTTGTCTAGACACCCAGGGCATGGTACAGCAGCTGTTGGAACCTGTAAAAAAAAATAGCAAATTGAGTTAGCACGGTACTAACAAGTTGGAAAGAGCAGACTTGTGGAGTGTTTTCTCTTCCTCGTATGTCCGTGGGGGTGAGGGGCAAAGAGTTCAAACAAAGATGATAGCGTGTGTCTCCTATGCTGCAGCAGGGGACAGCCTATGTGTGTGTGTGTGTGTGTGGGGGGGGGGGGGGGGGGTTGATAAAAATAGATGTGGGGCCTTGTGCAGAGGCTGACTGCAGGGTCTCATTTGCATAAGTCAGTAGGGGCTAAAAAGCAGTCTACTGCCCACATGCAGAAAGAACCGTTCTCTCAATGGCAGGGCCAGCCCTGTATATGAGGCAGTCTTATAACTGGTGTTATCTCTATATATATTTCTGTCTGTCTTCAGATAGTGTCTGGGGTGGGAGCGAGGGGTTTGTGCTTTTCGCTTACACACACTGTAACCTTTTGTCCCCATGCATTCGTCCCTCCCGCCCTCCATCTCCTGTCCGGCTGCCCCACACTCTCAGTTCCTCTTCACAGACTCTCTTCGTTTCTCCCTCCGCTTTGCACTCGCCCTGCCCTCCATTCCCCCTGTCTGACCTGCCTTGCTCTCCTCTTCCCGCAGCACCTTTTGCTGCGATTGTGACCCTGTTCACTTCTGCCCGAGGGAGATGCTGCTCCGAGCGCAAATTGCAGAACCTTTTGCCCCCGGCTTCTTCACTCTGCTGTCTGTCTGCCGTGGCTGTTACCGCGAGACTATGGCCGGCTATCGGGCCTTGAAACTGGAATGCACGGAGGAGTGGGGTGCAGCAAGGCAGTTTCAAGTAAGTTTGCCCGGGGGGGCGGGGCGCACCGCTACCTGACAATGGAGGGCTCCTGGCTAATGTTTGCTTGGGGGCCCCTCATTAGAACTTGCAGAATCAGGTGAGGAATCTTTACAGTGTTTTACCTTAATGGTGCTATGAGTACTGGACTCGGACCGGGACTGGCTTCTGAAAATGTTTTTTAAGTATAGAAATGTTTTGTTTATGAATTGCAAGATGCAAATA
The DNA here is from genome assembly GCA_033557465.1 of Ichthyophis bannanicus. Taxonomy (NCBI): domain Eukaryota; kingdom Metazoa; phylum Chordata; class Amphibia; order Gymnophiona; family Ichthyophiidae; genus Ichthyophis; species Ichthyophis bannanicus. Next base: position 1,023,825,148 of record CM066034.1, on the reverse strand, counting down.
TTTCCAGATGTTCCCAGAACTACCCGGAAGCTGAGGAAACAATTCCTGTTGCTTCGGCCCCAGATTTTAAATCTGGGGGCCACTTTTTGCTTATGTTATCCTTGTAAGTGTTTTGTGATACATCAAGGCAACTGGTTTATTTTTTTGAGCTATCGCATCTTTCTGCATTTACTTCAGCAAGGACTGTTGAAGCATTTTCTCCCCATCCTATATAATGGGTTTTACATCCTCTTAATAGTAGGGTTTGGTGGGGTCTGCTTGTATCTGTTTATTTTTACTTTCAATTGTTTAAGTCTTAGCTCTGTTTCGATACCACACTACCTAAATTGTGGACTAATGTGCCGTGGTTTCTTATTTTCTTTATGAAATATTTTTGTATTTCTTTTCTTGGATATTTTTTGTTAAGCAATTCTCTTGCTGATATATTCGAAATTTATAAACATATTAAAAAAAAGGAACTTGTACCACTGGGCCTAAAGGTCTGTAGTTTGAAACAAAAGAACAATTCATTTCCAGCAAGTGGATGTTCCGATTTCAAGGGTGGTAAACCTTCTTCAGGAGCGATGATATCTCCGAAAGATATGAGAAGAGCGAATTTTCCAAAGCAGCTGGTGAGTTTCAGTCTCCAAACTATGCTGAGGAACAACTTTATAAAAGCCTATTTCTATAGGTAAAGCACTATTTTATGATTTGGAAAATTACCCTCACTCTTTAAAAATATAATTTACTGTATTTGTGGATTCTCAATATTATTTTGTTCATATACTGTAACTTGCCTGAGCTTTGTGTGCTCATGAAACATTGAGGCCACATGTTAAATTTTATTTATTTCTTTTTTATACCGCGCTCTTTAGAATCAGTGCGGTTTACATGTATACTAACAGCAGGGGCGGCCCAAGGGGGGTGCGGGGCCATGTGCGGAGACTCGGTGCGGGGCCTCATTTGCATAAGTGGTCTTATTTGCATAAATATTTGCATAATGTTACCAGACACTAACTTTTAGTAAATATGTCTCTTAATGAGTGTATGGATAAAGAAAGACTAAAAGATTTCTACATTACTATAATCCAACCGCCAGGCACATTAGGAACTACTACAAACGCTGCCCATTTAGAACCCATAGCAAACCCGCCGTACCCTGACTGCATTACCAGGACTCACAAAGCACCATACCCTACCTATCAAAAGGCAACACTGCAAATATTAAACCAATACATTTCAGAGAATACTGGGGAAAGAGAACAAGTGGCAATGTCAAATAGGAATTACATAAATAGAATACCTCAGCTCAGTTACACATGCAGAACATAGACCATCACCAAACAAGGAATCACAATTTAGAAACAGGAAGGCAATAATTAAACTGGGAACCCCAAAAGCCAAACTTGGAATGTACAACACCACTGTAGAAATAAAACTATAAATTAATTTCCTCTTGTACCAAACAAAGCGCAGACGTTAATGATGCACATTTCCCAGAGCTTTCATATTCCAGTTAATAAATTCAAAATAAAGAGATATCTTTCTACCTTTTGTGCATTTTCTTCAGTTGCAATTGCTCCAGCCACTTTCTTCTGGTTTCTTCATGTTTTCTGCTAACTGTCCATCGTCTGCTGTCCATTTGTTCTTTCTTCTCTCTTCTAGTTTTTTTTTCCATTCTCTCTCTCTACATCTGCTTTAACATACTAATCTTTCTCCTTTTGCTCTTTCCTCATTCCTATTTCATCCACACAAATTTTACCTCTCCATCCTCAATCACCACTTACTCTCCCAATACCCGGCCAATTGTAGATTTTTCATCCCTCCTACACAAAATATATTTTTCCCCTCTCCATTTTACTCTCCCAACCCCATCCCATTCTAATCCTCCCCCAACATCAGCTCCCTTCTAGTTCCAGTCTCACCCAGCATCCATTCCCTTCTAGTCCCTGCATCAGCCCATTTCCAGTCCTAGCCCCCCATCAACCCATTTCCAGTCCTAGCCCCCCATCAACCCATTTCCAGTCCTAGCTCCCCCATCCATTTTCAGTCTGAGTCCCTCCATCAGCTCATTTACAATCCTAGCCCCCATCAGCCCATTTCTAGTCATTTCCTAGCCCCACCATCAGCCCATGTCAAATCCTAGCTCCCCTCCACTCAGCCCAATTCCAGTCCAAGCCCCCCATGAGCCTACTTCCAGTTCTAGCCCCTCCATGAGTCCATTTCAATTCAAACCCCCACCACAGCCCATTTCCAATCTTAGCTCCCCCCAACAGCCCATTTCCAGTCCTATCCTAGCTGCTCCGTCAGCCCATTTTCAGTCCTAGCTCCCTTCCCTCACAGCCCATTTCCATTCCAAGCTCCCTCCCCATCAGCTATTTGCAGTTCAAGCCTCCCCTTCCACTCAGCCCATTTCCAGTCATAGCAACCCCCCAACCCATTACCAGTCCTAGCCCCCCATCAACCCACTTCCAGTCCTAACCCCCATCACCCCATTTTCAGTTTAAGCCCCCCAATAACCCATTACCAGTCCTAACCCCCCATCAGCCCACTTCCAGTCTTAACCCCATCAGCCCATTTCCAGTCAGCCCCCCATAGCTCATTGCCAGTCCTAACCCCCCCATCAGCCCACAGCCCATTACCAGTCCTAACCACATCAGCCCACCTCAAGTCCTAACCCCTCCCCATCAGCCCATTTCCTGTCCTAGCCCCCCGTAGCCCATTATCAGTCCTAACCCCCCCATAGCCCATTAGCAGTCCTAACCCCCCCATAGCCCATTAGCAGTCCTAACCCCCATCACCTCATTTCCAGACAGCCCCCATCAGCCCACAGCCCATTACCAGTCTTAACCCCCCCATAGCCCATTAGCAGTCCTAACCCCCATCACCTCATTTCCAGTCATCCCCAAAGAGCCCACAGCCCATTACCAGTCTTAAACCCCCCCATAGCCCATTACCAGTCCTAACCCCCCCAACAGCCCACAGCCCATTACCAGTCCTAGCCCCCCCATAGCCCATTATCAGTCCTAACCCCCCCATAGCCCATTACCAGTCCTAACCCCCCCATCGCCCCATTTCCAGACAGCCCCCAGCCCCTTGCCAGTCTTAACCCCCCCTTGCCAGTTCTTGCCGCTTAACCCCCCCCTTGCCAGTCTTAACCCCCCCTTGCCAGTCTTAACACCCCCCCTTGCCAATCTTAACCCCCCCTTGCCAATCTTAACCCCCCCTTTGCCAATCTTAACACCCCCCCTTTGCCAGTCTTAACCCCCCTTGCCAATCTTAACACCACCCCCTTTGCCAGTCTTAACCCCCCCTTGCCAATCTTAACACCACCCCCTTTGCCAATCTTAACCCCCCCTTGCCAATCTTAACCCCCCCCTTTGCCAATCTTAACACCCCCCCCTTGCCAATCTTAACACCCCCCCTTTGCCATTCTTAACCCCCCCCTGGCCCGTCTTAACACCCCCCTTTGCCCAGCTTAACCCCCCCTGCCAATCTTTACACACCCCCATTGCGACTGTTTTAACCCCCCCCTTGCCAATCTTAACCCCCCCCCCTTGCCAGTCTTAACCCCCCCCCCTGGCCAGTCTTAACCCCCCCCCCCTTTGCCAATCTTAACCCCCCCCCCGGGCTTATGGCACAATTAAAAAAACAAACTGGCTCTGGCTGCTGCTGCTACCACCGCGGCAGCGGCACAATGGAGTGTCCCGCGGGGCCTCCTCTTCTCCTTCAGCCCCTCTGCAAAGGCTTTGAGATTCGCGAAGGGAGAGCGTCTCCCTCGCGTCTCTGTGAAGCCCGCAGGGGCTAATGGGAAATTTCCCATCAGCCCCTCGCGTCTGAAGGGGCAGATGGGAAATTTCCCATTAGCCCCTGCGGGCTTCACAGAGACGCGAGGGAGACGCTCTCCCTTCGCGAATCTCAAAGCCTTTGCAGAGGGGCTGAAGGAGAAGAGGAGGCCCCGCGGGACACTCCATTCTGCCGCTGCCGCGGTGGTAGCGGCAGCGGTAGCAGCCAGAGCCAGGTTTTTTTTTTAAGTCATTTAAAAAAAAAGCAGAATGTTCTTTGCGCGGGGCCCCCTGAAACGCGGGGCCCTGTGCAAAAAACATTCTTGCTCAATGGACGGGCCGGCCCTGACTAACAGGTACTTTTTATTCCCTTGTCCCCGAAGGACTCACAATCTAAGTGTACCTGAGGCAATGGAGGGTTAAGTGGCTTGCCCAAGGCCACAAGGAGTGGCCAGGGGACTAGAGACCCCAGTCCCTCCGGCCTGAAGTTGCTTGTCCCCATGTGGGAATTGAACTCCTGGCCTTCCGGCCTGAGGTAACCTGTCCCAACCACTGAGTCACTCCTCCCTCCCTACAATGGGGGCAGTGCATGCAAATATATCTCATGCATATTCATCGGGGATACCCTGAAAACCTGACTGGTTTGTGGTCCTCCAGGACTGGAGTTTGACACCCCTGCCTTAAAGCTCCTTTTCCTAACATCCTCTTTCAACCTCCAATTGGACTCTACTGCTCCGACTCACCAGCATGGCCATTGCCTTGACCTCACTTTCTTCTCCAATTGCTTGCCCTCAAACCTCTCCACCTCAGCACTTACCTTATCTGACCATCATCTACAGTACTAACCTTCACTCTTAATGACCCCCACCTCTGTCTTGTATAATCTCCACCAACATATTTAGGAATCTTCATGCTGTTGACCCTTCAGCACACTTCACCCCTGTCTCCTCATTGTTTTCCTCCACTATGCCATCTGAATTTGCAGATGAGACTGTGTCTTCTTACAACATTGTACTCTCCTCTGCTCTGGATGCATTTGCTTCTCCTGTTCCTTGCCCTGTGAGGGGTAGCATACCTCAACCCTGACTGTCCTGTAAATCCCGCTCGTTCCTGTGCCCACTCAGCTGAGCACCTCTGGCTTAAATCCCGTACTCTTGCTGACTTCCTGCTAACCTCATTTCAGTCAGCCATAGCACTTGCCAAGTAAGAGGACTATGTTCACCTGACTAGTTCACTTTCCTCTGACCCTCACTGCCTCTTCGCTATACTCAACTCTCTTCTCATGGTGCTTCCACTTCCAACCTCTCCTCCCAGACTTTGGCTGACTATTTCCATGATAAAATCCACAAGATTAGTCTTCAGTTCTCCAAGGTCACCCTCCCTCCCCTTCTGCACTCCCAAATCCTTCCCTCAGTCTCTGTCATTCTTTCTTCCTTTCCTAAAATCACCGAGGAGGAAAGTTCTCATCTTTTCTCCTCCTTCAAACTTACTACATGCTCCTCTGATTCCATTCCCACCCATCTACTAAGCTTTATCTTTTCTGCCGTCATCCCTTCCATCTGTCATATCTTCAACCTATTGCTTTCCACTGCAACTGTTCCTGTGGCCTTCAAACATGCTGTGGTTACACCTCTCTTCAAAAAACCTTCACTAGACCCTACCTGTCTTTCTAATTATTGGCCCGTGTCCCTCCTCCCCTTTGCTTTTAAACTCATCGAACATGTGGCTCACTGCCATTGTCTGGACTTTGTCCTCTCAAGGCCTTCTGGATTCATTGCAATCTGGCTTTTGACCTCTACATTCTACAGGAATTGCTCTTACAAAAATCTCTAATGGCTTGTTCTTCCACTAGTCTCAAGTTACTTCACTGGCTCTCTATCCATTTCCACATTCAATTCAAACTTCTCCTATTGACTTTGTGTGTTCATTCTGCAGCTTCTTATTACCTTTCTTCTCTTATCACTCCCTACACCTCAGGAACTCTGCTCCTCTGGCAGATCCCTTTTATCTGTGCCCGTCTCTGCCAATGCCAACTCAAAACTTCGCTCATTCCATCTTGCTGCTCCGTATACTTGGGAAAAACTATCCGAGTTAGTATGCAGGCTCCTCCTCTGGCCCTATTCAAATCCAGGCTAGAAACCCATCTCTTGGAGGTTGCTTTGGATCATGATCCACTTAGTCTCCTGCTTATCACCTACCTGTATTTGCCATTCCCCTTGAATTACCCTGGTCCCCAGTTGCTGTGTGGTCTGTCTTAAGAACATAAAGTATGCCATACTGGGTCAGACCAATGGTCCATCAAGCCCAGTATTCTGTTTCCAATAGTGGCCATTCTGGGTCTCAAGTACCTGTTGGGTTTCCAAAAGTATACACATTCAATGCAGCTTGTCCCAGGGGTAAGCAATGGATTTTCCCAGTGTTCGTTAATAATGATTTATGGACTTTTCTTCCAGGAACTCGTCCAAACCTGTTTTGAGCCCATCTACACTAACAGCTTTTACTACATCCTCTAGTAATGAATTCCAGAGTTTAATTATGTGTTGAGTGAAAAAATGTTTTCTCTGATTAGTCTTAATTGTGCCACATTACAGCTTCATTGCATGTCCCCTAATCTTTCTACTTTTTGAAGGAGTAAACAACTAATCTATGTCTACCCGTTCCACTCCATTCATTATTTTATAAACCTCTATTATATCTCCCCTCAGCCGTCTCTTTTCCAGGTTGAAGAGCCCAACCTTTTAAGCCTTTCTTCATAGGGGTATCCTTCCATCCCCTTTACCATTTTGTTTGCTCTTCTCTGTACTTTTTCCAATTCTGCTATATCCTTTATAAGATATGATGATCAGAATTGCACACAATATTCACGGTGCAGTCGCACCATGGAACGATACAGAGACTAATATCCTTTGTTTTATTCTCCATTCCTTTCCTTATGATTCCTATTATTCTATTTGCTTTCTTGGCAGCCGCTGCACACTGAGTAGAGGGTTTCAACGCACTATCCACAGTGACAAGCAGATCCTTTTCCCGAGTGGTGATTTCTTATTTGGAACCCTGCATTGTGCAACTGTAGTTTGGGTTGTTCTTCCCTAAGTGCATAACTTTGCCTTTGTCCAAATTAAATTTCATGTGCCAATTGGATACTTAGTCTCCCAATTTTTCAAGTTCCTCTTGCAATGTTTCTCAATCCTCTTGATCAAAGACGGTTGCTGCTTATCAAAGCTAACAATCTAATCTGTACATGTTCAGCACCATGCACGCCTTGTAGCACTATAGAAATGATAGGTAGTAATAGGCATTAGTTAAGCAGCTCTTCACAAACTCATTGCTGGCAGGTGAGCACTAAGCCGGCCTTGGCTCCTTCTGCCGCATTGTTTTGTAGATGGCGAGGGGAGAAATTGGGCTGTTTTTTTGGGGGAGAGAGGCCCATCCTCAAAGGTTTGCCCAAGGTCCCATAAGGGGTTGAAGTGGCCCTGCAGTGTTTTTATGAAATACTAGCACAAATCCAGCAGACATAGTGATTAGATCAGTGGTTCTCAATCTTTTTTGTACCGTGACACCTTTTCCATTGGTCAACTTGTGGTGACCCCCAATGATAAAATCAAATGCGTCTCTCTTCCTTTACCGGTAATGCATTGTCGCTGTAATCATTTGTTGAATTATTAATATATTATAGGCCTTTGCAATATGTTTTTATTTATAAAATTTACTTATTTAAACCACAATTAATCACAATAACAAGTAACAATATTTGATTTCAAAATTATGATGATTTTGTAGTCAAATCACTAATATGAAATAAAATTATTTTTTCTACCTTTGTTGTCTGTCCAATTTATTCTCTGATCATGCTGGTCCTGATCTGAGGCTTCTGCTTTCCTGTCTTCTCTTAGCTCTCTTTCTGTGGTCTATGGTCCATCTGCCATTTCTTATCTCTTCTTTTGTTTTCTTCACTTCTTTCCATCAGCCTATTTCCAGTCCCAATAACCCTTCCCAGTATCAGCTCCTTTCCAGTCCTCACTCTCAGTACCTTCCAATGTCAACTTGCATTCCCATGACTATCACTGGTGTCCATTCCCTTCCAGTCCCTTCTAGTACAAATACCATGGCAGCCCCTCTCAGATCCACACCCTTCCAGTTCCATTCTCCCATCCCCTCGTATCAGCCCATTTGTAGCCTTAGCCCCCAGTTTTCTTCCAGGGCCAGGAGCTCTATCCTCCCCTCCCCACAATCAGCCCATTCCCAGTCGAAGCCCCCCAATCAGCACACTTCCAGTGCTAGTCCCCCCTCAACCCCTTTACCAGTGCTAGCCTCCCCTAATCAGCCCAATACCAGTCCTACCCCCCCATCAGCCCATTACCAGTCCTACCCCCTCATCAGCCCATTTCCAGTCCTAACCTCCTCGATCAGCTCATTTCCAATGCTAGCCCCCCCATCAGTCCATTTCCAATGCTAGCCCCCCCATCAGTCCATTACCAGTCCTACCCCCCTATCAGCACATTAACAGTCCCAACCCCCCCCCCCTTGATCAGTCCATTCCCAGTCCTAGCCTTCCCTAATCAACCCATTACCAGTCCTAGCCCCCCCCATCTGCCCATTATAATCCTAACTCGCACTGTCTCTCCCCTCTGTCCAGCATTTATCTCCCGTCTGTCCAGTATGTCCCCCTGTCCATGTCTCAGCCCTCCCTCCCTCCATGTCAGCCCCCCTGTCCATGTCAGCCCCCCTCCCTCCTCCATGTCAGCCCCATTGCAGGTTCCCTGCCCCCTCCTCCCCTCTCCCTGTCAGCCTGCTACTGCCCTGTTCTTCTGCATCCGCGGCTCCCTGCCTCTTAAGGAACTGCGGCTGAGCCTGTGAAACAGTTGCAAAGCCTTTGACAGGCTCCGTGCAGCATTGTCCCGCCTCCAAAGGAAGTGGTAAACAACTTCCTTTGGAGGCGGGACAATGCTGCACAGAGCCCGTCAAGAGCCAGGAAGGGCTCCGCAACAGTTTTGCAGGCACAGCCGCAGTTCCCTAAGAGGTAGGGAGCCGCGGCTGCATTAGAAGGAAGGCGGTGAGTTTGCTGCTTCCGATAAGCGGACTCGGCAATGGCAGCAACTTGTGTGCTTTTTTTTTTTTTTTTTTAACGGTGGCGTGAGGCGACCCCCACTAAATCCTGTGGCGACCCCCGTGGGGGTTGCGACCCACAGGTTGAGAACTGCTGGATTAGATGGAGGGCGTCGACTTTTACATCTGTTCAAGAGTAGGCAGAAATGTTAGCATGTAAAGTACAGATGTACACACATGTTGTAAGTCAGGACTGTGCCCGTGCTGCACCCCAAATCCCCATGTAACACAGCTACTCTAAAGTTGTGTGCAAGTATTGTGCCTAATTGCACCACAATGCACTTTTAGACATAAAGTAATTTTATAAAAGTCCTTTTTTACGCAGAAAGAGTTCATAAAATTACTTATCCCCCAAGTCCCCCAAAAGATAAAACAAGACCTTATTACTGTTTCCCTTATATTCTTGTTCTGGTCTGATCAGGTCTGGTAACCCCATCAGTGTCAGTTGCTCAATTCATCAGTTTCACTCCCTAACACTGACAATTCAGGATCAATGGAGGTTCTTCATCCCAGCTTTCATTCACTAACGCTCACAGAATGGATGCTGCATGATTCTAACTTTCTAATAAAGTGGAAGAGGATCGTCAGGAAATCACAAAACTTTGAATAGATGAGTTTCCCTGTGTAGTGTACACAAGGAAGGCTTGACCCTGTTACCTGGTCTCTGAGAAATGTACAGCAATATTTTTTCCTTTGACTGGACTATCTCTTCAGTAGCTAGTGGTTACAGCAGTAGCCTGGTGGTCAAGAGACCAGGGTTTGATTCCAACTAGCACTCCTTGTGGCCTTTGGCAAGTCACTTAACCCTCCATTGCCTCATAAGAAAGGCCTTCCGATGTGCAGTACACATACTCTAATATTTGTCGGACAAATGCTCAGGAGAGAAGTTCAAACATTCCTCCTTTTGAATGACCCTTACGTCCCTTTTATTCATATATACGTTCTAAACTACTGATAAAATCATTAGCACTTGTCTGAATGACAATCCAAAACCAGTCCAGTAGCAATCCGAACATGAGTGAGGCCGTATGTGGCATAAATGTGATCCTCCAAATTCATTAATCACACGACATGCATGTTTCAAGCCGACTCCCCGCTCTGTATCAAGGGTGGCAATTGTTCATAACGGAATTAAGAAGCCGTGCCAGCAGCCCATTACAATCCCATTATGAACAACTGCCACACTTGATATAGAGCCAGGAGTTGGCTCGAAACATGCATGTCATGTGATTTGGAGGATCACATTTACACCACATACGGCCTCATATGCAACCATACAAGCTATTCAAAAAAGCCCTCCAAGAAACCATTTTGCCCACCCTCTATGTGGGCAAAACTGTAAGTGGCATTTTTGAAAGGGACTTAAGCTTGGGCTTTCCCCTTGAGAGCTAGCGTAAAGCATGTGGCTAAAAGTGACCTTTGAAAATAACTTGCCCTAGATGGATAAGATTGTGTTTCTTTAGCTGTGAAGGTTAGGCTCTTATGGCTCTTATGGAGTAAGATCTGGAGACTGTACATTTGCTGAATATACCACAAAGGTTTATTAAGAAAGCTCATCCCTGGGAAAATATTCACCCTGTCTCTCTGCCAGCTGCTGTTGGCACTGTGTTTGCCAGCCGTGCAAGGTGAGCAGTCGGGGTTGAGCTCTCTTTTGCCCTGTGGCGTATCCTTTCTGTTGAGGCTGCCAGAATGTTGCATCATAATGCATGTCCGCATTCCACTGTAGAACATTGCATTGGACCGCACTGTTGCAGGACAGGGAATGGCGAGGTTGCTGCTCTGAGTAGTGACGTGCACAGGAAATGAGGACAGCTCCTAGAATGGGCGGGGGAGAGGGGGTCTAATCCCTTATCTGCTCCTGACTCACACTACAGCACCCTGTGTCCCATTCTAATCATGACCCCGTCACTGACTCCCAATGTGATCTTGGAGAAGTCACTTTATCTTCCTGGTTTTCAGTTCCAATCCCAGCACTGCCACTGACTCGGTTCCTGTTTTTGTCACATACCACTATCCTTGGCTGGTCCTCTAGACTAGAGGATGCCTAAATGACATGTGCCCCCTCTCCTATCTCTGCATCCACTAGCGCAGACAAAGGACACTGAAGCCTTTATCCTCCAAGCCTCTCATTCCTAGAATTTTTCACAAACACTGAATTAACTGCAAGAATGACAAAGGACCCTCCTGTCCCCATTGTTATCATGCTTAAATTACATCCTGAGGCTGAGTCCAACTCTGACTAATGTTGCTTGATCAAGAATCTGTCCAGTACTTTCGGAAACGAGCACTGTGAGTTTCTATTTTGGCAGCATTCCAGCCAAGATATATCATCTTGATTCCTTCCTGCTGTCTATTAGGCAGCATGTGCTCCCCCGACCCCTCCCTGAGTCGTCAGTGGATGGATCCTGGGCTGTCTTCTCCCTTTGCAGTGTCTCAGTGAGCGGACCCAGCCTTTCTCCAAGATCCTAACAGATGGGTGATGCCATTCAATTGAGCCCAGGTCAGAGCAGTGTAAACAAAGCTAAAGGGCTTTTGCGAGGCTGCACTGATCATGGGTGGGAATCTGCACACCAGCAGCGTTTTGTGAGACCATCTCAGTTCCAGAGGGCATGTTTTTTTCAACAATTAATTATCTTTACTTCACATATTTTGCTGCATTGATACCTCTTTTTTCCCCCTTTAGAAAACCATATTTAGTTTTCTTGTGTTTCTGTTGAATTTTTTTTTTTGCACGTCAGTGGTCTGCACTGGTGTCAATGTATCGAGCTGTGCCAGACTCACTTGAACTCACATATGGAAAGGCGGGTAATTAAATCTCAGATCTGAATCCAAATCCTCATTCTAGGTGAATTTTGCTTAAGCAATAGCACATATTGGGGAAGGTCCATCTGTTGCATCTGTCTGCGTATGTGTACAGCTTACACAAAACAAGGAAGCAAAAGGTCGACGGGAGTCCTGGGTACTGCAGGCACGAAGAGAGTGGCCGAGAAGTGAAGGGGGAGGAGAAAAGAGAAGGCAGCACATGCATGGGCGGAAAGGAAAGAGGGAGAGTGCAAGAGGGAGGGGGGACAAGAGTGGGGTGCAGGAGGACAGGGAAAATTCATGCATACACACCCTCCATGACACACACATACTCACACAGCCCCAGACACCTGCATACATGCACAGACAGAGCCCCTGACGTGCACACGTATTTTAATGTAAACCGCTTCAATTTTGTAAAGTGGTGTATCAAATTTTAGAATAAACATAAACATTCATGGACACAGAGGCTCAAAGACACACATGCACACACACGAATAGCCCCCTCAATACACACACATACAGAGCCCCCAAAAACTACACATGCGCATATACTGTACACACAGGAACACATGTATGCACACACACATGCATACACAGAGTCCTGACATATACATTCACAGCCCTCTGACACACACACACACACACATATACCCAACATATACACACAGGAACACACACACATGCATACACGGAGTCCTGAAATATACATTCACAGCCCTCTTACACACACACACACACATATACCCAACATATTGCAAATATACAAACACCCTGTCCCCTGCATTTGGAGAAATTGCCCTCCCCAACACACAGATACATACATGCACGCATGCACGCAACCCCATCAATACACATTCGCACACACCGACATACTGCAAACACACAAACATTTCCCCAACTTTTGGAGAAATTGCCCCCTCTGACGCACAAACACACGCACGCACACACACACACATTCCAGTAAAGAGATCCCTTCCTGCCTAGATTTGCACAGTGTGTGGCTGAGGATGGCCATCTCTCCTATGGCATACTAGTGCTATACAAATGATAAACACTAGGATATAGTAAGACCCGCCCTGTGAAGGAGCAGAACACTGAGCATCCCATGCCACATACTCTGTATGTCCGCAGCTCATGAACTGTTCCCCTGAGAACATTTGTAGTGGGTGGGACCAAGCTGGAGGGTAGGGATACGGCCTATCCACATACCTAAAGATCGGTCCTGCATCTCATCGCCTGCTTTGGATTCAGGGCCGGCTAGAGATGTGTCTCAGCCACAGAGTATAAGGACACTCGTGTGCAACCTGCTGTTGGAGCACAGGGAATTGATGTGCTTGGTGCATAGTGCGGGCACAAAGGGCAGAAGTGGATAGCAGCCCTTGACAATGCCCTCTGTGGGCTACTGAGCACCATTCCAACTAAGATTCTCCCCCCCTTATGGTTGTAGGGTGCAGTATTCAGAATATCCTCAACTACGAGCATACCACGTGCTATGAGGTGAGACCACACCGCAGCATGGCAGGTAGACACAATGCTTGGCCACCACTGCTCACATTCCTCCTGTCTCATGGTACCTTTACTTATAGCATAGCGGGGGACGATGTCGCTACATCAGACCTAAGTACAGAGGAAGTGTCATCCACATGTGGGAATAGAGATACCTACTGCTACTTGGGGCTCCAGCAGTGTCCAGCTCTCCATGTCCCCTCAGACACTCCTCATCCACAGTGTCCAGCACCTGCTGCTCAAGTTCAGTCAGGGCCTTTGGCTGACCATGAGGACTTGGCTCACTAGTCTCTAGCTTTGGTTTTCTCCTGGCCTCACATAATTTTTTTGAGATGCTCAGTGTTTCTGTTTTGATGATAAATGACATTGACCTTCTGGCATATGCTAGGCCATAACTTTTGCTTCTGCTAATCCCTGACCTTCATTCCATGATGGCTTAATAGAATTTGTTGGTGTTTTAGCAACTCTTAAACCAGCAACTCTACCTCTGCTGGGCAGAAGTTCTCCTTTTGAGTGAGCTCCCTTTTGGGCAGCATGTTATTGCACAAGCACCTCTAATTGCACTGTTTCTAAAATGGGCAGCTACTCGTGTGAGTAGCAACTTTATACACTGTGGCAGGGATGCCCTGTCTTAGTCTCTAGGGAGGTAGTAAACCCCGCAGCCCCCAGCCCCAAGCGCATATCAGAGTTAGGGATACTCATGCAGAGAGGAAGAGGAACCCAAGGTAAGCTATAGGAGAAGGAGCTGGGGAGGATACAGGGTGGGCTTTAGAAATCTCCCTGCACAAAGAAACTGGGATCTAGGTCTCAGCGGACTGGTGGTTTCCCAGCAGACGTAACTCCACAGCAAGATGAAAAGTATATGAGGCTGCTGACAAACATCAGTAGGGTTCCCACCTGGAGTCAGTCCTCCTGTGTCTGATAAGATAGAGCATCAAGACGCTGGACCATCAAACATGTGAGTGAACTTGCTTGACTTTTTGTTTAAGGTGGACTGCCTAAAAGCCTAGGGGAGGAATCATAAAGAAAGGCACGGAGAATAAAATGAAGAATATTATAATGTCTTTGTGTCATTCCATGGTGTGGCTACACCTTGAATATTGTGTGCAATTCTGGTCACTGAATCTTAAAAAGGAAAAGGTACAGAGAAGAGCCACCAAAATGGTAAAGAGGATGGAAGGGTACCCCTATGAGGAGAGGCTAAAAAGGTTAGGACTCTTCAACCAAGTTCTATTACCTTGTTCATTGTAAACACGGTTTCAGCTAATGAGATGTGTAAGCTGTTATATGTAAACCGCGCTGATGCCGAATAGCGCGGTATAAAAGAGACTGTAAATAAATAAACCTGGAAAAGAGACAGTTGAGGGGAGATATGATAGAGGGCTCTAGACTAATGAATGCAGTGGAACGGGTAAATGTAAATCGATTCTTTATGGCAGGACTACAAAAAGGGACTGCTACAATTGGAAGTAGATCTTCACTTGTGAGTATAATCTGGAATAAACTCTAAATCTTGCGGTAAAAGGGACTTCGTGGGGTTAAAGCTGATAAATCTGTGTATTTTAGAATTCAGTGTTTTTGCTGAGTCAGTCAGGTCTTAGTACCACCGGTGAGCTTTGTATTTAAGTCAAAGCAGAGTATAGCTTAACACAGAATATAAACTAAGAGTAAATAGGCTTTGAAATAAAAATTTTTCTAGAGAGCTTTTCATTTAAATCAAATCAGAGTATAGCTTAACCTAGAAAGTAAAACAGAGTAAATAGTTACTGAAATAAATTTGTTTCTAGAGAGCTATTTTTTTTAAAAACTAAAAATCAAATCAGAATATGGTAAGACTTGCCGTAGAAGCACAGGACATGGCACTGTGTAGCAGCCAGCTTTTATGAATATCGTTTTTATTGTAATCTTCAGGAAACAATACAAACAACAGTGTCCTTATCTAGTCACAACTTGCTAATAATTAACATTGTTTTCAGTGAACAACTAATGTCATCAGTTAATACATCGCTCAACTTGCAACATTTGAATCACAACTCGGCTCCACACCTAGAGAGCCTACATGTCAACTGCTTAAGTGGCCTTATTGCACGGTGACCGTTAATATATCCCTCTGTCTCTTCCTCCATACATCCTCTAAACCCTCTCCCCCCCCCCCCACTCTTCCACTCTTCCACTCACCCCAACCACCTTCACCTCCCCCTCCCTCTCCTCCCTTCCCTCCCTCTTATCCTCTATCGCCTTATCCACTTTGCTCTGCCTCCTTTCCTTCTTTCCTTCTCCTATTCCCCTTCGGTTTAAACTTCAGCCACTCGGACCTATCTTATAGATCAATCCTTGTCGCAATTCAATAATATCCTCTTAAAGTTCTTCCAACCTTTCCTCAGGAGACTCTTCCACTGCCGTCTCTTTGTAGCTTGGGTCTTGACTCTGGAACGGGGTCTACACTCGTTTGAATCTTTCTAAAGCCCTGCCCCCTAATAATCGCGCCGTACGGTGCTCCATGTTCCTCAGTTCCCCCATTGTCTTTTCCCATCCTCTTATTGTGGGTGCAACATCTGTTATCCACTGTCTTAGAATGCACTGTTTTACTACTAAGAAGCCTTTTTCACACAGCTTTCGCTCGCCACGTATCATGGGTGTCTCTGCCTCGTATGAGCCAAACAGACACCACTCTGGGGAAATCGTTATCTGACATACTAGCTATTTACTTAAATTTTTACCTACATCCCTCCAAAAACCCTGAATGTGGGGACAGAACTAAACGTGGTGGGCTAGAGTACCTTTTTATTTTCTGCAGAGCTTACACACATCTATCGTGATCAATCCAGCCTTGGCAGCCCAAACATTATGGACGTATGCGCACCACAAAAACTTATACTGTATTTCCTGCATTTGTGTTGATTGTGAAATGTCTTTTATTGCCTTGAAGGCTCTCTGTAATCTCTCCACTGATCCTTCAGGGATATTATCTTTTTGGCATTTCCTCGCTAACGATTCCAACCACCCTTCTTCTCTGCCTCCTGGGTGCAATTCCCTCCATAGCCCCCCTAGCTTGAATTTCCCTTCTAGGGCTCTAAACAAATCTAGCATTCCTCTTGATGCTAACAGCGTGTTATTCCATCTTTTTAAACTATTCACATAATGTCTTGCCTGGAAATAGAAATACTGATCCCGGGGTCCTAATTGATACCTATCTCGCAGAGAAAGAAACGAGTCCACTTCCGCTAGCGCTTCCATTCTCAAGTGACCAAGATACTTCACTCTGCTCTTGTCCCAATTCATGGCAAACTGGGTTTGCATCCCCGGCCTGAAATCCACATTTTCTGTTAATGGGAGACAATCCGACCTATTCCACTGTGTGTTCCTATAACGATATAAATTCTTCCAGGTCTGTCTGAGCGCCTGTCAATACCCCAATTTTTTACATGCTATTGGTAACTCGCCTTGAGTTCTATGTAACACAGACAGCCGGTGCTGCGGTTCTGCCATTTCATCCATTATTCCTATTGGCATGGTTTCTACTCTCCCCTCTATCATATTGCTTAACGATCTCGTCTGGCATAGTAAGTTGTAAGCTCGCAGTGACAGCAGACCCGCTCCCCCCTCCTCTATGGGTTGCATCATTGCCTCGAGCGCTATACGCGCCTTGCGTCCTTGCCTGAGGAATCTAGACAAATGCCCCTGCAACATCCGAATATCTCTTCTCGATACCCACACTGATAAATGTTGTAAAATGTACATCCACCTTGGGAATTCCACCATATTAAAAAGCGCTATTCGGCCCTTCAATGAAATTGGTGACACACGGGGGCAAGATGGCGGCAGGGTGTGTCTGCGGTTGAGACACTGCACATACCTCTCCTGCACAGCAGTTTCGGCGTACCTTGGAGGTGATGGGACGGTGTAAGCGTAAGCAGGTCAGCCTACCCTTGGGCTCGGCCTCCAGTAACATCTCCGGGCAGCTGACTTTGGCGGTGTGTGGATTTTCCTCAACTGCAGTCGGAGTGACGTTTTCAACAGTGTCCAACGGAGTCTCCGGGTGAGGTTTCGCTGGCTCTGAGTGCTTCAGGGATTTGGTTATCCCCTGAACAGCGTCCTCCCCTGCCTCAACCTGGAGGTAGATTGCCGGCTATCGGAGGGCTCCCTCCTGGTTTACCAATGAGTTCGCCGGTAAGAGGGAGTGAAGAGGGCTCTGGAGAGGCGATGGATGCCTTTTCCCCTTCTTTTCTGGCTGCATTGGCCGGTGGAAGCCAAGGACAATCGGCACCTCGTGTTGGAGGTGAATCAGCTGTGAGTGTGGGACTTGGCTCGACTCTAGGCCTGGGAGGCTTGATCAAACCTGCTGTAGTAAGTTTGGATGCACTGTGAGATGCGCTGGCAACGATGAATGCTTCTCTACAGACTGTTGTAGGTTCTGTAAATGCTGATATGGGTTCCTTAAGAAATATTGTTTCTGAGGCCAAAAGAATCCAGGAGGAACAGGCTGGGCATCTGTCCAGTGTTGATGCGGAGATGGAGCAACTTCGAGGATTATGTGTAGCCCAAATTAAGGACAAATCTTTGCTATCTAGGAAGGCTGAATTTTTGGAGTATCAAGTTCGTAGAAATAATTTGAGATTGTTGAATTTTCCTAAATCTCCTCTTATGTCTGCTTTAGAGATGGCTCCCAAATATTTCCAGGAGGTGCTTAAACCTCCTGGAGATAATTTGCCTCCCATCGTGAGAGCACAGTATTTGTCTTTGGGCCCTAGCCCTCGTGGCTCCGTTTCTGCGAATCCGCTCCAGGGTACTGGCGACCTTACTGAGTTCTTGAAAGATTCTCTGGAGGTGGTGACTGGCCAGACAACTTTACTAGTGACCCTGGCCCTTGAGTCGGATAAGTCTTTGGTTCTTCGGGCTTTCTTTAGGAATTTCAATGTACCTTTTCTAGGCTCTAAAGTTTATATGTTTCTTGACCTTTCTAGGGTTACCCAATTGGGGAGGAAGGAATTCCTGGGTCTTAGATCTAGGGTCCTTTCCCTGGGGGGAAGTTTTGTTTTACGGTTTTCTTCTCAATGTATAATTACTTATAAAGAAAAAGGTTTTATTTTTTTTGAGCCAAGTCAGTTATTGGAGTTCCTGGCAGCTAGGGAAGATATTGTCGTGAATACCGCATCTAACATGGCTGACGTGTAAGTCTCGTTCCTGCCTTTAATTTTTCTTATTTCCTTAAATGTATTTTCCTAGAGCCCCCAGTGATTTCCTAAACTCGATGGTCTAAATATGATGATAACTTTATTTCCTTGTCTAATTCTTTTAATTGTTGCCTATTGGATGTATCATCTTGTGTTTGTCATTCTTCTGTTACTTGAAAAAAAACCCAAAAGAAATTGGTAGTTCCCGCCATTTCTTCAAATGCGCTATCGTCTTTACCATCATCAACTTAATGTTCGCATTATATAGCTGGGCTATCCATTCTGGGATTTGGATACCTAAATATCGAATCTGTCCGTCTGCCCATACTAACGGGAAGTCGCCCCTCCATGTTTGCCGAACTCTTCCACCAACATCTAACCCCAAAAACTTAGTTGTATTTATTTTCAGTCCAGAGAAAGTTCCAAATTGCTCCATTCGTTGCAGTGCCAACTCCAGGGATTTCTGGGGGTTAGTCAAACACAGCAACATATCATCCGCAAAGGCACTAACTTTTATCCCCCCTCTTTCCACTCTATCCCCGTCACTCCCTCTAAGTGCAAGAGCGTTAGTAAGAGCGGCTCCAACTGGAGCACAAATAGCAGGGGCGAGAGGGGGCACCCTTGCCTAGTTCCCCTTTTTAATGTGAATGGGGCTGAATTTTCTCCCCCTACCGCTATGTACGCCAGTAGATCGGTGTATAAAGCTCGCACCCATCCCACAAACTCTCCTTTAAAACCGAATCTCCGCAATACTTCAAACATATATTCCCTTGATACTCTATTGAAAGCCTTTTCGGCATCCAGGCTCGCTAGCAGCAAAGGAGTGCCATGTTGTATATATCTCTCAATTCCCAGTAACACTTTACTTTTATTCAGGGCAGCTGCTCTACCTTTTATAAATCCCGCCTGGTGCCGTCCTATGATTCTTGAGAGGAAAGACTGCATCCTCTCTGCCAGTATTGACGCTAGGACCTTCATATAATTAATTAAAGAAATTGGCCTATAAGAAGCAGGGTCTTCCGGATCTTTACCTAATTTATGAATTGGTGAAATGGAGGCTGTCCTCATGTCTCTAGGAAAGCTCTTGGTGTCTAGTACCTCCGCATATAATGCCACTAGAGTAGGGGCCACCTGCATCTCTAACATCTTGTAGAACTTTGTTCCATAACCATCAGGTCCGGGGTCTTATGGGGCTTCCCTGCCCTAATAATCTTTTGAATTTCCCCCCCAGAAATGGGCTTATTCATTTCTATCAGTTCTTGCTGAGTCAATTGTGGAAGCTGAATCTTACTTAGAAAGATCTTTTCCTGATCTCTATCCTCCTCCTCTGGAGTATATAGTATATTATAGAATTGTCGGAAAACCTCAGTTATTCTCTTTGGCTCCGTCTGTTTAACACCCTTCCCATCACGTATGACGGCTACTAGTTTTGTCCCACTCCAATCCTTCACCAGCCTAGCAAGTAATTTGCCGGTGCGGTTCCCAAAGCGATAGAACTGGTGTCTATAGTACTGCATATCATATATCGCATGCTCTTGAAGCCGGTTATTTAATTTCCTTTGAACCTCTAGGTAGGCTTGCATCTTTTCATTAGATGTTCGTATCAAAGCTTCTCTTTTCAAAGTTTGGAGCTCTTGCGTTAACTATATTATATCGCCATTGATTTTTCTTTTTTCTTTTGTTACATACGCAATAACATGCCCCCCCCCCTCATCACTGCTTTCCCAGCTTCCCATAGCACAGCCACTGATGTAGTACTTTCCTCATTAAATTCTATATATTCCTCCCACTTCTGCTTTAGATATTCTTGAAATTCTTTACGTTTCCACATGTGCCTAGGGAAGGACCATTTATGTCCTGCTACCCCTCTCCCTTTCCAATCCATTCTTACCATTGCATGGTCTGAGATTAGAATAGGTCCAATCTCTGCATTTAACACCTTCCCGAAATCTGTTTTTGATACCAGTATATAATCGATTCTGGACCATGTTTGATGAGCTCTAGACAGATGTCTGTAATCTCTTTCCCCTTCATGCAGTGTTCTCCAAACATCTATCAGACCTCCCATTTGGCATAATTTACCCCTCTTTTATTCCATCCCCCCCCCACCTCCTCGCCTTGTGGACTTATCCAGTTCAGGGTCATGCGGACAATTGAAGTCTCCAGCTAATACTATCGGGACTTTTGGTGCCCTCCCAATTTTCTGCAATAGGGATGTAAAGAAAGCGTGGTCATAGACATTTGGTGCATAAATGTTACCTATGAAGATTTCTTCCCCATTTAATAGTGCATGGACCAGTATGAATCTACCCAGGGGATAAGTCTCCTCACCTAGTATTTCTACTTGAATCCCTTTCCTAATTAAAATTGCTACCCCCCTTCTTCCGCCCTCCCGCTGCAGCAGCGTATACTTGGCTCACCCAGTCTCTCTTGAGCTTAGCGTGTTCTTTGTCACTTACATGGGTCTCTTGTAGGAGAGCCACGTGGGCTTTTCCTTTCTTGAGCGCTTGCAAAACTCTAGTGCGCTTCATGGGAATACTTATGTCCCCGACGTTCCAAGTGATGAAACTTAGTTCAGGCCCCATTCTGGCTTTTTGTTTGGAGCACCATCATAGTCAGAGTATTTACCTTTTTATTTCCTCTTACCAGGAGCTGCCCAGCCTCAACCCCCAGCTCAATCCTGTATGCCCATTCACCTCCCACTATTTTAAACTTCAGCATTCGGATCCCCTGCCCCAAAAGCTCTCTCTCAACTTGTCTTACTACCCTCTTTTCCATCCTCTTTTCCACCCTCCTCCCGGCCCCTTCTGCTTTCCCCACGCGTGTTCTTTCCTTCTCCCCCCTTCCCTCCCCCCGCCCTCATAAAATATTCTCATTCTCTTCCCTCAGCGTCTCTTGGCTGAGGAAGCAGTCCCCAAAACGGGCTCTGCAGGGCTGCCTTGACCTCAACATTTTTATTTCTTGCCCCTCCTACGTTTCATGCCTTATATAGCAATTGCCTCCCGTTCTCCTTCTTTTCAGTACCTTTTCAACAAAGAAGTAACATTAGTACCTATTAAACCAGTATACATTAAAAATATGACTCACTTCTATTGCTTTATACTACTGTCTCCTACAGTGAACAATATTAGCATTCAGTTCTTTCATGTTCTCCAATCGCGTGTCTCCGGTAGTCCAATACATCCATCCAGTCATTATTGTGGCATAGGGCTCCCCTCTTGCGGGCTCTTCTCCAAGTCTGCCATAAATTTCTTTGCCGCCTCCAGCGAGGTAAACACTTGATTTTGACCCGCATGTAACACTCGTAGGACTGCCGGAAATGCCAATGTAAAGTGCATCTTCTTTTGAAACAAAGCCGCACAAATAGGCGTAAATTCTTTTCTCTTTGCTGCAACTACTGATGAGTAATCCTGAAAGAGCAAAGGTTTGTGGTTTTCAAGGACCAAGTCCTGTTTCTTTTGGTAAGCTTGAAGCAGTTGTAACTTATGTTGAAAATTGAACACTCTTGCTATTACCACTCTCAGGTGTTGTCGTAACTCCATTTTGGGGCCCACCTGGTGTGCTCGTTCAATTTTAATGTCTCCTACCAAGGCTTCGAGACCAAGTTCTTGAGGTAACCACTTCTCTATAAGTGTCATTAACATTGTGTCCGTTTTTGACTCCGGGACTCCCACGATTCGTATATTGTTTCTTCTTGATCTATTTTCTAGATCTACTTTTTCTATCAAGGCTTCCAGTTTTCGGCATTGCAATTCAGTTTCTCGGGCCTGCCTTCCTTCTTCGTCTTCGATTGCCGCCACCCCATGCTCTAACTCATCCACTCTATGGCCAAATTCTGTTAGCGACTCTCCCATAGTGTCCAGCTTCTTCAGGATTAAATCAAATTTAGGGTCCAGGAGTTTCACTACCTCCCGTGCCAGCTCCTCTGATGCCGAATCCGCGCTCTCCCCTCTGGGTGAGGCTGGCTGTGACAGCGTGACTGTAGATGCTGCTGAGGCCCTGGATTTCTGAGGCTTCTCTCGATCTCTCCTTGCTGGCAGAGGCATTTTTCTTTCTTCTCTCGCCGCCGATAGAGTCCTCTCAGCCTCCCTTCGCTATTTAATCTCTTTGTGATGCTATTTCTTGGGGCAATGATTAATAGTTTTTGAATAATAGCGAGACAGTCCTGGAGCGAGCCGAGAAGCCCTCTCACTCGCTCATGCATCACGTGGGACTCCAGCAGCCAACTTTTAATAAATCTTATCTTCTTTCCCTCCCTCTCTCCCTGACTCCCTCCCACCCCTGGGATAATTGTAGATTTATAGGTGCTTAAATCTCTTAAAGGGAAGGAGGAGCCCATATTCAATCTCAGGTGCAGTTGTTTATCCTTATCAGGCATACATTAAGGACCTGAGATTAATTAATCTTGAGATGAACAAAGTCCATTAAAAGTATTAGGTATAGTTTTATTAGTATAAGTATCCCCAGCAAACCTAAGTAAGTAAACAACGTAAATACCTAAACACAACCTTAAAAGTAAGATGCAGACAGCAGTACAGTAGCGAGATGGGGGCTTTCCAGTCTTTTTCCTTGAGTGTCATATGTATGATTTTCTCCCAGTTGGTGAGGGAT
The DNA here is from genome assembly GCA_033557465.1 of Ichthyophis bannanicus. NCBI lineage: Eukaryota > Metazoa > Chordata > Amphibia > Gymnophiona > Ichthyophiidae > Ichthyophis > Ichthyophis bannanicus. The sequence continues at coordinate 1,023,802,182 of CM066034.1, read as the reverse complement.
CTTATGTGTGAACTAAGTGTAAGGAGCACTTTGCTCTCAGGGAATGAGTCCGATCTCTGGAGGCTAGAGTAGCAGTCTTGGAGGACATAAGGAAGACAAAGAGGTACATAGACAAGACCTACAGGGATATAGTACTGAAGTCCCACCTCCAGTCTGGCAGCATCCCTGTTGCCATGGAGGAGAGAGGTCACGTGACAGGAGAGCATCACCCTGGTGTGGCAGGAAGCAATCCTGTAGCTAGGACCTGTCCTCCAGGTGATGTAAAACCCTCTTGCACAAAGGAGGTTTCTCCAGGGCCATGTGTCCATGAGGGAAGGGTTAGGACAGCCATTATAGTTAGTGATTCGATCATTAGGCATGTAGATAGCTGGGTGGCTGGTGGACACTAGGATCACCTGGTAACATGCCTGCCTGATGCAAAGGTAACAGACATCACATGCCATCTAGACAAGGTCTTAGATAGTGCTGGGGAGGAGTCTGATGTCTTGGTACATGCTGGTACCATGACACAGGAAAGTGTGGTAGGGAGGTTCTGGAGGCCAAATTTAGGCTTTTATGTAGGAAGTTGAAATCCAGAGCTTCCAGGGTAGCATTCTCTGAAATTCTTCCCATTCCACGCGCAGGACCCAAAAAGCAGGCAGAGCTCCGGAGTCTCAATGCGTGGATGAGAAGATGATGCAAGGAAGATGGTTTTGGATTTGTTAGGAACTGAGCAACATTCTGGGGAAAGGAGGGGCTCTTCTGAAGGGATGGACTCCACCTTAACTGGGATGGAACCAGGCTGCTGGATTTAACCGTTAAAAAGGAGATAGAGCAGCTTTTAAACTACATAATAGGGGAAAGCCGACAGTCTCCCAAGAGCGCATGGTTCGGAATGATGTATCTTTGAAGGATACTAGCAAAATATTGAAGTTAGGGCATATCAGCAGATAGGTTCCAATAAAGCCAGAAGTAATCCAAATGCCCTTAAGTACAGAGCAGACAGAGCTTAAAGATTGCAAATTACCCCTGCCTACCAATAGCAAGATTAATATGAATAAAATACAGCCTCTAAAATCTTGTATGCAAATGCTAGAAGTCTAAAAAATTAAGATGGGAGAATTAGAATACGAGAATATAGCACTAAGTGAGAGGTTAGATATGATTGGTATATCAGAGACATGGTGGAAGGAGGACAACCAGTAGGACACTGTGATACCTGGGTACAAACTACAGTGGTGTGCAAAAGTCTGGAATCACTTGTGAGTTTTGCGTTTTTTGTACTTTCTAACATTTTTTTTTTAAATTTTGCGTTAGCCCAGCATATTCATCTTTCTACCACGTTAAAAGGGATACATTTGGCTATTAGAGTTGACTTTTTTGCATACCTTGCTTCCAATTTAAATACTTTATAGACACTGGGAGATAGCTACTGCAATTTTTGTGGATGCTGAGTCAAAACTGGATCGAGATTATCCAATATGCACACGTTATTACTGACCAATCAGGAGGCTGGTTTCACTAACCAATCACAATGCAGATATCTAGCCAACAGTGCAGCTATAAAAACGCATGGAATTTTTGAATTTCATACGCTTTCTGGATCGACCATGAAGATGACTCGGACCCTAACGTTGGAGGAGCGTGTTCATGTGTCCTTTGAGTGAGGAAGGATTTTCAAGCCGTCAGATAGCCAGGAAAGTTGGCTGCAGTCAGAGCGCTGTTGTTAAGATTGTACAGAAGAAGAAAGAAACGGGTTCAGTGGTGGACAAGCCTCGTTCAGGTCGTCCATGTGCATCAACATCATGCCAGGACTGCGCACTACAACGCATTTCACTGACTAATTGCAAGTTGACCTCTCCTCAGCTACTTCGAGAATGATCAGACAAGAGTGAGGTCAGTGTCAGCTCATTAACAGTTCATCGCCGGTGCCTGCAGTTTGGTCTCTGGGGCTGCAAAGCACAGAATAAGCCACTGATGACTGACATACAAAGGCGCAACCGGATCGTGTGGGCAAGAAAGCACTCAACCTGGTCGACTGAAATGTGGAAAAAGGTGCTATTCAGCGATGAAAGCACCTTCTGCCTGTTTGGTAACCAGGCCCACACCTATGTGAGGAGATTTTCTGGAGAGGAATTCAAGCCTGAGTGTCTCAGCCTCACTGTGAAGCAACCTTTGAAGGTCATGGTCTGGGGCTGCATAGCTACCAGTGGCGTTGGACGTCTTCACATCGTCGATGGAATGATCAACGGGGCCAAGTACATCACCATACTGCAAAAGTGCATGGTGCCATCAGCACACCAGCTGTTTCCTGGCCAGTTTCTGTTCCAAGATGACAATGCACCCTGCCATCACTCCAGACAGGTGATCAGCTGGAAGCATCAGAACAACATCAAGTCAATGGACTGGTCTGCCCAGTCTCCAGATCTGAATCCAAACTGCAAACTGCAAACTACAACTGTAGTGAACCACTTCGGAATAAAGCTGGATTACGACTGAGCAAACAAAAGGTAATAATGAACTTGCAAGAAACTGAAATTTGACAGGAACGTTCATGTCGCAACCACCGTGTTTGAGCGAGCGAACGAGGCGAGGCGAGGCGAACAGGAAAGAACATGCGCCAGCGCGAGTACTGGATTTAGCCCCCCGCCTCCCAATTGTCCTGTTAATGTATAAAATGAATACAAAACACTCTAAAATATCATGAGGGAGTGTTTCTAGTTAGTTAACCATTACAACCTCTATTTTGGGCCAAGAAAATAAACTGCAGTCGGCTAAAAAGAAATTATGTGAACATTCCTTATATGGGTAAGAAATCTAATTTTGCAAGAAAACGTGACGTGATGGAACATTTTGGCTATTTTTCCTGGATTCAGCACCCCAAAATCTATAGGAATCAGTTGCAAAACTGGAGGCAGATTTTTGGTAGTGTACCTGTGTTATCCTTTGATTTGTGATACATCTTGCCCCATTTATTGAGGTCTAATGTATAATCCTTCTCTTCTTTGTATTCCTATTGCTAATATTTCTATGTTAAATTTAGGATGATTGGATATGATTTCCATATACAAGTGTTTCTTGTATTGTTTGTTAAAATCGCATTTAAAAAAAAAAACATGGAAGGTAGTGCAAAAAACTGCCAGCATGGTTTAAAGATGAGGTCAGAAAGCCTGCTGTTGCCTAAAAAGCATCTTTCTGGAAATGGAAAAGGAGCCAAATGACGAAAACTGGAAACAACATAGGCACTGGCGAGTTACATGCAAGGCATTGATAAAGCAGGCAAAGAGAGAATTTGAGAAGAAACTTGCTGTGGAAGCAAAAACGTATAATAAAGACTTTTTCAAGTACATTCGTAGCAAAAAACCCATGAGTCGGTTGGGCCATTAGATGATAGATGGGTAAAAGTGGCACTAAGAGGGGACAAGGCCATAGTGGAGAGAATGAGTAACTTCTTTGCTTTGGTCTTTACTGAGGAAGATGTAGGGATGTTACCAATCACTGAAATGTATTTAAAGGTGATGCCTTAGAAGAATTGAAAGAAATATCGATACACTGGGAAGATGTATTACAACTATTTGATAAACTGAAGAGCAGCAAATCACCTGGACTGGAAGGTACACATCCAAGGGTGTTGAAAGAATTGGAATATTAGATTTCAGACCTTCTATTAGTAATCTGTGAACTATCATTAAAATCATAAGAACATAAGATATGCCATACTGGGTCAGACCAAGGTCCATCAAGCCCAGTATCCTGTTTCCATCAGAGGCCAATCTAGGCCACAAGTACCTACTATAGCAGTTCCTCCAAAAGACACAGGTTCCACGATGCTTGTACTGGGGCAAGCAGTGGATATCCTGGGTCCCCTTTAATAATAGTTTATGGACCTTTCCTCCAGGAACTTGTCCAAACCTTTTTTAAGCCTGGCTACACTAACAGCTTTTACTACATCCTCCGGTAATGAATTCCAGAATTTGATTACACGTTGAGTGGAAAAATATTTTCTCTTAATAGTCTTAAATAGGTTACCCTGTAGCTTCATTGCATGTCCCTAAGTCTTTCTATATTTTGATGGTGTAAACAATCTATCTACGTTTACCTGTTCCACTCCATTCATTAATTTGTAGACCTCAATCATATCTCCCCTCAGCCGTCTCTTTTCCAGGTTGAAGAGCCTTAAACGTTTTAGCCTCTCTTCTTAGGGGTATCCTTCCATCCCCTTTACCATTTTGGTGGCTCTTCTCTGTACCCTGCCAGTAGTTAAACTACCGATAGTTTAGCTCTCAGCATCACTGATGCACGCAAGCCCTCACAGCACGACAAGCTGCAAACCAAGTTGGACAGGTCTCAGCTGAGGTGCCAGACGAAGACAAACCACCCATCTGGGCAGCAGCAGAATGGGATAGTGTTGACGGCGGATGATCACATTTCTGTGACAACGGCAACAACACCAAACTTAAACTGCGCGGAAGGAAGGCCCGGCAATCTACTTCTGTATCTTGCCATGAAAACCCAATGGATAGTTACAACAAAACAAATTGTGCTATGGTGCTGGAAGATGAGACTCCCAGGTCGGAAGGCACTCAACTAGCTACTGGGGAAGAGCTGAAGACTTTTCAGAGTAAAGCCAGCATTTATGATGTGGTTGGATCAAAGCCCTCGGGAAGTCTGACTGCTGATGTAGCTGCGCATGAAATGAGAGTCAGAAGCTGTAAAGATGTCTTACACATTGGAACATGGAACGTACGAAGCATGAACCAAGGGAAGTTGGAGGTGGTCAAGAATGAAATGGAACGTGTACAACTTGATCTGTTGGGTGTCAGCGAACTGAAATGGACTGGCATCGGGCACTTTGCATCAGATGATCACATGGTCTACTATGCTGGAAATGAAAGACAAAGAAGAAATGGTGTTGCATTTATAATAAAGAAGAAACTTGCAAGAACTGTAATGAAATACAATGCAGTCAGCGAACGCTTAATCTCTATTCGTCTACGAGGATTGCCTATCAACACAACTATAATTCAAGTATATGCCCCAACAACAGCTGCAGAAGAGAATGAAATTGAAGAGTTCTATGAACAAGTACAAGCTGAAATTGACAGAACATGCAAACAGGATATCCTGATAGTCATGGGTGACTGGAATGCAAAAGTTGGCAACAAAGAAGAAGGCAAAGTAGTTGGAAAATATGGACTTGGCAACAGAAATGAAGCTGGAGAAAGATTGATAGAATTCTGCAAGACCAATGATCTATTCATCTCAAACACCTTCTTCCAGCAACACAAGCGACGACTGTACACATGGACTTCACCCAATGGATTGTATAAAAATCAAATTGACTACATCTGTGGAAGTCAACGATGGAAAAGCTCTGTAACATCAACAAAGACAAAACCTGGAGCTGACTGTGGTACAGATCATCAACTACTAGTATGCAAACTCAAGCTAAAGTTGAAAAAGAGCAAACCACTCATGAACGCACCAAAATATGACCTTGAGAATATACCACTGGAATTTAAAGACTGCCTGCAAAATCGATTTGCTGCTTTAGATACAAATGACAGAGCTCCGGAAGAGTTATGGAATGACATCAAGAAGGTTGTGCTGGAAGAAAGCGAGAAGTCTCTACAAAAGGTGAAAAAGCAAAAACGGCCAAAATGGATGACGGAAGAAACGCTGAAAATTGCCCAGAAACGCAGAGAAGCTAAAGCCAAAGGAGAAAGAAAGACAATCGCAGAACTCAACAGAGATTTCCAACGTGCAGCAAGACAGGACAAGGAAAAGTACTACAATGACACTTGCAAGGAAATAGAAGCAGAAACTATTAGAGGAAGAACAAGATCGGCTTTCCTAAAGCTGCGAGAGTTAAAGAAAAAGTTCCAGCCTCGAATTGGAATGTTACAAGATGCTCAAGGTTCTATGTTGAATGATGCTGAGAAGATCAAGAAAAGGTGGAAGGAATATACAGAGTTTTTATATGATAAAGATCAAGTGGACCAACAGCCGTTTCAACCTATACCTTATGATCAGGAACCATTGGTGATGAAAGAAGAAGTTGAAGCAGCATTGAAAGCCTTATCAAAGAACAAAGCACCAGGCATTGATAGCATTCCCATAGAAGTATTGCAGCAATCTGATGCAGCTGTTACCGTACTTACAAGGCTCTGCCAAGAAATATGGAAGACAACATCATGGCCAACTGACTGGAAAAGATCTGTGTTTATACCAATACTAAAGAAAGGTGATCCAACTGACTGTGGAAATTATCGCACAATCGCTCTGATCCCACATGCCAGCAAGATTTTACTGAAGATTATTCAAAAGAGACTACAGCCATACCTAGAACAAGAACTACCTGAAGTGCAAGCAGGGTTCAGGAAAGGGCGAGGAACGAGAGACATCATTGCGGATGTGAGATGGATCCTTGAAAAGACTAAAGAATACCAAAAGGATATCTATTTGTGCTTTATCGACTATAGCAAGGCTTTTGACTGTGTAAACCATGAGAAACTCTGGGCCACATTAAGAAGCATGGGTATACCAGAACACCTGATCGTTCTCTTGCGTAATCTGTACATTGATCAAGAAGCAACAGTTCGAACGGAACAAGGAGAAACAGAATGGTTTAAAATAAGCAAAGGTGTAAGACAAGGCTGCATACTTTCCCCCTACCTGTTTAATTTATATGCAGAACAAATCATCAGAGAAGCAGGACTGTATGAAGACAACAGAGGTGTGAAGATGGGTGGAAGACTCATCAACAACCTTCGTTATGCTGATGATACCACATTACTGGCTGAAAGCGAAGATGATCTGAAACATTTGCTTCTCACAATCAAAGAACATAGTCTCAAAATGGGCCTGCACCTTAATGTAAAGAAGACAAAGATCATGACAACTGGCATAATCAACAGGTTCATCGTTGAAGGAGAAGAAATTGAAATTGTGAACAACTTTAACCTACTTGGATCAACTATCAATAAAGAAGCAACAAGCAGTCAAGAAATCAGACGACGCATTGCTCTTGGCAGAATGGCTATGAAAGACCTAGATAAGATTCTCAAGAGCAGAGATGTCTCTCTCCATACAAAGATTCGACTTGTTCAAGCCATGGTATTTTCAATAACATCATATGGATGTGAAAGCTGGACAGTGAAAAAGACAGACAGGAAGAAAATTGATGCCTTTGAATTATGGTGCTGGCGGCGAATACTGTGTATACCATGGACTGCCCGAAGAACAAACCAGTCGGTACTAGAGGAGATCAAACCTAAGCTTTCTTTAGAAGCTCAGATGACAAGACTTCGACTTTCATACTTCGGACACATCATGCGAAGAGAGAGATCATTAGAGAAAGACATCATGCTTGGCAAGATAGAAGGTCAACGCAAAAGAGGAAGGCCAGCAATGAGATGGATCGCTACAATAACAGCAGCTACGGGTACCAGTCTGTCGTCAATGAGCCGCCTGACTGAAGACCGAACACAATTTAGGATAGCTATCCAGAGGGTCGCCATGAGTCGACTCCGACTCGACGGCACTTAACAACAACATCTCTGTACCTTTTCTAATAACGCTATATTCTTTTTAAAATACGGTGACCAGAATTGCACACAATATTCAAGGTGCAGTCGCACCATGGATCAATACAGGGGCATTATAATATCCTTTGTTTTATTCTCCATTCCTTTCGTTATGATATCTAGCATTCTATTTGTTCTCTTGGCCACCACTGCACACAGGGTGGAGGGTTTCAACATGTTATCCATGATGACGCCTAAATCTTTTTCCTGGGTGTTGGTTCCTAATGTGGAACCTTGAATCATGTAATCATAATTTAGGTTGTTCTTTCCCAGGTGCATAATTTTGCATTTGTCCACATTAAATTTCATCTGTCATTTGGATGCCCAGTCTTCCAATTTATGAAGGTCCTCTTGTAATTTTTCACAATCCTCATGGGTTTTAACAACTTTGAATACTTTTGTGTCATCTGCAAGTTTGATTACCTCACTCATTTCCAGGTCATTTACGAATATGTTAAAAAGCAGCAGACCCAGCACAAATTCTTGGGGTACTCCACTATTCACCTTTCTCCTTTGGGAAAATTGGCCATTTAGCCCTGTCCTCTGATTTCTATTTTTTAACCAAGTCCTGATCCATAATAATACACTGCCTCCTATTCGATGACTTTATAATTTTGCCAAGTTTCTCATGAGGGACCTTGTCAAAGGTTTTCTGAAAATCCAGATACACTATATCAATTGACTCACCTTTGTCTACCTGTGTATTCACACCTTCAAAAAAGCATAACAGATTAGTAAGGCAAGACCTTCCTTGGCTAAAGCCATGTTGGCTGTCTCCCATTAAGCCATGACTATCTACATGTTCAGTAATTTTGTTCTTTATAATGGTTTCTACCATTTTTCCTGGTACTGGCATCAGGCTCACCAGTCTGTAGTTTCCCGGATCACCCCTGGAATCCTTTTTAAAAATTGGCGTTACATTGGCTGATCTTGTTCTTCCTCTAATAGTTTCTGCTTCTATTACCTTTCATGTATCATTGTGGTTCTTCTCCTTGTCTTGTCTTGCTGTACGTTGGAAATCTCTGTTGAGTTCTGCGATTTCCTCTTTCTACTCTGGTTTTGGCTTCTCTGTGTTTCTGGGCAATTTTCAGAGTTTCTTTAATCATCCATTTTGGCCATTTTTGCTTTTTCACCTTTTGTAGCGACTTCTCACTTTCTTCCAACACAACAATGTCATTCCTTAACTCTGACGGAGCTCTGTCATTTGTTTCTAAAGCAGCAAATCGATTTTGTAGGCAGTCTTTAAATTCCAGTGATATATTCTCCATTGCCTCAGAAGAATCTGAGTTCAATGTCCCTGTTCAATGTACAAAACCAATCTTAAGTTATAATGTAAACCTTTGACTAAAATGATAAAGTGGTATAAAAAAAGCTGATAATATGACTGAGAATTTTTTATTTATTTTGCTACATTCATGAGTGGCTTTCTCTTTTTCAACTTTAGCTTGAGATTACATAGTAGTGGTGGTCTGTACCATAGTCAGCTCCAGGTTTTGTCTTTGTTGATGTTATAAAGCTTTTCCATCGTTGACTTCCACAGATGTAGTCAATTTGTTTTTTGTACTATCCAATGCGTGATGTCCATGTGTAGAGTCACCACTTATGTTGCTGGAAGAAGGTGTTTGAGATGAATAGATCATTGGTCCTGCAGAATTCTATCAGTCTTTCTCCAGCTTCATTTCTGTTGCCAAGTCCATATCTTCCAACCACTTTGCCGCCTTCTTTGTGGCCAACCTTTGCGTTCCAGTCACCCATGACTATCAGGATATCCTGTTTGCATGTTCTGTCAATTTCAGTTTGCACTTTCGTAGAACTCATCAACTTCATCCTCCTCTGCAGCTGTTTTTGGTGCATTTACTTGAATTATATTTGTGTTGATGGACATTCCTCGTAGATGAATAGAAATTAAGTGTTCACTGATTGCATTGCATTTCATTACAGTTCTTGCAAGTTTCTTCTTAATTATAAATACAACACCATTTCTTCTTTGTCTTTCATTTCCAGCATAGTAGACCATGTGATTATCAGATGCAACGTGCCCAATGCCAGTCCATTTCAGTTCGCTGACACCCAACAGATCAAGTTGTACACGTTCCATTTCATTCTTGACTACCTCCATCTTCCCTTGGTACATAAGAACATAAGATATGCCATACTGGGTCAGACCAAGGTCCATCAAGCCCAGTATTCTGTTTCCAACAGTGGCCAATCTAGGTCATATGTACCTAGCAGTTTCCCCAAGAGACACAAGTTCCACAATGCTTGTACTGGGTCAAGCATTGATATCTTCGGTCACTTCTTAATAATGGTTTATGGACCTTGTGATAAGGAAGCTTATCATAGCTCAGGAAGGAGCTATCGAAAAGGTGAAGTGACTCTGAACAAGCAACCTGTCAGTTCTGGTAGAAATAAGAAAACAGAATTTTCCCATAAAAGACTACCAGTCCCAGAATGCACCAGGTTTCCAACAGCCATTAGAGGAGCTGAAGTGGGGAAATGTGTGTTCAATCAGGAGGGCTATGAGGTAATCCCTAAGCACTCATCTCAAAGGGCAGGGCCTGATTCAGCACAGCTGCGCTGTGTTAGGGAGGAGCACTCATCTAAGCAGAATAAAGGTAGAGTTTATTCTACAGAGAATTATCCTCATCCTCAGTTTCATCTGGGAGATCCTGAGCTTGGATATCCTCATCTTGGACAGCTTCATCATCTGGAGGATCATCAGAAGCAGAAGCCAGAGCGGACGGACAGAGAGGGCAAGAAACCCTTTGGAAGAAATAAGAGAAAAGCATCTGGAAGGTATTCCAAGGGCCAGCATACACCATTGGACTGGGGAAAGCCAGAGGAATGGTGCTGCAGAGCTAGGAATCTCCAGAGGGTACCTGTGAGGGAGACAGCTGCACGTGGAAGGGACCCTAGGACCCGTGCCAGAAGGTATGTGAAGAGAGATCCAGTGTCCAGGGATCTGGATTGGAAGGCTGGACATAAGAACTGGACTACATACTGGCCAGGCTATTTAGAGAGGAACTCTAACAGCAATGGAAGCTCAGGTATGAACACTGATCTATGCCCTAGCTATAACCTTGAAAGACAGCAGGGAAACAAGTATACTCCTGAGAGTGCTACATTGAGAAATTCCTCTGTGCCAATCCATAATATTGAACCCATGATTGTTGAAGAAGGGGGAGCGGTCTTAGATACAGGCTGTGAATATATGGATTGCTCTCTGTCTAAACTCCTTTGGTAATTTACTGTTACAAAGTACAGCAACCATCACAAAGAAATACAAACTTGTTCTTTAATCTACTCAGAAAAGCTCCTGAGTAGGATTTTGGGCCACGCAGTAGAAAGCAAGCCAGCTAAGGGGTTTCAGCTGGATAACTGCTAGCAATTGAGCCTTACCTAATTGCTTGTGAGCTCTGAGGAAATCACTTCTGAGTCTATGTGTGAAGATATAAGAAGTTAACCTGAAAAGAACAGTTTTTTCCCTTCTTTGTGGGTTTTGCTTGTTGTTTGAAACACTGCTAAGAAAATATTAGCTAAAGCCTACAGAAAAGACCAGTTTGTTACCAACCAGGTCTTTATTCTTTTCATTTGATTGCCTGACAAGTTCATCTGTTGTTTTCCTGATTTTGTTTTTCTAAGTTTAACACTGAAAGCAAGTATCCTGTTTTATGTGCTACCAAGCATATCTGTGTTGGGAGAAATAACCCCATAAATAAATATCTTATTGGCTTTACACTCAAGCACAACTAATTATTGTGAGCAGCTGTGTCTGGTGTGAATGGACTGCATTTCCCACAATCCCTTGCAAATCATATTGATATATGCACTTGCCAAGACTCTGAACATTCTCACCCAGGCAGCCGTCTGACAACCTTTCTTCCAGGAGCTTGTCCAAACCTTTTTTAAACCCAGCTACACTAACAGCCTTTACTACATCCTCCGGTAACAAATTCCAGAGTTTGATTACGCGTTGAGTGAAAAAATATTTTCTTTTATTAGTCTTAAATAGTTTACCCTGTAGCTTCATTGCATGTCCCCTAGTCTTTCTATATTCTGATAAGGTAAACAATCGATCTACGTTTATCCGTTCCACTCCGTTCATTAATTTATAGACTTCTATCATATCTCCCCTCAGCCGTCTCTTTTCCAGGTTAAAGAGCCCTAACCTTTTTAGCCTTTCTTCATAGCAGTATCCTTCCATCCCCTTTACCATTTTGGTGGCTCTTCTCTGTACCTTTTCTAAAATCGCTATATCCTTTTTAAGATACGGCGACCAGAATTGCACACAATATTCAAGGTGCGGTCTCACCATGGAACGATATAGAGGCATTATAATATCTCTTGTTTTATTTTCCATTCCTTATACCTAGCATTCTATTTGCTCTCTTGGCCGCCGCTGTACACTGGGCCGAGGGCTTTAACATGGTATCCACAATGACGCCTAAATCTTTTTCCTGGGTGGTGGTTCCTAATGTGGAACCTTGCATCGTGTAACCATAGTTTGGGTTGTTCTTCCCTAGGTGCATAACCTTGCCCTTGTCCACATTAAATTTCATCTGCCATTTTGATGCCCAGTCTTCCAATTTATCAAGATCCTCTTGCAATTTTTCACAATCCTCTTGGGTTTTAACAACTTTAAATAGTTTTTTGTCATCTGCAAATTTGATAACCTCACTCGTTATTCCACTTTCCAGGTCATTTATGAATATGTCAAAAAGCAGCGGACCCAGCACAGATCCCTGGGGTACACCACTATTCACCTTTCTCCATTGGGAAAATTGGCCATTTAGCCCTACCCTCTGCTGCTTTCTATCTTTTAACCAGTTCCTGATCCACAATAGTACACTGCCTCCTATCCCATGACTCTTTAGTTTTGCCAAAAGTCTCTGATGAGGGACCTTGTCAAAGGCTTTCTGAAAGTCCAGATACACAATATCAACCGACTCACCTTTGTCCACCTGTTTATTCACTCCTTCAAAAAAACATAACAGATTAGTAAGACAAGATCTTCCTTGTCTAAAGCCATGTTGGCTGTCTCCCATTAGGTTGTGACTATCTACATGCTGAGTAATTTTATTCTTTATGATGGTTTCTACCATTTTTCCCGGTACTGACGTCAGGCTCACCGGTCTGTAGTTTCCTGGATCACCCCTGGAACCCTTTTTAAAAATTGGTGTTACATTGGTGATCCTCCAATCTTCAGGTATTAGAGATGATTTTAATGATAGTTCACAGATTACTGATAGCAGTTCTGCAATCTCATATTTCAGTTCTTTCAACACCCTTGGATGTATACCATCCGGCCCAGGTGATTTGCTACTCTTCAGTTTATCTAATAGTTGTAAGACATCTTCCCGATGTATCGATATTTCCTTCAATTCTTCCGCACCTTTAAATACCACTTCAGTCATGGGTAACATCCCTACATCTTCCTCAGTAAAGACCGAAGCAAAGAATTCATTCAGTCTCTCCGCTATCGCCTTGTCGCCTCTTAGTGCTCCTTTAACCCCTTTATCATCTAATGGACCAACTGACTCTCTCACAGGTTTTTTGCTACGAATGTACTTGAAAAGGTCTTTATTTCGCGTTTTTGCTTCCGCAGCAAGCTTCTTCTCAAATTCTCTCTTTGCCTGCCTTATCAATGCCTTGCATTTGACTTGCCAGTGCTTGTGTTTCCAGGTTTCGTCATTTGGCTCTTTTTTCCATTTCCTGAAAGATGCTTTTTTGGCAACAACAGCCTCTCTGACCTCACCTTTAAACCATGCTGGCAGTTTTTTGGACTTCCTTCCACTTTTCTTAAAGCGTGGAATACAGCTGGTCTGGGCTTCCGAGATAGTATTTTTCAACAACACCCAAGCTTGATGTACGTCTTTAACCTTCGCAACTGCTCCTTTTAGTTTTTTCTTAACTGTTTTCCTCATTTTATCATAGTCTCCCTTTCGAAAGTTAAAAGGTAGTACTGTGGATTTCCTTACTATCCCTCCTCCACTAATTAAATGAAAGGCGATCATACTATGATCACTATTGCCAAGTGGCCCCAACACCCTTATCTCTTGCACTAGATCTGGTGTTCCACTAAGGACTAGGTCTAATATGGCTTCCCCTCTGGTTGGTTCATGAACCAGCTGCTCCAAGAAACAGTCATTTATTTCATCTAAGAACTTTATCTCCCTAGCATGTCCTGACGTGACACTGACCCAGTCGATACCGGGGTAATTGAAATCACCCTTTATTACTGCGCTGTAACTTTTGTTAGCTTCCTTGATTTCTTTGAGCATTTCATCATCCATTTGGTCATTCTGGCCAGGTGCTCGATAGTACACCCCCACTGCCATTGACTTCCCCCTTTTATATGGAATTTCAATCCATATAGATTCTACAGCAGATTTTGTTTCCTGCAAAACTTTAATCCTTTCTGAGTCAATGCCCTCTCTAACATAGAGCGCAACCCCTCCACCAATTTGATCAGCTCTATCATTACAATATACTTTGTACCCAGGTATCACAGTGTCCCACTGGTTGTCCTCCTTCCACCATGTGTCTGATATTCCAATCAGATCTAACCTTTCATTTAGTGCTATATATTCTAACTCTCCCATCTTATTCTTTAGACTTCTAGCATTTGCATACAAACATTTTAGAGAATGTATTTTATTCATGTTAATTTGGCTATTGTTAGACATGGGTAAATTGGGATCTTTAAGCTCTGTCTGCTCCATACTTGAGGGCATTTGGGCTACTTTACTCTTTTGTGGAACCTCTCTGCTTTTGGTAGTATCCTTCAAGGATACATTCTTCCGAACCATCCGCTCTTGGGTGACTGTCGGCTTTCCCCTAATATCTAGTTTAAAAGCTGCTCTATCTCCTTTTTAAAGGTTAATGCCAGCAGCCTGGTTCCATCCCGGTTAAGGTGAAGCCCATCCCTTCGGAAGAGCCCCTCCTTTCCCCAGAATGTTCCCCAGTTCCTAACAAATCCAAAACCCTCATCTTTGCACCATTGTCTCATCCACGCATTGAGACTCCGGAGCTCTGCCTGCCTTTTGGGTCCTGCGCGTGGAACAGGAAGCATTTCCGAGAATGCTACCCTGGAAGTTCTGGATTTCAACTTCCTACCTAAAAGCCTAAATTTTGCCTCCAGATCCTCCCTACCACATTTTCCTATGTCATTGGTACCGACATGTACCAATACAGCAGACTCCTCCCCAGCACTATCTAAGACCTTATCTAGGTGGCGCGTGAGGTCCGCTACCTTCGCACCAGGCAGGCATGTTACCAGGCGATCCTCACGTCCACCAGCCACCCAGCTATCTACATGCCTAATGATCGAATCACCAATTATAACGGCTGTCCTAACCCTTCCCTCATGGGCACATGGCCCTGGAGAAACTTCCTCAGTGCGAGAGGGTTTTATATCACCCAAGGTTGCTGTCCTCTAGTGGGATTTGAACCCCCGACCTTCCGGCCTGAAGTACCGTGCCCCAACCACTAGGCTACTCCTCCTGCCACACCAGGGTGATGCTCTCCTGTCACGTGACCTCTCTCCTCCATGGCAACAGGGGTGCTGCCAGACTGGAGGTGGGACTTCAGGACTATATCCCTGTAGGTCTCATCTATGTACCTCTCTGTCTGTCTTTTGTTTTCCAAGTCTGCTACTTTAGCCTCTAGAGAACGGACTTGTTCCCTGACAGCAAAGAGCTCCTTGCACCTAGTGCACACGTAAGACCTCTCACCAACTGGGAGAAAATCATACATGTGACACTCAATGCAAAAGACTGGAAAGCCCCCATCCCGCTGCTGGACTGCTGTCTGCATCTTAATTTTAATTTTGTGTCTAGATCTTTAAGTTCTTACTTACTAGGGATTGCTATGGGTATTTATACCAATAAAACTGTACCCAATACGTTTAATATACCTTGTTCACCTGAAGCTTAATTAATCTCAGGTCCTTAGTGTATGACTGATTTGGGTAATGAGCTTCACCTGAAAGCACCTCCTGTCTTTTAAGATGTGTAAGTACCTATAAAGCTATGATTATCCCAGGGGAGGGTGGGTGTGGGGAGGGAGGGAGGGAAATAACACTTATTAAAAGAGGGTTGCTACATAGTACCCTGTCTTGTGCTGCTGAGGTAAGCTAAATTCTGATTTGATTTAAATTATAGCTCTTAGCTACTGCTAGGCTCTAACTTCTTATGAAATTTAAACTACAAGCTCTCTGCTGGGTATGAAATGTAACCAGAAAGCTCTCCTCTGTGTTTTAAATGCAAACTTTAATTGCTGCTACTAGGCCCTAACTGATCCAACAAAAAACAGTGGGTTCACAGATTAAGTAGCTTTAATACAAAGAATTCTTTTTAGAAAATTACCAGAAGTATATACTCACAGTTGCAGATTTCTCTCCAAGCAATGCCCTTTAACCTTTCCCAGCATTCGCGGCTTCGCAGAAACAGCCGCCAGCGTGAAGGAGAAGGCTCTTCACGCTGGTGGCTGTACAGAGGAAGCCGGGGCCTCGCGCGGGCTTCCCCGGTTCCCTCTAAAGCCTCAGACAGCCACGGTGCTGGTGGGGGGGGGGTGGGGGGGAGGGAGAGAGGCCAAGGACTGCATGGGCTGTGATGGGGGGAGGGGACCTGGACTGGAAAAGGGCTATGGGTGGGGGAGACTTCGACTGGAAAGAAATGGGCTGTGATTGGGGGGGGGGGGAGGGACCATGACAGTAAAAGGGCTATGGGGGGAGGAGGGGACATGGACTGGAAATGGGTTGTGATGGGGGGGGGGGGACCTGGACTGGAAAAGGGCAATGGGGGAGGGGGGGAACGTGGACTGGAAATGGGCTGTGATTAGGGGGGCTAGGACTGCAAATGGGCTATGATGGGGGGGGGGTACCTGGACTGGAAAAGGGCTATGGGGGGAGGGACTTGGACTGGAAATGGGTTGTGAAGGGGGGAGGACCTGGACCGGAAAAGGGCTATGGGGGGGCATTGGACTGGAAAGAAATGGGCTGTGATGGGGAGGGGGACCTGGACTGTAAAAGGGCTATGTGGGGGGGGGGGGTGCGGGACATGGACTGGAAATGGGTTGTGAAGGTGGGGGGGGGGGACCTGAACCGGAAAATGGCTCTGGGGGGGGGGAGCATTGGAATGGAAAGAAATGGGCTGTGATGGGGAGGGGGACCTGGACTGTAAAAGGGCTATGGGGGGGGGTATGGACTGGAAATGGGTTGTGATGGGGAGGGGGACCTGGACTGGAAAAGGGCTATGGGGGGGGGGACTTGGACTGGAAATGGGCTATGGTGGAGGGAGGGGGAACTTGGACTGGAAATAGGCTGTGATTAGGGGGGCTAGGACTGCAAATGGGCTGTGATGGTGGGGGGGGGGCTAGGACTGCAAATGGGCTGTGATGGTGCGGGGGGACTCGGACTGCATATGGGATGTGATGGTGGGGGGGGCCTAGGACTGGAAATAGGCTGTGATGGGGGACTTGGACTGGAAATGGGCTGTGATTGGGGGGGGGGGGCTAGGACTGGAAATGGTCTGTGATGTGAGGGCTAGCACTGGAAATGGGCTGATGAGCTGGAATAGGACTGGAAATGGCCTGTGATGTGAGGGCTAGCACTGGAAATGGGCTGATGAGCTGGAATAGGACTGGAAATGGGCTGATGTGGGGCATGGGAGAATGGGACTAGAAGGGAGTGGATGCTGGGTGGGTCTAGAACTATAAGGGAACTGATTTTGGGGGAGGACTAGAATGGATGGGGAATGAGAATGGAAGGGGAAAACATATTTTGTGTGGAGGAAAAGTCTATGATGGGCTGGGTATTGGGAGAGTAAGAGGGGCTTGAGAATGGAAGGGTGAAATTTAAATGGATGATAAAGGAATAAGGAAAGAATTGGGGGAAAGAGCAAAAGGGAAACAATCAGTATGTTAAAGCAGAAATAGAGAGAGAATGGAAAAGAGAAGGAAGGACAAATGGATAGCTCGCATATGACACAAAGAAACTAGAAGAAAGTGACTGGAGCAATTGCAACTGAAAAATAAAATGCCCAAACAGAAGGTAGAAAGATACTTTTTATTTTGAATTTATTAACTGGAATATGTCTGGTCTGGGAAGTGTGTATTGATAACATCTTTGCGTTTTTCTTTAGTGCAAGAGGAAATGACTTTATAGTTTTATTTCTCCAGTGTTGTACATTTCATGTTTGGATTTTGGGGTTCCCAGTTTAATTATTATCTGACCAAGGAAGTTAGCCTACACGTATCCTCGGTAATTTTTGTGGGTGGGGCTGGGGGCGGGGCAGGGGTGGGACTAGGGGCGGAGAATGGGTGGAGCATGGCGAGCCACAGGTGTCGGGTTTTTCTCGGTGAAAAAGTTGGTAACCCTACTTACATGTCTGTGCTGCTCTGCATATGACTTGTAGCGCTATACAAATGCTCAGTAGTAGTATCTCTGTAGCTTCTGGCTCTCATTTCATGCACAGCTACATCAGCAGTCAGACGTCCCGAGGGCTTTGATCCAACCACATCACACATGCTGGCTTTACTCTGAAAAGTCTTCAGCTCCTCCCCAGTAGCCAGTTGAGTGCCTTCTGACCTGGGGGTCTCGTCTTCCAGCACTATAGTGCAGTTTGTTTTGTTGTGACTATCCATTGGGTTTTCATGACAAGATACAGAAGTAGATTGCCGGGCCTTTCTTCCGCGCAGTTTAAGTTTAGTATTGTTGCCATTGTCACAGAAATGTGATCCTCCACCGTCAACACCGTCCCATTCTGCTGCTGCCCAGATGGTGTTTTGTCTTGGTCTGGCACCTCAGCTGAGACCTGTCCTCCTTGGGAGACCCTGCCAGTAGTTAAGCTTTTGATAGCTTAGCCCTCAGCATCACTGATGCACACAAGCCCTCACAGCAGGACAAGCTGCAAACCGAGTGAGGGCTTGTTAGTGTAACTTGTCCAAACCTTTTTTAACCCCCTCCCCCCTCTTCTTAGTATAACTGGGTTTAAAAAAGGTTTGGACAAGTTCCTGGAGGTAAGGTAAGTAAACTATTATTAAAGATAACCTGGGAAATCCACTGCTTACCCTGGAACGTTTTGTGGAACCTGTGACCTTTTTGGGAACATGCCAGGTACTTGTGACCTGGATTAGCCACTGTTAGAAACAGGATACTGGGTGTGATGGACCTTGGTCTGATCCAATATGGCATTTCTTACATTTGGGTTGAAGACTGCCTCCAGTCTCCAATGCAACATGTGCCTTTGAGTCAATGCTGACTCCTAGGATTTCTTTGGCAGTGTAACTGGAAGTAGATTGTCAGGCCTTGTTTCTGAGGCAATGGAGAGTTAAGTGACTTTCCAAGGGTGTATTGGTGAGGAATCAAACCCTGGTCTCTTGGTTCCCAAGATAGTGCTCTAAGCATTAGGATACTCCTGGATAAAAGGAAGGAGTAAGGGCTTGCCCAAACGTGGAGAGTAGAATGGAGTGAATTGCTGTGATGAACTGTGTTCATTATTAAGCAGCAAGGTGTAAGAAATGTTATTACCCTGTCCCCCCACCCCCAACCATCCTATGAGAGCAAAATATCACTTCCAAGCTGACAAATCGAAAGAGTGAGGCACTTCCCCCGTACTGTGCAATGAGATCAGCTAGGTGCTGCTGGTCCTCTCCACCGTGATGGCCAATGACTCTTCAGCAAGTCTATTGCATCTGCCCCCAGTGGTGCTGCTCTTACAATAGGCTCTGCTGAGTGCTACAGTACACGTGGATGGGTTACAAGAAGCTACACATGTCAGGCACAGGCTTGATAAAGAAGAACTTTGACATGTTACATCTAAAGGAAGCTTCCTTTGGCAGGATGCAAGTACTACGCCAAGCATTAGCAGTAAATTTGAGAGACTGAGATCCTACTCCTCATGCCCTGGCTTAGAAGTGAGGTTTATGACTGTCCAGGTATGCGCAAAACTAACCCATTCGGAGAAACTGCCCCCAGATGTGCTCCCAGACCTTACTAGACAACTATATTGGGGGGTTTTTGTTTGTTTTTTACAGACCCTGGCCTGAATTCTGGGGACTTGAGGCACCCAAACCTTTGGACATGGGTGCAGATGGTCTGCACACTTTGTGGAGGGGAATATTTAGTGCAGCATTGGCAATGCCTGTGGGAGCATGTTGAAGGGTCCTCCTGCATAACTGGTATGTACTCCATAGTGCTGCAAGGCCAATAACTTTATTGGAACTACATTTCCTTGGATGTTTAACACCTGCAGCTCCAGAACGTTTCTAGACCTTGTGCTGTACCACTGGGGAATATTTAGCTAAAACACACCATTGCCGCCTTGCTCTATATCTGCCATGTGGAGGTAGGTGCAGCTCCTTGTACTCTTACTCCTCTGGTATGCGTGGATCTTGGGAGGTGGTGCTGGTGAATTCAGAGGTGGTATAGGCAGCTTTCATCAGAAGCCTTAGTAATGTTGGGCCTATACATGCAGCCAGTGGCAGCCAGTGAAAGATGCATTTGCCTTCCTAATTCCTTCATATTGGTCACAATTCTGCCATGCACTTTTATTTGACTTTTGTGGTGAATGGATCTTTTTCTCCTAATGGGAGCCCTCTATTCACACAATGGCTGTATAGGACAGACTTGCTGCTTGTGTGCAGCCCTTCTAGCAGGACACAGTGCAAGCTTGTATTGCAGCCCATGATCTGCAACCCCTTTTGACCCTTTCAAGGTTATGCATGATGCCAAGGTTATATTGTAGCTCTAGCTTCAGGTAATGCACATTTAGTACCCTGACCATCTAATCCTTCAAGCAAAGCAGTTTACATTATGTAATCATTACAAACAGGTACTGGATACATTCCCTTGTCCCCAAAGGGCTCACGATCTAAGTGTACCTGAGGCAATGGAGGGTTAAGTAGCTTGCCCAAGGCCACAAGGGGTGCCTATAGGACTAGAAACCCCAGTCCCTCTGGCCTGAGATTGCTGTCCTCAGCCTGGACTTGAATCCCCAGCCCTCTGGCCTGAGGTACCATGTCCTAACCACTAGGCCACTCCTCCCTTCCATAGACAAATCTATCTATTTATTTATTTAGCTGGGTTTATATACCGCCTTTCCACAGGTCAAAGTGGTGCACATAGAGAACTGTTATCGGATACAGTGGAACAAATTATACCCTGCAGAGGACACTCCCCACAAAACCACGTCTCCCATTCTCTTTAGCCCATCCCAGATTGTTTATTTAGTAGTATTTAGATGCTGCCTTTCCAGTACTAGATCAAGGCGAGTTACATTAGGTACTATAGGTATTTCCCTATCCCGGGAGGCTTACAATCTAAGGTTGTACCTGAGGCAATGGAGGGTTAAGTTCCTTGCCCAAGGCGACAAGAAGAGTCAGTGGAATTCAAACCCTGGTCTTTCTGATCCCAGGTTGTTGTCCTAACTACTAGGCTGCTCCTCCATCCGCAGGCAAACAGAAGGAGCCTTTGCCGCAATCGTGGTGGCCTTCCCCTCCTGCCCTTGGGGATCTGATCTCCCACAGGCAGACAGAAGGAGTCCGCCGCGATTGCAGCTATTCTCTTCTCTTCGGCCTGTGGGAGATGGGATCCCCTGTAGGCAGAACAGGAAAGGAACACCACAGGGGGCTTGGGATGGAGTCAAGGTGGAGCTTGTCCCTCCCAATCGAAAAGGCGTTCCGCAGCTCCTGCACCTACTCCTGGTGTAACCTTATGTGGATATGTTATCCATAAAGTTATGCATATATTCAGTGAAGATAAAAACATAAGTTCCATCACTATACGTGTTTAACTTTATGCGGGTGGCTCGGGCCTTGGCGCATTTTCTTTCAATGTAGGAGTCAACCTAAAAATGTAGGAGCCAGTGGCTAAGAACTTTCACCTTTCCCACCAGGGCTGGCCTGAGGATTTCTGCCCCCTTCCTGGCATCCATCTTCTCATCTGGGGGGTAGGGGGCAGTCTAGCGATGCCACTGCTGCATCAGGCTCTAAAGTGCCCACACTAGTGCTCATAGCCTGCCTCTCCTGCCCTCCTCCAATGCAACTTCCTGTTGGAGGGGCAGGAGTGACACAAAGCTGCATCTTAGTGGGGCAAGAACAGCAGGCTGTGAGCACACTAGCACAGGCACCTTAAAGCCCAATGCAGTGGAGGCATCATCATGCCACCCCCCTTCCCCTCCCTTAGGTGAGAAGATGGATACTGGGAGGGGGTAGCATGGTGCACCAGGCAACGATGAACTGCTGCTTTGCTGGGTGGAGGGGGGCTGATGCCCTAGGTGACTGCTGGTTTGCCTAGTGATGGGTCGTCCCTGCTTCCCACCCATCCCCTACTGTCACAATCGAAGTTCAAGAGCAGGGGAGGAAGGTGCATCCATTAAGAGGTCTGCCACAGCTCCTTTGGGATCAGATTTACTGAGATGATTTTCCCATTCTATTCCCATGGAAAAAGAAAACTCAGTAAGTTAGCAGTCCCTCCTCCCCCAGCGTACTGTCAACAGCATGCCAGCACCCCCCCCCCCCAAGATAACTGAAAGAGGTACAACTGTCAGCTGTCCTCCACCCGTCTCCCCCTTTCTCTCATCACCCCAATTACTCTCATTGCCTCCACTACTCTGCCCTTCCTCAGCTACCTCTCTCTCCTCCCCGTCTCCTTTTCTCATTTAGCCCTCCTACCATGTCGTCCATCAGTTTCCTGCTCTTCCTCATCCAGTCTCGTTTCTCAGTCTCCCCCCCCCCCCTGTTTCAAGTCCATTAATCTCATTCCCTCTGTCTTCCTCTGTAGTTTCCATTTCAACCCACAGTCTCAACCTTCCTAATTCCCCTACCCCCAGACAACCACAGCAGGCAGGTTCCAGGAGGTGTCGAGCTTACTTACCTCTTTTCTTGTATCTTTTGTGCGTGTTTTTTTTGTTTTGTTTTTCCATTTTTTTAAATGTTTTCCCCCATTCCTTGCTTTTTATGCCTCTAATCTTTACCTTTGCCTTTTCTGTTCCTTTTTCCTCTTTCTTCCTCTGCTGCCTTTATTCTGTCCCCATCTGTTTTTCGTTCTTGCTTCTCACACCTCTTTCTCATTGTTTCTCCTCCACCTTGCTGTAGTTCTTGCTCTCATCTTTCCTGCGCCACTGCCAATGTAAAACCAGGTCTTCCTTTGCTCAGCGTGACTTGCCGTTCATTTGAGCCGTGTGGCGTGGAAAAGAGACTTATTTATTTATTTAACCGTTTTTATATACTGCTTTTGTACCAAAGCGATTTACAATGAACAACCGCACGTAATCTCTGGAGATTTGTTTTACATAGAACAAGAGGTATACAACTTGGAGAAAAATATGGGGGTTATGTTTGAGTTAACAGGTTATTGGTGGTTATTGTATATACACTTATGTAATGTCATTTGGCCCAAACTGTTCTATGAAGAGGTGTGTTTTAGTAATTTCTTCATATCTTTGGTGGACTGTGCAGATCTAAAGATTTCGGATAGAGAGTTCAAGATCGTGGAGGCATATATCGAGAAGGCCCTGTTGCTTGTCTGTTGTGTGCATTTGGTCTTGAGCGGGGGGCTGGACAGGAGATTCTGGGTTGCAGATCTTCTTGGTCTTGTCGTGGATGCTCTTGTGATTTGATCCTTGAGACAGGTGGTGGAGAGGTTATTGAAGATTTTGTAGCTGGTAGTTACAGTTTTATGCTTAATCCATTGGGCGTTGGGCCAGTTCAGACTTCTGAGGATTGGAGTTGTGTTGCTGACTTGGTTTTCCTGTTAGGATTCTGGTTTCAGTGTTTTTGTATTAGCTGGAGTGGATATAATGCCTGTTTTGTCAGCCCTTGATAGAGAATGTTACCGTAGTCAAGGTGGGATATAATGACGGCTTGAAACACAAGACCTGAAGTCGTTGTCTTGTAGCAGAGGGCATAGAGGTTTGAGGAGTCTGACTTGAGACTATGAGAATTTTGCATTGTGAGGCTCAAATGTGAGCTGAGTCAGGTGGGGCTACAGAAGAACATCAACCCCCCCTCCTCTCGCAAAACTGACGAGGGTGCAAAATCCCAGGCATCAGAATATAATTTACAGGCATAATGGTGACCTGATACCTGACATTTGATGAGCTGTGGTATAACTTATCCATGTATACAGTATACATGGATACAGTATAGAGTAGTATAGTTGTATATAGTTTACCCTGTTAACCCAAGTTGTTTCAACCCTATTCTCTGTGTCCAGTATGGGTGCCACCCGTATTTGAACAAAAGCTGTTGTTGTTTGTAAACCGAGCTGATATTGAAGAGCTCGGTATAGAAAAGACTTTAAATAAATAACTTTAAATATGTAAAGTAATATAGCATTGAGTATTGAGCTCTATATATTTATGTGGACTTCAGAAACGTTTTATTGCATATCTTACAAGAGGAATGAAGACGTGTATGTAAGATCCCCATCCCTGTAGATTCCCAAATAAGGCTTCAAACCTCATTGCAACTTTGATGTAGGTGAAGAGAGGAGTCTCGCTTGTGGAAGAGCGCTCTGCGGATCTAGTGCTTCAGTGCTACATTATATGTTAGTATTTTAAAGAATTTATGCGGTTGCTGGCAGCCGGCAACCACATATTCTGCTATCTCTGTTTTCTAAAAGTTATACGTATGGTATGGATGGAATCGTTATCTTACTGGCCCTATACTGCCCGTATAACTTAGGACAGAGGGAGGCTGGAGCCAGGCCGGACTAAGATTGATCAGCACAATATATAAAGGATTTTATACATTTAGTGGCAGCCATCATTGAGAGTACGAGCTGTTAGAGAGCTTTACCTGCCTGCCTGTCGTCTATGGATGATTTCCTGATTAACTCGTCTACTGCATTGTGCCCTTTAATTACATTTTTGGCTGCTAGAGTGGAATGCAGTGAGTTCCACATTTCATTAATGCCATTGAGCGTGTGATCCGACACTACCATAAAGGGGGCAGCTTGTACTAACACTACCACTACTTATCATTTGTATAGCGCTACAAGACGTAGGAGAGACCATCCCTGCTCAACAGAGCTTCCAATCTATGCAAGACCGTGTATGACCGCTGGTGCACCAACGAACGGACATGGCAAAGGGGCATTGCTCTCTGTGCGCCCTCCATGTGTTTGATGTCATTTTATGTCGTGATTATGGGGTTCTGTATATTGTGGCTTGCTGGGGGAGTAGAGATTAGTATTTGGGCTTGCTATTATATACTGTAATTGGGGGTGGTAATGGCTTGGGTTTTGGTGGGGGGTCGGGATGGTTGCTGAGTTGACCAGGGGGGTAGGTGGGTATCCAGTTACTGTTATGGCAGTTTGCAGGAGCCAAGGAGATTCTTGGGAGAGATTTAGGAATGCGTTTTGGGGAAATTTAATCCCTATCACGTGTATGCATCAGTTTTATGGAATTCCTTTTGGATTTCTGCAACACTTTTTTAAAATTGTAAACTGCCTCACCTTTAAATAGAATGGTGGGTTTAATAAACATAAACATGAAGATATTGGAGATGGAACAAGTGTCCCTCAGAGGGGTCAGAAACTTGGAATGTCTTTGGATGAAGAAGACTTCTAGGAGTGGTGGAGCAATTATGGTTATTTATAGACCCCAGATAAATCTGGAAATCAGTTTAAGGATTTATTCTCTTAGGCTTCCGCAACTAGTATTACGATCTTCACATTTTTCCAGGTCATGCTACATCTTAGCAGTGGAACCAACGTTGCAGCCATCGTACTCCGGCTTTCTTTAGGCTTTACTGGATGACACCCCAGCGCTTGGGATAGGAACTTTGTAAGGTTCTGTTATTATTAGACATCTCTGCAGCATTTGATACTGTAAGTCATGGCATTTTGCTTGGCACCATGTGGCACATGGGAATTAGTGGACAGCTTCTTGCTTGGTTTCAAATGTATCTTACAGGGCATGAAGAGATTGTAAAAGTGGGTGATAATTATTCCAGGCCTTGGGTCTTAGTGCAGGGAGTTCGTCAAGGGGCGTTTTTAGCTCTTTACTTAGTCGATCTGTATCTGGTCCATTTTTGATAATGAGAGCTGCTGATCTCTGCTTTTAGATTTACATGGATACTATTCAAGTATTGATCTCTTTCTGTAGGAGGATGCAGAGGTTGGTTCAGGAGAAGATAAACTCATTGAATCGCTAGTTGCAGGTAATGCAATTAAAACAATGCTGCCAGGACAGATTGCCTTTGGCTAACTGATGCCAGTGACAAGGGTTATGAAATTCTGGATGCAGTTAGTCCATATAAAACTCTTTCCCGGAATCTCGATGTATGGATCGATTCACAGCTTTCTATGCAAGATCAGGGTTCATAGTTGGTGCATACTTCCTTCTCAGCCAAATCCATCAGCTGCGGGCGTATCTTTCGTGAGTTAACTTCACTTTGGTGCCTTGTGCTCTGGTTTTTCCTCATTTAGATTATTGCAATTCCTTATTTGCTGGTCTTCTGCAACGGGAGCTGTGCCGGCTGCAACTTTTACAGAATATGACTGCTAAGCTGACGCCCCAACTGCATGACTCCGGTTTTGAAGGAGCTGCATTGGCTCTCCAGGCAGCACCATATTCAGTATAAATTGTTGATGATGATTTTCCAGTCCGAATATAACCTGGCCCCAAAATGCCTGTCTTCTGAACTAGTGCTATATTTTCCTAGCCAACCTCTGCATTCTCAAGCAAAGGAAGTTATTAATGGTTCCAACAGTGAAGGCAATATGGAGGCGTTATCAAGGGATAGACTACTATTACTACTAATGAGCATTTGTATGGTGCTACAAGATTCACGCAGCACTGCACATGTAAGAGATGGTCCCTGCTCATCAGAGCTTACAATTTAGTCAAGATAGACAACACAGTAGCTGTAGACATGGGATACATCTAGGGGGAATAGTAACGAAACACAAAGGAGACCAGGTGAGTCAAGATCTGAAATCGGCAGCGAAGAGGTGAGTAGTTAGCGTGGATTTGAAAAGGGCCAGAGAAGGAGCCTGACGTACAGGACTCAGGTGGTTTGTTCCAGGTATAAGGAGCAGCAAGGTGAAAGGAGCGAAGTCTGGAGTTAACAATAGAAGAGAAGGGCATAAATAGAAGCAATTTGCTTCTATTGCCACAAGAGCGGAGTTCCTGAGGAGGGGTGTAGGGAGAGATAAGGGAGTCATCAGTGTAAAGATGGTACTGAAAGCCATGAAAAGAGATAAGTGCACCAAGAGAATGGAAATAAAGAGAGAAAAGGAGTGGACTGAAGACAGATCCTTGGGGTACACCAACTGAGAACTGGATAGCAGCAGAGGAGGATCCACCAGAACAAACACTCAGAGATGGGAGAGATAAGAAGAGAACCAGGATATAGTACAGAGCACTTAAATCTAAATAAGGACAAAGTGTCGAGGAGAAGGTTGTGGTCAAAAGCAGCAGAAAGGTCAAGAAGGATGAGGACTGAGTAAAGGCCCTTGGATTTTGCCAGGAACAAGTCGCTGGAGACTTTGGCAAGAGCCATTTCAGTAAAATGTAAAGGGCGAAAGCCAGATTGTAAAGGCTCCAGGAGGACTTGAGAAGAGAGAAAGTTGAGGCAATGGCAGTGAACCGTATGTTCAAGTAATTTAGAAATGAAGGGGAGGAGGGAGATGGGTCAATAGTTAGAAGGACAGGTAGGATCAAGTGAGGGTTTCTTGAGGAGAGGTGTAACTACAGCATGCTTGAAGGCTGCAGGGACAGTTGCGGTGGAGAGTGAGAGGTTGAGAATATGAGAGATGGAAGGGACAGTGGAGGAGATGGGGCTCAGGAGACAGGTGGGGATAGCATTAGAGGAGCAGCTAGTGAGTTTGGAGGAGGAAAGGAGGTGTGGGGTTTCCTCCTCAGTTAACAGAAAAGGAAGAAAGGGTAGCTGAGGTAGTGGGGGGGAAAGTTAGGAGTGAAGAGGGGGGGGGGGGAGGAGGGGAAGTAGCTGACCTTGTCAGGAATTGGAGGGAACATTTTAGGTGCAGAATCCAATATGTTGGAATGCTCATCAAGAAAAAGATTTGGAGAGGTTTAGGAAAACTTTAAAAATGTATTTGTTCTGATGTGCATTTTAGGGGCTGAGGACTGCCATTGGGAGCAGTATATTGTTAGGTTTTGGACTGATATGTAGTTTAAAATAGATGGAACAGTTTTGTTGGGGAATGGTTTGAACTGGGGTGGAGATGAAACAGGTTATTGGGGGGGGGGTGAAATAGGTGCTTTTGTATTTTGATTTATCTGCTGTCATTTACTATGTTACTATGATTGTTTTCGGTCATTGTAAAGGATGTGGAGTGGATTCTGGATGTGCATTATCTAAGCTGAAATAAATAAAGATATCTGTGAACATGTTTATAGTGCTGCTTAAAATTCCTACAGACGGCCTGGCACTATCTGGATCATGCCGGGGTGCAGTGTGGTAATATTCGGTCACTATCCATACAGCTAAATGGTTTCATGTAGGACATCAAAAAGGGCGCACGAAATTAAACCCCTTAGCTGTAAGAATAGCGGCTGCATTGCATTTTTGCTGTATGTAAATTCACTGCTGCTATTTCTATGGACAGTAGTGCAGAATAGACATAAAATCTTTAGAAATTGCAGTTGGTGTTTAACAAATGCCGACCGCTGGGTTTAAATAGTGTATCTGGACTTTCAGAAAGCTTTTGACAAGGTCCCCCATCAGAGACTTTTGGCGAAGCTAAAAAGTCATGGGATAGGAGGCAGTGTACTATTGTGGATCGGGAACTGGTTAAAAGATAGAAAGCAGAGGGTAGGGCTAAATGGCCAATATTCCCAATGGAAAAAGGTGAATAGTGGAGTACCCCAGGGATCTGTACTGGGTCCGCTACTTTTTGACATATTCATAAATGACCTGGAAGAGGGAATAACTAGTGAGGTTATCAAATTTGCAGATGACACAAAACTGTTTAAAGTTGTTAAAACCCAAGTGGATTGTGGAAAACTGCAGGAGGATCTGGATAAATTGGAAGACTGGGCATCCAAATGGCAGATGAAATTTAATGTGGACAAGTGCAAAGTTATGCACCTAGGAAAGAACAACCCACACTATAGTTACACGATGCAAGGCTCCACATTAGAAACCACCACCCAGGAAAAAGATTTAGGAGTCATCGTGGATAACATGTTAAAACCCTCCGCCCAGTGTGCAGCGGCGGCCAAGAAAGCAAATAGAATGCTAGGTATCATAAGGAAAGGGATGGAGAATAAAACAAAGGATATTATAATGCCTCTGTATCGCTCCATGGTACGACCGCACCTTGAATATTGTGTGCAATTCTGGTCACCGTATCTTAAAAAGGACATAGCGTTATTAGAAAAAGTACAGAGAAGAGCAACCAAATTGGTGAAGGGGATGGAAGGCTACTATGAAGAGAGGCTAAAAAGGTTAGGGCTCTTTAACCTGGAAAAGAGACGGCTGAGGGGAGATATGATAGAGGTCTATAAATTAATGAATAGAGTGGAACGGATAAACGTGGATCAATTGTTTACGCTATCAGAATATAGGAAGACTAGGGGACATGTAATAAAGCTACAGGGTAAACTATTTAAGACAAATAAGAGAAAATATTTTTTCACTCAACGTGTAATCAAACTCTGGAATCTGTTACCGGAAGATGTAGTAAGGGCTGTTAGTATAGCTGGGTTTAAAAAAGGTTTGGACAAGTTCCTGGAGGAAAGGTCCATAAACCACTATTAAAAAGGGACCCAGGATATCAATGCTTGACCCAGTACAAGCACTGTGGAACCTGTGTCTTTTGGGGATATTGCTAGGTACGTATAACCTAGATTGGCCACTGTTGGAAACAGGATACTGGGTTTGATGGACCTCGGTCTGACCCAGTATGGCATGTCTTATGTTCTTATGTTCTTAAATATTGACTCATATCAGCAGTCTGTTGTAGTTGTTGATATGGAAGGACAGGCTAGATAGGCCATGTGGTCTTTTTCTAGCATTTAAAAACAATCTGCTGACTGCAGCCGCTGACCATCGACCTGATGAGACCTTGCCCTGGGGATGAAGAAGGCTCCGTAGTCACATATCAGTAACAAGGAAAAGAACCGGGCATTGCATCGCAAGAAAGAGCTTGGATTATTTATTTATTTTCCTAAATCAAGGATTGATCCCTACATCTTTCGATGTGGAAAAAACATTTTCAACATACTACAGGATCATATTTGTTTCAAGCACCAGAATAGTTTGAGTGTGGGAAGTTTTTTTTTTTTTTTTAAAGATTTGGTCTGTGCCCTTTCTAGTGATCCTAAGAGTTGTTTTTTCAAAGAATAATAAATTATCTGAATGCTTCGGTCTGGACAGAGGAATGAAACAATACACCCCTTGTTGTTTAACTCAACATTGGAACTGTTACACATTGCCACTGGACAGGAGAAACTTAGTGCTGGTGAGAGGGTGCTGACCTTGAGTGCCCTTCGCAACGTATTGCACAGGCATGGGGTCTTCAGCTCCTCAGCCGCCTCCCAGGTTCGGTGGGGGTCCAGGGATGAGTCTCCTGTACAAGGCGGGAGATTTAGCAGGTCTGCTTCTTACAGTAAACTGGTTTGCTACCTTGGGATTATCAGATGAGATCTCCAAGGTATTTTCCTGTTTCCGGAGGAAAGCTCTGTAGCTTCCAGTTCCAGCTACAAGGGGATGACATGCTGACGGGGGTCTCAGCAGCTCCTTCCATAAACTGTTCATCCCCTGTGGCCTTTTGTGCACAGTGCTAAGGTCTCTCTCTTCCAGTTCACATTAGAGAGGCGGAGAGGCAGTGTGTGAGAGAAACAGAAAAACAGTGGAAATGAAACGTCAGCGCTGCTGAGAGTGAGAACTTTGGGCTCTCACTTTGTTTTCATTCACTAGGTTTCGCTTGGAGCAGGCGGGCTCCTGAAAGGAGGCTTTGTATGGCATCCACACATTCTGTCATTTCAGGAATGCAGCCAACTGATGGGCTGACATTGCCAACCACGGCCTCGGGGCTGCAGAAAGATAGAAAAAACTGGATTGGAGAAAGCAAAATCCCCCCCCCCCCCAATATGTCTACAAAGTCACTGCTTCTCTGTTTCTTTTAAGAAGGGGTCAATATAACTTCTGGGCTGGGAGAACAACCGAATAAGACCTTATGAGGGATCCCAAGCTGGATGTTCCTATAGGATCGAAGCCACCTCTTGTGGGTCCTATGCATGAGTGAAAACAGAGTCTGGGGACAAGGACATTCAGCTTACGGCCACCAGAGGCCACCTACTTTTGAGAAGCAGCCTAGGCATTTAAAAGGCTTAGGATTTCAAGAACGCTTTTGCAAAACTCTTCATCTTTCAGCAAAATCGATTATTTCACTTGGCATTTTTAATATTTCTTAATAAGTTGACCCTATAGTAAAAATTCTCAACCCGAGAGAGCTGGACACGGAAGACTCTAGAACCTCTCTTGCACGTGCCACCATCAACGCTCCTGTGAAGCACTGCCGAAGTCCTCGGCCCAAGCTTCTGCCAGTAGGGGGAGGTGTTGTGATTTCCGATTTTTAGATGTGAGAAGAACAAAGTTTCCATTATTAAGTACCTCGGAGAAACTCTGAAAAATATCTCTGGAACACCCGGGTTTTCAATCATTTTTGAAATTTCCGATAATCTCTGTTGGTAAACTGTTCCAGAGTTCAGGAACTGCCCCAGAAAAGAATCTTTCTCTGATCCTCAGCTGATAAAGAGAAGAGGCAGATGGCAGCTTCAATGTGGCAGACTGTCAAGATCTCACTGACGAACAGTTCATCAACCTATCTGATAAATAGAGGACCAATTTTACGAATAGCTTTAAGAGCAAGACACAGCACTGTAAACAATGTTCTTCCTTCAACTGGCAGTCAATGAAGACTTAATAACAAAGGGGCTACTGTCTCCCTATAAGCACTTCCTTCTGTCCCCCCTCCCTGTG
Source organism: Ichthyophis bannanicus (assembly GCA_033557465.1). Classification (NCBI taxonomy): domain Eukaryota; kingdom Metazoa; phylum Chordata; class Amphibia; order Gymnophiona; family Ichthyophiidae; genus Ichthyophis; species Ichthyophis bannanicus. The sequence goes on along the minus strand of CM066034.1, from coordinate 1,023,770,659 downwards.
GTCCAGCACCTCTCTTCTTTGCCTTAGATCCCCCCCCTCACCCCCCCCCCCCCGTGGTCCTGCTGCAGCACCTCACGGGGAGGTTCTACCCTTCTTCTTTTCTTTTCTCCCTGCCCTGCGGTATCACATTTTTCCTCCAACCTCTGGCCACTTTCACTTCAGTGGACTGGGCCGACAGCCACCAAAGCAGCAAAGACAGTAGTACAAGATAACAAAGCGATGTCATGGAGCCATCACACTCCCGTGCTCTCAAAACTCCCACCTCATTTATCAGCTCATCATTTCAGCCGAAGCGGTTTACATTGTAATTTAAACCTGGCAATGTACATTAAACTGGGACATTGATAACTTGGATGTTTCTGAGACAACGGAGGGTTGAGTGACTTGCCCAAGGCCACAAGGAGTGCCAGTGGGAATCGAACCCTGCTCTCTTGGTTCCCAAGCCAGTGCTCTAACCACTAGCCTTGTCCTCCCCCAACAGGAATTGGCATCAGAGGGGACGGGATGGGATGGGGAGCATGATGGTTCTTCAGTGCTGGTTTCTCATTTAGTATTACTCCTTTGCTGCTTTGGCCACTGCTAGCCCAGCTCACCGAAGGGGCTGCAGTTGAAACGAGTGAAGGAGCGGTCCATGTAACTTGCTTCTGGCCGATGCTCTTGTATCTGCAGTGCCCGGTGGTGGCTTGTTTGGGGGGGGGGGAGTAGCCCCTTCTTAAACATCCCCCCAAATTACGCCCATGGCAGGGAGCCTTTGGATGTTTGACTTTTGCCATTATGAAGAAATAGAACCACAGAATCGTGCTCACCCTCCCTGGTTCGGGTTAGAACTGTTCTCCTAATCCTGCATCTCCATCTTCAAGCTGAGGTTTACTATGTAAATTATGGAAATGGTTCGATTTGAACACTCAGCCAGATGGATCTGAGACAGCAACTCGTTAATCTGTTAGAATTCTTTGAGGGGGGTAAATAAACACATGGAGAGGCAACACTGAAAGTGTTTTGTGATTTTCAGAAGCCATTTGATAAAATCCCTCACGGGAGACTTCTCAGGGAAGTAAACAGAAGCAAAATTCCATTGTGAATTGAAAACTGGTTAATCGATAGAAAACAAGTAGATAGGGCTCAATGGTCAGTTTCCCCAGCAGAGAAAGGTAAATGGTGGCGTGACCTGGAGATCTGTATTGGGACCACTGATTTTTAACATAGTTATTATAAATGACTGAAAAAAGAAAGCAACTAGTGAGGTGATCCAATTTGCAGATAACAAAGAAGGTTGTTAAAACATGAGCAGGTTTTAACATAGTAGCATGGTAAATAATGGTAGATACGACCAAATAGCCCACCCAGTTGGCCCAGCAGCAATTATTCCATTTTGGGTAAATACAAATATGAATTCCCATATGGACTGCAGCACCCCGTCCCCCTTGCCCCTGTGTGCCTCACCCAGCCTATTAAAGCAGCACCATTGTCCTCTAAGGTTGTAAGTACAGCTCCATGGAGGTGGCTTTCCAATGGTCAGTAGAGAGGATCTTCCTAGACTCTAAAGGACAGATTCAATTTAATGTGAACAAATGCAAAGTGATCCACAAAGGGAAAAATCATCCCAACTATAGGGCTATAATGCTGAATTCCATAACCGCCCAGGAAAAGGGTCTTGCCATCAGTACACTGAAATCCTCAGCTCAGTGTGAGGCAGCAAGGATTGTACAGAAAGGGATGCAGAGAACACCTGACTATACTGTAAAGACTTCTTATCGATCAGTATTGTGTGCAGTTTTTGGTGGCGCTGACAGTCATTTTAGAGCTGAGTGCTTTGCACTGTGTGTGGGTATCAGCAAATTCTCAAAGCACAAGCATGCGCCTACTTCATTTTGGAAATTAGCCCAGGGAATTTATGTGCTCTTTGGCATGTACACATTTTCTGGGATCATTTTCATGTCTGCGTGCATATTAATATGTATAGCTGCAAACATTTGTGCAACGCCTCCCGTAAGGATGTATCTGCTTTGTTCAGGTGAAGCTACATTGTACAGACTACACACATAACTTTATATGCGTATCAGCTGCAGAATTTTATAATCGCTTCTTCTCGCCCATCAAGTATTGTTTTCTGCATTGATAAGATTTATAAAATTATGCTCCCTATGGAAAAATATAGAGCAGAACTAGAAGAGGTACATAGAAGGGCAACCAAAATGATAAAGGGGATGGAACAGCTCCCCTATAAAGACAGACTAAAGAGGTTAGGGCTCACCACCTTGTGAAAGAGCAAACCGAGAGGAAACATCATGCAGATCCCTAGGGCCCTGTATCGTCTAGTTCACCAGGACTCTAGTGGTTCAACCAGAGAAGTTCTAGCTATCCTTCCTGTAACCAGGAGGGAGCGTTCTGGCCTCTGACCCATGCAGCTAATCTCAGTGAGGCAATGCTAAGAGGGTCCTTGACTTAATGATGTTGGTTGGAGTTTTGGAGGGAAATCGTGAGGCATTTAAAAACCTCAGTGCTGATTCATATCTGGATCTTTGGCTCTACAGCCATTGCACCAAAGGGTTGTGCCCCTGGTCAAGCACCTAGGAGAGGAAGGAGACGTGGTGCAGCCCTGAGCTCATTCAAAGGGGTTTCTGAGGGGAGGTGACTGAGGTCCCCTAAGTCAACGCACTGAAGGGTGTCTTCTCTGGAACTACTGGAGGGAAAAGGCAGGGAGCTGCTCTGTGATTGTCCAAGGACATTTAAGGAGGGGTGTTCAAAGCCAATTAAGCCAAGGAATGGCCAGGGCCTCATCAGGAGCTCCTGGAAGGAACAGTCAGAGGCAGTGTCCATTGAGGACGACGATTTCAGGAAGGCACAGAGACTTTACGACTCTGAGCCAGAGAGAAGCTGCACACTGAAGGGGGACAGGGTGTGCAGTTTCCTTTAAACCAGAAGGACACTATTTGGTTACTCCCTGAAATTGAGAGGAATCAGCTTCGGCGTTTGGGACTTTATTTGGTGAGAGAACTCAAGGGCCTGGACTGGGATAGAAAGCAAAGAGACTAACTTGATCTGTTGAGGTTGATAGTTTCTAACCAATGACATTTTGTGATTAGAGATTTTCGTGAGTGACTTTGAATTTCTTTAAGTAAACTATAGTGGGTTCAGAACCAAATTTTGGCCTGGACTGAGTCTTTTTTTTTCTGTGAAAGGAATGAAGAGAGTGAGCCAAGAGTACAATAGGCCTCCCAATGTGTACTGGTCTCATCCCAAGAATGCTGTAGAAACCTCAGGAGTCAGTTTTGCAGGGTGAATCTGACTCCTGTATATTAAGAACATAAGAAATGCCATACGGGGTCAAATCAAGGTCCATCAAGGCCAGTATCCTGTTTCCAATAGTGGCCAATCCAGATCACAAGTACCTGTCAGGTTCCCAAAAAGATCACAGGTTCCACAATGTTTATCCTGGGGTAAGCAGTAGATTTCCCAGTCCCCTTTAATAATGGTTTATGGATCTTTCCTCCAGAAACTTATCCAAACCTTTTTTTAAATCCAGCTACTCTAACAGCTTTTACCACATCCTCTGGTAACGAATTCCAGAGTTTGATTACGCATTGAGTGAAAAAATATTTTCTCTTATAAGTCTTAACTAGATTGCATTGTAGCTTCATTGTGTGTCCTCTAGTCTTTCTACTTTTTGATGGAGTAAACAATTGATCTATGTTTACCCATTCCACTCCATTCATTAATTTATAGACCTCTATCATATTCCACCACAGCCGTCTCTTTTCCAAGTTGAAAAGCTCTAACCTTTAAAACCTTTCCTCATAGGGGCATCCTTCCATCCCCTTTACCATTTTGTTGGCTCTTTTCCATACCCGGATTGTCTTACAATGTTTCTAGCTGCTGCAAGGGACCTACAGCCTGGCAGGGATTACAAAATCATGAATGGAATGGGTTTCATAAACAGGAAATCATCATCTACTCCTTTCATTAGTAAGACTCAACACAAAATTAATTTGTGGTGTTTTGTTACTGGAGGATGTGGTAATATTGAGATTTACTGAGAAAAGAGTAGAGAGATAAGATGACTTAAAAAGAGGCAAGGCAGGAGAGCTCTGGGATTCTTCCCAGAAGAACTCAGCATGCTGAAGGAGATGGTGCTGGTGTCGAAGGCCAATGGTTGGTGGGAGAAATAAGGAAGGATGAAAACAAGGACCTAGATACAGAGCGTGGTTACTGAGTGGGATGACTGAGTTGTAGTCCAGGAAAGATGCTGAAGGGGAGGATGAGGGGAAGCAAAATACAGTATGAGAGACGTGGGACTATCCAGGGCACAGATGTAGAGGCAGAGACTTGTCAGGGGGGCAGGGGACAAGAAGGTTGGATGTCAGAGATTTATAGGCAGACATTGAAAAGCAGAATGGGATGTGAGTTGGACGGCAGATAGAGACAGTGGAGGATCTAAAGACAAGGACCCAGTGGTGTCCAAAAAAAGTGACATCTGTGGAGACAAGAGAATTGAATACAATGTCCAACTGAAAACCAGATGAAGGAATGAAGAAGAGAGGCAGTTTGAAAATTGACTCCTCATTGAGACGTTTTGAACAGCTCATGCCATTGCAAGGTACACACACACTTTTGTGCGTATACCTCCTGGAGATCAATTTCAGAAGGAAACTGCCCAGAAGGTGTGTGCATATGTACCCACAGTTAGACCTTGCACACCCTCTCTCTGTGCATGTGGCTACTTGGGAGTAGAAATGTCCATGCCCATGTTCACATGCCATTTACTCCTCTAACTCCCTCTCCCTCCCAGGAATACCTCTTTTTAACATGTCATGAAACACACATCTACTTTCAACCAGCATTCCTACAGGGATGATGCCTAGTGACCCCATGTAGGTTATCCATGTCATGGCTTCTTCAAGGAGCCATGGTCTATGGCCTGTGGCTAAGGATCTTCATGTCAATGATTGAAAGAGATGAGACACGGGAAAATGCTAAATATCAAGAAACACCAGCTAATTGCTAATCTAGGGTTATGGTGCTGTAGCCCAGTAGAGGCCTGTTCCAACTGAGCTGGAAGGCTGAAGGAGCAGGCTCAACAATTCCCAAAGACAACTGGAGGCCTGTCCTAGTAAGTAATGTTGCCTTTGACAAGCCATCAAGAAGGTGTTGCATTTGCTCAATGTGATGCGAGACGTCACCTTTCTAATTTAGTTTAGCAGCCTGAGGCCTCTATGTATCAGAAGCTTTTTGGAAGCAGATTAGCAACCACTGTTCAGTGGTTAACCATATATGCAAGATGAATAGCCTTGGTTAAGCTGTGCTGATTATTTTGCATCATGACCAGCTTTACAAAGATATGAAATAGTCTTCCGGGTCTGCAAGAGCCATGAAAATGTAATTGCCCTTTGATTCAAGAACAAGGCAGAGCTACAAGGCAAGAGAGGTGGGTTATCCTTTATAAAGCACATGCACTACCCAGCCTCTCCTTAACTAGGCCAGGAAATATTGATAATTGCAAACACATTGGCCAGGTTGAGTTTTCCAGGAATGTGCATAGGTCTTGTGGTTAGCTAAAGACAACACAGGAGACTTCTCAACAACTGTTTGTATGAGAGATGCAGACATAGCTGAAATATGATAAAGGTTGGTTGGCAGTGATGTCGGGTCTTGCTTTCAACTCCATTTAAAGGAGAAATTCCAGAATTGTACTGCTTTCAGCTTTTGCTAAGAAACTTTCCTGAAAGAAAAGAGATTTTGCTTATTCATAAATTTGACATTAGTGGAAATAATTTAAGTCGTATGACTTGCAAACTATTTTTGTCAAATGCAATACTCCTCACGGAAGTATGAAACATGGTCCAGCAGCTGAGTCCTTCTAGCCTGGAACCCTTACCAGGGTGGGAGCTGATGGAGATTCGATATCCACCCAACCCAAACAGGAAGGAAAGTGGCATAGAGATTAATGAGGAGTTAAAAATAACAGAAACTTCTCAACAGAAGCTGAAATTCCACTTCCCTTCATTCTGAAGCACCCCCTCCCCCCTCCCCTCAGACCTACAAACCAAAAGGCTACTCTTGATTCCTCTCCCTCCTTTCAGAATCAGCTTTTTCACCACATACGACGCTCATTCTATTCCTTTCAGCAAATCTGGGCTGATGCCCTTTCTTGAATCCCTCATCTTTGACTACCCTCTTCCTTTCCCTTGTTATTTTTCAAATCAATTAGTGTAATGTGGTGCTTGCAGGTCTCCCCCATATCAGTTAAATCATTTCCAGCTTCTTCAGAACACTGTTGCCCAGATGATCACAACACTCCACTCCGCATAGAACTTCTCTGGCTCCCCCCTCAGATTTAGAATACAATATAAATGGCTTACCATGATGCACAAGGTCTTGCATACTGGAACCTTTGAATATCTCTCAGACCTCCTCCACCTTCACTCCCCAAATCACATTCTCTGTTCCATACATTCTAATCAGTTGCCCCTACTCTCTGCCTCACAAGCCCACCTGGAATCCACCCGCACCCCGCTTTTTTTTCTTCATCGGCCCTGCACTCTGGAATGCTCTTCCCTCTGACCTCAGACTGGAATTATCTTTCCCAAAATTTAAATCCATCCTTAAAACTCACTTATTCCAACAGGCCTTCGATCTCCCTTCCCTTAGCATCTAGTTTTCCTGCTCTTATCCTTCTCCCTTGTCTCTCCTCCCTCTGCTCTCGCCCCTCTGTATGATTGGACTACCTTTCCTGTCAGTTAATGGAGTTCTTTTCTATTTCTTCTTGCAGCTATATTTTGCTATCATAAACCATTCTGATACTCACATAAAGGTGTGGTATATTAAGAGTGGCAATAAAGATAAAGACCAACAATTAGCAGAACAACTCAGTGTAGTGAAAAGCTTTTCTGATGACATCAGGATGACTTTTGGCCAAGACAAATGTGCTAAGGCAACTTTTTTTTTTTTTAGAGGAAAATTGAGCAAAACGGAAAACATCTCCTTGGTTGAAGGCTGTGACATCAAGGAACCTGAACAGGAAGATGTATATAAATATATTGGATAGGGGAAGTAAGAAGGTGGCAGGAAGGCGCATTGATGTGAGGATGCTTTGACTCTTTCTTCTAAAAACCTGGGAGCCGCTCCTACCACTGTGCAAAATGGGGTGTAGGAAGTGGAAGCAAGCTGGCTTACTCTCGAGCTTGACTCTTTTGACTATGCCTGGGCAAAGGACCTTGGATCTCTGTGGCTTCACTCCCAGTGCAGGAGCAGTGTCTTCAGTGGGGCTGTCCTGTGAGTTGTCAGCTTTGAGCACATCAGGCATTTTGCTCTCTCCGGACCAGCGAACTCCCCTGCTGCAACTTGGAAATATGCTGCTGGCTGGAAAAGTGCTTTCTTTCGGCCTGCCAATGAGCATGCCATTGCGGGGGAGCAAAGAGGCACTCCAGCAGCAGCAGCGGTAACCTCTCTCAGTCCTGCAACACAGTGAGGAGGAGCTGTGGAGCCATCAACACTAGATATGGAGGCATTGGTAGCAGGGTCTTGAGAGCTGTCATTTTCCAGAGTTCAGGGTTTGGTGAAACCAGTGGTAATATTTATTTATTTATATTCTCTTATATACCGCGCTATTCTGCATCAGTGCGGTTTACATTGAACAAACTGAAATTACATTGAACAGGGCATTATAACTTGGAGATAACTATTTTACAGGGAACATGGGCTATGGAGGGTTAAGTGGCTTGCCCAAGACCACAAGGAGCACCTGTGGGACTAGAAACCCCAGTCCTTCCGGCCCAAGGTTGCTGTCCTCTAGTGGGATTTGACCCCCCGACCTTCTGGCCTGAAGTACCTTGCCCCAACCACTAGGCCACTCCTCCACTTCATAATAATATTGGACTTGCTGTGGGACACTATAGTGACTTTGAATTCCTCCCTAAATTCATTGGTATGTAAGTACTGAACTACTACTAGTTAAAAGTAATTACTCTGACATTTCCAGTGTTCAGGAGGAACAATCGGGGAAATGCTCCAAGATGTAATATGAAGCGGGTCAGCTCTGTAAACTGGTTGTCACTCAGATTAAAGACAAAACTGGGCTTTCCTGGAAGACAGAGTATTTGAAAAATCAAGTTCATTGAAATAATCTTAGATTTTTGAACTTTCATAAGCCTCCAGTTCTGTCACCAGTAGAGATGGTGAGGGAAAACTGGATGTGCAAACAAGAAAACTCCTCTATGCCTATGAGGTAATTTACAAGAATCAGTGGATGCCAAGACTGTACATTCCTAGAGCTGAAGGCAGGCTAGGCCTCATAGAGACTGATTACACCTACCTAACAGCATCATTGAATCCAAATATGAAAATAAACATCCATCATCTGTCTCTGTTGTCAAACTTGGACAAGCATTATGTTTATGTTTATGTTTATTTGAATTTGATATACCGCTCAGGCCGAAGCATTAGAGCGGTTTACAATAATATATCATTTGTGGAAATATGAAATATGATTAGAAGGAATGAGTGAGAATCCACAGGAAGGGAAGCAACGGTATTTGTAAAACAAGAGAAAAAAACTCTTCAAAGAATTAGATCAGCAAACAATGAAAAACAAGTGGCAAATGTACAAATACAGTGGAAAATACAAAGTGTTACTTCAGGAACCTTTTGTTGATCAAGAACGGACACATGAATGGTTAAGGAGAGATTGATCTGAAACTGAAGGATGAGAGATTGATAGATGCAGCCCAGGATAGTGGATTACAGACAAGATGATTTACAATGAGAGTTGAAAAATTGGCAAAACAGACATGGCGATTCTGTAAGACCTGGAAACAGCGACTTACCTCATAACTGGCTGTGAAGTTTTGATGGCGGAAAATTTCTATACAGAAAGGCACAAGAAAGTAGCATGCTTCATACACTGGAAACTCTGTAAACACTACAACATCACTGTGCCTGAAAAGCACTGAGATCATGATCCTAAGAGAATTACAGAGAATGAAGTGGTTATGATCACCTGGGACATTCCCATTCTGATGGATAAGAAACTGGATGAGAGGAAACCCGATATAGTGGTAAAAGAGAAAAATGGTGGAACGGCATCGATAGTAGAGGTGTCAGTTCCAAGAGATTATTCTGTGAATCGCGTGGAGAGACAGAAGATCCTGAAATACCAGGAAATGCAGTCAGAGATCAAGAAAAGGTGGCAGAAAGATACAGAAATATTTCTCATCATATTGGGAGCCACAGGCTTGATAAAGAAGAATTTCCAAGCACATATTGACGAACTACCCATATATATTACATCTTATGAACTTCAGAAGGAGGCTCTCTTTGTCACGATGCAAGTACTATGCTGAGCATTAGCAGTAAATTTGAGAGACTGAGATCAAACTCCACATACCCTAGCTTAGAAATGAGGTTCATGACTGTCATGGTATTGCCAAACCTAACCCATTTGGAGAACCTGCCCGCAGACAAACCACTTTGCTTATTCCCACCTTCTCTCTTTAAGGTGGCCAGTGTTCACATTCCAGCTGCTCTCATCTCCCAGTGCAACCTCATTATAAAGCAGCCAATGTTCATACCCTCCATTTCTCTAATCTCTCATTCACTCCCCCTCATCATGAGGCAGTCACTTCCTCACGCTCCTAGTTCCCTCATCTGTCATTCACACACCCAAATTATAAGGCAGTCCCCCATCTCAACACTCATGTCTCATTTAAAATGAAAATGTTCCCTCATGAGAGACTTTGTAGTGTATAAGATTTTCCCCTAGTTAGGTGTAATCCTTCCAATAACAGATATGAAATGTGAAACTTAAGTGTGATACTTGGTTTTGCCATTTGACGGAGGGGAGGCGTAGTCTAATGGTTAGAGCACTGGCTTGGGAACCAAGAGACCAGCATTCAATTCCCACTGGCTCTCCTTGTGCCCTTGAGCAAATCACCTAACCCTCCATTGCCTCAGAAAATCAAAGTTATCAATGTACATTACCAAGTTTAAATTACAATGTAAACCGCTTTGACTGAAATGATAAAGCAGTATAAAAGCCTGTTACATAAATCACAGCAGCATCTTGGGATGAAGTTTGTTTGTACTTTTAGTTGGAAGCGCTAGTGTATACAGCGTCATGCTACATCAACATGCTAAGATACTGTACGTTGGTTGTCCTGTGCGATAAAGGCTCGTCAGTGTATGACACACATGAGGGTTTTTTCTGTTTATGCACCTCAGCGCCCTCCCATATGATATACAGGCCCTGTCAGAGTTGTCTGCATTTCAGAAAAAATTACAAACTTCTATATGAGATGAAATGTTTTAAGGAATTATTGAGTGGGATTTTCAAGCCAGTTTTTATTTAAACACCACGGTCAACTATAGCACTTAAATATACTTGACATTCAGTGGGAACATCTGAATAGTGGTCACTGTCTGGATAGTGGCAATTTTCAGCCAGCTTTTATTGAGATGGCAATTTAGTTCCACTTTTCATGTGGCCTATGTTAGCCAAGAAAGTGCTGGCTGAAAATTGCCGCTATCTAGATAAGGTTGACTCTTATCCAGATAGCGACTGTACCATCCTTGCTCCGCCCACGGACCACTCCTGTACTAACCCCATAGCGCCAGGACAATCTCTGGAGATATTCAGTAGCACTATGGGGTTACTGCCACTGATTATCATTCCAGGTACCTTTGGGTGGAAAGCTGTGTATTCTCTCGTGTAGTATCCTGTTCTTGTGTTCTTGCAAGAGGAAGTGACTGGGCGCCTCCCAGGGGCCAATGAAGTTGAGTGGAGGCTGGGCAACCGACCGGGAGGGTAGCCGGCTAGGTTACATCAGAAGGATACCATTGAAAGTGTGGCAGGTGTAGGCCTGTGATCCACAAAAGAAGAGAACATTTGAAGACTTAGTTACACTGGCATTTCACTCTGACTGGCTCGGAACTGCTCATCTATCTGTACAGCTGTGGCCGCTGGTGCTGGGTATGTATATTCAGTGCTGCCACTGTGATTGATAGCGCTGATTATATATGCACTACTTAAAGACTGTGACCAGCATTTTAAACTAACACTAACCTCTATATATTTTGAATTTTGTGAAGATTTTGCAATTGGTCTCGTCACATTCTGTCTCTCTTTGCTTTGCTGTATGCGTATTAATTTTGGAGACGTTCACCAGTAAAAGCTTTTGTAAGACAAAGGAAATGCTGGAACTAAGTGTTGTAGCGAAGACTGTGGGTCTGTCAGCCAGTAAGAACCTTGGAACTGTGCCTCCCTCCACCTGCCAAGACCCCATCCCAGATACCTGGTTATATTATGTTCCTGAATTGTAATGACCGTTCTCTGTGGGAGTCACTGAGAGTGACAGATACTGCAAAGCAAGGAATGAGCAATGCTGGGAAACTCTTCTGAGAGGTCGAGGAAAACCCTCTACCCAGTGTGCAGCATCAGTCAAGAGAGCAAATAGAATGCTCGGAATCATAAAAAAAGGAATGGAGAATAAAACAAAGGATGACATCATAATACCTCTGTATCGTTCCATGGTGTGACCCCACCTTGAAAAATGGGTGCAATTCTGGTTGCCGTATCTTAAAAAGGATATGTTGTTAGAAAAGGTACAGAGAAGAGCCACCAAAATGGTAAAGGGGATGGAAGGATACACCTATGGCTAAAAAGGTTATTGGTCTTCAACCTGGAAAAGAGATGGCTGAGGGGAGTTATGATAGAAGTCTATAAATTAATGAATGGAGTGGAATGTGTAAACGTAGATCGATTGTTTATGCCATCAAAATATAGAAAGACTAGGGGACATGCAATGAAGCTACAGTGTAACCTATTTAAGATTAATGAGAGAAAATATTTTTTCACTCAACTTGTAATCAAACTCTAGAATTCATTACTGGAGGATGTAGTAAAAGCCGTTAGTGTAACCAGGTTTAAAAAAGGTTTGGACAAGTTCCTGGAGGAAAGGTCCATAAACCATTATTAAAGGGGACCCGGGAAATCCATTGCTTGCCCCAATACAAGCATTGTGGAACCTGTGTCTTTTGGAGAAACTGCTAGGTACTTGTGACTAGATTGGCCACTGTTGGAAACAGGATACTGGGCTTGATGGACCTTGGTCTGACCCATTATGGCATATCTTATGTTCTTATGGACAGTATGTATGTAGAGTGTTAGGTAGTGTATATGTGAAAGGGTGTAAAGGGATGGGTAGTATGTATGTGAAAGTATGGATGCAGGGCCGTACCGAGCTAGAATTGCGTTCTGTGCAACTTGTACATCGGGCGAGCACCCCCCTCCCTCCCCATACATCCTTCCAGCTGCTGCCTACTCTTGCCCTGTTGCTGCCACCCTCTGTTTTCTCCACGGCGGCGCTGGCAGCAGGGAAAGAGCAGAAAGCGGCCGGATGGAGGTGGAGGAGAGGGCGTGCGCCCGATGTGCAAGTCGCTGGCACTTTAAGCAGATCTGTCGCATCAGAGGAGAGAGGAACCAACCTCTTAAAGTGCCGTGAAAAGGCTTGGTGGGCGCATTTCGGCTGTCTACTGTTGCCCTGCCGCTGCTGACAGAAGAAAAAGTGGCGGCGACAGAGCAACAGCAGGCAGCTGAAATGCGCCCCCCAAGCCTTTGCGCCTTGTGCTGCTGCACCTCTCACACAGGGCTAGGTACAGTCCTGTATGGATGTGATGGGTTGGGTAGTGTGTATATGAAAGGTTGTGGAGGGTTTGATAATAGTGAAGGGTTGGGTAGTTTGTGTACATGTTAGATTGAGTAGATGTGTGTGTTTTTATAGGAAGACCTAGGCAGGTGTGTATGTGTATAAGACTGTGTGTGGATGGAGGAGGTTGACAATGTGTGTCTGTATGGAGAGAGCTGAGCTTAGCTTGAAAAGGCCAAAATCCAATGAGTGTGGGTTCAGTGGTACACTGGGAAGCTTTCCTAGAAAGCGCTGGAAAGCTCCTCCATATTTATTTTTTTTATTTAACCTGTTTTGTATACCACTTTTTCCTTCAATCAAAGTGGTTGACATCACAATTTAGGTCTACTTTGAACAGGAGGGGGGGGGGATGACAAGAATACATAAAGACTTTAGGTGCTTGGCTCTTATCTTCACATTTAAGGGTCTTTAGTTTGCTTGATCATAGAATTCCATGAATAGGAAGGTTTTGAGGGATTTGCGGAAATCCTTGAGGTCATTTAGCGCTCGCAGTTCATCTGGGAGGAAATTCCAGAGGGCATATTGGCAGAAGTCGGAGTCAGCTGTTATCTGAGAGAGTCCATTTTCAGTCACTAACAGTTCATGACATTTTGATTTAGTTAGAATAATAAAGGTCCTGCCAGGTGTCAGGGACCACCCTATATAAAATATCTGTATCATTAATCCAGCCAGATGACTGAGGACTGAACTGAAAATCTACGATCTTGGCCTTCCTCTGGCAGCACCCAGAAGCTTCTTGAGAGTAGGGTGATGCAAGGAGCTGTCCAGCTGTCAAGCAAATGCCAGTTTTAAAGCCTGTAAGTGCCTATTAATGTACTTAAGCACTTATCTTAATTTTAAGACAGAAATTTCAGCCTCTTGGGGAGGATATTTTGGCAGGAACTTTGCATGAAATTCAAGGTTTCTCCTGATAAGATGATGGTAAATGAAAAGGTATTTTGTCTGCGAAGGCTGGGAAAGGCAGGATAAGTACAGAAACTCTCAGAAAAACCTGCTAAAGTGGAACTTAAGAATCTGATTTGAGATGTAATCTCAGTGAATGGCTCACAAAGCCAAAGCATTAGAGCTCTAACGTCTTCTTAGCCCTTGGAGTGGGGAGTTATTGCTGCAATTCTTTGAAAGTCTATGCCAGAGTGTACACCAAGGAGGATGAAAGAATCAGTCTGCCACATCCCAGTTTGCCACTGATTCTTGGCCTGTTTGAGATGGGCTTCTCATGCAGGATATTCAGCTTACTGTGAGATCATTCGGCTTTTGTCTCTCTGTCCAGTCTGCATCCTCCTGTTCTCTTGGTATCCTCCATGGGGGGGGGGGGGAGGGGCACCATCAGATACTTGCTGTCTTCTATCAGCGGAGCTCGTGCTGTGATTCTGGTCTCCTGGTAACTCCAAGTAGGGTGATTCTTTGTTGTACTAGTGGTGTCCTACTAACCTCCATCTACCGAGCATTTGACCTTTCCTCAAGCTTCCTTGGACCAAGCTCATTTTGTTCAGTTCTCTCAGGTGTGTCCATATTGTTGCAGATCTTAATATAGACAAACCTTTCCCTCTACCACACCACTTATGAAAATGCTGATTTATGTGAGGGAGTGATCAAAGCAGTGGTTCAGGAGCAAGCAAGGGACATGGTGTATTTAGACTTCAGCAAAGCTTTTCAATATGTTGGCTAAATGGATAGAGAAAAAAGTCTGTTATCAAATTAGTGGGGTTTTGGAGGACTATTATTTGCTAGAAGAAGGTCAGGGAGTGGTACAGAAACCTTATTGTCTGCTGTGTTCAATCAGACACCAAACGCCGTTGACATATCTAATCCTATAGAAGCAGAGAAATTGATTGACTGCCTCCAGCGGGTTGGAATTAGAAGGACTGTGTTAGGATGGACAAAAGTCCTTCATGGAAGGATGAAGCTTTAAGGTAAGATACAGCAGTTAGAGCACAGCCTTGATGGTTTTATGGTGAGGGGTCCTGAAAGGAAATCTTAAATCTATCCAGGACCATAAAATCTTTGAAATGAAGATAAGACACTTTCAATTGGATCAGACAGACCTCAACAAGGACCTGGACTTCTTGTCACATTATAAACTATGGGCCCAATACTCAAAGGCATTTACATGGTTTGCAAACCTGCAAATGCTGCTTAGCGAGATAATTTAGTGCCATAAATATCCACTGGTGCCGCTGTTGCACGCCTCGATGCGAACCAGGTAACATTGGGGCGTGCCGGGGCGTTCCATGCCAGCACCCGTAGCTAACCAGGAATATTGAGCCATTGCCTGGTGAGTAATATGAAGCAAAGGTCGGGTACAAGAAACACTGGCTTAACGTTCACTGCAGAAGCTAACTGGCAGCGGCTGAATATCACCACTGCTTGACTAGCTTTGCGGCAATCCGGGCAACCCAGATATTCAATGTCGGAGCCTGGATGCAGCCCTGGCATTGACTATCTGTTTTTAAAGTACAGCGCTGTCTGCTAGCCGCTGTATGAGCACTAGCTGTCGATGCTGAATATTGAGCCCTATAAATATTTACAGCCTAGTCACCGTCAGGACTTAAAGCAGCGGTGAGAGGGGCATTTTCAAAAACATTTAGGCAGTTTGTAGACCTGTAAGCATTTAGGTATCATCATGGATAATATGTTGAACCCCTCCGCCCAGTAGGCAGCGGTGGTCAAGAGAGCAAATAGAATGCTCGGAATCATAAGGAAAGGAATGGAGAATAAAACAAAGGATGACATCATAATGCCTCTGTATCGTTCCATGGATAATACGTTGAAACCTTCCGCCCAGTGTGCAGTGGCAGCCAAGAAAGCAAATAGAATGCTCGGAATCCTAAGGAAAGGAATGGAGAATAAAACAAAGGATGACATCATAATGCCTCAGTATCGTTCCATGGTACGACCGCACCTTGAGTATTGTGTGTAATTCTGATCGCCGTATCTTAAAAAGGATCTAGCAGAATTAGAAAAGGTACAGAGAAGAGCAACTGAAATGATAAAGGGGATGGAAAGATATCCCTATGAGGAGAAGCTAACAAGGTTAGGCCTCTTCAACCTGGAAAAGAGACGGCTGAGAAGAGATATGATACAGGTGTACGTATAAAATAATGAATGGAGTGGAATGGGCAAAAGTAGATCAGTTGTTTACTCATTCAAAAAGCAGAAAGAATAGGGGACATACAATGAAGCTACAATTGGAGAAAATATTTTTTCAAACAATGCAAAAACAAACTCGAATTCGTTACCGGAGAGTGTAGCTGTTAGTGTAGCTGGGTTTACAAGAGGTTTGGACAAGTTTCTGAAGGAAAACTCCTTAAAGCATTATTAAAGAGGACCTGAGAAATCCACTACTTACCCCTGGGATAAGCAGCATGGAACCTGTGTGTCTTTTTGGGAACCTGACAGATACTTGTGACCTGGATTGGCCATTGTTGGAAACAGGATACTGGGTTTGATTGAGCCTTGGTCTGACCCATTATGGCATATCTTATGAGAAAACCAGCAAGAGGAAATGAAAAGAACACTAGGACCAACTCAATTTGAAAAAAAAAAAAAAAACCAATCAGACAGAGGTTCATAAGAGTGTCAGTTTTGAGAGAATGAAACATACCAGCTTTGAAAATGTGCATTTCTGATGGTTTGTTCTGTACAAGTAGAATTGCCAACTGTCTGGTTTTTATATGGCCAGGCTGGCTGCTGGCGGAGATCTAAAACCAAATATTAAAAAGCTGTTTTTTTTAAAAATAATCTTTATTTATTAACCAACAAGAAATAACAGCCAACACCAAACCAAACAACAAACCCCGGGCAGGGTGCACTCTTATCCCTGCCACGGGGAACCAGTAGGCACAGGCATACAAGACATCAGAAAGCAGTTCCATAGTTTTTTCATTTTTTGTTTTTAATTAAACAGCCCCCCCTCCCCTCCCCACCCCATTGCAGTCCACAGCCCCCACAGAACCAGCATAGTTCAACCACATTAGAAACTTTCCCCAACTCGCCCCCTCTGGTCATCCTCGATTCTTCCCGAAACCCACTAAGAACCCACATTGAGCACTTTGTTCCTACAATGAGGCCCCAAGCTCTGGATATAAGGTTCCCATATTAACATAAAAGTGGACCACCGCTTTATCTGGCCCCTAGCTCTCCAGCGTTCAGTCAGCATCAAATTATGAAAACTATTGCGCCACTCCAAGAAAGTTGGCGGGGATTGGTCTCGCCATCTATGCAGTATCGGACCCTTCCCCACCAAGCAGGCCTTATGCACGAGCAGCCGCTCCCCTTTCCCTTTTGGCAGGGTCTGATTCAACTGGTCTAAGACTACCAAAGATCCCGATCCTGTTGCAGCAACCCCGCTATACAATGATGGATACGGGACCAATAGGGGCGAATATGCCTACACGTCCACCACATATGTGTTAAGTCAGCCAGCGGTTGAGAGCGTCTAGGACAAGACCCATCCTGAGTAATATGACTACGCAAGGCCCGTCGGGGCGAGAAACGAACCCGAGTTAATGCTTTGTATTGTATTTCCCTCCAACGGGCCCCTTCCGCCAAGGTGACTAATCACCTCAGGGCCCCTATAAGGGTTCCGCGTGGGACCTCCCATCCCAGCTCCCGGGCCCAAGCCTGCTCGACTCCGTCGTAATCCGGTGTGACACCAAAGCACTCGAGCCTTGCCTTCAACCCCGCTATCGACGGTGGAGTATCACCCCCAATCTCGAAGAATTCAAGAATTTGCGCCGAACGGTCTGCCTTAAGTTCCTCCCTAGGTAGTGACGCCACATAATGAATGAGTTGTATATACGCGAAATATTGACATGAAGAGAGCTCGTATTCCTCACACAACTCCGGAAACGGTTTACACTTACCCGACAGGTCCACAACATGGCCTACAGTCCGCAATCCCTTCTCCCTCCAAAACTGAAACTTGCGGGATTCAGAACCTGGAGTAAAATGCACATTACCGTGCAATGGCAACCAACTCGAGACCTTCCAGTTCCGATTCCAATAGCCATTCAACTGTCGCCAGGTACGTCGTGTTGAATTCATCAGGACATTATGCTTAATTCTATTCGGCAATTGAGCATTCTCCACATGTAGGATCCCTAGCAGTAAAAATGGGGCTACTACTGCCATCTCCAGAGCCCTAGGTGTGTAAGTATCTGTCCTCCCCAACCAATCTCCAACGTGACGCGCCTGACACGCCAAAGCATATAGCCATAAGTCGGGAAGGTCAATGCCTCCTCTACGCCAAGGACCAATCATACGGTTCAGCGGTATGCGAGCTCTAGCCCCCTTCCACAAAAATCCCTGTATTTCTTTCTCCAAACGGCGCAAATCCCGACGCAGCAACCAAACTGGCAAGGTCTGTAGCCAATACAAAATTTGCGGCAGGACCACCATCTTTACGGCTGCTACTCTCCCCAAAAGCGACAGCGGCAGGGGATTCCAAGCCCTCAATTGAGTACGCACCCCGAACAGATTTTTTTCAAAATTCACACGGTACAACTCCTGAGGGAGGCTCGTCAAAACAACACCCAGGTATATGAATTTCTGTTCCGCCCACTTCAAGGGGAAGTCCCTGCTCCACCCTCCCCGCAACTGTCCCCCCACATCTAAGGCCTCCGATTTATCTTTATTTATACGAAGGCCCGAAAACCTACCATAGTCCGCAAACTCGGCCATTAATCGTGGCAGAGACTCTCTGGGAGCAAGTAGATGCACCAACAAATTGTCCGCGAAGGCCGATATCTTAAAACTTTGCGTACCGACTGCCACCCCACATATCCTCTTATCGGATTCTATTCTGCGGATTAGGGGATCCAGAGCTAGAACAAACAGCAGGGGGGACACGGGACACCCCTGTCTAGTACCCCTATACAGGGAGAACGATCCGAGAGGACCCCATTGCAAAGCACCCTAGCCATTGGGTTCACATAAAGGCTCTTCACCATCCCAAAGAAGGAGGATCCCAAGCCATACCGCGGTAACAAGTAGTGGAGATACTGCCAATTGACCCTATCAAACGCCTTTTTGGCATCAAAACTCACCAATAGTGACTGCTCTTGTTGCTCATGCACCCACTCCAAAGATGGTAATATTTTACGCAAATTACGTACCGCATATCGTCCCCTAATAAAACCAACCTGCGACTCATGCACTAAGTCACCCATTAGGACCGCTAATCGGTTGGCCAAAATTTTTGCCAGCAGCTTTATATCAAAATTCAACAAGGAAATCGGCCGATAAGAAGCCGCCCGCATCAGGTCCTTACCCGGTCTAGGGATCAACGTAATGTACGCCTGGTTGTCTCCCCATTTCATGGCACCCCTCTCCGTTCATCTCCGGTATGTCTCCACTAACAGAGGGCTCACCCAGTCAGAAAGTATTTTATAAAATTCAGCCCCATAGCCATCTGGGCTGGGAGCTTTATAGCAGCTAGCAGTTGAAACCACCTGCTGCACCTCTTGTAGCGTTATGGGTTGCCCCAAAAGGATACGCTGCTCCTCAGTGACCTGTGGCAACTCCACGCCTTGCAAATAGTTTTCCATCGTAGAGGGTGTTGTCTCCTCTGCAGTGTATAATTTTTGAAAGAAACCTTTAAACACCGCACTTATCGACTCCCTTTTGTTTTGGAGTTTCCCTTGCTCATCCCAAATAGCTGCTATCAACCGTCCACTTCGCTGACCCTTCAAGCATCTTCCCAACAATTTACCTGGTTTATCTCCAAAACAATATAACTTATATTTATAGTACATTATGGATTTCTTAGCCCGTTGATGGAGCAATTCATTCAGGGCAACCTGGAACTCCCACAATCTCTTCTTATTATGCACCGTGGGGGTGTGCCCACTAATACGCCGTGCTTGAGTTACTTGCTTCTCCAGCTTAATTATTTGCTCCGCTAACAATCTCCTCTTCCTGGCCACATAACCAATTATCTCCCCCCTCAACACCACTTTAGTGGTCTCACAAACCAGTTCTGGATCATCCCTATGGACCTGGTGATTCACCTCAAATTCCTGCCAGCGTTGATGTAAGAATTGCTGAAATTGGGTATCCTTATAGAGTTCTACAGGGAAGCGCCATATGCGCATGAGTCCCGTTACTCCCCCCCATTGCAGCTCCAACCAAACCATAGCATGATCCGAGATCTCAATGGGGCCTATCTGAGCATCCCCAGTACACGCAAACTGACTCGCTGAAATCAGTAAATAATCGATGCGCGCACTGGTGCCATGCGCCCGCGACACATGAGTACAATCCTTTTCAAAGGGGTGTATTAATCTACATGGATCTACCAGACCCAACCTAGCCCGAAAGCTCTGCAGTGTCCGGGCCATAAGCTGCCGTTCTCGAGTTCCACTGCCTCTCGAGGTGTCAAGGTCCACGACAAAGACCCCATTAAGATCCCCATCCAAGATCAATGGCACGTCTGGCAGTTGTTCTGCCATGGCCGCGAGCCGATTAAAGAAATCCGGATCTCGTGTGTTGGGGCCATATAAATCACCCAAAATTATCTCCCGATCTTCCAGCAAACCATGTAATAGCAGAAATCTCCCGTGCAGGTCCACAACCTGCCGCATTAACGTAAAGAGCACCCTCTTGTGGGCCAGGATGGCCACACCACCTTTCTTACCCAGTGCGGGGGCCCCCCAGACCTGACCCACCCAATCTCTACAAAGTTTGGCGTGTTCCTCCACCGTTTGGTGAGTCTCTTGCAATAGCGCAATGTCACACTGCTGTCTGGCCAACGCTTTTAATATTTTATATCTCTTAATGGGGCTACCAAGTCCACATACATTCCAAGAAAGGACCTTCAACATGGCTCATCGATCATAGGCCCAACCTTCCACGCTAAACACATAATTTCAGAGGGAACCCCCCCAGCCTGGGGTCTCCTCCCATACCCCTCCCCACATAGGAAGCCATAAGTCTACAGGGGCTGTAGACCACGACATACCCTCCCCAGTCCCCCCCCACCATCCCCCATCCTCTCACCCTCCCTCCTCCCCCTTACTCCCCCCCCCCCTCTCCAACCCCTACCAATACCACCTAGCCTAACCATAGACTAAACCTCCTCCTGTGGCATTCGGGCCCACCTCCAACTTATGGGTTCCCACTAAGCCAAGCTTACTAATCAACCTAATCGCCCCCCACTAGCATCCCTTCTCATACTTAAGCTATTACCCCTCTGCAGTCTTCTCCCCTCCCAACACCCCCAACATTCTTAGTCCCACACAATCCCGGATTCTATCTCCTTCAATGAACTACATCCGGGGCAAAAGGAACACAAACCCAGAAGACCTGTGCAAACAGCCTGAGGAACCATGGGGCCCGTTGTCACATACAATATTGGGGCCCTACCCGGGTCCCCATGGCATGTTCCCCATATCCCCGGCCAGGATCTCCCCCAAATCTCTCCACCCCATTTAACCCTCAAATGTCCAGTCCACAAGCTGGTTGGCTCCCAGCCGGGGATAGGGGCAAGGTGCCCCCGCTATACAAACAGATTCTAAACACGAACGTCCATACGGGGCAACCGCAACAACACTCCGTGGAAAAGCCACAAACAAGTGTTGCCGTTGGGTCGTATTCATCATTAAACCCCTAATCCTATCACCTCTCAGATTCCCGCCCTGATCACTAAGGGGGCTGGGGAGTAGCACGCCATGACCCCTACCAGGACCCCAGGCCAGTCCCGCCGCCATCCCGCACCCCCGCCCAAGGACCCCCACCTCACAAGGCCCCCAGCCTCCCTCAAGCCCCCTACCTTAACCCCATCCTCGGTGTACAAGGGCTCTCACAGTCGAAGAAGGAGAGCACTCCAACCTTGACCGTACCCGCTCCCCGAGGGAAGCCCAGGGTCAGGCGTTAAAAGGAGTGAAAGGGAGAGGGAAAATCCTAGAGATTGGATTACCCCCAGCCCAGCCCAACACTTCCCAGTGTTGAGCCCGGCAGAGCACCACCAATCCCAAACCTCTGCACCTTGCGGAGAGAACCAGTTAGGGGCCGCCCCCATCATATCTCAAGCCCAAGCCCTTGGGAGGAGCAAAACAAATAGTAAAAGTACAGAGATAACATAATTTTTATATCAGACACATCTTCTGTCACTAAAAAAGTCTGAGGGTTAAAGCAAGAAACACACTCGCACACAAATTGCCACACACACAAACCCACCAAGGGCAGGTCACAATTAGACTACACAGCAGTTGGAAAAGAAAATAAAAAAGAAAAAACACTGCGGTGAGATACTCCCGTCTTAGGGGCACATTAATTTATAACAGTCTTTTCACCAGACTCAGGTCGCCCCGGTTCCTCCGATGTCGTCAGGCTGCAGGACCACTCCATCCTTCTACTCTCCGGGGGCAAGTCAGAGTTGTCAGTCAGCCGCTCCAAAAAGGTTTGGGCCTCCGCCGGTGTCGACAAAATCGGAGTCCGCCCTTGGTGTTCCACACGGAGCTTGGCCAGGTACAGCAATGCGAAACGCAGCCCTTTGTTCACCAATTGAGCACAAGCGGCCGAAAAGGCTCGTTGTCGCTGGCTGACCAACAAGGAGTAATCCTGGAATACCAGGATTTGTTCCGAGCCGTCCGCCGGCCTCTTGCGGGCACGTGCCGCTCGCAATACCTCCTCTTTTTGGCTAAAATCTAGGAAGCGTGCTATGACTGCACGAGGTCGACGATCATGATCCCGCTTCGGGCCCAGTCGATGTACTCGCTCCAACTTGATGGGGCCCATCACCTTGCCACTCAAGTTTTCCTCAATCCAAGCATTCAAATAGCCATGAAGAGCTCCATTGGCCACACTCTCAGCGATCCCAACAAATGGCAGATTTTTACGGCGTCCTCGGTTCTCCAAATCATCCAGTTTATCTCCTTGCTGCTTCACCATAGCCTCCAAGGTCTTCACTTTTGCCGTTAAGGAGTGCTGGGTATCTTCCAGGTCAGAAATTTGCGTTTCCGCCTACTCCATACGGCCAGTGAATTCTGTAATGTTCTGACTAACCGCATGCATTTGATCCGCCAGCTCCCGAAAACGGTTATCCAAGGCCCGCACTACTGCAGCGCTTACTACTTCCACCATCGAATGGCTACTGTCGGAGGACGGGCTTTTAGGCGCTCCGTCTGCCATCTTTGTTTCCGGGGCCCGGATCTTCTCCCTTCTCGGCGGTTTTGCGGCCATCGGGCTTCCCCCAGCTCTCAGAATGCCCTTTGCCGTCTCTCAGTTATCCCCTTCGCTGATGTTCGGTGGGACCAATGTTATTCACCCACTGCTGTCAAGTATAATTGCCGTTGTTCGGGGATTGGGCCTGGAGCTGACCACGCATCTGATCAGCTCATTACCACGCCGGAAGTCCTCTAAAAAAAAAGCTGTTTTTTATTATCCTGACTGCGGGACCAGGAGCGGCCAGAGCAGAAAACCGGCTTTTCGTCTCTCCTTGTACCCTTCCCCCGGTGCAGCCTCACCCTCTCCTCTGCTCCAGCCACGGCTGCAATAGCGCTAATAATTTAAATCAAAGCAAAACCAGTGCAGAGCCTTCTGGCCCTATTAAATACCAGCTGCTGCGGCCCGCTATCAAAAGGAAGTGACGCTAGAGGGGGTGGGACCCAACAACTGGGGTTCATAGGGCCGGAAGGCTCCCACCAGTTTTGCTTTGATTTTAAATTATTAGCGCTATTGCAGCCATTGCTCTCTAAGAAGCAGGAGCCGCGGCTGCTGAGGGGAAGGAGGTGGAAGGAAGGGACTGACATGGGGGGAGGGTGGGGACAGGAACGGAGCTGGCACAGAGGGGAGAAAGAGGTGGCAGGAAGGAACTGACGTGGGGAAAGGTGCTGACATGGGGGAAGGTGGTAGCTGGAAGGAAGCTGACGGGGGGGGGAGGAAGGAGGTGGCAGCAAGGGAGCTGACATGGGGGAAGGTGGGGGCTGGAAGGGAGCTGACACGGGGGGAAAGGTGGGGGCTGGATGGGAGCTGATGGGGGAAGGAGGTAGCTGGAAGGAAGTTAACAGAGGGGGAAGGAGGGGGCTGGAGGGAGCTGACATGGAGGAAAGGTGGAGGCTGGAAGGGAGCTGATGGGGGGAGGTAGCTAGAAGGAAGCTGACGGGGGGAGAAGGTGGCTGGTAGGGAGCTGACACCTGGGGATGGTACTGGAGAAGGACTGGAAGGGAGCTGGCACTTGGGAGGGTGTACTGGAGGGAGCTGACACTTGGGGATGGGACTGGTAGTTGGCTGGGTAATGAGGGGGGCTGGAAGGAAGGGGCACTGGGACTGGAAGGGAGGGGGCACATGGGAATGGCATTGGAAGGGTGGATAGACAGATGGTAGGGTGACTGGAAGGCAGCTGACATGGGTGTGGCACTGGGACTGGAAGGGAGCTGATACCTCGAATGGTATTTGGACTAGAAGGGGCTGGACAGTGGGGAAGGAGGGGGACTGAAAGGGAATGGATATCACTGGCAGTCCTGGGAATGAAAGATGGTTGACATTAGAAAGTAAGGGGAGGGGAGGACTGGAAAGGAAGCTGATACTGGGGAGGGTTACTGGGACTGGAAATAGACTGTTAGAAGGAAGTGAAGAAAATAAAAGAAGAGAAGAAATAGATTGGACTTTGTGCTATCTTTATATTTATTTTACACAGTGTAGGGAACTGAATCTCTTACATATCTGATGTTGCACTGCATGCAGAGTCTGGCTTATTGGGGTTTTAGTATAATTTTTGTCTACATATTTTTCTTTTTACTTTAGGTTGTGGTCACTTATTCTATACTTGGTGAGGGTCCGTGTTCTGAATGTGTGACTGAGGCCAGGTGTTCTTTTAACATGGAGTTTGTACATAGGGATCTATACTATACTGTAGTAATTTGTTGAGTTTTCAAATAGGTATATGGATATTCTAGGGCCCCCTGCACTATTTATAGTGCTGCTTTCTTCTGGTTAGGCCCTTTGTATGAGTTTTGGAAGTTTATGCTGGTATGGTATGGTAGATTTGGCCTTGTAGATTTTCAGTGACTTTTGTAGAGTTTTATATTAGTTCACCTATATGCCTGGTACTGGAGAATGGTTATGTTGTTGTCAGTGAGATGACCAGAATCAGATTTTTTTTGGACTGTTTGAATGATGCTAAGTATTTACTGCTAAGTAGTTATTTTTATTCTGGCTATGCATTTGCCCTTTCACTGCAATTTTCTTACAATATTGAATATGAAGGAGAAATACTATCATCACGTGAAGAGTTCACAAAGGAGTTTTGGGAAAAAGGAGGGTGGGGTATAGCCAACATTAATAATAATGAGGGAGGGGCGCCGATTTATAGATTGCAGGGGAGCATCAGAAACCCTAGTATGGCCCTGCCAAGGGCCGGCCGTATGCATGCAACAGGACAGCTTCGGGCTGCGATTGGGGCTGTCAGCGGCCATGGTGGGCCAGAGTCTGCCCTGGGCAGCGGCAGCAGAATTGAAAAAGAAAATTGAAGCCACAGGGCTGGGCTCAGGCAGCATATGGGGTTATGCAAGCGTCGGGGAGAGCCACGATCACCGTGGCTGTTCCCGTTTAAGGTACGCGGTACTTGTGGCTACTCCTGGACACTGCCGCCGCAATCCTCACAGCTATCCAGCACTCTAGAGTAGCCACAAGCACCATAGAAGGGAGCTGATGCTGGGAGGGGCTAGAGCTAGAGGAGTAGCCTAGTAGTTAGCACCAACATGGTAACCAAGAGACCAGGGTTCAGTTCCCACTAGCATTCCTTGTAGCCTTGGGCAAGTCACGTAGTTCTCCATTACCTTAGAAGAAAACCTAGCAATCTACTTCTGGCCACACTGCCCAGGAGCTGATGGGCCGCCAGGAGTGGGCATTGCCTAAAGCCCACTAGCAAGCTGTAACGTTTTTCGTTTCTGACAGATCTGAGACTCTCTCTGGCCTGTGGATCCCGGGCAATTGCCAGATTGCATCCCCCCCTAATGCCAATCCTGACATCTGCTGTCTTGTTGTTCAGTTTGCACATTGCCCTTTTTGCATTTATTTTTTGGGGACAGGGGGAAGAACAGGGGGCAGGGCAGAGGCGGGGCATTGGAGGGAGGAGTAGCCTAGTGGTTGGGGCACGGTACTTCAGGCCGGAAGGTCGGTGGTTCAAATCCCACTAGAGGACAGCAACCTTGGGCCGGAAGGACTGGGGTTTCTAGTCCCACAGATGCTCCTTGTGGTCTTGGGCAAGCCACTTAACCCTCCATTGCCCATGTTCCCTGTAAGTATTAGTGTATGTGTCTCATATCCCCGTGTGTTAAATGTATCCCCCAATTGTGTTGTGACCGCTTTGATTGAAGGATAAGGCGGTATACAAAACTGTCTAAATAAATAAATAAATAAATTGGGGTGGGGAAAGGGCAGGGGTGGGCATGTGCGGAGCATGGCTAGTCACAGGTGGAGGGTTTTTCTCTTTCAAAAAGTTGGCAACCTTATGTACAAGAGGAAATGCATTTCTGTCTCTCTTTTCTTTAGTGTTCCACAGTTCCCAGAGTCTGTTTTGGGGTTTCCATTGCATTTTATGTCTGCATATTTGTTTCTAACTTTTAATTTCTTATTCTTTATTCGGTGATGGACTGAGTTTCCCATGTGTATCCAAGATGAGGGATTCCGCTGATGTGCAGCCCAGTGCGTTCTCTGTTCCCAGATGACGGTCCTGGTCCTAGAATATTGGTATTTCATAGGTAGAATTGGTGCAGTTTGAGTTCTTGCTGCTAGTATGGTGTGCTAAGCTTTTGTGTGTCGATTTGCAGGGTTTTGTTTTAATATACACAATATCTGGCAGAAAGAATCTTCTTTGCATGTTGAGTTGTAAATTGACATACCACACTTCTGCTCTGCACTCGTCGTTGGGAACGTTTTTATTGGTTAGTATGGGAATATAACATATCAATAAATAGCTATATTTTACTGAGAGGAGTAACTAGTGCTTAGAGGAGTGGGCTGGGAAGCCAGGCTTCAAATCCAACTGTTGCTCCTTGTGATCTTGGACAAGTCACGTAACCCTCCATTGTCTCAGGTACAAACTTACAGGTCAATGCAGAAAGCCAGCGCTGAAGTTGCGTGCTAGTAGCTGTGTGTGCGTTTTCACAGCAGGACAATAGCGCAAGACTTCAGCGCCAGTATGAAGCAAAGGGCATGCATGCAAATGAGCTGTGCACAAAGCTTCAGTATAAAGTTGAAAGGAGGGAAGCCAATGCAGGAATATAGATGGACTCCCATGCACCATACAGAGAATATTACTAGACAGAGAGAGAAACAAGGAAAGAGAGAGGGAGGGGCAGGAGAAGGGGGGATAAGATGCTAAGCATGGCCCAGGGAGAGGGAAGAGAGAGAGGAGATGCTGGGTATGTAAGAAAGAGAGAGCGGGCGATAATGCACACATGGGGAACAGAGGACAGATAGTGGGCATGGGGGAGAACAAAGAGGGGAAAGCTGGAGGAACAGATGAAAAGCTGCAGGTAAATGCAATAGAAAGAGGACACTTGAAAACTGATGAGAAGGAGGGGTGAAATCTGGAAGGATAGAGAGGCAGGCAAATAAATGGAAGAAAGCTGAAAGTGAAAGATCTATGTGTAAGAAATGGACATAAGAAAGGAAGTAAAGAAGATAGAGAGAGAGAAAAGAGTCTTCTTTTTACTTTATATGTATTTAATTTCCAAAATTTGTGACAAGAACACTTTTGTTAAAGAAAAATGCAAAATAAGTAAAAGTATAAGGATATTACTTCATACCCTAAGAGAAAGTAATAAGAAAGCCCATTAGCCCGCCATAAGGAAAGTAATACACTGTACACAAGCATGAACAAATAAGTAAGTAAACTTGGCAATACAGGGTGTGATATCCAATTCCAAACCAATAGGAGCTCTAAAATCTAGAGAGCCCCCCACAAGTATCACCCACAGCAGACCGAGATACCGGGAACCTAGAGGTTATAAAAGTATTGGACTTTAATGACTACCAAACTATCTTCAAATATTATCCTTCATGGCCTCCCTCAGTCAACACTAGGACCTCTTCGCCTTGCAATGAATGCTGCAGCAAGGGTACTTGCAGGTACATCAAGAGCTAAACATATAACCCCAGTCATGATGGATCTCCACTGGCTTCCACTTCAGGCTAGAATCCAGTATAAGTCCCTAGTACTAACATTCAAAGCCCTAAGGAACCAGATCACCTCACCCATCAGCAAACTCATTCAAAGACGGCCGTTCAACAGGATCAGGAGATCTAATCAAGCAAACACTCTAGAGATCCCCAACATTTTAACTAAGTGCAAAAAGGCTACTGCCAATAGAGCCTTCTCCCTATTTGCACCCATGACCTGGAATGCCCTCCCCACTGAGCTCCGTTCCACCCCAGACCTATTGTCATTTAGAAAAGCCCTCAAACAACACCTTTTCCTCATCCATTACCCAGAATCCAATCCCAGAAACAACCACCCATCCTCACATCCTACACCCTACTCCACCCCATCCAAAATCCAACGCCATAAAGAAAATGACTAGCTCTACCACCATATCCCCTCTCTTATTGATTATTGGTACTGATCACACATCTTATTGATTAAACCTCTTATAAATATGTTGAAACCAAGCTATACTATATGTATAATTTCTCACCATACTATATGTATAATTTCTCACCATACTCCATGAATAATTACTCTGTAATTAGTTACCCCTGTTACCTCCAGGTTATCTCGTCCATGTTCAATGTAAAAACTCAATTGTCGTGTGACATTGCAGTATGTTTTTTGTTCAATTGTAAACTGCACTGATTTTAATAGCGCGGTATATAAGAGAAGTAAATAAATAAATAAAAATAAATAAATAAAAGCAGAAAGTTGTTGCAATTCAAGAAGACATAACTATTCCCATCCAATTTAACCAAGCATTTGCATGAGAACCAAAGGGATAAAAGACCCCCCAACTGAATAATGGCAGGTTTCAACAAAAAAAATCCCTGCTTTCTTCTTTTCTATATTGCTCAGGAGACACTGGGAAATATCCTCACTCTGTGATCTAAGAACCTAGGATTTTTACATCTGAAGAACGTCTCTAATAACCAGTCCCTATCTGGGTCCAGTGCAAGCGTTACCAGTAAAGTGGAAGCTATCAGAGGCTCTGTCTCTGATCTCTCAAGAAAAGCAGTAAGATTCAAGCTGTCAGACAACACCAAAGGAGACTGTTCTTGCCCTCCCCAAAGGTTTCACTCTTGCCATAGGCAGGTAGAAAATAGGAACTGGAGGAATTGAATCAGAAGAGATTTTTAAAACTTCAATCAAAAATCTCTTAAAAAGCTCAAACACTGAAATCAAGGGAATCTTAGGAAAGTTTAAGAGCCTGAGATTATGCCTTCGATTGGCATTTTGCAGTGCCCCCAGTTTCTGACGTATGATCCCAGAGTCCTTCATAAACATCCAATGGGCAGAAGAAGACTGCTGCATTCTGTCCTGTAAGACAGAGGCCTTGTTCTTCAGATAGGATATCTCCTGTTCTTGTTCAGCCAACCTTTGGGTATTATGGCCTACAGAGACAGCAGTTGATTGCAACTGGCTAGAGAGAGATTGTTCCAAAGAAGGTCTCAAAATTAAATGTCTTTGGTCTCACCAATGCCATCGAGGGAGGAGTAGCCTAGTGGTTGGGGCAAGGTACTTCAGGCCGGAAGGTCAGGGGTTCAAATCCCACTAGAGGACAGCAACCTTGGGCCGGAAGGACTGGGGTTTCTAGTCCCACAGATGCTCCTTGTGGTCTTGGGCAAGCCACTTAACCCTCCATTGCCCATGTTCCCTGTAAGTATTAGTGTATGTGTCTCATATCCCTGCGTGTTAGATGTATCCCCCAATTGTGTTGTGACCGCTTTGATTGAAGGATAAGGCGGTATACAAAAACTGTCTAAATAAATAAATAAAATAAATCCTCTGGGCAGACGAAAAGACATTCTGAGGGCCATCATTCCCAAGAAGATCGGAGCTCACCACTCCGGACTGCTGCTGCTATTGAATGGGAATCTTTAGGTCAGGATCTCTGAACAGACCTGGCAAGGGCCTTGAGCTCAGGGACTCCTCCCTGATCTGGGATACTGACAAGAGACAGAATGCCAACTCTACCCTTCAATGCGGTTCCAGTTGTATCTGCAATGCTAACAAATGGCAACTGCATCAGGGGAACTTGGCACTCCAGACTTAGCAATGTTTCTCGTTCTGGAATGAGTGAAGGTCTTTTCCCACCTTTGCAAGCTCCAGTGAATGTTCTAGAGATCCCACCACACCCATGGGCTGAACAAACACATCCATCAGCCCACCTGACTTCAGATTACCAGTGGGGGCCTGTTGCTTATTTATTTAATAAACAGGTTTTATATACTGCTTTATCATTTCAATCACAGCAGTTTACATTGAAACTTAAACTTGGTAATGTACATTAAACAGGGACATTAATAACTTGAATTTTTCTGAGGCAATGGAGGGTTAAGTGACTTGCCCAAGGCCACAAGGAGTGCTAGTGGGAATCAAACCCTGGTCTCTGGGTTCCCAAGCCAGTGTTCTTAACCATTAGGCTGCTCCTCTACTCCTTAGCCTTTGTCTTCCTCAGAGAATGCGGCATATGGGATAAAGGCAAATGCAGGTATAGAGAAGGAAAGCTCAGCCATGCACCCACTCAATCAAACCTGGTGGCTGCCACTTTGAGAAAAGGCATTTTAAATGGACAGGAGACCTCAAAAAGAAAGTTAAGACAGAGGAAAGCAGAAACCAGAGACCAAGACCAACATGATTAGAAAAAATAAATGTACAAACAAAAGTAGAAGAGTTGCTATGCAGTGCTGGCATTAGGGATTGCAATCACGACAGCTGCTCTGAGTTCTCATGCCAAAGGGGGCTCCAATCCTGCCCCAAACTGAAGAGGACACAGTCTGACATGGTTTTATTGCCCCCTTTCAAATTTCTGCCCTTGGCTCCTGCATCTCTAACACCAGCCCTGTTTCTCTGTAAAGATTTGTAGTGATCCGGCTTGTTCGGGTTTTCCCAATAGGCATATTGATGCTCCTCGGTCCATCACGATTTTTACAGTGCTGCTTTTATCTGGGTAAGGTCCTTGTATGAATTCTTGTAATTAGTGCTGTTATGATATAGTAGACTTTTTTATGTAGGCCTGAATGACTTTGGTAGAGTTTTGTATTACTTTACAAATATGCCCAATGCTGCTGGTAAGGATTTATGTTGCTGTTACTAAGATGACACCAGAATCAGAATTTATTTTTTGAATGGTGATTTCTATAGGGAAATGTCCTTGGTCTTCTCTGAGCCCATGGTTGGGTGAGAGGAGAGGGGGCTTCTGAAGTTGCAGAATATGTTTGACTTAATACTGTGATGGTTCAGTAATCAGGGACAGTATTTTTTTTATTAGAGTTCTAGCTACATAATAGAATTGCTACAATATTTGGAGAATATAACCAGGGATTGTAGAATTTCCCTTTTCTTCTATGATATATACTGGTTATATAAATTGCATTCTATTCTCTTGCTGGGCCAGTGTTATGAGCAAAGAGTCCCTGACAGGAGCTCTAAGGCGGCCCTACCTTTTGGGTGCCTTGGCGAGGAGCAGCAGATTGCCTTGAGCCATGCTTATGCAGGACTGCATTCTCTACTCCAAGGGCCAGTTTCTCTACCACCTCTACCACTCTAGCATGTCTTCCACCTTCCTCCGTAGACAGGCTATCACGACATCAGAAAACCTAGTGAAATCATCATACAATAAATCACTAGAATGATCCACCTGTCTCTGTGAATTCAGCACACACACCATTGTAAACAGTGCACTAAAATTTTTCAAGGCAGTCTGAATTTGATAATCAAAATAGATTTTCTTAGCCTCCCTCAACCCATTTCTATCTAAAGTGGTGTTATCTTTCTAATTCTTGCACTGCTCTTCCTTTCTCCCTCCATCTCCTTTCCAAGCACCTGCATTTTTGTTTCTTCTTATCTATTTATTTTATTTATTTTTATTTTTTTTATTTACATTCTCTTATATACCGCGCTATTCTGCATCAGTGCGGTTTACATTGAACAAACTGAAATTACATTGAACAGGGCATTATAACTTGGAGATAACTATTTTACAGGGATCTAAGGTCTGTCAGGGGCCATCGGACAGCTTAACACCTACCGAGGTCATATGGGCTCCTCAAACTGGCACAAGACAATTGTATATTGCCAACAAATCCTGATCCAACTACACTCATTCCTTCCACATTTCTCCAATTCCCTGGCCATACAGGCCAGTAATTCAACTCTTCTGACCTCCTTTGCAGGGAGGTGTGCCATTATCTTCATTTTGAATTTCTGTTGGGAGCTTGATTTGCACTAATTTTTGCTTTAAATTGGATGGTTGTTGGAAGGCCAGTACTGGATCTAATTCTTTCAGTGACATCCTTCAGGAGCAGGAGATGGTTGTGTAGGACCTGCTTTTCGACTGAAGGGAAAACTTTCCAATGCTGTTATTCTGGCGCCTTCCATAATCACCGAGCAGTACTGTTAGACCCTTTTCTTCTCCCGCATAGACCACTATGGAAGCAGTAGGTATGTCCTCCTCACTCTCTGCACTGATCTAGCCTTCTTTACAACATAGCAGTAGCAAGATGGCACCTTGGCTGCTTTCTCTTTCTGTGCCACTTGAGGCCAGGGTGTCTTGCTTCGAACTGTGAGACTCTGGTGACTCCCTCATTCAAATTGCAACAATTCATCCCCAAGTTACACAGAAAAAGGAAGCAGCTGCTATGTGCTAATGAAGCCTGGGTTGGTGCATATGAAGAGTGTTCAATGTGGGATGGAAGACGTGTAGGGATAGGAGTGATGGAGTAGATGGTAGGAGTGTGTGTGGACTGAAGAAGGCGATAAGAGAAGGTGTAGAATATAAGAGATGCCAAGGGAAGCCAAATTGTGAAGATTGGTGGAAGACTCATCAACAACCTTTGCTATGCTGATGATACCACAATACTGGCTGAAAGTGAAGATGATCTGAAATATTTACTTCTCAAGATCAAGGAACATAATCTTAAAATGGGCCTGAACCTTAATGTAAAGAAGAAAAAGATCCTGACAACTGGCAAAATCAATAAGTTCATTGTTGATGAAGAATAAATTGAACAGTGGACAGCTTTAACCTGCTTGGATCTAGAATCAATAAAGAAATGACAAGCAGTCAAGAAATCTGATGACGCATTGCTCTTGGCAGAATGGCTATGAAGGACCTGGACAAGATTCTCAAGAGCAGAGATGTCTCTCGTCATACAA
Source organism: Ichthyophis bannanicus (assembly GCA_033557465.1). Lineage (NCBI taxonomy): Eukaryota > Metazoa > Chordata > Amphibia > Gymnophiona > Ichthyophiidae > Ichthyophis > Ichthyophis bannanicus. The sequence continues at coordinate 1,023,737,647 of CM066034.1, read as the reverse complement.
AGATTTGACTTGTTCAAGCTATGGCATTTTCAATAACGTCATATGGATGCGAAGGTTGGACAGTGAAAAAGAAAGAAGGAAGAAAATTGATGCCTTTGAATTATGGTGCTGGTGAAGAATACTGTGTATACCATGGACTGCCCGAAGAACAGACCAGTCAGTACTAGAAGAGATCAAATCTAAGCTTTTCTTAGAAGCTCAGATAACAAGACTTTGACTTTCATACTTTGGACACATCATGTGAAGAGAGAGATCATTAGAGAAAGACATCATGCTTGGCAAAGTAGAAGGTCAGCGCAAAAGAGGAAGGCCAGCAATGAACAGCTAAGGGTGCCTCTCTATCAACAAAGAGCTGCCTGATTGAAGACTGATACAGTTTAGGACAACTATCCAGAGGGTCATCATGAGTTGACACAGACTTGACGGCACTTAACAATGACAACAAGGGGAGACATTTTTAAGTAGGAGATTTTGGCCCCATATCCCAACCCAGCTCATGCCCAGCTCCATTCTGCCCATGTTCTGCCCCCACTCTATTCCCTCTGCAGCATCTTGCTGCAACACTGCACAGCTTCAGATTTCACAATCAACACTTCTTGCTTGTTAATCTCACAGCAGGAAGCATCAGCTATGAGCTTTGTTGCTGCTTGTGGTCACATGCAGACAGAGAAAAAATGGACTTGTTGGCTCCCATTTTGGGGAGTTTTCTGATTTGGGGTGGGAGATGGTTCTCCAAAATGGGAGTCAAAGTGCCAATGTTGCTATGCTCATGTAACACCTTTTATCAAGTCACTTCACTCGCTCCCTATCTGCTTGCACATCCAGTTCAAACTTCTCCTACTGTCCTACAAGTGCATCCATTTTGCAGCTCTTCGTTATCTCTCCTCTCTTATTTCTCCTAACAACCTTCCCTGGGAAGAGGAAGCAGGGGAGAAAAAACAGAGGGATCTAGTAGAGTGCACAGGGATAGGAGATCGAAGCAGGGTGGAAAGTATGACAGGAGAGGAGGGAGTGAAGAGGATGAAAGGAGAGGAAGGAAAAGGAAGGAGGGCTTATAGACTGGGAAGGAAAAAGAGATCCTGAATCAGAGGAAGGGAGAAGATCCACTCTCTCATTCGTCTGCAAACCCCATCAGTCCCTTCACTCAGTCTCACACAAGCACAAGTCCACAGCTCTTCTCTTCTACTGCCATTTCAGACTTTATTTGTTCCATCTTGCTGCACATTATGCCTGGAACAGACTACAGGAGTCGGTACATCACGCTCGGTCGCTGATCCTATTCAAATCTAAGCTAAAACTGAGCTCTTTGAACCTGCTTTTGGATTCTGACTCCCTTATTCTCCTCAAGAATTACCATATACCCCTGTTCTGTTTATAAGAACATGCCATACTGGGTTAGACCAACGATCCATCAAGCCCAGTATCCCGTTTCCAACAGAGGCCAATCCAAGTCATATGTACTTGTCAGGTTCCCAAAGGTTAGAGAAATTCCAAGCTGCTTATCCCAGGAGTAAGCAGTGGATTTCCCTAGTCCTCTTTAACAATGGTTTATGGACTTTTCCTCCAGGAACTTGACCAAATCTTTTTTAAACCCAGATACACTAACAGCTTTTATTAAATCTTCTGGTAACGGATTCCAGCTGTGGAGCAGAGACTGTTTCTCATGTGCTGTGTATGTGTGACGGGCTATGCATCCTGTCACAAGGTGTGGTGGACAGACGTAAGCCCTGGGGCAGAGAAAGCCAAGCAAAGGGGGGCCTTTTTGGCAGGCATCCTCTAGGCGGAGTCCCCAACAATGGATCCTGGAGTCCCGGCCCATCCCGGAAATATTAGGGGACCCTACCCAAGAGATAGAGGAGGGTACCCCAGAGATGGAGGTAGAGGTGGGCAACCTTCAACAAGGGATAGAGCAGGTATCAACAGCATAGCTTCCCTTGCAGATCCTCTCCTAGAGGAGGAAATGGACACTTCACTTTCTGGGATTGCTTCTCTAGTGGGTAACTGGAGAAATGCGTTTGGAAGTATTTGTGCTTGCTTTTTAAGAAGATGAATTGGCAGATAGATAGCAACCGAGAGAGGACCCGTGTGGGTGGATGAATCTACAAGGATGGTGGCAGGATGGCCAGAGGAGCAAGCTAAGTAAACCCCTGTATCAGGTTTGGAATTTGAGTAAATAGTGGACTACTAATGAAAACAAGCTAGGTGGGGCTCCATAGAGCCACCAACTGAGTGGGGAATTGCAGGTAGAACAATACTTACCCTCATTTGCATATAAATGTCCTAGTGACAAATAGCAGTAGAAAACCTTCCTCTTGAAAAGGATAAAAGGGGTGGGGAAGGACAATAAGTAGAGAAGGGTTACACCCAAAAGGGACTGTCTTGCTGAGTGATTTGGGAGGTGAAGAACCTTTGTTGCTGAACGTTTTGTAACTCACCCTGAGTGACCTAGAAGAAAGGAAAAGACACTCCAGGCAGACATAAGCCCAAGAGACTAAAGTCTTAGGATATCTGATTTCTTATTCTGAGTGGGCAAGGAGTGGTACTAAACATTTGGGTGAGAACTTTGTACAGGAGAACCATCTTCCTGGAGGCAGCAATGATAGTTTTTAGTAAGTTGTCCCCTGACACAGGTGACTCCTGGAACTCCCATGCTATGTGTGGTTCTAATGAAGACCCTTTGTGAAATTCTGGAGATTTCTGGAGTTCCCCTGCTGTGTCCTTTAGTGCTGCTGCTTTTTGGTGGGGCAGGGAGGTTGTCACTTTTCTCCTCTCTGCAGGCTGTGCATGTCTTATAGCAGGCATGTCCAACTTCGAACAGGTTGTGATCTACTTTTTCCGGCCAAAAGTGCTGGTGATCTATCACCATGAAAATTAAGTTTCAAATTAAAATTTAACCCAATAAAGTTGGAGGATTCCCCCCCCCCCTCCATTTTTAATGAACCTTCTGTCATTTACTTGGATGTGATCAGCTGTTAAGCAAATTAAGCAAAAACAAAACAGAGACAAAGATCCAGTAAGAACTGCGAGGGGAAATGGACAGAACACTTTTTCTTAAAGTTTTATTGAATAATAACTTTCTTTAACTGTCTTAATAACTTTCTTTAACTTTTATTGAGTAATTTGTGTTAAATTTAGGTCGAGTATTTAACCTGGAAAAGAGACAGCTGAGGGGAGATATGATAGAAGTCTATAAATTCATGAACGGAGTGGAACGGGTAAATGTAGATCGATTGTTTACCTTATCAGAATATAGAAAGACTAGGGGACATGCAATGAAGCTACAGGGTAAACTATTTAAGACTAAGAAAATATTTTTTCACTCAATGTGTAATCAAACTCTGGAATTTGTTACCGGAAGATGTAGTAAAGGCTGTTAGTGTAGCTGGGTTTAAAAAAGGTTTGGACAAGTTCCTGGAGGAAAGGTCCATAAACCATTATTAAGAAGGGACCCAGGATATCAATGCTTGACCCGGTACAAGCATTGTGGAACCTGTGTCTTTTGGGGAAACTGCTAGGTACTGTGGCACTGCAGACCAGCTGCAGGCAGAAGGAAAGGTTTTAAACACAGAAAAAAGAGGTAAAGACGAGCTGCAGCATCATGAGGAGCCACATAGAGGGAGCCAGAGAGACCTCTGGAGGTCTGAAGAACCACGCCTTAGAGCCAATGATGTAATTCCAGCCAACACCCAATGCAGAAAGGGAAGAACTCCTCTTAAATGCTCAGATGACTGTAGGAAGTCAGAGAGGCAAGGAGAGTGGCAAAAAGACTCGGATTCAGACTCCGGTTGGAGAGGCAAGGAGAGTGGCAAAAAGACTCGGATTCAGACTCCGGTTGGAGAGAAAGAGAGAGACAAGGAGAGTGGCAAAGAGACCGGTACAGAGAAGGAGGTTGGCGAGAAAGAGAAAGACAAGGAGATTGGCAGACAGCTCCAGATGGGCAAGGAGACTGTCAAGGAGTCTTGCAGGAAGTTCCAGTTCCAGATTTTTACAGATATCTGGAGGACCCACGGAGAGGAGTCCTGATCAAGGGATCCGGCCTAGCAGACCCAGCCAAGCCAGGTACAGAAACCTACTTTAAACATTGCAAAAGAGGAAAAGATATACTTTCCAGGAGGGAAAGGTTTTATAAAGAAGTTAACCCTGAAAGAAGGTGGACTATAACAGAGAGTCCCAGGCCTAACTTTAATAGGAGCCAGCAACTGTTAGAAGGAGCAACAGTGAACGGCAGTGAAAGGGGTGAAAGAAGAATTGAGAAGGGTCACTTCCAAAGCCGTGGGAGAAAGGAACCATGGCACCAGTATGCCCTGACTCCAGCAGAAGGCAGAACTAGGGACCAGAGGCCTACCTGGGCACCTGAGAATCCAAGACCCAGCAGGCCCAAGCCTCAGCCTTCACCTCCCGGAGACCGCCTTAGAAGAAAAGGTAAATGCCAATTTTATAATGATGATTTTATGAATGCTGTGACCCAGAAGGGATCAGGCACTAGAGCATGCTGTCCTTCAAGAGGCCTTCATGAAACAAAGTACAGACCTGCAGTTAACAGGAAGCCTACTAGAGAAGGAACTGTATGCAGGAGAGACTGTCCTCAGTATAAAAATATACAAAGCCAGGACTTACCTTGTAACGCTGACTATTGGCGCATCATCCAAGCGCTAGGCAGAAAGCCTGAAGGAGAGCCTCCAATCATTCTGGACTGTGAGCCCATGCAGGTAGAATACCAGGAGGACCCCTTGGACATTCCCATGAACGTTAACTATTGCCTATCAGAAAGGATTGAGCCCTAGCAGAGGCATAGCTGTGGTTTGGGGATAAAAGTGGATGCTGTATTTCATTTACCTGTGCTGTGAAGTTAACAGTGTTTTTCAGTACGTGTTTTCCTTTAACCTGAAGCAAGGATATTTCTTTTCATGTGTTGTTGTATTCTGGGCTAAAGAACCTGTTTGCAAAGAGGGAAATAAAAGCCGTACAATTTCCCTATACTCGGACTGTAAATTCTTGGGAGTGTTAGTTATACAGAAGGCTACCAGGCCTGTAGAAGCCTGGGCCCTGCAAGAGAACCAACCTCCTCCACAAACAAACTTTTCTCCTCCCTGTCCACGCCCTTCTGTCGTGCCACGCCATCACCACTAGGGGGGCAGTGTGACAGTACGTATGACCTAGATTGGCCACTGTTGGAAACAGGATACTGGGCTTGATGGACCTTGGTCTGACCCAGTATGGCATATCTTATGTTCTTATCCAGGCTGATCTTGCACAATCTTTAATATTTCGCTCTTGCTCATTAGTGAGACGTCTGAGCCTGCATTTCATCCACCAGTTTTTTTGAAGTTGGGTAAATATTGCGTGACGGCCAGTCTCAGGGAATCCTGGAGATGTTCATCTGTCATGTTGGAACGTTGCGTACTCTTTGTCATTTTCAGATGGGAAAACGCAGATTCACACAAATAAGTTGAACCAAAACAGGAGTGTACAGCTTCACTGCATCTTCTCTTGTCTCTAGGCACTAGCTTCCAAAACGATTCTTGCTCAGCATTGGTCTTGAGAAAAATGTCATTTTTAAGGGTTAATATTTTGTTTTCAAGAGATGGCTTGTTCAATGAGTAATTTTTACTGATAGCAGCTGCAGTTTCTTTAATGTCCACATCTACTTTGAATGGGTATGACAAGTACTCCACAACTTTTCCAATTTTTTGGAAGTCACAGAATCTATTTTCGAATTCCTGGATAACAGAACAGATTTCTGTCACATACTTCTCGTTCTGTAAAACAAAATTTGGATATTGTCCCAGATGGTCCTGCGTATTAGGAAAATGATCAAAAGTGTTGTTTGCAACGTCAGTCATCATTAGCTCAAATTTGCTCTTGTAGGATGAAACTGTACTCATCATCTTGCCAATGCATTTGTTTTTACCTTGTAGTTCAAGGTTCATATTACTTAGTTCGCCTGTAAAGTCAGCGAGAAATGCCAGATCACATAACCACTCCTCATCTTCCAGCTCTGCTTGGTCATCTCCCCTCTCCTTCAAAAAACTTCTAAGTCGTCATGCTGTCTACAGAGGGCTATGAAACCATTAACCTCACCTGTCATTGCTCTTGCTCCATCAGTAGTGATGGAAACAAGTCTATGCAATGGAAGATTACACTTTGTCACAAAAGAATGGAAAGAACTGAATATTTCCTGACCGGTAGTTCTCCCTTTTAAAGAAATCATTCCAGGTAGTTTTTCTTTAACATTGAAGTCTTCAAAAACCATACGGATAAAGACTAGTAACTGGGCTATGTCTCTTATGTCTGTAGATTCATCCAGTTAGAGTGAGAAAGCAACACAATTTGAAACATCCTCCAACAATTGTTCAGTTGTGTCTCCACACATCTTTTCTATTCATCGCATGACGGTGTTTCTTGACAATTGTACATCTTGAATAGCAGCTATGATCTCTTTCTTATTTTTAAATCCTTCAAAAAGATTGTCAGCTGCTTCAAGAAAACAATCTTTTACAAATTCCCCTTCAGTGAAAGGTTTGCATTGACCGAATGTGACCTTGGCTTTGCCATCAACTGTTGCTGAGTAGCCGATTTCGATTTAAGTTCTTTGAGCTTCAGTTTATGAATTTCACTTTTGGGTGGAAAATCAGCATCAAACTTATTGCTATGCAGAGCCTTATAATGACGTTCCAGATTACCCTTTTTGGGCAAGGATACTGGGGTGTTACAAATTAGACAACAACACTTGTCTTTCACCATGATGAAGAAGTAGTCCATTTCCCATTCATCATGAAAGTGGTAGGTTTTGCTCTTCTTTGGAACACTCATCTTCATTATACTGGTGTGGCTGGATGTAAGAAGGCCAAATCTACTAAGTTATTATAAACACTGGCTGAATCTGGTCCAAAACTGTCACTGTCCCAAAGTATTAAAGATCAACAGGAACTGAAGACCTCTGGATGATGTGCAATACAAGAACTGGAGATGCCAAAACCACACATGCAATTCTAAAAGTAAAAATAAGAATTCATCATACTGGCACCAATAAATCAAATACCACCAAACAATCATCAAAAAAACTCAAACACCTGTCCAGGAAACCAGATAAAATCAAATACTGCCAAACAAGTTCAAATACCACTACACACGATTTAATAAATTCTGCACACAGTGTAGAATCAATACAAAGGCTAGGCAAAATAAAATTGCAGAGGCAAGCAAAAGTCACAATGGTTTGAAACAATTCGAGGGCAAGGCATAGGCAAGTTAGAACAAAATTGGAAAAGCCCGCCAAAATCACCAAATTCTTGACACTTTGTTGTGTCTGCCTGAAAATGTTTAATGAAAGCAAACTATAAAGCGATCAACAACCAGCACACGACACAACTAATACAGTAAGTGTATTCAGGTAAAGCCCGGGCAAATGGATATCATCCGGTATATAACACACTTCTAAGGGGTGTTGGGGCGGGGGCAGGAATGGGTGATTCTGAGAGGCAGGAGATCAGGTATGACGCCGGGCCTGTGGCATCTCGTTGCGGGGCATGGGCGGTGGCCCCCTGGGGTACCCACAAACTATTGGCATGAAAACAACAAGCGCCCCCAATACACCCGTAGGCAAGATTCCCGCAGGCAGGGAAAAAAGACAGGCAAAGGATCAGCAGCGGCGGCAAGCCCTCGGCAGACGATCTGCTGGCACGAGCTCTCTCCTAGCGACGGGACGAGCTGCTGGAGAGATGGAGCCAAGTGGGGCTGGCGATCTACCTGTGACCCCTCCGCGATCTACAGGTAGATTGCGATCTACCTGTTGGACATGCCTGTCTTATAGCATTATAGAAATGATAAGGAGGAGGAACAGTAGTAATAGGATAAGAAGTCGGCTTCTTCTGTGGCTAGCATGAGGGGTTTGTGCCAGCATGAACTACCCGTAACTTCTTTTTTCTTTTATCGAAGGGGATGAGTGGACAATCTAATGAATGAAATGAAAACACTCCTTGGTGGAGGATGAGGAGCAGAGGTTATGGCATCACAGAAAGAAGAGTTAAGCTTGGACCAATGAGCAGTGCGCTCCACTACACAAATGCGCATGATATACAGTTATCTGTATTGTTATCGACTTGTTCTATGTAAACTGTTATGCCTTGTAGAATAAAGGTATATCAAATTCAGCTAAATAAATCATACCAATGATATTTATGCGTAGAATACACATACGACATTATCGTATGTGCATAATCTGGACATGTGGCTATGCACCTGTATTGCTTCTCTGGGTCCTGGTACAATCCCTGCATAAAATATTGATTCTCCCGCTATTGTACACCCAATGTACCAGAATATGCTCATGTTTCCATGGTGATCAGTGTGCTCTCCCATGTTTGCGTACATTTTTTGTGTGCACACTTATTTGCAGGTGATCTGTTTATGGCATTGGATGTAAAACTAAAACTTGTTATGCCTGTGTTTCTATGCATAGCTTTAAATCATGATTGATTACATTGGCCCTTGAGGGGACCATGTACATGTGTGAGAATGAATGAGTGACTCCGAAGCGCTGTGGATTGCGCTTGCGTGAGACTGAGTGAGGGGTGTGGATGAGGTTTGGAGAGGAAAGAGAGAGCGGATCCGTTCTCCATTCCTCTCTGATTCAAGATCTCCTCTTTCTCCTTCCTTATCTATGAGCCCCCTTCCTTCTCCTCCTCTTCACCCACTCCATCTTCTCTCATACTTTCCACCCCCTCCATCTCCTATCACTGTGCCCACCACTTGATCCCTCGTCTGTGGTTCCTCTTCCCTGCCCCCCTTCCTAATACAGATCACTAAGATCTCTTCCCTCTCCACCCCTGCCCCCCCCAAAAAAAAAATTTATCTGGTCACACAAGAAATGTACAAAAATCTGTGTATAAATTATAATACAAATTAATATTTATTTAATGTTTTTTTTATACCGTTTTATCATTTCAGTCAAAGTGGTTTACATTGTAACTTAAACTTGGTAATATACATTAAACAGGGACATTGATAACTTGGATTCTTCTGAGGCATTGGAAGGTTGAGTGACTTGCCCAAAGCCACAAGGAGTGCTGGTGGGAATTGAACCTTGATCTCTTGGTTCCCAGGCCAGTGCTCTAACCATTAGGCTACTCCTGCAAATCTAAACAACAGAGTACATAATTCCAGCAGAATTTCCTTGCTGCAAAATCTACCCTAGAGCTACCACAGAAAAATGGAGTCTTTGTCTATAACATTACCAAAATCTGTCCTTTCCTTTCTGAACATGCTACCAGCACCCTTAGCTACAGTCTAATCACCTTCTGCTTGGACTACTGCAACCTCTCCTCACTGATCTCCCTCTGAACCATCTCTCTCCCCTTCAAACTCTTCAAAATGTCAGCTGCATGACTTAACTTTTTCCAATATTGTTACCCCCCTTATAAACCCTCTTATATCACCACATGGGCTCCCTACCTACTCTCCTTCTCTCTCCCTATGCCGTTTTTGTGAGCTCCGCTCATCAAGCAAATCCCTCTGACCACCTCTCCTTCCCTGCTAATTCCTGATTCCACGCTCTCCATCATAACAACATAAGATCTGCCATATTGGGTCAGACCAAGATCCATCAAGCCAGTATCCTGTTTTCAACAGTGGCCAATCCAGGTCACAAATACCTAGCAGGTTCCCCAATGCTTGTCTCGGGGTAAGCAGTGAATTTCCCTGGTCCTCTTTAAAAATGGTTTATGGACCTTTCCTCCAGAAACTTCTCCAAATCTTTTTTAAACCCAGCTACACTACCAGCTTTTACTACATCTTCCAGTAACGAATTCCATAGTTTGATTACGCATTGAGTGAAATTTTTTTTTCTCTTATTAGTCTTAAATGGGTTACACTGTAACTTCATTGCATGTCCCCTAGTCTTTCTATATTCTGATAAGGTAAACAATCAATCTACGTTTACCGGTTCTACTCCATTCATTAATTTATAGACCTCTATCATATCTCCCCTCAGCCGTCTCTTTTCCAAGCTGAAGAGCCCTAACCTTTTAAGCCTTTCCTCATAGGGGTATCCTTCCATCCCCTTTACCATTTTGGTGGCCCTTCTCTGTACCTTTTCTAATTCCGCGACATGGTTTTTAAGATATGGCAACCAGAATTGCACACAATATTCAAGGTGCAGTCGCACCAAGGAATGATACAGAGGCATTGTAATATCCTTTATTTATTTTCCATTCCCCTCCTTATGATACCTAGCATTCTATTTGCTCTCTTGGCCGCCGCTGCACACTGGGCCGAGGGTTTTAACATGTTATCCACAATGACGCCTAAATCTTTTTCGTGGGTGCTGGTTCCCAATGTGGCACCTTGCATTGTGTAACCATAGTTTGGGTTGTTCTTTCCTAGGTGCATAACTTTGCCCTTGTCCACATTAAATTTCATCTGCCATTTGAACATCCAGTCTTCCAGTTTATCAAGGTCCTCTTGCAATGTTACACAAGCCTCTTGTGTTTTAACAACTTAGAATAATTTTGTGTCATCTGCAAATTTGATCACCTCACTCATTATTCCCATTTCCAGATCATTTATGACTATGTTAAAAAACAAGCGTACTCAGCACAAATCCCTGGAGTACTCAATTATTCACCTTTTTCCTTTGAAAAAATTGGCCATTTAGCCCTTTCATCTGCTTTCTATCTTTTAGCTAGTTCCTGTTCCATAATAGTACACTACCTCCTATCCCATGATTTTTTAAATTTCGCCAACAGTTTCTCATGAGGGACCTTGTCAAAGGCTTTCTGAAAATCTAGATATACTATGGGCCCGATTCTGCAAGGTGGATAGCCAGGCTGTACGTCACAGTGGGACGTCCAGCCCTTCTGACCGCCTGCACCGTATACTGCCTCCTGGCACCCCTACACGCACAGAGCCACTGTGCATGCTGCGGGGCACGGGAGGGAGAATGAGTAAAGCATGGGTGGGATCAGTCCCCGGATGTACAGGGCCGATTCAGGTCATGGCCCTGTACATCCAGGGAGCACTGGGAGGACCACCAGCTTATTCCACCTCGGAGGTGGAATAAGCTGGTGGCCACCCCTCGGAGGAGGAATAAGTGCTGGCCACCCTTCCAGATCGGCCAGCCAGCACCTGAGCAACAACAGCGGCAAGCCAGGTGAGTTTCTGCTGCTCGATCCAGGCCCTGGCTGCCCCCCCCCCCCCCACCGGGGTTGGGCAGCAGGGAAACTGGGGTCTAACAGCAGCGGGCTGGATGTGCCATGGGGAGACATCCCTGAGGAGATGCTGGGCCGACTCTCAGCGCCCGATCCTGCACCCACGGGAACGTCTTGCTCCTGTGGTGTAGAATAGGGTGCTGATGGGCCCGTCTTGTTCGGAGCCATCCAGGTGGCCTAGACAGATTAGTAAGACAAGACCTTCCTTGGCTAAATCCATGTTGGCTGTCTCCCATCAAGCCATGACTATCTACATGTTCAGTAATTTTGTTCTTTATGATGGTTTCCACCATTTTTCCCGGTACCGACGTCAGGCTCACTGGTTTGTAGTTTCCTGGATCACCCCTGGTGTTACATTGGCCATTCTCTATTCTTCATGTACTACAGATGATTTTAATTATAGTTCACAGATTACTAATAGTAGGTCTGCAGTCCCATATTTCAGTTCTTTCAGCACCCTTGGATGTATACCATCTTGTCTCTTTTCTGTCTACAGTATATTAAAATCCAGTCTAAACCCCCTTCCCCGCTTCTGAGGTGCTTTTAAATCTTAGCCACTGATTCTCTTGATCACATTCTTGTTGTTTTTGCCCTTTTGTCCAGAAGAGGAACTGCTGAAGAAGTCTGTAAGCTCTCTGTGTCAGGGATAGCATGAGAAGGAAGGGAAGGTGCTGAGGAAGGAAGGCTCTGAGACTGCTGCTTAAGTAAACAGTATATTTTAAGTTGCTTAAGTGTGAACAATCCAGAGAACAATTACTGGCATTTAGTTAAAGTGCATCTCCCCTTCCCCTCCCTACCTTCCCTGGGGAACAGGCTAGTGAGATGGAAGAGGTGAGCCTCTTCTATCCAAATTAAATAGACAACTGATTGGGAGGAGAGGAGTGAGAGAGGAATGGAAAACTGGGGCCAGCCCTTTCGAGGGGGCCATGCTGCTCACAGGGCAATCTGAAAAGGTGGGGCTGGAAGTGGAGTCTGAAGGCTGGAAGGGAGCCAGCCCGCCACTAAGGCAGGTAATTACAGGCTGAGAGGTATGTGTGGGGTGAATTAACTCACTGATCGCTGCCAGCACTCACACAATACTGGGAGAAGAAACTGTTGCATAAAGACACAGAAAGAATCTCAGTTGCATTGGGCCCACTGGCCTGATTAAAAAGAATTTCCAAGCACACCTCGTTGCCTGTACATATTACATCCTCTGAAGCCCAGGTGGAAGCTCCCTTTGGAACAATCCCAGAATTGAAAAGAGCACTAGCCACAAATGTAGAAGACTGAGCTGCTACCCAGCCTACTGTGACATGTGAGTGACGTGCATTCGTGACGTGGCAGGCACAAAATTAATCTGAAAACAAAAAAAAATACAAGAATTGACCATACAAAATTGATCTATGGAATGTAAAATCATACTAAAAATAAAGGGCCCGATATTCGAAGGCCTAGTACCTGCTACACAGATAAGTGCTGACCTTACCTGTGGAAAACTGCCATAACCGTGTAAACTACATATTCAACAAGGCAGCTTTGAATCATTGAGGCCCAGCTACCCGCACAGTGCCAGGCACCAAAGCCTGGGGCAGAACGAGACATGTCATGGTGAAACCCAAGTAAAGTGTATTTTACAAAACCCGTGTGCGCCCACACTGAACGTCACTAACCGTGTAGCCTTAAGCGATGGAACCTGGTGCATACGACCTCTGATAGTGAGACGCCAACCTGTGTGGTGGTGGAACAGGGGACAGTAGAGCAAGGGATGTGTGAGCAGACCCTGCATCCAAACTGGGCAGACATAAAGCGCCACCGGACACGCAGAGTGGCCATGTGCACATGCTGATCCAGAGGTGGAGACCTGCATGCTGTGCCCGGGCACAGTGGAGGATCCGACAGGCAGTGTATACCCAGCAGCAGGCAGTGGCCCAGCACCCGAGACGCAGGTACCGTGCCCCACGTGTACACAGGCCCAGGGTGAGTTACCTGCAATGACAGAGGAGGAGGTTTACCAGAGATACAGACTGGATGGGGCAACCATTACTGAGTTGTGCAGCATACTCGGCCTGGATCTGGAGCTCACTACATCCAGAAGCCAGGCCCTGCTGGTGGCAGTGATGGTGGCCACTGCCCTGGGATTCTTTGCAACTGGCAGTTTCCAGCATGTGATAGGTGTGACTCTCTGAATCATGCAGCCCATTGCCAGCCACTGCATCAGAACATTCACCAGGGCCCTGCTGCAGAGGCTGTGCCACCTCACAGCCCTCCCCCGGAAACAGCAGAGGTGTCAGGAGACCATGCAGGCATTCTACAGTGTTGCTGGTTTCCCATCGGTGCTTGGATCTATAGACTGCACCCACATTGCACTGTGAGCACCATGGCTAGAGCAGAGGGCATACCGGAACAGGAATGGGTACACATCAGTGAACATGCAGGTCATTGTGGATGCCAACATAGCCTTCACAGATGTGTGTGCCTGCTACCTAGGGTCCTGCCATGATGCATTTGCTCTCGCACAGTCTGGCCTAGTACAGGCAGCTGCCGGGGGTCAGCTTGGAGATGCGTGGACAGAGGTAGACAAAGGTGAGTCGGTAGATATAGTGTCCCTCATCAGAGACGTTTGGCAAAATTAAAAAGTCATGGGATAGGAGGCAGTGTACTATTGTGGATCAGGAACTGGTTAAAAGATAGAAAGCAGAGGGTAGGGCTAAATGGCCAATTTTCCCAATGGAAAAAAGTTAATAGTGGAGTACCCCAGGGATCTGTGCTGGGTCTGCTCGTTTTTGACATATTCATAAATGACCTGGAAAAGGGAATAACGAGTGAGGTGATCAAATTTGCAGATGACACAAAAGTATTTAAAGTTGTTAAAACTCATGAGGATTGTGGAAAATTGCAAGAGGATCTTGATAAATTGGAAGACTGGGCATCCAAATGGCAGATGAAATTTAATGTGGTGAAGTGCAAAGTTATGCACCTAGGGAAGAACAATCCAAACTATGGTTACACGATGCACAGTTCCACATTACGGACCACCACCCAGGAAAAAGATTTAGGTGTCATCATGGATAACATGTTAAAACCCTCTGCCCAGTGTGCAGCAGCGGCCAAGAGAGCAAATAGAATGCTAGGTATCATAAGGAAAGGAATGAAAAATAAAACAAAGGATATTATAATGCCTCTATATCGTTCCATGGTGCGACCGCACCTTGAGTATAGTGTACAATTCTCGTTGCCTTATCTTAAAAAGGATATAACATTATTAGAAAAGGTACAGAGAAGAGCCACCAAAAAGGTAAAGGGGATGGAAGGATACCCTTATGAAGAGAGGCTAAAAAGGTTAGGGCTGTTCAACCTGCAAAAGAGACAGCTGAGGGGAGATATGATAGAAGTCTATAAATTAATGAATGGAGTGGAACAGGTAAACGTAGATCGATTGTTTACATCATCAGAATTTAGAAAGACTAGGGGACATGCAATGAAGCTACAGTGTAACCTATTTAAGACTAATAAGAGAAAATATTTTTTCACTCAACGTGTAATCAAACTCTGGAATTTGTTACCGGACGATGTAGTAAAGGCTGTTAGTGTAGCTGGGTTTAAAAAAGGTTTGGACAAGTTCCTAGAGGAAAGGTCCATAAACCATTATTAAAAGGGAACTGGGATATCACTGCTTGACCCAATACAAACATTGTGGAACCTGTATCTTTTGGGGAAACTGCTAGGTACTTATGACCTAGATTGGCCACTGTTGGAAACAGGATACTAGGCTTGATGGACCTTGGTCTGACACAGTATGGCATATCTTATGTTCTTATGTGGGTGCTAGGTGAGTTTGCACATGTGTGAGCTCCAGGACAGACCCAGAATGGATGCCTGCTGCAGTCTGGTGCTATGGGTATACGGTATATATCGCACCACATGAGTACCACTGCACGCCATCCACAGCAGTCCACAAACCATACCTAATGCACATCCCGATGTACATGCTCACAGCTCACATTGTCCCCGCAGGTGACCATGGGTACCCCTTGAGAACCTGGCTGCTGACCCCAGTGCACCACCCAGAAGTTGGCAGGAGGAGCAGTACAACAGTGCCCACCAGTAGACATGGACGGTTGTGGAGCGTGCAATTGGGGTGCTGAAGAGCCGCTTCCGGTGCCTTGATAGGAGCAGTGGTCAACTCCTCTACAGTCTGGAGTGGGAATGCCAGATATTTGCTGCATGCTGCATACTCCACAACCTGGCATGGATGTGTGGAGTTGCCGTACCCAGAGCCAGCAGATGTGGAGAAGTGGGAGGCCACAGAGGCAGCAGATGGGATGGGGTCGAGTCCAGGAGCCAGCTGCAGGCCAGGGCACTGGCTCACCATTTGTGGGTAATATGGGAAAGCTTCTGAGGTGATTGCCCTACACCAGCATCAGAGTTGTACATATACATACACCAATTATGTGCCCAGTACCATGTAATATGCACTGAAGGACTCAATAAAGTGCCCATTACCACCCATTGTGTCAGAGTATTCTTTATTTCCCCACATGCGAACCCTATTCCTCTGGCCATGGACGCTTGCCACACATGCACTGTGACGCAGTGGAGCATTGTCAGAGAACGTCCTAGTGGTGTCACCACCCTCCCCAGCAGGGTAGTTTGAAGGACATGGCGCCGGGCTAGCAGGTGGCTGTGCAGCTGCGCTGGCGGCCCCAGCACCCACCCCCTGTGCCTGCATGAGGCCCACCAAACTGCACAGGGAGCCAGCTATAGATGCTTGGTACGCTGCCATCTCTCACATCAGCCACAGGTGCCCCTCCATGTGGCACTTCACATGCTGTCTTGGGTCCCGCCACTCCTCGCATTTGACCTACCTAGCCTGTTCTGCAGTCTGTAGGTCCTGTCGGATACCCTGTAGCTCGAACAGTATGCCTTCACTGCCTGCCACCAGGTGTGCACCCTCCTGTCGCAATTCCTGGTCCAGGTCATCACTCCCTGCATGCACTGGCTCCTCCAGGATGACAGACTTTAGCTTGGCAAGTGATGCGTCATCTGCAGCTGGCCCCACAACACTGGCGGTCACACTGGGCCACCCCTCCACACTGGTTGGCGAACACAACAGCCCCTCTGCACTGCCCATCACAGTAGGCTGCTCTGCATCGCTGGCTGGTGTACGAGCATCAAGGGCAAGGCCGGCCCATCCATTGAGCGAGAATGTTTTTTGCACAGGGCCCCGCATAAAGAACATTCTGCATAGGTAAATATTTAGAAAAAAAAAAAAGCTGGCTGCTGCCGCTGCCGCTGTGGCAGTGGCAGGATCGAGTGTCTGCGGGGGCCCCCCTGCCCGGCAGGGTCCTCCCTCCCTGCATCTGTTCCTCTTGCGCTGTCTTTCAGAGCAGCGAAGGGAGAGTTTCCCTTTCACGGCTCTGTTAAGTCTGTCGGGACCCGGGGCTGATGGGAAACAGGAAATGCCTATTTCCCATCAGCCCCAGCAGTAATGGGCTATTGGGGGGGGGGCTAAAACTGAAAATGGAGTGAATGGGGGGTTAGGACTGGTAATGGGCTATGGGGGGGCTAACACTGAAAATGGAGTGATGGGGGGTTAGGACTGGAAGTGGGCTGATGGGGGGTTAGGATTGGCAATGGGCTATGGGGGGGGGTTAGGACTGGTAATGGGCTGTGGGCTGATGGGGGTTAGGACTGGTAATGGGCTATGGGGGGGCTAAGACAGGAAATGGGCTGATGGGGATAGGACTGGAAGTGGGTTGATAGGGGGTTAGGACTGGTAATGGGCTATGGGGGGCTGACTGAAAATGGGGCAATAGGGGGGTTAGGACTGGAAGTGGGCTGATGGGGGGCTTAGGACTGGTAATGGGTTGGGGGGTTGCTAGGACTGGAAAAGGGCTGAGTGGAAGGGGAGGCTTGAACTGCAGATAGCTGATGGAGACGGGGGCTTGGAATGGAAATGGGCTGAGTGGAGGGGAGCTAGGATTTGACATGGGCTGATGGTGGGGCTAGGAAAGGAGTAGAAATGGGCTGATGGGGGGCTGGGATTGGAAATGAGCTGATGGAAGGACTTGGATAGGACTGGAAATGGATGGGGGAGCTAGGACTGGAAATGGGCTGATTGGGGGGTTAGGACTGGAAATGCGCTGATGCGGGGCCTATAAGGGAGCGGATGCTGGGTGGGGCTGGAACTAGAAGGGAGCTGATGTTGGGGGAGGATTAGAATGGGATGGGGCTGGGAGAGTGAAATGGAGAGGGGAAAAATATTTTGGGTGGGAGGGAAGAAAAATCTACAATTGGCCGGGTATTGGGAGAATAAGTGGGGATTGAGGATGGAGGGGTAAAATTTGAGTGGATGAAATAGGAATGAGGAAAGAGCAAAAGGAGAAAGATTAGTATGTTAAAGCAGATGTAGAGAGAGAATGGAAAAAAACTAGAAGAGAGAAGAAAGGACAAATGGACAGCAGACGATGGAGAGTTAGCAGAAGACACGAAGAAACCAGAAGAAAGTGGCTGGAATAATTGCAACTGAAAAAACTGCACAAAAGGTAGAAAGATATCTCCTTATTTTGAATTTATTAACTGGAATATGTCAGCTCTGGGAAATGTGCATCATTAACATCTGTGCTTTGTTTAGTACAAGAGGAAATTAATTTATAGTTTTATGTCTACAGTGTTGTTGTACATTCCAAGTTTGGCTTTTGAGGTTCCCAGTTTAATTATTGTTTTCCTGTTTCTAAATTGTGATTCCTTGTTTGGTGATGGTCTATGTTCTGCATGTATAACTGAGCTGAGGTATTCTGTTTATGTAATTCCTATTTGACAGTGTCACTTGTTCTTTTTCCCCAAATAGAAACATAGAAATATGACGAAAGAAAAAGACCACATGGCCTATCTAGTCTGTCCTTCCATATCAACAACTACAACAGTCTCCTTTTTACCTTTAGAGATCCTCTGTGTTGGTCCCATGCTTTTTTGAATTCAGTTACTGTCCTCATCTCTACCACCTCCACTGGGAAACTATTCCACGGATCCACTACTCTTTCCGTAAAGAAATATTTCCGCATATCACTCCTGAATCTATCTCCCTTCACCCTCATCCCATGTCCCCTCGTAGCAGAACTTGCTTTCAATTGAAAGAGGCTCTCTCCCTGAACATTTATGCCACAGAGGTATTTAAACATCTCAATCATATCACCTCTATCCTGCCTTTCCTCTAAGGTGTACAATACATATTAAGATCCTTAAGTCTGTCCTCATATGCTTTATAATGAAGACCACTAATCGTTTTAGTAGCCACCCTCTGCACCGACTCCATCCTGTTTACATCCTTTTGAAGGTGCGGTCTCCAGAATTGCACACTATACTCCAAATGAGGTCGCACCAAAGACTTATAGAGAGGCATTATCACCTCCTTTTTTCTGCTAGCCGTTCCTCTCCTTATGCACCCATGCATCCTTCTAGCTTTTGCCGTCGCCTTTTCTTCCTGTTTAGCTACTTTAAGATTATCAGACACAACCACGCCTAGGTCCCGCTCTGCTTTAGTGGATAAAAGTATTTCACCCCCTATACTATATTGCTCCCTTGGATTGCTGCAGCCCAAATGCATGACCTTACATTTTTTAACATTAAAGCCCAGCTGCCAAATTCTAGACCATTCTTCAAGCTTAGCTAGATCCCTCCTCATGTTATTTACACCTTCCTGGGTGTCTACTCTATTGCAGATTTTGGTATCATCCGCAAAGAGGCAAACCTTACCCGACAGCCCTTCTGCTATATCACTAACAAAGATGTTAAAAAGAATTGGACCAAGGACAGATCCCTGGGGCACACCACTAGTAACATCCTTCTCCTCAGAGAGAGCTCCATTTACCTGTACTCTTTGTCGCCTCCCACCCAACCAGTGCTCAGTTTATTTATTTATTTATTTAGCTGTATTTATATTCCGCTTTTTACCAGGTCAAAGCGGTCAATTGGGGGATACATATAACATGAGGGGATATGACACACATACGTTAATACTTACAGGGAACATGGGCAATGGAGGGTTAAGTGGCTTGCCCAAGACCACAAGGAATGCCTATAAGACTAGAAATCCCAGTCCCTCCGGCCTGAGATTGCTGTCCCCAGGTGGGACTTGAACCCCGGCCCTCCGGCCTGAAGTACCTTGTCCTAACCACTAGACCACTCCTCCCTCCTTCAGTTTGTCTATAAGTCGCCTGTGAGGAACAATGTCAAAGGCTTTACTGAAATCTAAATATACTACATCTAGGGCTCTCCCTCGGTCCAACTCCCTGGTCACCCAGTCAAAGAAATCGATCAGATTTGTCTGACAAGACCTGCCTCTGGTGAATCCATGCTGCCTCGGATCCTGTAATCCGCTGGACTCCAGAAACCTCACTATTTTCTCTTTCAGCAGCGTTTCCAATAATTTACTCACCACCGAAGTTAAACTAACCGGCATGTAGTTTTCGACCACATCCTTACTTCTGCTTTTGTGTAAAGGCACCACATGAGCCTCTCTCCAGTCCTTTGGCACCACTCCCGACTCCAACGAGGCATTGAAAAGGTCAGTAAGTGGAGCTGCTAGAACGTCCCCAAGTTCCCTCAGTATTCTAGGGTGTATCCCATCGGGTCCCATCGCTTTGTCTACTTTAAGTTGAGCTAGTTTCTCACGAACCCAGTCTTCTGACAATTGTTCAAGATGTCCCTTTCTTCTGTTCCTGTTTGTGGGTGTTTTCTGAGGTCCTTCTCCTGGTTCTTCATCTGTGAACACAGAACAGAAATATTTGTTAAGCAATTCTGCTTTATCCTTATCAGCTTGTAGATATTCCTCCCCTGAACCCTTGAGTCTGACAATACCACTTTTGCCCTTCCTCTTCTCACTAACATATCTGAAAAACGTCTTATCGCCCCATTTTATTGCAGTGGCTATTTCCTCCTCCTTTTGAATCTTTGCCTTCCTGACTACTTTGCTATCTTCTCTAAGTTTTTCCAAATACAGATGCCTGTCTTCCTCTCTCTGTGATCTCATGTATTTCATGAAGCCCTCCCTCTTTTTCTTCACTTTTTCAGCTACTTCTTTTGAAAGCCATAGTGGTTTCCTTTTCCTTTTACCTTTATTTACCATTTTAACAAAAAGGTTGGTTGCCCTTAAAATACCCCCTTTCAGTTTCTACATCCCCCAGCTGTTCCCATCCCACTATCGACTCCTGAGGTATTGGCCCATCTTGGCAAAGTTAGTCTTCCTAAAGTCTAAGAAACAAATAAACTAAAAACTCCCAAAGACTTCATAAAAGCAAATAAACTCACAAACAATAGAGCTTTTTCTCATGCAGCTCCAACAATCTGGAATTCCCTCCCAGATGATCTAAGATTACTAACCGAGATCATCGAATTCCGCAAAAAAGTGAAAACCTATCTCTTTTCTAAAAATTACAACAACTCAGATCATCCCTCAATAGACTTAGATAATGGCTAACCAGTTTTTATCTAACAAATCCCAAATGACCTACACATACAATTCTTCATAGCTGATACTGTACTTTGAATAACGCTTAAGCCCCACATAATGTGTATTTGTACATAATGTATAGTTTGCCCTGTTCTATACTGTTCTGTATTAACACTAGTTGTTTATCTTATTGTTATTTGGTCATATGATGTTTTATGTAAAACAAACTCCGATTTGTTAACTGTTGTTTATTGTGAACTGCAACTGAACTATGGAAGATGCGGTATATAAATCATTGTTAAATAAAATAAATAAATAAGATCCTCACCTTTGAATGGATTCTAACAGCCCTAGTCCTAATACTGAACCACACCATCTGGTGATCACTGGATGCAAACTGATGTCCCACTACAACATCAGAGACACTTTCACCATTGGTAAGCACCAAGTCCAGTATGGCTCCTTCACGTGTGGGGTCTGTTACCAATTGCCTGAATAGTTCTCCCTGTAGAGAATCCAGGATCTCCTTACTTCTAGATAATACTGCAGCAGGAATGTGCCAATCAACATCTGGCATATTGAAATCTCCTATCAGTAGCACTTCCCCTTTCCTAGCAATGTTGCATATGTCTTCAATTAACTCTCTGTCCACCTCTTCCTCTTGTGAGGAAGGTCTGTATATCACACCAATGCAAATAGATTTCTCTTTCCCTCTTTCTAGTTTAACCCACAATGCCTCCTCTCTCCCTTTTAAGCTCTGTAATTCCAGAGCTTTAATAGTAGTTTATACATATAGTGCCACTCCTCCTCATGTATTGTTATTCTCTGAAATGTATTGCAGTGTTGCCTTTTGATAGGTAGAGTATGGTGCTTTGTGAGTCCTGGTAGTGCTGTTACGATACGGCGGGTTTGCTATGGGTTCTAAATGGGCAGTGTTTGTAGTAATTCCTAATGTGCCTGGCGGTTGGCACTGGATTATAGTAATGTAGAAATCTTTTAGTCTTTCTTTTTCCATACACTCATTAAGAGGCATGTTTACTAAAAGTTAGTGTATGGTAACATTATGCAAATATTTATGCAAATGAGGCCCTGCACCAAATCTTCGCACATGGCCCCACACCCCCCTTGGGCCGCCCCTTATCAATGGCCATGCTGCACCCTGGCTGGTCACTGGCACCTTCCATGGTGGGCTGTGAGGCTTCGTCCGGTGCATCAGTCTCAGGCTGGGAAGGCAGTGCACCTGGTGGGTCTGTGGGAGATCAAAGGTGGCAGACATTAGTGACATGGCATGCTGTCATGGACTGAGGGGTGGCACCCAGTCCACCACAGTACCGGCAGCTGGTGCACAGCCCACACTGTACCCACCCCACGCAGCACCTGCAGTCTCACAGATGGACAGGCATGAGCTGGGTGGACGGGAGGCATGGTGGGGACACAGACATGGCTATGACAGCCAACCTGTGTGCCTGTGGTGGAACTGTTGAAGTCTGGAACCCCTGTGATGGTGACCTCCTCCACTTACTGCAGCACCTGCTCCTCCAGTGAAATGTGGCTGCGCTGCTGCGCAGGCGGCAGCCTGCTGTTGCTAGCCCTCTTCTCCTTTGCCACCTGACAGACCATGCACCACTTTTTTTTTAGGTCCTCCACATCGCGGTTCTGGTGGTGTACCGCATTGACCCTATTTGTGATGTTCAACCACGCTGCCTGCTAGGCGCTGGCATCCTCAGCCACAAAGAGGCCGGTGTGCTGCTGCAGGATGAGCCCCAGGGCCATGGCTGTCTTGGATGAAGTTTGCCTTCCTCATGCACTTTGCCACTGCTGGTGCCTTGTCAGCCATCATGAAACAGCAATGCAGTAAGGCAGCATTCGCTTACCCCTGAAGGTCCTCTTATGTATACGCGGGTAGAGCGAACAGCAGGGCCACGCCCCATCCAAAGGCATATCTGGTATGCACGTAGGCCCCTGGGTGCCGATGCTACAAATATCTATGTGACAGCTTGCTGCTGTAGGACACCATACCTGCACAGTTCTGAGCGATGGCATGATAGTTGTGCAGGGACACCCAGACCACGATACCCACATAAGACGCATAGCACTATTGGTGTACATGTCAACCATGGTGTGTGCCGCCCCGACAGTGTGCCTTCGTGGGCCAGGGGGCATCCTGCACATGCTGCACCACTGTGTTATGCCATCTGCCCAGGTAGGGGCCATCTGCCATACCCGTGCAAGATGGCCATTCCGGTCTGCCCTTGCACTCCAACTACTGTAGTCCCTTTTTCACCATGCCCATAGAACCCTGCTTCCCCTCCCCAGACTAGCTCCCCTGGTTCCCCTCCTCTGGACCCTCCCATCCCCCTCCCCTGGACCGCCTCCCCTGGTTCTCGTTCCCCTCCCGTGGACCCCCACACCACCCACACAGACACGCTGCTCTGCCCCCACAAACTGGATGACACAGTGCTTACAAACAAGAAAACATTTATTGGACAACTGTGTCAACATATGTGCATCCTGCCAAAAGTGGCAGACATTATTGCATTTGGCAGTCTTTGCGATCCACCCAAGTCCAGGGCATATGTGACAGGGGGTTTCTCTATGATGAAGGGGGTCCCTGCCTGTGCCCTGATACAGCTGCTGTGAGGGCCTCTAGGTGCAGGCTGATGGTCTGTGCTGCCGTACGCATCTCCTCCTTGAGGAGGCGCACCTCTGCCACCAGGGTGGCCAGGGCCCAGTCACTCCGTGGACAAGGGGGTTAGGAGCACTGTGGGTCTGTGTGTGACACAGCCAGGGTGCACCCCTGGGTCCTGGCGTGACTGTGGAGGACCCCAGCTGCGGGAGGTGGACCATGGCACTGCTCCGGGCCCAATGACAATAGTACCAAATTCATTAATCAAAAACGTATTTGAAAAACTGAAAACAAAATTCATTTTCAAAGGAAAATCATCCACAGAATTTTTGAAAAAATGAATTGCGCTAATATTTATAAACTTTATTGAATTCCATCATTGAAAAAGTACCCAAATTGATTCGTTTTAAAGAGAGTTGCCCATGCAAAAGTGATGAAAACTTCTCTGCATCTACAATAGGTAACCAAATCGGTGTACTCAGTACAGAGAAAAATGACTCAAATTGAGGGGAAGAACTTTAATGATATGGTGCAAGTCACTTACGGGCACAGTGACCAAATCATCATTGTGCTGCCCAGTGCAGAGAACTCTGGGTACACAAAGGGCTAATTCATAACATCAGTTTTCAAAAACTGTCCGTATTAAATAGTTCTGTGAGCACGAGCTGGGCATGTTGATAGCCCCAAGATCTTCTGTTTTAAAAAACAGATTATTATTCAGACTTGCCTTAGGCTATGCAATAAGTTAAAGCTGCTTGTTTAATGCACTTCACTGGTCTTCACTGAATGATTCGGGTGCCACGAGGCTCCAGTGAGCCAACGACTACAATAGATGCGACTTCAATAGTGTTCTCCCGGCGAAGTGCGTCACTACTACAACTATTCATCATTTGTACAGCTCTATTCATGTACATCTAAAAGACAGTCCTGCTCATCAGATCTCACAATCTAGTTAAGACGGACAAAAACAACTGAGGACAAGAATGTGTCTAGGGATATGGTAAAGAAACACAAAAGAGACTAAGTGGATCAGGATCCAGAAGCAGCCTCAAAGAGGTGAGTTTTCAGCCTGGATTTGGAAAGGGCCAGAGATGAAGCCTCATGTACACATTCAGGTAGGTTTTCCAGGCATAAGGAGCCGCAAGGTGGAAGGATCAAAGTCTAGAGTTGGGAGTGGAAGAGGAGGGTACAGATAGAAGGGATCTGCCAGAAGAGCGGCGTTCCCGAGGAGAGGTGTAGGGAGAGATAAGAGAGGAAAGGTAGTGAGGAGCTTTAACTCATCCTGCAGGCTAAGATCAGTTTGAATAATGTTTATGTTTATCTATTTGATATACCACCATTCAATAAAAATCAAAGCGGCTTACAATAATTAAATAGACAAAGACGGCCAATTGCTGGAAAAAAGAAAGGAAATTACAATAAACGACAGGATAGCAAATAGTACAATCAGGCACACGAGACAGAAGAGAGAGACAATGACAAAGGGGTTGGGAAGGGACAGGATCACGTGCAAGGAGAAGGGAGGTCGAAGGCAGAGGAGAACAGGTGGGTTTTCAAGTGAGGGGCTATCAACCAAGAGAGCTGCTACTGTTGGGAAGAAATTTGCACTTGTAAGTACTTACATCCTGAGAAATTCTTTAAAACGTGGGGAAAAGCTAATTTTTTGGGTTAAAACTGATAAAATCTGTGTATTTTAAAATTCGGTGTTTTATTAAGTGAGTTAGGGCTTAGTACTTAGTACTGATTTGTAAACTGCTCTGATGCTTTTAGTAAGAGCGGTATATTAAATCTGTAATAAAGATAAAGATTACATAAGAACATAAGATATGCCATACTGCACTGTTCCCTCTAAGCCGTGCGCGTGTGCGCGCGCACACACCTCGCCGAGGGAGCGCACATACTTTACAACAGAGCGCACAAACATTATGGTTCTGATTCTGATAGAAAACAACACAGACATCTTAAAATTTAAAAGTTGTGATTGTAATTACTAGAAATTTTCCTCTTCATTTAGTAATCGTCTATTTTCATTTAATTTGATTAAAATCAATGTGGTGTACATACTGTATTCTGACGTGTAGTCAAATTTTAAAGTATATAACTCCGAGCATCGTTATGTGGCGCACAAAAATTTAACCTTCCTTCAAAAGCTGCACAGCTGATATTTTATGCGCACACAGCCTACAGAAAATTAGAGGGAACATTGCCATACTGGGTCAGACCCCAAGGTCCATCAAGCCCAGTATTCTGTTTCCAACAGTGGCCAATCTAGGTCATATGTACCTAGCAGTTTCCCCAAGGGACACAGGTTCCACAATGCTTGTACTGGGTCAAGCATTGATATCCTGGGTCCCTTCTTAATAATGGTTTATGGACCTTTCCTCCAGAAACTTGTCCAAACCTTTTTTAAACCCAGCTACACTAACAGCCTTTACTACATCCTCCGGTAACAAATTCCAGAGTTTGATTACACGTTGAGTGAAAAAATAATATCTTTTATTAGTCTTAAATAGTAAACACTTTATCTTCATAGCATGTCACCTAGACTTTCAATATTCTGATAACGTCAACAATCGATCTACGTTTACCCGTTCCAAACAGATCATTAATTTATAGACATCTATCATATCTCCCCTCAGCCGTCTCTTTTCCAGGTTAAAGAGCCCTAACCTTTTTAGCCTTTCTTCATAGGAGTATCCTTCCATCCCCTTTACCATTTTGGTGGCTCTTCTCTGAACCTTTTCTAAAATCGCTATATCCTTTTTAAGATACGGCGACCAGAATTGCACACAATATTCAAGGTGCGGTCTCACCATTGAACGATATAGAGGCATTATAATATCTTTTGTTTTATTTTCCATTCCTTTCCTTATCATACCTAGCATTCTATTTGCTCTCTTGGCCGCCGCTGCACACTGGGCCGAGGGTTTTAACATGGTATCCACAATGACGCCTAAATCTTTTTCCTGGGTGGTGGTTCCTAATGTGGAACCTTGCATCGTGTAACCATAGTTTGGGTTGTTCTTCCCTAGGTGCATAACCTTGCACTTGTCCACATCAAATTTCATCTGCCATTTTGATGCCCAGTCTTCCAATTTATCAAGATCCTCTTGCAATTTTTCACAATCCTCTTGGGTTTTAACAACTTTAAATAGTTTTGTGTCATCTGCAAATTTGATAACCTCACTCGTTATTCCACTTTCCAGGTCATTTATGAATATGTCAAAAAGCAGCGGACCCAGCACAGATCCCTGGGGTATACCACTATTCACCTTTCTCCATTGGGAAAATTGGCCATTTAGCCCTACCCTCTGCTTTCTATCTTTTAACCAGTTCCTGATCCACAATAGTACACTGCCTCCTATCCCATGACTCTTTAGTTTTGCCAAAAGTCTCTGATGAGGGACCTTGTCAAAGGCTTTCTGCCAGCCTTCAGTTAAATTAAAGTCAGTTAAGGTATATCGTAACAGAGAGAATAGAATAGGGTAAATATTCTTTGAGTATATTGACAGAAATTGTTTTCTAGAGACCTTTTACAAAGAGGCTTACCAGTTAGGCGGCAAGAGAACTGTGAAATTGCTTTAAATAGGTGTTAAAGTCAAGTGATAAATCAAAGGGGCGACTTGAAAGGTTCCCTCTATCTATCAAATCAAGGGCAGTGTGAATCACCCAGGAAATGAAGAGGTTGCTTTAGAAGCAAGATACAAATAGGTCATCCCTCCCTCCCACCCACCCCAGGCATAATCCTTGATTTATAGCCGCCTATAAATATAGTTTTATCTCCTGTTACAATGTAAGCACAAAACAGTTTCGACTGAATTGAGCAACCTTTGTTAAATGTAAACCGCACTGATAATAAATAGCGCGGTATATAAAAGATGTTAAATAAATAAATAAACTAGTTAACAGGAAGGGGGTGATCTTACTCAATTTCAGGTTTAACTGATTATCTTCATCAGCAGGTTATTAGGCCTTAGGAGTAGATTGCAGCTCAGCCCTGACTTTCACCTGTCATGCGTTTTGCATTTCTTGCTTCTGGGGAGGAGATACTTACTGCACTTAATGCTGTAGAGCTGGGGGGTATTTAGGTCTCTTCCTGCTCCAGAGCTGCAGGTCTGGGAATACATATAGATGGTTTCAGCACTTGGGATTGCAGGATTGGGAGTATGTAAGTGGGTGCAATCAGTTCAGGGCTGCAGCATCAAGGGGAGGGGAGGGAGGAGAAGAGACAGGAGAGTGGTAAGAAAGGAGAGGAGAGCGTATGGGCAGGGTTGTGAGTGGAAGATAATGTGCTACATACACACTCACCCCGCCAGCCATCCATCTTTGAGTCTCCCAATGGAGGAACACTTTGCAGGGGCAGGATCATCAGCCATGCCTTGCGAAACTTGACCCTTGTACCTTTCCTTCCCTGGCATGTGAAATCACTAAAAGGCCAAATATGGGTGTGCCATTGAGTCAGTGCTGACTTCTGGTGACCCAGCAGCCCCTGGATTTTCTTGGGAAGATTAGATCAAAAGTAGATTACCAGACCTTTTTTTCCAAGGTAATGGAGGGTAAAGTGACTTGTCCAAGGTCACAAGAAGTGTCAGTGGGAATTGAACCCTGGTCTCTTGATCACAAGACTCCCTTCACAATTCCCCCCAAAAAACGCCCAAATAGGGTCCTCCATTCCCCTTAACAAACTCTTCTCTGAGGGTGACTTTGCCCCATCCGGCCCTCTTCATAATTAGAAACGTCCAATGTGGCCCTTCATGTGAAAAGTTTGAAAACTAATGATGTAAAAGTTTAGACTATTTATGTATTTATTTAACTACTTTTGTATACCACCTTATCAGAATGTCATGGGAGTTGACATATTAACAGATTAATAAGAAAATTGAAGTTACATATGAACAAATAAGGAACAAACGAAAGTAAGGAACAATATACATATTGCTGGAGAATCAACGTAGGGGAGCAGAACCAGGGAATGTGACTGACATAAATATTTATACAATGATCTCAGAATAGCTAACTGGAGGGTAAGGTTCTGTGCACTTAATGTGGGAGAGAGCTACCAAAGTGCTCAATGAACAAGGGAACTTTCAGTCTCTTGCGGAAGTCTAATAGGTCGTGGATAGCTGGTAGCTCCATATGCTTGGGGTATATTGTGAAAAGGATTGATTCAAGGCGCTCTGGTTGCTCTTCACTTTTGCTGTGGGGATGATGAAGGAATTTTGTGTGTTGCTTCTTCTCTGTCTGGTGTCTTGTGTATTATTTATTCATTCATTCACATTTGTTAAAAGATATATATTTCTGATGACACTCATCGTGTTGTACAGTCATGAACATAAGGAGGTGAATATTCTGCTGTACAGAGAGCATATCATTTGAAACATCTAACCTAGAAGGTTTCAAATCATGTGTCTATTCAGAGATTTTATCTATTTAGAAAGCACTGCTGATTTTCTACTGTACATGCACGTCTATCCCTATTTTGTTGGACTTACATGTGTGCTTTGGGCAGTTGCTATTCTATCAGTGAGTGTGTAAGTCCATTGCTCTAGTGTCATTTGGGGTATGTATGGAGCAGCCTGGGTGGAGCATAGGTGAGGCCTAAATCTACTTGTGAAAGTTATAGAATGCTATGATCTACGGGCATCGCCGCGGTGATCTAAGTGCAGACAGTTACATCTGCTCTAGAGCACTCGTAACTGCTGCGACTAGACTCTGATGTATCTGTGTTCCCCTGTTCTATAAAGAAAAGAGTGTGCAGGCTTTACTTTATAGAACAGGCCTCAAACACATGCATGGCAATGCACTTTGCCTGCATGCGAGATTATAGTATTACCCTCCACGTGACAGTTAGATGTTTGCCACCTCCAGATCTCACCACATCCCATCCCTTTTTGGATGGTTGAATAACTATTTATATGTCCAACATAATCTATTGATCCTACTTTAGCCTTTACAACATCTCTCTTCTCCCAATCTCCCCTTTTATGTCACCTTCTGTGTCCGTCTCATTCACTCACCCCTGCACGCCGGCCTTTCTGTATGCGTGCAGTCCCTTGTCCACATTTTATTTTATTTATTTTACAGTTTTTATATACCGCGCTCTTTGGTATCAGCGCGGTTTACAGATAACAAATTTCGCATTAGAACAGTCCTTTGCTTACATTATAACAGTGTCTTTTGCTTACATTATAACAGGGTCAGTAACTTGGAGACAACATGGTAAACTATATACAAGCTATATACAGAAAGATAAATTACCTCTGGAAATTTACAGTTAAATTGGGTCATAAATTTGGGTGTGCAGAGCGTCTAGTTCGTGTTCTGTTATGGCTATGTTGTTGGAATGTCAGAGGCTGTGTGAGTGATTTGTGAGATGGGGGGAGGAGGTGTAGGGTTAGGGCCTAAAAGATGATGACAGAATAGGTAGTGTTTGAGGGCCTTTCTAAATTGAGAGAGGTCTTTTATTGATCGGATATGAGGAGGGAGATTATTCCAGCAAGTTGGAGCGAATAAGGTGAAGGCCCTGTCTCTGGTTGTTTGGTTACATTTAGTGTACTCCTTTGGTACGACAAGGGTATTGGCGGCTGCGGATCTTCTCAGTCTGTTCGTGGGGGTGTGGATAATAAGTGATGAGAGGGAAGGTGGGGCTATTTGATTGATTGCTTTAAAGGATAGCAGAAGTGCTTTGTAGGTTATCCTGGCTTGTAGGGGTAACCAGTGAAGCTCTGTTAGTATGGGGGTGATGTGGTCTCTACTGGAGGTACCGCAGAGGATGCGGGCTGCTGAGTTCATCGCCAATTGGAGTGGGTTGAGGATGCTCTTGGGTAGACCATGCAGGATGACATTGGCATAGTCGAAATGAGGTGTTATAAGGGCTTGGAAGATTGTTCGGAAGTCATTGGAGGCGAGTAGTGGTCTTAAGGGTTTCAGTGTTCTCAATTTATAGTAAATGGATTTAACGGTCTGCTTTATGTGATCTTTGAAGGTCAGTTCTTGGTCGATGGTTACTCCCAGGTAGCGAATTGATGATTTACATGGTAATTCCGCATCTCTCACCTTCAAAGTTGCGGGGGGGGGGGGGGAGAATTTCTTATTCCTAGTTACGAATAGGACTTCCGTTTTCTTGAAGTTTATTCGCAGGTTCTGGGATAGGAGCCAATCTGTAATCGCGTTGAAGCAGGCGATAATTGGGGAGAAGTCGGGGGCATTAATTTTTATTGGCGTGAATATCAGTACGTCATCTGCGTAGATCAAGCTGGAGGCGTTAAATGTTTTGATGATTTCACAGATTGGTTGAATATATATGTTAAATAGAAGAGCTGATAAAGAGGATCCCTGGGGTACACCCTGTTGTTGCTGGAAAGGATCAGAGGTTGAAGCTCCTATCCGCACATGTTGCCAGCGGTTGTTTAGGTAGGATCTACACCATTCCCAAGCTGATCCTTGGACTCCCTTTTCTTTAAGACGGTGAAGAAGTTGTACATGGTTAACCGAGTCAAAAGCTGCTGAGATGTCAAGGAAGATGAGGATGAACCCATTTTCAATTTTGTCAATCCCTCTTGATAAGGTGTTGATGAGTAGTGTGAGAAGGGTTTCTATGCCATGTGATTCACGGAATCCGTGTTGGCAGGGATCGAGAGGAGCTGAGGTATCTATATGCTGTTGCAATTGGATTTGTACCACCTTCTCGATGATTTTGGCTAGAAGGGGTATACTTGAAATTGGACGATATGAATCAGTTTTTGCTGGGTCGAGTTTATTGTTCTTCAGGAGAGGGCGTATTGAAGTTTGCTTGAGAGATGAAGGGAATGATCCGGTTGTGAAGGAAAGTTGCATGATAAGGGCAAGTATGGGGCTCAGTTCAGCACGCATTGTTCTGATCCAGTAGGCAGGGCATGGATCGTTTGTGGCTGTGGTAGTATTCAAAGTGGCAATAAGGTCAGTGATGGATTTCACTGTGGGGGCGACAAAATTTTTTAGAGGCTGAGTGATTGAGATGGGGTTAGGTATACAACTTGGAGTGGAATTCGTGTTAATGGATTTAGATTGAAGATAGTCGGCAAAAGCCTGAGGTTGAATTGATATTGTTTGGTTGGAGGATGGTGCCTTGGTTAAGGATTTAGTGATGTTAAAGAGGTCTCGTGGTTTGTTCAGTGATCGGAGGAGGGTTTCTGTATGGTGTTCTCTCATCTTTTCAGCTATTTTCTCCCGGTGTTTCTTTAGGGCATTTTCGTAATCCATTTGGTCAATTGGAGCACGTGATCTGCGCCATTTTCTCTCTTGTTTTCTTAGGTTCTGGAGGGATAGTCGTAGTTCAGTGGAGAACCATATGCAGTTCTTTCCCTCAGAGCGTTCCTTTCAGCTCTGTGGAAGCCGTCTGGAGAGCAGTATTACAGCACAGGCAGACTTGGTGCAATAGTCGCTGTAACGTCAGTTGTCCTTTTGCTGCGGACGCTCAGTTTATCATTTTAAGCAAATCTTCTGGGGAAAACCTGCTGTTGAATCTTATGGGTCAGATTTTTGAAAGGCATCTACATGGTTGGCAGCCCAGTAAACCATTTAGATATCTTAGTTGGGGATATTCAATGAGACTTACACGGTTAGTGCCGTTGAATATCCCCTCCTACATAAGAACATGAGATATGCCATACGGGGTCAGACCAAGGTCCCTCAAGCCCAGTATCCTGTTTCCAACAGTGGCCAATCTAGGTCACAAGTACCTAGCAGTTTCCCTAAAAGATACAGGTATAACAATGCTTATATTTGGGCAAGCAGTGGATATTCTGGGTCCCCTTTGATAATGGTTTATGGACCTTTCCTCCAGGAACTTGTCCAAACCTTTTTTTAAACCTGGCTATGCTAACAGCTTCTACTACATCTTCTGGTAATGAATTCCAGAGTTTGATTACATGTTGCGTGAAAAAATATTTTATCTTATTAGTCTTAAATAAGTTACCCTGTAGCTTCATTGCATATCCCTTAATCTTTCTATATTTTGATGGTATAAACAATTGATCTACGTTTACCAGTTCCACTCTATTCATTAATTTATAGACCTCTATCATATCTCCTTTCAGTCATCTCTTCCAGGTTGAAGAGCCCTAACCTTTTTAGCCTGTCTTCATAGGAGTATCCTTCCATCCCCTTTACCATTTAGGAGGATCTTCTCTGTACCTTTTCTAATATCGCTATATCCTTTTTAAAATATGGTGACCAGAACTGCACACAATATTCAAGGTGCGGTTGCAGCATAGAACGATACAGAGGTATTATGATGTCATCCTTTGTTTTATTCTCCATTCTTTTCCTTTCGATACCTAGCATTCTATTTGCTCTCTTGGCCGCCGCAGCACACTGGGCAGAGGGTTTTAACATGTTATCCACGATGACGCCTAAATCATTTTCCTGGGTGGTGGTTCTTAATGTGGAATCTTGCATCATGTAACCATAGTTTGGTTTTTTCTTTCCTAGGTGCATAACTTTGCATTTGTCCACATTAGATTTCATTTACACAGCCTTCCAGGTTATCAAAGTCCTCTTGCAATTTTTCACAATCGTCATGGGTTTTAACAACTTTGAATAATTTTGAGTCATCTGCAAATTTGATTACCTCACTCATTATTCCCATTTCCAGGTCATTTACAAATATGTTAAAAAGCAGCGGACCAAGCACAGATCCCTGGGGTACTCCACTATTCACCTTTCTCCATTGGGAAAATTGCCCATTCAGCCCTACCCTCTGCTTTCTATCTTTTAACCAGTTCCTGATTCACAATAGTATACTGCCTCCCATCCCATGACTTTTTAATTTCGCCAAGAGTGTCTCATGAGGGACCTTGTCAAAGACTTTCTGAAAATAACAGTAGTGGCCTATGCACTCCGCTGCTATCTGGTTAGCACTGGGGCGTGTTGGGGCGGAGCAGAGGCGGAGAATTGCGCTAACTGGGAGCAGTGCTATTGGATGCTGCCCGGTTGGTGATCTGTGCCTTAAAGGTAGATGAGAAACCCCCCTTGCCTATCTTTAAGGCGCTGGAGCTAACCAGGCAGCATCCAATATTGCTACGGCCCGGTTAGCTTCGGTGGCTTCTGACTTCTGCAGCAATCACCAAATATTCACTGTGGCATTGAATATCTAGTTTAGAGGTCGGTGGACAATTGAAAATCGGGCCCCATATGTCCTGTGGGCAGGGCTGGCCCCAGAGTTGGTTCAAGGTGTTGATGCCCTAGGCAAACCTTATGCCCCCCTTGGCTGTCAGAATCTGTTGTTTAGCTTTGAAGACCTTGCTCTTTGCTTTCCAACTAAAGATGCTACTCTAAGCGACTGCCTAGTTTGCCTGATAGTTCAGACAGCCCATTCTATAGGACCACTAGCTTCAGTTTAAAGCAGCAGGATATATAAAAAAATCTCTCCCTAGAATGCAGCCCCATATAGAAGGCATCAGAGGGAAAGTTACCCTGCGCTGCTTCCCCTGCACATTTTTCAAGGAAGCCTGTTCTGGGCATAGCTTCAGTAGTCCTTCATGGTAAAAATGACAATACACATCTATCCAGCAAAAGTTCCCTGTGGGCATTAACACCCGCTTCGAGACATGCAGAACTGTCAGCTAATGTCGTGCTGCATCTGGGCTGTGGAGGAGAGTTTGAGGGGGGAATTTTGCTTTGCTTAAGTTTCCGAGTGCCGCTCCTTTCTGGTTGTCTCTGTGGGCATGCAGTATGCAGAGTGTAGCGCTCCTGGGCAATGCTTTCTTTTATAAGCCGGCACCTCTCCGTCACGTACACATTCTTCTTTTGTGGCGCTTTAGAAAAGGTGCCCCGTTCACTGAGTCTCTTCTGAAATGATAGCAATTTCATAAGCGCATGGACCTAAATACTGGTGTTCTCCTTACATTCTCCCTCCCTAATCTCTGTCACCTTTTCTCCCTTCTTTTCCTCTTCTCCTCTTGCAAGCTCTTCTCTCCCCCTTTCACCCTTCATTGTCACTTTCTCTCTTGTTTTCGCCCTTCACCTCAGTTTCTCCCTCCGGTTTCCATAGCCCCTCTCTCCTTTCGTTTTCCCTTCTCCCTGTCGCCCTTCTTTTCTGTGTTTCTGGAGCTAAAATGATGAGGGAATGAGGTGGTTTGGCGGGTTGTGGAATGTTTCCTGCCGCGTAACCTGATGCTTTCTGGCTCCTAGAATCCTGGGGTACCTCGCATCCAACACTGAGAACATTGTATGAAAACTGCAGCCTTGCCTTTTCCCAAACAATTGCCTTTGTTATGAGTGAAATTATTTTCATATTTATGGTTCGCTTTAATTTGCCTGCATGTAAAAATATGTTGGCAGGAGGTGGGCTCTGGTGAAGTATGAGATGAGGAAATCTGCAGGGCTGGAGATTTTGGATTGCTTGCACACAGGCACTAGCATTGTAGCTACTGTCCTGTATAACTGTAATTAACTGAAGAGCATTTTAGCACACTAAGGATTTTGCTCTGATAATGCTTGGCGAACTGCATTCAACAGTAGTAAAGCATTGAGGCTTGTTCATTGGTGAGAGGATGTGAAATTCCCCTGGAGTTCTTCTGACAGAAATATTCTTGGATTCTTAGACTTTAGCCTGAGAAGGTTGGGTTCCACCCCAGTGACATGTAAGACTGAAAGAGGACAGCCATTAGCCAGAAACTGAAATGAAGAGAGCCAGGGGCAGTGACCATGGCCAAGTAGAGGGCAAGTGTGCCCTAGAACTGTCTCAACATGGTGTTAGGAACACTCTTCCTCAGGGTCAGTGCCGGCCCAGTGTCTCCACAAGGTGATACTGTTGCTCTCTTCTCTGAGCTAATACTGACTCAGTGCCCCAACAAGGGGGTTCAGGGGTATGCTTCCCTTTCAACCAGTGCTTACACAATATCTCGGCATGGTGTTTGGGGACATTGAGCCAGTACTGCGTCCCAGCATGATGTTAGGGGGCACATCTTCCTCCAAACCAGTACTGGCCCAATGTCCTAGTATGGTGTTTAGGGACACTTTGAGCTGATACAGACCAATGCTCTTGCAGGATGTTTTAGGGTGCCCTTCCTTCTGCAGTGTCTGATAATGGAGTTAGGGGACTCTATGAACCAGTGTTTACTTAATCTGTCAGCAGGATGGCAGAAGAAGCACATTTGATCCATGCAGTCTGTCCAGTTATTTCTCTCCATGCTGCTAAGGATCTCCAGCCTCCTGTAGGTAGGATTGAAATGCACTCATTCACTATGTACAAGCCCTGTAGCTACCTACTACACCATTAGCAATGCATGTCCCTTGCCATACAGATATCCCTTCTGGTGCAGCTGTGCACAGGGTGCGACTGAGGATCTCAGTGGTGGTCATGGCCCCTATAGCATCAGTGCTGTCCATGACTAATGAATAAGTGAAAAAGTCAAGGTTGTATACAGATCCACCTTG
The DNA here is from genome assembly GCA_033557465.1 of Ichthyophis bannanicus. Taxonomy (NCBI): domain Eukaryota; kingdom Metazoa; phylum Chordata; class Amphibia; order Gymnophiona; family Ichthyophiidae; genus Ichthyophis; species Ichthyophis bannanicus. The sequence goes on along the minus strand of CM066034.1, from coordinate 1,023,701,961 downwards.
TAAAGGATCTGAAAGCTGTCCTTCCAAAGCCACACATTCTGCATGCCCAAAGCAAGCCACATTTTCTCCAGTGCCCACTGAGCATGGGTGCTACTGTGGTGCTAGGTCAGGAGGTGCAGCTTGTCGTGCTGTGAGGGCTTGTGTGCATCAGTGATGCTGAGGGCTAACCTATCGGTAGTTTAACTACTGGCAGAGTCTCCCAAGATGGACAGGTCTCAGCTGAGGTGCCAGACCAAGACAAACCACCCATCTGGGCAGCAGCAGAATGGGACAGTGTTGGCAGCAGATGATCGCATTTCTGTGACAACGGCAACAACACTAAACTTAAACTGCGCGGAGGAAAGGCCCGGCAATCGACTTCTGTATCTTGCCATGAAAACCCAATGGATAGTCACAACAAAACAAATTGCACTATAGTGCTGGAAGATGAGACCCACAGGGCGGAAGGCACTCAACTAGCTACTGGGGAGGAGCTGAATATTTTTCAGAGTAAAGCCAGCATTTATGATGTGGTTGGATCAAAGCCCTCGGGACGTCTGACTGCTGATGTAGCTGCGCATGAAATGAGAGTCAGAAGCTGTAAAGATGTCTTTGACATGGAATGAAAACCATGAACCAAGGGAAGTTGGAGGTGATCAAGAATGAAATGGAACATGTACAACTTGATCTGTTGGGTGTCAGCAAACTGAAATGGACTGGCATCGGCTACTTTGCATCAGATGATCACATGGTCTACTAAAGTATGCTGGAAATGAGTGGAGGAGTGGCCTAGTGGTTGGGGCAAGGTACTTCAGGCCGGAAGGTCGGGGGTTCAAATCCCACTAGAGGACAGCAACCTTGGGCCGGAAGGACTGGGGTTTCTAGTCCCACAGGTGCTCCTTGTGGTCTTGGGCAAGCCACTTAACCCTCCATAGCCCATGTTCCCTGTAAAATAGTTATCTCCAAGTTATAATGCCCTGTTCAATGTAATTTCAGTTTGTTCAAAGTAAACCGCACTGATGCAGAATAGCGCGGTATATAAGAGAATGTAAATAAATAAATAATAAATAAATAAATGAAAGACAAAGAAGAAATGGTGTTGCATTTATAATAAAGAAGAAACTTGCAAGACTGTAATGAAATACAATGTAGTCAGTGAACGCTTAATCTCTATGTCTATCAGCACAACTGTAATTCAAGTATATGCCCCAAAAACAGCTGCAGAAGAGGATGAGATTGATGAGTTCTATGAACAAGTACAAGCTGAAATTGACAGAACATGCAAACATGATATCTTGATAGTCATGGGTGACTGGAATGCAAAAGTTGGCAACAAAGAAGAAGGCAAAGTGGTTGGAAAATATGGACTTGGCAACAGAAATGAAGCTGGAGAAAGACTGATAGAATTCTGCAAGACCAATGATCTATTCATCTCAAACACCTTCTTCCAGCAACACAAGCGGCGACTGTACACATGGACTTTACCCAATGGATTGTACAAAAATCAAAATAACTACATCTGTGGAAGTCAACGATGGACAAGCTCTATAACATCAACAAAGACAAAACCTGGAGCTGACAGTGGTACAGATCACCAACTACTAGTATGCAAAATCAAGTGAAAGTTGAAAAAGAGCAAGCCATTCATGAATGTAGCAAAATATGACCTTGAGAATATACCACTGGAATTTAAAGACTGCTGCAAATCAATTTGCTGCTTTAGATACAAATGACAGAGCTCCAGAAAAGTTATGGAATGACATCAAGAAGGTTGTGTTGGAAGAAAGCGAGAAGTCTCTACAAAAGGTGAAAAAGCAAAAACAGCCAAAATGGATGATGGAAGAAACTCTGAAAATTGCCCAGAAACGCAGAGAAGCTAAAGCCAGAGGAGAAAGAAAGACAATCGCAGAACTCAACAGAGATTTCCAACGTGCAGCAAGACAGGACAAGGAAAAGTACTACAATGACACATGCAAGGAAACAGAAGCAGAAACTATTAGAGGAAGAAGAAGAACGGCTTTCCTAAAGCTATGAGAGTTAAAGAAAAAATTCCAACCTTGAATTGGAATATTACAAGATGCTCAAGGTTCTACAGTATGTTGAATGATGCTGAGAAAATCAAGAAAAGATGGAAAGAATATACAGAATTTTTATATGATAAACATGAAGTGGATCAACTACCGTTTCAACCTGTACCTTATGATCTGGAACCATTGGTGATGAAAGAAGAAGTTGAAGCAGCATTGATCAATGAACAAAACACCAGGCATGATGGCATTCCCATAGAAGTATTACAGCAATCTGATGCAGCTGTTACCATACCTACAAGGCTCTGCCAAGAAATTTGGAAGACAACATCATGGCCAACTGACTGGAAAAGATCTGTGGTTATACCAATACTAAAGAAAGGTGATCCAACTGACTGTGGAAACTATCGTACAATCGCTCTGATTCTACATGCCAGAAAGATTCTACTGAAGACTATTCAACAGAGACTACAACCATACCTGGAACAAGAACTACCTGAAGTGCAAGCAGGGTTCAGAAAAGGGCGAGGAACGAGAGACATCATCACGGATGTGAGATGGATCCTTGACAAGACTAAAGAATACCAAAAGGATATCTATTTGTGCTTTATCGACTATAGCAAGGCTTTTGACTGTGTAAACCATGAGAAACTCTGAGCCACATTAAGAAGCATGGGAATACCAGAACACCTGATCGTTCTCTTGCACAGTCTGTACATTGATCAAGAAGCAACAGTTCGAACGGAAGAAGAAAAAACAGAATGGTTTAAAATAAGGAAAGGTGTACAAGAAGGCTGCATACTTTCCCCCTACCTGTTTAATTTATATGCAGAACAAATCATCAGAGAAGCAGGATTGTATGAAGACAACAGAGGTGTGAAGATTGGTGGAAGACTCATCAACAATCTTTGCTATGCTGATGACACCACATTACTGGCTGAAAGTGAAGATGATCTGAAACATTTGCTTCTCATGATCAAGGAACATAGTCTTAAAATGGGCCTGCACCTTAAAGTAAAGAAGACAAAGATCATGACAACTGGCAAAATCAATAAGTTTGTCATTGAAGGAGAAGAAATTGAAATTGTGGCCAACTTTAATCTAACTGGATCAACTATCAATAAAAAAGTAACAAGCAGTCAAGTAATCCGATGATGCATTTCTCTTGGCAGAATGGCTATGAAAGACTTGGACAAGATTCTCAAGAGTAGAGATGTCTCTCTTCATACAAAGATTTGACTCGTTCAAGCCATGCTATTTTCAATAACAACATATGGATGCGAAAGCTGGACAGTGAAAACGATAGACAAGAAGAAAATTGATGCCTTTGAATTATGGTGCTGGCGGCGAATACTGTGTATTCCATAGACTGCCAGAAGAACAAATTAGTCAGTACTAGAGGAGATCAAACCTAAGTTTTCTTTAGAAGCTCAGATGACAAGACTTCGACTTTCATACTTTGGACACATCATGCGAAGAGAGAGATCATTAGAGAAAGACATCATAGAAACATAGAAATATGACGACAGAAAAAGACCACATGGCATATCTAGTCTGTCCTTCCATAACAACTACAACAGTCCCCTTTTTACCTTTAGAGATCCTCTGTGTTTGTCTCATGCTTTTTTGAATTCAGTTACTGTCCTCATCTCTACCACCTCCACTGGGAGACTATTCCACCGATCCACTACTCTTTCCATAAAGAAATATTTCCGCATATCACTCCTGAATCTATCTCCCTTCACCCTCATCCCATGTCCCCTCGTAGCAGAACTTGCTTTCAATTGAAAGAGGCTCTCTCCCTGAACATTTATGCCACGGAGGTATTTAAACATCTCAATCATATCACCTCTATCACGCCTTTCCTCTAAGATGTACATATTAAGATCCTTCAGTCTGTCCTCATATGCTTTATAATGAAGACCACTAATCATTTTAGTAGCCACCCTCTGCACCGATTCCATCCTGTTCACATCCTTTTGAAGGTGCGGTCTCCAGAATTGCACGCTATACTCCACATGAGGTCGCACCAAAGACTTATACAGAGGCATTATCACCTCCTTTTTCCTGCTAGCCATTCCTCTCTGTATGCACCCAAGCATCCTTCTAGCTTTTGCCGTCACCTTTTCTACCTGTTTAGCTACTTTAAGATCATCAGACACAACCACGCCTAGGTCCTGCTCTTCTTTAGTGGACAAAAGTACTTCACCCCCTATACTATATTTCTCCCTTGGATTGCTGCAGCCCAAATGCATGACCTTACATTTTTTAACATTAAATCCCAGCTGCCAAATTCTAGACCATTCTTCAAGCTTAGCTAGATCCCTCCTCATGTTATCTACACCTTCCTGGGTGTCTACTCTATTGCAGATTTTGGTATCATCCGCAAAGAGGCAATCCTTACCTGAAAGCCCTTCCGCTACATCACTAACAAAGATGTTAAAAAGAATCGGACCAAGGACAGATCCCTGGGGCACACCCCTGATAATATCCTTCTCCTCAGAGTGAGCTCTATTTACTTGTACTCTTTGTCGCCTCCCACCCAACCAATTTCTAACCCAAGCAGTAACTTTAGGGTCCATCCCTAGGGTGCTCAGTTTGTTTATAAGTCGCCTGTGAGGAACAGTGTCAAAGGCTTTACTGAAATCTAAATACACCACATCTAGGGCTCTCCCTCGGTCCAACTCCCTCAGTCATGCTTGACAAAATAGAAGGTCAATGCAAAAGAGGAAGGCCAGCAATGAGATGGATCAATACAACAACAGCAGCTATGGGTACCAGTCTGTCAACAATGAGCCACCTGACTGAAGATTGAACACAATTTAGGACAACTATCCAGAGTGTCGCCATGAGTCGACACCAACTCGACGGCACTTAACAACAACAACAAAAAGCTGAATAGGCCATATATGTGTGGCAGCCCTAAGCCTGGGCAGATGATTCTCTCTGTAGATGGGCAAGCAAGTAGGAAAACTGCTGTTGGCCATGAGGATGGTGATGAGCCTGGTGCAGGGCACAGAAACAGGACCCAGTACCTCTCCTGGAGATGCGCAAAGTTATGTACATAGGAAAGAACAACCCAAACTATAGTTGCACAATGCAGGGTTCCACAGTAGGAATCACCACTTAAGAAAAGGATCTACTAGGGGTCATCATGGTCATCACATCTGAAAAGAAGATATAGTAGAACTGGAAAAGGTACAGAGAAGGGTGATCAAAATGGTAAACGGAATGGAAGGATACCCCTATGAGCAAAGGCTTAAGAGGTTAGGGCTCTTCAGCTTGGAAAATAAACAGCTGAGGGAAAATATCATAGAGGTCTATAAAATAATGAGTGGTGCACAATAAGTAAATTGTGAATGAGTTGTTTACTCTTTCAGAAAGTAGAAAGACTAGAGGACATGCAATGAAACTACAAAGTAGTCTAATTGGAGAAAATATTTTTTCACTCAATGTGCAAATTAAGTTCTGGAATTCATTGCCAGAGGATGTAGTAAAAGCTGTTAGTGTAGCTGCATTTAAGAAAGGTTTGAGCAAGTTGCCAGAGGAAAAGTCCTTGATGTTATTAAAGTGGTCTGGGGGAAATCCATTACTGGTTTAAGTAGCATGGAATCTGTCTGCCTTTTGGGATCCTACCAGGTACTTGTGACCTGGATTTTCCATTGTCTGTAAGATGAGGGTGATAGATGATTGCATGTTTAACACATAGCAGAGCATACGGAGGAAGGGTTTAGGAATGTCTGCTGGAGATAACCTACTGGGTTTCTTTGAGACCCTTAAGGAGTCTAAAGGCATGTTTACTAAATGGCGGTAGTGGACTCCGTGCGATATCGGAGCTGTGACCCCTTTGAAATCAATGGGGCCGTGGCTCCGATATCGCATGGAGTCCGCTACCACCATTTAATAAACGTACACCCTAAGTCTCCTGCTCCCCTCACTGTCTCCTCATTTATAGTTTGTAGCACCAGCTGTTATAGGTCATTGAAAGACTGCAGTTGCCCATCTGGACGTATCTCCAAGGTCTTCATCTTGGTTTTCCACTACACCTCCCTCTACTTGTGTTTCAGGTCCTCTGCATCTCTGTTCCTGTGGTAAATGGCATTCACACATTGACATATGCCCAGCCAGATTTTTTGTGTGTGATAGGCATTCACAGACACCAGCATAGCCCAGGAGACCTCTCTGATACTTGAGATGCTTCACCTCATGCTGGCAGAAGTTGTATTTTCTGGTGAGCTGCCATGACCCCTTCAGGCTCAGCACAAATCACAGCATTCCTAAAATGGGCAGTCGAATGTGTATGTTCTAGTTTCATACACATTCTCGATTACAAAATTGCTAGCTCATCAACGGCAATCGTGCCGATATCTCCACTGCCTGAGCTGGTCCCCATGTAGTTGTAGGAGTTAGTTCAGGAGCACAGGCTCTTTTTTATTTATTTATTTTTATTTAACAAACATTTATATACCACAACCTTCCGTTGATCAGGTGTGGTTTACAAAAGACAGTTGAGGAGACAGAATGGCATTTCTGTTTACATTGAACATTTTATGAACTATATACATGAACAATTTTTTTAAATGTTTAAACTTTGGGGAACTATGTACAATTTAAACTATGTACAATTAACTATGTACAGTAAGTTCAACAGTATCAACATCATTAGGCAGTGTCAAGGTCAAGCTATCATAATGCATTGCAGTGTTAGTTTCAGTGTGTTATATAGATCATCCCTTTTCATTTAGAAGTTGAGAATTTGCTAGTGGGCCGTAGTGGGAGATAAAGAGGTGAGTTTTTAAGGTTTTACGTAGGTCTTTAAGGTCGGTTAAGGCTCTGATTTCGTCAGGTAGTGAGTTCCAGAGTATAGGGGCAGCATGGGAGAATGCTTTTTTATTGGTTGTTTTTGTGGTCTTTGTGAATTCTTTAGGAATCTTTATTTTGTTGGCGTTGCCTCTTCTATGTGCGGATTGGGGTGTGTCTTTAGATAGTAATTTATTTAGTGTGGCTGGGGCAGTGTTATTTAATGCTTTGAAGGTGGTTATTATTAGTTTATAATTTATTCTGCATTGGATAGGGAGCCAGTGTAGTTTGGCTAGATAGGGTGATATGTGCTCAAAAGGGTGTACCTTCATTATGGTTCTGGCTGCAGCATTTTGAGCCAATTGGAGCCTTTTAATGTTTTGGATGTTTGTGCCTAATAGGGAGAGGTTGGCGAAGTCAAAATGTGATGTGATTATGGCTTGAATGATGCTTAGGAAGTCTTGTAGGTGGACTAGAGGGTGTAATTGTTTTAATACTTTGAGTTTGAAGTATATTTTTTTGGTTGTATTTCTTATGTGGGTGTTCATGCTAAGGTGTGTATCAAGTATCACCCCTAGATATTTTATTTCGTTTTTTATATGAATGTCATGTTTCTGAAGTGTAATGTGGGTGGGGGGGGGGGGGGTAAGATTTGTTTTTTGTTACAATCAGTATGTCGGTTTTGGAATGGTTAATAAAGAGGTTGTGGGCTTCTAGCCAAGTTGCTAATTCGTTAAAACAATCTGTTAATAGTTGGAGTGGAAGCGTGGGGATAGTGAAAGGAATGTACAACATGATATCGTCGGCGTATATGTGGTAATGGATATTGAATTTTTTAAAGATATTGCAGATTGGTTGTATGTATATATTAAATAGGAGGGCAGAGAGAGCAGATCCTTGGGGGAGGCCTATTTCCTGTTTGTATGTATTGCAAGGGCTCACATATATAAAGGGTGCCCTCGGTTATATTTTGGTTCATTACCTCAAAGGGATTCCCCTGCATATGTGTACAGGAAGCTGCCTCCTTTGCACAGGGTGGCTAGGTGTTGGGGAAGGAAGGAGAGGTATTTGGTGAGTCAGTTATATATACTCGTATGTTGTAAGCATACTGTCAATTGTTGTGGTCACGATGGAGGATATCCATCTATAAACCCCCAAAAAACAGGAGACCTGTGTTCCCAAAAAAGGTGTTTTGCAAAACTATTTTCAAAAGGAAGTTTTCACAAAGTGATTTAGAGGAGGAAAAAGATCTCAGAGACTAATGTTCTGGCTAAAAATAAGCCTCTCGTATGTCTTCCATCACAGGTCATAAAACACCTCCATATGTCAAAATCACACTTTCCCCTTAATTCTTCAAAATGCTATATTTTTGTGTGAACAACAATCAATTCTCAATAAGCATGATTACATTACTACTCTAATAGATAAGATAACTTAAATAACTATAAGCTCCTTTTTTTTGAACTGTATATAGTTACCCTGTTACTTCCAAGTTATAATCCCTGTTACAATGTAAGCAAAAGATCTTGTTTCTAATGCAAAATGTTGTTATTATGTAAACCGCACTGATACTAAATAGCGCGGTATGTAAGAATTTGTAATAAATAAATAATAAATAAATATGTTTTTACTTTCCCTTAATTATTTCAATATGAGACTGTTTGCATATTGGCAACCAATAATCGGTGTGTTTTAATCACCCCAATAAGGAATACTTCCCCTCTGTGAATGATGCCAGCTCAGATGTCATCAACTCCTACGCTATGACACTGTCAGCATTTCACAATCTATTGCTGCATCATGGAGATGGAACTATAAAAAAGTAAAGCACACATTAAAATCCCAAAGGGGAAGTGGAAAAACCCCATAACCTAGCCAAAACAACCAAACTCACACGCTTTCAAAATCTACTCCACCCACATATCCAGAGTCACTGGAATTCATCTTCAAGCATCCTCCAACATCAAGAAGCAGAACTATTACAACTATTTGATAAACTGAAGAGTAGCAAATCACATGGACTGGATGGTATACATCCAAGGATATTGAAAGAACTGTAATATGAGATAGCAAACCTGCTATTAGTAATCTGTGAACTATCATTAAAATAATCTGCAATACCTGAAGATTGGAGGATGGCCAATGTAATGCCAATTTTTAAAAGAGTTCCAGGAGTGATCCAGGAAACTACAGATCGGTGAGCCTGATGTCAGAACTGGGAAAAATGGTAGAAACCATCATAAAGAACAGAATTGTTGAACATGTAGATAGTCAAGGATTAATGGGCGACAGCCAACATGGCTTTAGACAAGGAAGATCTTGTCTTACTAATCTGTTATGTTTTTTTGAAGGTGTGAATAAACAGGTAGACAAAGGTGAGTTGGTTGATATAGTATATCTGGACTTTCAGAAAGCATTTGACAAGGTATCTCATCAGAGACTTTTGGCAAAACTAAAAAGTCATGGGATAGGAGGCAGTGTACTATTGTGGATCAGGAACTGATTAAAAGATAGAAAGCAGAGGGTAGGGCTAAATGGCCAATTTTCCCAGTGGAGAAAGGTGAATAGTGGAATACCCCAGGGATCTGTGCTGGGTCCGCTGCTTTTTGACATATTCATAAATGACCTGGAAAAGGGAATAACTTGTGAGGTTATCAAATTTGCAGATGACACTACACTATTTAAAGTTTTTAAAACCCATGAGGATTGTGGAAAATTGCAAGAGGATAAATTGGAAGACTGGGCATCCAAATGCCAGATGAAATTTAATGTGGACAAGTGCAAAGTTATGCACCTAGGGAAGAACAACCCAAACTATGGTTACACGATTCATCCACATTAGGAACCACCACCCAGGTAAAAGATTTAGGCGTCTTCCTGGATAACATGTTAAAATCTCCGCCCAGTGTGCAGAGGCGGCCAAAAGAGCAAATAGAATGCTAGGTAATATAAGGAAAGGAATGGAAAATAAAACAAAGGATATTATAATGCCTCTGTATCGTTCCATGGTGCGACCGCACCTTGAATATTGTGTGCAATTCTGGTCGCCACGTCTTAAAAAGCATATAGCGTTATTAGAAAAGGTACAGAGAAGAGTCACCAAAATGGCAAAGGGGATGGGAAGATACCTCTTTGAAGAGAGGCTACAAAGGTTAGGGCTCTTCAGCCTGGAAAAGAGATGGCTGAGGGGAGATATGATAGAGGTCTATAAATTAATGAATGGATTGGAACGGGTAAACGTAGATCGATTGTTTACGTCATCAGAATATAGAAAGACTAGGGGACATGCAATGAAGCTTGTCACAAGGTGGACCTAATGGAGCCTAAGAAAATGCAGATCAGTAGCGATGATCAGGGAAGAGATGACAGTATAAACAGAAAACTGTCAGATGGTTGCTACAGACAACCAAGGCACACGTGGGTAAGGGCTGGGAAGACACACCCAGATAGCAAGCAAAGGGAGTTTGCATTGCCTGATAGGAATCAGCTGGGTGGAGGTGGAGCCCAAAGACACGGTGATAAAACACGCTCACAAATAGTTAGAGGAGAAGAGGAGGTGAGCCAACAAGCGTCACAGCAAGAGAGACAGCAGCAAGCGCAGCAGAAGCTGTGGAAAGAATGGGACTGGAATGAAAGAGAGAGAGAAAGAGAGTCTGAACTACTGGATCAGCAGGAGAGCCCATATGAAGGTCTGAGTGAGTCCCGAGACCTGTGTGAAACATTTGGAAGGCAGAAGCCAGATACTGTGTGCATGCGTGGAGAGCATGAGAGACGTAGGAAGTCTTACATACAAGGTAACAGAGCAAGAAGTACTAATAGTGGCTGTTTCCTACCTGAGTGGGTAAAACCCCGAAGCAATAGGAAAAGCCAGTCACAAACAAGCTTTAAAGAAACAGAGAATAACTTTTTCCCTTGTAGTAGAAACCCCAAGAGAAGAGAAGCTCTCTTACCTGAAAAAGCTGGTGATTCTACTAGCAACTTTAAACTCCCCACGTTGGATAAGCTTCCGTCTAGAGCAGTGCAATCTAGGGCAGCTGTGTTGCAAAGGCTAGACCCGAGCACGCTCAGAGCATGCCGTAATTATTCTAGTAACAGAGCCAGGGAAGTTGTTGAATATCCTTGTGGTTACCAGCAGGGGCCGAGCTCCTATGAGCCTCATTCAAAACCCTACGGTAGTTCCCAGAGAAGCATTGATTCAGAGGGACAGAACAACTTCCTGCTTGACGAGGCAAGCCAGCCTTATCCTTATGAGACAGCTGATCTCAGAAACGTGAGTTCAAATGAACCTGAATTAATGGAATATGAGAATGCAGACATACCAGCAGTTCCTGAGCCAATGGAATGTTCACTGTCTGTAATTGACCCTGAGTTTTCCTTGAGGTAAATGCTTGAAGATAACCAGTGCTTAAGAATCACAAGCTGTGTGCTAACAAAACGTGTCTCTCAGAAAAACCATTATAAGTGAGCTGTGCTGTGGCAGCAAAAAGAAAAGGCTGTTAGGAACAGTGAGGATGTTTAATTCTTTTCTTTTTGTTTGCATTTAAAAGCTGAAGTAAGCTATTTTAGTTCTACCTTTAATTTCTGTTACATGCCCGAAGTGGTCTATTGTTTTGTTTGCCAATGAGAAAGAAAAACCTCGTGGACGGGGAATAAAGCCCTGAGTTTGAAACTCAAGTGTGTTGTGTGCTTTATATAAAGAAGGTACAACTACCACCCTCAGAGGGTCAGGCAAGGCTGCCTGCGGTACGTACGGAGCCAGGAGGAGGAATCATCAGGCAATACCTGACCCCACCGATAGGGCCCCTGGGGGTGCGACAAGCTACAGGGTAAACTATTTAAGACTAATGAGAAAACTTATTTTTTCACTCAACGTGTAATCAAACTCTGAAAAAGGGGTAAATGCCTGAGGCAGGAGGATGCACATAGATGCGTATTTTACATCCTACGTGCATTTTTCGAAACTCAACCCATGCTTCGCTCAGACTGTCACCACCATGCTTACAGGTGGGTGGCGTAAATGTATGCACTGTTTTGTCTCACCACATATTTTTATACTTGTAACCACTGGGCTAATTTTAGGTGGCCTTTTACAGGTGCAAAACAGGAAGGGGGCATTTACAGTGGCTGGTCATCGCTGCTTTAAATGTAGCCCAGATATTCAGAGCTTGTTTACGTCACCAGAATATAAAAGGACTAGGGGACATGCAATGAAGCTACAGGGTAAACTATTTAAGACTAATAAAAGAAAATATTTTTTCACTCAACGTGTAATCAAACTCTGGAATTTGTTACCAGAGGATGTAGTAAAAGCTGTTAATGTAGCTGGGTTTAAAAAAGGTTTGGACAAGTTCCTGGAGGAAAGGTCCATAAACCATTATTAAAAGGGACCCAGGATATCACTGCTTGACCCAATACAAGCATTGAGGAACCTGTGTCTTTTGGGGAAACTGCTAGGTATTTGTGACTTAGATTGGCCACTGCTGGAAACAGGATACTGGGCTTGGTGGACCTTGGTCTGATCCAGTGTGGCATGTCTTATGTTCTTATAGAGTTGGGTCGGAATGTGCAGTTTGCCCGGACTGCTCTTTTGCAATCTAGTTAGCATCAATTCAGCTGCTAACTGCATTGCAAAAGTGCATAAAGTTAGGCCGACCTTTCACCTGTTCTAACTTTCTGAGGTTTAGCTCTAACCAGTTTGTGGCTGATTATTGCTAGCTAGTGGTGCCACTGCTGAAAGATTCTAGTGCCTGCTCCTAGTCGAGACCGACAACACCAGTGGGGACTGGGATATATCGAGGGGAATGGTAAGAAACACATAGGATGTGAAGAGGAGACTGAGGGGAGCAGGATCCAAAGGCAGTGTCAAAGAGGTGACTATCTTGGTGGGTGGTCTTTTTGTGATTTGCAGGTCTGCACAGTTGCGCACCTTTGAATACGTGGCCTTGAAAGTCCATCGTCTGATTGATCCCACCTGGGGCCAGTGTTATTTAGAGCAAAACTGCAGAACGAGTCTCTTGCTAGGGAACATTTGATCCCATGCCCCTTGTTTGCTAGAAAGAACATCTGGCTGTATACACCAGCTGTTTATAGCAAACAGATCCATGTGGGTGGAAAGGGATTAGTCTGCAGACGACGGATGCTGACATTTGTTTCTCTTCCTTGCACAATCATTCGTTTTGAGCTCCACTGAGCCTCGGCCCCATGCTGCCAGAATCGCTAAAGGGATATTTGTTCTGAGTTGTTTTTGCTGCTCCTTGGATAATTATTTTCTGCATCTCTGACATCTTCCTTCCTGATAAACATCTTTTATACACAGAGGTAGGCACTGGGGCAAGGGCCTGTCTCCCCTTCCTGTACCATTAGATAGGGGAGCAGGAACACACCCTATCTTAACTGATACAAAGGCAGGGGCGTGATTGCAAGTGGAAATGTCTGCAACTCTATGTTCATTTTCGAAGAGCAGGTGGGCACGTGTAAGTCTGATGTAAGCTTGATATATCATGGGATACGTGTTCTAAATCGATCACGAAAGCATGGAGGGTGGACATCCACGAGCAGCGGGAGATGCCATTTCACAAACATCCACGTAGGAAAAATCAGCATGGGCACCCTGGCAGCTCGTGTAGGTGCCAGAATTTCAAAACGGGCACGTGGAAATGTCAGCGCTTATATGCGGATCTCAGTCATTCTGCAAGCGTAGACGTGCAGCCACCCTTAATCGCTGTTTACCTACTACCACTGCTCTTTATCATTCCTACAGTGCACTGTACACGTACAAGTAAGAGACATGCGAATCGAAGAAACGCCACACTGGGTCAGACCAAGGTCCATCAAGCCCAGCATCCTGTTTCCAACAGTGGCCAATCCAGGTCACAAGTAGCTGGCAAGTTCCAAAGGTCACAGGTTCCACACAGGGGCGGCTCAAGGGGGGTGCGGGGCCATGTGCGGAGACTCATTGCGGGGCCTCATTTGCATACATATCTGCATAATATTAACGTGTGCTAACTTTTAGTAAACATGCCTCTTAATGAGTGTCTGGATAAAGAAAGTCTACCAGATTTCTACATTACTATACTCCAGTGCCAACCGCAAGGCACATTAGGAAGTACTATAACACTGACCATTTAGAACAAATGTTCCCTCTAATTTTCTGTAGGCTGTGTGCGCATAAAATATCAGCTGTGCAGCTTCTGAAGGAAGGTTAAATTTTTGTGCGCCACATAACGACACTCGGAATTATATACTTTAAAATTTGACCACACGTCAGAATACAGTATGTACACCACATTGATTTTAATCAAATTAAATGAAAATAGACGATTACTAAATGAAGCAGAAAATTTCTAGTAATTACAATCACAACTTTTAAATTTTAAGACGTCTGTGTTGTTTTCTATCAGAATCAGAACCGTAATTTTTGTGCGCTCTGTTGTAAAGTATGTGCGCTCGCTCAGCGAGGTGTGTGCGCGCGCACACGCGCACAGCTTAGAGGGAACAGTGTTTAGAACCCATAGCAAACCCACTGTATCATAACAGCACTACCAGACTCACAAAGCACCAGACCCTACCTATCAAAAGGCAACACTGCAAATATTAAACCAATACATCTCAGAGAATAACAATACATGATCTACTGGGGAAAGAGAACAAGTGGGACTGTGTCACATAGAAACTACATGAACAGAATACCTCAACTCAGTTACACATGCAGAACATAGACCATCACCAAACACAGAAGAAGGGGTCACAATTTAGAAATAGAAAAGTAATAATTAAACTGGGACCCCAAAAGCCAAACCTGGAATGTACAACAACAGTGGAGAAATAAAACTATAAATTAATTTCATCTTGTACTAAACAAAAACGCAAAGACATTAGCAATGCACATTTCCCAGAGCTGATATATTTCAGTTAATGAATTCAAAATAAAAAAGTATTTTTCTACCTTTTTATTTTATTTTTCAGTTGCAATTGCTCCAGTCACTTTCTTCTGGTTTCTTCTGTCTTCTGCTAATTCTCCATTGTCTGCTGTCCATTTGTCCTTTCTTCTCTCTTCTAGTTTTTCCCATTCTCTCTCTATATCTGCTTTAACATACTGATCTTCCTCTTTTGCTCTTTCCTCCATTTCTTTCTTTATTTCTTTTTCATCCACTCAACTTTCACCCTTCCATCCTCAATCCCCACTTACTCTCTCAGTACTCTGCCAATCGTAGATTTTTCTTCCCTCTCACACAAAATATCTTTTCCCCTCTCCATCCTCATGCCCCCAGCCCCATCCTCCTCTAGTTCTCCTCCAACATCAGCTCCCTTCTAGTTCCCGCCCCACCCAGCATCCATTCTCTTCTAGTCCCTCGGCATCAGCCCATTTCCAATCCTAGTCCCCCATCAGTCCATTTCCATTCCTAGCCCTAACCAGCCATTTCCAGTCCTATCCCAACTCCCAATCAGCCCATTTCCAGTCCAAGTGCCGCATCAGCCCATTTCCAGTCCTATCCTTGCCCCTCCATCAGCCCATTTCCATTCCTAGACCAACAGCCATTTCCAGTCCTATCCTAACCCCTACCCCCACCCCTGTCCGAGTGGCTTATGAGGGAGCCGAGGGTGCCAGAGGCCCCGGCTTGCCTCTGCACAACGCTGGAGTGAAGAGCAGTGTGTTCCTTCACTTCCGCTGTGTTCATGTGAAGCTCACAGAGTGCCGGGAAAGGTTAAAGGTCATTTCCTGTTTCCTGGTACTCCGCAGGCTTCACGTGAACACAGCGCGGTTGAAGGTGCATGCTGCTTTTCACTCCAGCGCTGTGCAGAGTGGAGCTGGGGCCTCTGGTGTCCCCAGCTCCCTCTGAAGCCGGCTCTGCAAATACTGCAGAATGAAGTTTGCGTGGGGTCCCCTGAAGCACGGGGCCCTGTGGGAACAACATTCTTGCTCAATGGATGGGCCGGCCCTGATTCCACAGTACTTGTCCTGGGGTAAGCAGTGGATTTCCCGGGTCCTCTTTAATAATGGTTTATGGACCTTTCCTCCAGGAACTTGTTGAAACCTTTTTTAAACCCAGCTACACTAACAACTTTTACTACATCCTCCGGTAATAAATTCCAGAGTTGGATTACATGTTAAGTAAAAAACAATATTTTCTCTTATTAGTTTTAAATGGGTTACATTGTAGCTTCACTGTGTGCCCTCTAGTTTTTCTACTTTTCAATGGCATAAACAACCAATCTACATTTACCCGTTCCACTCCATTCATTAATTTATAGACCTCTATCATACCCCCTCTCGGACTTCTCTTTTCCAGGTTGAAAAGCCCCAACCTCTTAAGCTTCTCCTCACAGGTGTATCCTTGCCAGTCTCCCTAAATATGATCTTAAATGCCTCCAACTGATTCAACACACCGCCGCTAGACTGATATTTCACGCGTCCCGTTTTGACCATGTGACCTCTCTGCTGATTTGCGTACATTGGCTTCCCATTTGCTTTTGTGTTCGATTCAAAATACTCACTCAAGTCCACAAAACCATTCATAGTGGTACCCCACAATATCTCTCTTCTCTTGTCATACCACATACTCCCCATTCACAGTGGTACCCCACAATATCTCTCTTCTCTTGTCATACCACATACTCCCCATTCACAGTGGTACCCCACAATATCTCTCTTCTCTTGTCATACCACATACTCCCCATTGCTCCTCTGTTCCATCCAAATGAACCACCTCGTCCTTCTGTCCCCATCTCAGGCACATTTAGAATCCACTCGCCATTTTGCTTTTTAATTTCTTGGCCGTTTTCCTATGGAACAACCTCCCTCCAACTCTCTGATTCGAATCTTCATTCCCAAAATTCAAATCATTGCTGAACACCCTCTTGTTTGACATCTTTCAGCCTCGCTTCCGATCTCTCATACTCTCTCCCCACCGTCCCATCTCTGAGGTTCCTCTGTGTTGCTCTTGTCCTGTCTCACATTCCAGTCTAACACTGGTGTTCTTTTTCCCTTTTTTTGTTTTAATTTTTTAATTGTACACCATTCTGAGGTCCTCACTTAAAGGTGGTATATCAAGTTTTAATAAATGAAATGAATTAAATGAAATCCTTCCATTCCCTTTACCATTTTTGGCATTCTTCTTTGTACCTTTTTTAATTCTGCTATGTCCCTTTTAAGATATGGTGACCAGAATTGCACAAAATATTCTGTTTTACTCTCCACTCCTTTCCTTATGATTCCTTGCATTTTATTTGCTTTCTTGGCCATTGCTGCACACTGGGCAGAGGGTTTCAATGTGTTATCCATGATGATACCTAAATCTTTTTCCTGGGTGGTTATTCCAATGTGGAACTTTCTATCATGTAACCATAGTTTGGCTTGTTCTTTCCTAGGTGCAGAACTTTGCACTTAGCCACACTAAATTTCATCTGCCATTTGGATGCCCAGTCTTCCAATATATCAAGATCCTCTTGAGATTTTTCATAATCCTCTTGTGAACATAAGAACATAAGATATCCCATACTGTGTCAGACCAAGGTCCATCAAGCCCACTATCCTGTTTCCAACAGTGGCTAATCTAGGTCATACATACCTAGCAGTATCCCCAAAAGACACAGGTTCCACAATGCTTGTACTGGGTCAAGCATTGATATCCTGGGTCCATTTTTAATAATGGACCTTTCCTCTAGGAACCTTTTAATAATGGAACCTTTCCTCTAGGAACTTGTCCAAACCTTTTTTAAACCCAGCTACACTAACAGCTTTTACTACATCCTCCGGTAACAAATTCCAGAGTTTCATTACACGTTGAGTGAAAAAATATTTTCTCCTATTAGTCTTAAATAGTTTACCCTGTAGCTTAATTGCATGTCCCCTAGTCTTTCTATATTCTGATAACGTAAACAATCGATCTACGTTTACCTGTTCCACTCTGTTCATTAATTTATAGACCTCTATCATATCTCCCCTCAGCTGTCTCTTTTCCAGGTTAAAGAGCCCTAACCTTTTTTGCCTTTCTTCATAGGGGTATCCTTCCATCCCCTTTACCATTTTGGTGTCTCTTCTCTGAACCTTTTCTAATAACGCTATATCCTTTTTAAGATACGGTGACCTGAATTGCACACAATATTCAAGGTGTGATCTCACCATGGAACGATATAGACGCATTATAATATCCTTAGTTTTATTTTCCATTTCTTTCCTTATGATACCTAGCATTCTATTTGCTCTCTTGGCCACCGCTGCACACTGGGCCGAAGGTTTCAACATGCTATCCACAATGACACCTAAATCTCTTTCCTGGGTGGTGGTTCCTAATGTGGAACCTTGCATCGTGTAATCATAGTTTGGGTTGTTCTTCCCTAGGTGCATAACTTTGCACTTGTCCACATTCAATTTCATCTGCCATTTTGATGCCCAGTCTTCGAATTTATCAAGATCCTCTTGCAATTTTCCACAATCCTCATGAGTTTTAACAACTTTAAATAGTTTTGTGTCATCTGCAAATTTGATAACGTCACCCGTTATTCCCTTTTCCAGGTCATTTATGAATATGTCAAAAATCAGCAGACCCAACACAGATCCCTGGGTTACACCACTATTCACCTTTCTCCATTGGGAAAATTGGCCATTTAGCCCTACCCTCTGCTTTCTATCTTTTAAGCAGTTCCTGATCCACAATAGTACACTGCCTCCTATCCCATGACTCTTTAGTTTTGCCAAAAGTCTCTGATGAGGGACCTTGTCAAAGCTTTTCTGAAAGTCCAGATACACTATATCAACCGACTCACCTTTGTCCACCTGTTTATTCACACCTTCAAAAAAACATAACAGATTAGTAAGACAAGATCTTCCATCTCTAAAGCCACGTTGGCTGTCTCCCATTAGGCCATGACTATCTACATGTTCAGCACTTTTGTTCTTTATGATAGTTTCTACCATTTTTCCCGGTACTGACGTGAGGCTCACCGGTCTGTAGTCTCCTGGATCACCCCTGGAACCCTTTTTAAAAAATGGTGTTACATTGGTGATCCTCCAATCTTCAGGTATTACAGATGACTTTAATTACAGTTCACAGATTACTAATAGCAGGTCTGCAATCTCATATTTCAGTTCTTTCAACACCCTGGTATGTATATCATCCGGTCCAGGTGATTTGCCACTCTTCAGTTTATCAAATAGTTGTAATACATCTTCCCGATGTATCGATATTTCTTTCAATTCTTCCGCACCTTTAAATACCACTTCAGTCATGGGTAACATCCCTACATCTTCCTCAGTAAAGACTGAAGCAAAGAATTCATTCAATCTCTCTGCTATCGCCTTGTCGCCTCTTAGTGCCCCTTTAACCCCTCTATCATCTAATGGACCAACTGACTCTCTCACAGGTTTTTTGCTACGAACATACTTGAAAAAGACTTTATTACGCGTTTTTGCTTCCGCAGCAAGTTTCTTCTCAAATTCTCCTTTTGCCTGCCTTATCAATACCTTGCATTTAACTTGCCAATGCTTGTGCTGTTTCCATTTTTAATCATTTGGCTCTTTTTTCCATTTCCTGAAAGATGCTTTTTTGGCAACAACAGCCTCTCTGACCTCACCTTTAAACCATGCTGGCAGTTTTTTGGACTTCCTTCCACTTTTCTTAAAGCATGGATTATAGCTGGTCTGGGCTTCCAAGATAGTATTTTTCAACAACACCCAAGCTTGATAAGAACATAAGATATGCCATACTGGGTCATACCAAGGTCAATCAAGCCCAGTATTCTGTATCCAACAGTGGCCAATCTAGGTCATACGTACCTAGCAGTTTCCCCAAGAGACACAGGTTCCACAATGCTTGTATTGGTTCAAGCACTGATATCCTGGGTCCCTTCTTAATAATGGTTTATGGACCTTTCCTCCAGGAACTTGTCCAAACCTTTTTTAAACCCAGCTACACTAACAGCCTTTACTACATCCTCCGGTAACAAATTCCAGAGTTTGATTACACGTTGAGTGAAAAAATATTTTCTTTTATTAGTCTTAAATAGTTTACCCTGTAGCTTCATTGCATGTCCCGTAGTCTTTCTATATTCTGATAAGGTAAACAATCGATTTACGTTTACCCGTTCCACTCCGTTCATTAATTTATAGACTTCTATCATATCACCCCTCAGCCGTCTCTTTTCCAGGTTAAAGAGCCCTAACCTTTTTAGCCTTTCTTCATAGGAGTATCCTTCCATCCCCTTTACCATTTTGGTGGCTCTTCTCTGAACCTTTTCTAAAACCGCTATATCATTTTTAAGATACGGCGACCAGAATTGCACACAATATTCAAGGTGCGGTCTCACCATGGAACGATATAGAGGCATTATAATATCTTTTGTTTTATTTTCCATTTCTTTCCTTATCATACCTAGCATTCTATTTGCTCTCTTGGCCGCCGCTGCACACTGGGCCGAGGGTTTTAACATGTTATCCACAATGATGCCTAAATCATTTTCCTGGGTGGTGGTTCCTAATGTGGAACCTTGCATTGTGTAACCATAGTTTGGGTTTTTCTTCCCTAGGTGCATAACCTTGCACTTGTCCACATTAAATTTCATCTGCTATTTTGGTGCCTAGTCTTCCAATTTATCAAGATCCTCTTGCAATTTTCCACAATCCTCTTGGGTTTTAACAACTTTATATAGTTTTGTGTCATCTGCAAATTTGATAACCTCACTCGTTATTCCACTTTCCAGGTCATTTATGAATATGTCAAAAAGCAGCGGACCCAGCACAGATCCCTGGGGTACACCACTATTCACCTTTCTCCATTGGGAAAATTGGCCTTTTAGCCCTACCCTCTGCTTTCTATCTTTTAACCAGTTCCTGATCCACAATAGTACACTGCCTCCTATCCCATGACTCTTTAGTTTTGCCAAAAGTCTCTCATGAGGGACCTTGTCAAAGGCTTTCTGAAAGTCCAGATACACAATATCAACCGACTCACCTTTGTCCACCTGATTATTCACTCCTTCAAAAAAACATAACAGATTAGTAAGACAAGATCTCCCTTGTCTAAAGCCATGTTGGCTGTCTCCCATTAGGTCATGACTATCTTCATGCTGAGTAATTTTATTCTTTATTATGGTTTCTACCATTTTTCCCGGTACTGATGTCAGGCTCACCGATCTGTAGTTTCCCGGATCACCCCTGGAACCCTTTTTAAAAATTGGTGTTACATTGGCGATCCTCCAATCTTCAGGTATTAGAGATGATTTAAATGATAGTTCACAGATTACTAATAGCAGGTCTGCAATCTCATATTTCAGTTCTTTCAACACCCTTGGATGTATACCATCCGGCCCAGGTGATTTGCTACTCTTCAGTTTATCTAATAGTTGTAATACATCTTCCCGATGTATCGATATTTCCTTCAATTTTTCCGCACCTTTAAATACCACTTCAGTCATGGGTAACATCCCTACATCTTCCTCAGTAAAGACTGAAGCAAAGAATTCATTCAATCTCTCCGCTATTGGCTTGTCGCCTCTTAATGCTCCTTTAACCCCTTTATCATCTAATGGACCAACTGACTCTCTCACAGGTTTTTTGCTACGAATGTACTTGAAAAGGTATTTACTTCGCGTTTTTGCTTCCGCGGCAAGCTTCTTCTCAAATTTTCCCTTTGCCTGCCTTATCAATGCCTTGCGTTTGACTTGTGCTATTTCCAGGTTTCGTCATTTGGCTCTTTTTTCCATTTCCTGAAAGATGCTTTTTTGGCAACAACAGCCTCTCTGACCTCACCTTTAAACCATGCTGGCAGTTTTTTGGACTTCCTTCCACTTTTCTTAAAGCGTGGAATACAGCTGGTCTGGGCTTCCAAGATAGTATTTTTCAACAACAGCCAAGCCTGATGTACGTCTTTAACCTTTGCAACTGCTCCTTTTAGTTTTTTCTTAACTGTTTTCCTCATTTTATCATAGTCTCCCTTTCAAACGTTAAAAGGTAGTACTGTGGATTTCCTTACTATCCCTCCTGCACTAATTAAATCAAAGGCGATCATGCTATGATCACTATTGCCAAGTGGCCCCAACAACCTTATCTCTTGCACTAGATCTGGTGTTCCACTAAGGACTAGGTCTAATATGGCTTCCCCTCTAGTCGGTTCATGAACCAGCTGCTCCAAGAAGCAGTCATTTATTTCATCTAGGAACTTTATCTCCCTAGCATGTCCTGACGTGACACTGACCCAGTCGATACCAGGATAGTTGAAATCACCCATTATTATTACTGCACTGTAACTTTTGTTAGCTTCCTTGATTTCTTTGAGCATTTCATCATCCATTTGGTCATTCTGGCAAGGCGCTCGATAGTACACCCCCACTGCCATTGCCTTCCCCCTTTTACATGGAATTTCAATCCATATAGATTCTACAGCAGATTTTGTTTCCTGCAAAACTTTAATCCTTTCTGACTCAATGCCCTCTCTAACATAGAGAGCAACCCCTCCACCAATTTGATCAGCTCTATCATTATGATATAGTTTGTACCCAGGTATCACAATGTCCCACTGGTTGTCCTCCTTCCACCATGTCTCTGATATTCCAATCATATCTAACCTTTCATTTAGTGCTATATATTTTAACTCTCCCATCTTATTTTTTAGACTTCTAGCATTTGCATACAAGCATTTTAGAGAATGTATTTTATTCATATTAATTTGGCTATTGTTAGACATGGGTAATTTGGGATCTTTAAGCTCAGTCTGCTCCATACTTGAGGGCATTTGGGCTACTTTACTCTTTTGTGGAACCTCTCTGCTTTTGGTAGTATCCTTAAAAGATACATTCTTCCGAACCATCCGCTCTTGGGCGACTGTCGGCTTTCCCCTAATATCTAGTTTAAAAGCTGCTCTATCTCCTTTTTAAAGGTTAATGCCAGCAGCCTGGTTCCATCCCGGTTAAGGTGAAGCCCATCCCTTCGGAAGAGCCCCTCCTTTCCCCAGAATGTTCCCCAGTTCCTAACAAATCCAAAACCCTCATCTCTGCACCATTGTCTCATCCACGCATAGAGACTCCGGAACTCTGCCTGCCTTTTGGGTCCTGCGCGTGGAACAGGAAGCATTTCGGAGAACGCTACCCTGGAAATTCTGGATTTCAACTTCCTACCTACAAGCCTAAATTTAGCCTCCAGAACCTCCTTACCATATTTTCCTATGTCATTGGTACCGACATGTACCAAGACAGCAGACTCCTCCCCAGCACTATCTAAGACCTTATCTAGGTGGCGCATGAGGTCCGCTACCTTCGCACCAGGCAGGCATGTTACCAGGCGATCCTCACGTCCACCAGCCACCCAGCTATCTACATGCCTAATGATCGAATCACCAACTATAATGGCTGTCCTAACCCTTCCCTCATGGGCACATGGCCCTGGAGAAACTTTCTCGTGCGAGAGGGTTTTACATCACGTGGAGGACAGGTCCTAGTTACAGGATCACTTCCTGCCACACCAGGGTGATGCTCTCCTGTCATGTGACCTCTCTCCTCCATGGCAACAGGGATGCTGCCAGACTGGAGGTGGGACTTCAGGACTATATCCCTGTAGGTCTCGTCTATGTACCTCTCTGTCTATCTTATGCTTTCCAAGTCTGCTACTTTAGCCTCTAGAGAACGAACTCGTTCCCTGAGAGCAAAGAGCTCCTTGCACCTAGTGCACATGTAAGACCTCTCACCAACTGGGAGAAAATCATACATGTGACACTCAATGCAGAAGACTGGAAAGCCCCCATCCCGCTGCTGGACTGCTGTCTGCATCTTAGTTTTAAGTTTGTGTTTAGATCCAAGTTCTTTACTTACTAAGGGTTGCTATGGATATTTATACTAATAAAACTGTACCTAATACGTGTAATATACCTTGTTCACCTGAAGCTTAACTAATCTCAGGTCCTTAGTGTATGACTGATTTGGGTAATGAGCTTCACCTGAGAGCACCTCCTGTCTTTTAAGATTTGTAAGTACCTATAAAGCTACGATTATCCCAGGGGTGGGTGGGTGTGGGGAGGGAGTGAGGGAAATAACACTTATTAAAAGAGGGCTGCTACACAGTACCCTGTCTTGTGCTGCTCAGGTAAGCTATATTCTGATTTGATTTAAATTATAGCTCTTAGCTGCTGCTAGGCTCTATCTTCTTATGAAATTTAAACTACAAGCTCTCTGCTGGGTTCTAAATTTAACCAGAAAGCTCTCTTCTGTGTTTTAAATTTAAGCTAAAAGTACTTTGCTGATGCTAGGCCCTGAGTGACTATTAAATTTAGACTACAAGCTCTCTGCTGGGTTCCAAATGTAACCAGAAAGCTCTCTTCTGTGCTTTAAATTTAAACTAAAAGTACTTTGCTGTTACTAGGCCCTGAGTGACTATTAAATTTAAACTACAAGCTCTCTGCTGGGTTCTAAATGTAACCAGAAAGTTCTCCTCTGTGTTTTATATTTAAACTTAAACTGCTGCTACTAGGCCCTGACTGATTTAACAAAAAATAGTGGGTTAACAGATTAATTAGCTTTAATACAAAGAATTCCTTTTTTGAAAAATTACCAGAAGTATATACTCACAGTTGCAGATCTCTCTCCAGAAGTAACAGTCCCTTTTTCTAGTCCTTCTAGACTGAGGATCACAGAGCTCTGGTTGAGCTATTTATTCCTGTGCTGCTGAGGTAAGCTGTGACCAACTTCCTGGGTAATTAACAGTCCTTGCTTGGATAGGAGGAGTCTTTCAAAATGGCCTTTTGATCTGCCACCTGGTATTAACACCTATTGAAAAGGTTTCACAGGTCTCTTGCCCCCTAGGTAGAAGGCCTCTCTGTAAAGGTCTCTAGAAGACTTTATTTGTTGCTCAAAGAGTACAGACCCTGTTTTGCCTTTTGTGCTAAGCTAAATTCTGATTTGATTTAAATTATAGCTCTTAGCTGCTGCTAAGCTCTAACTTCTTATGAAATTTAAACTACAAGCTCTGTGCTGGGTTCTAAATTTAACCAGAAAGCTCTCTTCTGTGTTTTAAATTTAAGCTAAAAGTACTTTGCTGATGCTAGACCCTGAGTGACTATTAAATTTAGTTTACAAGTTCTCTGCTGGGTTCCAAATGTAACCAGAAAGCTCTCTTCTGTGTTTTAAATTTAAACTAAAAGTACTTTTCTGTTACTAGGCCCTGAGTGACTATTAAATTTAAACTACAAGCTCTCTGCTGGGTTCCAAATGTAACCAGAAAGTTCTCCTCTGTGTTTTATATTTAAACTTAAACTGCTGCTACTAGGCCCTGACTGATTTAACAAAAAATAGTGGGTTCACAGATTAATTAGCTTTAATACAAAAAATTCCTTTTTTGAAAAATTACCAGAAGTATATACTCACAGTTGCAGATCTCTCTCCAGAAGTAACAGTCCCTTCTTCTTGTCCTTAATCTTTGTAACTGCTCCTTTTAGTTTTTTCTTAACTATTTTCCTCATTTTATCATAGTATCCCTTTCGAAAGTTAAAAGGTAGTACTGTGGATTTCCTTACCATCCCTCCTCCACTAATTAAATCAAACTCGATCATGCTATGATCACTATTGCCAAGTGGCCTCAACACCTTTATCTCTTGCACCAGATCTGGTGTTCCACTAAGGACTAGGTCCAATATGGCTTCCCCTCTGGTCAGTTCATGATCCAGCTGCTCCAAAAAAGCAGTCATTTATGTCATCTAGGAACTTTATCTCCCTAGCATGTCCTGCAGTGACACTGACCCAGTCAATGCCGGGGTAATTGAAATTGTGTTTTAACAACTTTGAATAATTTTGTGGCATCTGCAAATGTGATCGCTTCACTCGTTATTCCTATTTGCAGGTCCTCTTGCAATTTTTCACAATCCTCTTGGGTTTTAACAAATTTGAATAATTTTGTGGCATCTGCAAATTTGATTGCCTCACTCGTTATTCCCATTTCCAGGTC
Organism: Ichthyophis bannanicus; assembly: GCA_033557465.1. Lineage (NCBI taxonomy): Eukaryota > Metazoa > Chordata > Amphibia > Gymnophiona > Ichthyophiidae > Ichthyophis > Ichthyophis bannanicus. Next base: position 1,023,676,230 of record CM066034.1, on the reverse strand, counting down.
ATTTATGAATATGTTAAAAAGCAGCGGACCCAGCACAGATCCCTGAGGTACTTCAGTATTCATCTTTTTCCATTTGGAAAATTGGCCATTAGCCCAACCCTCTGCTTTCTAACTTTTAAGCAGTTCCTGATCCACAATAGTACACTGCCTCCTATCCTATGACTTTTTAATTTTGACAAAAGTCTCTCATGAGGGACGTTGTCAAAGGCTTTCTGAAAATCTAGATACACTTTATCAACTGGCTCACCTTGGTCTATCTTTTTATTCACACCTTCAAAAAATATAACAGATACTAATCTGTTGAAAGCCTTGTGTTCAGTAAATTTCTTCTTTATAATAGTTTCTACCATTTTTCCCGGTACTGACGTCAGGCTCACCAGTCTGTAATTTCCTGGATCATCCCTGGAACCCTTTTTAAAAATTGGCATTACATTGGCCATCCTCCAATCTTCTGGTACTACAGAAACTTTTAATGGTAATTCTGGGTCTGGGACTGACCTGGCTGGAGTCCCCTCAAGGGTGGGCTCCTTTGGTCCTTGTCAGTTTGGTACCCGGTGCCTCCACCTGAGAAAGAAAGGTGTTAGCGGGCAGTATGTCCCTCAATTCACCCCAGGAAACCCTCTAAAACACTGCTGTGAACAAGGCTGGCTTAAATAGTATTTATACTGCATTTACAAAATATATACATCAGGTATTGTGATAAATAAGGCAGTATGTACAACCCATATTATGATAAGTGGTTCAAGCAGGTAAGGTGAAATAGCAATACAGGACAAGAGATAAGGCAGTTCAAACAATCAATACATAGTGACTTAAGTTAACCTTTAAAGCTTATGGATTTAATCTTATTAACCTGTCTCCTAACTCCCCTCCCTTTCCCTTTCCACCAGCTCCAAGTCTCACCCACTGCTGGAGCTCTGGACCGGTGGTTGCTTGTGAAAGCAGAGGTTTTGTAGATCTGTCCAATCGCTGAGGCTGTAGCCTTGGCTCTGCCTCCTCCAAGCTCTCCTCCAATCCAGAGAGGATTTTGCACTCCTGTCCAATCAGGAACAACTGTTGCAACTCTCCCTTGAGCTAATCTGTCACTGGACCTCCCTGGGTCTTCTGGCTCCTAGCACAGAATGGAATCTGCCACTGCAGCTCTCCCTCTGGAGCTGATTCTGCTGCTGTAGCTCCCCCTGAAGCTGATCTGCAGCTACAGTTCCCCAATGAACTGATCTGCCGCTGGGCCCTTCCTGGGCCTTACTGTAGCTCCCCCTGGAGCTGATCTACTGCTGCAGCTCCCCAATGAGCTGGCCTTACTGTAGCTCCCCCTGGAGCTGATACACTCCTGCAGGCTTACTGTAGCTCCCCCTGGAGCTGATCCACTCCTGCAGGCTTACTGTAGCTCCCCCTGGAGCTGATCCACTGCTGCAGCTCCCCAATGAGCTGGCCTTACTGTAGCTCCCCCTGGAGCTGATCTACTCCTGCAGCTCCCCAATGAGCTGACCTGCCTGCTAGACTCCAATGCTTGTATTTTGCTCTCCAGAGTCTCTCTGCTGCCACCTCCACTCTGTGTTGGGAGGAGACCGTCCACCCCCATCTTCAGTCCTACCCGGAATGGGTCTGTAGGTCTTCGCCATCTTCAGGAGGGGAAGCTCTTTTAGAATAAGACATTTAACAGCTTCTAAATCCTAAACTCCTTCATCCCTTCTCAAGTTCTTTTCATTCTTTTTTCAGGGCATTTTAGTACCAGCACCTGTTTATCTGATACTATTGCTCTTAAGGTGGGCAATTTCAACAAGCCCCCAGTATTTACTTCTCCACCCTCTGTTTAGTGTGTGCACTTTATTCCTCTACACTATTCCCTTTAGATTTAAAGTTAAATCTTAATAAAATATATAAATGTGAGCAAATATTACCCTTGCTCCTTCAGCACAGGCAGTGATTTGCATATCCCCCCTAAATGTTTACTTTCCAGCTCTGCTAGCACAGCGACTGTTACTGCAGGCTGCTCTTTTAATGCTGTTCCTTATCTGACCTCTTCAGCAGCATACAGTGACCATTTACTTTTGATCCTACATTATTCAACACACTTTCAAACACCCACCTTTGGGGGTTTGGGGGTTCATTACGTTTTATGTTTGGTACTGTAAAGTTTTAATTATGCTTTATGTTAACCTGTTTTCCTGTTCATTGTCATGTTGAAGTTTTGTTCCGTGTAAACCACCTTGATCTTTGGAAATGCAGAATATAAACCTGTTAAATAACGAAAGGACTATTGGCACTCTAGGCTGTTGCCTAGTTCACCACATGCATGTGCCTGCCCTTCCCCTATATGAAATGGGAGATACACCTGTAGCTGTTGGTTTCTCCCAGACCACACCTCTCTGTAACTTGATATGACTGGGGCAGACATGTGGAAATCACAGTCTTCCTAAAATCACATTTTTTTTCTTTTTAACTTTTTATTAACGTTTTCAATATTAAGCACAAACATCTTCTTACACTGTTACTCAAATTGTGCACACCCTTTATACATGCCAACTTATTTTTTCCCCTTCTTGCTTATACAACCTTACATAGTATGTAACCTACTATTACCCCCCTTCCCTCCCACCCCTCCCTCCTTCCCTCCCAGCCCTCCCTCCTTCCCTCCAGCCCTCAGTGTGTATTCATTCAGTTACCTCTCATCCATCCACTCGTATGTATCACCAATCCTGACCCACCGTCACCATTTAGCTCTTTACCTATGTTGCATGCCCTACGCTTACTTAATTAGTATGCTTCTCCTACCTTCCTCTCCTCGCACCCTCCTTCCATGTTTCCAACCACCTCCACACACCCTTCCATTGTTCCGCAGTCTTCTCTCCATTCCCGAGTCGCAACCCCGTCAATCGTTGCATCAAGCTCACTTCATCCACCCTTCTAACAAACCCTGCACATTGTGGTGTACCCGATCCCATCCAATGCTGTGCTATCTCACATCTTGCAGCCACTATACAATGATGTAGCACCCCCCTGTCGCATTTTGAGATCTCCTCCCCGAGTTGATGCAATAAACATACCTCCGGTGTCCATTGCAATCGATTTCCTGTAATTTCTGCAATCATATCCAATACTTTCACACAGTACTCTTGAATCTGTTCACACCTCCACCATATGTGTAACCAATTACCCTTCTCCTGACATCCCCTCCAACATAGATCAGTTTGTCCCCTTCCCACTCGTCTTTGACGGGCTGGTGTCCAATACCATCTATATAGCACTTTATATGCATTTTCTTTTACTTGTGTGGCTATTGATATTCATGCTACTGTCTGTATTAACTTATCCCACACCTCATCATTCCATTGCACCCCCAAATTTTCCTCCCATTTTATCATATACCCAAATTTGCTCTCCCCTCTCTCTATTAGTCCCTTGTAAATTTTGGACAAAGCCCCCTTATGACCTAGGTTCCCTGAACAGAGTGCCTCGAGCCACCCCTTATGACCCCCTAAATCCTTCCATACCTTCTGCTGTCTCAGGAAATGACTAACCTGTAGATAAGAAGAATAATCGCCCTCCCCCAACCTATATAGGTCCTTGATGCCCTCAAACTCTTGAACTCCCTCTTTGCTCACTATTTGTGAGATATGTGTGAGCCCCGCCTTTGCCCATCTTCGCAGGATGCTCACCCCTGGCCCCTCTCAAAACATGCCTCCAGTGTCATTCCCTGTATATAACCTCTGTCCTGTACTAATTGTTTTCTACTGCGTTTCCAAACACTCAGAATGTGTGCAATTATAGGGTTCAGGGGTTTATCCCCTTACCGAGTCTTCTTCCATTTGAACCCACTGTTTCTGTTTACAGCTTTGCCACTCATATATCATTTTCAGTTGTGCTGCCTCATAGTATTTTCTAAAATTGGGCACCCCTATCCCTCCCTCTCCTTTGGCTCCCTGCATAACTGCCATGGCCACTCTAGGCCGTCTGTTCTGCCATATGAATCTATTAACTGTTCTTTGCAAGAGCTTTAACTTTCTGTGCGGCACCTTTATCGGCAACGCCTGAAACAAGAACAGGAAACGTGGCAGTAGCATCATTTTAATTGTGGCTATACGTCCGAACCAGGATAAATATCCCTGCCCCCACTCATGCAACATGCTCTCAACCCGCCCAAATAATTTCAGATAATTGAGCCTTGTCACAACGCCGCCCTGGTGGTTAATGGTGGTCAAGGCAGGTCGGGCATAAATAAAAGTAAAGTTGTGTTTGGTATGTTTCTCTTTCTAGGGCCCAAGGTTGTATAGCCCCGGTAGCATCCTGTATTACCACAAATACCCAGAGAACAAAAGGTCATCGAGTGTAGGGAAAAATAAGGCTTTATTTCCCCTGGTTTGCACAAAGGTTCAAAGGATCGGCTTCAAACACCAACAGAAATCTCCTTACATCAGGTTATAAAAATCACAGCTCAGATTCAAAACAAAAACTGTTCTTTTCACAGAAAGGTTACAAAGGCAGGCATTCCTATTTACACCGGTTTTAGTGCTCACTGGTTACACAAGCATTCTACGCTTCCCGTGGTGCAATAGCTGCAATCCATGTCTTCCTCTGAAAGGGATTCTACCTCTTCCACTTGCATCGGTTCCTCCAGCAAAGTATCTGAGACAAAGTCAACAGTTCCCGGCAAGCTATAGTCAGGTTTCTCACCCAAATGCTGTATGACCTCCCAGTGTTTGGAGTTTAGCGTGGGGCGTCGGCCATGAGCATTTCTACAGTGTGAATCTCTTTCTTTCTTCCAAGGGTTTACATGCACTTCCTGCAAACCTGGCTTACTTAAAAGTTTCTTATTCAATAAAAACTTTTCATACTTTTTCTTTTGAGCAGTGGGACATGTACAGGGAGCTTCTGTCTCTCTTGCCCTTTCCATAGGCTGTTTCCAATACAATATGGTTTACCTTGTAACTCTTGCTTCTTTCCTGAGGATGAGGCTTGTGGCCTACTCCTAGGGAGATTCTGCCTTGCTCCAGCAATATGGCTTGGGTTCTGCCCACAGCAATCACAATGCAGCTTTTGCGTACCTGAATCTCTTGGACCCTTTTGTAGTCTCTGTCCATTCAGGTTCCTTTGGCTTGTACCTCTTTCCTGCACTCCAGCAGTGTCTGTAGCTTCTGCAGCTCCTGCCGCTCCTTCGGCTTCTGAAGGTTCTGCAGCTTCTTTGCGGCCTTCTCTGCTGCTTCTGGCTTTAAGGCTACTTCTGCCTGTCCAGTCACTTCTGCTCGGCACAGCACTTCTTCCAGAGCTCTCACTGCTCCTACTTCTCCTCGTGCTCCTCCTGTACTCCCTGCTCCTCCTGTTCTCTTTCCAGTCTTTCTGACTTCCTTTAAAAGGAGTTCCTGTCTTCCTGGATTGGAGGCTGGCTGGTTTTAGGTTACACCCTGTAGGGCGTGGATCCTCAGTCTTCCAGAGGTCCCTTTTGCTCCCCCTATCAGGCTCCTGCAAATACTGCAGCTTGTGCACGTCTTTTTTCAAGTTTAAAACATTTTCTTCTATGCCCTGCTGGTCTGCTGCATCACAGCCTATAGAGGGATTCAATCCTATTATTTATTTGAATGCCAAGGTATCTAATATTCTCCCGGGCCCATTTAAAGGGGTATTTCTTTTGTAGTATACCCTGTGCCTCCCTATTTAAGGAGAGGTTCAAGATTTCCGATTTTGTCCAGTTTATAGTAAAGCCCGACAATCTTATGAATTCTTCATTTCCCACATCAAGATTGGAATCGAGAAGCTAGCCCTAGTGACACCCAACACAATATCATCTGCAAACAAAGATATTCTATATTCGGTTTTTCCTACCTTTATTCCCTTCAAATCTGCCCTTTCTCTCACCCGTGCCGCGAACGGCTCCACAGACAGAGCAAACAGTAGTGGCGACAGGGGGCATCCCTGTCTCGTTCCCCTCCCTTGTTCAAAAAATGTAGAGTAAGCACCATTGACCCCAACACATGCTTTCAGATTTTGATATAACCCATCCTATAAATTCCTCCCCCAAGCCCACTCTCTCCATTTACCTGGAAGAGGAAAAGCCAAGACACCTGGTCAAAAGCCTTTTCCACATCCAAGGACAACAGCAATGCCTCGTCCTTCCTTTGTTCAATTGACCGTATCATATTTAGAATCTCTATGACATTATCTGCTACCTGTCAACCTGGGATAAATCCCGCCTGATCCTGGTGAATCAATTTCCCTATTACCTTATTCAGACACGTAGCTAATATTTTAGCTAATAATATGGCGTCCAAGTTAATAAGAGAGAGGGGCCGGTATGATGCACATTCTTGTGGGTCTTTTCCCTCTTTAGGTTTTACGATTATTCCCGCCCACCCCATAGTAGCAGCTAATGCCCCTCCCTCTCTTGGCAGGTTAAACAACCGCACTAGCGGTATGGTCAATAGTGCTCTGAAACCTCTATAGAATCTCGCTGTAAGCCCATCTAACCCCGGCGCCTTATCCACATTCAACTGCTGTATAGCTCTCTGTACCTCCTCTGCTGCAATGGCCTTATTTAACTCTTTTTGTTCCCCCTCTTCTAGTTTTGGCATCTTTAGGGAGTCCAGATAGCTCTGTACTCGCTCTGTCAGAGGAGAAGCTCTTGCTTTATATAACCCCTGGTAGAATCCCCTAAATGCTTCCCTAATCTCCCTATCTTTATAGACTAACTCCCCTCCCTGGTTCCGGACCCTCATTATATGTGCTCTCAGTTTCCTTTGCTTCAATTTCTGCGCCATATATCTCCCAGTTTTATTGCCTCCCTCAAAGAATTCCTGTTTCAGTAGCTGCATCTGGTACCTTATCCTTTCTGCCTGCATTTCGTTGAGCTGCGCTCTTACTGCCAGCACCTGACCTCTATAGACCCCTTGTTTTTCTTCCGTGTCCAATTCTTCCAGTTTCATTAATCTTTCTCTCAAGTCCCTCTCTCTACCCTCCCATTCTTTCTTGTTACGCGCCCCCCATTTAATTAAAATTCCTCTCACTACTGCCTTGTAACCATCCCATAAGCCTCCCCATGCTACCTCCCCATTATCGTTCCACTGAAAATATTCCCGTGTGCCTCTCTCAATATCTGCTCTCGCCCGCCCATCTTCCAGTAGAGATTCATTTAACCTCCAAAACTGTACACCCTCTCCCTCCCCCTCCATTGTCAATCTTACCTCCACTAATGCGTGGTCTGACCATGTTATTGAGTCCATATCTGCCCCCTTAATTCTCCCCCCCACCTCCTTTGTTATCCATATAGCATCTATTCTAGAATATGAGCCATGCGTTTGTGAGAAGTACGAGAATTGTTTTTTCCGGGGGTTGCGGAATCGCCATGCATCTCTCAGGCAGTGTTGTGTTGCAAAATTGTTATATCGACTCCGGTCCACCCTCTTACCCTTCCTTTTCCCTGTTGCATCCCTTGCTGGATTCCAAGTTAAATTAAAGTCTCCCCCACAAATAATAATACCCTCCCCTATTTCCCCAGCTCCTCATTCAGCTTTGTCCAAAATTCACCTTGTACCCCAGTGGGCGCATATACATTCATTATACAATACATTTCATTGCCCACCTTTAAACGTATTAACACATATCTCCCCTCTTTGTCCCACACCACTTTTTGCATTTCCATCTTTAACTTTGTAGCGATCAATATGGCTACCCCTCGTTCTTTCTTTTCCAGTGTGCTGGATGCACGCACACACGTTCCATAACGTTCTGTCATCCTCATCAAATGTGTTTCCTGTAATAGTACTATCACTGCCTTTTGGCATGCTATTTCTTTATACAATTTCTGTCGTTTAAATGGTGAGTTCAATCCTTTGACATTTAGTGATACCATTTTCAACTCACCTTTAATCTTGTTTCCACCTACCTCTCTAGCTCTTAACCTCCCTCCCTCCTACCGCCCCTCCCTCCCCCTTCCCCCTTCCCCCTCCCTCCTCCCCCCACCCTCCATCCCTTCCCTTCCCCCCTCCGTTCCCCCTCCCACCCTGTCCCCCTTCCCCTTTCCCCGCCTCTGCAGGGTGAACCCCCTCATTGGAGACATGTCTCCCCTAATTAGTGATGTACTATCGAGCCACCACCTGTCCTTGCCCATCTATTACCATCTTCCCCTCCAATCCCTCTTCCCACATCCAAATCTTACTTTACCCCTACTCCTCCTTACCCCCCTCTATTACACCCTCTGCCCCCTCCTCCCTTTCCCTAATGACTATGATGCCACTTCATGAATGTGCCCACTTCCCCCCTCTCACCCCATCTCCACCTCCTACCCCCCTCCCTCCCTCCTCCCTACTCTTCCAAACACTTTTCATTCCAGTCCCTTATCAATGTCCCACAATGTTATTAAACTGTGGATGCTTCTTGTGCCCAGCTGCTCGAGGTCTTATGGCTCAGCCAATGTCCTTCACTGCCACTTTCTCTCCCTGGCTTCCCTTGGTCAGCCTCACTGGTCTCCGACCGTTGGTTGGGGCTCTGTGTCAACTCGTGCTGGACTTCTCAACCCCCACAGATGTAGGAGTCTTTGTTCTGTCTTGATCTCCATGTCCCACTGGAAGATTAGTCAGTCCCAAGTCTCTGAATGCTCCCCATGCTTCCTCGCTGGTCTTTGCCCTCCTCGACATTCCATTTACTGTCATGAGTAGGCCGAAGGGGTATAGCCATTTATATCGCGCCCCCTCCCTCCTCAGGTATGCTGTCACTTCCTTCATCTTTCTCCGATGCTGCAATGTGCCCAGGGACAGGTCTTGAAACAGTTCTACCACATGACCTTACCATTGAAAATGTCCCTGTTTCCGTGCAGCCTTCAAGAGGTTCTCTTTAGTTTTGAATGATTTCAAACACACCACAATGTCTCTTGGTCGATTATCTCTTATGGGTCCCAGCCCCCTGTGGGCTCTCTCAAGTTGCAAAGACTCCCCCCCCCCCCCACTCTCTTCCATAGCCGCTGCTTGTAGCAATGCTCCAAACACTTTTGTAATAACGTCTTCGCAATTTTTATATTGAGGGCCCTCTGGTATACCTCTCACTCTTATATTACTTCTCCTTGATCTATCTTCCAGATCCTCCACCTTCTCTTTCAATTCTTCCTGCGCTTGCTTTAACTCATCCCATCCTGTCTGCATCTCCTCCATTGCTTCCCCCTGCTGTTCCATCTGATTTTCTGCTTCTTCAACCCGGGTTCCTAGATCCACTATATCCTGTCTCAGGGATTGCAATGTCAATTTTAATTCAGTTGTGACTCCGCAAATTTCCACTTTAAGTTCTTCATTTAGCTCATTCAGCCACATCTTAGTCATGTCGGCAACACCCGGACTCCAGGAACTCTCCATCTCCTCCATTGGATCAGTCTCCTGCTCCTCCAGCTGTTTCCCTCCCTTCTCCCCCCCTTTCCCTCCTTTTGATGGGGCGTATGAGGATCTGAATTCCATTCATTTTTTCTTCGCGGATAGTCCACCTTTGGATTTTTCCATCTTCTCCTGCTCCACCCCCTTGGGTACCCCAAGGCCTCTTTGTGTATTCTGTCCGCTGGGGCCTCTGCTTCTGTCTCCCGGTGTGGCCACCTGCTTTTCAGATTACCGGTGTTATTTCTTCCCGTTTTACACTGCTACAGGGCTCACAGCTATTTTTCCCCCACAGGAGTGAGTTAGCCAGTACTTTGCTTCTATATCTTTATTATGATGGGCCCTGCTGTTGTGCTCTGATTCTTCCTCCTACCCCCTGGCTTACCGGCATCAACATTTCCCTTCCAAATGCTCCGTTTGCATCTCTGTCCCCCAGCTTCTGCTCCCCCTCTGCTGTCTCACCGATGCTCTGCTGCTTTTATTCACCGGCCTCTTTGCCGGGTTCTTATTACCCCGCAGTGCCCCGGCCTCCTCTCCACCGCCACGTGCTCCGCTCCCCAGGCCCCTTGACTGCACTCTCACTCCTCACAGCTTGCGATCTTCACCTCTCTCACCTCCTCCCGCTTTGCCGCCGCCAGATCTCTCCACTGCTGTCACTTCTGTACCTGGCTGTATCTCCTTCGCTCTCCAGCTTGGCATCCACGGCTTTGCTCTCCACCGGTCTCCCGACGGACGCTCCTACTTATTTCCTCTGCCAGCCTACTCACTCAGCTTGAACTTGCAGTTTCGGCGAGATGATAGGAGAGGAGAACCAGCCCACTCTGCTTTCCCGCGCTCTTGCCAGATTGTCTGCAGTAAATCCCTTGTTCTGCCGGCTCCCTTTTGCCGTTCCTCCTGCTCTCACTCGCTCTCCTGCCAGGAACACTCGCTCTGGGATTCCCTCGTCCACTGCTCAGCTCCACACAGGTTACCCCTGTCGGCTTTCCCCTCCGCCTGTACTTGCAGCCCCCGGAGGCTCTTTGGCTCGCTCAAACTTTCACCGTTTCTTGGGGGTACTCCTTTATCTCCCTCTATCTAGGGGTATTTCCTCTATTTTTCTAGGAGTTGGTGGCAGATCTTAATCACTTTGCCACCATGCGGCCTGATGACGTCACCGGAAGTCCTCCCTAAAATCGCATTTTACACGTGGTGCGGTTTGCATGTTTCTGTGCCAACACATGTATGTGTAAAATGCAAATAGGGCTTCTAAAGTAGCCCTTGTAGTATATACTCCCCCACCATTCTTGGAAATCTCCCACCATTGTTTACCCTCTTTTGCCTCACCATATATGGAAATGTATGGATATAATATTCCATAGTTTCTGAGCTTTCATGTACCTTTTGGCTCTGACAGAATTATATATTCCCATATCCTGAGCATACAAATATCATTAGATAATGTTCTGTGCTTTTACTGAACCATTATATCTTTCCCAAAACAATCATTTAGATTTTTTCCTGTAGTTAATCAAATTTGGCACCTGCCCATTTGTGTAAAGCACTTTCTGGGTGAGATGCAATAGAAGCATAAGCAATGCATGAAAGAAGCCAAAACAACGAGATGATGTGAAATAGCGGTGCTTAAAATGAAAGCCTGTAAATGCATTAAACACTGTGCACCTTAGAGTCCTGCATTAGCAACCCAGAAACCGCAAACGGCCACATAAATAACAGCTTATTCTCACAAAAAAGGGCTTGGGAGAACAAGAGAGACTTAGCTGGTTTTCGAAAAACGAAGGGTCTCATTTACTGATTAACATTATATAGTGCAAGCCCCACCAGTCTTCATGGAGCTCATTTCTTAACCGTGTTCTTAGCATGAATGAATGCATGTTAGCAAACAAGGTACTACGAAACCAGTATTTAGCAATCCAGCAAGTGGAAACGTTTAGCCAACTGAGGGGGTAGTTACTAAAGTACCTTATAGCAATAATGCATATTTTACATCCCTTAATATGCGTAAGAGGGCAAAACATGTGCTGTTTTACCATAAGGCACAATTTTGTAGTGCAACAAGCATTGCATAATAATGAGATGCAAAACACCTCAGCAGTATTCAAATCAAATAAAACCCATTATTCCTGGAAAAATAACGGCAGCTCGAATCTGGCATTATTTTTCCCCACCGGGAGCATGAGGCCTCTAAAACATGCCCCGATGCTCCCAATTGTATTCTTAGAGGCTGCGACACAAAAATGCGAAGGGTGGGCCAGTGGTTTCATCTCCTAGGCCTTCACACAGTCATGATTCCCCTCTTTAACATTCCCTTCCACACAGACATGGCCACTTCAAACGTCATTCCCCCTGAAGACTCACACTTCCCGAGACCCTAGATCCACAAGTTCTCCACCATTGAAGGCAATCCAGGCCTATCTTTGGTGACCATTCATGGCTTACCTGGGAGCTGGACCACAGCAACCCCCACTATCTGCTTTCCCACCAGGCACCAGGTTCAATATGAAGCCCACAACCCTTAGTGATAATTTCACAGTACTGCTACTACTACTATTATTACTAATCATTTGTATAATGCTAAAAGGTGTACAAAGCGCTGTACATATAGATGTAACAGAGTCCCTTCTCATCAGAACTTACAATCTAATAAAGACAAACAGCATCACTAGCATATGGTAAAATACTCATAAGTGGTGAACAAGAGTGAGGGGCATCAGGATCCAAAAGCAGCCTCAAAGAGGTTGGTTTTTAGCCTGGATTTAAATAGGACCAGAGATGAGCCTGATGTACTGACTCAGGTAGTATGTTCCAGATATAGGGTGCAGCAAGGTTGAAAGAATAGAGTCTGGCGTTGGCAGTAGAAGAGAAGGGCATAAGAGTGACTTGCCTGATGAGCAGAGTTCTTGAAAAGGGGTGTAAGAAGAGGTAACAGAGGCAAGGTAGTGAGGAGCAGCAGAATGAATGGACTTATAGGTCATAAGGAGACGTTTGAATGGGGAGCCAGTGACGTGACTTGAGAAGAGGGGTAACATGAGCCAGGGTCATACCAAGGACTGTGTGAGCATTGCAGCCGCAAAGGGCACAAGTACAGAAGGGGGCGCCAATGTCGTTACAGGACTTCCAGGAAGCCCAACAAGAGCAATTGTCTGTACATAGAAGGGTGTTGGGGGGGAGGGGGCGCCTGGTTTGTGAATCGCATAGGGCATAATTTAACTTTGATACAGATCTGAAATGAGCATAGTGACACTGGGTGAAGATAAGCCGTGCAACTGAGTTTTGACATTGATGGGGAGAGAGATGATTGAGAGGGAGACCAGCAAGGAGGAGATTGCAATAGTCTAGAGGGGAGGTGACTAAAGAGTGAATAAGGCTTTCATTAGTGTGTTCAGAAAGGAAGGGGTGAATTTTGCTGATGTTATAGAGAAAGAAATGACAGGTTTTAATTATCTGTTGGATGTGTGCAGAGACGCAGAGGATAGAGTCAAAGATGACCCCAAGGTTGTGAGCTGAGAAAACAGGGAACATAAGAACATAAGATATGCCATACTGGGTCAGACCAAGGTCCATCAAGCCCAGTATCCTGTTTCCAACAGTGGCCAATCTAGGTCATACGTACCTAGCAGTTTCCCCAAAAGACACAGGTTCCACAATGCTTGTACTGGGTCAAGCATTGATATCCTGGGTCCCTTTTTCTTAATAATGGTTTATGGACATTTCCTCCAGGAACTTGTCCAAACCTTTTTTAAACCCAGCTACACTAACAGCCTTTACTACATCCTCCGGTAACAAATTACACGTTGAGTGAAAAAATATTTTCTTGTATTAGTCTTAAATAGTTTACCCTGTAGCTTCATTGCATGTCCCCTAGTCTTTCTATATTCCGATAACATAAACAATTGATCTACGTTTACCCGTTCCACTCCGTTCATTAATTTATAGACTTCTATCATATCTCCCCTCAGCCGTCTCTTTTCCAGGTTAAAGAGCCCTAACCTTTTTAGCCTTTCTTCATAGGAGTATCCTTCCATCCCCTTTACCATTTTGGTGGCTCTTCTCTGAACCTTTTCTAATAACGCTATATCCTTTTTAAGATACGGTGACCAGAATTACACTCAATATTCAAGGAACGGTCTCACCATGGAACGATATAGAGGCATTATAATATCTTTTGTTTTATTTTCCATTCCTTTCCTTATGATACCTAGCATTCTATTTGCTCTCTTGGCCGCCACTGCACACTGGGCCGATGGTTTTAACATGTTATCCACAATGACGCCTAAATCTTTTTCCTGGGTGGTGGTTCCTAATGTGCAACCTTGCATCGTGTAACCATAGTTTGGGTTGTTCTTCCCTAGGAATAAACAGGTAGATAAAGGTGAGCCGGTTGATTATAGTGTATCTAGATTTTCAGAAAGTCTTTGACAAGGTTCCTCATGAGAGACTCTTGATGAAATTAAAGTGATGGGATAGGAGGCAGTTTACTATTGTGGATCAGGAACTGGTTAAAAAATAGAAAGCAGAGGTTAAAGCTAAATGGCCAATTTTCCCAGTGGAGAAAAGTGAATAGTGGTGTATCCCATAGGATTTGTGTTGGGTCTGCTGCTTTGTAATATATTCATAAATGACCTGGAAATGGGAATGACAAGTGTGGTCATCAAATTTGCAGATGCCACAAAATTATTCAAATTTGTTGAAAACACAAGAGGATTGTGAAAAATTACAAGAGGACCTTGATAAATTGGGAGACTGGGTGTCTAAATGGCAGATGACATGTAATGTGGACAAGTGCAAAGTTATGCACTTAGGGAAGAACAACCCAAACTATGGTTACACGATGCAAGGTTCCACATTAGGAACCACCACCCAGGAAAAGGATTTAGGTGTCATGTCAGATAATATGTTGAAAAACTCTGCCCAGTGTGCAGTGGTGGCCAAGAAAGCCAATAGAATGCTAGGAATCATAAGGAAAGGAATGGAGAATAAAACCAAGGAGATTATAATGCTTCTGTATTGTTCCATGGTGCGACCACACCTTGAATATTGTCTGCAATTCTGGTTGCCATATGTTAAAAAGGATATAGCAAAATTATAGAGAAAGAGCCAGTAAACTGGTAAAGGAGAAGGAAGGATAACCCTATGAGGAAAGGGTTAAAAGGTTAGGGCTCTTCAAGTTGGAAAAGAGACAGCTGAGGGGAGATATAATAGAGGTCTATAAATTAATAAATGGAGTGGAACGAATAAATGTAGATCGATTGTTTATACCATCAAAATATAGAAAACTAGGGGGTATGCAATAAAGCTACAGTGTAACCTATTTAAGACTAATAAGAGAAAATATTTTTTTCATTCAACATGTAATCAAACTCTGCAATTTGTTACTGGAGAATGTAGTAAAAACTGTCAGTGTAGCTGAGTTTAAAAAAGGTTTGGACAAGTTCCTGGAGGAAAAGTCGATAAACCATTATTAAAGGGGACCCGGGAAATACACTGCTTGCCCCAGTACAAGCATTGCGGAACTTGTGTCCTTTGGGGAAACTGCTAGGTACTTGCGACCTAGATTGGCCACTGTTGGAAACAGGATACTGGGCTTGATGGACCCTGGTCTGACCCAGTATGGCATTTCTTATGTTCTGATGTAGTAAAAACTGTTAGTGCAGCTTGGTGTAAAAAAGGTTTGGACAAGTTCCTGGAGAAAAGGTCCATAAACCACCATCAAAGAGAACCCGGGAAATCAACTGCTTATCCCAGGGCAATCATTTTGGAGCCTGTGTCCCTTTTTGGCAACCTTCAGGTACTTGTGACCTGGATGGCCACTGTTGGAAACAGGATACTGGGCTTAATGGACCTTGGTCTGCCCCAGTATGGTATTTCTTATGTTCTTATGTTAGCTTTGAAGGAAACCAGGATCTAGACCTCCCTTTTCAGGATGGGAGTCACTACAGACAACTTCATTTGTTCAGGAACAGCCCCATAGTCCCATGAGGTATTCACAGTTTCACAAACCCAAGACAAAGCCTCCTTCTTAATGACTTTTATCAAGAATCCCAAACAGGGGTCCAAATCTGAATAAGGAGACTACACCTTCTTCGCTCTGTGACTGAACGAAACCAAACTAGCTTTTCCTTGATACTATCAGCCTGACCAACCCTCACACCATCTCTCCACAGTTTACGCTCCACCTTATCCCTAATCTCTTCAATGTTATGTATGAAAAAATCAGCAAAGGTTTCACAATCAGTCCCAGGCACCACAGTTTCCATGGGACAAGAAGATCTGGAAGTAAGTTCCTGGACTAGTGAAGAGACCTTGCGAACATTTGATGAAACTCCTTCAACCCTCCCTGATTAGTGTAGCTTCTTTTCAGCCAACAGCTATCTATAGCTGTTCTCTGATTCTGACCTGTTTTTTCCCCCCCAAACTCACACTCAGACTGTATAGAATCAGTGAGGAGTGTCAGGACCGTAGAAGAAATGCCCGAATCAGGACAACATTCATCTCAGTAAATTACTGGCAGGTCAAGAAACATGAGATACAAATTAATCTCCCATATTCTTCAAACAGTACAGAACACGTACCGCTGACATCGTCTCATCTTATTAAACACATTGAAGCCGATTCTGTATTCGCCGTCCAGCCCCTGTATGGCCGATCAGAATCAGGGCGTATAGAGGTAGTCCCGATTCTGATCCCGTGGGCACATCTAGCCCCTGTGGGATCAGAATCAGGTCTACTGGCCTGGACGTGCAGGCCATGTCCTGATTCTGAACGGCCACACGTCCTGCCAATCCTCATCTAGCACAGCCAGGCTCCTGACTAGAGCTGCAGTGCCCGTGGAGTCCCATCACCATGGAACTGTGGCTCCATTCAGGAGCTGCAATCCCCTGCCGCCAGAGAAAAAGTCCTTTCCCTGCAACCTGACCCCAGATCTGGCCTCCTATGGCCAGGGTCAGGTTGTGGGGATCCCCCTGCACCCCCTCACCTCTTGTCTCTGCCCAGTGCCATGGACCCCGACATCCAGGAGGACCTATTCCTCCTCCAAGGTGGAATAAGTCCCCGGTCTCCATGGCTGACCCTGGATATAAAGGGTCAACCTCAGTATCGGCCCTGTATGTCCGGGGTCACTCTCTGCCCACTGCCCGCCCTTGTTCCACCTCTGTCCCACCCACAAACAGAGCTCCCCATCCAAATTGCCTGTTTGTACAGGGAGCTCTGTCCCTGGTAGGCTGCCTGGTCGTTTAGCGGGTCTGGACATCAGGAATGGACATCCAGATCCATTAAACGGAGTTCAGAATGACTCCCATTGGCTCTTGCAGAATCTCAGAATTTGCAATTATGGCATTTGTGAAAGGAGAAAGACGGTTTGGGGAAACTGCTAGGTACGTATGACCTAGATTGGCCACTGTTGGAAACAGGATAATGGTCTTGATGGACCTTGGTCTGACCCAGTATGGCATATCTTATGTTCTTATGGTTCCACTGCTTCTCATAAAGACAAGAACTGCAAACCGTTAAATTAGAGAGGAGTCCTGGAGTAATCACCTCCGATAACGTCAGTTTAGCCCATTAACACGATACAATGACGGAGAAAGCAGAAGTTGCACATGTAGAGGTATCGGCACTAGGGAAGAGGAAGGGCCCAGGATGGGAGAACTGGACGATCGGGTGGTTGTTTGAGAAGAAGCCATAACAAAACTCTGCTCTGTAGCTTCATTACCTACTAACTGAGAAATGTTAGTTTCTGACGTGGTGAGGGGGATTCACGCGGCAGCTTTCATGCTAAGTGGATGCAAATGTGCTTTGTAGTTTAATATCTTAGCAACAGGCGTGCGACCTCAGCTGGGGTGCACATTGGCACATCCATGAAGAAGGACGGTGCTAGCTTTCTACCTCAGCTATTATTAGGATTTTAGGCATGATGTTTGCAAGCCTTGGGACTTTGCAGCCAGTTGGTGGCATTAAGTACAAGGAAAACCGAAAAGAGGAAATCGTACGCAATAAGCAACAAAGGAGCGGAGAATGACCGCAGTCACACAGGTGAAATATTCCTAAAATCAATTTTATTTAAAAGGCATAAGTATAAGAACATAAGAGAGGCCATACTGGGTCAAACCAAGGGTCCATCAAGCCCAGTAGCCTGTTTCCAGCAGTGACTAATCCAGATCACGAGTACCTGTCAGCAGGGCTGGCGCTAGTATTAGGCAAACTAGGCTGTGACCTAGAGCAGCAGCCCTCCAGAGATGCCCATTACCATTGCTGCCGCCCCTCACAGCACCTACAGTGGTGGCAATGGCCTGAAACCGTCCTGCGGTGCTCACCTTAAAACTTAGGCTTCAGCTCCTGCCAATGCTCGATGCCGACTTCCTGTTTGCAAATAGGAACTTGGCATTAATGGAGCATTGGTGGGGGTGGAAGCAAACAGCCCCATGACGCCAAAGTTTTAAGGTAAGTGCTGCAGGGCTGTTTCAAGCCATTGCCACTGCTGTAGGTCCCGTGGAGGGAGGCAGCAGCGGCACTGGGGGCACTAGGGATGAGGTTGGCCGAGGGCATCTCATCTCCTTGCGTTGGCACTGCCTGTCAGGTTCCCAAAATGCTACACAGATTATCCCAGGAGTAAGCAGTGGATTTCCCAATCTTCTTTAATCATGGTTTATAGATTTTTCTTCCAGGAACTTGTTAAGACTCTTGATCAGATCCTAGACAGGATTGGGGGTCTCTGCCATAGCACAGAGCACAGTTAAGTAATGACTATGGGCTATGCTTGATGCTTTGCGTAAACATACTTTAAATCATAAATGAATTTTTGTACTCTATATAAGCAATACAGACACACTGGGCTGCTATCTCCAGAGATGCACAGAGACAGGCAGTGAGAGAAGGCCGTCCTCCTCCTCCTCTTTGCCAGGTTGCCTCAGGTGCCTGGCAGGACCTGTGGATTCCTGTGGCTTCCACTCACGCCCACGCTGTTGTTCAAACACACCTCGGACTCTTTCCTAACCACCTGCCCTGAGACTGTGTCACAATCAAAGTTCTCACTTCATGAAACAAGTGGAGAAGCTTTGTTTTCTTTAAATATTTCCATAAGTTTTTTAATTAAAACATGTTTGCCAGAAAATGATTTCATTCATTCTTCCTGCCTCTGAGAAAGAAATAGACTGACAATACAATACAACAGGGAATATGTCACAGCCTAATTCTGACTTTACTTTGTCCAATCAGAGAGCAGCTTGGAGCCTCATGTTAAATAGAGCTCTGTCCAATGAACTAGTGAGCTTGGCATGGAGATCTGAGAGGTGTAGCCAGCCCCGAGCGAGGTGTTAATCAACTATAGCAGGGGTGGGCAATTCTGGCCCTCGTGCACCACAATCCAGCCTGGTTTTCATGATGTCCCTAATGAATATTCATGGACCTATTTCCATACAATGGAAGGCAGTGGATGCAAATAGATCTCATGAATATTCATTAGGGACATCATGAAAACCAGGCTGGATTGTGGTGCACGAGGGCCGGAATTGCCCACCCCTGCACTATAGTTTATTTATATGCATGCAGGGAGAATCTTCTAGAAGCCACTAACCTGACATGGCTGTGTTTCGGCACTGCCTTTGTCAGGAGTTTTGGCCTATACAAAGCATTAATATAAAGGGTTAATTCAAAACAGAGACGTAAACATTAGAAATCACAAATCAAATTAAATAAATAAAAATAAAATGAATTTAAGCAACATAAGAAATGACATCCTATAGTGTAAAAACATAATTCAACAACGCATAAAAACATAAATTAATAAGACCATAAATATTAATGATTGTTATGTTAAAATAGATAAAACTTACGATAAAACACAGAGAATCATTAATAATGGGGGGAGGCAAACATAAAAGTCATGCATGGTAAACATCATCCAGTATAAGCACCGTGACAACCAGAGAAGTATCAAGAAGATAAGAATATGGGACTAAAACATATTATAAATAATCAAGCCCTAGTCAATAAACAATAAAAATAGGAAGAGGAAGCGCATGTGGATAAGCAAAGTAAACATCGAAAATTGTAAATACTAGATAGTTCACGCTTAGGTTTTCACTGTGTGAGCAACAAAGGTGATTTTCACTGTATCTGTAAAGGGGAATAAAGATAAATGCATATTACAGGTCTGGAACAGAGGAGGTGATGGAAGGAACGGGCCTGCAGTTCATTAAAAAACCTGCCAAACATTGGTCCAAAAGTGTGTGATGGAACCATCGTTAAACTCACAATCTATATTCAGAACCACAAAGAGAATCACCAAATATCCTTTTGCAATATAAGTCCGAATATAGACCCGTATATTTATATATTATGGTAATCGAAAGCTAAGTGAAAGAAAGAAAACCTAATATTCGTTTTAAAATTTGAACCTATATCTTTCCAGAAAGAAGCAATGTGTCAGGATTTCCGCTTTGTACATAAATGCCGGCATAAGCTGAGTTGGCATATTTGTATATTCCTTTTGGCGCAAAAAGAACCAATTTGGCGCAGCAACGGCATAAACAAACTTTGGAGTGAAAGACAGACTCCTTGCCATTGAAAATGATTGGTACAGTCAATCAAAATTAAAAATTGTTAAAAGATATTCTACTAAAACAATCAGCTAAAACACAGAGGTGACTGACATATTAAAAAAGTTAAAGGACCGAGAGGTTAAAAGCTAAAAGTAAAAACTTCAAAATTGGCGTTTGGCGCAAAAGGAGTCAATGTTGTCATGGCAACAGGATAAACAAACTTTGGAGTGAAAGAGAGTACTTGTGATTTAGAATGGTTGTTACAGACAATCCAGATTAAAAATTGTTAAGACAATCTACTAAAAACAATCAGCTAAAAGAAAGGGGTGACCTATTAAAAAGTGGAAGGGCTGAGAAGTAAAAGGCTAAAAGTCAAAAATGGCTGAAAGTGGAGCCACTCAGGTAAGAAGTAAAGTGGAACAAACCTAAAAAGTTGTGAAGTAAAAATGTTGTAATTATCATTAATAAAAAGACCTTAAAAAACATCAAAAATGGTTTGCATCAAAATGGGACAGAGAGGGAGCTGTCATAGCCATCGGCACTTCTTGGAGCGAAAGGCCTTCTCAAGTGCAAGCACATCGCACCTAAAAACTGTGTTCAATGTACTTCCTCAAAGGAGCAACTATGTTGTATAGTGCACGTGGACATTATATAAAATGTAAACAAAACGATAGGTTAAAAACACTAACAATAGATAACTGTTCTAAAAAAGAACCAAAAATTATTTTCCAAAAAATTAATGTTATATAAAAAACTGTTATATTAAAAAATGTGAATAATAAACAATGAATAATAATAAATTAGCACTTACAGACATAAAAACTATTGATAAAATTGGGGGAGGGGGAAGGATGAGCGAGAAGAAGAGGGAGAAGAGGTGGAAGGAGGTGGAGGGAGAAAGGCGGTAAGAGAGAAAAGGTGAAGTGGAGGGGGAGAGAGGGAAAGGAAGGAAGGGGGAGGGGAAGATAGGGAAGGGGAAAAAGTGAAGGTGGGGAAGGGGAAGGGGAGAAGGGAAGGAAGGGAAGAAAGGGGGAAGGAGGAGAGGGGAGGGGGGAAAGGGGGAAGGAGGAAGGGGGACACGAGGAAGGGGGAGAGGGGGAAGGAGTGGGGAGGGGGAAGAAGGAGAGGAAGGGAAAGGGTGAGGGGAAAGAAAAGGAGGGGAGGGGGAGGGAGAGCAGGGAAAGGAAAAGGGTGAAGGGGAGAAGAAGAAAAAAGAGAAAGGATGACATTTCTTTTTTTTTTTGTGTCATTGAGTCAGTGTTGACTCATAGTGACCCAGCTACCTCTGGGTTTTCTTGGCAATGTATCACCAGAAGTAGATTGCCAGCCTTTTCTTCCGAGGCAATGG
This sequence comes from Ichthyophis bannanicus, assembly GCA_033557465.1. Taxonomy (NCBI): domain Eukaryota; kingdom Metazoa; phylum Chordata; class Amphibia; order Gymnophiona; family Ichthyophiidae; genus Ichthyophis; species Ichthyophis bannanicus. The sequence continues at coordinate 1,023,655,000 of CM066034.1, read as the reverse complement.
AGGGTAAAGTGACTTGCCCAAAGTCACAAGGAGTGCCAGTGGGAAGTGAACCCTTGATCTTCTGGGTACTAGGCAATTGCTCTAACCACTAGTCTACTCCTTCACTCCATTTCTTATGTCGTTGTTTTAAATTCATTTTATTTGTATTTATTTAATTTGATTTGTGTTTTGCAATTTTTAAGTCTCTGTTTTGCATTAACTCTTTATATTAATCCTTTGTATAGGCCAAAAACCCTGACGAGGGTGGTGCCGAAACACGGCCGTGTCCAGTTAGTGGCTTCTAGAAGATTCTTCCTGCATACATATAAATAAACTATAGTTGGTTGACAACCTTGCTCTGGACTGGTTGCTGTTTGAGAAGGCAAGTGTGGTTTTGCTTCGAGGTTGGACCTTGAGCTGAGCGGTGTAGACAGAGGGTGAAAGATAGAAGTTGTTAGACAGTGAAGAGAGAGAGAGATTGGGAGAACTGGGAAAGAAGCGGGCAAGCTAAGAAGAGTCCGTGTGAAAGAGAAATAGGGAGAGGTGAGAGGGCAAGATGTGGGCAAGGTGTGAGGGAAGAAATAGGGAAGGTGAGAAAGAGACAGAGACAGACATAGGAGGGACTAATTTAAAGCTACTTAATTAACAATGTCATTATGGAAACCCACATTTTATTTATTTATTTTTTATGGGCCTTTACATGGGTGCCCTTCGAAAATCCCGGATATGTCCTTAATGTGCCCTGATGCTCTCAACATGTCATCGGGGTGTGTTGGGGGCATTCCGGGGTGGAGTGAAGGCAGGACATGGTGGTACTCATGTAGCACCGATTTTTGATGCAGTTAGCGGTCTACACCTTAAAGATAGGTGTGAGAAAACCTTGCCTATCTTTAAGGCCCTGGGGCTAACTGTGTAGCACTGAAAATTGCTGCTACATGAGTGGCTCTTGCAGCTTTCTGTCTGTGCGGCGACACACAGATTTTCGATGCCGAGACCACATATGACCCCGGCATGGAAAATCTAGGTTAGACGGGAGGTGGGCAGGCTATGTGCCGAAGTGGCACATAGCACCGCTCAGCTCAAATTTGGGACCTATATATTTATGAAAATTTACAATATTAGCTGAAATCAGCAAAGAAAAAATTCCATTAAGCGCGATAAAAATATTCAGTGGAGCAAAGGAAAGACAGCCCACATCTAGGGATTGAAATCTGGACTCTAATAATAACAAAAGCCAAGAAAAACGGCAGATTAGCCAGAATAGAAGTAAACAAAATTTTCAACCATTACCCGCTGCCGTTATGTCCTTTTTATTTACTAAACCTTTCTCCAAATGGGAAACATCAATAAATGAAAAAACGTCCCCATACAGTGTGACCAAGTACCTGTAGGGAAAACAAAGAAACTAGCCCTGAGAACCAGAAATCGAGGTTTTAAACTAAGAAATTGTTTCCATCAAAGTTGTATACTACGAGTCACGTCAGGAAAAATAGTAATGTGCTGTCCACAGAATTGGATCTCCTTTAAAAAAAAAAGCTTTAAGAATTCTTAGTAAATTCAGAAGGAAAGGTCACCAATAATGTGGATCGGCGAGCAATATTATCTGTGGAGTCCTCAGGGAAAGCGGTCAGGTTCTGCGTAACAGACGGAGTTAAAACCAAAGGCTCCCAAAGAAGGGTTAACCACATGCTGACGCATAGGAAGATAATATACATTCAAGAATTCTACTGACTCTGAAAAAACCCACATCTTCAACAAAATATTTCCTAAGCAATATATCAGGAGAGGACAAATGTGTTTGCGGAAAATTTAAAAACTGCAAATTGCGAGCCCTATAGGAATTCTCTAGTGCCTCCACCTTCACAGGAAGAACCAAAGAGTCTGTTATATGCGCCATCTGAGTTTGCTGAATAGACTGCACCAGAGATTCCAATCTAGTGATTGCAGTGCTGGTTAAAGATATCTGATTACCAGGTCACTGCCTCCTATGAAAAAGTACATAATGAGGAAACCGTGAAGCTTAACTTTACAATCAACAGACCTAATAGCACTCCAAAGATCGTTCAGCATGATATCAGCCTCTGAGAGAACAGTCAGGGGCTCATAGCCTGAGACTCCCCAGATGCCACCAGCTGTGGGACAACAAAAGCCAGAGACTCCTGAATCTTCTTACGTGAGGATCCAGACTCAACCAGAGTGGAAGATAATACCATATTTTAAAGGAAAGGTGGGAGAGGGGCAATATGACAGAGACACTTAAATGCCTCCATGGTATAAATACACAGGAGGTGGTCCTCTTCCTGTTGAAAGAAAGGTCTGGAACAAGGGGTCATAGGATGAAGGTGAAAGGAGAGAGACTCAGGACTAATATGCGGAAATATTTCTTTACGGAAAGGGTGATGGATGCTTGGAACAGCCTCCCAGTGGAGGTAGTGGAGACGAGAACTGTATCTGAATTCAAGAACGCATGGGACAAGTACAGAGGATCTCCAAGGGAGAGGAAGGAATTGTAGAAGTTAATAGCTCTTATGGATAGGCCATATGGTCATTACCTGCCATCATTTTCTATGTGTCTGTGTTTCTATGATGGCCCTAAAAAGCGAAAGAAATGGTTTTCTTTGAAAGAGATGCTTCTGTATGATTATTAACCTTGCAAGCTGGAGAGAATTAGAGGCAAATTGCACAGAACCTCCTTTGATAATAGGATGATGATTTTTAAGGTGAGATTGAAGACATTTATCCAGAGTTTGGACTGTTTTGACTGCTAAGCTTTGCACCACGATATCTTGTTCTAGAATTTCATTTCCATGGAAAAAGGATTCACGTCTTGCATATTATTTATACCTTTGAGGTGTTTGAGTGCCTTTTTCACATTTCCCATGATCTCCTCTCCTCTAGGGTTTACATATTTAGGCCCCCAAATCTTATCTCATAGGGCTTCTGGAGTTGGATCCGGTGCCATTTTGGTAGCCTTACTCTGGACCTCCTTCTCTCTGTCCAGACTACTTTGCAGTTAGGAGTAAATGGGGTTGATGGGTAGAGGAAGGAGGAAGCTCCTCACAGTAACAGGGAGGCTTCTCTGACGCTCTCGTAAGGTGAGCTATTTATTCACAATGAAACCCTGCTCCTTGCCTCAAGTTCCAGCTGCAGTTTGCCTCCAGTTTCTGCCCGAGGTCTGGTTCAGGTTCTTGCTTTCAGCTATAGCTGCTGGTTCCAGCCCTGCTAGCTCCTAGTTTGAGTCCCTCTCTGCTTTGAGCTTCGTTCCAATCTCTGCTCTAGTTCTGGTTCCATGCCAGACTCCAGCTCCACTTCCCTTGCCAGGTTCCAGCTCAGACTCTAGTTTCTGCACGGACATTTGGATGCTGTCCAGCTCCCAGCTCCAGCTTTTGTTACTGGAAGTACTCTCCTTGCCTTATCTTCCAAAATCGTTCCCGAGAGTACCAGCGTGGCTATGGGACCTAACAACTCTGGTCTACTCCTCAAGCTTTCTTGGGTCATTTGGTTTTTCTATGTTCTTTAAAGTCTCCATTCATTGATCTCATATCTTCTGCCTAAAGGCAAACTTTTCATACCGCTGTACATTGCTTAGGAAAATATTGAATACCATCAGCCTGGGACTGATCCTGGGGGCACTCCACTCCTAGCCCCAATTTTTACCACTCCCTCCGGTTGCTTGTTGCTCAGTCAGTTATCTAACTTGGGGCCCAGTTAATTTATAATCATCATGTGTGAGTTTCCATCCATTGCTATAGTAAAATCGAATGGGTCAATATTCCAACCCGTCAGTCACTGTATTTTTTTAAACACTAGCTGAAGCATTTTTTAAAAACCGTATATTTGGCACTATGACATGGCTATGTGGTGTTGTTGAACGTACATAGAATACGGTGACCACCGGTAACTATGCACAGACACAGACCCCGATACACGAACATATTACTCCGGTTTTGAGACAGCTCCATTGGTTGCCAGTAGAAAGCAGAATTAAATTTAAAATCTTAAGCACAACATTGAAGATCCTACAAAATAACCCTGTCACCTATTTGGGATCCGTCCTTCAAACTGCACCAAAAAACAGAGACCGTAGAAGCTACACAAACAACACGTTGCTAGTACCGCTGTAGTATACGAGACATCATGCGAATGAGAATGGGCATTCTCACTTTCCATGCCGGGCCTCTGGAATGCTTTTCCAGAGGATATAAGAACCATCACAGATCCAAAGGCATTCTCCAAACTCCTCAAAACTTTCCTTTTCAAAGAGCACTGCGGGGACTCGGTGACACGACTAAGATACCGACCAGGATAATGATCCTAGTTGCATAGCCCACATGACTGTTAACTAGACCTCAAAGGACTAAAGATGAACTACGGTACATAACCATGCCTGTAAATAAGTTCAAAATAATCTGTATAGCATTTTGATTGGTGTGTAATGTTAAATGTAGCCTAGTTTTATGTTTCTAAGTTCTAACACTGTGTTTCATGTAATAGTTCTTGGTTTAATGTAAACCGCCTTGATGCTGGAAAGACAGTATATAAGATTGCATAAATAAATAAAATATTCCCCCAGTCATCCTCTATGGTCCAGTCAGAGTTCTTAATTTGACTCGCCTCCTTTTTCAGTGACCTCACAGTCTGGGACTTGGAGATGTGCATTATCTATAGCAGCAGTGGACTTTTCTCCCGAATCATTATGTAACGAAACGGGAGGCATATTCAAAGTGTTCTAGCCAGTTATCAGTGAAAAACTGGCAACCTCAATACTCTGAATATCACCACACACTGTAAAAAAATGCCTGGTTAAAACCGGGGCAGACTGTGGGTGGATTGGGGGCGGTGCCGGTGACCGATCAGGGGCAATAATCAGTCACTAACCAGATAGCTAAACCAGTTAAAGTTAGGTCATTTCAATAGCTGTGCTAACTTTAAATGTTCTTCTCTCTCTGGTTAGTGGCTGAGCTCTCCGGTAAACCTGGATATTCAGGGACTGTTCCTTACATCTACATGTACAGCGCTGCACACACCTTGATGCAATATACAAATGATAAGTAGTAGAAGCTATACTGTACTCTCCCTTGATTGAAGCCTCAAAGAAACGAATCCTATAGGACGTACAAATAAAGTCTCCATCCCATGATGCTCTCACTCTCGAAATCCAAACTGAAAAGGGTCAAGCACTTTTTGCTCGTCAGTGAAGCTGGTTCAAGACCAATTTCTCTAAGATTTTTGCCAAAAGAGGCAAGGAAGAGAGGGACTGATAATTAAGAGGGCTGTTTCTGTTTAAGGATGGATTCTTCAATACAGGAAGAACAGATGCCTCTTTCAAAATATTGGGAACAATAGCACTCGAAATTGAGCTGTTAATGATGGAGACAACCACATCACAAAGGACGGCATGTGATGCTTTCAATGCCTTAATGGGACAATGATCTAAAGGACAGTGTGTACTGTCCAAGGAAGCAACGGTTTCTTGAACCTGTTTAGCAGAAACCAACGTGAACATTGCACAGGCGACGAGGACTGAGGTGGAACTGTATCAGGAAAGAGAGCTCTAATACCATCGACCCTATTACAGAAAGAATCCATAAATTCCTGCAAATCAACAGATCTGCCTTCGTTATGGCCGGACAGAGAGCGAATAAATTGCTTTCCTTCATCCGTGTCCCATTGGGAACGACAGGACTCACTGGTATACCTGTGGCACTTCGATATCCTAGCAGTGACAAGACATATTGTGGCACATTGGCAGAAACGGGACTCCTTGGTGTCACTGATTTCACATCAGCATCTGGGTCACATCCAGTCAAAAGGAACAGCCTGGTACTGGAGACCCATAATCCCATGGGAAGATATCTTGGCTTACTGCAGTTCTTTTTTTTATTAAGTTTCAGAAGAACTCATGTTTTAAAGACTCTCACGGTCCGACACGCTTCATTACAGTCAGCTCAGTGTGTGTAAACAAACCTTGTACTCACAGTCACTTTTCTAAACACAATCATTATGCAGAGACGTTCTGTGGTAGGTATGGCACCCACATGCACAGTACATGTGTGCGATGTGTGGAATGTTTGCCCAACAAAAATTCATGCTATGAAAGTAAATAAAAGCTAGGTGACCAAGAGACGATGTGGTTTTCAAAGGAGATGAGTAAAAAGTAAGGACAAAGAATGTAAAGTGAAACTGAAAGAAGCAGAGAATGGAATCAGGGTGCTGAAGATGAGGGAAAGGTAACTAATGCAGCAAGGTGAGGTGATGACTTTTTGCAGTTATGCCAGTGAAAGAGTGGAGAAAACCGAGACTCTGTGGAGCGCGACGAGGAAACAGCATACTGATTATAATTGATGTTTACTGAAGGGCTAAGTTGGCAGGGAAATATATGGTGGTGGAAAGAAATGATCGGTGTGAAACTAGCAGAATTACACGTGGACAAAACTTTGCGGCTGGATGGGATATATACGAAGGGTTCTCATGGCTGCCCTGAAGGGTCTGTTCAATAAATGTTTGGAGATGGGAGGGGAAGTGTTGTGGGCATGTTGAGTGAGGGTGTCAGTAGAACCACCTATAGAAAGAAGAGATGCGTCAATGGTACCCCCCCTATAGCACTCGCTGAGAGAAAGGGAGTATGTCAATGGTGCCCCCTATAAAGAGGAGGGGGTTGTGTTGGTGAGGAGTTGCAACACTGTGCAGCTTTTCTGGTTTTGAATCCTGATGATCCACCTCTCTTCTTCACCACTTATGTGTATCTTACCATCAGGGGCGGCCCAAGGGGGGTGCGGGGCCATGTGCGGAGACTCGGTGCAGGACCTCATTTGCATAAGGGGCCTCATTTGCATAAATATTTGCATAATGTTACCATATACTAACTTTTAGTAAACATGCCTCTTAATGAGTGTATGAATAAAGAAAGACTAAAAGATTTCTACATTACTATAATCCAGTGCCAACCGCCAGACACATTAGGAACTACTACAAACACTGCCCATTTAGAACCCATAGCAAACCCGCCGTATCCTAACAGCACTACCAGGACTCACAAAGCACCATACTCTACCAATCAAAAGGCAACACTGCAAATATTAAACCAATACATTTCAGAGAACAACAATACATGACCTACTGGGGAAAGAGAACAAGTGGCAATGTCAAATAGGAATTATATAAACAGAATACCTCAGCTCAGTTACACATGAACAGAACATAAACCATCACCAAACAAGGAATCACAATTTAGAAACAGGACGACAATAATTAAACTGGGAATCCCAAAAGCCAAACTTGGAATGTACAACACTGTAGAAATAAAACTATACATTAATTTGCTCTTGTACTAAACAAAGCGCAGACGTTAATGATGCACATTTACCAAGGCTGATATATTCCAATTAATAAATTCAAAATAGATATTTTTCTACCTTTTGTGCATTTTTTTTCAGCTGCAATTGCTCCAGCCACTTTCTTCTGGTTTCTTCGTGTCTTCTGCTAACTCTCCATCGTCTGCTGTCCATTTGTCCTTTCTTCTCTCCTAGTTTTTTTTCCATTCTCTCTCTACATCTGCTTTAACATACTAATCTTTCTCCTTTTGCTCTTTCCTCATTCCTATTTCATCCATTCAAATTTTACCCCTCCATCCTCAATCCCCACTTACTCTCCCAATACCCGGCCAATTGTAGATTCTTCATCCCTCCCACACAAAATATTTTTCCCCTCTCCATTTTACTCTCCCAGCCCCATCCCATTCTAATCCTCCCCCAACATCAGCTCCCTTCTAGTTCCAGCCTCACCCAGCATCCATTCCCTTCTAGTCCCTGCATCAGCCCATTTCCAGTCCTAGCCCCCCATCAGCCCATTTCCAGTCCTAGCAACCCCCCAACCCAATACCAGTCCTAGCCCCCCCATCAACCCACTTCCAGTCCTAAACCCCCATCACCCCATTTTCAGTTTAAGTCCCCCCCTATAACCCATTACCAGTCCTAAACCCCCATCAGCCCATTTCCAGTCAGCCCCCCATAGCCCATTGCCAGTCCTACCCCCCCCCATCAGCCCACAGCCCATTACCAGTCCTAACCCAATCAGCCCACCTCAAGTCCTAACCCCTCCCCATCAGCCCTTCCTGTCCTAGCCCCCCATAGCCCATTATCAGTCCTAACCCCCCCCCATAGCCCATTACCAGACAGCCCCCATCAGCCCAAAGCCCATTACCAGTCTTAATCCCCATAGCCCATTACCAGTTCTAACCCCCCCCAACAGCCCACAGGCCCATTACCAGTCCTAACCCAATCAGCCCACCTCAAGTCCTAACCCCTCCCCATCAGCCCATTTCCTGTCCTAGCCCCCCCCCCATAGCCCATTATCAGTCCTAACCCCCCCCCTTAGCCCATTACCTAACCCCCCCATTACCAGTCCTAACCCCATCAGCCCACCTCCAGTCTTAACCTCCCCAGCCCATTTCCAGTCATAGCCCCCCCCCCCCCCATAGCCCATTACCAGTCCTAACCCCACCCCCTCATCGGTTCAAGGAACATTAAAAAAAAAAAAAGCTGGCTGCTACCGCTGCTGCTACCGCCGCGGCAGTGGCAGAATGGAGTGTCCCGCGGGCCCCCTCTGCCCGGCTGAGTCCCTCCCTCCCTCTCTCTGCGACGGCTGAGCCCCTCTGTGCCGGCTTTCAGATACGCGAAGGGAGAGTGTCTCCCTCGCGTCTCTGTTAAGCCCGCAGGGGCTGATGGGAAAGTACAGTTCTACACCACTGCCTTGAATATCTGTCCTCTCAAGCTCTCCTAGATCCACTTCAGTCTGGCTTTCATCCCTTTCATTCTACTGAAATGACTCTTTACAAAGTCTCCAGTGACTTGTTCCTGGCTAAATCCAAGGGTCTTTACTCAGTTCTCATGCTTCTTGACCTTTCTGCTGCTTTTGATACTGTTGACCGCCTCCTTCTCCTTGACACTTTGTCCTCTCTTGGTTTTTGGGGCATTGTGCTGTCTTGGTTCTCTTCTTATCTCACCCATCGCTCTTTCAGTGTCTGTTCTGGTGGATCCTCCTCTACTGTTATCCCACTCTCAGTTGGTGTACCCCAAGGATATGTCAGGTTTCATCTCTCCTTTTCAAATCCATGCTAAAAGCACACCTCTTTGAGGCTGCTTTTGGATCTTAATTCCCTTGTTCTCCTTTCCCTATTTGAATCCCTTGTTTCTCTTATACTGTACTGTCTGTCTTGATTAAATTGTAAGCTCTAATGAGCAGGGCCTGTCTTCTATGTGTTCTTGAACAGCGCTTTGTACGCTTGTAGCGCTATATAAATTATTAATAGTAGTAGAGCATGAAAAGATAGCTAAAAGAAGGCAAAGGAAAATAAAAACCAGAGAGTGGGTTCAGCCATTAGAAAAATAAAATGACCTGACAACAAAGGTAGAAAAAAGAATTGTATTTTCTATTTTGTAACTGGAAAATGTCGGTATTTGGAAAGTAGATCTACCAGAAGTCAAGATTGATGTCGGACATGGCTGGTGCCTAGCCCAAAGCAAAAATCTGAGAAGGGACCCTAAAGCCCACCAGCAAGCTGTGCCTTTTTCAGACAGATCTAAGGCCCTCTCTGGCTTGGGGGCTCAGGGCCATTGCACTGGTTACCTCCTTCCTAATGCCAGTCCCAACATCTGCTGCCTTTTGTTTTGTACAATACAGGGGGAATGCGTTTCTTTCTTTCTGTTTCTCCGGTGTTGCACTGCATGCAGTGTCTGGCTTTTTTGAGATTTTTGTTTAATTTTTGTCTACAGGCTTCTTTTTTCACTTTGTGGTCACTTCTTGGTGAAAGTGTGTGTGTGTGAGACCAAGACTGGGTATTCTGTTAGCATGGAATTTCTGTTTAAGAGTTTGCAGCAATTTGGCTTGTTCAGTTTTCCTGATAGTTTTATGGATGGTTTAGAGTCCACTGCAGTATTTATGGTGTTCTCTTTTCCTAGGTAGGGTCCTTGTGTGAGTTCCGGAAGTTAGTACTGGTATGGTAGATTTGATCTTGGTCATGAATGATTTTTTTGTATTAATTCCATGGCCGGCCCCACCATCAGGCAACCTAGGCGATCATTTCTGGGGGTCGGCAGAGAGTAGAGCATTCAAAGCTAAGCAATAAATTCTGATAGCCAAGGGGGACATACAGATTAAGATTTGCTTAGGGTGGCAACACTTTAAATCAACTCTGGGGCTGGCCCTGATTAATTCACAATATGCTTGGCACTGAGAGGGATTTTTTCTCTTATGATAAGTTTTATGCAGAAGGTTCTAGTTCTGCTCTGCACAGATTGTTGGGGAAGAGGCCGGGGGGAGGGGGGGGCAGAGTGCAGCGGATGCAGAATATATGTTTGGATTTAATGCCATATGGGAGAACATATATGCAGGGGCGGCCCAAGGGGGATGCGGGGCCATGTGCGGAGATTCATTGTGGGACCTCATTTACATAAGGAGCCTCATTTGCATAAATAGTTGCATAATGCGCTTTTAGTAAACATGCCTCTTAATGAGTGTCCGGATAAAGACTTCCAGATTTCTAAATTACTATATTCCAGTGCCAACCATTAGGCCCATTAGGAAGTATTATAAACACTGACCATTCAGAACCCATAGCAAACCCACCGTATCATAAAAGCACTACCAGGACTCACAAAGCACCAAACCCTACCTATCAAAAGGCAACACTGCAAATATTAAACCAATACATCTCAGAGAATACCAATGCATCTCCTACTGGGGAAAGAGAACAAGTGTGACTGTCAGATAGAAACTACATGAACAGAATACCTCAGCTCGGTTACACATACAGAACATAGACCGTCACCACACAAAGAACAAGGGATCACAATTTAGAAATAGGAAGATAATAATTAAATTGGGAACCCCAAAAGCCAAACATGAAATGTACAACACTGGAGAAATAAAACTATAAATTAATTTCCTCTTCCGCTAAACAAAAATGCAAAGATGTTAGCAATACACACGTCCCAGACCTGACATATTCCAGTTAATAAATTCAAAATAAAAAGTATTTTTCTACCTTCTGTTTGGGCGTTTTATTTTTCAGTTGCAATTGCTCCAGTCACTTTCTTCTGGTTTCTTATGTCTTCTGCGAGCTATCCATTTGTCTCCTTTCTTCTCTCTTCTAGATTTTTTCCATTCTCTCTCTGTATCTGCTTTAACATACTGATCGTTTCCCTTTTGCTCTTTCCCCCATTTCTTTCCTTATTCCTTTATCATCCACTAAAATTTCACCCTTCCATTCTCAAGCCCCTCTTACTCTCCCAATACCCGGCCAATTGTAGATTTTTCTTCCCTCCCACACAAAATATCTTTTCCCCTCTCCATCCTCACTCCCCCAGCCCCATCACCCTTCTAGTCCTCCGCCAGCATCCGCTCCCTTCTAGTTCTAGATCCACCCAACATCCGCTCCCTTCTAGTCCCATTCTCCCATGCCCCCACATCAGCACATTTCCAGTCCTAGCCCCCCATATGCTCCTTTCCAGTCCCATTCTAGCCCCCCATCAGCCCATTTCCAGCTCCCATCAGCCCACTTCCAGTCCTATTCCTGTCCCATCAGCCCATTTCCAGTCTTATTCCCCCATCAGCCATTTCCAGTCCTACTCCAGCCCATCAGCCCATTTGCAGTCCAAGCTTCCCCATCATCCAATTTCCAATCCTAGCCCCCCCCCCATCAGCCCATTTCCAGTTCTATTCCAGCCCATTTCCAATCCTAGCCCCCTCCATCAGCCTATTTCCAGTCCAAGCTCCCTATCAGCCATTTCCAGTCCTATTCCAGCTCCCCATCAACCCATTTGCAGTCCAAACAGCCCCCATCAGCCCATTTCCAGTCTAAGCTCCTCCCTCATCAGCCCATTTCCAGTCCTAGCCCCCCATCACAGCTCATTTCCAGTCCCAACTTCCTCTCCCATCACAGCCCATTTCCAGTCCTATTCCAGCCCTCCATCAGCCCATTTCCAGTCCAAGCTCCCCCTCATCAGCCCATTTCCAGTCCTAGCCCCCTCATCACAGCCCATTTCCACTCCTAGCCTCCCCCATTCACAGTCCATTTCTAGTCCCAGCTCACCCTCCCATTACAGCCCAATTGCAGTCCAAGCTTCCTCCCACATCACAGCATATTTCCAGTCCTAACGTCCCTGCCTACCTGCCGAAGAGCCCTGCAGCCATCTAAGGGACTTCAGAGGGAACCAGGAAAGCTCGTGCGAAGCCCCGGCTCCCTCTGCACAGCCGCCAGCGTGAAGAGTGTTTTCTCTCATGCTGGCGGCTGTTTTAGTGAAGTGTGCTGAATGCTGGGAAAGGTTAAAGGTCATTTCCCGGCACTCGCATGCTTCACAGAAATGGCTGCCAGCGTGAAGGAAAACACTCTTCACATTGGCGGCTCTGCAGAGGGAGCCGGGACCTCATGCGGGCTTCCCCGGCTCCCTCTGAAGCCGTCCATCTATGCGAGAATGGCGTTCACGTGGGGCCCCCTGAAGTGTGGGGCCCTGTGCGAACAGCATTCTCGCACAATGGATGGGCCGGCCCTGCATATGTATACTGGAGGGCCTGGAAAGGGGACTGTGGCTGAAGGGGTACTGAAGAGTCCAACCTCTTGTACCTCCCCCTCCTCCCCCCTCCCCTTCTTTGCACTGCTAAAACCTGCACTATTGCCCTCTCTGCAATTATTTTTTATGGGCAGGGAGCGGGGATGAGCGGAGCATGACTTGCCAGAGGTGGCGGGTTTTTCTCTCTGAAAAAGTTGGCGACCCTATAATTATTTCATGTATGGAAAGTGTGTGATGTGTGCGACCCATGTACCTCATCTCATGTTTGTGAACCATGCATCCGATAAGTGTGATCACATGGTATGTATGGAATATGGGTCCCTGACAGGAAGCATGGGCTATCTATAGAACAGGCATCCCGAACGTGTGACGTGTCTCTCTCCCTGAAGCAGGCATCCCGAACGTGTGAAGTGTCTCTCTCCCTGAAGCAGGCATCCCGAACGTATGAAGTGTCTCTCCCTGAAGCAGGCATCCCGAACGTATGAAGTGTCTCTCTCCCTGAAGCAGGCATCCCGAACGTGTGAAGTGTCTCTCTCCCTGAAGCAGGCATCCCGAACGTGTGAAGTGTCTCTCCCTGAAGCAGGCATCCCGAACGTATGAAGTGTCTCTCTCCCTGAAGCAGGCATCCCGAACGTGTGAAGTGTCTCTCTCCCTGAAGCAGGCATCCCGAACGTGTGAAGTGTCTCTCTCCCTGAAGCAGGCATCCCGAATGTGTGAAGTGTCTCTCCCCCTGAAGCAGGCATCCCGAACGTGTGAAGTGTCTCTCTCCCTGAAGCAGGCATCCCGAACGTATGAAGTGTCTCTCCCCCTGAAGCAGGCATCCCGAACGTGTGAAGTGTCTCTCTCCCTGAAGCAGGCATCCCGAACGTGTGAAGTGTCTCTCCCCCTGAAGCAGGCATCCCGACCGTGTGAAGTGTCTCTCTCCCTGAAGCAGGCATCCCGAACGTGTGAAGTGTCTCTCTCCCTGAAGCAGGCATCCCGAACGTGTGAAGTGTCTCTCCCCCTGAAGCAGGCATCCCGACCATGTGAAGTGTCTCTCTCCCTGAAGCAGTCTCCGGTACAGAAGTGTATAGTGGTCCTTACACTTTTCTGTACTGGATATTTTCCAGAACAGCTGGCTAAGGTGAAAAGTTTAACTTTTATATCTGCTGCTTAGCAGTTGAGCACCGAGCCATGGTAAGCACAGTCTATTCTGCAGTGAATGAGATTAGCAGAGTTCCCATTCATGATTTCTTTGAGGTTTCGGAGAGAGGGAAGCGTGGGGTGTTCAGCGTGCAGCCGTTCTTTTTTTCCATAAGACAGAACAAGGGCGGCCTTTTAAATGGTTTCCGAATTTGAGACATTAATGGCAGTGATTGTCTTTGAAATGGAAGTGTACTCATAAATCTGAAATGCACCAGTAACTCTTGATGGCAGTCTGGTCTGCCAGGGCCTATTTTATGTTTCTAAATTAAAACACTTCCCAACTACAAACTTATATTATATGGCATATAACAGGAATTAATGTTTTTAATTCTTGGGTTGAACTATAAAATTTTCAGTTCTTCCTGTGCAATAACATAAGAGTAAGTAATAAAAGGAAGCGTTGTCTTGCATCTCGGGCAATCAGTGCTGAAGCAATAACCTTAAAAGCCATGTCCAGAGTTTCTTCTGAATGAACTTTCACTGATCACATCAGTACCAGAGATCTGAGGCCTGTGAGACAGTCAGAGTTCAGATCTCGTGAGACACTCTGAGCAGTGGCGTAAGTTCCAGAGGGGCCCCCAAGCAAAGTTTTGTCACGGCGGCAACGCACTCTTGCAATGGCATCAGCAGCAAGCTAACTATAACATGTTTGCCGCATTGCGTCCACTCTTGTAAGTTTGCAGCAGGCCCGGCGGCTGTCACCTCTCAGGTCGAAGTCGCGCGGTGTGGCCGTTATCACGAGACTTTGGCCTGGGAAGTAACAGCCTCCAGGACTTTTGGAAACTTACAAGAGCAGAAGCAGTCCAGCAAATGTCTTACATAAGAGATGCTGCGCTGGGTCAGACCGAAGTCCTTCATACCCAGTATACTGTTTCCAACAGTGGCCAATCCAGGCCACAAGTACCTGCCAGGTTCCCAGAAAGGGTCCAAAGGAGAGCAAACACCCTTGCAACAATCCAAGAAACACAAACCAATATTTAAACTGGGGTCAGAGACACAAATGCCTCAAGGAGACACGGCCCATGTTACCAGACCGTGTTTTTTGTTCTGCTGAACATTGCAGACTGTTATTGTGTGAACTGGACATTGTGTTGCAATAAAGGGAATTGGAGTTCCCAATTTGGAGTCCAGAGCCCAAGGATCATGAAGGAATTTCCCTTCCCCCTGTGGAGAACCTGCTCCCTGTGGAAAAGAGTGGATGGTAGCTGGGGAAAGAGCCCAGAATTAAACTGCTCTGTGACCCGACTCCTGCAGGAATAGCTTGGGGGGAGATATGTAATATGCAGGCAAAGGACAGAAATTTTCAAGGGGGTTAGGCTGTGTCTTTTTCAGTTCTGGGCAGAGTTGACGCCCTCTGTGGTATGGCAGCCCAGGGCAGTCATCCTGGTTGCATCTCCTAACACTAGCCTTGCTTAGAAACCCCCTGCTAACGGAATTCCTCAAAATACAGACTGACCTTCACCAGACTGAAAGTAGAAATGTGTGCACACAAATTAAACAGAAACCCAAGAAGCCACGCTGCATGTAGTACATACACTACTTCTGTACTATGCAAATTGATAGCAGATCTACATTCGGAAACTTGAGTATGTTCTAATTATAAATCTGAAAATATAAAGTCACGTGGAGGCTGATTCTATACTGTGCACGTCTGGATGTCCAGAAGATGCACGGGGCATTGAATATCTGGGGTTAAAGGTCAGCAGTGTTGGCTATGCACCGTAGCAGTACATAGCCGTTGCAGAAGAACATTGGGCCCTATGGGGGTTCACAGATTAATTAGCTTTAATACAAAGAATTCCTTTTAGAAAATTACCAGAAGTATATACTCACAGTTGCAGATCTCTCTCCAGAAGTAACAGTCCCTTTTTCTAGTCCTTCAAGACAGAGGATCACAGAGCTCTGGTTGAGCTATTTATGCCTGTGCTGCTGAAGTAAGCTGTGACCAACTTCCTGGGTAATTAACAGTCCTTGCTTGGATAGGAGGAGTCTTTCAAAATGGCCTTTTGATCTCCCACCTGGTGTTAACACCTATTGAAAACGTTTCACAGGTCTCTTGCCCCCTAGGTAGAAGGCCTCTTTGTAAAGGTCTCTAGAAGACTTTATTTGTTGCTCAAAGAGTACAGACCCTGTTTTGCCTTTTGTGCTAAGCTAAATTCTGATTTGATTTAAATTATAGCTCTTAGCTGCTGCTAGGCTCTAATTTCTTATGAAATTTAAACTACAGGCTCTCTGCTGGGTTCTAAATTTAACCAGAAAGCTCTCTTCTGTGTTTTAAATTTAAGCTAAAAGTACTTTGCTGTTGCTAGGCCCTGAATGACTATTAAATGTAAACTACAAGCTCTCTGCTGGGTTCTAAATTTAACCAGAAAGCTCTCTTCTGTGTTTTAAATTTAAACTAAAAGTACTTTGCTGTTACTAGGCCCTGAGTGACTATTAAATTTAAACTACAAGCTCTCTGCTGGGTATGAAATGTAACCAGAAAGTTCTCCTCTGTGTTTTAAATTTAAACTTAAACTGCGGCTACTAGGCCCTGACTGATTTAACAAAAATAGTGGGTTCACAGATTAATTACCTTTAATACAAAGAATTCCTTTTAGAAAATTACCAGAAGTATATACTCACAGTTGCAGATCTCTCTCCAGAAGTAACAGTCCCTTTTTCTAGTCCTTCAAGACTTTATCTCTCCACTTTCTCCCCTCTCCCTCCCTCTCTCTCTAGATCCCATCCTGTGCCCCAGTACTTCCCCTCCTTCTCTCTCTCGCCCCTTTCTCCACTCCCCCCCCTCTCTCTCTAGATCCCATCCTGTGGCCCAGAACTTCCCCTCCTTCTCTCTCTCTCCCCTTTCTCCAGTTTTCCCTCCCCCTCATGCTCAGAATCTCCATCTCTCTCTAGATCCCATCCTGTGCCCCAATACTTCCCCTCCTTCTCTTTATCTCTCCCCTTTCTCAGCTCCCTCCCTCCCTAGATCCCATCCTGTGCCCCAGAACTTCCCCTCCTTCTCTTTATCTCTCCCCTTTCTCAGCTCCCTCCCTCTCTCTTTAGATCTCATCCTGTGCCACAGTACTTCCTCTCCTTCTCTTTATCTCTCCCCTTTCTCCACACTCCCTCCCTCTCTCTCTCTAGATCCCATCCTGTGCCCCAGTACTTCCCTCCTTCTCTTTATCTCTCCCCTTTCTCCACTCTCCCTCCCTCTCTCTCTCTCTAGATCCCACCCTGTGCCCCAGTACTTCCCCCTCCTCCTCTCTCTCCCCTTTCTCCAGTTTTCCCTCCCCGTCATGCTCAGAATCTCCCTCTCTCTCTAGATCCCATCCTGTGCCCCAGTACTTCCCCTCCTTCTCTTTATCTCTCCCCTTTTTCCATTCTCCCTCCCTCTCTCTCTAGATGATGTCCTGTGCCCCAGTACTTCCCCTCCTTCTCTCTCTCTCCCCTTTCTCCACTCCCTCCCTTCCTCTCTCTCTAGATCCCATCCTGTGCCCGCAGTACTTCCCCTCCTTCTCACTTTCTCCCCTTTCTCCACTCTCCCTCTCTCTAGATCACGTCCTGTGCCCCAGTACGTCCCCTCCTTCTCTTTATCTCTTCCCTTTCTCCACTTTCCCTCCCTCCCTAGATCCCATCCTGTGCCCCAGTACATCCCCTCCTTGTCTCTTTCTCCACTCCCTTCCTCCCTCTCTCTCTCTAGATCTCACTCTGTGCCCCAGTACTTCCTCCTTCTCTTTATCTCTCCCCTTTCTCCACTCTACCTCTCTCCCTCCCTCGCTAATCCCATCCTGTGCCCCAGAACTTCCCCTCCTTCACTCTTTCTCCCCTTTCTCCACTCTCCCTCCCTCTCTCTCTAGATCACGTCCTGTGCCCCAGTACTTCCCCTCCTTCTCTTTATCTCTCCCCTTTCTCCACTTTCCCTCCCTCTCTCTCTCTAGATCCCACCCTGTGCCGCAGTACTTCCCCCTCCTCCTCTCTCTCCCCTTTCTCCAGTTTTCCCTCCCCGTCATGCTCAGAATCTCCCTCTCTCTCTAGATCCCATCCTGTGCCCCAGTACTTCCCCTCCTTCTCTCTCTCGCCCCTTTCTCTACTCTCCCTCCCTCCCTCGCTAGATCCCATCCTGTGCTCCAGTGTACTTCCCCCTTCTCTTTATCTCTCACCTTTCTCCACTCTCCTTCCCTCCCTAGATCCCACCCTGTGCCCCAGAACTTCCCCTCCTTCTCTTTATCTCTCCCCTTTCTCCACTCTCCCTCCCTCTCTCTCTCTCTAGATCCCACCCTGTGCCGCAGTACTTCCCCCTCCTCCTCTCTCTCCCCTTTCTCCAGTTTTCCCTCCCCATCATGCTCAGAATCTCCCTCTCTCTCTAGATCCCATCCTGTGCCCCAGTACTTCCCCTCCTTCTCTTTATCTCTCCCCTTTCTCCACTCTCCCTCCCTCCCTAGATCCCATCCTGTGCCCCAGTACATCCCCTCCTTGTCTCTTTCTCCACTCCCTTCCTCCCTCTCTCTCTCTAGATCTCACTCTGTGCCCAGTACTTCCTCCTTCTCTTTATCTCTCCCCTTTCTCCTCTCTCCCTCCCTCGCTAGATCCCATCCTGTGCCCTGGAACTTCCCCTCCTTCTCTCTCTCGCCCCTTTCTCCACTCTCCCTCCCTCTCTCTCTAGATCACGTCCTGTGCCCCAGTACTTCCTCTCCTTCTCTTTATCTCTCCCCTTTCTCCACTCTCCCTCCCTCTCTCTCTCTAGATCCCACCCTGTGCCCCAGTACGTCCCCCTCCTCCTCTCTCTCCCCTTTCTCCAGTTTTCCCTCCCCCTCATGCTCAGAATCTCCATCTCTCTCTAGATCCCATCCTGTGCCCCAATACCTCCCCTCCTGTTTATCTCTCCCCTTTTTCCACTCTCCCTCTCTCTCTAGATCACGTCCTGTGTCCTGGTACTTCCTCTCCTTCTCTTTATCTCTCCTCTTTCTCCCCTATCCCTCCCTCCCTCCCTCAATCCCATTCTGTGCCCCAGTACTTCCCCTCCTTCTCTTTATCTCTCCCCTTTCTCCACTCCTCCTCCCTTCCTCTCTCTCTAGATTCCATCCTGTGCCCCGGTACTTCCCCTCCTCGCTCTCTCCCCTTTCCCACTCTCCCTCTCCCCTTTCCCACTCTCCCTCCCTCCCTCTCTCTCTAGATTCCATCCTGTGCCCCAGTACTTCCCCTCCTCGCTCTCTCCCCTTTCCCACTCTCCCTCTCCCCTTTCCCACTCTCCCTCCCTCCCTCTCTCTCTAGATTCCATCCTGTGCCCCAGTACTTCCCCTCCTTCTCTCTCTCTCCCCTTTGTCCTGCTTTGCTGTCCTAACTTATGTTGATAGTTAACTGGATAGTGGCACTGAAAATCGCAGCTATCCAGATACAGTAAGTACTGACTAATAAGAGAAAATATTTTTTCACTCAAGTCTAATCAAGCTCTGGAATTCGTTACCAGAGGATGTAGTAAAAGCAGTTAGTGTGCTAAGTGCCGTTAATTCAGTGTCAACTGATGGCGACCCTCAGGATAGTTGCCCTATACTGTGTTTGGTCTTTAGTAAGGCAGCTCATTGTTGACAGACTGGCCCCCATAGCTGCTGTTATTGTATCAATCCATCTCACTGCTGGCCTTTCTCTTTTGTGTTGACCTTCCACCTTGCCAAGCATGATGTCTTTCTCTAATGATCTCTCTCTTTGCATGATGTGTCCAAAGTATGAAAGTCAAAGTCTTGTAAGCTGTTAGTGTAACTGTGTTTAAAAAAGGTTTGGACAAGTTCCTGGAGGAAAGGTCCATAAACCATTATTAAAGAGGACCTGTGTTTCTTCTGGGGATCCTGCCATGTACCTCTGACCTAGATTGGCCGCTGTTGGAAACCGTATACTGGGCTTGATGGACCTTGGTCTGACCCAGTCTGGCATTTCTTATGTTCTTATGGTGTACTCTGACTCTGTCTTGGACGTCCCTGGTACTATCTGTGCATGGCCAGAGTGGTCTACAATGATTTTAGTAGCATTCTTTGGATAATGCCTCTGAAAATCAGCGACTCGCCCCAGTCGGCGCATTTATTCGGTTCACAGGTGCTGCTATTGGATCAGTGCTTTTGAATATCGGGTCCAGAGTTTCCAACCTTTGCTGTCACTACTTGATTTTCTGGCTTCTGATTTCCTCAGTCTCTGGATTTGTTTTATTCACTTCTATCTCTATCTCTCACTCTGTGGTGTCTCTTTTCTGTTTTAATTCTCTCTCCTTTCTGTCTCTTTTTTCTTTACAGTAGTTTCTCTTCCTTACTTCTCTCTTTTTGTTTTCTACTTCTTTCCTCTTCCCACCAGCCTTTCCCCAGTTCTCTTCCTCTGTCCTCTTTCTCCTATGTGTCCTCCATTTCTCAGCCGCTTCCATCTCCATTATTACCTTAGATTCTCCTTAATCCAGGATGTTCCTGGTCTTTTTTATCCCATCCCTAATCCTCTCTCCCACACAACAACCATCCCCCTTCCCTTCCTTCCTCCTAGCCAAGCTACGCCCTTCCCCCCTTTCTGTTCTCTTCCACTCCCTCCCCTTCCTGGTCCTCTCTTTCTTTCTCCTTTGTCCAAGCCTCTCCTCTCCTCACTCTGCATCCCTTAGCCCCCATCTTGGGTTCTCTTCCCCTCCCCTTCTTCCTCTGTTGCCTGTATTTATATTATTTTGCTGTGCTTTTATAGCGCTTTTCTCCTGGTCAAAGTGGTTTACAAACAATGAAGAGTTACAGTAAACAAGGAGTGAACATAAATTAACTATGTACAGATAAATTAGCTATTAAGAGGTTTATACAAGAAACTTAGCTATATACATTGGATTGTTTTTGTTGGAGTGTGTGTGTGGGGGGGGGGGGGGTTAGGGTTAGGTTACAGGCATCTTGGTGTTCAATGAAAAGATGGGTTTTCAGATGTTTCCTAAATGTGCAGAGGTCTTGGTTGCATCTGATAGCAGCAAGGGGAGAGTTCCATGTGGTGGGTGTGTACAGTTCAAATGCTCTTGCACAGGCTTATGGGTGCTTTTAGTTTTCGAGTGGGGGATGATCAGAGTGTTGCTGGTGGATTGGCAGCTGGCTCTGTTTGGTTGGAAGGAGTGGAGAAGGCTGAGAAGGTGTGAAGAGGGGAGGCCCAGAAGTGTTTTGTGGGTCATCATCAATGTTTTGTTTTTGAAGCAACTGTTGAAGGGGAGCCAGTGGAGCTGCTTGAGGATGAGGGTTGCTCTTGTTTAGGAGCTGCCAGAAGAGTACGTGCAGCTGTATGGAGGGCTGTATGTAGTGGGAGGACGTTTGATTGCGGGCAATGCAATGTGTGCCTTCGAGTCAGTCCTGACTCCTGGCGACCCAGAAGCTCCTGGGTTTTCTTGGCAGTGTCACCGGAAGTAGATTGCCAGGCCTTTCTTCCGAGGCAATGGAGGGTTAAGTGACTTGCCCAAGGCCACAAGGAGTGTTAGTGGGAATTGAACCCTGGTTGTTTGGTTACCAAGCCAGTGTTCTAACCACTAGGCTACTCCTCCACTCCACTTGATTGTGGGAGTCCTTGGTAAATAGAGTTGCAGTAGTCGAGGATTGGAAGGATGGCAGCTTGCAGTACTGATCTGAAGTCTGGAGGGTCTAGGATTGGGCTGAGGTGTTGGAAGGTGCGGATGTTATAGAGGATTGAGTTTGCCGTATTCTTCATTTGTTGTTTGAAGGAGAGGTTGTGATCCCGGGTGATGCCAAGGTATTTTATTTCTTGCTGTACTTTGATGTGAGTGTTGTTTAGGATCCTATCCCATGTTCAGAAAGCTCTCCCTACATCCACTCTCCCAACTGAGGAATTAAAAGGATCTTCTCACCCCTCCCCCCAGGCACTAGAACATTCTTACAGCATCATCTCTCTACACCCTCCAATAAACCTCTCCCCATATTTTTGCCATTCTCACTTCTCAAGTTCTTCCCACATTTCTGACTCTCTCAGAGCCTGCAGGTCTCTATAACTGGCTCCAAAGAGGGCAGTGGAACACTGTTTTTATTGGGAATCTCCAGCCCCACCCTTAAGCTAGTTGCTGGTGTATTGGAAATAATATTAGTAGGGCCATGGCCCCAGTGGCCCACCCCATTTCATTGCCCATGAACAGCAGAGCTTGCCAGTGGCTTTAGCAGTGGTGAGGAGCTACTCAGTACTGAGAGTTCTTTTAGACATTCAGAGCTATAAGTCCTGTGGGACAATCTAAGCCATAGGTTTTCAACCCAGTCCTCGGGGAACCCTAGGCCAGTCAGGATTTCAGGATTCCCACAATGAATATGCATAAGATAGATTTGCATACAATGAAGGCAGAACATGCAAATCTTTCTCATGCATATACATTCTGGGAATCCTGAAAACCTGACTGGCCTAGGGTTCCCCGAGGACTGGGTTGAAAACCCCTGCTAAGCTATGAGTCCTGTGAAAATCTCAGAAATGGGCAGTCTGAGACACTCCAACATCAGAGCTGCGAAGCCAATGAGAGACATATACATTTACACACTAGGGCAGCTGGGACATTCTTTTGGTAAACAATATACTAGACATTATGATGTTCAAAAGGCCTCCCCCAGTGTCTCCTCATTCCTGACCATGCAATGGCAGTAATGGAGAGCCAGTAGTGTGGGAACACAGCTAACCCACTCCCAGATGATCCTCCCCTACTTCTATGCATCCTGATTATAATGAACCATGAGGAAAGAGTAGCCAAAGAGATAGAGAACACACCCACTGTCCGCCACTCTAGTGGTCTGCCACTACTCAGCCCATTGGACTGTAGCAGGTCCTCCAACTTTGGGCTCAGGGTTACCCTGGGGCCAGTACAAAACAATAAAGTTTAGGTGTCTGATATAAACTCTAAGAATTCTCCAGCAAAATCCGTCCCAACTCCCAGCACACAAGCAGAGAGTTTCCGGTGATGGCACCAAAAATCCTCCTCCAGTCTCAAGAACATAAGAACATAAGATATGCCATACTGGGTCAGACCAAGGTCCATCAAGCCCAGTATCCTGTTTCCAACAGTGGCCAATCTAGGTCATAAGTACCTAGCAGTTTCCCCAAAAAACACAGGTTCCACAATGCTTGTACTGGGTCAAGCACTGATATCTTGGGTCCTTTCTTAATAATGGTTTATGGACCTTTCCTCCAGGAACTTGTCCAACCCTTTTTTAAACCCAGCTACACTAACAGCCTTTACTACATCCTCTGGTATCAAATTCCAGAGTTTGATTACACGTTGAGTGAAAAAATAATTTATTTTATTAGTCTTAAATAGTTTACCCTGTAGCTTCATTGCATGTCCCCTAGTCTTTCTATATTCTAATAACATAAACAATCGATCTACATTTACCCGTTCCACTCCGTTCATTAATTTATAGACTTCTATCATATCTCCCCTCAGCCGTCTCTTTTCCAGGTTAAAGAGCCCTAACCTTTTTTGCCTTTCTTCATAGGAGTATCCTTCCATCCCCTTTACCATTTTGGTGGCTCTTCTCTGAACCTTTTCTAATAACGCTATATTCTTTTTAAGATATGGCGACCAGAAATGCACACAATATTCAAGGTGCAGTAGCACCATGGAACAATATAGAGGCATTATTGTTTTATTTTCCATTCCTTTCCTTATCATACCTAGCATTCTATTTGCTCTCTTGGCCGCCGCTGCACACTGGGCTGAGGGTTTTAACATGTTATCCACAATGACACCTAAATCTTTTTCCTGGGTGGTGGTTCCTAATGTGGAACCTTGCGTCATGTAACCATAGGTTGGGTTGTTCTTCCCTAGGTGCATAACTTTGCACTTGTCCACATTAAATTTCATCTGCCATTTTGATGCCCAGTCTTCCAATTTATCAAGATCCTCTTGCAATTTTCCACAATCCTCTTGGGTTTTCACAACTTTTAACAACTCAAGTTCTGGGAAAGCAACCCACACATGCAAGAACAGCACAGGAGGCTGGGAGTGGTGTGCATAAACATCCCATTGAATGGGCTTCTCCCAGCCAGAACAAATATAGAAAAGAAAGGCAACAAGACGATCAGACACATAGTCCACAAAAACATTCAAATGATAGCAAATTATCGCAATCCAGTGCTTGTTGGTGAGCACTCCTTTCTTCTCTCAGGCATTTCTCAGTATCCTTTAAAGGAAAGGGGTTAAACCTCTCTCTCTCCATCCCTCTCCTGGACTTTCACCTTAGGTGCTTGTGTAGTTCACCTCCCCTATTTCTCCTCCCTTTTTTTTTAGCCAGTATTAGGGAATCAGGAGGGACCTCTGTTCCCCTCCTTTCCCAGTGTACTCCATGCAGTCAGTCTCACACACGCCCATGGTCCCTCTCTCACTCTCTTTTTGACTTCCACCTTTCAGAATTGTCCTCTGACCTGCCCTCTTGGCTCTAAGTCAGCAGGATGCACCCAGAACTTGAGTTCTTCCTCCTTCTCTGCCCTTGGCACCCTTCTTATGGTCCCCTATGCTCTTAAGCTCCAAGCTGTAGATCCACTCCCCCTCCCCTTGGGACTGGACCTTGTCAACTCACCGTGGACTCCTTTTCTTATCCTTTCTCAAATCTTCTTCACGTGATCCCTTCTCCCATGTGCTTTGGATAATCTTTTGGGACCTTATACCCTGGCTTCCTTTCTCAACTAATTTAATGTGGATGTACAAGTTGGTGATTGAAATCCACATCCACACAGATTGAAAAGTGGATATATTTTGAGGAGAAAATGCTCATAAGCTGATGAGATTTGGAACTTGGTAAAAGCAACGTTATTGGTCATTGATGCAAAATAGAGCATTTGGTTGATGATACATTACAACCGTAGCTCTTATAAGTCTGAGACCAGTTGCTTTAAGTTTTAAAGTTCTATTATAGATAGGATTGAATGCA
This sequence comes from Ichthyophis bannanicus, assembly GCA_033557465.1. Taxonomy (NCBI): domain Eukaryota; kingdom Metazoa; phylum Chordata; class Amphibia; order Gymnophiona; family Ichthyophiidae; genus Ichthyophis; species Ichthyophis bannanicus. The sequence continues at coordinate 1,023,630,375 of CM066034.1, read as the reverse complement.
CTTATAAGGAATGGGAGCGTATTAGAAGTTAAAAGTTCTTGGGTTAATATTGGAGCAATAAACAATAATTTTTATGCTCAGTTATAACCTGTGCGACATCACAACCCCTCCTCTGGCTTTCCAGAGTAAGAACCAGCTAGAAAATCCCTCATTAGTGAAGCCGTTAGTCAGGGACTGGGGCCAGTGGTACCCCCCAATCTGTTTCAGAGAGGATATTTCATAAGAACATAGGAACATAAGATATGCTGTAGCAGCTGATAAGCATGCAATAAATAATACCAGGAGTCAGTTCAAAGATCCAAGCCAATTTATTGTGCACAGGCTCAGAGAGTCAAGCTTCAAAAAGGACTGAGCAACATTCTTACGGAGACATACTCATTTATACATTTTTCTTCCGCTTGATACATGCAGACTTTCTATTGGTTCCAACGCCCCCTGCACCTGTCCAATCAGGGACCCTCTCTGGGCCTAACACCCTGTTCCCCCCTTCTCAGGCTATTCTAACAAAGGCTCAGTTTCTAGACATAAACACATCCCTACTACATTTCTAGGCTCAGAGAATGTGAGAATGCAAAACACTGGAACATATCTATCATCAGCATAAAAGAATTGAATAAGGATTAACACAAACTTATCAAAAGCAGTTTAGAGTGGTTTAAGGCAGATCCTCAGACCTTCACTGACTTTGATCTTTCTCAGCACTACTATTTCTAGGTGGGGGTGGGACTCAGACCTAGCTTGCAGGCCTCTCATACATGTACAGGCTATTATATAGTCCAACAAAAAAGCACAATCCACGTGCCAACTACAGATCCAATAAAAACCGTGGAGGCAAGGAAGGAATTAAAATACCACCTTTATTTCATAAAGCCAGGCCCGACACAGGCCGTGTTTCGCTCATTCCTTCATCAGGGGCTTTTGGCTATAACAACATATAAAAACTCGTTAACAGCAAACAATAAAATAATATAATTAATGAACTTAATCATATAAGGCACTCCTAATTATAAAAATACATGAAAAAACAAATGTAAATAGATAAAATCACTCACTATCACAGTACAACGAAAAGTCTGTGTCCCAAAGGGCCAATCAATCAATAAATAAATAAATAATGAATAAATAACTGCATGCTTGTAATACATATAAAACCACATAAACATATGATCACATTAATAAATATTCAAAAAATTACTGGCTCATAATACATAGCGAAATATCTGTTAAAAAAACATTTAATTATAAAATTAAAAATTACAATTACAATTAATTACATACGTATAAACACACACAGTTATAAACTTAAAAATTAATAATTTAACACATATATGGACCACAACAATCGCACAAGAAACAGCACAACCTACCATATATTATACTAAAAAGTATATTTTAATTATCTTCTCACCTATATAATCTTCTTGCCACACTGCAATAAACAAAGAAAAAGAAAAAGGAAAAAGAAAGGTGCAAAGATCAATATTGGATAAATTTTTGAGCAAGATGAAGTTAAATACTGATGTAAATTAGTATTGAGATGCCCTGTATAAATAAATAAATGTCTAATTGAGGTATGATTCTGGGGGATTGAAAGTAATCACATAATATTAAATCAGACAATTGAATGAAATAGCATGTAATGAATTTTATTTTAATATAAACACTTTGGGTGTTGTCCTGTTGCGCTATCCTGGGTTCAGATTTTATGGGGGGTTTTTGTGATGGTTTTTATGATTTTTTATAATTGTGTGGACTTAATTAATTTTATGAGTGTGTCATTTAACAATTTAATCAATTAATTATTACTAATATTTTTATAATTTAATTGTTCATTTTTATCCAATATTGATCTTTGCACCGAATAGGTTTTTTGTTTTTTGTACAAACTTTTTGCAGAACGCAGTTAATTGTTACGGCTCCTCTATTTTCTCCCTTTCTTTTTCCTGTGATAGTGAGTGATTTTATCTATTTACATTTGTTTTTTCATGTATTTTTATAATTAGGAGTGCCTTATATGATTAAGTTCATTAATTATATTATTTTATTGTTTGTTGTTAACGAGTTTTTATATGTTATAGCCAAAAGCCCCTGATGAAGGAATGAGCGAAACACGGCCTGTGTCGGGCCTGGCTTTATGAAATAAAGGTGGTATTTTAATTCCTTCCTTGCCTCCACGGTTTTTATTGGATCTGTAGTTGGCACGTGGATTGTGCTTTTTTGTTGGACAGTATATCCAAGCATGTTTACCCCCTGGAAGGATGTGCTCAGCTTCGGGGAAGATGCACTGGAGCGGTTTCAATCACAAGAAGCGTTGATTACATGTAAAGAAGAAAATAGTAATGAAGCAATGCAACAATTATTACAGCAGTGGGAAGAAGTGGTACATTTAACGCAGAAACAAGTTAAAGAAGAGCTCCATGCGGCTTATTTACTTGAATGTTGCAGATCAGAAATCATTCCCCGAGGCCTTAGAGTTTATAAGGCACCAGGGATGTATTCAGAGGAGAGTGGCTTCGTAAAGTGTTGGAATGCCATTTTGAACAAATGTTCACTAGATTTAATGATTTTGCTCATTAGTACAGCGAATAAAAAGTCTGAATTATATAAGGCTGATATAAATGAAATACTAATAACATTAAAGGGTAATGACAAACAATTTGAAAGAACACATAAGGATTTTGAAAGAAACAACATGACCTTTAAGAAGGATATTAAAGATAATAAAATGGAAAAATTTAAAAGGGATGAAAATGATTATTTATATGGGTATGTATACCCGTGGTGCAAAGATGTAGAAAAAGAACGTATATTTTTTAAGAAGAGATCTACATTGTTTGATCTCAAAGATGCACATGGAGAAGATAGAGTAGAGGAGGATCTTGAAGAACCCAGGAGGAAGCGCAACAGGAGTTCCTCTGTGGAGGAGGAGGTTGATGGGTCCACATCTCTCCCTTCCTCTGTAGGCATGAAGAAGAATAGTACAAAAGAAAAAGATAAAGAGAAGGATAAAGGGAGTCAATATAGTATTAATAGTATTAATAAAAAATTTTTAAACATGGATTCCCTCTGGAAGAAAGATACGCGAGATTCATCGCGCACACGGTACCAAAAGAAGGAGGGTCCATGGGAAAAGGATCAGCAATGGGCGAGACCCTATACACAACCCCAGTCCTCCAGAGGACGAGGTCGAGGAAGGGGCAGGGGGAGAGGCCGGGGGGGGGGGGGTCCGACCGATCCTCAGAGAGACGGTGGTAGAAAATAATGTAATTAACATTTCACAATACCAGTTAACCCCAGATGAAATTAGTTTGCTCAATAAGGGCCTTTCATTTGTGCCCATTCGGGGCTATGACCCCTTCGAGATAAAGATAGATTTGTACAAATTCTTTCGTAAAATTCGGGTAAAGAACTTTTTTATTAACCAAGAAGGAGGTGGCACTGAGGTCTCGGTGGTTAAGAGGAAGTCGAAATGGCTGCCCCCACCTAATGTAGATCCAATAATAGAAGTATTTGAAAAGATGGTATTGAAAGAGGTTGATGGGTTTAAAATAGAACACTATCCGCGATATCACAATTTAACAAAAGGAGAAAAGGAGGCCATTAAGACGCTTCAGAAAAACAATAATATTATCATAAAACCGGCAGACAAGGAGGGGCGACAGTAATTTTGGACAAGCAGAAATACATTGAGGAAGTTGAGAGACAGGTAAAAGATGTTACATTTTACCGTAGATTAGATAATGATCCGACAGAATCCTTAAAAAGCTCGCTGGACAGTTTGGTACTTACAGTCTTTGAACTTGGTAAGATCACTCCAAAAGAGAGAGATTTCTTGATAGTACCTTTTCCCGTTATTCCCACCATTTATGTAAACCCAAAAATTCATAAATCTTTACATAATCCTCCCAGGCGCCCAATAGTTTCTGCCATTGGGTCGCTCTTTGAACCAATATCTCAATTATTAGATATATTGTTACGTCCATTTATAGAGAATATGTGGTCGTATGTTAGAGACTCTACACAAGTAATTAATATTCTTAAAGAAATAACAGATTCTGACAAGTATTTGCTTGTAACTTTGGATATAGAATCCTTATATACTAACATCCCACAGGAGGAAGCGTTAGTTATAATACAGCAATGGTTATATAAACGTAACAGTCATACACGTATTCCCACTATTTTTCTTATGGAGATGGCTCGGATGGCCTTATGTCACAACTATTTTTGCTTTAGAAATAATTTTTACCAACAGATCAAAGGAGTGGCCATGGGGTCCTCCATGGGGCCGGATGCTGCCAACCTTTATGTGTTTGAGTTTGAGGAGATGTATATAAAGGATAACCCCTTCAATGAACAGATACATCTATGGTTGAGATATATAGATGACATCTTCATTTTGTGGGAAGGATCTGTGGATACATTGTCGAATTTTAATGTTTGGATTAATCAATGTGATGATAATCTTCGGTTCCAAATGACATATGACCCGCATCAAATACCATATTTAGATTTGCTGATTAAGAAGACAGAGATGGGGTTTTGTACCACCTTATATAGGAAGCCCACAGACAGAAACCAACTACTGCACTATACTAGTTTCCATAATTTGGCCCTAAAGAACAATTTACCCTATGGGCAGTTTCTCAGAGCTAAGAGAATTTGTACCTCGGAAGATGAGTTCCAACGACAAGCAGATATTATAAAGAAGCGATTAGATGTCAGACAATATCCTTCTCAGCAAATTAGAAAAGGATATAAGAAGACCTGTGAGATTCCACGGGAACAATTGCTGCATAAGAGGACAAAAGAAGACAAGTCTAATATGGTGTGCCCCTTACTTTATTCTCATCGGTCGCAAGATATTAAGAAGGTTTTACAGAAACACTGGTGCCTGATTCAGTCTTTGCCTGGTTTTTCAGATTTTAATTTGATTATTGCGCACAAACGTAATGTAAATCTCAGGAATATGTTGGTTCCGTCAGCGTTTACGGAAAGAAAATATCTGTCACAGTACAAAGGGCATTATCAGTGTGGACAATGTTCTGTGTGTGTACACGTCTTGTCAGTTAAGAATCAATATATTGTAAATAATTGAAAATATCTGTTAATTGTTAATCCCTGTTATCCATGTTTTTATTCCTTGTTCTCTGTAAACTTAACAATTGTTTTATGTTTAAGTACAAAATTTGTTAAAATGTAAACCGCGCTGATGTCAAGAGTGCGGTATATAAAAGCTGTTAAATAAATAAATAAATAAATAAATATGTACATCCAGATACCAAGAAAGTGTTTTACCTAGATGATTACACCAATTGTGCAACGAGTCATGTTATCTACGTGGTATGTTACCCGTGTCGCAAGTTGTATGTTGGTATGACTTCACGACCCGTCCGCAAGAGGATAATAGAGCATAGGAGTTGCATTAATAGGAAGTTAGAAGATAAACCATTGGTAGCACACTGGTTGGAGTACAATCATAAGACATCAGATCTTAAATTCTTTGTTATTAAGAAGGTGAAGTTAAACTGGCGAGGGGGCAATATAGGACAAACTATAGCGCGGTTGGAACAGCGGTACATTTTTCAGCTTAATAGTTTACATCCTCATGGCTTGAATATGGAGGAAGACCTGTCGGTGTTTTTGTAGTAATTTTTGAATATATATTTTTTGAATAATAATATTTTTTGAATAATATATTGATAATTTACATTTATTTTTTCCTGGTAGTAATATAAATATATGCCTGGGCTCTAGTTGTAATCCTGGCTTTATGGATTGTATATGGTAGTTACATTGTTTAATTGATAGGTTTGTGGGTTCTGGTATATATGGTAATCTATTATAGTGATAATACAATGTTAAATGTAAAGAGTGATGCTAATTAGATTTCTCCCCTTCCCCCCTCTCTTTTTCCCTGCCCTCCTTTCCCTCCCTTCCCTCTCCCCCTCTCCCCCCCTCCCCCCTTCCCCTCCCCCCCTTTTTTCCTTTCCCCTCTCCTCCCTAAGTCAACCCTTGCATTGTTAATGGATTAGTGAATCGATATGTTTTTGGCAGGCAAGTATGCCGCAATCCGTGAAGGCTTTGAATGTCAAGTAGGTGACCAATCAGAGATGGTTGATGATGTCCCAGCTCTTTCCCGTGCCTTGGAGAATGTATAATTACTAATGGATCAGTGAATCGATAAGTTTTTGGCAGACAAGCAAGCCGCGATTCATGAAGGCTTTAAGTGTTAAGTAGGTGGCCAATCAGAGATGGTTGATGACGTCTTAGTTCTTTCCCGCGCCTTTGAGAATTTAAAAGCAACACGCAGCCGCGGGCGACTTTTAGAATCATTAGTAGAAAGGAAGGAATAGCGCGGTAGACGCTTTGATATCTCTACAGGAATCTTTTTTCAAAAGGATACTTGGGTAAGAGAATCCAACATAGACGCCGTAGTTTTGCAAGACATTAAGTGATTGGGATAAGTAGGTTTTAGAAAGGAGTGATATTAAGACCATGAGTTTTGCGTTTACGGTGGTTTTTAGAACGTCGGGTGAGTGTGTATACGGTTAACATTGACGAAGTCAACTGTGTGTTATCACACAATAAGATATTTGTAAAGGCTCAGGGTATTAAAACAGTCAGCGTATTAGCAATTGCTGGTTTCATTTTTTATGGATTATAATGAATGGGCTTCTTATGATTTGATGGATGGATCTTATATACGAAGTGGTTCATATGTAAGACAAAAGGGTTGGACGGTTAATAGGGAAGATATTGATGTCATCCTTTTCCCGCGTATTTGCAGATCAGAATATACCATACGTGTGCAGGTATAGTTAGACGAGAGAGCAACGGCAAAGGAATTATTTTTGCAAGTAATTGGCGTTCATACCTGGTAAGCGAAAAGAAATTTAATGAATTGTGACACAATGGCTTTAGAATAGCAGTAGTGTTTTTAATTGAAAGAATACATGCTGTGAGAGGATAATTATACAAGGTGGTTTTAGGGAATGTCAGAGTTTATGATTTAGGGTCTACATCGATTTATATTTATGACATTATTCCATAAACATCATAAAAAAATTTTTTTAAATTAAAAATTAATATGAGTAATTAGTTTTAAATATAATATATAGTATAAGTGAATGATGGATCTATGATCTCGAGTGGTACCTTGTGTATAGAATGATAGAATTATATGAGGATATTTTGTAAATAAATTTTTGAGCAAGATGAAGTTAAATACTGATGTAAATTAGTATTGAGATGCCCCTGTATAAATAAATAAATGTCTAATTGAGGTATGATTCTGGGGGATTGAAAGTAATCACATAATATTAAATCAGACAATTGAATGAAATAGCATTTAATGAATTTTATTTTAATATAAACACTTTGGGTGTTGTCCTGTTGCGCTATCCTGGGTTCAGATTTTATGGGGTTTTTTTGTGATGGTTTTTATGATTTTTTATAATTGTGTGGACTTAATTAATTTTATGAGTGTGTCATTTAACAATTTAATCAATTAATTATTACTAATATTTTTATAATTTAATTGTTCATTTTTATCCAATATTGATCTTTGCACCGAATAGGTTTTTGGTTTTTGTACAAACTTTTTGCAGAACGCAGTTAATTGTTACGGCTCCTCTATTTTCTCCCTTTCTTTTTCCTTTTTCTTTTTCTTTGTTTATTGCAGTGTGGCAAGAAGATTATATAGGTGAGAAGATAATTAAAATATACTTTTTAGTATAATATATGGTAGGTTGTGCTGTTTCTTGTGCGATTGTTGTGGTCCATATATGTGTTAAATTATTAATTTTTAAGTTTATAACTGTGTGTGTTTATACATATGTAATTAATTGTAATTGTAATTTTTAATTTTATAATTAAATGTTTTTTAACAGATATTTCGCTATGTATTATGAGCCAGTAATTTTTTGAATATTTATTAATGTGATCATATGTTTATGTGGTTTTATATGTATTACAAGCATGCAGTTATTTATTCATTATTTATTTATTTATTTATTGATTGGCCCTTTGGGATACAGACTTTTCGTTGTACTGTGATAGTGAGTGATTTTATCTATTTACATTTGTTTTTTCATGTATTTTTATAATTAGGAGTGCCTTATATGATTAAGTTCATTAATTATATTATTTTATTGTTTGTTGTTAACGAGTTTTTATATGTTGTTATAGCCAAAAGCCCCTGATGAAGGAATGAGCGAAACACGGCCTGTGTCGGGCCTGGCTTTATGAAATAAAGGTGGTATTTTAATTCCTTCCTTGCCTCCACGGTTTTTACAGGCTATTATATAGGCCATGGCCTACCACATTCCCCCCTTTGATTATTCTCACCCGCAAGTTAGAAAGGGTGGGAATTAAATCACATATTATACTCGTGTAACAGCATCATCTTGGGGTATAGGGTAATATTGCCACATAGCTAATACTTTTGTAGTCACCTTCCTTTCTACAGTGTTATCAACGGCTGCTGACTTCACTTGACTGTGATGAATCCAGGGTTCGAGTTCTGCAACTTCAACTGCAGTTGGGGTTAATAGATGACAACATAAGGTCCCTTCCAATGCGGTGCCAACGGTGTCTTTCTCCACCCTTTGATCCACACCGAGACTCCAGGCTTGAGAGGATGCAGGGGTTCTGTTAGATGGATGGGCAGCTGAGCTTGTATCCATGTCTGAAGACTCTGCAAAACAGAACTTAAAACCAATAGTTCTTGTCTAGTAATTTAATCTAATCTGTTGCATATCTCCTTTTATTCCTTGTGCAATAGGCGGGGGTCGCCCATACAGAATCTCAAAAGGGGAAACTCCTAAAGACTTAGTAGGGGCTAAGTATATCCTAAGAAGGGCTATAGAAAGAACTCAGAACTGAGGCCACTTCAGGTGAACCTCTTGACAAAGATTAGATAACTGTGATTCCAGGGTTCTATTCATACGGTCTACTCTTCCTAAATTCTGAGGTCTGTAGGCAGTATGCAGCTGATAATGTAAATATCTCGGGGCCATACTTAATGGCTTCCTGAGATTATCAACCCTCATTCTTTGTACAGGGCCCCATGTGCATGCAAGGTTGTAAGGGCATACTTGGAATCTGGATACACATTTAGACAGAGCCCTTTTCTTATTGTCAGAGCTATCAGTTCAGCTTTCTGTGCTGAGGTTCCTGGGGCCTGAGCTGTGGACTCAACTACCAGATCAAGGGTCACCACTGCATATCCGGCACAACAATGTCCATTAATGATGACAAGACTGCTTCCATCTACAAAGAAAGTCCGTTCAGGGTTCTCCAAGGGTACATCAGTCAAATCCAGGCGACTTGAGAATACAGTGTCCATAGTTTCTAAACAGTCATGATCAGGGGTGGTCAAGGCCAACTGGTAACAGCGTAGCAGGATTCACAGCTTGACTGACATTCAGTTGTATCTGGAGGTTATCACACAACATGCTCAACATGCTCTGATACTTCAACATCCGTGAATGCGTGAGCCAAAAACATCCTTTGTGTTCCATAAAGGTCAGAACAAAGTGCGGTACAGTAACTTGAAGATTTTGTCCCAGGGTGAGCTTGTCAGCTTTGCTCACTAGGAGGGTTGTAGCTGCAACAGCTCTCAAACAAGGGGGCCTTTTGCAACTACATCCAATTGTTTTGACAGATAGGCTACTGGCCGTTGCCAAGATCCAAGAGATTGAGTCAACACTCCTAGAACATTTCCTTGTAATTCATGAACATAGAGACTGAAAGGTTTTCTGGACATCTGGTAGACCCAGAGCTGGTGATAACATCAGAGCGGTTTTCAAAGATCGAAAGGCTGCATCCTGTTCAAGTCCCCATTCCAATGGAGACTTTTCCATCCCTTTGGTAGCTTGATACAAGGGTTTTGCTAGCAGCGCAAAATTGGGGATCCATATACGACAGTATCCTGCGGCACCCAAGAAGGCTCTCACTTGCCTCCTGGTGGTTGGAGTAGGAATACTGCATACAGCTTCTTTGCGTTCTGGTCCCAGGCGTCGAATTCCACTGGACAACTGGAATCCCAGATATTTAACTTGTTTGACATAATCGCGCCTTGGCTCTTGAGACTTTGTATCCAGCCTCATTAAAAAGGTGCAAGAGTTCACTGGTGGCTTGTAGACATTCACTTTCTGAGTTGGTGGCTATGAGCAAGTTGTCCATATACTGAAGAAGAACCCTTTCTCCTGGGTTCACATAGTAGCTTGAAAGATTTAAAACAGCACTGGAGAGAGTAGGTGAATTCGTAATTCCTTGGGGTAATCGAGTCCAGGTGAGTTGGCCCCGCCTTCCTGTTGTAGGGTCTTGCCATTCAAAAGCGAACAAATGTTGACTGGTGGGGGCTAAGCGTATGCAGAAAAAGGCATCTTTCAGGTCCAGGACAGTGAAATGAGTAGCCTCAGCAGGGATCAGTCCCAAGAGAATATAAGGATTTGGTACCACTGGGTGTATAGTTTCAGCTGCAGCATTCACTCGCCTCAGATCTTGTACTGGGCGGTAATCCCCTGTCCCAGGTTTCTTAACTGGGAGGAGGGAATGTTCCAAGGTGACTGGCACGCCTTGAGAAGTCCATACTTCAGCAGTTTCATTAAATGGCAGTGGATACCTTCAATGGCTGGTTGGGGAAGAGGATACTGCTTCACATGCACTGGTTCCGCTCCTGGCTTGGGGGTGACGATGACAGGGGCTATGTTCTTCGCTAGGCCAGGTGGATTATCTTCTGCCCATACTTCAGGTGGGGCTAAAAGGTTAGGAGGTATACAGAAACTAGCTGGCTTGATTGGAGATGCATTATAGAACCGCTACTCTTCTTCTCGGGGAACAGTCAGCACCATCAATCCAGCAGGCTTTGGGTTCACAGTCATTTGCATTTCTCCCCCTTCAGCAAAGGATATCTGTGCCTGGAGCTTTGCAAGCAGATCTCGGCCCAAAAGTGGAATAGGGCATTCAGGCATATACAAGAACTGGTGCGTTATTTTCTGTCCCCCTAGTTCACACATGCGGTTCTGCAGGAAAGGCTTTGTGGCCTTAGCCCCAGGAGCTCTGACAATGGTGATGCATCGAGAAAACAAAGGGGCTACTGGCTTTAGTATTCTGCTCCTGTATCCCCCATAAAGTCCATATATTGGTTCCCTATTTTCAGACTGACCATAGGTTCCTGGGGACCCAGGGAAACTTGGAGCCCGGTCTGGCCTAGTCTTCATCCATGCTGTAGCCCTCTTCGGCTGCCACTCACTCTATAGCTGCTTCCCTCTCTTGCTGGAACACTGTGCTCGGTTTATTCTTCCATGACTCTAAAATCAACCTTCTGTTCTCCAAGTGCTCCCTCCTCCCTTCCTGGGGGTGGAGTCAAGATGCGGGCATTCACTTCTCTAATGTCCTTCTTCTCTGCAATGGGCGCACTGATTCGCACCCAGTGAGGGCCGATCATTTTCACGACCCCTTCCACTTCCTCTGCTCCTTCAATTAGGAAAACCTCGTCGTGCAACTAAAGCAGCAGCAAGAAGATCTGCTTTCTTCTTCATCTTACGTTCACTTTCTCCGTCACATTCATTTTCAAGATTCACAAACACTTTTCTGAGCAACTTTCATTAACTGTCATGCCCGCAAATCCATCCAGTTTCTGCAATTTCCGTTTTATATCTCTCTGGGACTGACTGACAAAACCTGCATCTACCATACACAAATTCTCCTGGGCTGCTGGATCGGGACTGTCTGGGTTCCACTTCATGTTCTCGGGCGCTGGCTGTGAGTGACCCTGAACTGGCAAATGAATCCCTGCTTGTAGTGTCATCGGTGGACTGTGGCCCACTCGGAGTACTTTAAACTGAGCCGGGGCTTCCGGTCAAGAGGGGGTGCACGTCCTCCTGCTGCGGAGGTGGCTGGTGCACTACTTGGGGTACATCTGCAGGGAGGTGTCCCCCCCCCTGCCCTAGGCTCTGCCCGGGGTGGTGGCAGAGCTGAGGGAACTGACCTATAAAGATACTGGGACGGACAGAGTGGAATGTCTGGAGATTCTGGGGCAGAATAAACGGGCAGTGAAGGTCTGAGGATCTGCCTTAAACCGCTCTAAACTGCTTTTGATAAGTTTGTGTTAATCCTTATTCAATTCTTTTATGCTGATGATAGATATGTTCCAGTGTTTTGCATTCTCACATTCTCTGAGCCTAGAAATGACCTTGTAGTAGGGATGTGTTTATGTCTAGAAACTGAGCCTTTGTTAGAATAGCCTGAGAAGGGGGGAACAGGGTGTTAGGCCCAGAGAGGGTCCCTGATTGGACAGGTGCAGGGGGCGTTGGAACCAATTGAAAGTCTGCATGTATCAAGCGGAAGAAAAATGTATAAATGAGTATTTCTCTGTAAGAATGTTGCTCAGTCCTTTTTGAAGCGTGACTCTCTGAGCCTGTGCACAATAAATTGGCTTAGATCTTTGAACTGACTCCTGGTATTATTTATTGCATGCTTATCAGCTGCTACAATGCCATACTGGGTCAGACCAAGGTCCATCAAGCCCAGTATCCTGTTTCCAAAAGTGGCCAATCTAGGTCATACATACCTAGCAGTTTCCCCAAAAGACACAGGTTCCACAATGCTTGTACTGGGTCAAGCATTGATATCCTGGGTCCCTTCTTAATAATGGTTTATGGACCTTTCCTCCAGGAACTTGTCCATGCCTTTTTTAAACCCAGCTACACTAACCTTTTTAGCCTTTCTTCATAGGAGTATCCTTTCATCCCCTTTACCATTTTGGAGGCTCTTCTCTGAACCTTTTCTAATAATGCTATATCCTTTTTAAGATACGGCAACCAGAATTGCACACAATATTCAAGGTGTGGTCTCACCATGGAATGATATACAGGCATTATAATATCTTTTGTTTTATTTTCCATTTTTTTCCTTCTGATACCTAGCATTCTATTTGCTCTCTTGGCTGCCGCTGCACACTGGGCCGAGGGTTTAGACATGTTAGAACATAAGATATGCCATACTGGATCAGACCAAGGTCAATCAAGCCCAGTATCCTGTTTCCAACAGTGGCCAATCTAGGTCATACGTACAAGCAGTTTCCCCAAAAGACACAGGTTCCGCAATGCTTGTACTGGGTCAAGCATTGATATCCTGGGTCCCTTCTTAATAATGGTTTATGGACCTTTCCTCCAGGAACTGGTCCAAGCCTTTTTTAAACACAGCTACACTAACAGCTTTTACTACATCCTCCGGTAACAAATTCCAGAGTTTGATTACACGTTGAGTGAAAAAATATTTTCTTTTATTAGTCCTAAATAGTATACCCTGTTAGCTTCATTGCATGTCCCCTAGTCTTTCTATATTCTGATAATGTAAATAATCGATCTACGTTTACCCGTTCCACTCCGTTCATTAATTTATAGACTTCTATCATATCTCCCCTCAGCCGTCTCTTTTCCAGGTTAAAGAGCCCTAACCTTTTTAGCCTTTCTTCATAGGAGTATCCTTCCATCCCTTTTACCATTTTGGTGGCTCTTCTCTGAACCTTTTCTAATAACTCTATACCCTTTTTAAGATACGGCGACCAGAATTGCACACAATATTCAAGGTGTGGTCTCACTATGGAACGATATAGAGGCATTATAATATCTTTTGTTTTATTTTCCATTCCTTTCCTTATGATACCTAGAATTCTATTTGCTTTCTTGGCTGCCGCTGCACACTGGGCCGAGGGTTTTAACATGTTATCCACAATGACGCCTAAATCTTTTTCCTGGGTGGTGGTTCCTAATGTGGAACCTTGCATTCTGTAACCATAGTTTGGGTTGTTCTTCCCTAGGTGCATAACTTTGCACTTGTCCACATTAAATTTCATCTGCCATTTTGATGTCCAGTCTTCTAATTTATCAAGATCCTCTTACAATTTTCCACAATCCTCTTGGGTTTTAACAACTTAAAATAGTTTTGTGTCATCTGCAAATTTGATAACCTCACTCGTTATTCCACTTTCCAGGTCATTTATGAATATGTCAAAAAGCAGCGGACCCAGCACAGATCCCTGGGGTACACCACTATTCATCTTTCTCCATTGGGAAAATTGGCCATTTAGCCCAACCCTCTGCTTTCTATCTTTTAACCAGTTCTTGATCCACAGTAGTACACTGCCTCTTATACCATGACTCTTTAGTTTTGCCAAAAGTGTCTGATGAGGGACCTTGTCAAAGGCTTTCTGAAAGTCCAGATGCATTATATCAACTGACTCACTTTTGTCCACCTGTTTATTCACACTTTCAAAAAAACATAACAGATTAGTAAGACAAGATCTTCCTTGTCTAAAGCCATGTTGGCTGTCTCCCATTAGGCCATGACTATCTACCTGCTGAGTAATTTTATTCTTTATGATGGTTTCTACCATTTTTCCCGGTACTGACGTGAGGCTCACCGGTCTGTAGTTTCCCGGATCACCCCTGGAACCCTTTTTAAAAATTGGTGTTACATTGGCAATCCACCAATCTTCAGGTATTAGAGATTATTTTAATGATAGCTCACAGATTACTAATAGCAGGTCTGCAATCTCATATTTCAGTTCTTTCAACACCCTTGGATGTATACCATCCTGCCCAGGTGATTTGCTACTCTTCAGTTGATCTGATAGTTGTAATACATCTTCCCGATGTATCGATATTTCCTTCAATTCTTCCGCACCTTTAAATACCATTTCAGTCATGGGTAACATTCCTACATCTTCCTCAGTAAAGACCGAAGCAAAGAATTCATTCAGTCTCTCCGCTATCGCCTTGTCGCCTCTTAGTGCCCCTTTAACTCCTCTATCATCTAATGGACCAACTGACTCTCTCACAGGTTTTTTGCTAAGAATGTACTTGAAAAAATCTTTATTTCACGTTTTTGCTTCCACAGCAAGCTTCTTCTCAAATTCTCCCTTTGCCTGCTTTATCAATGCCTTGCATTTGACTTGCTAGTGCTTGTGCTGTTTCCAGGTTTCGTCGTTTGGCTCTTTTTAATTTTAAGAGATTTTTAATGTGCATTAAAACTTTTTTACACCTGAAAATCGAATTCATGTGTGTTAAATCGATTCTGTTTGTACTTATTTTGTGAAAGGTGGAAGAAACCTGTAAGGAGCAGAAGAGACGGGGCAGACAGAGGGAATGATTTGGGTGCCTGCCCTCCCCCTTTTTAAAATCCTAAATTCTCCCCATGTGTATCATATTTGAAGGTCAGTTGAATGTCTCTTTTTCTGTCATTCTTGCTTAAATAGGAATTGGGGCAGTTTCCTTAAAAACAGGATCCCCCCCCCCCCCCCACGTGCATGCAGACTGCATACTGTACATTTTTGCGCACACAAACATTTAAACACATTCCTTGTTGCTAATTAGCTGTTTCCTGTTTGGAGAATATTAAATGTATCAGTAACAGGAATGGAGCTGGACTCTGCCAAGAGGGAGCACGGCTGTGAGGAATGATCTAAAGAGCACAGGAGGAGGGTCTTGGGCAATGCCAGTGCTGCCTATGCCTCCCACCAAAGAAAGAGCTGGAAACACGTGGTATAATCTGGAGGGAAGGGGTAACACAGCCACCAGCGAGCTGAGCAGGGACATTATGCGCCAGAGCCAGAACCTGGAAACCAGCCTTGTCATCGTCCTCTCTATATGCTGAAAGTTTAGTTTCCTGCTATTACTAATGTTTTATCAATTATTCCTTTCTGACTTTTTACCTTAACTACGTATGGGCCAATATTCAGCCTTGACAGGTGGCAGTTATTGTAAACTTCGACTGCCGTGGCAGGAATAAATTCAGATCTTCAGTGCCCGGATCTGGATAGTGGCCCGCCTGGAATATATAGATTTAGTGCTGACTGCCAGAACTATCTGGATAGCGGCGATATTAAACTCAGTTAAATTTAGGGCAGCCTTTCAGATGACCTAAATGCATCCGAATAACATCTGGATAGTGGTTGAATATCACTGCTATCCAGATAAATGCCAGCTGTGCCCATGGTAAATGCCAACTCTGCCCATGATAAATGCCGGCTCTGCCCATGGTAAATACCGGCTCTGCCCATGATAAATACCGGCTCTGCCCATAGTAAATACCAGATCTGCCCATGGTAAATGCCGGCTCTGCCCATGATAAATGCCAGCTCTGCCCATGGTAAATACCAGCTCATCCCATGGTAAATGCCATCTCCGCCTCAGCTCCATCTGTGATAACTGACAACTCCTCCAGCTCCACCCACTATCCAGATAGAGCCACTAAATATCACTGGTCGGGAGAGCAGGGTCTGATCTGGATAAGTGCTTTGAATACCGATCCCTTAGAGATCACGTTCAGAAGTGCAGATGGGATAGATGATATTTTATAAAATGTTACCATTACTTATATATAAAACTTTGGAGGTCATTGTATAAGGAGCCATATAAAACATACCCACCATCACAGGGCCGGTGCTAAGGTTTCTGGCGCCCCCCTCCCTCATTATTATTAATGTTGGCTGTACCCACCCTCATTTTTCCCAAAACTCCTTTGTGAACTCTTTTCACGTGATGCTAGTATTTCTCCTTCAAATCCAATGTTGTAAGAAAATTGCAGTGAAAGGGCAAATGCATAGCTAGAATAAAAATAACTACTTAGCAGTAAATACTTAGCATCATACAAACAGGCTGTGATAGTCCAAAAAAATTCTGATTCTGGTCATCTCACTAACAATATCATAAACATTCTCCAGTACCAAGCAGATTACACTTGTTCCCAATTGCCCAAAGGATTAAGCACAAAACCATAACCATCATCTATAAGATTCTTCATAATCTATCAGTTCCCTGTCTTGAGGATCAAACCTCAAGAGCTTCGTCAACAAGACCCAGAAGATCAGCAAATCAGAAACTTCTTACCGTCCTCCCTTCAAGACCAAATGTATGCAGCAGACAAGCAATAGAACCTTCTCTCTATTTGCCCCAATGATTTGGAACTCACTACTTGAAGTCATTAGATCAGTTCAATCTCCACAAGATATGAAGAAACTATTAAAACATATCTCTTCATGGAACACTTTGGAACTAATGACATTACCTAACTTTATATACCATAATCACCCACCCACCATTGATTCATTTATAACCCCTATATTTAATGCCAAGTTTACTTGCCCTTGTTCTATGTAAAACAGATTTTTTGAGATTTTATATTGTTGTTCAATATATTAATATAAAACTCTACAAATGTCACTGAAGATCTACAAGGCCAAATCTACCATACCATACCAGCATAAACTTCCAAAACTCACACAACAAGGGGCTTACCCAGAAAAAAGCAGCACTATAAATACTGCAACGGACCCTAGAACATCCATACACCTATTTGAAAAACTGCACAAGTCAAATTACAACAGTACAGATCCCTACATACAAACTCCATGTTAACAGAACGACTGGCCTCGGTCACAGACACAGAACACAGACCCTCACCAAATATAGAATAAGTGGCTACAACCTAAAGTAAAAATAAAAATATGTAGACAAAGGTTAAACTAAAACCCCAAGAAGCCAGACATTGCTTGCGGTGCAACACCAGATAAATAAAACATGCACTTCCCCATACTGTGCAAAATATAAAGAGCACAAAGTCCAATCACTACATTGAAAATAAATTTATTTTTTCTACCTTTGTTGTCTGACCATTTTATTCTCTCATCATGCTGGTCCCGATCTGAGGTTTCTGTTTTCCTTTGTCTTCTCTTAGCTCTTTTTCTATGGTCTATAGTCCATCTGCTATTTCTTGTCTCTCCTTTTGTTTTCTTCACTTCCTTCCATCTTGGATATTGATTTTTTTTCTTTTCAGCTTTCTTCCATTTATTGCTCTCTCTCTCTCTCTGTCCACCCAGATTTCACTATTCCTTACTATTCAGTTCTTTTTAGCCATCTACCTACCACTTTTCAACCTTCACCCCAGTCCTCCCATTACCCAGCTCTTCTTCCCTGGTCCATTATTCCCCAGTCTTTTGCTCACTCTCTCTGCCCCTCCATGTCTATCATCTCTAACCCCCCATCCAGTGTCTCTCTCTCTCTCTCTCTCTCCAGTAGGCTTAGGCAGAGGCGCATTGTCTGGGCCTGCCTGGTTTACAGTCCCAGGCCTGCAGCAGTGCGGCCTCCCTGCCTCTGCTCCATTGAGTCAGTTGACACTCAGCAGCGGTGTTTCTTCCCCTCCCCCCAACACACACAATATCTGTCCCCTCTCTCTTTTCACTCCCCCCAGTTTCTGCCTCTTTTCCCTACTTGACCCAACATATACCAGTATTGGTTCCAGCTCCTTTCCATTTCCCCCCAGCATAAACCCATTTCCTGGCAGCCTCAGCATCAGCCCCCTTATAGTCCCAGTACCTCCCTCAGTATCAGCCTATTTCCAGTCCCAGTAATCCTCCCCAGTGTCATCTCCCTATCCTCCCCTCCCAGTACCTTCCAATGTCAACCCCCTTGCATTCCACTGGTGTACATTCCCTTCCAGTCCCCCTCCTTCCCCATGGTCCAGCTTCTTCTAATCCAAATACCATCCCAGTATCAGCTCACTTCTAGTCCCAGTGCCTCCTCTTCCATGTCAGCTCCCTTCTAGTCACCCTCCCCTCTGTCTATCCCCCTGCCAATACCATCCCCGGGTGTCAGCTTTCTTTCAACATCCCCCCCCCCCCCCCCATTACCCAGCCACCTTCCAGTCCCATCCTCAGGTGTCAACTCCTTTCTAGCCCGCTCATTCCCCTCTTTTCAGCTCCTTTCCAGAATGACTGCTTCTACTACAAAGTAGCCAAGGTACCCAGTTCCAAAAGTGAGATTTTTGACCAGTTCTGGTTTTAAATTTGCAGTGTAATGCAGTATGATATTTGTAGTCTCTGATTTTATCCATTAGAATTAGTGCTGCAGGTCCCATAATGCATCAGAATGAGATTGTCAGAAATCCAGAACTGGCCTAAAATCTCACTCCTGGAATCAGGTAACTTGGCAACTTTGCAGTAGAAGCAATCATTCTCTGTAATGATGTACTGTAGGTCCTGATATTCAAAGGCATTTACATGTTATACAGACCTGCAAACTGTGTAAATCTGTTTATTTAACAGCTATTTTTATACAGCTTTATCATTTCAATCAAAGTGGTTTACATTGTAACTTAAACCTGGTACTGTACATTAAACAGGGACATTGATAACTGGGATTTTTCTGCGGTAATGGAGGGTTAAGTGACTTTCCCCGGGGCCACAAGGAGTGCTAGTGGGAACTGAACCCTGATCTCTTGGTTCCCAAGCCCGTGCTCTAACCATTAGGCTACTCCTCTGCTGCCAAGCAGGGTATTCAGTGGGTGATGCTGCTCAGGGCCCTGGTTAGCATCGGGGCATCCTGGGGGCATTCTGTGGGTGGCACCCGGGGCTAACTGGTTAGCAGCGATATTCAGCCGCGGTCCGGTTATCCCTCGACAGTAAAAGGTGCATTAATGGCTGTCCTCACTTTCACCGGGCAGTGGTTGAATATTGGCACTGCCCAGTTAGCTTCCTGTTTTGGTGGCAATGCCGGATATTCAATGGCAGTGGCCGGATATGACCCAAGCATTGAATATCTGGCTTTAGTGTTCAGCGAGCCCGTGCGACTTTTACTTGCTGGCCTTGACCAAGTCTTCAGTGCATAAAAGATTTGTGCATGTGGTGAGAACTTTGGCCTCTAGATAAGAGATGGAAACTTTAGAAGACCGACAGCTGCCTTTCTTCCGCTGAAGGAAGCGGTCTTCTGGTCACCTGATGATCCTGAAAGATTATGCCATCAACCTAGAGAACGGGCGGGCATTCCTACTCTCCAGTGTAATTCACAGGGAGAGTCTCTGTTTTTGCCACTTACCTACAGTAAATAGATGACTCACCTTGAAAACAGCTGCAGAGATGAACATTGGATCATGACATGGAGGCCCTCAAAGATACTTTGATCTTCAAAAATCAAATCGAAATGTAACAGATGGACCATACTGGTCTTTATCTGCCATCATATACTATGCTACTATGTAATGTGGCAATATCTTCAATTCCGCTTCACTCCAGCTAGGCTACATAACAGTTTGTCCTGACGTCCCAGAAACCCGATGGAGAGGTTGGAATTAAGCAAGAAATCTGTGGTGAGACTTTTCTTCAAGGACCTGACTGAAAGGATAACAGGCGTCACCCTTCCTGAGATCTTTGCCTTTCGCTTTCTTCTCTTGTCCCTTTATGTTTTCAGAAAGAGTCAGAGTAGGTTTCTCTGGGTGGCTGCCCATCAACATTGACAAAGAAAAGTGACTGCAGTGAGACCCATCTCATCTGCCCAATTCAATTTTGGTTACATTGCTGTAAATCCCAGTTGACTTCTGTCTTCCCCTTCATGCCTTCCTTTTTTAAAACTTGTGGGGCTGATTTTCAGAGTCATTGCTAACCAGGATAATCACGGTGACCGGGATGTGGTTAGTGCCACTGAATATCCCTGGATGATGCTGCTAGAAGCCCCAGTGCTGGCCAGCTAGCCTCAGGGCTTCCTGCAGGTAGAGTGGATGCCACACCCAGGGATAAACGGGCAGCAGCGATATTCAGATGTTGTCCAATTATCCCTAAGCAGCGAATGTTAGCCACCTTAAAGACTGGCATCATTTTTACCACAGAAGCTAACCTGGCAGTGGCTTAATATTGCCATTATCCAGTTAGCTTCATCTCTATCCGGTCAATCTGCATCTTCAATACTGGTGGCTGGATATGGCCCGGCATTGAAGAATTCAGCAGTGACAGCCGCCACCACTGAATATCAGCACTCCTCCTAAGTCTACCGACCCCCCAGTCTTGAGCCTCATATCATGGCCTCTTGTTTTAGTTGGAAACATAGAAACATGACGGCAGATAGAAACATAGAAATATGACGACAGAAAAAGACCACATGGCCTATCTAGTCTGTCCTTCCATAACAACTACAACAGTCCCCTTTTTACCTTTAGAGATCCTCTGTGTTTGTCCCATGCTTTTTTGAATTCAGTTACTGTCCTCATCTCTACCACCTCCACTGGGAGACTATTCCACGGATTCACCACTCTTTCCGTAAAGAAATATTTCCATATATCACTTCTGAATCTATCTTCCTTCACCCGCATCCCATGTCACCTCGTTGCAGAACTTGCTTTCAATTGAAAGAGGCTCTCTCCCTGAACATTTATGCCACGGAGGTATTTAAACATCTCAATCATATCACCTCTATCCCGCCTTTCCTCCAAGGTGTACATATTAAGATCCCTAAGTCTGTCCTCATATGCTTTATAATGAAGACTACTAACCATTTAAGTAGCCACCCTCTGCACCGACTTATACAGAGGCACTATCACCTCCTTTTTTCTGCTAGCCATTCCTCTCTGTATGCACCCAAGCATCCTTCTAGCTTTTGCTGTCACCTTTTCTACCTGTTTAGCTAATTTAAGATCATCAGACACAATCACGCCTAGGTCCCGCTCTTCTTTAGTGGACAAAAGTACTTCACCCCCTATACTATATTGCTCCCTTGGATTGCTGCAGCCCAAATGCATGACCTTACATTTTTTAACATTAAATCCCAGCTGCCAAATTCTAGACCATTCTTCAAGCTTAGCTAGATCCTTCCTCATGTTATCTACACTTTCCTGGGTGTCTATTGCAGATTTTGGTATCATCTGCAAAAAGGCAAATTTTACCCGACAGCCCTTCCTCTACATCACTAACAAAGATGTTAAAAAGAATCAGACCAAGGACAGATCCCTGGGGCACACCACTGGTAACATCCTTCTCCTCAGAGTGAGCTCCCTTTACCTGTACTCTTTGTCGCCTCCCACCCAACCAATTTCTAACCCAAGCAGTAACTTTAGGGTCCATCCCTAGGGTGCTCAGTTTCTTCATAAGTCGCCTGTGAGGAACGGTGTCAAAGGCTTTACTGAAATCTAAATACACCACATCTAGGGCTCTCCCTCGGTCCAACTCCCTGGTCACCCAGTCAAAGAAATCAATCAGATTTGTCTGACAAGACCTGCCTCTGGTGAATCCATGCTGCCTCGGATCCTCTAATCCACTGGACTCCAGAAACCTCATTATTTTCTCTTTCAGCAGCGTTTCCATAATTTACTCACCACCGAAGTTAAACTAACCGGCCTGTAGTTTTCAACCACATCCTTACTTCCGCTTTTGTGTAAAGGCACCACATGAGCCTCTCTCCAGTCCTTTGGCACCACTCCTGACTCCAACGAGGCATTGAAAAGGTCAGTCAGTGGAGCTGCTAGAACATCCTCAAGTTCCCTCAGTATTCTAGGGTGTAGCCCATCCGGTCCCATCGCTTTGTCTACTTTAAGTTGAGCTAGTTTCTCACAAACACAGTCTTCTGAAAATTCTTCAAGATGTCCCTCGCTTCTGTTCCTGTTTCTTGGCATTTTCTGAGGTCCTGCTCCTGGTTCTTCATCTGTCTCTCCTGCTCTTGTCTCTTTGCCCTTGTTCTTATTTTTTTCTACTCCTTTTCTTGCTTTGTCTTTTTAGATTGTAAGCTCTTTTGAGCAGGAACTGTCTTTTTGTGTTTTCATTGTACAGCACTGTGTGCGCCCGGTAGCGTTTTATAAATGCTTAGTAGTAGTAGTAGTAGTACAACAGAAATATTTGTTAAGCAATTCCGCTTTATCCTCATCAGCTTCTACATATTCCTCCCCTTCACCCTTGAGTCTGACAATACCACTTTTGCCCTTCCTCTTCTCACTAACACATCTGAAAAATGTATTATCCCCCCCATTTTATTGCATTGGCTATTTCCTCCTCTTTTTGAATCTTTGCTTTCCTGACTACTTTGCTAGCTTCTCTAAGTTTTTCCAAATATAGATGCCTGTCTTCTTCTCTTTGTGATCTCTTGTATTTCATGAAGGCTTCCCTCTTTTTCTTCACTTATTCAGCTACTTCTTTCGAAAGCCATAGCGGTCTCCTTTTCCTTTTACCTTTATTTACCATTTTAACAAAAAGATTGGTTGCCCTTAAAATATCCCCTTTCAGTTTTGCCCACTGTTTTTCTACATCCCCCAGCTGTTCCCATCCCGCTAACGACTATCTGAGATATTGGCCCATCTTGGCAAAGTTAGTCTTCCTAAAGTCTAAGACCCTCACTTTTGAATGGATTCTAACAACCCTAGTCCTAATACTGAACCACACTATCTGGTGATCACTGTATGCAAAATTATCTCCCCCTATGACATCAGAAACACTTTCACCATTGGTAAGCACCATCCAGTATGGCCCCTGCATGTGTGGGGTCTGTTACCAATTGCCTGAATAGTTCTCCCTGTAGAGAATCCAGGATCTCTTTACTTCCAGATGATACTGCAACAGGAATGTGCCAATCAACATCTGGCATATTGAAATCCCCTATCAGTAGCAGTTCCCCTTTCCTAGCAATGCTGCCTATGTCTTATGTTTATGTTTATTTATTTGCTTGACCGCCCTTCATTGGGAGGCAGAGCGGTTTACAATAAAAGTATAAACAGTGAGGCACAAGGCCGGAAACTGGAAAAGAAATTACAATGCAAAAAGAAGAGAAAGAGACAGAGACAGGAGCAGATGGGGCAAAGGGAGAGAGAGAGGGGTGAGGTTAGGGAAGGGGCAGGTCAAAAGCGAGGGAGAACAAGTAAGTTTTGAGGGAGCGTTTAAAGGTAGGGTAGTGGGGCTCCAGGCGAAGAGGAGGGGGGAGGGAGTTCCATAAGGCAGGGGCTGCAAAGAAAAAGGCCGAGGAACGTGTGGACTGGAGGTGTGCATGTGAGGGGGATGGTAGAGCTAGGCGGTTGAGGTGAAATGAGCGAGGAGTGTGGCGTGGAGTGTGAAAGTGGAGTAAATCAGCCAAGTATTGTGGGGTAGAGGTATGTAGTGCTCTGTGGGCTAGTGTGAGGAGCTTGAACTGAACATGGAAGGAGACAGGAAGCCAGTGCAGTTGCAGGAGGAGGGGGGTGACATGGTCTCTGGAGGAGGAGTGGGTGATTAGGCGAGCGGCGGTGTTTTGGATACGTTGTAGGCGTGAGAGCTGTGATTTAGAGATACCAGAAAAGATGGAATTGGAGAAGTCAATGCGAGAGATAACCAAGGTGAGGAGCAGAGTGGTTAAGGCGGAAGGAGAGAGAAAGGGGCGAATAGCGCGGATCTGACTCTGTCCACCTCTTCCTCTTGTAAGATAAAGACAATGTGGCCTATCCAGTCTACTCTTCCATACAAACTACTACAATCCCTTTGTTTACTTTAGAGATCCTCTGTGTTTGTTCCATATCTTCTTGAAATTAGATATTGTCCTCATCTCTACCACTTCCACTGGGAGACTATTCCATGCATCTACCACTCTTTCCGTTAAGAAATATTTCCGCATATTACTCCTGAGTCTACCCTTTCACCCTCATCCTACATCCCCTCATTGCAGAGTTTGCTTTCAATTGAAAGATGCTCTTTTCTTGTGCATTTATGCCATGGAGGTATGTAAATGTATTTATCATATTGCCCTTCTCCCATTTTTCCTCCAGAGAATACATAGCCACACACCCTCCCTTTTGAAGGTGTGGTCTTCAGAATTGCACACAATACTCCAAACGAGGTCTCACCAAAGATTAATGCAGAGACACTATCACCTCCTTTCTTCTGCTAGCCATTCTCCGTATGCACCCAAGCATTCTTCTGGCTTTCGCTGTTGACTTTTCTATCTGTTTAGCTACTTTAAGATCATCAGACAGAATCACGCCCAGGTCCCGCTCTTCTTTCATGGACAGAAGTACTTCACTCCCTACACTGTACTGCTCCCTTGGATTTTTGCAGCCCAGATATATGATCCTGCATTTTTTAGCATTAAATCTCAGCTGCCAAATTCTTGACCATTCTTCAAGCTTCGCTATATCCCTCCTCATGTTATCTACACCCTCCTAGGTGTCTACTGTATTGCAGATTTTTGTATCATCCACAAAGAGGCAAACATTACCTGGCAGCCCGTCCACAATATCACTAACAAAAATGTTAAAGTGAATCAGACCAAGGACAGATCCCTGTGGCACACCACTGGTAACATCAGAGAGAACACTATTGCAGAAAATCTGTTGGGAAAGGAATGCCTCTTTATAGATGATACCAAATTTACACCAGGGTAGGCATCCAAGAAGTTGTGAATAACATGAAAGAAGAGCGGGACCTAGGAGTTATTGTATCTGATATTCTTGAAGTGCCCAAATAGCTAGAAAAGGTGACAGCAAAAGCAGAAGGTTGCTTTGATGCATAGAGAGAGGAAAGATCAACAGGAAAAAGGAAGAGATAGTGCAATTGTATACGGGCCCGATTTTCAGTTCGGCAGGCTATGCACCGTGTCAGCATATAGCCTGCCCACTGACCCCCTTATCCAGATTTTCACTTCTGCGGCGACGAAAGTGAAACTCCGAGGCTATGCGGGTAGCAGCGATTTTTGATGCTACCCGCTTAGCCCCTGTGCCTGAAAGATAGGCAAGAAAAAACCTTGCCTATCTTTAAAACACAGAGGGCTAAGTGGGTAGCATCAAAGATCGCTGCTACCCGCTTAGCCCTTTCCTCTGCCCCTGCTCTGCCCCGAAACACCCCCAACACACCCCGATGCTAACCGCATAGCATCTGGGCATGTTAAGGACTTATCTGGGATATTCTAGAGCATCTCTTTTTCTGAAAGAGTTGGCTTCTCATCCATTGTGTATATCTTTAAGGTATTTGAATGCCATTGTTATACCCCCTTGTCTCTCACATCTGACCCTGGTCACAATGTGCCCCAGTAGTTGCAGTATGGAGCTCTGTGTACTTGCAGTGCTGTGCACCTCCTCTTTCTGATTGGGTAAGAAGAGTCTCCACTTGTCTTGGCCTCTGTGATATGATAGAAAGGGGAGTGACAAGTATGTCATGAACTGGTGTGAATGTAGTCTGAAAAAAACACAAAATGCAGTCATGAGATACAGACAGCAGAGGTGAGGGAATGTTGTAAGATATAGACACATTAATAAACGCCCTTACAGAAATATTAAGAAGAGCAATAGTGTTTATTCAGGCTATGTACTAATGTGCTGTTTGTGCTAAAGAAGCCAATCTATGGGACCCTAGCAATTCCCATCTTCTGAAAAATGGGACTGCTGATGCAGGGATAGTATGAGTGTGAGTAGGGAAAGGATTCTTTTTTCGGTGAGAAATGGAGATTGTACACTATTTGTAGTCCTGGTACCGCATGATATTATGTTATATCATAGCTGTTAGGTATAGGTTCAGAGCACCTTTGAGGCAGAATCATGTTTTTGCGACAGAAAGTGAGAGTGTGCGTGTGGTTTGAGGGGTGAACAGGGGGGATCTGGTGTGCTAATCTGCAATTGAGGAGGGACATGAAAGCCTGGCCAGTACCTGGACCGTATGGATGACCGCAGCATCACCAGGTGCCAGCGTGATTGGGCAGTCAAACTCAGAGAGGGTTACTATAGCCAAATGTCAAACTATGTCCCTGTCAATGCTAAAGGACCTTCAGAATAAGGGCACTCAACAGTGAAAACAGCACTAATGCATGCCCATAATGCACATTTTGTGGGACCAATGGTGTTGCTGTTGAGCATGTATTAGTGCTGTTTGCCGAGCTGTATGCCCTTATTCCGAGGGTCCCTGCTATTGACAGGGATATGTTTTAACATTTAGCCATAGGGAACCTATGCTGATTCCTTTTGGATTACTTTACATAGGGTACTCTAATTAGATTAGATATTGTTGACAGTGTGATAGGCAGCCATACATCCGCTGTGCCTGGCACTGGGAGGCATGACTGATGTAGTGCCAACATTCCCCAGATTGTCCCATGGGGCCTACATCCCTACCTAGGTCAGGATCTATGGAAGCTGTGAGAGTGGTGATATATCTGGGCTAGCTACTTGGTGTGATGGCACAGAAGACAAGGCACTTACCTGTTATCATATGAAGCACCGAAGAGCAAAGGCCCAAAGGTGGAGGAGTGGAACCGTGGCGAGGTAGCACGGGGATTAGGTGTTCAGCCTGAGCCACCCCGGAGTCGCACCAAGGAGCTCGCCCTGCTCCTTGGGCGTGCACCCATGGCGCGAGATGCCACTGGCAGCAGGATTAAATAGTGGAGAATGCACCTTAAATTAAGGCACGGTCACTTACAGCAACCCTAGAGCTGGGGTAAATGAACATACCTACATTTTGCAAGCACAGGCTACATTTGCAATTAGGCAGCGCCCACACTTTGCCCATGTGCACGCTCACAGTGAAAGCACTTGCCACACAAATAATGTGCGCACTTCTATGCTGGTAGTTGTTTTATGAGGTCATTTACGCACATATATGACCACTTTTGTGCACAAATGACTAAAATATCATCAGGTATGCACATTTTTGCTGCCTAAAACTAGGCCCCTCCTTGTAAACTTACCCATAATACCGTTTTACGGTAAATGGAATGGCCCACGGTTTGTAAGAAATCGTAGGTTCTGTTAGTGTTAGAAAGAAGGGACATGGGGCTGGTCCAGTGGGGCTCAGTGGTGCCACTGCACAGCCAGACTTTGCATCATTCCCAGACTGGGTGCTCTATGCCCCAGGTTGGCTAAGGCTGGGGATATCACAGAGGCCATGTGTACAACCTCCCCCCAGAGGGAGAGAGAGTTAAGGTCATTGATAACAGGACATGTGGCAGCCAGATACAGTGGTCTGGAAGGACTCCGGACCATTTCAGCAATGCCAGACTGGGAACAGTGGGTGGGAGAGTCTATTAAAACAGGGTAAACATTTCTGGGCCCTTGTGAATGGAGGTCCATAGCCCAACTGAGCTGGAAGAAAAAGAAGAAAATACCAGGCCAAAGAAAAGTGAGTGCTACAAGCATTAGCATGAGGTTTTGGGATACCCCCTCCCCCCCCCCCCCCCCCCCCCCCCGTTTCTCCTTCTGAGCATAATTCCAAAGGGCCTGATTTTAAATGATGACTTGTTACATCCTGTACATGCAAACACAATAAAACATCGCATTGCAAACCTCGGCCTTCTGGAGACAGCATGGATTACATGGCTATCTTTTATCCTTCCAGCCTTTCACATACATCTGAGGAGAGATCCAAGGTGCCTTGTGAGGCTCTGGCCATTCGTCTGTCACACGGAGGAGTTCTGCTCTTGACCTCAGTATGCATTATATTCAGGGAGGTTTCTGGCACAATGCTGGTCTTTCCTCCTGTGCCAGGAGGCCTGGCAGATCAAAGCTGCCTTTGCTTCTATTAGCTTAAGGCTTAATGAATATTTATCCTGACACCACCAACCCTGCAATCATCTACGGCCAAACTTCTGTTCTGCGTGTGGCGGAAATGCTCTTGGTTCCCTTGCACAATCTGTGCCCTGACCCCTAAACATGTTCGAGATTCAGAATGTGGAAGAAAGATGTCTGTGTCGACATCTTCCATAAACAAAGCCGAGCTTCAGAACTGCAAACAGTCTCGGGTCTCTCCAGATCCTAACGGTTTGTTTTCACTGGGGCAGAGAGGGGGGAGCTTGGTCCCTCTCTAGTGTATACATTAGATTCCAACTTCTGGAACCTAGTTAGAGCGGAAAGATAAGAAGAGCAGAACTTTACCACCCAGCTCCAAACACCAGGCCGGATGCATTCTGTAGTTTTACGGAGAAACAGAACTTTACCCGGTGGTAGTACCTGCAACCCGCACGAATGTCACTGAGGCCAATATGCAGCAAGAGCAGTTTCTGGACAGTACTGCTAAATATCAGGACAGACTGCCGTGGCATTATCTAAAGAGTGCCGGGGTGGAGAACAGTGATTTCCAAATGCTCTCCGGACAGTTTATCCGCAGAGCAGCGATTATCTGGATGGTAGCCGCAGAATAGCTGGATCTTTTTGCCTGCACTGCCCCACAGTAGGCTCAATATGACTCCCTAAAATAAGAAAATATCTAAATATAAATGTATAAGAAACAGATTCAATGCTGGCTTGACCTCTGTACAATGGAGTAGCTGCGATGTGAAAGACAAGGCCTGTACTGTTCTCCGGCACCTTTCAGAAGAAGTTCACACTACTCTTGCTTTTAAATGCTCGGAGGGATACCTCAACGACTGGACTTTTCCTTCTCTCTTACTCTTCAGTTTCCTCTCTCTTTCTCCTACTTTATTATACCTGCACCCTAGTCTGAGCCCAATTTGTTATAGGGAAACTGGCCTGGAATATGGATTTTGATAAGTGAGTCATATTACTACTACCACTACTGAGCATTTGTATAGCGCTACAAGATGTACACAGCACTGCACAGACACATGTAAGACACAGTCCCTGCTCATCAGAGCTTACAGTCTAGTCAAGACAGACAGCACAGAAGATGCAGACAGGGATAAAACAAGGGGGAAAGGTAAAGAAACAAGGAGATCAGGTGAGTCAAGATCCAAAAGCAGCAGTGAAAAGGTGTGTTTTCAGCCTGGATTTGAAGAGGTTCAGAGAAGGCGCCTGACGTACAGACTCAAGTAGTTTGTTCCAGGCGTAAAGTGCAGCAAGGTGAAAGGAGCGAAGTCTGGAGGTAGCAATAGAAGAGAAGGGCACAGATATAACTGATTTGCCATAAGAGCAGAGTTCCTGGGGAGGGGATGTAAGGAGAGATAAGAGATGAAAGGTAGTGAGTTGCTGCAGAGTGAATGCACTTATAGGTCAGCAGAAGAAGTTTGAACTGGATGTGGAAACGGATAGGGAGCTAATGAAGTGACTTGAGAAGAGGGGTAATTTGAGCACGATGAGGCTGGTGGAAGATTAGCTGCACAGCAGAGTGTTGAACAGATTGAAGGGGAGAGAGATGATTCAAAGGGAGACCAACAAGGAGTAGGTTACAGTAGTCAAGACGGGAGGTGATTAAAGAGTAGATAAGCGTCTTAGTAGTGTGTTCAGACAGGAATGGGTGGATTTTGTTGATGTAGTAGCCTAGTGGTTAGCACACTGGCTTGGTAACCAAGCAACCAGGGTTAGATTCCCACTGGCACTCCTTGTGGCCTTGGGCAAGTCACTTAACCTTCCATTGCCTCAGAAGAAAGGCCTGGCAATCTACTTCCGGTCACTGCCAAAAAAAACCAGGAGCTTCTGGGTCACCAGGAGTCAGCATTGATTCGACGGGACACATTGTAGTACAGAGAAAGAAATGGCAGGTTTTAGCTGTCAATTGAATGTGGAGAAGGAGAGAGAGGAGTCAAAGACGACCCCAAGGTTGCGAGCTGAGGAAGCAGGGAGGACTAGAGAGTTATCCACAGAGACTGAGAAAGGAGAAAGAGAAGAGGAGGTTTTAGGGGGGAAAATGAGAAGCTCAGTTTTGGCCATGTTCAATTTTAAGCGGCAGTGAGATATCCAAGCAGCAATGTCAGAAAGGCAGTTAGAGATCCGGGTCTGGATTGCCGGAGAGATTTCAGGCGTAGAGAGATAGATCTGGGAGTCATTGGCATAAAGATGGAACTGGAAGCCATGGGAAGAGATGAGCGCACCAAGGGACTAAGTCATACATCTAAAATCCACTTCTCCTAAGATCACAGTGTCTGTGCCCCTGTATCTGCCCCCACTCCCCAATATCTTTGGACCTGTCCATCCAATTTTATTCAT
Source organism: Ichthyophis bannanicus (assembly GCA_033557465.1). Lineage (NCBI taxonomy): Eukaryota > Metazoa > Chordata > Amphibia > Gymnophiona > Ichthyophiidae > Ichthyophis > Ichthyophis bannanicus. The sequence continues at coordinate 1,023,599,724 of CM066034.1, read as the reverse complement.
ATTTGTACATTGGATGCATAGGTGGAGTTTCCATGGTTGGGGAGGACATTCTAGTACTGCTGGGAGGGGAGTCAATTCAGCACCAGCACCTGGCTCATTTGGGTGGGGGGGGGGAGGGGTGGTGCTGCCTCCCCAAACCTGCCCTTCAGGCTAGCTTATGCATAGAAGGTAGAACATCGTATGACCCCCTGTTCACACTTTTCACTTGCCTTCGATGCGCTGACACTTTAAAGCCCCAGAGCAGGAACAGACTGGTCCGGTTCAGCAGAGAAATCATGGCACATGCTGATTGTCATTGAGCGTTTGCAAAGCTGCCCTGTCATGGTCACCCCTGCCCACAACAGACATCCCTCAGACAGTAGACACCTGCTGTGCCCATGACACACGCACCCACAGCCTGGTCCACATCCCAGACACCACATCCACACCTTTACTGCTCCAGAGTCTCCTACACACCCCTCACATACTGCCCTGCCCTACACATCATCCCCTCTGCCCTACACACACACTAATGCCTCATCACCCAACACCCATACACTCCAGACCCCCATCAAACCCCCACAGCCAGCTCCCTAACGAGTCCTCATGGAGGTCTCTACTTGTCCTCAGTACTGGGGTCGCTGCTGAGTCAGACTAAGTTCCTTCGAGCCCAGTATCCTGTCTCTGACAGTGGCCGGCCCAGGTCACAAGTACCAGTAGGTCTCAAAAGGTAGATCTATTTCTCATAGCTCATTTCCAGGGTTGAGCAATGGCTCTCTCAAGTTTACCTGGCTAATATTTGCTATGGACGTTTCCTCCAGGAACATGTTCAGACCTCTTTTGAATCTTGCTATGTTGGTTATCTTGACCACATCCATGACTTAACTATGCACTGCATGAAAAACCTTTCTATAATTTGTTTCAAATTTGCAGGTCGTTAGTTTCATGAAGGGTCCTCTTGTTTTTATGTTAGTTGAATAGTTAAAGAACTGCTCCCTGTTCAACCATTCCACCCCACTCATGATTTTATACACTTCTGTCATGTCCCCTCTCAGTTGTCTTTTCTCCAAGCTGAAGAGCCCTAACCTGTTAAGCCACCCCTCAGAAGAGAGGTGCTCCTCATCTTTATCATTTTCGTGTCCCTTCCCTTTACCCTTTCTAGTTGCACCATTTCCTTTTTGAGATGGGGCCACCAGAAGACTAGAGACATAAGGATATTCTCAGTTTTGTTCTTCATCCCGTTTCAGATCGTTCTTAACATTTTCTTTGCTTTTGTAGCAGCCGTGGTCCACTCACCCTCTCCTCGGGCAGCAGATTGCCTTGAGCCACCTCCACCTTGTTCTTGAAGGAAAGTGTGTGGAGCCGCTGCTGGGCTACACGTGGGAACTGATAGGCTCACCTACCTCCACTGGAAGCATCACAACTGGGCAGACTGAATTTGTTCTGATTGTGCCCTCATTTGCTATGTTACTATTTATTTATTTATCTATTTCTTTTATACCGCCCCTTCCAGAGATCAAGGGCGGTTTACATGGAACAGTTTAACAAACTTGTACACATCTGTATACATTTACATTGAACAGTAGAATTCAACTATGTACAGGTAATAATACAAACAACTGTCAAACTATTTACATTGGCTATTTACAGAGGCTATGTATAGTGTGTTACAGAGTTGGATAGTTATTGGGCATGTGTAGGTATTGGAATTAATTTCCTTTTTTTGTCGTAAGTCAGGAGTGTGTGTGGCAGGGGACTGTTAGGAGTTAGTTAATTGTAATTTCAGGGGTTTTGAGTTTGTGTGACTGTGGTTGCTGTGGAGCTGGACTTGGGGGCTAGGGGATTTCAAAGTGTTCGGAAAATAGGTAAGTTTTTAGTTCTTTCCTGAATTGAGAGAGGTCTTTTATGATGCGAAGGTCTATTGGGAGATCGTTCCAGAGCGTAGGGGCAGCGAATGAGAATGCTCTGGAGCTTGTAGTTTTCTTAGACTTCCTGAAGGCTTCTGGTGTGTTAAGGGAGTGGGCTGCGTTTTGTCTGTGAGTTCTCGTTTCAGTTGGAGCGTGCAGCAGTGTGGACAGATGTGAGGGGGCAATGCCATTTATGAGTTTGAAGGTTGTTAGGATTATTTTATATCTGATTCGGCTATTTATAGGGAGCCAGTGTAATTCTAGCAGTATTGGGGTTACGTGGTCAGTTAGGCGAGCTTTGGCAATTACTTTTGCGCAGATGTTCTGGGCTCTTTGTAGCAGGTAGGTGTTTTTTTGTGGAAGGCCAATTAGGAGACTATTGCAATAGTCGAAGTGGGGTGTGATGAGTGTACTGACTACAGATCTAAAGTCATGTGTTTCGAGGAGAGGCCTTAGGTGTTGTATAGTTTTGAGTTTGTAGAATATGATTTTTACTGTCTGTTTTATGTGCGGTAACATGGTGAGAGTGTAGTCTATTATTACACCTAGGTATTTGACCTCTTTTTTAACAGGTATGGTTGTTTTGTTGATTGTGATTGTTGTTGGGTAAGTGTCCTCAGTCGTAGGTGTCCTTGTTACGAACATTGCTTCCATTTTTTTAAGGTTTATGCTGAGGTAGTTGGTTTCCATCCAAGAGGTAGCCTCAGCCATGCATTTGGATAAGGTGTCATATGTAGGGTTTTTAGTGATTATGGGGATGGCGAGCATGATGTCGTCAGCGTAGATAAAATGGATAATCCTGTGTTTTTTAAATATGTTTGTAATAGGCTGAAGGTACAAGTTGAAAAGGAGGGCGGAGAGATCTGATCCTTGGGGTATTCCCTGTCCTTGGGGGAATGTTTCTGATGCTTCTTGGTCTATTTGGTCTGTGTGTGATGTAAGACTTGAACCATTTGAGGACAGTCCCACCTATTCCTAAGTTTTCTAGCCTATTGATCAGTGTATGGTGGTTGATGTTGTCGAAGGCGGCAGAGATGTCTATAAAGAGGAGTAGGAAGCCTTGGCTGTAGTCATCTGTACCTCTGATGAGGAAGTCCATCAGTGTGGTTAAGAGAGTTTCTACTCCATGGAAGGGGCGGAATCCAAACTGGTGTGAGTCAAGAGGCTTGCGCTCATCAATGTGTTCTTGTAATTGTAGTTGGATTGTTTTTTCTATTATTTTAGCAATAAATGGAATGCTTGCTATGGCTCTGTATGAGTTCGGGTCTTTTGAGTTGAGCTTACTATTCTTTATTATTGGGCGGAGCGTTGTGAGTTTTAAGGCATCAGGCATGATGCCTTGAGAAAGGGATTGGTTCACTATGTGTTGTAAGTTTTCAGCCAGTTCATCCTTTGCACACTTAATCCATGACACAGGGCATGGGTCGAGTGGGGAGGTTGTGGTATTGATCATTGTTATGATCTTGAGGAGGTGTTTTCGATCTACCATGTGAAAAGTTGTCCATTTGTTAATGATTTTTGTGCTTGAAGGTAGTATTGTTGTCAGGGTACTGGGTTTGCTCTTTAATTTCTCTGCAAAATGTGTTGCTAGAGTTTGTACACTTATTGCTGGTTGTCTAGGCTCAGAGGTTTTTGTTTTTGTTAATGTTTTTACAATCGCGAATAGCTCTCTAGGGCGGTTGATGGCTGAGTTTATTACTTTAGAATGGTAATCTCTTTTTAATTTGTTGATTGCATTCTTGTATTCGTTGAGTAAGTTCATGTATTGGGATTTGTTTTCGTCTGATTTTGTTTTCCTCCATCTCTTCTCTTGTTTCCTCAGTTGTTTTTTTAGTTTTGCTAGTTCTTTTGTGAACCATTTTTCCGTTTTTTTTATTTGTCTATGTATGACTTGTGTGGGGGCAGCTGCCTTTTGGACTGTTGAATTCCAATGTGTTACAATTGAGTTGATGTCTGTTGAGTTTGTATTGAGTATGGGTAATACTTTGTCAAGGAATGCATTTTTGTCGAAGTGTGCGAATCGTGATGTATGCGGTGTTGTGCGTGCGGCATTTATTGGTGCTTGTGCCGGGAGGTGGAGTGATATAAGGTGATGGTCGGACCATGGTACTTCGGTTATAGTTGGCGGGGTATGTAGTTGGTGACTATTAAGTGTGGAAGGGAGGAAGATGAGGTCTAATGTGTTGCCTTTTTTGTGTGTGGGGGCATGTATTATCTATGAGACCAGCACAGCACAAGTGCCACTTTCTGTTTGATAATATTCCAGATTGCTCTTTCAAATCATCATTTCTGAAATGCTTTTGGCTTTGCTCCCATCACATGCCCCCCTGGGAACAGCTACAATGAAAAGCGAAGCACAGATTTCATCACAACCATAATTGCTTTTCGCAGTGAGTGGAGTGAATATGTCATCGGTCACTTCACTGCTAATCTGATTGTCCCTACCCTGCAAATCCTTCGGGCCTGGTTGCTCTGGGGGGTGCAAAGGACTTTTGAGGAGCAGTCCCAGTCCCTGACACCATAAAATAGAGCATTCGGGCAATGACAGTCCAATGCCCAGGACTTCAGCCATGCCTAGGCAGACAGTTCTGTTGCATTTTGTGTGCAAAACGTCATCGCTTGACCGGCCAAGTGGATGAAATGATGTTAATAGAGATCTTACTAAATACATTAGCATACACATTGGTTAAATAGAAGGTTATAGCAGGTGTTTTTCCAACATCACCTTTCTAATAAGTTATAGTTGGAGTATCCCGTTCCGTCTAAGGGTCTCCCAGAGGATGAGTGCAGAGGCTGCTGCGGCAGATTGTATGTATGAGAAATGCAGGCGTCACCTTGATACAATTCCTGTTGCAAACTAAATGCCCTTTAAAAAGAGAGAAAATCTTATAACGCTCTTCAAACATTTGTAGGCTGCTATTAAATGGCCTGATAACTGCTTAAAGATTTAGGGATAAGGCAGACCATGGAAGGTGCTTTAGACAGGTGAATTATCCATCTAAGCGATATTCCTGGGATCTGACTTATGCAAATCAATGATACCAACAGCAGCTGAATATCAATACTATTTGTAGAACTTCAGGCCCCATCCCTGGAACGTCTCTAGTCCCTCCTCCTAAAAGGCGGCTAAATATAGGTCAGAGAGCCCCCCTGCATGCCCGAAATTTACCATTGAGCAACTTGGGAAAATCAAAGAAAGACACTTAGGTAGCCCGCCCCTGGTGCCTGGCACTTAAGTGCTTTAGAATTTTGAGCTCTTTATTTCTGAACACCCCCCCCCCCCCCCAAACACACACACACAAATGTGTCTGCTTGCTGAAAGTAACCACTGGCAGCAGCTGGACTCTGGTACACCTTCAGACCTCTTGCTCCACTTACGGATACTACGCCAGGCCCTGGAAGCAGCGGTCTTGGGACTGAGCGCCAGAAAAATTTGGATGTGTGAAACCAGCATTTCCCACCATGGTAAGTAAGCAGCAAACACAAGCAGATGTGCGCAGTAAATCTCTGCCTTTACTCAACCATGTAAGTGTGAAGAAATAAAACAAAACCATTTATATGTGCAAAGGCCAGTATGCAGGACATCATTAGATAGGAAAAACAATGGTACAACAGTGGTATAAATTAACCTAGAAACATGGCGGCAGAAAAAGACCACATGGCCCACCCAGTCTGCCCTTTCATACCATCTACTATAGTCCCTTTTTTGTCCTTTAGAGATCTTCTGTGTTTGCCCCATGCTTTCTTGAATTCAAATACTGCCCTTATCTCTACCACCTCCACTGGGAGACTATTCCACGAATTTACCAGTCTTTTTGTAAAGAAATGTTTCTGCATATTTCTCCTGAGTCTATCCCCTTTCCTCTTCATCTTATGCTCCCTCGTTACAAAGCTTTCTTTTAATTAAAGAGACTCTCCCCCTGTGCATTTATGTCATGGAGGTATTTAAACATCTTTATCATATCTCCTCTCTCCCACCTTTCCTCCAAAGGCTATATATTATGATATTTAAGTCTGTCCCCATATGCCTTATGATGAAGCCCACTGACCGTGTCATTAACCATCCTCTGCACTGACTCCATCCTGTTTATATCCTTTTGAAGGTGTGATCTCCAGAATCGCACACAATACTCCAAATGAGATTTCATCAAAGACTTACAGTTGTGGTCAACATTATTGGCATCCTTGTTCAAACTCTTTATGTCCAATATCTCCTAAAAAAGTGGGCAGTGAAATGGCTTTGGACTATATATGCACACATATTTGACACACAAAATAATCAAATAAAACAAGACCAATTAAAAAAGAAAATAGTATAAAAACTGGGACATTGCCAGGACATGATTACTTGACAAATCCACAAACCTCAAAACCAGGATAACCACAATAAAATATCCCACAAACAAAGGGTCACCTGAAATATAGCAGTGCACCAATATCAATGAAAATACAGATATTACGTTTGTCGGGCCAAACAATCAGGAGTGGAGTTGGAAACCACTCTGCTCAAATGATTGTAACGCTCTTTTATTATTTTTAACTTATTTAAATTAACTTATCTGAACAAATGGCCCAGCCAAGACCATAGAGTGAAACAATCCCTCCAAGGCATCCAATTTCCCCAACATGCATGTTTTGGGCTGACTCCGGGCCCTGCATCAAGTGTACTCTGGGATCCATAACGCCATAACCAAGGCCGCCGGCACCACGCCAAAATCTTTAAAGTGCCTTCACATGTCCTGATTGGCTGAAAAAAAATGACATCAGCAACAAGGAAGGACCAATGATGAAACAGGGGATTCCTAAAGCATGGGGAAACCCTGATCAAATAGAAAAGGCTGTCAGACAAACACAACCAAATCTTGTTGTAAAAGGGCCCAAGAATAATCAGATCAAGCTCCACCAGTCTTGTTCCAAATTAAGCCCAGTAGGGAAAACAAACAAAATATCCAACGTTGTTCTAACCACTGTAGCTTGTAGATCTGGCCCCCCCCCCCCGTAGATCCGGCCCCCCCCCCCCACGTGGGTCCACAGGGACAAAGTCAATCACTCTCCACCTCAAATCGGCAAATGAAAGATCGTGGGCCAGACAATGTTCAACAATGGGAACTGTGACTGTGGATGTCCTAATACGGGAAACATGATCACTGAGACGCAATTTAATGGGACGAGTGGTGCGACCAATGTAAAGAAGATCGCAAGGATATTGTAAAAGATACACTACAAAATTAGTGAGACAAGAGCTTCTTCAAAAAAATGTATATACTTGGCCCGAAGTGGGATGAGTCCATGTATCGCCCTCTAAGGTGCTGTGACAAAAAATACAAGATCCACATACAAAATGTCCCATGGGTTCTGTTGTTTCAGTTACTGGACAGTCAGATGGTAACACAGATCTTATCAATAGATCCCGTAAATTGGAACCTCGAGGACATGATTACTGGCATCCTTATAAACAATTCAAATCAGTTTTAACAGAAGAACCACATTCCCATTGCAGTATAATTAGACACAGCTGTGATCAATGTCAGTACTCACATGACTTGAATCAACCAATGAATGATGGCTGAAATGTTAAAAAGGGCTACGTTCACTCCCTATTCCATTTTCACAATGGTGAAGACAAGAGAGCTGCCTGAGACCGTCAGAAAAGCCACTGTCACCAAACTTCAAATTTCAAAGGGGTACAAGGCCATTTCCAAAGACCTTGGGATTCCCGTGTCTACAATTCACAATGTTCTTAAGAAGATTTCTGCTCATAGAACTGTCAAGAACCTCTTAGGACATGGCGGTAAGTGGAAAATTAATCCAAGAAGTCTTCAAAGGTTAGTGTGAACTGTTGGAAAAATACCACGTACAACATCCAAAGAACTTAAGGCTGACCTGGAGCAATCTGGAGTAGTGATTTCAACCCGCATCATATGCCGCACACTAAACAAAGAAGGACTTCATGGGCAAAGGCCAAGGAGGACCCCACTGCTCAAAGACAGATATAAAAAGGCACACCTGATCTTTGCCCAAACACACCTTAAGAAACCACAATCCTTCTGGGAAACTTTTCTGTAGACAGATGAAAACAAATTTGAGCTCTTTGGCAATGCAGCCCAGCAATACATTTACAGACAGAGAAATGAAGCTTATAAGGAAAAAAACACCCTTCTTAGAGGGGAAAAGAAGAAGCGCTGTGGATTGTGTTGGAAAGAGGAGATGGCACTGTCATCCATACTGGTGTAGTCTACAGATCTCCGACTCACATCAAAGACATAGATAACGAATTGATTATAGATATTGCCAAGATAGCCACAAAGGGGGAAGTGATCATTTGGGTGACTTTAATCTACCCGATGTGGATTGGATTACTCCTTCTGCAAATCTGGAAAGAAGTAAAAAAAAAAACCTGTGGATGCTTTCCAAGATGCGTTACTTAAACAAATGGTGATGGAACCAACCAGGGAGAGCTCAATGCTGCTCACCAACGGAGATAGCGTGTTGAATGTTCAGATGGCTGCCCCTGTGAGCAGCAGCGATCATCACACGGTGTGGTTTGAGATAAAAGCCAAGGTGCAGTCCAATCATAGCAAGCTCAAAGTCCTAGACTTCAAAAACACTGACTTCAGTAAAATGGCCAAGTACCTGAAGGAGGAGTTGGCAGGGTTAGAGGGGATAAAGGAAGTGGAATTGCAATGGGCTCAACTAAAGGTGGCAATAAAAGGGGCAACAGATAAATATGTAAGGAAAGTAAATAAAAACAAGAGGAGAAGGAAACCTATTTGGTTCTCCAAAGAAGTGGCTGCTCAAATAAAGGCAAAAAAACACAGCTTTCACAAAATTCAAAAGCTTGCAAACAGAGGAACACAGAAAGGAATACAGGATCAAACCAAAAGAGACAAAAAGAGAAATAAGGACAGCAAAATCAAAGGCAGAGGAAAAGATGGCTAAAGATGTGAAGCGTGGTGACAAAACTTTCTTCAGGTATATTCAGGAGAGGAGGAGAATCAGAGGTGGAATTGCAGGACTCAGAAGTGCTGGGAATGGACTCATGGAGAGTGATATTGAAAAAGTGAAATTGCTAAACAAATACTTCTGCTCTGTTTTTATTAAAGAAAATCCTGAGAAGGACCACCTGTGACTCCCAAATATAAAAATGGGAATGGAATAGATACCACACCATTCACTAAAGACGATGTGTTAGAACAACTTGCAAAACTAAAAGTGGACAAGGCCATGGAACCGGATGGGATACATTCCAGGATACTGAAAGAGCTCAGAGAGGTTCTTGCAGGGCCATTATTAAAGGATGTTTTTAACAGTTCCTTGGAAAGAGGAGAAGTTCCTCAGGACTGGAGGAGGGCTGATGCGGTACCTCTTCACAAAGGTGGTGACAGGGAAGAAGTGACAAATTACAGGCCAGTGAGCCTTACCTTGGTGGCAGGAAAAGTAATGGAAGCGCTCCTGAAAAAGCGAATAGTGGACTTTCCCAAAACCAACAGGTTGCATGATCCAAGGCAACATGGCTTTACCAAAGGACGATCTTGTCAAACAAATCTGATTGAGTTCTTTGACTGGGTGACCACAGAACTAGATCAGGGGCATGCGATGGATGTCATCTACCTGGATTTCAGCAAAGCCTTTGATACTGTTCCTCATAGGAGGCTTATCAATAAACTCAGTAGTTTGGGGATGGGTCCTAAGGTGGTAAACTGGATCAGAAATAGTTTCCCTGACAAACATCAGACGGTGATGGTAAATGGAGCTCACTTGGATGAAAGGAGGGTGATTAGTGGGATGCCCCAGGGTTCGGTCCTGTGACTAGCACTGTTCAATGTATTTGTGAGTGATATTGCTGAAGGACTGAATGGAAAAGTCTGACTTTTTGCAGATGACACGAAAATTTGCAACAGAGTGGACTCCCCTGAGGGAGTGGATAACATGAGGAAAGATCTACAAAAGCTGAAAGAATGGTCTAATGCTTGGCAGTTAACATTTAATGTGAAGAAGTACAGTGTCATATACTTAGGAAGCAGAAATCCAAGGGAAATGTACACGATAGGGGGTGAGAAGTTGGTGTGCACAGACCAGGAGAAGGACGTTGGTGTGATTATTTCTGAGGATCTCAAGGTGGCAAAACAGTACGACAAGGCAGTGGCAAAAGCCAGGAGGATGTTGGGTTGCATACAAAGAGGGATTACCAGCAGAAAGGAAGAGGTACTTATGCCACTGTACAGGTCGCTGGTGAGGCCTCACATGGAATACTGTGTTCAGTTTTGGAGACCATATCTTGCAAAAGATGTAAAAAGACTGGAAAGTGTTCAGAGGAAGGCGACCAAAATGATTTGGAGCCTGCATAAGAAACCTTATGAGAAGAGACTTGAAGACCTAAATATGTACACTTTGGAGGAGAGGAGGGATAGGGGAGATATTATTCAGACCTTTAAATACTTAAAGAGGAATGATGAACAAACAAATCTCTTCCAAAGACGGGGAAGCTGCAAAACTAGAGGGCATAACATGAAGCTGCAAGGTGGAAAATTGAAAGGCAATGTCAGGAAATATTTTTTCACTGAAAGGGTGGTGCGTGCTTGGAATTCTCTCCCAATGGAAGTGGTGGGGGCAAACACGGTGACGGAATTCAAAACAGCATGGGACAAGCACAGAGGATCCCTTTACAGCAACAGGATAAAAAGAAAATAAACTGAACCATCTAACTTCTCAACAAATAGGGGTGTCCTACATGGAGTGGTGGGTCCACCCCTAAACAAAGACATGGGGAGGGGTGACCTGCACAGAGCGTCAGGTACACCTACTCTTGCCGTATTGCTGGGCAGACTGGATGGACCATGCTGGTCTTTATCTGCCGTCATTTACTATGTTACTATGTTACTAAGTTTTGGAGACCATATCTCGTAAAGGATGTAAAAAGACTGGAAATGGTTCAGAGGAAGGTGACCAAAATGATTTGGAGCCTGCGTCAGAAGCCTTATGAGAAGAGACTTGAAGACCTAAATATGTACACTCTGGAGGAGAGGAGGTACAGGGGAGATATGATTCAGACCTTTAAATACTTAAAGAACATTAATGAACAAACAAACCTCTTCCAAAGATGGGGATGCAGGCATTTTATGATATAACTGGCTTCCTATCTGTCATATGTATCATTGACTGAAACATGTTGTACTGAGGGCACCAAGTCAAGACCAGAGGGCATTCTGAAATTGCCACAATTACAACTCCATGAATATACAAGTGGTAGTCAATGCCCACATGCTCATCATTGATGTATGTGTCTGTTTCCCAAGCTCCTGCCATGATGCCTGCATCCTATCGCAGTCTGGCCTGGAACAAGCAGCAGTCACAGGACACCTTGGAGATACATAACTGCTTTGTAAGTGGACACAGCTGTGAGCAAATGTGATAGAAATGTGAGTCATGTAACTATGTGGGGAGTCACCCCAGAATGGGACATAGTAGAGTGAGCACATGATATCTGATATGCCCCAACACAGGTGCATAGTCAGATGGGAGATTTGCAGGGCCAGGATGAGAGACTGCACCATTAGTGATGCAGTCACAGGGGGAACACATCTGAACAGTAGCAGGGGACCTCAATAGAGAAGAGCAGGCCAAAGGTGACAAAGCCTCAGCATGAGCTGAAGCAGCACATCGTGGAGACACAGCAAGAGTCTGAACAGTAGCCAAACCATGATATCTTGCACAGAGTTCTACAGGAAATGTCACCAAAATGCACTGCCTCATGTCACAGTCATGTGAAAGGCACTGTAATATGTCCACCATCACCCATCCCTCAAGTCCCAACACACCTGGCACAGTTGCTGTACTGATATGTGCCTGTCTCCCTGCTCCCACAGGCAACCTTAGCTACAGACACCTGTGCACCAGCCACAGACCCTGCAAGAGGGGCAATACAACCAGGCACCACCAAAGAACCAGGGCAGTGGTGGAACAGGAAATTAGTTTCCTCAAAAGACACTTCCGATGCCTAAACCACAGTGGGGCGAGTTGCTATACAGACCTGAACATGTGTGCAGGATCTTCACAGCCTGCTGTATCCTACATAACCTTGCTATGCAGCATGGCATCCCCGTCCCTGAGGGTGAAATGATAGAGGGGACAGATGATGCAGAGGCTGCAGAAGAAGGGGCGCAGAGGGGGAACTACCAGCAGATGGTATTAGCACTCACCACCAGGAACAGGTTAATCCATGATGGTGCAGGGAGAGGAGGGGCGTGGAGGTCTACTTACACACAGGAGGCTCTGCTGACATCCTGTGCTCCTCCTGGCCTTCTTCCTGGATGGCCACAGCAGTCCTGGCTATGGCCCTTGTCATAAGCAAAACATGAGTGCTTGCTTCTGCAGACCCATCAACTTCTCTGGCATCCATCACCAGCCCAGTTGCAAGGACCTTGGGCAGACCCTCCCTGGCACACCCTCCAACTCCTCCTTGGCTTCGGTGCCTCCTCCTCCTCCTCAGTGGTGTCCTCCTCTGACTCCTCCCCATCTTCTCCTGCCCCCACCTCCTCTGCCGCTGCCTCCAGGGCTCCAGGGTATCATCTTCCTCTTCCTCATGCTGGTCCTCCTTCCTCCTCTTCCTCTGACTCTTCTTCCTTCACTGCCACGTCCAGTGCCTCCTCAGTCATTTCCTCTTCTTCCCTCTGTGGGGGGTTTCGGATGTGGTCGTGGTGCTGGTGCTGTAGCTGGAGTTTGCTGCCTCTAGGGATGTTCTTGCAGGTGGTGGGTGTGGCTGGGGAGGCTGCCTGGCTTCTTCCCTCAGCCCCTCCTTCTCGGCTTCCCTGGCTGTAAAGAGAGGGATAGTGGGCCATAAGATAGCTGTAACATTGGCCTTGCAAGCGATGGACAGAGCTGAGAGACCAGCACACACAATGCCAACAGTGCATACACACTCCATGGGGCAGCAACTTTTCCACACATGCTGGGTTAGCAACATTTCTTCTATTATCCACTCGTTGAGGACATAAATGTTGTCATTTGCTGTATTTCCTGGAGGGTTGTGGCTGCCTTACCTGTGGCTGCTGCCACTTCCTCCCTGAGGCGCTGAATGAACCCTGGCCTCTGCTGCTGCATGGTCCTAAATCAGCACTTCAGTGCCTCGAGGGTCCGATGCAGCGAAAGTCACTGTGGGAGAGATGCATGTGATCAGAACTGTGCTCTTTGGTGCCCACATTGACCCTCCACTGCTGCCACTTACAAAGCTATTTCCCAGGGTCCTTGTCCACCCTTGCAGGAGTGGCATGTGTGCCCATTCACAGTGGATATTTCAGCATATGTGTCACTTCATGGACCTCTGTGAACCCCCTACTATTGTTCTCCAATACACCTCTATACAACTGGTATGATGGTACTGCCCCCTGACCAGGCCATGTACAGATCTGTTACACTGCATCCCAAACCTGGGACAGGTGTTCAGATATTGGTCTCTTGCAGGGCATATGTTGCTGCTCTGAAGTGTATTCCACTTGTTATCTGTAATCTCATGCTTGTTATTGTACTGAGACTTTTTGTTCTATGTGAACCGCGCTGATGCCGAATAGTGCGGTATATAAGAGAATGTAAATAAAATAAATAAATAAATAAATAATGTGGGGCTTCATGGACACTACCTGGTTGCTCTCACTATCATGTCCACATCATCCATATCCCTTCTCAGTCCTTCGGGCAGCAGCACAATGTGGCTGCCAGCTTGACCCTGCATGTGCTACCTCACATACCTGTCTTCCACATCTAGACCCCATAGGGCTTTCTCCATTCTGCAGCAACCCTCTTACTGCCCCCTCCAAATGCTCTCAAGGCCCCTACTCCATGCTCTGTGCATTCACTTTCACTACCATATCTCTTCATCTCTCTTTTACCCAACCTGCACCCCAGTCTCTCCCATCCCTTTTCATCCCCCCTCACTGCTGCCACCCAGCCCCTCCTCCCACTCTCCCAACCCCCTTCTTCTCCCTGTCTCATTTCCACCTGTACTGTTCCTCTCTCTTTTGACCCCACTCTCACCATCTGTCATTGACCCTGTGGTGCCATTGAGAGGGAGGAGTAGCCTAGTAGTTGGGGCAAGGTACTTCAGGCCGGAAGGTTGGGGGTTCAAATCCCACTAGAGAACAGCAACCTTGGGCCGGAAGGACTGGAGTTTCTAGTTCCACAGATGCTCCTTGTGGTCTTGGGCAAGCCACTTAACCCTCCATAACCCATGTTCCCTGTAAGTATTGGGGTATGTGTCTCATATCCCTGTGTGTTAAATGTATCCCCCAATTGTGTTGTGACCGCTTTGATTGAAGGATAAGGCAGTATACAAAAACTGTCTAAATAAATAAATAAATAAATTCTTGGAGCATGAGTTGCTTAAAGAGTTAACAATGTTCTGTGTATGGATACACTGTACATAGTTTGAGAAGAAAATGTTTCCTGTAACTGAATACTTACTTGTTCTGTAATATTCAAATTGTTGTTTGCTGTAAACCGCTTTTCATCCACCGGAAAAATGTGGTATAGAAATTTATAATAAATAAATAAACGAGGCCCTGGTTTGTGTATTGTGATGTTTGTTGGGTTGCATTTGTGTGATTGTTGCACAGAGCCACTTTGTCATGCTGTACATCACGCTCGAGCTCTGGAGCAGGTGGTGATATGTGGGGAGCATGGACGTAGGTGACACCATACTGGGGAAGGGCCACTTGCAGGTGTTGTAGCTCCCAGTCCTGTGCTGACAGAAGGGACATATCCTACAGGCGATGAACATTTGCGACATGATTTCCCTGCTGTTTACCTCTGTATTCAGTGCATGCTTATAGCCAGTGGCATTATACACTCATTACGTCTGACCATTTGCACCAGACCACAGGACAGCTGCTACAGTGACAGTGGTGATACCCCCACTACATGCTTGTCCAACACAAGGAGCGAGGATACAGTAATATTTTATGTGCATGTTTGGGGGAGGAGGGAGGAGTGGTCTAGTGGTTAGGACAAGGTACTTCAGGCCAGAGGGCCAGGGATTCAAGTCCCACCTGGGGACAGCAATCTCAGGCCAGAGGGTCTGGGATTTCTAGTCCTATAGGCACTCCTTGTGGTCTTGGGCAAGCCACTTAACCCTCCATTGCCCATGTTCCCTGTAAGTATTAGCGTATGTGTCTCATATCCCCTCGTGTTAAATGTATCCCCCAATTGACCGCTTTGACCCGGTGAAAAGCGGGATATAAATACAGCTAAATAAATAAATGTTTGATTCCCTCATTCAGGGTTTTGCTTTGGCATAACAATTCCCCATGGCATCCTCTAAAATGGGGAGCTCTTGGGTCCCTTGTGTGATGTCTGCAGCCGCATCCTGTTTTAGCATGGGGCCCCCAGGCATCCTGGGATGGCAAGGAAGTGCATTTTGAACTGTGTAACCTGGCAGGGTCAGTAACTTAACAGATGCTGCTATCCACAGCGACAGCCATGGGGCATCCCCACTGTCCAACAGCCAGGCCTGTGCCAGCTGCTCATTTCTGACCTACTGTTCTGCCCATTCCCCCTCTTCTCCCTGGAGCATGACCTCCCATTGGCTACTCACCTCCGCAGGTAGACTTGGATCCCCCTCCAGATGGCAGTAGCCATCTTTCCCCCTACAACCTCCCCTCCTCTTCCTCCCTTCTCAATCTCTGTGGATAACTCTGTAATCCTTCCTGTTTCTTCGGCCCGCAATCTGGGGGTAGTCTTCGACTCCTCTCTCTCTTTCTCCACACACAACCAGCTCATAGCCAAGACCTGCCGTTTCTTTCTCCACAACATTAGCAAAATCCGCCCCTTCTCTCTGAACACACTACTCAAACGCTTGTCCACTCCTTAGTCACCTCCTATCTCGACTACTGTAACCTGCTCCTTGCTGGTCTCCCGCTAAGTCATCTCTCTCCCCTTCAATCTGTTCAAAACTCTGCTGCGCGACTAATTTTCCACCAGCCTCGTCATGCCCATATTACTCCTCTTCTCAGGTCACTTCACTGGCTCCCTATCCGTTTCCACATCCAATTCAAACGTCTCCTGCTGACCTACAAATGCATTCACTCTGCGGCTCCTCACTACCTTTCTTCTCTTATCTCTCCTTATAACCCCTCCTCGGGAGCTCCGCTGTTCTAGCAAACTGCTTCTATCTGTGTCCTTCTCTTCTACTGCTAACTCCAGACTTCGCTCCTTTCACCTTGCTGCGCCTTATGCCTGGAACAAACTACCTGTGTCTGTACGCCAGGCACCTTCTCTAACCCTCTTCAAGTCCAGGTTGAAAGCTCACCTCTTCGCTGCTGCCATTGGATCCTGAGTCACCTGATCTCCTTCTTCTCCCCTGCCTACACCCTCTGTGTTCTGTGTGTTTTTGTGCGTTTTGTCTTGACTAGATTGTAAGCTCTGATGAGCAGGGACTGTCTCTTACATGTCTGTACTGTACAGCACTGCATACGATTGGTAGAGCTATATAAATGCTGAGTAGTAGTAGTAGCCAGATACAGGTTGGCCCTGTGGTGTCCCCCTCCCATCGAAGGATCATTCTGGCCAGGGCCTCAGCCTATGCTTTCCTTGCCGCCATGCTGCTGCTGCTGTGTATCTGCCCAGCCAGAGGGAGCTTCTGCACGTATAGTATGCATTTGTACATGCAATATCATAACCAGTTATGAGCTCTCTGTTGGGGGCCGCTGGTACACCCGACTATCCTCTAGCGGCACATCTTCTATGGTTATTGCACCACTACATGAGTATGATGGGATACTGACCTTGCCTGCCTTTCCATCACCGCACAGTTACGGACTTACCTCTGTGCCCTCCGCTTCTTATCTATGCATTTTGCATTTATCTCCACCTCATGCAGGTATGTTGAATATCGGCGCTTGCTTCCGATCCGCATACCCGCAATTGGCTGTCGGCGGTGGATCTCCCATATCTGCCCATTATCCATCTATGCCTGCATGTCCGTTGACTAACTCACGATTCACACCATTTTCTGTGCAGGTTTCTTCAGCCAGTTATCCGCTCCTTCTGCGCCCCTTTTAATACCGGGCCCTTAATCTTTTATATTATAGTTCCATTATTATTATGAATTGCCAACTGTTGAAGTTGTTTATCAGTAACCCTTATTTTTGAGTAAACTCTTGGTTCAGAACAAAAACCTCTGGCCTGGACTGCATTTATTGAGAAGGGTAAACGTGAGAGTGTCAGCTCCTGCTAACTATTGACACTTTCCATCTAGTCCCCTCACAAGTCTGAACCCTGATATTTCACATCCAGGAGCTCAATGAAACTCTGGGCATCACTTCCTTGGGTTTTTGTACACTTCCTTCTCTGTCAAGTGCTTGGACCACACAGAAAAGTAGCTACAGATCCAATTGGTCACCTGATGTTTTAAGTGGACAGGGCTGACATGAATGGTGACACTCGTATGACTGTAACATTTCTTTTTGCACCCATTTTGCAGGCAAAAGCTGAAGAATCCATGCTCCTGGTTTTCTAGTACATCCAGCTCCAGTTTAATTTCCAGCTCTGAGGTTTGCACCTACTGCAAAAGCCCCAAAGTAGATCTGAATTCACTAAAGTGGAGGAGTGGCCTAGTGGTTGGGGCAAGGTACTTCCAGCCAGAAGGTCGGGGGTTCAAATCCCACTAGAGGACAGCAACCTTGGGCCAGAAGGACTGGGGTTTCTAGTCCCACAGGTGCTCCTTGTGGTCTTGGCAAGCCACTTAACCCTCCATAGCCCATGTTCCCTGTAAAATAGTTATCTCCAAGTTATAATGCCCTGTTCAATGTAATTTCAGTTTGTTCAATGTAAACCGCACTGATGCAGAATAGCGCGGTATATAAGAGAATTAAAATAAATAAAATAAAATAAATCACAATAGCGTCTTTAGTAAATAGGACCATCTACTGAAATTGGGAACTATGGTAACCAAAGCGTTTTTGCATCTTTTATTAAATCTTCCCCTAGATGGAAAGTCCTCTGGGGACAGGAAAATGCCTCTTGTATCTGATTACCTTGAGCTACCAATGAAAGGGGTGTGAGCTAAATTAAACAAAAATAATAAAAAGATGTCTAGATTCTTCTTGTGGGGGTTGATCGTGAAGTGATGAAAAATTGGAAAATTATTGTCCCATATTTACCCTCTCTTGGCACTGCACTGAAGAATAATTGTACCAGTAAATTCTCTTTTATTTGAACAGGGCCTTTGCAGCCCTGCGCTTTTGGGAGTGGCTCTGAGAAGGACTGAAAGATTGTAAGGAAAGATACCACAGACGTAAAGCCTTGAAACGTATCCTTTGGGCACTTTTATGTAGCACGTCTGTATAATACTCATGTATCTAATAAGCAGGGTTCAAAAAATCCTCAGATACTATCCACTCCCTGTCACCTGTCAGATTTTCAACGTCCATAGAAAGTAATCGAAGTTCCTAAAAACATTTAATTTGATTTATTTAAAACCTAAGGTACAAAAACACACTCCAGTCACATGGTTTTGGATCCATGAATTGACTCTGCGCTGTGCTTAGCATGTGAATGAGTCAGCCCCCAACTTCCAAAGCACAAGTCAGTTCACTGCACGTCTGGTAGTGGAGGAGTTTGTGCCGCTACTGTTGAAATGGCACCAAAATCGATAAGTGCTCTTCCGTACGAGGAGTAGGAAGGGTTGTTTCTGTGTACGCAGAGTTACTGCAGAACTGCAGATGCAGGATCTCTATTTAATTGGGAATTCTGTTCCAGTCTGTGTAATTTGGGGGTTAATGATAATCCCCCAAGTCTCGCTCTCATATGATAACATTGGTTGAATGATGTCATCAAATGGTTTTCCTGGAGGGTGGAAACCGGTGGTCGGAGCTTTCTCTATTGTACCGAAGTTCCCTGGAGCTTTTTCCTCATCTACTCCTGTCTCTGCCTGTACGTACGAGGGGTTGCTGATAAGTCTTTGGCTTTGTAAAGAAAACAAAAAGCTAAGGTTTGAAAATATTTATTTCCTCATCATATTCCCCCCCTGAGCTCCACACGCTTATTACTTCGCTGCTCCAACTTCTTCAAGCCCTCCAAATAAAACTCTGGTGGTTGCTCTGCCAACCTGATGCGGCCTCCTCAATGCTTAAAATCTTTCTTCCCCTCAAGTGTTTTTTGAGGGTAGGGAACAAGTAAAAGTCAGAAAGGGCCAGATCAGGTGAGTATGCCGGGTGTTTCAGCACTTCAAAATGTAGATTGGCAAATTTCTGCTGCGTGATGGATGCAGTGTAAGGAAAGGCATTGTCCAACAGAAACAGGACGCCTTTTGAAAGCTTGCCTCGACATTTGGAGACCAGTTCCCGCTTCAATTTGTCTAGAAGTGAAACATAGTAGTTTGACATGATGGTTGCACCCTTTTCAAAAATTCCATCTTTGTCCCAGAAGACAGATGCCATCACCTTGCTTGCTGATTTCTTTGAACTTCTGAATGTGGGGAATCACTATGTCTCCACTCTTTGGATTGTTCTTTGGTCTCTGGATTATACATATGGATCCAAGTTTCATCCATAGTGACACGATGATCCAAAATTCCCACAGCATTCCTATGAAATTGGTCCAAAATGGCAAGTGAAGCAACCACTCGATCATGCTTCTGGTCAGCATTGAGGCATTTGGGAACCCCTTTGATGGAGAGCTTCCTTATGTCTAAAATGTCATGGATGATATAGGCCACATGTTCTTGGGATATCTTCAGTGCCTCTGCTATCTTCTTAGGTGATATTCTTCGATCCTTAAGGATCGTGGAATGAACGACATCCAGTGGGGGTGTACTATCGACCACCTGGCCAGAATGAACAAATGGATGATGAAATGCTCAAAGAAATCAAGGAAGCTAACAAAAGTTACAGCGCAGTAATAATAATGGCTAATTTCAATTACCCCGGTATCGGCTGGGTCAGTGTCACGGCAGGACATGCTAGGGAGATAAAGTTCCTAGATGAAATAAATGACTGCTTCTTGGAGCAGCTGGTTCATGAACCGACCAGAGGGGAAGCCATATTAGACATAGTCCTTAGTGGAACACCAGATCTATTGCAAGAGATAAGGGTGTTGGGGCCACTTGGCAATAGTGATCATAGCATGATCACCTTTGATTTAATTAGAGGAGGAGGGATAGTAAGGAAATCCACAGTACTACCTTTTAACTTTCGAAAGGGAGACTATGATAAAATGAGGAAAATAGTTAAGAAAAAACTAAAAGGAGCAGTTGCAAAGGTTAAAGACTTACATCAAGCTTGGGTGTTGTTGAAAAATACTATCTTGGAAGCCCAGACCAGCTGTATTCCACTCTTTATGAAAAGTGGAAGGAAGTCCAAAAAAACTGCCAGCATGGGTTAAAGGTGAGGTCAGAGAGGCTGCTGTTGCCAAAAAAGCATCTTTCAGGAAATGGAAAAAAGAGCCAAATGACGAAACCTGGAAACAGCACAAGCACTGGCAAGTCAAATGCAAGGCATTGATAAGGCAGGCAAAGGGAGACTTTGAGAAGAAATTTGCTGCGGAAGCAAAAATGCAAAAAAAGACTTTTTCAAGTACATTCGTAGCAAAAAACCTGTGAGAGAGTCAGTTGGTCCATTAGATGATAGAGGGGTTAAAGGGGCACTAAGAGGCGACAAGGCGATAGCGGAGAGACTGAATGAATTCTTTGCTTCGGTCTTTACTGATGATTAATATTTATTTAGTTTCCCTGGTTTCGCTCCCATGTTCAATTCCCTGTTCTTTGTAAACTCAATGTTGTTTGTATACATTGCAGTATGCTCGTTCGATGTACACCGCACTGATTTTAATAGCGCGGTATAGAAGAAATGTTAAATAAATAAATAAATAAATAAAATAAGATGTAGGGATGTTACCCATGACTGAAGTGGTATTTAAAGGTGCGGAAGAATTGAAGGAAATATCGATACATCGGGAAGATGTATTACAACTATTAGATAAACTGAAGAGTAGCAAATTACCTGGGCCGGATGGTATACATCCAAGGGTGTTGAAAGAACTGAAATATGAGATTGCAGACCTGCTATTAGTAATCTGTGAACTATCATTAAAATCATCTCTAATACATTGGCGATCCTCCAATCTTCAGGTAACACAAATTTTTAAAAAGGGTTCCAGGGGTGATCCGGGAAACCACAGACCGGTGAGCCTGACGTCAGTACCGGGAAAAATGGTAGAAACCATCATAAAGAATAAAATTACTCAGCACGTAGATAGTCATGGCCTAATGGGAGACAGCCAACATGGCTTTAGACAAGGAAGATCCTGTCTTACTAATCTGTTATGGTTTTTTTGAAGGTGCGAATAAACAGGTGGACAAAGGTGAGTCAGTTGATATAGTGTATCTGGACTTTCAGAAAGCCTTTGACAAGGTCCCTCATCAGAGATGTTTGGCAAAACTAAAGAGTCATGGGATAGGAGGCAGTCTAGTACTGTGGATCAGAAACTGGTTAAAAGATAGAAAGCAGAGGGTAGGGCTAAATGGCCAATTTTCCCAGTGGAGAAAAGTGAATAGTGGTGTACCCCAGGGATCTGTGCTGGGTCTGCTGCTTTTTGACATAATCATAAACGACCTGGAAAGTGGAATAACGAGTGAGGTTATCAAATTTGCAGATGACACAAAACTATTTAAAGTTGTTAAAACCCAAGAGGATTGTGGAAAATTGCAAGAGGATCTTGATAAATTGGAAGACTGGGCATCAAAATGGCAGATGAAATTTAATGTGGACAAGTGCAAAGTTATGCACCTAGGGAAGAACAACCCAAACTATGGTTACACGATGCAAGGTTCCACATTAGGAACCACCACCCAGGAAAACGTTTTAGGCGTCGTTGTGGATAACATGTTAAAACCCTCGGCCCAGTGTGCAGCGGCGGCCAAGAGAGCAAATAGAATGCTAGGTATCATAAGGAAAGGAATGGAAAATAAAACAAAAGATATTATAATTCCTCTATATCGTTCCATTGTGAGACTGCACCTTGAATATTGTGTGTAATTCTGGTCACCGTATCTTAAAAAGGATATAGCGATATTAAAAAAGGTTCAGAGAAGAGCCACCAAAATGGTAAAGGGGATGGAAGGATACTCCTATGAAGAAAGGCTAAAAAGGGCTCTTTAACCTGGAAAAGAGATGGCTGAGGGGAGATATGATAGAAGTCTATAAATTAATGAACGGAGTGGAACGGGTAAACGTAGATCGATTGTTTACGTTATCAGAATATAGGAAGACTAGGGGACATGCAATGAAGCTACAGGATAAACTATTTAAGACTAACAAAAGAAAATATTTTTTCACTCAACGTGTAATCAAACTCTGAAATTTGTTACCGAAGGATGTAGTAAAGGCTGTTAGTGTAGCTGGGTTTAAAAAAGGTTTGGACAAGTTCCTGGAGGAAAGGTCCATAAACCATTATTAAGAAGGGACGCAGGATATCAATGCTTGACCCAGTACAAGCATTGTGGCGCCTGTGTCTTTTGGGAAACTGCTAGGTACGTATGACCTAGATTGGCCACTGTTGGAAACAGGATACTGGGCTTGATGGACCTTGGTCTGACCCAGTATGGTATAATCTTATGTTCTTATGTACATTTTCTGCAATTGTCATTTCACTTGGTCTCCCAGGACGTTCTTTGTCTTCACTGCTGAAATGTCCTGTCCTAACATATCATCGTGGATTTGTTTGGTCGAGTTCCGTTTAAGAAAAGATATTCATCCCTGCTCTGCACTGTTTTGTTGTCTATTCTCCGTTGTTTTGTGACATTCTGGCTTCAGACCTACAGAAAAAAAAGTATATGAGTTACAATCATGAAATTTTGGGCAGTCACTTTCAAAACAATGACATTCGACATGATATAGTTATTTTTAGTTAAAAATTAGGAAACATAGGGAAAGCCATAGACTTCTTAGCAACCCCTCAAATTACCTCCCCATCTCCTTTTTCACCTCTTTCCCCTTATCTTGTCTCTTTTTGTTGAACCTGGAAGTTCAGAGCGCAGATCTCATGACAGCCGCATGAAACTGGTAATATAGCACAGATGTCATATGGTAAACACATTCATGCTCCTGTGTTTATGGAGCATCGAACAGTATTCTTCACACGCTACAGACTTCTTGTATTTACACAGTCTATAATAAATTCAGCTCTTTTTATGCTGATATCAGTACATGATAGCGTATGATTTATAACATTATTTCTAGAAGATGCAAAATGGGTGAAAGGGGAACTTGGGTGGTGACAGAAAGTTGAAGTTGTCCAAATATCCGCAAAACAGCAGCAAGACTGCAAACTTCCCTCCCTTTGCACACACACACACAGATGCAGAAAATGCACACACACAAACATGCATGCACTAATGCACACACACGCACTCACTCATGTGTGTGTACATACAAACACATGTGCGTGCACTCACAGACAAGTACGCACACACACTGTTTCCCCACTCAACAGGTACAGGATGGGCAACAGCCGTGCAAATTCACACATGTAGAGACCAACTTTTCAAAACAACTCACAGGTCAATGCAAGAAATAGCTTTGCACACGAACTAAGTGTGCACAAAGCTTCCAAGCAGACAACAGTGCACAGCAGCCTTAAATCCAGGGCAACAAAGCAACGAGCAATGCACTGGTGATGCAGAGAAGTGCGCAGAAGGCTGAGCACAATGTCAGGTCTGAGAGGGAGTAAAGGGGGAGCTCAGCACCAGTGCGCAGTTTATGCTGGAACGTTATTCCATGCATGCGATTTTTGCAATGACACTGTTTATGCACAGAACAGAATTCCATCATATACATGGATAATATGCACTTGCAACTCTGAGGGGCTGAACTGGGAATAGTGCTTTGGGGTTGCAAGTGCATAGCATCTGTGCATATGATGGAATGACGGCTATTCTGTGTGCAAAGAATAAAGCAAAGCTGGTACTGCATGTGCGGAATAGCCATGGGTGCTCATAGAGCGGCTGCTAGCTCAGATGCACACCTGCATGCTCTTCTACGCTAGATCATGGGCTTTGTGCTTAGCCCAATTTGCAGTGGTTTGGTTACAGCACTGGGAAGCAAACGTTCTGCGTTAGGTTTGCATTAGAAAATCGTGTGCTGAACGTTAGCGCATGGCTCTAATGCAGGAGAATCGTGTTAACTCACGAGGGTGCTAAGCTGAACTGGTGCCACCCTACATACAGTGAAGAGGTTCGTTCAGCATTGGGGGGTGCTCAAGTATCTGCTGCATCCACAGGGATGGCACACACACACACCCTCACCCCAGAACAGCAGTAGTGCAAGCTTGTTCCCCCCCTCCCCTCACCAGAGAACGATACACCCCAGAGAGCAGCTCTGCAAACCGTCCCCTCTGTCTCTTTCACCAATGCACAGAACAGGTCTGGCACACATAGCGGCAGTGCAAGCTTCCCTCCCACACACACTGCCCCAGCACATCGTGACCCTTTAGGACTTATATAGTCAAAGTTCTCATTTTGCAAATTCCCTTTTATTGCTTGAGCTCTGCGTGTTATCCTTGACTCGGCAGCCAAGGCAAACCCTAGCTGGGCAGTTTCTGGCACATCTGAGACCCATGATCACTTTACGAGACTCTAGCATGGTGGGACATGATTATCAGGGCCATGTTTATCACCTGCGCTTTCTATCTGCAATCTGCCAGCTCCTCTGGCTCCCATCACAGGTGTGATTAACTGTTAACATTTATTACTCTTCCGTGCCAGAAGGAAAACAGAGAGGGCTCTGTAGTGTGACACACCTTCCCAGATAAAGAGACGAGCTGCTAGACACCACAGCTTCGGCCTGGATTCTGCACTCGGTGACAAAATAGCTGGAAAAACATTAGGGAGGTGAGGGGCCAAGGTACACGGCACCATGTCCCACGACCTCGCACCTCCCCTGAAGCTCACCAGGAGGGGCTGGCCACTGCATTAAAGACCGACTCCCAGAAATCAGACCCTCTTTGCCCCAAGCGGCATATAAATCTCCCACTCATGCACCTATGATTATACAGACTGGTTATCATGCCTTTGATGCAGTAGGTGGAGGGGGGACGCGAGCCAGAGAGGGAACATTTAAAGACTGGTTTTGAATGCAGCAGAGATGTCAGGCTGAATGACCCCAAAATGCTGCGAGGTCCATTGAGAACCTAATGCACTCGGCTGAGTCACCGTGTTTCACAGCAAGGGGCGCTAAAGAACAGGGGCGATGACTGTGGTCTTGCTGGTTCCCAGAGTGGGCGTTTATTGATTCCATTGATCATTGCTCCTGGATATTTGATGCTTTCTTGTGCAGATACCATATAGATTTTGCTGGTATTTTGTTGTATATTAGTAAACTGAGGCCTAAAAATGTTGCTGCAACTCTGTGTCATGACAGTTATTGTAGGAGAGCTAACGCCTGCTTAGTGATAAGGAGGAAGCAGGGCACAGTTGGGATATTTGAGGAAGGAGGAGGCTCACGGCTGCCTATGTTACTATCATTTCTATTGGTCTTCTGCACAAGCCATGCAAAAGCTGCCCCCAGGGTTGCATTTATCTTACATTACACCCTGGGCAGCTTATGCTCAGTTTATGTATTTAACAGAATTTTTTATACCACTTTATCATTTCAATCAAAGTGGTTTACACTGTAACTTAAACTTGGTAGTGTACATTGTACAGGGACATTGATAACTTGGATTTTTCTGAGGCAATGGAGGGTTAAGCGACTTGCCCAAGGGTTAAGCGACTTGCCCAAGGCCACAAGGAGCACTAGTTTATGAAGTCAAATCGCCTCGTGCAGTTTCGGGCCATCGGCATCACCATTACGTGATGACATTTTTATTTATTATTTATTTATTTAACATCTTTTATATACCGCACTATTTATAATCAGCGCGGTTTACATAGAACAAGTCCTATTCGAGGCAGCCACACTGGATGTTGGTTTCATAAGCAGGAGAAACCGAGTGTCATCACCCCCCCCCCCCCCGCCCATCTGAAGCCAATCACCAGTGGACGCTTGCTCACACAAGTATTTCCGCCAGGTCAGAAAGCATTGTATTTATGAAACAAGACAAGAAAACTTTTTATTTATGAAACAAGACAAGATTTACAAGTATCCACTTGTTCAAGTAACAAGAGTGCAAATCACATATCAAGTCACCCGTAACAAAGAGAAAGTAATACACCGCTGCTATTACTACTACTGAGCATTTGTATAGCGTTACAAGTCGTACATGCGCTGTTACCGGAGGATGTAGTAAGAGCTGTTAGTGTAGCTGGGTTTAAAAAAGGTTTGGACAAGTTCCTGGAGGAAAGGTCAATAAACCATTATTAAAAAGGGACCCAGGATATCAATGCTTGACCCAGTACAAGCATTGTGGAACCTGTGTCTTTTGGGGAAACTGCTAGGTATGTATGACCTAGATTGGCCACTTTTGGAAACAGGATACTGGGCTTGATGGACCTCGGTCTGACCCAGTATGGCTTATCTTATGTTCTTATGTTCTTATGCACAGACACAGGTAAGACACAGTCCCTGCTCATCAGAGCTTACAGTCTAGTCAAGACAGACAGCACAGAAGGTGCAGACAGGGATAAAACAAGGGGCAAAGGTAAAGAAACAAGGAGATCAGGTGAGTCAAGATCCGAAAGCGACAGCGAAGAGGTGAGTTTTCCGCCTGGATTTGAAGAGGGTTAGAGAAGGCGCCTGACATAGAGACTCAGGTAGTTTGTTCCAGGCGTAAGGTGCAGCAAGAAGAAATGAGCGAAGTCTGGAGTTAGCAATAGAAGAGAAGGATACAGATAGAAGTGATTTGCCAGAAAAGCGGAGTTCCCGAGGAGGGGTGTAGGGAGAGATAAGAGAGGAAAGGTAGTGAAGAGCTGCAGAGTGAATGCACTTATAGGTCAGCAGGAGAAGATTGAACTGGATGCGGAAACGGATAGGGAGCCAGTGGAGTGACTTGAGAAGAGGGGTAATATGAGCATGACAAGGTTGGCGGAAGATTAGCCGCGCAGCAGAATGTTGAACATTTTGAAGATTGAATAAAAATAAACACCCTATCATTAGACCACAATCAACAACAGGGGTGGAAAAAAATCATATGGGGTCATAATCAAAAGGAAACAAGCAAAATTAGTAAAATAAGGCATTAGACCCTCACGCTCTGGAAAATAATCAAACCATGCATCTAGCACCCCTCACCCACCACCCCCCAAACTCACCACACAGAAATTTTCTTTAGAGCCAAGAAGGCGCAAAGTTGCTCTGGAGAGAGAAAAAAGACATATTTAACATTCATGTAGGTAGTAAAACATTTACAGAGATATTGTAAGCGAAAGATCCCTCCCAATCTTATTGTTTCTTGTCTCACGAACAAAAACAAATATCTTCTCTACTACTACTACTGAACATTTATATAGCGCTACCAGTCGTACGCAGCGCTATACAGTACAGACATGTAAGAGACGGTCCCTGCTCATCAGAGCTTACAATCTAGTCAAGACAAAACACAAAACACGAAAGGTGTAGGCAGGGGTAGAACAAGGGGGAGAAAAGGAGATCAGGTGAGTCAAGATCCAAAGGCAGCAGCAAAGAGGGCCAGAGAAGGTGCCAGACGTACAGACACAGGTAGTTTGTTCCAGGCGTAAGGTGCAGCAAGGTGAAAGGAGCGAAGTCTGGAGTTAATAGTAGGAGTGCGGGGCATAGATAGAAGCAGTTTGCTAGAAGAGCAGAGGTCCCGAGAGGGGTTATAAGGAGAGATAAGAGAAGAAAGGTAGTGAGGAGCCGCAGTGTGAATGCATTTGTAGGTCAGCAGGAGACGTTTGAATTGGATGCGGAAATTGATAGGAAGCCAATGAAGTGACTTGAGAAGAGGTGTAATATGGGTATGATGAGGCTGGCTAAAGATTAGCCGTGCAGCGGAGTGTTGAACAGATTGAAGGGGAGAGAGATGACTCAAAGGGGAGAGAGTTGACTCCTCAGTAGGACAACTAACATCCAGATAAATCCTAAATTTTTCACCCAGAAACGATGTATCCACCTTCTTGAAGAAATGAGATAAAAGTCTGGATAAATCTGACTCAAAGACAAAATTTATCAATAGGGTCACTCTCTCCTTAATTTTAACTAATGATGTTTCCAGGAAATTACTCAAATCTTGAAAATCACCAGATTCTATAGTTGTACTTTGAGAAGACTTTCCCCTTATTTAGAGGTGGAAAAGCATTTTCAGGTACCTGCAATACTTCCCGCATATATTTTTTAAATGTTTCCAATGGCGATGTATTTGCCACTTTGGGGAAGTTTAAAAAACGTAGATTTAAACAATGCATCACATTTTCAAATTGCTCTAATTTTTGGTGAATTAGTACGTCATCTTTTTCCAACCGGTTGATTATTTCCTTAGAGTCATTAACTTCTTTCCCCTTTGTAGATACAGTAGTTTCTCCTGAGTTTCTTTAGCCAGTATCACTTGCTGAGAGGACACCTGCCCAGCAGTTTGAACTAGAGCAGATATGTCCTGAGAACACTTAGCAACAATTCCATCCAACTTAAGCAACATGAGCCATGTAGAATGTAAAGAGACTTCTGATGGAACTTCATTTATAGGAAAAGCAGGGAGGACTTCCGTCTCGCCTTTTCTCTCTTGTATTGGGCCAAACTGTATAGACTCCGCAGCAATGCCTGCCTCCACAGAGTCTGAGCTGACAGCAACAGCTAGCTCAGGAACTGAGGTCAGCTGCATGGAGCAAGAGGTGCAGTCCCCAGCACTCCTGCCTGTTCCATCTCCGACAGAACCAGACATCAAACTGATGGAAGTATAGCTCAGGTCCAAGCACTCCAAGCTCAGCGGGGAACCATCTCGATGGTAGCTGCGGCAACAAATGATGCTTGCCCAAGCACGGGGTTCCCCCACCGAAAGCCCATGCAGCCGAGCTCTCTTTCACGGCTGTTCTAGTTACCAGAGTCTTCAGGAGGTGCGCCTCAATCTTCTGCTGACCAGCAGTGAAAGGAACAGTGTTGGCAGATTTGGTTTGACCTTTTCCCCACCCCTTAGGAGCCACAGGAAATCAGCAAAAAGGTAATAGTGCGGAGCAGCTCAGAGGAGACCGCCTGAAGTGCTGTCATCTTAGCTCCACCCCCTTCAGAAAGCATTTTCTAAGGAAATTAGAACATAAGAAGTGCCACACTGGATAAGACCAAAAGTCCGTTAAGTCCAGTGTCCTGTTTCCAATAGTGGCCAATCGAGGTCACAAGTACCTGTCATATCCCAAAATTAGCCAGTTCCGTGCTACCTATCCCCCAGGGATTAGCAGTAGTTGTCTCTTGGACTACCTTAATAACGGATTATGGACTTTTCCTCCAGGAATTTATCAAAACCATTTTTAAACCCGGCTTCGGGAATGAGTTCCAAAGTTTAATAATACATTGAAGGAAAAAATATTTTTTCTATCAATCTGTTTTAATTATACTACTCTATAGCTTTATTACACGTCTCCTAATCTTTGTACTTTTTTGAAGGAATAAACAACTGCTCTATGTTTACCTTCTCTGCCTTTGTTTAGGGTTGTACCCGCCGCTCCGTGCAGGCCACCGCCCCCCACCTCTATTTGTTGAGAAATAAAAAATATTTACATCTGGTTCAATTGCATCCTGTGTCTGCCCCATGTCTTTTTGTATTCTTCACTGTATTTGCTCCTACCACCTCCAGTCTAGCTCAATAGGGAGCGCATTCCAAGCATTCACCACCCTTTCAGTGAAAAAGTATTTTCTGACGTTGCTCTCATAGGAGTGCTATCCTATCTCTTTTATCATTTTGGTCACCGTTCTCTGTATCTTTCCTAATGCTGCTATATCTTTTTTGAGAAGCGGAGACCAGAATTGTACACGGTACTTAAGGTATGATACAGCGGCATTATGCTATCCTTTGTTTTATTCTTTACTCCTTTCCTAATGATTTATAACATTCCGTTTTGCTTTTTTTGGCCGCCACTGCACACTGAACAGATGATTTCAATGCATTGTCTATGATCACACCCTTATCCTAGCATTGTTTATCTATGGTGTGGGTCAGGGCCAGCGCTACCCGGTAAGCGGGGTAAGCGCGGAAGGGAGGCGTCTTCCTCTGGAGGGTCTCATTGCTAGATGCCCCACCCCACCAAGCAAGGCCAGCCCTAGGCATGTGCGGGCATGAGGGGCCCTGCAGCTATCTGACTGGCTTCAGAGGGAGCCGATGAGTCCCGAAGCCCGGTGCCCCAGTTCACCTCTGCACAGCCGCGAGAGTAAATAGTGACGTTTTCCTTTACTCCCGCAGCTGTGAGTAGTCACAGATACCAGTGCTGCTGAATTCCTGGAGGTTAAACAGGGACACTTCTTGTCTTGCGCAGGAGACAGGAAATCCCCTGTTTAACTCATCAACTCAGTGGCGCCGGGATCTGCAATTTCTCACAGCCGCGGGAGTAAAGGAAAATGCCACTGTTTACTCCCGTGGCTGTGTAGAGCCTGGGATTGAAAGGGAGATGATGCTGGGAGGGACTGGGACTGGAGAGAGACTGATACTGGGGGTAGAGCTAGAATGGGAAATGGGCTAATGTTGGGAGATGGGGAGACTGCTATTGATAGGGAGATAATGCTGGGAGGGGCTAGAACTGGAGGGAGACTAATATTGGGGGACTAGTACTGGAAATGGGATGATGTTGGGGGTTGGGGAGCCTGAGATTGGAAGAGAGATGATGCTGGGAGGGACTGATACTTGGGGCAGGGGGGTTAGGACTGGAATGGGCTGATGCTGGGGGATGGGGAGACTGGAAAGGAGATGACGCCTGGAGAGACTGGGACTGGAGGGGGACTGATACTGGGGGGGGGGGGGCTAGGACTGGAAATGGGCTGATGCTGGGAGGAGCTGGAACTAGAAAGGAGCTGATGCTTGGGGAGGGCTGGAAGGGGGTGGTGGTGGGGCTGGAGCTGGGGAAGAAAAAAAGAAGCTGGGGAGTGAGTATGGAGAGGGGGACAGATATTTTGTGTGGGAGGGAAGAAAAAAGGTTATACAGCAGGAACAGTTGAGAGGAAGGGGCATAAGAATGAATGTTGGGGTAAGAAGGAGGAATGGCGGGGTTAATGAATTTCGGTGAAGGAAGTAGCTGGGTGGGTGTGAGGAAGGGGTTAGGAGGTAGTACTGGAGAAAGGAATATGGGGGAGATCAGGGATTGGGACTTAGGTGCAGACTTTAAAACTGGGTGGGAGAAAGGAAGAAGATAGAATGTAAGATTGACTGTGTATGGGGAGAGTAAGTGGGGACTCAGATGGTGGGCTCAGGAGCTGACACAACTCACTGAGCATTCAGCTCCAGCATCCTGTAGCACCATCCCTAGCTTCATCTTTCCTCCTCTGAGTCAGCAAGGTCAGTCGATGCTTCCCACAGCATTCGCTTGCAGTGCGTGGGGCCGTTCACCAGAAGTGAATGCTAGAGGCAGCACTGGCCGCTGCGTGCAGACTCAGAGAAATAAAGATAAAGCTGGGGATGGTGCTATTTGATCTTTCTGCTGGTGACTTGAAAAAAGAAAGAAGATGCTGGGGATGGTGCCGCACAATATTTCTTCCAAGGGGGGGAGGACAGAGAGAGGGAGAAAAAGAGAGATGGGATATGCTGGATGGGGAGGGGGGAGAGAGTGAGTGAGAATAGGGAATAACGGACTAGGAAAAAAGGGTGGGGAATGGGAGGACCGGGATGAGGGTTGAAAAGTGGTAGGTAGATGGAGTAAAAAAGAGGGGGACTGAGGACTCAATAGTAAGAAAGAGTAGTGAAGTCTTAGTGGACAGAGAGAAAAATAAACGGAAGAAATCTGAAGGGAAAGATCAATATCCAAGATGGAACAAAGTGAAGAAAACAAAAGAGGAGACAAGAAATGGCAGTTGGACTAGTGACCATAGAAAGAGAGCTAAGAGAAGACAGAGGAAAACAGAAACCTCAGATTGGGATCAGCATGATCAGAGAATAAAATGGTCTGACAACAAAGGTAGAACAAATTATTTTATTTTCAGTCTTTTTATTTGATACAGCTCAGGGAAATGCATCTCTTTCTATTTCCCTGGTGTTGCATTGTATGCAGAATCTGGCTTCTTTGGATTGCAGTTTAATTTATATTTACAGATTTTTATTTTTAGGATGTGGTCGCTTATTCTGTTCTTGGTGAGGGTCTGTGTTCTGAGTGTGTGACGAAGGCCAGGTGTTCTGTTAACATGGAGTTTGTACGTAGGGATCTGTACTGTAGTAATCTGAATTGTTCAGCTTTTCAAATAGGTGTTGGGATGTTCCAGGGCCCACTGCAGTATTTTCAGTGCTGCTTCTTTGGGTAGGCTCCTTATGGAGGGGGCTGGGGTGTAGACAACATTAATAATAATGAGGGAGGGGGGTGCCGATCTATAAGTTGCAGGGGGGCACAAGAAATCCTAGCACCGGCCCTGGCTTCGGCTATTCTTCCCTTCAAGTATCACTTTGCACTTGTCCACATTAAATTTCATCTGCCATCAGATGCCCAGTGCCCAATCTCCCAGTTTCACAAAGTTCTTGCACAGTTTCTCACAACCTGCATCTGATTTAACAACTGAATAACTTGGTATCATCTGCAAATTTAATCATCTCACCTGTTCCAATTCCTAATTATTTATAAATATGTTATAAAGCACCAGTCCCAATACATATCCCTGATAGTCAACTATACACCTTACTCCATTAAGAAAATTAACCATTTATCCCTATTCTCCATTTTCTATCTCTTCACTAGTTTCCATTCCATAATAAGGCATTGTTTCCTATACTATTACTTTTTAATTTCCTCAGGAGTCTCTAATGTGGGACTTTGTCAAACACTTTCTGAAAGTCTAAATACACAATATCAACTGGCTCACCTTTATCTACATGTTTATTCATGTCTTCAAAGAAATGAAGCAGATTGGTGAGGCAAGACTTCCCTTGGCTAAATCCATGTTGACTTGTTCCCATTAAACTGTGTTTGTCTATGTGTTCAGTAATTTCTGACATTTCATGACCTGTCTATTCATTTTGTCCAGACGGATGGTAATATATCCCTACTACTATTTCTTTCCCCTTCACACATGGAAATTCAATCCATGAAGATTCAGTGGTACATTTTGCTTCGTGCAGAACTTTATAGTAACATAGTAAATGACGGCAGATAAAGACCAGCATGGTCCATCCAGTCTGCCCAGCAAGATACGGCAAGAGTAGGTGCACCTGCCGTTCTGTGCAGGCCACCCCTCCACATGTCTTTGTTTAGGGGTGGACCCACCACTCCATGTAGGACAACCCTATTTGTTGAGAAGTTAGATGGTTCAGTTTATTTTGTTTTTATCCTGTTGATGTAAAGGGATCCTCTGTGCTTGTCCCATGCTGTTTTGAATTCCGTCACCATGTTTGCCCTCACCACTTCCATCGGGAGAGCATTCCAAGCATCTAACACCCTTTCAGTGAAAAAATGTTTCCTGACATTGCCTTTCAATTTTCCACCTTGCAGCTTCATGTTATGCCCTCTAGTTTTGCAGCTTCCCCGTCTTTGGATTCCATGTGACTTGCTGCTCTCTATAGCATATAGTTGGGTCTTATGAGTGCTGGGACATAAAGAGTCACCACATTCCTGATTTGAGTTTATTATATTATGGTTACATTGGAATTACTTCTTCCATTATTTGGGCATTGAGAGGTATTTAGGAGTTGGGAGGAGGAGGGGGAGGAGATTGGGACAAAATGTTAAAAGCAATTGTTTTTGTATAACGTTTAAAATTGTTTTCCATAATAGCTGAAAAGTGTAATTTGGGGGCTAAGCTATATGTGATCATGGAGAGTTCTTATATGTACACTGAATTAAAAAATAGTTTCAACATGCTTCCTTGGAGTTGGGAGCCCCAGAGGACTGGAGAGAGGCACATGTGGTCCCTTTACACAAAAGTGGAAGTAAGGATGATGTTGAAAACTACAGACCGGTTAGTCTAACCTCTGTGATAAGTAAATTATTGGAAACACTACTAAAAGGGAGGATAGTGAGGTTTCTGGAGTCCAATGGATTGCAAGAGCCAAGGTCTTGTCAGACAAAGATTGATTTCTTTGACTGGATGACCAGGGAGTTGGACCGAGGGAGAGCCCTAGATGTGGTGTAAGATTTCAGCAAAGCCTTTGAGACTGTTCCACACAGGCGACTTATTAATAAACTGAGCACCGTAGGGTTGGACTGTAAAGTTACTGATTTGCCTAGAAATTGGTTGAGGGGGAGGTGACAAAGGGTACAGGTAAATGGAGCTCGCTCTGAGAAGGATGTTACCAGTGGCATGCCACAGGGATCTGTCCTTGGTCCGATTCTTTTTATTATCTCTGTTAGTGATATAAGGACTGTTGTGTAAGGTTTGGATACCAAAATCTGCAATAAAGTAGACACCCAGGAAGAAGTAGGTAACATAAGGAAGGATCTAGCTAAGCATGAGGAATGGTCAAGAAATTAGCAGCTGATATTTAATGCTAAAAAATTGCAAGGTCATGCACTTGGGTTGCAAAAAATCCAAGGGAGCAGTATAGTGTAGGGCAGCGATGGCGAACCTATGGCACGCGTGCCAGCTGTGGCACGCGAAGGCCTTGCAGCTGGCACGCGGGCCATAGGTCCGCAAAAAAAAGAAAAAGCTGTCTCTGACTGCGGACGCGGCAAGGGCAGAATGCAGCGTCCCGCGGGGCCCCCTCCGCCCGCTAAGCCCCTCTGCAAGGGCTTTCAGATTCGCGAGGGAGAGCGTCTCCCTCGCGTCTCTGTTAAGCCCGCAGGGGCTAATGGGAAATTTCCCATCAGCCCCTGCGGGCTTAACAGAGACGCGAGGGAGACGCTCTCCCTCGCGAATCTGAAAGCCCTTGCAGAGGGGCTTAGCGGGCGGAGGGGGCCCCGCGGGACGTTGCAATCTGCCGCGGCAGCAGCCAGAGCCTGCTTTTTTTTTTTAAAAATTTGCCCGGGGGGGGGGGGGGGGGGTTAGGACTGCTAATGGGCAGGAGGGGGGGGGTTAGGACTGCTATGTGCAGGGGGGGTTAGGACTGCTAATGGGCAGGTGGGGGGGTTAGGACTGCTAATGGGGAGGAGGAGAGGGGGTGAGGTCTGCTAATGGGCCGGAGGAGGGGGGGGGGTTAGGACTGCTAATGGGCAGGAGGAGGGGGTGTTAGGACTGCTAATGGGCAGGAGGGGGGTTAGGACTGCTAATGGGCAGGAGGGGGGGGTTAGGACTGCTAATGGGCAGGAGGAGGGGGGGGGTTAGGACTGCTAATGGGCAGGAGGGGGGGCTAGGACTGCTAATGGGCAGGAGGGGGGGTTAGGACTGCTAATGGGCAGGGGGGGTTAGGACTGCTAATGGGCAGGGGGGGGAGGTTAGGACTGCTAATGGGCAGGAGGGGGGGGGTTAGGACTGCTAATGGGCAGGAGGAGGGGGGGGTTAGGACTGCTAATGGGCAGGAGGGGGGGTGTTAGGACTGCTAATGGGCAGGAGGAGGGGGGGTTAGGACTGCTAATGGGCAGGAGGAGGGGGGGTTAGGACTGCTAATGGGCGGGCGGGCGGGCGGGCGGGGGTAGGACTGCTAATGGGCTGGGGGGGTAGGACTGCTAATGGGCTGTGGGCTGATGGGGGCTGTCTGGAAATGGGGTGATGGGGGTTTAGGGCTGGAAGTGAGTTGATGGGGGGGCTAGGACTGGTATTGGGTTGGGGGGTTGCTAGGACTGGAAATGGGCTGATGCAGGGACTAGAAGGGAATGGATGCTGGGTGAGGCTGGAACTAGAAGGGAGCTGATGTTGGGGGAGGATTAGAATGGGATGGGGCTGGGAGAGTAAAATGGAGAGGGGAAAAATATTTTGTGTGGGAGGGATAAAAAATCTACAATTGGCCGGGTATTGGGAGAGTAAGTGGGGATTGAGGATGGAGGGGTAAAATTTGAGTGGATGAAATAGGAATGAGGAAAGAGCAAAAGGAGAAAGATTAGTATGTTAAAGCAGATGTAGAGAGAGAGAATGGAAAAAAAAACTAGAAGAGAGAAGAAAGGACAAATGGACAGCAGATGATGGAGAGTTAGCAGAAAACATGAAGAAACCAGAAGAAAGTGGCTGGAGCAATTGCAACTGTGTAACTGAGCTGAGGTATTCTGTTTATGTAATTCCTTTTTGACATTGCCACTTGTTCTCTTTCCCCAGTAGGTCATGTATTGTTATTGTCTGAAATGTATTGGTTTAATATTTGCAGTGTTGCCTTTTGATAGGTATGGTGTGGTGCTTTGTGAGTCCTGGTAGTGCTGTTAGGATACGGCGGGTTTGCTATTGGTTCTAAATGGGCAGTGTTTGTAGTAGTTCCTAATGTGCCTGGCGGTTGGCACTGGATTATAGTAATGTAGAAATCTTTTAGTCTGTCTTTATCCATACACTCATTAAGAGACATGTTTACTAAAAGTTAGTGTATGTTAGCATTATGCAAATATTTATGCAAATTGACGTGCTGGCACTTTGAGGAAATTCTTTGGTTTTGTGCGGCAGTTTGGGCACTCGGGCTCAAAAAGGTTAGCCATCACTGGTGTAGGGGATGAAGTACTTCTGTCCACGAAAGAAGAGTGGGACCTGGACGTGATTGTTTCTGATGACCTTAAGGTGGCTAAACAGCTAGAAAAGTTGACAGCAAAAGCTAGAATGATGCTTGGGTGCATACGGAGAGGAATGGCCAGCAGAAGAAAGGAGGTGATAGTGCCTCTGTATAAGTCTTTGGTGCAACCTCATTTGGAGTATTGTTTGCAGTTCTGGAAATCACACCTTCAAAAGGATATAAACAGCTTGGAGTTGGTGCAGAGGATGGCTACCAAAATAGTTAGTGGTCTTCATTATAAAGCATATGAGGACAGACTTTAAGATCTTCATATGTATACATTAGAGGAAAGGCGGGATAGAGGAGATATGATAGAGGCATTTAAATACCCCCATTGCATAAATTCACAAGAGGAGAGCTTCTTTTGATTGAAAGCAAGCTCTGCTACGAGGAAAGGGGATAGACTCGGGAGTCATATGCAGAAATATTTCTTTACGGAAAGAGTGGTAGATGTGAGGTATAGTCTTCCAGTGGAGGTGGTAGAGATGAGGACAGTATCTGAATTCAAAAAAGCATGGGACAAACACAGAGAATCTCTAAAGGGAAAAAGGGGACTGTTGTAGTGGTTGACATGGAAGGGCAGACGAGATAGGCCATGTGGTCTTTTTCTGCCATCATATTTCTATGTTTCTACTGTATATAGCATCACCCATCCACCAATCTGAACCATCCTATCATAGCAATATAATATGTACTCTGGTATCACAGTTTCCCAATGGTTATCCTCCTTCCACCAGGATTCCAAGATGCCCATTTATAATCTAGCTCTTCATTTAGTGCTATATATTCTAATTCTCCCAACTTAATTTTTAGGCTTCTAGAAGTTGTATTTAGAGACATTTCAAGGTATGTTTGTTCGAATATGCAGCTTTCATAGCAGTTGACAGGGATAGTTTGCAATTTTTAAACTCTTTCTATTCTTCACTTAAAGGCACCAGGGATATTTTAGCCTTTATTGCAATCTCACAGTCAGGATTAGATTAAAATAACATTGCACAGGGCACTTTAAAATGTTTAGGCCCCAGGCACATACCTGGTTTGACAAAGGACTTAATCCAGTCCTGATGGTCCCTGTTTAATACACAAAAGTGGTATGCAGCATATTTTCCTAATCCAACAGGACAACTATGCAGAATGCAACAAAACTGAGCTAAGATTACCCAGCATGATGTGCATGCAGGAGCACCTATATTCTATTGCACAGTGTGGCATGAGGGCAGCAGCAGTTATATCCTATTACACAGTGTGGCATGAGGGCAGCAGCATCCATCTCCTATTGCACAGTGTGGCATGCATGCAGGAGCACCCAGCTCCTATTGCCCAGTGTGGCATGAGGGCAGGAGCACCCATCTCCTATTGTCCAGTGTGGCATGAGGGCAGGAGCACCCATCTCCTATTGCCCAGTGTGGCATGAGGGCAGGAGCACCCATCTCCTATTGTCCAGTGTGGCATGAGTGCAGGAGCACCCATCTCCTATTGTCCAGTGTGGACTGAGTGCAGCAGCACCCATCTCCTATTGCCCAGTGTGGCATGAGTGCAGGAGCACCCATCTCCTATTGCCCAGTGTGGCATGAGTGCAGGAGCACCCATCTCCTATTGCCCAGTGTGGCATGAGTGTAGGAGCACCCATCTCCTATTGCCCAGTGTGGCATGAGTGCAGGAGCACCCATCTCCTATTGCCCAGTGTGGCATGAGTGTAGGAGCACCCATCTCCTATTGCCCAGTGTGGCATGAGTGCAGCAGCACCCATCTCCTATTGCCCAGTGTGGCATGAGTGCAGGAGCACCCATCTCCTATTGCCCAGTGTGCCATGAGTGTAGGAGCACCCATCTCCTATTGCCCAGTGTGGCATGAGTGCAGGAGCACCCATCTCTTATTGCCCAGTGTGCCATGAGTGTAGGAGCATCCATCTCCTATTGCCCAGTGTGGCATGAGTGCAGGAGCACCCATCTCCTATTGCCCAGTGTGGCATGAGTGCAGGAGCACCCATCTCCTATTGCTCAGTGTGGCATGAGTGCAGGAGCACCCATCTCCTATTGTCCAGTGTGGCATGAGTGCAGGAGCACCCATCTCCTATAGCTCAGTGTGGCATGAGTGCAGGAGCACCCATCTCCTATTGCCCAGTGTGGCATGAGTGCAGGAGCACCCATCTCCTATTGTCCAGTGTAGCATGAGTGCAGGAGCACCCATCTCCTATTGCTCAGTGTGGATTGAGTGCAGGAGCACCCATCTCCTATTGCCCAGTGTGGCATGAGTGCAGGGGCACCCATCTCCTATTGCCCAGTGTGGCATGAGTGCAGGAGCACCCATCTCCTATTGCTCATGTGGATTGAGTGCAGGAGCACCCATCTCCTATTGCCCAGTGTAGCATGAGTGCAGGAGCACCCATCTCCTATTGCCCAGTGTGGCATGAGTGCAGGAGCACCCATCTCCTATTGCTCATGTGGATTGAGTGCAGGAGCACCCATCTCCTATTGCCCAGTGTGGCATGAGTGCAGGGGCATCCATCTTCTATTGCTCAGTGTGGATTGAGTGCAGGAGCACCCATCTCCTATTGTCCAGTGTGGCATGAGTGCAGGAGCACCCATCTCCTATTGCTCAGTGTGGCATGAGTGCAGGAGCACCCATCTCCTATTGCCCAGTGTGGCATGAGTGCAGGAGCACCCATCTCCTATTGCTCAGTGTGGATTGAGTGCAGGAGCACCCATCTCCTATTGCTCAGTGTGGCATGAGTGCAGGAGCACCCATCTCCTATTGTCCAGTGTGGCATGAGTTCAGGAGCACCCATCTCCTATTGTTCAGAGTGGATTGAGTGCAGGAGCACCCATCTCCTATTGCCCAGTGTGGCATGAGTGCAGGGGCACCCATCTCCTATTGCTCAGTGTGGCATGAGTGCAGGATTACCCATCTCCTATTGCTCAGTGTGGCATGAGTGCAGGAGCACCCATCTCCTATTGCCCAGTGTGGCATGAGTGCAGGAGCACCCATCTCCTATTGCTCAGTGTGGATTGAGTGCAGGAGCACCCATCTCCTATTGCTCAGTGTGGATTGAGTGCAGGAGCACCCATCTCTTATTGCCCAGTGTGGCATGAGTGCAGGGGCACCCATCTCCTATTGCCCAGTGTGGATTGAGTGCAGGAGCACCCATCTCCTATTGTCCAGTGTGACATTTGTGCAGGAGCACCCATCTCCTATTGCCCAGTGTGGCATGAGTGCAGGAGCACCCATCTCCTATTGCCCAGTGTGGCATGAGTGCAGGAGCACCCATCTCCTATTGTCCAGTGTGGCATGAGTGTAGGAGCACCCATCTCCTATTGCCCAGTGTGGCATGAGTGCAGGAGCACCCATTGCCTATTTTCCAGTGTGACATCTGTGCAGCAGCATCCATCTCCTATTGCCCAGTGTGACATCTGTGCAGCAGCACCCATCTCCTATTGCCCAGTGTGGCATGAGTGCAGGAGCACCCATCTCCTATTGCCCAGTGTGGCATGAGTGCAGGAGCACCCATCTCGTATTGCCCAGTGTGACATCTGTGCAGCAGCGTCCATCTCCTATTGCCCGGGATGACGTGTGTGCAACAGTACCAATCTCATATTGTCCAGTGTGATGTCTGTGTAGCAGCATTCATCTCCTGTTGCCTAGCATGATATACGTTCAGCAGCACCTATCTCCTGTGGCCCGGCATGATGTGAGTGCAGCAACACCTTTATCCTATTGCCTGGCATGAGGTGCGTGCAGTAGTACCTATCTCTTATTGCATGGCAAAACATGAATGCAACAGTACCTTTCTCCTATTGCCCAGCATGACATGCATGCAGCAGCACCCATCTCCGATTGCCTGGCATGAGGTGTGTGTGCAGCAGCACCCGTCTCCGATTGCCTGGCATGAGGTGTGTGTGCAGCAGCACCCATCTCCTATTGCCTGGCATGAGGTGTGTGCAGCAGCACCCATCTCCTGTTCCCCACCATGATGTGAGTGCAGCAGCACCCGTCTCCGATTGCCTGGCATGAGGTGTGTGCAGCAGCACGTCTCCGATTGCCTGGCATGAGGTGTGTGCAGCAGCACCCATCTCCTATTGCCTGGCATGAGGTGTGTGCAGCAGCACCCATCTCATATTGCCTGGCATGAGGTGTGTGCAGCAGCACCCATTTCCTACTGCCTGGCATGATATATGTGCAGCAGCACCCATCTCCAGTTGTCCAGCGTGACATGGAAGCAGCAGCACCTTTCTCCTATTGCCCGGCATGACATGCATGCAGCAGTACCTATCTCTTATTGCCCGGTGTGTTGTGTGTGCAGCAGCGCCCATCTCCTGTTGTTCAGTGTGGTCAGCAGCACTGTCAGACGGCTGCCTAGGGTGAGAACTTACACAATCTTGACGATGCATATATTCATATGATTCTTGCAAGGTATTGTGGGTATTGTAGTTCATTCACTCCCAAACACAGCTGATGACAATAATTTGAGTTGTGAAACCAAGTGGTAAGATCAATAAAATACTTTTTTTATTGATGGGGTTTAATTCACCCAGCACATGTATGCTTGATAGCACTATAAATGAGGTTACTTGCTTGCAGTGTTTAAAAATGGATAACAAAAAGTCACAAAGTAAACCAGAAAACAACCTTCAGCTTGTCAGGCAATTAGCTAATGTTTTCTTAGCAAATAATTACCAATTACAAAGGCACAAAGTAAAGAATAAACTTTGCTGGTTAGGTTAACTTCTGCTTATTTTCCACGCCGATCTCAGCAGTGATTCTCCCTTGCTCACACACACAATCAGGTACAGCCCTAATTACTATCAATGGACCAGCCGAAAGCCTTTAGCTGGCTGGCTGCTACTGTGTGAGCCCAAATCCTGCTTTAAGAGCTGTTTTCAGTGGAAATAAAGAACAAAGTTAGGTTTCTTTGTGATGGCTGATGTGTTTGCTCATAGAAAACTAGCAATAGCATTTAGATAAAGAACAGTCCATGTAAATAGTTTCATCTGCTGTATTTCCCCCTGCATCAACAATCATAGGGTCAATATCATACATTGGCACAGATGAGTCCTTTCATTAAGGCACTATCATGAGAATGCTTATTCCCTTGCTGCCATTCTCTATTATAGATAGGGTCTGGATCAGGGTTCATACCTGAGCCTCTCCTGCTATCATTATTCCTCTCTGTATAGCCTGGCCAATATGTAATCCAATTCTGATGTCCAGCCTTCCAATCTTGATCCCTGGACACTGGATCTTCTCTCACATACCTTCTGGCCTTGGTCTGAAAGTCCCTTCCACATGCAGTCTTCTCTCTTCCAGGTAGCCAC
The DNA here is from genome assembly GCA_033557465.1 of Ichthyophis bannanicus. NCBI lineage: Eukaryota > Metazoa > Chordata > Amphibia > Gymnophiona > Ichthyophiidae > Ichthyophis > Ichthyophis bannanicus. The sequence continues at coordinate 1,023,557,849 of CM066034.1, read as the reverse complement.
TGGTGATTCCTATCTCTGCCACTCCATTCCTCTGGCTGAATCCAGTCCAATGGACTCTGCTGGCTTTTGGAATACCTCCCAGTATGAGTACTGCCTTGGAATCTCCCAGACCTTCCAATGGCCTTTCTTCTCTTCCTTCCAGAGAGTTTCCTTCTCTCTCTATCTGCTTGGCTTGGCTTCTGTTTCTCCAGGTGATACTGGTGCTTGTAGCCGTTGCTGAAGCTCTCCCCTCTGTATCTCTTCCTGAAGCTGTTCTTGAAACTGTTTCCTCTGAAACTGTTATCTGAAGAATAAGCTCTATCCTTATCCTGTTCTAATGTGTGCTGCTCCCTAACACAGCGCAGCTGTGTTGAATCAGGCCCTGCCCTTTGAGATGAGTGCTTAGGGATTACCTCATAGCTCTCTTGATTGCACACACATTCTCTCACTTCAGCCCCTCTCATGGCTGCTGGAAACCTGGTGCATTCTGGGACTGGTAGTCTTTTATGTGAAAATTCTGTTTTCTCACTTCTACCAGAACTGACAGGTTGCTTGTTCAGAGTCACATCATCTTTTCTATAGCTCCTACCTGAGCTATGATAAGCTTCCTTATCACAGCACCCATCTCCTATTGTCTGGCTTGACATGGATGTAGCAGTATCTATCTCCTATTGCCTGGCATGATGTGTGTGCAGCAGCACCCATCTCCTATTGCCCGACATGACATGTGTGCAGCAGCACCCATCTCCTTTTGCCTGGCATGACGTGTGTGCAGCAGCACCCATCTCCTATTACCTGGCATGAGGTATGTGCAGCAGCACCCATCTCCTATTGCCCGGCATGATGTGTGTGTAGCAGTACCCATCTCCTATTGCTCAGTGCAACGTGTTCAGCAGCACCCATCTCCTGTTGTCCGGCATGACACGGATGCAGCAGCACATTTTTCCTACTGCCCGGCATGACATGTGTACAGTTCCATCTTCCCTTTTCAAGGAGCTTGTCCTCGGTAGAGCCACAGGTCAGAGTTGGAAGGAGGTAGAGGCAGGGCAGCAGGAACCTGAGGTCAGAAAAGGAAGACGAACGGAGAATCTCTTGTTTCTGTCCTCACTTGCTCTAAGAGAGCGGAAACAGCTTTTATTGTAGGGTCTTTCCTGAACACAGTTAATTAAATTAGGGAAAGCTTGAGAGGCAGGAGTGTGTGAAGGTAATTATAGCCCTGGGACTTCTTACGTGTGAAACTTCATCACTCATTCCCTAGATTTGCCATTACCTCATGTATAATCCCCCCAGACCCAAGCCACAATCTGTTTTGGGTGTTACAGAAAAATAACTTTAATTCTGTTCCCAATGTGTCTTTGTGAAGGAAGATGTGTGGATACTTGGCCATGTGATTTGCCCTCTAGGCCACTGTCCTCATCAGTACTTCAGGGGTCAGAATCTACCCAAAAGACAGGCCGTGGTGGTGACACAGGAAATTATAGCAGCTATGTGTTATATCAGCACCTCAGGCTTACTTTCCTTTAGAGTTCTGTCAGAACAAGTTGTGGGAAAAAAATTGTCCTGGATTACACCCTGCAATGTCAGCACTCCTGGAATATCAAAGAGATCTTGTGTGAAGACAAAACTTGTCTGGCAAAATTAGACAAGTGTGTGCAGAATCTGCTGGGTTTCTACTGCAGCAGGAAAGATGGGAATGAACTGGAGAGTGACAGATGCTCTCATCAGTGGGGTAAATAGTGTAAGCCCCAGAAAAAGGCAAAGCCCATAACCACAGGAGAATAAAAGATCCATAGCAAGGCCTCGGCTGTGTGCTCAGAAGAGCATTGCCAGTTTAATAACGTTGCTTGTATATTTCTGTATCGTGTTTAAGGAATAACCACAATGTAGACTCAACAGGGACCAGCTAACGCTGATACCGGGCAATACGGAGGTTCAGTGACACAGAGAACAGATTAAACAATGCGATCAGAGGAGGCAGGAGGGATGGAGAGATGAGAAGGGAGGCAAAGGATGATGGTAAGCACGGAAAAGCCCGAAGCAGGGATACAGCACATGATAGTAGAGGGAAATGATTACAAGATAAAGGCAATGTCACACAGACGCAACACAGGGGGTAGCGGTAGAGGAGCAGAGCTGAAGGAACCCGCTGAAGCATGTGAGGATCAGGAGTCTGTGAGTACCAAAGGAAGGAGGAAGGTGATCAGCAAAAGCTGAAGAGCATGGGCAGCACGAGCCATTGAAGGCACTAGAGAACAGAAGACGCATGGCCAAGGTTGAGGGGTAGGAGACCAAGCGGGCGACGGAATGAAAAACTAGCTGTAGAGAACGAGTTGTAGGCTGAAGGAGACCTGAGCAGAAGTAGCTGAGGTGTCTATCAATGCAAGAGGAGCAATGGATTTTTGCAAGAAGATGCGGGAATCCTGAACAGATTTGGAAGACAGATGTGATCTCTACTCCTCTGTGGCTCTGGTCGCAGTGCTATTCACACCCCAGGGTTCTGACTTCAGATCCTCCATTGAATGGCTTGGTCAAACCCCAGTCCACTGGAGGTAGAGCTTTCAGCCCCAGGGAGGAGATGGCAGCAGCAGCCCCTATCAGCCAACCAGATGTGCTGAGTGTGCCTTTGAAAGGTGGCACCCCCTTCAGTCCATCAGACTGGCGAAAGATGCCATTTCTTAGTCACTTGGACCTTCTAATTGTTTTTTGGGGGGGGGAGGCAGAAAAGAATTTCAAGTGCAGAGTTGTAAAAGATCAAAATGCCATGTTTGTCTTACAAACACAAAAAAGGGACCAATTAAATTAGAAATTCAATGAGAGCTAAGCAAACATGTTTAGATCTTGTATATCTTTCAGGTTTTTTAAATAAAATTACTCAATCATTGTACATAGAGTGGAGCAGGAGAGGTGATTAAAAACTGTAAAAATAAATAAATAGAAAGGCAGAGAAAGTGCACAAGGAAAGGTAGGTGATGAGTATCCAGGATGAACTATGAAGGAGTTGGAGAATGTGAAGAGATAAGAAACCCCACCCCAGGAGAGTGGAGGATCCAGAGAGCAGGTGTGTAATGAGAAGAGGGATGGGGCTTGATCCTGGCACTGCTGTATGGTATAGCCAAACCCAGGAACTTGCTCTTTGCTGTGTCCTTGGCAGGTCCCTTTCCCAGGAGAATGAGCCAAAATATTTAAACACAGCCAGCATTCTACGATTATGGCAGATTGGTTCTACCTCTACAGCTCCCTTCTTATCCTTCAGCTTGTTTGTGACCTAGATTGGCCGCTGTTGGAAACAGGATACTGGGCTTGATGGACCTTTGGTTTGACACAGTATGGCAGTTATAATTATTTGTAATTCTTTTAGGGTTGTGATCCCAGTGCTTTTCTGGTACAGCGATGTTGTAGTGCTTGCAAGGTTTCCAATGGATGAGCTGTGCCACTTTGTTGTGTCTTTCTGTAAAGAAATTTTCTGCCATCAGAACCTCAAGGTCAGTTACGGGATGAATAACCATTTCCAGCTCTTTCTTACAGAATCTACATATGTCTGTTTTACCAGGTTTTTTCTATACTTGCTGTGAACCACCTCATCTGTAATCCGCTCTCCTGGACTGCAACTATTAATCTCTCATCCCTGGGTTCCAGGTCACCTTTCCTTAACCATTCACGTGTCCAGGTTTCATCCACATATGGCTCCTGTTGCTTTGTAATTCCCGTTTTATTTGTGCATGTGCTACTTGTCTCTCTTTATCGTCTGGTCTAATTCTTTAAAGAGTTTTTTCTCCTCCTTTGCACATGTTGCTGCTTTCTTCCTATGCATATAGGTGGATTCTCACGCATTCCTTCTGCTCATCGGAATGCCTGTCCAAGTTTAATGATGGAACTGGATTCTGGTCACTTACTTGACTACTGCAACACTTTCTGTGTATTTGGGTCTATGATGGTTGTCCTGTATGGGAGACTGTGTGTGTGTGTGTGTGTATGGTTGTAGGCATGTAGGCTTCTCTCTGCCTTGCACTATCCCCTGCTCTCCTGCACTTCCTGTCCCTTCCACCCTTTTGCACTATTCCTCCTCCCTGCCCTTTGCCACCCCACCTCCTTCCCTAATATTCAGCCATGCACTTCCCCTCTCCTTCTTCTCCTGCCACCCAACCGTGCAGGCTCCTTTCTCTGCCATCTACTTCCCTCCCTTCTTGCACTCTCCTCACCTTCCCTCCCCCTTCCAGTTCCCTGCACTCCTCCCTGTCCCTCCACTTCCATCTTTCCTTCCCTCCTGTCTATCCTCACCCCTTCCCCTATGCTCCGCCTCCTCACCTGCTCCCTTTTTTTCTTTTCCTCATCTCTAACCCTACCTCTTCTCTTTGTGCTCTCTCCTACCACTTTCCTCTAACCTTTCTCCACCCCTATCCTTAGGTCTTCTTTAACCCCACCCCTTCACTTATAAGAACATAAGATATGCCATCATACTGATGTCAGACCAAGGTCCATCAAGCCCAGTATCCTGTTTCCAACAGTGGACAATCCAGGTCACAAGTACCTAACAGTTTTCCAAAAAGACACACAGATTCCGCAATGCTTGTGCTGGGGCAAGCAGTGGATTTCCCAGGTCTTCTTTAATAATGGTTTATGGACCTTTCATCCAGGACCTTGTCCAAACCTTTTTTAAACCCAGCTAGACTAATAGCTTTTATTACATCCTCTGCCAATGAATTCTAGAGTTTGATTACGCGTTGAGTGACAAAATATCTTCTCTTATTAGTCTTAAAAGGGTTACACTGTAGCTTCATTGCATGTACCCTAGTCTTTCTACTTTTTGATGGTGAAAACAATTGATCCATGTTTACCTGTTCCACGCTATTCATTAATTTATAGACCTCAATCATATTTCCCCTCAGACGTCTCTTTTCCAGGTTGAAGAGGCCTAATCTTTTAAGCCTCTCCTCATAGGGGTATCCTTCCATCTCCTTTACCATTTTGGTGGCTCTTCTCCGTATCTTTTCTAATTCCACTATATCCTTTTTAAGATACAGTGACCAGAATCGCTCACAATATTCAAGGTGCAGTCGCACCATGGAACGATACAGAGGCATTATAATATCCTTCTTTGTACTCTCCATTCCGTCCCTTTTGACTAACATTCTATTTGCCTTCTTTGACGCTGCTGCACACTGGGTGGAGAGTTTCAATGTGTTATCTATGATGATGCCTGAATCTTTTTCCTGGGTTGTGGTTCCTAATGTGGAAACTTGCATCGTGGAACCATAGTTTGGATTGTTCTTTCGTAGGTGATTAACTTTGCACTTGTTCACATTAAATTTCTTCTGCCATTTGAACATCCAGTCTTCCAATTTATCAAGGTCCTTTTGCAATTTTTCACAATCCTCTTGTGTTTTAACAAATTTGAATAATTTTTTGTCATCTGCAAATGTGATCATCTCACTCGTTTGTCCCATTTCCAGGTCATTTATGGATATGTTAAAAAGCAGCGGACCCAGTACAGATCCCTGGGATACCCCACTATTCACCTTTCTCCATTGTGAAAATTGACCATTTAGCCTTACCCTCTGCTTTCTAACTTTTAACCAGTTCCTGATCCACAATAATATACTGCCTCCTATCCCATGACTATAATTTTGCCAAGATTCTCTCCTGAGGGACCTTGTCAAAAGCTTTCTCAAAATCCAGATACACTATATTGACCAGCTCAACTTTGTCTATCTGTTTATTCAAACTGTCAAAAAAATATAACAGATTAATAAGAACAGTCCTTCCTTGACTAAAGCCATGTTGGCTTTCTCCCATTAAATCATGACTAACTATATATTTGGTAATTCTGTTCTTCAGAATGGTTTCTACCATTTTTCCGGTACTGGCATCAGGCTCACCGGTCTGTAGTTTCCTGGATCACCACTGGAATCCTTTTTAAAAATTGGCGTTACATTGGCCATTCGCTGGTCTTCAAGTATTACAGATGATTTTAACGTTAGTTCACAGATTACTAATAGTAGGTCTGTAATCTCATATTTCAGTTCTTTCAATACCCTTGGATATATACCATCCGGTCCAGGTGATTTGCTACTCTTTAGTTTATCAAATAGTTGTAATACATCTTCCCAGTTTATTGATATTTCTCTCAATTCTTCTGATGCATCACCTTTAAATATCATTTCAGTCATGGGTATCTTCCCCACATCCTCTTCAGTAAAGCATGAAGCAAAGAATTCATTCAGTCTCCACTATGGCCTTGTCCTCTCTTAGTGGCTCTTTTACCCCTCAATCATCTAATGATCCAACTGACTCTCTCACAGGTTTTGCTATGAAAGTACTTGAAAAGGTTTCTATCATGCGTTTTTGCTTCCATGGCAAGCTTTTTTTTCAAACTCTCTCTTTGTCTGCCTTATCAATGCCTTGTATCCAGTGTCAGTGCTTATGTTGTTTCCAGTTTTCATCATTTGGCTCCTTTTTCCATTTCCTGAAAGATGCTTTTTTTGGCTACAACAGCCTTTCTGACCTCACTTTTAAACCATGCTGGTAGTTTTTTGGCTTTTGGCACCGTTTTTCCCACAGATGACTTATAACAAACTGAGCACCCTGGGATGGACCCTAAAGTTAAGAGAGGAGTGGTCTAGTGGTTGGGGCAAGTTACCTCAGGCCAGAAGGTTGGGGTTCAAATCCCACTAGAGGACAGCAACCTTGGGCAAGAAGGACTGGGGTTTCTAGTCCCACAGGTGCTCTTTGTGGCCTTGGGCAAGCCACTTAACTCTCCATTGCCCATATTCCTTGTAAAATAGTTATAATGCCCTGTTCAATGTAATTTCAGTTTGTTCAATGTAAAGCCACCTTGATATCATGAAAGGTGGTATATAAGAAATGTTAAATAAAATAAATAAATAAGTTACTGATTGGGTTAGAAATTGATTGAGTGAGAGGCAACAGAGGATACAGGTATATGGAACTCACTCTGAGGAGAAGGAGGTTACCAGTGGTGTGCTGTAGAGATCTGTCCTTGGTCTGATTCTTTTTAATATCTTTGTTAGTGATATTGTGGAAGGGCTGTTGGGTAAGGTTTGCTTGTTTGCAGACGATACCAAAATCTGCAATAGAGCAGACACCTAGGAAGGAGTAGATAAAATGAGAAGGGATCTAGCTAAGTTTGAAGAATGGTCTAGAATTTGGCAGCTGAAATTTAATGCTAAAAAATTCAGGGTCATGCATTTGGACTGCAGAAATTCAAAGGGAGTGGTACAGTGTAAGGGATGAGATACTTCTGTCCACAAAAGAGGAGCAGGACCTGGGCGTAATTGTGTCTGATGATCTTAAAGTAGCTAAACAGGTAGAAAAGGCAATTGCAAAAGCCAGAAGGATGCTTGGGTGCATAGGGAGAGGAATGGCCAGCAGAAGAAAGAAGGCGATAGTGCCTCTGTATAAGTCTCTTAAGCAACTTCATTTGGAGTATTGTGTGCAATTCTGGAGACCACACCTTCAAAAGGATATAAGCAGGTTGGCGTCGATATAGAGGGTGGCTACTAAAATGGTTAATGGTCTGCGTTATGAAGCATATGAGGACAGACTTAAAGATCTTAATATGTATACTTTAGAGGAAAGGCGGGAAAGAGGTGATATGATAGAGTAACCTCCATGGCATAAATGCACAGGAGGGTCTCTTTCAATTGAAGGCAAGCTCTGCTACGAGGGGACATAACATGAGGCTAAAAGAGGATAGGCTCAGGAGTAATAGGCATAAATATTTCTTTATGGAAAGAGTGGTAGATGTGCGGAATAGTCTCCCAGTGGAGGTGGTGGGCTCGAGGACAACATCTGAATTAAAAAAACATAGGACAAACACAGAGGATCTCTAAAGGTAACAAAAAAAGGACTATTGTAGTCGATACTCGTATGAAAGGGCAGACTAGATAGGCCATGTGGTCTTTTTCTGCCGTTATGTTTCTATGTTTCTAGGATAATCAGCCGGACCTGAAAGTGAATATGGGCATCTCCTTCCCTTTAATAGGTTTAAGAGCCTCTAAAGCTAAGATTATCCCTGGGGTGGGTGGGAGGGAAAGAAGCCTTAATAAAAGTTGGCTTGCTAGACAGTGCTGTGACCTGTGCTTCTATGGTAAAGTCTTACTAATTTCCTGGGTGATTCACACAACCTTGGTTTGATTTGATTGCCCCTTTGATCTGTCACTTGGCTTGAACACTCATGTAAGACAACTTCACAGATCTTTTGTCTCCTAACTGAAGGCGTCTTTGTAAAGGTCACTAGAAACAAGTTTATTTCTTTCTACTGAGAGACTATTTATTCTACTTGTATGCTAAGCTATACTCTGATTTGATTTAAATTAAAAACTCTCTGGTAAGACCTGACTGACTCAGCAAAAACATTGAATTCTAAAATATACAGATTTATCTGCTTTAATCCAAAGAATTCCCTTTTCCCCCCAAGATTTAGAGTATATTCCAGAAGATAAATGCTTATAAGTGGCATGGAGAAGTAGCCTAATGATTAGAGCACTGGCTTGGGAACTAAAGGACCAGGGTTAAATTCCCACTAGTATCTCCTGTGTCCTTGGGAAAGGCAGTTAACCCTGCATTGCCTCAGAAAAATCCAAGTTATCAATGTCCCTGTTTAATGTCCTTTGCCAAGTTTAAGTTACAATGTAAACTGATTTGACTGAAATGATAAAAACAGTATAAAAAGCCTGTTGAATAAATAAATAAGTGCAGATATTTTTCCAGCTGTAGCAGTCCCTTTTGGTAGTCCTGCCTCCTCACCCACTCCTCTTTTCTTTACTCCCTTCTAATCCTTAAGCGCTGCCACCTCCTTTCTCTGGAGCCTGGCCCATATGTGCCGTGCCAGAACCTGGGAACATTTCTGCCGAGAAGATCCAAGGACTCCCTCCAGCTTTTATTCCTGCTGCTAGGACCTGAGGACTCCTGCAGGCTCTGTCCTATTCTACTGAATTCATCCACATCTGTTTGTTGGCACAAAAAGCCGTGAACAGACAGACTACACTGGAATTAAGATGCTACTAACAGCACTTACTGAAGCCACCTCCTATTGATCTAACAGATATCAGTGTGACACGCTCCCTCTAGTGGCTGGGTCCTGGAAATGGGCCCTCTGGGGATAGGGAAATACAGTACATACTGTACCTGACTGCAACCAGAGCGGAGGAGTGGTCTAGTGGTTAGGGGCAACAGCTCTAGAGCCAGAAAAACAAGGGTTCAAATCTCATTGGCACTCCTTGTGGCCTTGGGCAAGCCACTTAACCCTCTATTGTCCTAGGTGGAGGCCAGTGCTGTGTATGTGTTTCTTGGCATGAGACTTGTGTCATTCTGGCTAGAAGTGGCCACATCATGCACAGGACCTGCAGGTTCTCTTGGCGCTCAGCCCATAATAATCAACACTATTTCACCCAAAAACATGTTTTTATGAAATCACAACAAAGAGACCTAACAGTAAATGGAGAATAATATAACGGAGTCCAAAAAACACACAAGGATAAATAGCAAAAACCATTTGCTCTTGAACGCTGAACTTTCACTTCTGCGCTGAAAGATACACACAGAAAATGTTCACGTCGAAGGCGACTGTTCAACGCTACACACCCTGAAACAGTCTTTCCCTACAGGCACAGGATGTTTGTCCCTCAGACCAGGCATAGAGATATTGCCACTCCTGCTGGTTATGTAATCCTCTCCGCATTTCTCTGCATTGGACACAGACCTTATTAGCATACATTTTAATATGCACAGCTCATTTGCATATTATTTAAATACGCGTCATGCTGCTGGGTGCACATACTTTTGCTGTTTATGTGGATGTCAATCTCTTTTCTGCATTCAGTGTGGTGGAACTTGTGTGAATAAGTTGCATTATCTGCGCTCAGAGGGCACACCAGTCTTTCTGCATCGGCCCATTAGATTGTGAGCCCTTTGGGGACAGGGAAATATCTATAGTACTTGAATGTAACCCGCCTTGATCATCCTCTGCAAAGGCTTGAACTAAATACTAAGAAATTAGATGTCAGTGTGTGTGAGCTGCGCCCTCTATTATTGAAGCTGGAAAGGAGATCATTGCGTGATGAATGCTTATGTTTATGTTTATTTGGGCTCGATAAACCGCCCTTCACTTAACGCCGCAGGGCGGTCTACAAATGAAAAACAAATTGAAATCAAAGGCAGAAAAGAATGCCAATTCTTAAACCGGAAAGATAGAACATTCACACCAGAGAGGGAAAGGGGGGGGGGGGGCAGGGATAGGGGAGAAACATAGCTCATAGGTAACAGGCAGGTCATATGCAATGTGAAAGAGATGGATTTTTAAAAGCATTTTAAACTTTGGGTAGGAGGGTTCGAGCCAGAGGACAGGGCGGAGTGTGTTCCACGAAAGTAAAAAGCTGAAAAGCAGGTGGATTCTAGTCGGGCCTGGGAAGCAGAGGGAAGGTCAAGGTGGATGTTGCAGAGGCTGGAAAAGGATATCGGTTAGTGACTGGAGGCTGGAATAAGATGCCATGTGTGAAGGATCCCCTCTATTGTTCTGAAGCTCCCTCTAGTGTCTGGAGGCTGGAATAAGATGCCATGTGTGAAGAATCCCCTCTATTGTTCTGAAGCTCCCTCTAGTGTCTGGAGGCTGGAATAAGATGCCATGTGTGAAGAATCCCCTCTATTGTTCTGAAGCTCCCTCTAGTGTCTGGAGGCTGGAATAAGATGCCATGTGTGAAGAATCCCCTCTATTGTTCTGAAGCTCCCTCTAGTGTCTGGAGGCTGGAATAAGATGCCATGTGTGAAGGATCCCCTCTATTGTTCTGAAGCTCCCTCTAGTGTCTGGAGGCTGGAAGAGGATATCAGTGTGCAAAGAGCTTCCTAGTGGAGGAGTGATCTAATGGTTAGAGCACTGGCTTGAAAACCAAGAGACCGGGGTTTGATTCCCACTAGCACTCCTTGTGGCCTTGGGCAAGTCACTCAATCCTCCATCGTTTTAGGAAAAGCCAAGTTATCAATGTTCCTGTTTAATGTACATTACCAAGTTTAAGTTTCAATGTAAACCGCTTTGACTGAAATAATAAAGTAGTATAAAAATCCTGATAAATAAGTAGTGTAGGGGTTAATCCAGTCAGGTTTTCAGGATAACCGCAATGAATATGCATGAGAGAGATTTATAAATCATGGAGGCAGTGCATGCAGATGTGAGGACTGGGTTGAGAACAGCTGCTTTAGTGGTGCTAGAATTAGATATCAGTGTGTGAGGTGCACCCTTTATTGTTCTGAAGCCGGCAAAGATATAATTGTGTGATTAACTCCCTCTAATGCATAAGAACATAAGAACATAAGATCTGCCATACTGGGTCAGAACAAGGTCCATCAAGCCCAGTATCCTGTTTCCAACAGTGGCCAATCTAGGTCATACGTACCTAGCTGTTTCCCAAAAGACACAGGTTCCACAATGCTTGTATTGGGTCAAGCATTGATATCCTGGATCCCTTCTTTAATAATGGTTTATGGACTTTTCCTCCAGGAACTTGTCCAAACCTTTTTTAAACCCAGCTACACTAACAGCCTTTACTACATCCTCCGGTAACAAATTCCAGAGTTTGATTACACGTTGAGTGAAAAAATATTTTCTTTTATTCGTCTTAAATAGTTTACCCTGTAGCTTCATTGCATGTCTCCTAGTCTTTCTATATTCTGATAACGTCAACAATCGATCTACGTTTACCCGTTCCACTCTGTTCATTAATTTATAGACTTCTATCATATCTCCCAAACAGTGATTTCCAAACTTTTTCAGCCCACCGCCCCTTTATTTATTTGTTTTATATACTGCTTTTTCCATGTAATCAAGATAGTTAACAGAGAACTCAATGGACTAACACTGCTCTAGGCGGTTTACAAGGAACATAAAGAACTCACCGAACAAGTACAGTAAACATCATTATAATATTATTGCACATAGCATACAGGTTTTTAGGATACAGAGGTTAGGCCAAACTATTTACATTTAATTATTTACATTAAGGTGTTATGTGTTACATATTGCTGTGTGAATTCCCTCCCAGATGATCTAAGAATGTTAACCGAGATCATTGAATTTCGTAAAAAATTGAAAACCTATCTATTTACTACGCATTACAACAATACAGATCATCCCTCAATAGATTTAGATAAAGGCTAACCAGTTTTTGTCTGAGATGTCCCAATGACCTATATAAACAATCCTACATAGCTGAAACTGTACTTTGCACAATGCTTAAGCCCTACATAATGTGTATCTGTATATAATGTACATAGTTTGCACTGTTCTGTGCTGTTCAGTTTTAACATATGCTGTTTACTTATTTTATTGCTTTTGGTTATATGATGTTACATGTAAAACAAACTCTGCTTTGTTGATTGTTGTTTATTGTGAACCGCAACTAATCTATGGAAGATGCGGTATATAAATGATTGTTAAATAAATAAATAAAATAAATGAGGTGAGGCTGAGTTATATGAGTGGTTATTTTCTAATTTATTTGGGGTTTAGGTTTTCCATTCTGGTTTGATAATATTCCGCAAATAGAAAGATCATTAGTTTTTTTCTGAACATAGATATTTTATTTCTTGTAGGCTGTTGGGTAGAGCATTCCATAGGACTGGGGAGTAGAAAGTGAATGCCCTATTGGAAGTTCATTGGTTTGCGTTTCTGAAATCCTTAGAGATAGTAAGTTCTGCATATTTTCTATTCATCATCTTGTTTCTTGTTGTATCTCTATTAAAGAATTAAGGTAAGTTGGTGCTATATTGTTTACTGTTTTGAATGTGGTCATTAGCGCCTTGTATTTCATTCTCTGAGTCACTGGCAACCAATGTAGGTGGTACAGGATGGGAGCTATGTGTTCCGATCTAGCTATTTTCATTATGGTGCGTGCAACTGCATTCTGTGCCATTTGTAGGTTTTTCAATGTTTGTTTGGGGAGGCCCTGGAGGATAATGTTGCTAAAATCAAAGTGTGGGCAGATCAGTGCTTGAGATATTGTGTGGAAGTCATCAATTGATAGAAGGGGTCTTAGAATTTGTATCATTCTTGTTTTATTGTAGATTGTTTGCGTGGTCATGTTAATGTGTTTGATCATGTTAGGGTTCTGGTCTAGTAGTATACCCAGGTATTTTATTTCCTTTTTGATTTCTAGAGAGGCATCATTTACTTGAAGTTCCTAAGGAGGTGAAAATGTTTTGTTCCTGGAGCTCATCAGGACTTCGGTCTTTTTTAGATTTATTCTTAGGTTGACGGAGTTGAGCCAGTGTGAGACATCATTGAAGAATTTGACTATTTTCTCATAGTTTGGGTTTAATGTTTTGACTGTTGTAAAAAGCATGATGTCATCTGCATATATTCTGTAATCCACATTGTGAGCTCTGATTATGTCACAGATTGGCTGGAGATAGATATTGAATAGTAATGAAGATAATGCGGAGCCCTGGGGGACCCCTTGGGTTTGGCTGAATTGTTTGGAGAGAGTATTACTGAATTTGACCTGTTGTGTGCAGTCAGAGAAGTAGGATGTAAACCATTGAATTATAGTGCTTCCTATTCAAAGATGTTTTAGGTGGTTGATTCGAATTTCATGGCTTATGGAGTTGAAAGCTGACGTTATGTCTAGGAATCTGAGTATATAGACTTGTTTTGTGTTTTCAATTCCTTGAATGATTTTGTCGAACAGGGATGTTAGGAGGGTTTCCACACCATGGTAAGCTTGGAATCCATATTGGTGTGGATTGAGTGGAGCGTTTGTGTCTTTGTAGTCTAGTAGTTGCCTCTGTACTGACTTTTCTATTACTTTGGATAAAAATGGGAGACTCTATATTGATCTATAAGAGCTGGGGCAGCACTTGTCGAGTGAGCAGTACTTCAAGATTGGGCAGATGGCAGTTTCCTTTAGATCTTTTGGCATTAGATCTTGGGATAGAGAGAGATTGACTATTCTTTGTATGTAAGGTGTTAGTTCTGTTCTAGTTGTTTTAATCCAGTTTACTGCACAGGCATCAAGGTGTGATGTTGTGGTGATGGATTTGATACATTGTTTTATCTGTTCATTGCTGCTTAGAGAGAATGAGTTCCTTAGGGTGGTGTTGGTTGGGTGGGGTGTTGTAATAAATGTATGACCCCTTGGTTCCATACATTTATTACAGCACCCACCCTCAGCCAGTGAGGCTACTACTCAAAACAAATCATTCAAAATTTTGATAAAAGTTTTTATTTAATTAATAACATAAATAGTATTGCTTAATAACATTAATGATGGAATCAAAATTTTTGTTTACTTTACAACACAAAAGCAATTAACATTTTTCAAAAAACAATTTTAATAATGTCATCCCCGCCACAAATTATTTCTTCCCACCATCCAAGACTGGCCAATGGCTGTTTTACAAGTTTATCTATTGCATTTTGCTTTTGGTATATTTCATTCGCGCATACAAATCTGACATGCTGGACACAACTTACTGCTTATTCCCGCCAAATATGCTAGAGAAACCCCTCTGGTGTAATCATGTAATGTAAACATATGCACCGTTGGTTCTCTCGCAACAATGCAAACATATGGTCATTTAGTATACAGTCAATTTATCCTGCATAATCTGTATACTTTTACTTCTTAGTTGTTCATGCCGCTATATTGTGCTTATCCCTCCAGCACCCCCTAGGGCACTGCAGCGTTCCCACACTATCACCTTGTCTTTCAACGCCCCCTAGATTAGCCCAATGCCCTTTGGGGGGCGGTGCTGCCCACTATGGGAATCACTGCTCTAATGAATGGAGACTGGAAAAGAATATTGGTGTGAAGAGCTTCCTCTAATGCCTGCAAGCTAGAAAAGGAATCAGTACATGATGTGCTCCTTCTAGTGAAGTGGAGGCTGGATATCAGTGTGTGAAAAGTCCCAGCCAATTTCTGGAGACTAGAACATATCTGTGCATGAGGGGCTCCCTCTGGTGAGTGGAGGCTGGAATGGGATCTCAGTCTGTGAGATCTCAGGGAGCAGAGGCTGCAATAGTATGTCAGTGTGTGAAGAGCTCCCTCTAGTGCCTGGAGGCTGGAATAGGGTATCAGTATATTAGGATTTTCCTCTGGTGACTTCATGCATATAGAAATCTCTCTCTTTTCATATGATATTGTTGGTTAATATCCATGTTTCTTAGTTGGTGTCTGTGGACCGCCTGAGTTCTGGAGAGATTATGTAATTCTTCTGCCAGATCTTCTGTTTGTGTCATCTTGTGAGAACATGTCAAACCATCGAGGCTCTATTGTCACTTATTGTCAAGGCTCCTTCTTCTTTCAAACACTGTTTACCTACCTGTGGGAACATGTTGTGTAAGAGCAGAGATTTATCTGCAAGGATTCTGACATTTGCTAATAAATTTCAGCAGACAGGAATCTCTGGGTGGGACACACAGGCAGTGACTTGCTTGTCAGACTCTGGAGCAAGACTGCAGAAAGTTAATTGGATTTTTTCATAAATCCTGCCCTTGAGCCCAATCCTGGTTAAGCAGGAGGTGCTGATCTCTCCTGTGTGCACAGAAAGCAGCAGACAAAAGAGGCAAAGAGAAAAGTAATCAAGTTAATTACAGATAAAGATATGTTATCAGCTACAGAAATCCCTCTCTTAGCATGCAGACTCAATGAATTCAGTGTCTGGCAAGTACTAAGTTGTGGAAATGCAGCTCCCGGCTCCCCTGTTTTATTCTTACAGTCTGGGGGGAACCAGTCTATTAAGAATATAGCTTTGTGCTAAGTAAAAAACACAGATACAACCAGGTGTTCTCAGGCAGACACATGATATGGACCAGTTATTCTAAAAGAGTACGCCGACCTAAGATTGGGCACACATCTAGCCCAGACTGAGACATGCTGTACCTAGTGTCGCATGCAGAAACACTGTGATCGCATGGGGCAGGAAATAAAGACCATCCCCAAAGAGGGTCAATTGTGTTCATAAAACTGCCAGCGTGTGAGGAAAACCCTATAACTCTCAGTCTAAGAAAGCAATATTATAAATACAAAGACTGGAGACTGCATCGCTACAATTAAGAGACTGTCGGTATAACAGTGAGACTCCAAATGTCAGCTTTTCACGTGTGCTGAGTGAGAACTCAGGAAATGTTCCTCTGCAGGTCTTGAGACATCCATTCTGAGAGTGGTCCTGAAAAATATACAGAGTAACTGAAAAAAGCATTAAATCTTAGTAAGGTCTCCTCTGCAGAGAGCCCTGGAGAGAAACCTGAGAGTCAGGAGGCCGGGCACACATTTCCTTGTCAAGAAGGTGGATCCAAAGGAACGCTGGCACTAAAGGCCTTCAGGGGAAGCGATTAAGTGCATCTAAGAACAATGGCTGCAACCCTTCCCCTTGGCTCCTGAACCCAGAAACTGAGCCTTCTCCTGCTGCTGCAAGAGAAAGGGGGAGACACTTCTTACCTCCTCCCCATGCTGGAACTAGTGTCCCAGGAGAACAAGGTGTTTGTGGTCAATCAGCACTGCTACACTTTCTGTGGTGGGCTCCCCAGGAACCTCTTATATTTTTGCTTCATGCCAAAAGTGTGCCAGAGGCCAGTATGAGGCAAGCATCCACTGAAAAGGAGGAAAATCAGGGGAGGTACTCTACCAAAGAGGGAGAATGTTTTATTCACAGAGAGAATGCTTTGTCCAGAAAAACATGTTTCCATCCAGAGAGGGCATTGTATCTGTAGAGGGAATGGAGAGAAACAATTTATTATCACAGAGAAAAGAATATTCAGAGTGTGGTGTCACATCCTTAACAGCAACACAACATGTAAAATAAGCACAGCAGCATTTCTGCAACTGGGCAAGCTGAGGCCTTAGGGAACAGTGCCCCTCCCCCACCCCCTAAAGTGCCCTTGCAATGGCGACATTGCTTTAATTCCAGATGACGAGAGCAGCTCCAAGATACGCCTATTTGTAACTCTGCTGCACATGCTGGAGAGCCCATGGCCATTACAACCACTGCGCAGTCCCCTCTGTGCCTGCACTGTCAGTAAGCTGACAAATTCCTGATACCGATTTCACGATGAATGAAACCAGCATGAGGAAATGCCAGAGAGGGCAGCAAAGGAAAGAGGGGCCGCTGCCGAACTCAGGCTCAGGAAAGAGGCCAGTGCTGCAGGGGGGGAGGGAGGAGGAGGGGAGTTTATAGAGGAGAGAGGGTGAAATGAGGGGAAGAAAGCAAGAGGCAACAGCCCAAACTAGAGGGGAATGAGAGAGGCATAAGGCATATGTTGTTGGGGGGGGGGGGGGGATAGTGAAAAAAGAGGGAGAGGCAGGAGGGATCTGTTAGAGGACATTAAGGCAGAAGGCACATGTTGGGGGAGGGGGCTACGCAGGGACTGGGATATTTAGCAGGAGTGGCAATTTGTGGATTGGGTGGGGGATTGGATAGGAATTTATAGATGGATTAAGCAGGGATTTAGATTGGGGGACAGGTAGAGACTGGGGGAAGAAACTTAGCAGAGCAGTAGGAAATGGGATGGGGAGAAAAAAATGACTGGGGAGGAGAGAGTGGTGACTCAGGAATTGTGTGGGGAAGGGGAGGAGTGGAGGATTTTGATGGAGATTTGTAGGGCCTGGAGGATTTTGGTGGACACGAGGAGGGAGAGAGAGAGTGGTCCCAGATGAGGTAATGAGAGCGGGGCTGGTAGAAGAATGAGCTGCCTGGGGACTTGGGGATGGGGAGAGGGACTGGGGGAGACTGAGTGAGGACTGGGGGACTAAGTCAGAGAATGAGAGCTTGGGGACAGGAGCACAGGAACTCAGGAAGGGTGAGTGGGGATTGGGAGATTGGCTTTAGGGAGGCTGAGCAAGTGAGGACTAGAAGACTGAGTCAGACAATGAAAGGCCTGGGGATAGAATGCAAGGACTCAGGGAGAAGGGAGTAGGGACCGGGGATTGGATTTGGGGAAGATGTGAGAGTGAGGATTGGAGGACTGAGTCAATGAGAGCTTGGGGGGGAGAAGCACAGCAACTCCAGGGTTCAGAGGGAGGAGAATCCTCCTACTACTACTACTGAGCATTTGTATAGCGCTACAAGTCATACGCAGCGCTGCACAGACACAGGTAAGAGACAGTCCCTGCTCATCAGAGCTTACAATCTAGTCAAGACAGACAACACAGGAGGTGTAGGCTGGGATAAAACAAGGGGGAAAGGATAAGAATAAGGAGATCAGCCCCGTGTGGGGAGGGGATAGCAAGGACTCAGATTAAGGAAGAGCAAGGACTGGGAAATCAGGTGGAGATTCTGGGATTTGATGGACAAGGAAAGAATGACAAGAGGAAGGTGATGAATGGAGTGAATGTGATTGGAGAAATAGCACTGTGGGATGGGAAGGGAAGAGAGAAGCCATGGAGGTCTTATGAGAAGAACAGTCCACAGCCAACTCCCTGAGTGGAACTCTAATGGAGGACACCACACACACGCACACTTCCCTGAGTGGAACTCTAATGGAGGACACCACACACACGCACACTTCCCTGAGTGGAACTCTAATGGAGGACACCACACACACGCACACTTCCCTGAGTGGAACTCTAATGGAGGACACCACACACACACACACACACACACACACACTCCCTGAGTGGAACTCTAATGGAGGACACCACACACACGCACACTTCCCTGAGTGGAACTCTAATAGAGGACACCACACACACACACACTCCCTGAGTGGAACTCTAATGGAGACACCACACACACGCACACTTCCCTGAGTGGAACTCTAATGGAGGACACCACACACACACACACTTCCCTGAGTGGAACTCTAATGGAGGACACCACACACACGCACACTCCCTGAGTGGAACTCTAATGGAGGACACCACACACACACACACTCCCTGAGTGGAACTCTAATGGAGGACACCACACACACGCACACTTCCCTGAGTGGAACTCTAATGGAGGACACCACACACACGCACACTTCCCTGAGTGGAACTCTAATGGAGGACACCACACACACGCACACTTCCCTGAGTGGAACTCTAATGGAGGACACCACACACACGCACACTTCCCTGAGTGGAACTCTAATGGAGGACACCACACACACACACTTCCCTGAGTGGAACTCTAATGGAGGACACCACACACACACTTCCCTGAGTGGAACTCTAATGGAGGACACCACACACACACACTCCCTGAGTGGAACTCTAATGGAGGACACAACACACATGCACACTTCCCTGAGTGGAACTCTAATGGAGCAAACCACACACATGCACACTTCCCTGAGTGGCACTCTAATGGAGGACACCACACACACACACACTCCCTGAGTGGAACTCTAATGGAGGACACCACACACACGCACACTTCCCTGAGTGGAACTCTAATGGAGGACACCACACACACGCACATTTCCCTGAGTGGAACTCTAATGGAGGACACCACAAACACACACACTCCCTGAGTGGAACTCTAATGGAGGACACTACACACACACACACTCCCTGAGTGGAACTCTAATGGAGGACACCACACACACACACACGCCCGGAGTGGAACTCTAATGGAGGACCCCACACACGCACACTTCCCTGAGTGGAACTCTAATGGAGGACACCACACACACGCACACTTCCCTGAGTGGAACTCTAATGGAGGACACCACACACACACACACTCCCTGAGTGGAACTCTAATGGAGGACACCACACACACGCACACTTCCCTGAGTGGAACTCTAATGGAGGACACCACACACACACTTCCCTGAGTGGAACTCTAATGGAGGACACCACACACACACACACTCCCTGAGTGGAACTCTAATGGAGGACACCACACACACACACACACTCCCTGAGTGGAACTCTAATGGAGGACACCACACACACACACACTCCCCTGAGTGGAACTCTAATGGAGGACACCACACACACACACACTCCCTGAGTGGAACTCTAATGGAGGACACAACACACATGCACACTTCCCTGAGTGGAACTCTAATGGAGCAAACCACACACATGCACACTTCCCTGAGTGGCACTCTAATGGAGGACACCACACACACACACTCCCTGAGTGGAACTCTAATGGAGGACACCATACACACGCACACTTCCCTGAGTGGAACTCTAATGGAGGACACCACACACACGCACACTTCCCTGAGTGGAACTCTAATGGAGGACACCACACACACGCACACTTCCCTGAGTGGAACTCTAATGGAGGACACCACACACACGCACACTTCCCTGAGTGGAACTCTAATGGAGGACACCACACACACACACTACCCTGAGTGGAACTCTAATGGAGGACACCACACACACACACTTCCCTGAGTGGAACTCTAATGGAGGACACCACACACACACACTCCCTGAGTGGAACTCTAATGGAGGACACAACACACATGCACACTTCCCTGAGTGGAACTCTAATGGAGCAAACCACACACATGCACACTTCCCTGAGTGGCACTCTAATGGAGGACACCACACACACACACACTCCCTGAGTGGAACTCTAATGGAGGACACCACACACATGCACACTTCCCTGAGTGGAACTCTAATGGAGGACACCACACACACGCACATTTCCCTGAGTGGAACTCTAATGGAGGACACCACAAACACACACACTCCCTGAGTGGAACTCTAATGGAGGACACTACACACACACACACTCCCTGAGTGGAACTCTAATGGAGGACACCACACACACACACACACTCCCTGAGTGGAACTCTAATGGAGGACACCACACACACGCACACTTCCCTGAGTGGAACTCTAATGGAGGACACCACACACACGCACACTTCCCTGAGTGGAACTCTAATGGAGGACACCACACACACACTTCCCTGAGTGGAACTCTAATGGAGGACACCACACACACACACTCCCTGAGTGGAACTCTAATGGAGGACACCACACACACACACACACTCCCTGAGTGGAACTCTAATGGAGGACACCACACACACACACACTCCCCTGAGTGGAACTCTAATGGAGGACACCACACACACACACGCCCTGAGTGGAACTCTAATGGAGGACACAACACACATGCACACTTCCCTGAGTGGAACTCTAATGGAGCAAACCACACACATGCACACTTCCCTGAGTGGCACTCTAATGGAGGACACCACACACACACACACTCCCTGAGTGGAACTCTAATGGAGGACACCACACACGCACACTTCCCTGAGTGGAACTCTAATGGAGGACACCACACACATGCACATTTCCCTGAGTGGAACTCTAATGGAGGACACCACAAACACACACACTCCCTGAGTGGAACTCTAATGGAGGACACTACACACACACACACTCCCTGAGTGGAACTCTAATGGAGGACACCACACACACACACACTCCCTGAGTGGAACTCTAATGGAGGACACCACACACACGCACACTCCCTGAGTGGAACTCTAATGGAGGACACCACACACACACACACTTCCCTGAGTGGAACTCTAATGGAGGACACCACACACACACACACTTCCCTGAGTGGAACTCTAATGGAGGACACCACACACACACACACTTCCTGAGTGGAACTCTAATGGAGGACACCACACACACACACACTCCCGAGTGGAACTCTAATGGAGGACACCACACACACGCACACTCCCTGAGTGGAACTCTAATGGAGGACACCACACACACGCACACTCCCTGAGTGGAACTCTAATGGAGGACACCACACACACGCACACTTCCCTGAGTGGAACTCTAATGGAGGACACCACACACACGCACAATTCCCTGAGTGGAACTCTAATGGAGGGGAGTAGTGGCCTAGTGGTTGGGGCAAGGTACTTCAGGCCAGAAGGTCGGGGGTTCAAATCCCACTAGAGGACAGCAACCTTGTGCCGGAAGGATTGGGGTTTCTAGTCCCACAGGTGCTCCTTGTGGTCTTGGGCAAGCCACTTAACCCTCCATAGCCCATGTTCCCTGTAAATAGTTATCTCCAAGTTATAATGCCCTGTTCAATGTAATTTCAGTTTGTTCAATGTAAACCGCACTGATGCAGAATAGCGCGGTATATAAGAGAATATAAATAAATAAAATAAAATAAAATAAATAAATAAATGGAGGACACCACACACACGCACACTTCCCTGAGTGGAACTCTAATGGAGGACACCACACACACGCACACTCCCTGAGTGGAACTCTAATGGAGGACACCACACACACGCACACTTCCCTGAGTGGAACTCTAATGGAGGACACCACACACACGCACACTCCCTGAGTGGAACTCTAATGGAGGACACCACACACACGCACACTTCCCTGAGTGGAACTCTAATGGAGGACACCACACACACGCACACTCCCTGAGTGGAACTCTAATGGAGGACACCACACACACGCACACTTCCCTGAGTGGAACTCTAATGGAGGACACCACACACACACACACTTCCCTGAGTGGAACTCTAATGGAGGACACCACACACACGCACACTCCCTGAGTGGAACTCTAATGGAGGACACCACACACACACACACTCCCTGAGTGGAACTCTAATGGAGGACACCACACACATGCACACTTCCCTTGGCTTGGGGCTGCCCTGACAGGAGTCCCCCTCAGGCGGGTTCCACCAGTCCCTGAATGCTTGTTGCCTGCTTCCTCCACCTGAGGAAGAAGGGTGTTAGAGGGTGGGATTTCCCTTGACCTCCCCTTTGAAGCCCCCCAAAATAAGTGTGGCTGTGAACAAGGATGGTCATGATATTCAGATTTATTACTTCCACATCTACAGGTTTATGGAAGACTCCAACACTCCCTTCAGATAGTTCAGGTACTAATAACCCCCTGGAAGCATAACCATTGAAAGTACAGTAAGAACCTCTTCTACATTCCTATATTGTAAGCAGGGCTGCGGGGAGATGAGGTGCCCTAAGCGAACCTCATCCCTTGCGCCCCCACCCCAACTTGTGGCGCCCATTACTGCCGCTGCCTCTTTTGGGACCTGCAGTGGTGGCATTGACCGCAAACAGCCCCTGTGGTATTCACCTTTAAACTTCGGTGCTGCGCGGCTCTTTGCTTCTGCCCCCTCAGACCACTCGATGCCAACTTCCTGTCTGCAAACAGGAAGTCGAAATCATCATCAGAAGCCCTGCGGCACCATAGTTTAAAGGTAAGCACCACGGGGCTGTTTGCGGTGATTCCCGAGAGAGGAAACTGTGGCAGCAGTGAGCACTCCCAGAGGGCCAACACTCTAGGTGACCACCCAGTTTGCCTAATGATGCTACTGGCCATGAGTGTAATAGATAAATATTTTCCCCCTCCTTTGGACTCAGTTGCACAAGATTTTCTAAATTTTCTCTCCATTTCTAAACATCAACAGTATGCCACCACTCCCACCCATGTAGCTGGTCATATCCTCGACCTAGTTATTAACTCTGCCCCTCTCCGACCTTCCTTACCATCTGTCACTCTCCCCCCACCCTCCCGGTCTGACCACTACCTTGTCTTGTTTTCCCTCTTCCACCCTTCTGCCAAGAGTTCCTCACCTACCCCTGTTTTTCTGCAATGCCACTATCTCCATAAGTTTACCTCCAATTCATTTGTCGCCAACTGCCCTCCCCTCCCATCTGACTTCAACTACTGCTCTCCTGACAATCAAGTCCATCAATTCACTTCTAGTTCTAACATAGACTTCTTTACTGCTAATCTCCCATGCTAGGTGGTTTAGTGTGCTTTAACAGAAGATTGATAAATCACATAGAAACTGATTAAAAGAAAAACAGAATTCAAAATCAAATTTAAGAATCAAACAACCATGCTTTTGAAATTTTCCTATAAAGTAAAACAGAGGAAAGACCTTTTATGCTCACAGGTAACCTAGCCCATAATTCAGCTGCTTTGTAAGGTAGTGTTAGTGTAAATCTTGTCCTACAACTCATTCCTTTACTAGAAGGGAAAGAAAGTATCCAGATGCCTGCAGTTGCGTAGACCTTTGTCATTAACAGTGGTAATAAAAGAAAAGAAAACCAAAATGGAACAAATTCATAAAAATGTTTATGTTTATGTTTATTTCATTTGATATACCGCGTTTCAATAAGGAAATCAAGGCGGTTCACAATTTCATAAATACAATACAAAAAGAGCGCCAATGGCCTTGAAAAGGAAAAGAAGTTACATTAGACAGGATAGTGGATAACCAGACATAGAGATGAGGACATTACTGAGGGGGAGACACAGGATTACGTGAGGGTAGGAGGAAGGTCAAATGCAGTGGAAAAGAGATGGTTTTTCAAACGGGTTTTAAACATGCTGTGCTGTAATTCTGTTCCAGTCTAAGGAAGGTTGGTCGGGAGTTCCACAGTGCAGGACCAGCAAAGAAGAAAGCAGAGTTGCGGGTGGATTATAGATGGGCACGAGCAGTAACACATAAAACTTAAAAAGAATCCTTTGAGGGATCCTAAGCCAATGTAATTTATAAAATAACGGAGAAACCGGTGTACTTTGAAACTCCAAAAATCAATTGAGCTGCTATATTTTGGCATAATTGTAGTCTCTGTAACTGATGTTTAGAGCAATTAATTAACAGTAAGTTACTATAATCTAAAAATACTGAAACAGTGCTCTGTACTAAAACTCAAAAATATTCATAAGAAAATAAGGTAGAAGTCATCTTAATTGTCTCATCCTAAAAACTGATATAGAAATCATCACATTCACTAGTGCCTCAGAGGTTAGATTCCCATCCAATAATAACCCCAAAACCTGCAAAGCTGGTTCAATGTTAAGATTTAGTTGTGTTAAAGCCTCAGTTAGTAAAGTGGGAATGGGGTTTATCGTTATTTAGACAGAGAACCTTTATTACTGATGCATTTGTCTTTGCCCATCTACCCAGTTTATCAAGAACATTATTTATAACTGCATAAAAATCGGTGATTTGTGGAGGAAATGACAAAAGTATAGTAATATCGTAGGCATATATATAGTATTTAAACTCTGCACTATCAAAAAATCAACCCAACGAGATCATCAATATATTAAAAAGTATAGGAGAAAGTGGGATCTTTGCAGAATCCTACATTCAGACCTCCATTTCCTTGAATAATCCTCCCAAAGTTGAACCCCATCGGGGCCATTCCAAGGTGCGAATGGCAGGGGATGGATGTCCCGTTGGGACGTCCATCCCCGCTATTCAGCCCCTCTGATGACCCTGACTAACTTCCCGCACGTTGTATGAGGAGGTTAGACGGGGGCGGGAAAGGGATGTTGTGGGGGCAGAGTTGGGGCGTGTAGTGGGCGGTCTTCAGACCCGGACGTTCAGGGCTGATTCCAATGTCGGTCCTGTATGTCTGGGGCCGTCTGCCTGTACAGGGAACTTATTCCAACTCTGAGGTAGAATAAGTTCCCATACTTGGTGGGGGACAGCAGGCCCAGGGCGCAACAAAGGCGGGAGGGGGCAGAGGAGATTCCCCGCAGCCCGACCCTGACCTTGGGAGGCCAGATCGGGGGTTGGGCTGTGGGGAATGAAGATTCTTGTCTGGCGGCCAGGGATCGCGGCTCTTGAATGGAGCTACAGTGCCATAGCAACTGGATGTCATGGCGCCGCAGTTCCATTCAGGAGCCCTGACTAAGTTAGCCGGGCAAGGCCTGTACATGCAGGCTGACCGGAGTCAGGGTCCTGGCCTGCACGCACAAGTCTGTGTGCAATTCTGATCCCGTCTAACTCTGCGTCCAGTTCCGACCAGGCGCACAGAGGGCCGGGACGTCCAGGACAGAATCGGTCCCCATATGTTGGATTTTTTTTTTTAAAAAAACAGCAACCAGTCATATATGACCCCAGAGATCCCCAAAATATCTAGGATAGCCAAAAGTGGAGGAGTAACCTAATGGTTAGAGCGCTAGCTTGAGAACCAAGAAACCAGGTATCAATTCCCACTAGCACTCCTTGTGGTCTTGGGTAAGTCACTTAACCCTCCATTGCCTCAGAAAAATCCAAGTTATCAATGTCCCTGTTTAATACAGGTTACAGTGTAAACCGCTTTGACTGAAATGATAAAGTAGTATAAAAAAACCTGTTAAATAATTAAAAGCAAATCGTGGTCTGCTACATCAAATGCAACACTTAAATCAAATTACATAAGAACCGCAGTTTGCCTCTTAGCCAGAATATTATTTATATCTGAAATCAAGAGACCCAATAAGATTTCTGTGTTATGAGCTTCCACAATGCTTGTCCTGGGGCAAGTAGTGGATTTCCCAGGTCCTCTTTACTAACGGTTTATGGACCTTTCCTCTAGAACTTGTCCAAATTTTTTTTAAACCCAGCTACACTAACAGCTTTTACTATACCCTCTGGTAATGAATTCCAGAGTTTGAGTATGCATTGAGTAAAAAAAAATATTTTCTCTGATTAGTCTTAAATGGGTTGCATTGTAGCTTCATTGTGTGTCCTCTAATCTTTCTACTTTCTGATGGCGTAAAAAAACGATCTACGTTTACCTGTTCCACTTCATTCATTAATTTATAGATTTCTATTATATCTCCCCTCAGCCGTCTCTTTTCCAAGTTGAAGAGCCCCAACCTTTTAAGCCTCTTCTCATAAGGGTATCCTTCCATCCCCTTTACCATTAAAAAAGTAGGATATGGATCGGCACGTGAAAAGGTTTTAACACTTTTCTTAAAAAGATTGTCCATTTCCTTAAATGAAGGTTGTAAAAATGATGACCATGCACGATCTACTGGGTAGCAATCCCCCGACACCATACTAGGCATAGGAATCAACAAAACCTCTACAGCTGATTTCATGATAAATAAATTTTTTCATATAGTATTTATAGTATAGTACTAGAGGAGATCAAACCTAAGCTTTCTTTAGAAGCTCAGATGACAAGACTTTGACTTTCATACTTAGGACACATCATGTGAAGAGAGAGATCATTAGAGAAAGACATCATGCTTGGCAAGATAGAAGGTCAACGCAAAAGAGGAAGGCCAGCAATGAGATGGATCGCTACAATAACAGCAGCTACGGGTAGCAGTCTGTCAACAATGAGCCGCCTGACTGAAGACCGAACACAATTTAGGATAGCTATCCAGAGGGTCGCCATGAGTCGACTCCGACTCGACAGCACTTAACAACAACATATGCTGTACTATTCTGCATCAGTGCGGTTTACATAGAACAAACTGAAATTACATTGAACAGGGCATTATAACTTAGAGATAACTATTTCACAAGGAACATGGGAGGGTTAAGTGGCTTGCCCAAGACCACAAGGAGCACCTATGGGACTAGAAACCCCAGTCCTTCTGGCCCAAGATTGCTGTCCTCTAGTGGGATTTGAACCCCCAACCTTCTGGCCTGAAGTACCTTGCCCCAACCACTAGGCCACTCCTCCACTCCTACTACCTCAGTAAACATCAGGGGAAAGATGCACACACTCATTTTCATATTCATATATAGCATTTAATCTCTTTTGAACAGAGGTAAAATGAAATATAAATTCATTAAGATAATGATCGGACTGAATAGTTGGCAATAGACTTACTTCAGAAATATAACATCCTGTTGACGATGTAAAATACTAAATTATGAGATGATTTTAACGAAGTGACTGTAAAACCTAACGAGCATAGAGAAGCCAAATAATCCTGTGCTTGTGTATCATGTGAGTCTTCTAAATATAAATTAATACCACCCAGAAATAAGCAATTCCCGATATCATAATCCATGAAATCAGGCAATCTAAAAAGACATCTCGGACATTTAACCATGACCCACGTGGTCTGAAAACCAAGATAAAGATAAATCTTTCCCGTGATTTTCAAAAGAAAGTTCATAACATAAAGCTTCCAGTTCAGAGAAAAAGAAACATAGAAACATGATGACAGAAAAAGACCACATGGCCAATCTAGTCTGTCCTTCCATATCAACAACTACAACAGTCCACTTTTTACCTTTAGAAATCCTCTGTGTTGGTCCCATGCTTTTTTGAATTCAGTTACTGTCCTCATCTCTACCACCTCCACTGGGAGACTATTCCACGGATCCACTACTCTTTCCGTAAAGAAATATTTCCACATATCACTCCTGAATCTATCTCCCTTCACCCTCATCCCATGTCCCCTCGTAGCAGAACTTGCTTTCAATTGAAAGAGGCTCTCTCCCTGAACATTTATGCCACGGAGGTATTTAAACATCTCAATCATATCACCTCTATCCCGCCTTTCCTCTAAGGTGTACATATTAAGATCCTTAAGTCTGTCCTCATATACTTTATAATGAAGCCCACTAATCATTTTAGTAGCCACCCTCTGCACCGACTCCATCCTGTTCACATCCTTTTGAAGGTGCGGGCTCCAGAATTGCACACTATACTCCAAATGAGGTCGCACCAAAGACTTATACAGAGGCATTATCACCTCTTTTTTTCTGCCAGCCATTCCTCTCCGTATGCACCCAAGCATCCTTCTAGCTTTTGCCGTCGCCTTTTCTATCTGTTTAGCTACTTTAAGATCATCAGACACAACCACGCCTAGGTCCCGCTCTTCTTTAGTGGACAAAAGTACTTCACCTCCTATACTGTATTGCTCCCTTGGATTGCTGCAGCCCAAATGCAAGACCTTACATTTTTTAACATTAAATCCCAGCTGCCAAATTCTAGGCCATTCTTCAAGCTTAGCTAGATCCCTCCTCATGTTATCTACACCTTCCTGGGTGTCTACTCTATTGCAGATTTTGGTATCATCTGCAAAGAGGCAAACCTTACCCGACAGCCCTTCCGCTATATCACTAACAAAGATGTTAAAAAGAATCGGACCAAGGACAAATCCCTGGGGCACACCACTGGTAACATCCTTCTCCTCAGAGTGAGCTCCATTTACTTGTACTCTTTGTCGCCTCCCACCCAACCAATTTCTAACCCAAGCAGTAACTTTAGGGTCCATCCCTAGGGTGTTCAGTTTGTTTATAAGTTGCCTGGGAGGAACAGTGTCAAAGGCTTTACTGAAATCTAAATACACCACATCTAGAGCTCTCCCTCGGTCCAACTCCCTGGTCACCCAGTCAAAGAAATCAATCAGATTTGTCTGACAAGACCTGCCTCTGGTGAATCCATGCTGCCTCGGATCCTGTAATCCGCTGGACTCCAGAAACCTCACTATTTTCTCTTTCAGCAGCGTTTCCAATAATTTACTCACCACCGAAGTTAAACTAACTGGCCTGTAGTTTTCAACCACATCCTTACTTCCGCTATTGTGTAAAGGCACCACATGAGCCTCTCTCCAGTCCTTTGGCACCACTCCCGACTCCAACGAGGCATTGAAAAGGTCAGTCAGTGGAGTTGCTAGAACGTCCCCAAGTTCCCTCAGTATTCTAGGGTGTATCCCATCAGGTCCCATCGCTTTGTCTACTTTAAGTTGAGATAGTTTCTCACGAACACAGTCTTCTGAAAATTGTTCAAGATGTCCCTCGCTTCTGTTCCTATTTCTGGGTGTTTTCTGAGGTCCTGCTCCTGGTTCTTCATCTGTGAACACAGAACAAAAATATTTGTTAAGCAATTCCCTCCCTACACCCTTGAGTCTGACAATACTCAATACTCAATTCAGAGCAATTAAAGACATCAAACAATTCAAAAAAGCCCTTAAACACCACCTTTTCATCGCACACTTCAAACACCTAAACACCCCTTCCCCTCCCCCATCCTTTTAACCTCATACCTACCCTAACTGTATAGATTTTATATATCTCCAACATGTATTTTCTAGAAATATAAATGATTTCCCTGTTTACTTCCATGTTAATTTTCCTGTTACTTGTAATAGGTCTGTTATATCTGACCAATTGTTGTATTGTTTCAATGTAAACCGCACTGATGACAAATAGCGCGGTATATAAGAAAATTAAATAAATAAATAAATACCACTTTTGCCCTTCCTCTTCTCACTAATATATCTGAAAAATGTCTTATCCCCCCATTTTATTGCATTGGCTATTTCCTCCTCCTTTTGAATCTTTGCCTTCTTGACTACTTTGCTAGCTTCACTAAGTTTTTCCAAATACAGATGCCTGTCTTCCTCTCTCTGTGATCTCTTGTATTTCATGAAGGCCTCCCTCTTTTTCTTCACTTTTTCAGCTACTTCCTTAGAAAACCATAGCGGTCTCCTTTTCCTTTTGCCTTTATTTACCATTTTAACAAAAAGGTTTGTTGCCCTTAAAATATCCCTTTTCATTTTTGCCCACTGTTTTTCTACATCCCCCAGCTGTTCCCATCCCACTAACGACTCCCTGAGGTATTGGCCCATCTTCGCAAAGTTAGTCTTCCTAAAGTCTAAGATCCTCACCTTGGAATGGATTCTAACAGCCCTAGTCCTAATACTGAACCACACCATCTGGTGATCACTGGATGCAAAATGATCTCCCACTACAACATCAGAAACACTTTCACCATTGGTAAGCACCAAGTCCAGTATGGTCCCTTCACGTGTGGGGCCTGTTACCAATTGCCTGAATAGTTCTCCCTGTAGAGAATCCAGGATCTCCTTACTTCTAGATGATACTGCAGCAGGAATGTGCCAAACAACATCTGGCATATTGAAATCTCCTAGCAGTAGCACTTCCCCTTTCCTAGCAATGCTGTGCATGTCTTCAATTAACTCTCTGTCCACCTCTTCTCTTGTGAGGGAGGTCTGTATATCACACCAATGCAAATAGATTTCTCTTTCCCTCTTTCTAGTTTAACCCACAATGCCTCCTCTCTCCCTTTTAAGCTCTGTAATTCCAAAGCTTTAATAGTAGTTTTTACATATAGTGACACTCCTCCTCCCCTTCTTCCTACCATGTCCTTTCTGAATAAAGTATAGCCAGGTATAGTTACATCCCAGTCATGGTTTTCTGTGAACCATGTTTCTGTAACTGCCACTAAATCCAAGTCAGCCACTCCCACCAAAGCTTCAACATCAGGGATCTTATTTCCCATGCTACGGACATTTATAAGAACATAAGAACATAAGATATGCCATACTGGGTCAGACCAAGGTCCATCAAGCCCAGTATTCTGTTTCCAACAGTGGCCAATCTAGGTCATACGTACCTAGCAGTTTCCCCAAGGGACACAGGTTCCACAATGCTTGTATTGGTTCAAGCATTGATATCCTGGGTCCCTTCTTAATAATGGCTTATGGACCTTTCCTCCAGGAACTTGTCCAAACCTTTTTTAAACCCAGCTACAGCTTCCAGAGTTTGATTACACGTTGAGTGAAAAAATATTTTCTTTTATTAGTCTTAAATAGTTTACCCTGTAGCTTCATTGCATGTCCCCTAGTCTTTCTATATTCTGATAAGATAAACAATCGATCTACGTTTACCCGTTCCACTCCGCTCATTAATTTATAGACTTCTATCATATCTCCCCTCAGCCGTCTCTTTTCCAGGTTAAAGAACCCTAACCTTTTTAGCCTTTCTTCATAGGAGTATCCTTCCATCCCCTTTACCATTTTGGTGGCTCTTCTCTGAACCTTTTCTAATAACTCTATATCCTTTTTAAGATACGGCGACCAGAATTGCACACAATATTCAAGGTGGGGTCTCACCATGGAACGATATAGAGGCATTATAATATCCTTTGTTTTATTTTCCATTCCTTTCCTTATCATACCTAGCATTCTATTTGCTTTCTTGGCCGCCGCTGCACACTGGGCCGAGGATTTTAACATGGTATCCACAATGACGCCTAAATCTTTTTCCTGGGTGGTGGTTCCTAATGTGGAACCTTGCATCGTGTAACCATAGTTTGGGTTGTTCTTCCCTAGGTGCATAACCTTGCACTTGTCCACATTAAATTTCATCTGCCATTTTGATGCCCAGTCTTCCAATTTATCAAGATCCTCTTGCAATTTTCCACAATCCTCTTGGGTTTTAACAACTTTAAATAGTTTTGTGTCATCTGCAAATTTGATAGCCTCACTGGTTATTCCACTTTCCAGGTCATTTATGAATATGTCAAAAAGCAGCGGACCCAGCACAGATCCCTGGGGTACACCACTATTCACCTTTCTCCATTGGGAAAATTGGCCATTTAGCCCTACCCTCTGCTTTCTATCTTTTAACCAGTTCCTGATCCACAATAGTACACTGCCTCCTATCCCATGACTCTTTAGTTTTGCCAAAAGTCTCTCATGAGGGACCTTGTCAAAGGCTTTCTGAAAGTCCAGATACACAATATCAACCGACTCACCTTTGTCCACCTGATTATTCACTCCTTCAAAAAAACATAACAGATTAGTAAGACAAGATTTATACACACTGCTTTCCATATGTTACCCCTGTTACCCATTTCCATAAAGGTATTTAATGTATCACCTACCTGGGGGCTTTCACTTACCTGGGGGCTTTCTTCACCTATCCCCAACGAATCTAGTTTAAAGCCCTCTTCGGTGGATTAGCCAGTCTACTACCGAAGATGCGTTGACCTTTCTTGGACAGATGGATGCCATCTCTGCCCTGCAACCCTTGGAAACCAAAACGCTCTCGATGATACCATCCACGCAGCCATGCATTCATCTCCAGGATGCGAGCCTCTCTGCCTTGGCCTTTACCCTCAACAGGGAGGATTGAAGAGAACACCACCTGTGCACCTAACTGCTTCACCCTCTGTCCCAGAGCCATGAAGTCACTTTTGATACGTTCCGAGGTATACCTGGCAGTATCATTTGTTCCAACATGGATTAGCAACATTGGGTAATAGTCAGTGGGCTTGATGAGTCTCGGCAAACTCTCCATAACATTTTGGATTTTGGCACCAGGCAGACAGCATACCTCTCTGGACATCAAGTCTGGTCGGCAGATGGAAGCCTCAGTACCCCTCAGAAGAGAGTCTCCAACCACCACTACCCTTCGTTTCCTAACAATCTAAGATGAAAAAAAAGGCTTGTAGAGTATTAACAAGCCCCCACCTGTCCACCCTACCCGTGGAACATTAATAAAATTATATCCCGGGGGACATATTTCATATACCAAAGGGTCATTATCTGAACATAACCAAGATTCTGTTATAAACAAAAAGCCAGGATCCTTATCATGAATTAAATCCCACATAAGAGATACTTTGTTATGCACTGAGTGAGCATTTACCCTCAAACATGGGATTGGAATATCCTCAAAACAAGGTTTATAAGAACTCTCCAGTGCAAGGGATACCAACTGCCGATTACTCAATCTATAGTCATTACGTAGTCTAGGTCTCCTCAATTTAGAAATGAAAACTTCTATGGGGGATACAAGATTAGATTGTAAACCAAACCCTGACCATCGTTGTTCTTTGAATAACAGCCTCTCATTTCCTAAAATACA
This sequence comes from Ichthyophis bannanicus, assembly GCA_033557465.1. NCBI lineage: Eukaryota > Metazoa > Chordata > Amphibia > Gymnophiona > Ichthyophiidae > Ichthyophis > Ichthyophis bannanicus. The sequence goes on along the minus strand of CM066034.1, from coordinate 1,023,524,509 downwards.
CTGAGCAGAATTAACAGCATTAAACCCCCCCTGTCATCCACGTTTGATTTGGTTGCTCTCCTTAGACCTGGTTCTCCTCCCTCCCCCTGTTCTAAGCCCTGGTATCACCCAGGACTTTGTCTTCTTTGCCGCCAAGTCCGTCACTTTGTGCGCCATTGGTGTAAATCCTGATCGCCTACTTCTCATTCCTCCTTTAAACTTGCTTTTCATCACTACCACACAGCCGTTGCTGCAGCTAAGAAGTCATTTTTTTCTGCTTTGGTTCATCAGGACACCTCTTCCTCTTGCTTATTCCGTTTACTGCACTCTCCTACCGACCCTACCCATTGTCCTTCTGCCTCATTCATACATCCAGGTTTTTGCTGATGCCTTCCATCACAAGGTTCCTCCCTATCGGCTCTGCTGTTCAATATCTATATGCAGTCGATATGCAACATCATCCGATCTTTCAATATTTCTACCCTAATCTACGCCGATGATGTTTTGCTATTTACCCCGTTCAATGTCAAACACTCGGAATTCACCAACCTTGTCAACTGTTTCAACGCAATCACAGACTGGCTAACTACCCAAAACCTCCACATTAATTTCAAGAAAACAGAGGTACTCTTCATATCAAGGAACAAAAGCTTCTTTCATCCCTCCATCCTAAGAGTAAGAGATGCGGAGCTTCCAAGCCGTAATGCCATACGCTATTTCGGCATTACCCTGGACCAGCATCTCGATTTCAAGGAACACATAAAAAACATCACCAGGTCCATCTACAACAAAATTAGAACACTGAGACATCTCAAACCTATGCTACCTGCTGACGGCTTCCGAACCATCTTCCAGGCCCTCATACTACCACATTTAGATTACGCAAACTTAATCTTGTATGACCTACCAAAGAGCACTCTCAATCCTCTCCAACAAGCTATGAACGACGCCGCCCGTGTCCTCTACGGTCTAGCCAGATCAGACCATATCACACCAATACTTAAGGATCTCCATTGGTTACCGATATACTCCAGGCTAACATATACGATTCTTCTAATAACATTCAAGATTATCAACAACATTGCTCCCAATTCTCTCAAGGAACTCATCACACCTACTCCAAAAACCAGATCCAGAAGGACAGCAACAGACAACACTAAAGACTCCATAAAGTGCTCACAAACAACCAGGAGAAGAACCTTTGCCCACTACGAACCAAAATGTTGGAACGACCTCCCTCCAGAAATCAGAGCGATCCGAGACCTTCTACAATTCTGGAAAGCAATAAAACACCACCTCTTTCTGCTCCATTTCTCTCAAGCTGCTTCCCCGACTCTAAGAAACCATCCCCCATGCCCTACTAGAGCCCCCTACACAACATAACTCTCAAGCCCCAAGCATTCTCTCGCCAGCCTGGAACCTTCTTACGTACTTTCAGATCAAGTATCATCTATTATGCCATATCTTTATGTATATAGTTTCATGTATTCTGCATCTATCCTGAAATATGTCAATATGTAATTAGTTACCCATGTTCTCCAAGTTCTATTCCCTGTTATAATGTAAACTCAATCAGTCTTCTCTGATCTGAGTATTCTTTGTTAAATGTAAACCGCACTGATAACAAATAGTGCGGTATATAAGAATTGTTAAATAAATAAATAAATGAATAAATAAATCAGAAAATTGTCACGCTTCAGTCTTTTTGGCTCCCACTGTCTCACCTCCTGCCTCTGCCTCTCCTCTCTCAGCTCACTTCTATCAGTGTCAATGGTTCTGCTCTTAGTTGGTTCCATCCCTATCTACTTAATCAATTTCACTGGGTCTTCTGGGCCTCCCACCTCTGTGCTTCTCAGCCTCTTCACTGTGGTGTCCTCCAGGGTTCTGTTCTTGGTCCTATTCTCTTTAACATCTTCTTAGCCCATCTGGCCTTTCTCATCGAGACCCTTGGTATCACCTTCTTCATTTATGTAGATGACATTAAGTTTCTTTTGCTTCCCTGTTCACTTTTCCTCAGTTATTGCCCAGATTTCCAGCCAATTGGCTTTCCTCTCACAGTTTGAAACTTAACACTACTGCATCCCTGATCCCCTTTCCCACCTATTCATCCCTCCATTCATGGCTCCCTTCTCCCTCTTCAATCTTCTGTTAAGATCCTTGGTGTTACGTTTGACTCTCGATTATCTTTCTTGCCTCAAATTTCCTCCGTTGTCCGTCACTGTTTCTCCAGCCCATCGCCAAGCTACTTGACCTGTCCTCAGTCCGTCTTCTTTTATTTTCCCTCGTTATCACTCACCTTGATTATGTCAACTGCCTCCTCTCTAGTCTTCCCCACTATCAGGTCCGTTGATTGCAATTAATCCAGAACACTGCCCTCAGACTTCTTCATGGTGCCCATAAATATGATCATGTCACTTCTCTCTTTCTATCTGAACACTGGATTCCCATAGCTTTTCGCATTCAGTATAAGCTCCATGTACTCACTCATCAGGCTGTCCTCACTGGTACCCATTCCTTCATGCCACAGTTCCTTTCTGCCTATGTTCCCTCACGTGCTCTTCGTTCATAATCCGAGTCTCCTGGTAATTCCAGGCCCCCATTTGGTCTGTATATCCCTGGCCTGTTCTTCCTCCTTCCATGTTGTCGTTCTTACCCTTTGGAACTCCTTACCTCCTGCCCTCTGCTCTCAATTTTTGTTCATCTGTTTTAAATCCTAACTGAAAGTTCACGTCTTTGCCTTTGCCTTTCCTGAGGCCACCTCTCCATGATTTGCTTCTTCATCCCTCTGCTTGCAGACCCAATCAATTTTGCATCGCTACGTCCTCTAGTTTGTCCATGCCCTTACCCTCCTGTATCCTCGTCCAAACTCTGTAACTTAGGCTCTCCACCCTTTCTCCCTGTCCTGTCTTGTCTTCCCCCTCCACACTGTGTCCAGTGTCTCGTCCTTTCTCTCCTGTTACCCTATTTTATATCTTACCTTTTGTATTGTTTTGTTATTATTGTGAACTGCCTAGTTGCATTGTTTTAGGCGGTATATCAAACCAAATAAACTGTAACTATAGATAAGCTGATAGTCCCAATCCCCATTCATAACATCTCTCCCATGTTCCATTACCAGATAACTCTCCCATTATACCCCAAGTTTCACTCATATGATGGAGCACAACTGGACCGGTGACTGTCATAAGATCTTGGAGGATGTGTTGTTCCTAAGCTGGCCTGACTCCGCTGCTCTGCTGTCTGGTCCCAAAGCTCCACCCCTCCTGGGGCTGGACCTCTCTCCACCTGGAAGGGTCACTGCTCCACTCGCCTTCCGCACTGCTAGGCTTCCCTCTGCCTGGAGGGATCACTCCTCAACTGGCCATTTCCATCGCTGGGCCTCCCTCTGCCTTGAAATTACTATTCCACTCAAGAAGCCACTTCTAGGGACTGGGCACTTTGCAGTTGCCATAGATCAGGTAGGATCTTCCTCCATTTTTTCTTGATGAATACCTTCCCAACGTCCTTTTACTCTCCCCACTATGTATTTCCCAATATACCTATTTTCCCTTTCAGCTTTTGGGTGGTATTATTGCTTCTGTGTATAAATAATGGTGATACGTGATCATTACCCACCCATCAGTGAAAGTCAACAAATTTGATGCCCTTCCTCCTGCAGTTCCCTCTAGTCTGAGTACAGTAGCTGCCCATTGACCCACTGATGGATCATATTACAGTGCAGAGTTTGTAACCTCTGCTATACTATGCTGGAAGTTTGTACCAGCTGAATAAAAATCCTTTCCTTCACCTTACCAAAAATCCTGGAGGGGGATGAATAAATAAATACATAAATTCAATCTTATAGGCCCAATATTCAGGGCTGGTGGCTAGCATTGCTAACGCAGCTGGCCACTGGTGCTGAACATATTGACCCTGGGATACTCAATGCTGGGGTCATATCCAGTCCCAACATTGAATATACACAGTCACTGCATAGCCTAAATGTTAATCGGGCAGCAGCAATATTGAACCGCTGCTTGATTAGCAATGCGCGGCGAAGACCAAGCGTGGGTAACCCTAGCCTAACTGTCGACACGTAATGTTAATCAATGTCTCCACTGCCTGGTTCCTGAGTGGCGCCCCCTCCACTCCAACCTGGAACTCCCCCAACACACCCCAGTGCGCGGTGAAGACCAAGCGTGGGTAACCCTGGCCTAAGTGTCGACACGTACTGTTAATCAATATCTCCACTGCCTGGTTCCTGAGCGGCGCCATCTCTACTCCAACCTGGAACTCCCCCAACACACCCCAGTGCGCGGTGAAGACCAAGCGTGGGTAACCCTGGCCTAAGTGTCGACACGTACTGTTAATCAATATCTCCACTGCCTGGTTACTGAGCGGCGCCCCCTCCACTCCAACCTGGAACTCCCCCAACACACCCCAGTGTGCGGTGAAGACCAAGCGTGGGTAACCCTGGCCTAAGTGTCGACACGTACTGTTAATCAATATCTCCACTGCCTGGTTACTGAGCGGCGCCCCCTCCACTCCAACCTGGAACTCCCCCAACACACCCCAGTGCACGGTGAAGACCAAGCGTGGGTAACCCTGGCCTAAGTGTCGACACGTACTGTTAATCAATATCTCCACTGCCTGGTTACTGAGCGGCGCCCCCTCCACTCCAAGCTGGAACTCCCCCAGCACACCCCAGTGCTAAGTGGTGAACATCGGGGCATATAGAGCCGGCAGCTGTGGATATTCCATCTTAGTGCCGTCGACTATCCCATTCACCACAATTAATCATTTGCAGTATTGGGCCCTATATTCTTTACTGGTATTTGAGTTTTGGGGATAAATTTAATTAAAAAAGATAGTAATAGTATGTTTCTATTCAAAGATAGACTTGAGGTGGGTTAGAGGTTTTTAAAAGATTATATGTAAAATATAATAAAATGCAATACAGAAAGAAAATATTACAAGACCCAGTGGTTGTCCATTGAGCTCAGCCATCAATTTAGCTCACTTGAAAGTATGTTTATGTTTATGTTTATTTAGATTTGATATACCGCTCAGGCCAGAGGCATTAGAGCGGTTTACAATGCAATATCATTCTAGGAAATAGGAAAAGAACGTCATTATATAATAGGACAGAATAGAGGATAGAGACAGTCAAACAGATAATAACAGAGGAGAAACATAGAACAGCAGGTTACCACATCACAGACGCACGTCAGCACAGTCCAAGTCATCAGTGCAACTCTCAGCAACAAGCGACACGGACCAACGCCTAAGGGCCACGCCAAAGTACCCTAAGATCTGCTCACTCCCAGAATTTGGGAAGAGGGGAGATGCCTAAGACTATTCTGCTAAGCAATGGTGAATGGACCTGTCCTGTAAAAATGTGTCTAACCCTCTTTTGAACTTAGCAATGTTACTAGCCTTGGGCACATTCTCTGGCAGCAAATTCCATAGTTTCATTGTGCATTGAGCGAAAAAATACTTTCTAGAGTTCATTTTAAATCTGCCGGTCATTAGTTTCATGGATCATCTTCTTGTTGTAATATGGTCTGAAAGGCTAACAATGGCCCCCTATTTTTAACCATTGCCCCACCAATGGCATCGGCCAAACAGAGGGGCTCATGGGCCCCCAATCAATATATTCCATGCCAAAAAAACCCAAGAGGGATTCAGGGGCCCTAACACAACAGATCAGGAGGGACTTGAGAACCCCAACATAACAGTTTCCACCCCCCGCAGAGTCAAAAACTCCATTCATCTTCTCCCCCATTCCCTTTTCCCCCTGCACACTGTACCAAACAGTTTCCTCCTCTCTCTTTCACCCTTGGCATTTCCCTCCACTCTTGTCTCCCACCCTTTCACCACACACTCCTCTATCCTTTACTACCATTACTACTTATCATTTGTATAGTGCTACAAGGCGTACTCAGCACTGTACAGAGACATGTAAGAAACAGTCCCTGTTCATAAGAACTTGTAGCCTAGTCAAGACAGACAACACAACAACTGGGGACCAGGATATATCTAAGGAAACACATAGGAAGTGAACAGGAGACTAGATGGATCAGGATCCAACAGCAGTACCAAGGAAGTGAGTCTATCCTGCTTTCCCGTTATCTCCTCTTCCCTCTCTGTTCCCACCCCACACTCCCCCTCTGCTCCATCCCTACCTTCTTCCCACCTTGTGTCCTGAAACTCTCTCACTGGGCTAGCGGTTGGGGCAAGTTACCTCAGGCCCGACGGCCAGGGATTCAAATTCCATTAAAGGACATCGATCTTGGGCCAGGAGGACTAGGATTTCTAGTTCAACAGGTGCTCTTTGTGGTATTGGGCAAGCCACTTAACCCTCCATTGCATAGATACAGTGAGCCCTTCAGGGGCAAGAGACATTCCTGAATGTACACTGCTTTGGCTTGTATAAAGCAGTATATAAGCCTAGATAAATAAAAATACCATCACCCCCTTCCCTCTCTTTCCATCCTACACCACTCAGTCCCCTTCTCCTTTTGATATTCCCAAACTATCCCATCTGTACCTTCACCTCCTTTCTGCTACATAATCCCCTCTCTCTCCCTTTTCCCCCATTTCTTCTCTCATCATTTTAAGACCCAACCCCACTCTGCACTCATCTCTTTGTCTTCTACTGCCTCCATCCAATCTCTTTCCCCTTTGTGTCTCATTGCCTCCATCCCATCTCTTTCACCTTTGTGTCTCACTGCCTCCATCCTTTGTCTCTATCTCTTTGTGTCTCACTGCCTCCATCCCTTGTCTCTATCCCTTTCTGTCTCACTGTCTCCATCCCTTATCTCTTTCCCCTTTGTGTCTCACTGTCTCCATCCCTTGTCTCTATCCCTTTGTGTCTCACTGTCTCCATCCCTTGTCTCTTTCCCCTTTGTGTCTCACTGCCTCCATCCCTTGTTTCTTTCCCCTTTGTGTCTCACTACCTCCATCCCATGTCTCTTTCCCCTATGTGTCTCACTGCCTCCATCCCATCTCTCTTTCCCCTTTGTGTCTCACTGCCGCCATCCCATCTCTTTTCCCTTTATCTCTCACTGCCTCCATCCCTTGACTCTTTCCCCTTTGTGTCTCACTACCTCTATCCCTTGTCTCTTTCCCCTTTGTGTCTCACTGCCTCCGTCCCTTGTCTCTTTTCCCTTTGTGTCTCACTGCCTCAATCACTTGTCTCTTTTCCCTTTGTGTCTCTCTGCTTCCATCCCTTGTCTCTTTCCCATTTGTGTCTCACTGCCTCCATCTCATCTCTCTTTTCCCTTTGTGTCTCACTACCTCCATCCCTTGACTCTTTCCCCTTTGTGTCCCACTGCCTCCATCCCTTATCTCTTTCCCCTTTCTGTCTCACTGCCTCCATCTCTTGTCTCTTTCCTCTTTGTGTCTCACTGCCTCCGTCTCTTGTCTCTTTCCTCTTTGTGTCTCACTGCCTCTGTCCCTTGCCTCTTTTCCCTTTGTGTCTCACTGCCTCCGTCCCTTGTCTCTTTTCCCTTTGTGTCTCTCTGCCTCCATCCCTTGTCTCTTTCCCATTTGTGTCTCACTGCCTCCATCCCTTGTCTCTTTCCCATTTGTGTCTCACTGCCTCCATCCCTTGTCTCTTTCCCATTTGTGTCTCACTGCCTCCATCCCTTGTCTCTTTCCCATTTGTGTCTCACTGCCTCCATCTCATCTCTCTTTTCCCTTTGTGTCTCACTGCCTCCATCCCTTGACTCTTTCCTCCTTCATAAACTCCCCTCTCTCTGCCTTCCACCCCAAACAAGTCCAAAAAAGACATTGCACTTATGACAAGTCCCTTCAGGACTGTCCCAAGGGTTTCTGCCACTCCTCCCACCTGCCTCCCCCCCCCCCCAACATCCATCCACTTACCTTGATGAAGGTTGGTTGCACTGCCACTCCATGATTTTTCAAAATGGCAGCTTTGTGCCACTGGTTTGATGCCCACAGCAGGCCTTAAAGCACTCAATGCCTGCTGATCCTGCCCCCTCTGGCAGTAAGTTGCATTGGAGGGGCAGGAGTGCGCACATGCGCATGGGTGCTTTAAGGCGCACCATGGGTGCTGAAGCAGTGGGACAAAGCCACCATTTTGAAAAACCATGGAGGGGTTGTGATGCTGTGCCACCCATGAGAGTCTGCTGCCCTAGGCAGCTGCCTAGTGCACCTAGTGGACGAGCTCCGCCTACCCCTGTGATGACAATGATCCAGCCCAATTGGAGCATACAGTATAGGTTAGAGGGACAATGATCGAGGGAGGAGTGCAGTCACAGAGCCCAGGAAAGGAACAGCGGTTAGCTTAGGGCAGGATCCACAACACTAATGTTGTTTGGGGCAGGAAAGAAGCACAGCACTGCAGCAGTCAGCTCAGGGCTCCCGGGTCAGTTCCTCAATCAGTGTCACCGCATTATCATGGGGAGAGCACCAGGGGGAGACAATCCAATACTGACATTTGTGGCCTGCTCTCTCCCAATGGCCCCTCCCCTTCCCTCACGTGGTCCAATCACAGAGGACAGCAGAAGAGCACAACCTCACATGGTCCAATCACAGAGGAGAGCAGGAGAGCACAACCTCACGTGGTCCAATCACAGAGGAGAGCAGGAGAGCACAACCTCACGTGGTCCAATCACAGAGGAGAGCAGGAGAGCACAATCCGCAGTGCAGCAAGTCTAGTGCTTCTCTAAACTCTTCTTCCTGTTGTCTGTGCTTCTCTTGCCCTATGGTTCCCTGCTCAGATCAGTTGTCTGACCGGCCCCTGCCCTGCAGATTTCTACTGCACACTGTGAGAAAGTCTGGCAACATGTAAAATTTATTCAAGTAGGATGTGGCCCACCATGCCACCGACTTCTATCGCTTGCTGTCAGCTGGGATTGATCAGCACAGTGTGAGAAGAGAATTAGGGAAGAGGGAGAAAGGGTTGACAGGTGCATCTATAGGCAGTGGGCAGAGGCATGAATAGGTACTTAAAAGAATTGGATCCCAAGTACAGACAGCCCCCACCCACAATTTTGATAATTAAAGCAATAATCATAGCCTTCTCATCCCCTCCTAGATTGATCCTGTAAAAACAAAGAATTAGACATCATACTCTTAAAATATGTACTTCAAATTTAATAATACATTTTGGTGTCACCTAACAGCTACACAGCTTCCCTTCAGTGCCAATTGCCAGATACATAATGAATTCAAAACCCTGCAAATAGACCATATGGAGTCTATGGCAAACCTGCTACATCATAACAACACTGTTAGGACTCAAACAGCACCAACCCTACCTATGAAAAGGCTGCACTGCAAATACAACATCAGGATTTAGAATATCAATATATATTGTACTGCAACAGATCTCCACATAGAAAAAAAAACACTAGCAGAATACCATACCTCAGTCACATAAGCAAAACACAGAGATCACCTCTGAGTCCTAGGCCATCACTTTTCAAATTTTCTCAGCAATCTCCCAAGAGGCATTTTGTCAAATGCCAGTAGATCCTTTCTGAGTGGAGGAGTAGCCTAGTAGTTATAGCATTTCCACCCCCTCGGACCGCCCGATGCCGACTTCCTGTCTGGAAGTCGGCATTGGGCATTGGAGGGGCAGAAGCAAACAGCCCCATGGTAAGCGTAACAGAGCTGTTTGCAGCCATGTTGCCGCTGCAGATTCCAGAGAGTGGGAGCAGTGATGACAATGAGCACCGCAGGGTGGTGGGGGCAGAAGAGATGAGGTTCACGCCTAGGGTGCCTAATCTACTTGTACTGACCCTGGACCCAAGTGACTTCTTTGCAGATTTCCTGCTTCTGTTGTATTTAAATTTTTATTACTAGTGTAGCAGGGCCCCAAAATTCCTTTTGTTACAGCAATTGAGAAAATTCTGAAGCCCCTGCTCTCTGTTTGAGAGTGATGCCTGGGTTTTGTGTCAGGCTTATAAAGTGGGGGTTTCTGTTTTGAAAGGAACGATAAAGGCCCTGGTGATCTTAGGTCTTGGGGGCTTTGGAGCCTTCTGCAAGAGGAGGCAGGAGGGAAGTTCTTGTTTCCAGGACCACCTATGCCTGGAGGAGGAAGGGAACAGTTATAGGGCACTTAGACCCAGGCCCTGTGGAGATCAGGCCAAGGATTGTTGTAGTTTTAAGAGATTTTGGTGAGGCAAGAAGTCTTATGGGGCCTTACCTACTGTAGGTGTATTGCAGAAACTTGAAGCCAGTTTCAGAAAGAAGCCCTCTGGGACCTTTCCCAGGTATATTCCTAAAGACTTTGAGAGATTTGTAAAAAGAAGTTGTACTGCCTAAGCGGACATTTCCTGGAGGGTTTTTGAAAGAACCTTTTGGCTGCTTTTCTTAAGACAGGTGCTGGCTAGATATGGTGAGTGTATTTTTGAGAAATGTTTATGGGTTCCTCACAGGTGTTCTATAGAAAATTGGAGAAAGGAGGAGACAGTCGTCTCTTCTTGAGAGGCTGGAGTGAACCGAGGAAGAGTAGCCGGAACAGCTCCCAGACAGAGGAAGGGTGAAGGCAGAAACGCTCTCAGGCAAACCATGCGTCCTGTTGCTTGGATACACCTTTTGCTATTATAGGGGGGATGTTAAGTCCATTATTTTAGGATTATCTCTCTATATAAGTAACGGCTTGTGCATGCGTAGATCTGTAGGCAGTGATATCACACTGCGAGTTTTGTGTTCTTTCCTGTGTGTTGACGGTGGTTTGTCTTTTTTAGCTGCATCATGTGTAGATAGCAATTTTAGAGATCTGCCGTTTACCAGGCACTGCATTTTGGGTTCATTTGGGCATTTAAAAATTAATAACTTGCATAGAAGACATGTAATTACGAAGAAAACAATTTGGTTCATTTTCATTTTAAACAAAGTATATTTTCACCCTGCAGATGCCTCTTCTGTTTTCCCAACGAGATCTACACCATGCAGAACTTTCAAGGGTGGGACGAAGTTTGGGTGGGCCCAAAATATAGATGTCTATCCCCCTTTCAGAAGGGGAATACATGTGTATAGCAAAGTTTTCCATTTCAGCTTTTACACCTGCCCTGAGGTGTGCACATATGCCAGCTTAAAGGGGCAGGCACAAAGGCTGACAGACAGATCCCCCCCTCACCTACCCACACACGTTCCCATCATCATCATCAAATCCCTCTCGTGGCAAGGAGGGTACAGGGGTGGGGGGGTATCTACATTGTGTTAGGAGGGGTCTCGGGGGAATATAGAGTGCTATCTGAGGTTGGTTAGGTGGGGGTTGCTGGAATTATGCTGGGAGTTGAAATGTGTGTCAGGGAAGGTTTGGGGGGCAGGAGGTGATCTTGTGCTCTTGGGGGCAAGGGATCAGGGGGTGCTTTTACCGGTTGGAATAAATGCTGGCGCTTGCACTTGGAAAGCCCTAAAGGGACCAGAACATTTTTCTTCATGTCTATATTTCTAAAATTGTATACATGCTGGCAAATTATATAGGGATTTTAGAAAAGGCTCCACATTCAGCAGATCCTTGAATAAAATACCGGGGGGGAGGGGAGAATTCTGTACATCCCTACCTGGGCATCTCAATTCCCATCTTAATGTTCTGTACCTGGAGTAGCCTGAAGCTACCACTGAGAAAGGTGTGAGCTAAATCCAAATTCCTTCCCTTCCCTATTTAAAATGCACCTTTTAGTGTCTAATTCCAATATTACAAGCATTCGATCATTTTATTTATTTATTACATTCTCTTATATACCGCGCTATTCTGCATCAGTGCAGTTTACATTGAACAAACTGAAATTACATTGAACAGGGCATTATAACTTGGAGATAACTATTTACAGGGAACATGGGCTATGGAGGGTTAAGTGGCTTGCCCAAGACCACAAGGAGCACCTGTGGGACTAGAAACCCCAGTCCTTCCGGCCCAAGGTTGCTGTCCTCTAGTGGGATTTGAACCCCTGACCTTCTGGCCTGAAGTACCTTGCCCCAACCACTAGGCCACTCCTCCACTACCTGATGCAGAGAAACAATATTAACTGATAGTTCCCATTGAGACTATGCACATTAGTATGAGGGATGAAATACTTTGGTGCCATCAGTAAATGACAGCACCACAAGATTATTGAAGGAATTTGCAACAGAGTGGACTCCTCTGAGGGAGTGGATAACATGAGGAAAGATCTACAAGAGCTGGAAGAATGGTCTAATGATTGGCAGTTAAGATTTAATGCAAAGAAGTGCAGTGTCATGCACTTGGGAAGCAGAAATCTAAGGGAATTGTATGCGATAGGGGGCGAGAGGTTGGTGTGCACGGATCAGGAGAAGGACCTCGGAGTGATTATTTCTGAGGTTCTCAAGGTGGCAAAACAGTGTGACAAGGCAGTGGCAAAAGTCAGAATGATGCTGGGTTGCATACATAGAGGAATTACCAGCAGAAAGGAAGAGGTACTAATGCCACTGTACAAGTCGCTGGTGAGGCCTCACTTGGAATATTGTGTTCAGTTTTGGAGACTGTATCTCGCAAAAGATATAAAAAGGCTGGAAACGGTTCAGAGAAAGGCAACCAAAATGATTTGGAGCCTGCTTCAGAAGCCTTATGAGAAGAGACTTGAAGACCTAAATATGTACACTCTGGAGGAGAGGAGGGACAGGGGAGATATGATTCAGACCTTTAAATACTTAAAGAGTATTAATGAGAGACTTCCGGTAGGGCAATGAGCTGATCGGCCGTGTGGTGGTCGGCTCCGGGCATACTACCCCAGAAACCAGCATTTTTTCTTGCCTAAACAGTTGGTGAATGCCCTCAAACCCACTGAATATTGGTGGAGAGAGTACACGGAGAGTGGCAGTGAACACCCCGGGAGCTTGGCGAAGTCCGATGGCTGCTAAACCGTCGAAGAGGGAGAAGGTTCGGGTCCCGGAGCTAAAGATGGCGGAGGGAGCTCCTAATAGCCCTATCTCAGACTGCACTCAAGCAATGGTGGCAGATGTAAGTGCCGCTGTGGTGCGGGCCCTTGATGATCGCTTTCGGGAGTTAGCAGATCAGCTACACTCAGTTGGTCAGAACATCAGTGAGTTTACTGGGCGTATGGAGCGGGCAGAAACTAGATTATCGGACCTGGAGGATACTCAGCACTCCCTAGTAGTGAAAGTAAAGGCCCTGGAAGCTACGGTGAAACAACAGGGTGATAAATTGGACGATCTTGAAAACCGAGGACGCAGAAAAAATCTCCGTTTTATTGGAATTGAGGAGAGTGTGACGGATGGCGCTCTCATGGATTTTTTACTTACTTGGATTGCGAAGACCTTAGGTGGTGGAGTCGAGGGCCCCATCAAGTTGGAGCGAGTGCATAGATTGGGCCCAAAGAGTGTTCAGGTACATCGGCCGCGTGCGGTCATTGCACGATTCTTGGATTACCGCCAGAAAGAAGAGGTGCTTCGTGCGGCTCGCAACCGAAAGCGACAAGCTGGAGACTCTGCACTGATCCTGGTGTTCCAGGATTACTCTCTCCTGGTTAGTCAGCAGAGGCGAGCATTCTCTGCTGTATGCGCCCAGTTGGCAAATAAGGGGGTGCGCTTCTCGCTGCTATATCCTGCCCGGTTACGAGTGGAGCACCAAGGGCAGACGCACTCCTTGACGTCCCCCGCTGAGGCCCAAACTTTTTTGGAGCGATTGACGGGAGCTGCCTCCACGAATCCATGATGGTGGAAATGCAGAAATGGACAGCACTGATGTGATTGCCTTGCTATAGACAAGCCTGAAGGCCTGGACTTCTGCCTGCTTGGGACTGGCTTGTATTATCGCTGCTTAGCTGCAACGTGGGTTACTATGAGTGTATGTTGGTGGGGCTGAGTGTTTTTGTGTAAGTTTAAGTGGGTTTGTAGGTGTTTGGTATCTTGTTCTCCCTTAAGCCTGTGAGGGTTGTTTACAATTGTGTTCAAAAGAAATAAACAACAAACCCCCCCCCCCCCCCCACAAAAACAACTACAACTTTGTGATGCAGCTCAGCTCATTTCCCGGCTGAGCATGACAGTGGTGGGAGGTGTTATGGCTAGGCTGATTCTAACAGCAAGGTGGGGTTTGAGGCTTAGAGGGAGCAATGGCTCTGTGTGCTTCCCTGTCCGGCCTGCTGTGCCGAGTTGAGTTAGTATTTGTTTGGGCTCCCGGGACATGGGCTGAGCTGAGGGCCCTTTGGATCGCTGTGATAGATGTCCTCCCCCCCCCCCCCCTGTGAGGGTGGAAGGGTAGTTGGTGGCTGAGCCCGGCGGTGGGGGGGTTGGACGGGGACCGTTGCTTACGGAGTGGATGTTTATGTTGTTTGTGAGGGGAGACCCAGGGATGGCTGTGTGGTGGAGGTTGTTATTTAGGGCTGCCCATATCCCTTCCCTTTTGGTAGCGCGGATATGGGTTGAGCACGGCCCTCTAAGTGGGATCTGGGGAGCGCTATTTTTGAGGATTATAATGGGAAAGAGGGGCTTGGGATCACTTGGGGGGGGGGGGGGAAAGGGTAGATAGGGTGTGTTTCTCCGAGGCAGTGGGATTGCTTTTGGACGATGGGGTGATTTAGGGGGTTGGAAATAGTGGAATGGTGTAGATATTTAGTGGGGGGGTAGGTCCGAATGCCTTTATCTGGAGGGCCAGCCTTGTGTTTAGGCTGGGTGCTGTTGGCAGAGGGAGGAGGAGGGTGGGGGAGGTGAGGACTTGGGAGGGGGGTGGGATGGGGGAGGGGATTGGAGAGGGAGTTTGGGGGATGGGGGGGTGGGTAGGGAATCGAGTAGGTTGGAGCTGGGTGGGTTTGGAACGAGGTTATCCTGGGTACGGGAGAATGATGTATGGGAGCATACTACTATATGGGGGGGGGCCCCAGGCTGGGGGAGCCGTCCTTTTTTCGAGCGGCCTTATTCTGCAATTAGGTCTGGACTTCTCTTCAGTACTTTGAAGATTATTTCCTGGAATGTATGTGGGGTAGGCAACCCTGTCAAGAGATATAAAGTGCTACAAGCGTTGGCTCGCTTAAAATGTGACATTGCTATGTTACAAGAAACGCACCAGACTCTGGAAGAACACAGAAAGCTGAAACGTGATTGGGTGGGGCAAATATGGGGAGCTACGGCTAAGGGGAAAAAAGGTGGAGTGGTTATTTTGATAAGCAAGCGACTTCGTTTTGATATGGAGAAAGAGTACGCTGACCCGGATGGTAGATATTTGTTGCTCTATGGGAGGGTGGAAGGGAAGCCTGTGATTTTGGGGAATCTTTATAGTCCCAACATTTTGGATCGTGTGCTGTACGCCCGGTTGGCCTCTCGAGTCGAGCAGTGGCCTGATGTACCCCTGATATTAGCTGGAGATTTTAACGGAGTTCTTGACGTTGAATTGGATATTGGGTGATGGGGGGGGGGGAAGAGCCCGTGCTTTGACCACTAAGGCGCTGCAGGCACTGCGCCATAGGTTGGGGGTGGTGGACCCTTGGCGCTTGCTTCACCCCACCGAGAAGGATTTTACTCATATACCTAGGGTGCACGGTCTCTGAGGGTCTTTTTGCACTTGTGGGCGAGGCGCAAATTGGGCCAATGGAAGTATCGGATCATGCGCCAGTCTGGGCAACTTTCGCATGGGGTGTTCAGACTCCTCGGGCTAAGATCTGGTGTTTTCCTCTGGAGCTCTATGGAGATATGAAATTTCATGTCTATCTTAAGCAGCGCTGGGTAGAGTTCCAGAGTAATCATGAAAAGCATGTGGATGACCCGGAACTGCTCTGGGAAACAGCGAAGGTGGTTTTGCGGGGCGACATTATCTCCTACGTAGCTCGGAGGAGAAAAATGATAGCAACACAGATTGTTTAACTGGAAAAGCAAACAGTGAAAGCACGACGGAGGTGTGCGGGTGACCCTTCGACACTCAATAGGAGGCAGCTCTGGGAGGCCCAGGTGTCTCTCAATGAGTTATTGCATCAAAGAGCTAAGAAATCATATTTATACTATCGATACCAGTTATATCGTTTTGGTGATAAACCCGGGAAACTCCTGGCGCGGTGCCTGCGGGGGAGCAGAGGGGGCCGGTCGATTGCGGCATTACGGGATGAGCATGGTCAGTTACATCGGGATAGCTTAGCGATAGCCCAGGTACTACAAAATTATTTTCAACAATTGTATTCTAAGCGAGAGGGGTCCTGGGAGGAGATGGTGCGGTACATTCGAGAGGTGAGCCTGCCCAAATTGACACTGGATCAGCAGATCCAGTTGGATGCTCCGGTGACAGTGGAGGAGGTGCGGGGGGTTATTCATAGAGCTCACCGTTGCCGTGCACCGGGTCCCGATGGTTTTGGGGCAGAATTTTACAAGCTATTGGGGGAACAGGTGTCTCCCGCCCTAGTGGACATGTATCTCCGTAGGATAGCTCAGGGTAGATTTGGTTGGGGGACGAATCATGCTCATATTACTCTCATACCAAAGCCGGGGAAGGATCTGACGCAGACAGCTTCCTATAGACCTATTTCTTTATTAAATTTTGATTTGAAAGTGCTAGCAAAAATTATGGCGGAGCGGCTTGCCCCCTTGCTCGGTGATTTGGTGCATGACTCGCAAGTGGGCTTTGTGCGGGGGCGATATGCAGTGCGTAACCTGCGTAAAATTATAGCTTCGATCGAGTGGGTTCGGGAGCGGAATCTACAGTCTCTCTTGGTGAGTTTCGATGCTGAAAAGGCGTTTGATCAAGTCAATTGGGACTATTTGAAGTTTATACTGCCCCAATATGGTGTTGGAGCGTCATTTTGTAAAATGGTGGAGCTGCTGTATGCGGGGCCTACTGCGGGAATCCTCTGCAATGGTGTGTTATCGGATGATTTTAATCTTGAGAGGGGTACGCTTCAGGGTTGCCCTTTGTCCCCCTTACTTTTTGTGTTGGCCTTAGATCCTTTGGTGCGGAGGATTGAAGAGGCCCCACATATCTGCGGGGTGCGGATTAGATCGCAAGGGTTTAAAATGGCGACCTTTGCCGACGATATATTGGTGCATGTGTTGTCTCCCCAATGTTCGCTGCCTAATTTACTTGAGGAATTTGCCTTGTTTGGGAAATTTGCCGGTTTGCGTATAAACATGGATAAATCTGAGGCCTTAGATGTGAAGGGTTCACTTCGGGGGCAGTGGCAAGGGATCTTTCCACTTCGGTGGGCGGGTGACTCGTTTGTTTACTTGGGCATCGTGTTACCCACGGATCCTACGGTGATGTATAAACTAAATTTTGATAGTTTTTTTCTGAAACTTCGGGCGCAATTACAAGCCTGGGGCCCACTCCCAATATCTTTGTCGGGTAGAGTGGCAGCCTTGGGGATGATTGTCTTTCCGCGGTTGCTGTATTGGTTGCAAAATTTACCAGTGTGGTTGTTGCGCCGGGACATTCACCGCATAGATAAAGAGATTCGGGGGTTTCTTTGGAGGGGCAAGAGAGCGAGGATTCCCTTGCACCGTCTCAGAGGCGGGTGGAAGTCCGGAGGGATGGGACTCCCGGATTTATGGAAATATTTTCTGGCCTGTCAGGCACGTCATATTGGTGATTGGTTGGGGGATACGGATGTTTATACTCCTAGGGCCCTTGAAGAGGCTTTTTTGGTGCCGCATGCATTGGCTGCAGCTATGCACTTAGATCGTGCATTCTTACCGCATCGAATACTGGATAGCGTGCTGGTGGTCCCCCTTCGTCGTACATGGCAGCAGCTTAATAAGTTATGAGGCAGTTCTCCAGCGGTTTCGTGTTGGTTGTCAGTGGTTTCGTGTTCGTGTCAGCTGTCTACAAGGAAATAGTAGTTTTACCCCGGGAACAGACTCTGCTCTTTTTTGTCAATGGGCGAGGCAAGGGATAAAGTGTCTTGGGCAGGTGGTTACTCTGGAGGGGAGATGTAAGTCTTTGGAAGTGTTATGCGGTGAATATGACCTTAATCGAAGGCACACTTCTTTTGCGTATATGCAACTATTTCATTATGTCGGCACCCTAACCCAGAATGATCTGCAAGGGGACCGCTCGGCGCGGATTATAGATTTTTTTGCTTTGGGGAAGGACTTCCCTCCCACGATTGCCGAATTGAAGTGTAGGTTGGACGAGTATAGCGCCCCCCCTGATTACTCAGTGGAGGAAGCTGCCTGGGCGAAGGAATTGGGATGTGTGATCATCCCTGGTTCGATCAGGGCTGCCTTTGGGCGCCTGGGGCGGTTAGCGGATGGGGTTAGATGGCGGGAGGTCCAACTCAAATGTCTTATTCGGGCCCACTTTTCTCCGCAGAGAGCATTGCGAAGCCATCTCACTGAACATGGGGGATGCCCTAAGTGTTCCCATCCGTTGGCAGATCTAGGACATATGTGGTGGGGGTGTGTGCATATTCGGTGCTATTGGATGAGAATTGCGGCATATTTAGGTGACTTATTGCATCAGCAGGTTTGTTGGTCTGGCCCACTAGTGGCGGTAGATTATTTGAGACCACTCCACCCGGAGAGTCAATGGGAAAGACTCTTAGTGCGAAAGGCCTGTTTGGTTGGGAAAAGTCCGATCCTTCATAAGTGGAGGGAATCGGTGGCTCCCACCTTTTGGGAGTGGCGCAATAGTTTTCATCAACTTATGCTTATGGAACAGCGAGCGGCGAGGGGACATCCTCAACGCTGGGCATTGTTTCTCTTGATATGGTTGCCTTACATTCAGTGTCTGGGGACCAAGGTTTGGAGTGAAGTGCTAGCAGTGGGTTGACTATTGGGCTGTGCTAACGGGCTTGGCTTGCGGTGGGGTGAGGGGCATTATTCATGGTTAAGCGACTCCCAGCTCCTAGGGTACTAGCATTGAGTTTGTGTGGGGAGGTTGGGGGGGGGAGGGGGGATAAAATGTTTGTGAGGTCTTGGAGTTCTCAGTGGAGCCTCTATACTTTGTTTGTTGAGAATGATGTATTGCCATCGGGTGGTGGACAAGAACCCGCCCTGCCCGAGGTGTGTGGATTGTGGGAGGAGTTCTTAACAAAAAAAAAAGAAAACATTGTTTATTTGTCTGCTGTTTGTTTGGTTATGTTGTTTCAATAAACAGATTTGTCAAAAAAAAAAGAGTATTAATGAACAAATAAACCTCTTCCAATGACAGGGAAGCTGAAAAACTAGAGGGCATAACATGAAGTTGCAAGGGAGTAAATTGAAAGGCAATGTCAGGAAATACTTTTTCATTGAAAGGGTGTTGGATGCTTGGAATGCCCTCCTGATGGAAGTGGTGAGGGCAAATACAGTGACTGAATTCAAAATGGCATGGGACAGACACAGTGTTTATTTATTTATTTATTTACATTCTCTTATATACCGCGCTATTCTGCATCAGTGCGGTTTACATTGAACAAACTGAAATTACATTGAACAGGGCATTATAACTTAGAGATAACTATTTTACAGGTAACATGGGCTATGGAGAGTTAAGTGGCTTGCCCAAGACCACAAGGAGCACCTGTGGGACTAGCACCGTGGATCCCTTTATTGCAACAGGATAAAATCAAAATAAACATAACTATCTCTTATATCTCAGCAAATAGGGGTGACCTACATGGAGCGGTGGGTAGACCCCTAAACAACGGCATGGGGAGGGGTGACCTACATGGAGCAGTAGGTGTACCTACTCTTGCCAACTTGCTGGGCAGACTAAATGGATCATACTGGTCTTTATCTGCTATCATATACTGTTATTATGAAAGACATCTCTTTACCTGTGGCCTACGTCTGACTGGGCTACCAAATAACTGGCCTTGGTTCTTTGACTTCAATTCTCTAAATTCATATGCAAATAAGGAGGAATCAAATAAAAATAAAACACAGAGAATTATTTTAAAAACAATACTACTTAAGAGAAGGTCCTACAGTCCTGCAAACTTGCACAGTTCCTGTAAATCCCCTTACCCTCTCTAGGCCAGAGCACCTCATTTTATTGAGAGAAAACTGCTACATGGTACAAATGCAGTTCCACGTCAAGCTTCAGCATCACGTTTGTTTATCTACATGTTACAAGTCATGTTGTAGGTCAAAGTAAGTACAGACCTATTGTTCAGCTGAATCAGGAGAAGCAAAAACATTCTGTGCCGTTCTGCTAAACACGGCCTTGGCTTTGATATACATATCTCTCCAGGCTGCTAGTGAATTCCAAACTGCCAGGCTTCAGGCTCTTAGCAATTTCTAAGCCATTCTCCATATTAACCCTTTCAGAATGCTCTGGTACCCATTTCAAGTCCCTTTCAACAATTTTAAAGGGGAATGAGGTCAAGTAGAAAGGAGTCTCCTTCGTTCTCTCCCAGAGCGTGGAGATGAGAGGAAGTGGCTTCTCCTAGAAGGAAGTAGAAGATGCCAAACAGAGAGGTCTCAAAGGGAAGTTCCCTAAGAGGCCAGAGACCTCAAATCTAAAGTGGGAGCCCTGGAGTCTTCAATCAGGAGGTAGTGCGGAGATCTTCTGTTGTGTGCCTACACTACTTTCCAGTCCTCTGATATGACTGAGTCAAGGGAGTGAGAGAGTAACTGTCAAAGTCTAGAACTTGGACAGGCTGAAGAAAGAAAGAAACGTCAATCTACCTTCCAAAATCATGAGGAACCTGAGTAATTTGTCCAGTAAGAAGAAAAAACGTGGAAAAGTCAGAAGACTTGTTGCCATTCTCAGCTGTCTACATCTTTTCTAAAGAAGACTATAAACTAAGAGATGGATGTGAATGTTTAAGACAGTAAATGGACATTTATGGAAAGGATTCCCTGGAAATGGTTGTGAACACGTTAAACTTCAAGTAATGTTTTAATTCTCTATGGGAGCCACCCAAACTTGTCTGGCCCTGTTTATTAAAAGGATCCCATCACCCTTCGAGAACACGTTCTATCTTGGGTTTCCATCTTGATTCTTTCCTGACCTTCGACAATCAAATAGCAGTAGTCATGAGGTCCTCATTCTTTGCCTTGAAGGAAATCTGCTTGGTGAGATCTTTTTTTCAACCCTGGGGATGCTTTTGACCTTCCCTCCTCTGCCTCCAAACGCAGTTTCAGCAGCTGGTCGTCACCGCTGAAACTTGAACCTGGATCATATTTATGTATTTATTTAGCTACTTTTATATACTGCTTTATCTGAGGGTCAAAGTGGTTTACAAAGTAACTCGGTATTTTACATAGAATGAGAGGTACAGAGAACCTCAAACTTACAAAGTACAAGTAAGAGCAAGATCGAGGCTAGGGAAACAGTTATACCGCTATAATGAATTTTGCTGAGAGGGGAAGATTATAGGAATGGTACAGAATGTTCTAATCTATGGCTACCATAGTGCTGAAGGAAGAGATGGGTCTTGAGCTCCTTTCATATCCGGCCACTGGTTCCGAATTTTCGAGTCGACTGCATAGAAAGAAGCTAAGTGGACAGTGGCGATATTCAGCCTTTAATGTGCTGTACTTTCGCCACTTTGCGATAACCGAGCAGTGGCTCAATATTGCCGCCAGAACACCCTGATGCTAGCCGGCTAACAGCAGCAGCAGCTCTCACAGATATTTGGAGGCACCAACCATTTTATTGCTGCTGAATATCCTAGTCAGAGCAATTAATGCCTCTAGCAGATCTGCTAATCCCGTCAATCATTTAGAATAACCCCTCCTATAATCTTAAAGCTCTCTCATAGTTCCAAAGGATAAAATTTGTAACTTTGAAACATTCACGTTCGCAAATAGCTAAACAATATTGGGTCAAGCTTGCAAAGGACTTATGCAAAGATAGATGGTCCTTAGCCGGGATTCCTTGCAGAAGCCTGCAGTCCAGCTACAGGGTGTTTCCATTGCAGGGAACTCTATAGCAGGAGCTGGAAAGGACGAGATGTTAGATCTGAAATCTCTCCAGGAGTCCAGGTCTTTATCACTCCCTGCTTATCCGACATTGCTGCCTTGATGTTCCGCCACCATCTGAAATTGAATATGGCCAAAACCCAGCTCCTCATCTTTCCCCCTAAACCCACCTCCCCCCTTTACTTCTTCTCTATTTCTGTGGATAACATGACACGCCTCCCTGTTTCCTCAGCTCACAACCTTGGGGTCATCTTTGACTCTGCTCTCTCTTTCTCTGCGCACATCCAACAGACAGCTAAAACCTGTTGCTTCTTTCTCTATAACTTTGACAAAA
The DNA here is from genome assembly GCA_033557465.1 of Ichthyophis bannanicus. Classification (NCBI taxonomy): domain Eukaryota; kingdom Metazoa; phylum Chordata; class Amphibia; order Gymnophiona; family Ichthyophiidae; genus Ichthyophis; species Ichthyophis bannanicus. Next base: position 1,023,502,431 of record CM066034.1, on the reverse strand, counting down.
TTCATCCCGTCCTTTCTACACACACTACTAAGACCTTTATCTACTCTTTTTTTTAAATTAAATTTACTTAAATATTCAGCATAAATGTATACAAAAGTTATAATATATTCAACACAGTAAATAATACACCCCTCCCCCCCCCAAAAAAAGAAAACAAGAAAGGGGAGATGAGGAAAGAAAAAGAAAAGTGAGGAGGGGCAGTGGCCTAATTAAGTATTATTCAAATATACATCAAGGACTCTCCATATTCTCTCAATCGTGTCAATAGAATTGAAAGAAGTAGAGGCAGCCTCTTCTAATTTGCCACCAAAAGGTCACCTTCAGTGATGAAGTATCTTTCCAACAGTGCCTAATTTGCCTCTTCCTTTCTGAACACACTACTAAGACCCTTATCTACTTTTTAGTCACCTCCCTTCTAGACTATTGTAACCTGCTCCTTGCTGGTCTCCGTCAGAATCATCTCTCTCCCCTTCAATCTGTTCAACACTCTGCTGCGCGGCTAATCTTCCGCCAGTGTCCCTGTGCTCATGTCAAAGCTACAAAAACATGAAATAAATCCTCTGGGACTCTCAGTCACTCAAGCAGCCAATATAAAAAGAGTCACCGAGTCCAAACACTAAGCAACGAAGGGGGGTGATGATCAAATTTCCACAACACCTAAACGCATATAAGACAGCCAACTAGAGAAATCTGCCAATATTATTTAAAGGCCTCAGACAGGAGGGGGCAGGGCCGGCCCGTCCATTGAGCAAGAATGTTTTTTGCACAGGGCCCTGCGTTTCAGGGGGCCTCATGCAAAGAACATTCTGCTTTTTTTCAAAATTAAATTTAAAAAAAAAAAGCTGGCTGCTACCACTGCTGCTGCCGCCGCGGCAGAATGGAGTGTCCCGCGGGGCCCGCTCTGCCCGGCTGAGTCCCTCCCTCCCTCCCTCCCTCCCTCTGCGACGGCTGAGCCCCTCTGTGCCGGCTTTCAGATTCGCGAAGGGAGAGGGTCTCCCTCGCGTCTCTGTTAAGCCTGCAGGGGTAGATGGGAAATTTCCCATCAGCCCCTGCGGGCTTAACAGAGACACGAGGGAGACACTCTCCCTTCGCGAATCTGAAAGCCGGCACAGAGGGGCTCAGCCATCACAGAGGGAGGGACTCAGCTGGGCAGAGGGGGCCCCGCGGGACACTCCATTCTGCCGCGGCGGCAGCAGCAGCAGTAGCAGCCAGCTTTTTTTTTTTTTTTTTAAATTTCCTTGAGCTGATGGGGGGGGTTAGGACTTGACTTGAGGTGGGCTGTGGGTTGATGGGGGGGTTAGGACTAGTAATGGGCTATGGGTGGGCTAGGACTGGAAATGGGCTGGGGGGGTTAAGACAAGGTGGGCTGATGGGGTTAGGACTGGTAATGGGCTGTGGGCTGTTGGGGGGGTTAGGACTGGTACTGGGCTATGGGGGGCTAGGACTGGAAAGGGGCTGAGGTGGGGGTTATGACTGGAGGTGGGCTGTTGGGGTTAGGACTGGTAATGGGCTGTGGGCTGATGGGGGGGTTAGGACTGGTAATGGTCTTTGGGGGGGTTAGGACTGATAATGGACTATGGGGGGGCTAGGACTGATAATGGGCTATGGGGGGGCTAGGACAGGAAATGGGCTGATGGGGACGGGTTAGGACTTGAGGTGGGCTGATGGGGTTAGGACTGGTAATGGGCTGTGGGGGAGGGGGTTAGGACAGGAAATGGGCTGATGGGGTTAGGACTGATAATGGGCTGTGGGCTGTTGGGGGGGTTAGGACTGGCAATAGGCTATGGGGGGTTAAGACTGGTAATGGGCTGTGGGCTGATGGGGGTTGTCTGGTATTGGGCTATTGGGGGGTTAGGACTGATAATGGGCTATGGGGGGGCTAGGACAGGAAATGGGCTGATGGGGAGGGGTTAGAACTTGAGGTGGGCTGATGGGGTTAGGACTGGTAATGGGCTGTGGGCTGATAGGGGGGTTAGGACGCAATGGACTATGGGGGGCTGACTGGAAATGGGCTGTATGGGGTTATGACTGGAAGTAGGCTGATGGGGGGTTAGGACTGGTAATGGGTTATGGGGGGGCTTAAACTGAAAATGGGGTGATGGGGGTTAGAACTGGAAGTGGGTTGATGGGGGGGCTAGGACTGGTATTGGGTTGGGGGTTGCTAGGTCTGGAAATGGGCTGATGCAGGGACTAGAAGGGAATGGATGCTGGGTGAGGCTGGAACTAGAAGGGAGCTGATGTTGGGGGAGGATTAGAATGGGATGGGGCTGGGAGAGTAAAATGGAGAGGGGAAAAATATTTTGTGTGGGAGGGATGAAAAATCTACAATTGGCCGGGTATTGGGAGAGTAAGTGGGGATTGAGGATGGAGGGGTAAAATTTGAGTGGATGAAATAGGAATGAGGAAAGAGCAAAAGGAGAAAGATTAGTATGTTAAAGCAGATGTAGAGAGAGAACGGAAGAAAACTAGGAGAGAAGAAAGGACAAATGGACAGCAGACGATGGACAGTTAGCAGAAGACACGAAGAAACCAGAAGAAAGTGGCTGGAGCAATTGCAGCTGAAAAAAATGCACAAAAGGTAGAAAAATATCTCTTAATTTTGAATTTATTAATTGGAATATGTCAGCTCTGGGAAATGTGCATCATTAACGTCTGTGCTTTGTTTAGTACAAGAGGAAATTAATTTATAGTTTTATTTCTACAGTGTTGTTGTACATTCCGAGTTTGGCTTTTGGGGTTCCCAGTTTAATTATTGTCTTCCTATTTCTAAATTGTGATTCCTTGTTTGGTGATGGTCTATGTTCTGCATGTGTAATTGAGCTGAGGTATTCTGTTTATGTAATTCCTATTTGACATTGCCACTTGTTCTCTTTCCCCAGTAGGTCATGTATTGTTGTTCTCTGAAATGTATTGGTTTAATATTTGCAGTGTTGCCTTTTGATTGGTAGAGTATGGTGCTTTGTGAGTCCTGGTAGTGCTGTTAGGATACGGCGGGTTTGCTATGGGTTCTAAATGGGCAGTGTTTGTAGTAGTTCCTAATGTGTCTGGCGGTTGGCACTGGATTATAGTAATGTAGAAATCTTTTAGTCTTTCTTTATCCATACACTCATGAAGAGGCATGTTTACTAAAAGTTAGTATATGGTAACATTATGCAAATATTTATGCAAATAAGGCCTCTTATGCAAATGAGGCCCCGCACCGAGTCTCCTCACATGGCCCCGCACCCCCCTTGGGCCGCCCCTGGGAGGGGGTGCGGGAGAAAAGTTAGCCAAATGGGCAGTAAGCCACAAGCCAACAACACCCGCTTTCCTCAAATATTATTCAAAGGCTAAAATGTGTTTTACAATTTTCAAAATGCATTTAAAAACACAATAAAAATCTTAGCTTAGCAGCAGCATCTCTGAGAGGGCTGTAATTCACTCTCTTCAAAGGCTAGATGTCTAGCAAGCTGGACAAGCATCGACTCCTTTTCTCAAGTCACTTAAAACGTCTCCTGCTGACCCATAAGTGCATTCACTCTGCAGCTCCTTATTACCTTTCCTCTCCCTACACCCCTCCTCAGGAACTCCGATTTTCTGGCAGATCCCTTCTATCTGTGCCTTTCTCTTCTACTGCCAACTCCAGACTTTGATCTTTCTACCTTACTGTTTCTTATGCCTGGAACAAATATTAGCCGAGTCTGTGTGTCAGGCTTCATCTCTGGCCCTTTTCAAATCCAGGCTGAAAATTCACCTCTTCGAGGCCACTTTTTAATCCTGATTTGCTTAGGGGGTCATTCAGAACAGCAAATAGCGGGGATAGACATCCCATTTCGACGTCCATCTCCGCTATTCACTCCCCTGCCAGCCCCGGCTAAAGCCTCCTCGTATGACAGCGCGTTGGGAGGGGGTGTTTGGAGGTGGAGCAAGGGCAGGTCATAGGCGGGCCGCAACGCCAGACGAACAGGGCTGATTCAAAGGTCAACCCTGTACATCCGGGGCCATGGACGTAGATGGGGGACTTATTCCACCGCAGCAGTGGAATAAGTCCCCCTGGACATCGTAGGATGATGCTGCTGGGCCCAAACAAAAAGGTAGGAGGTGAAGTAAGTTCACCATAGCCGGACCTTGGCCATGGGAGGCTGGATTGAGGGTCTGACTGCCGGGAAAGGAGAATTTCGGTGGCGGCCGGTATTCACGACTCCTGAATGGAGTTGCGGTGCCATGGTGATGGGACACCATGGCACTGTGGTTCCATTCAGGAGCCTCACTGAAGTAGCCGGGCATGTGGCTGGGCATGCAGGCCAATCAGAATCGGGGCCCGGCTTGCATGTCCAGGCCATAGACCTGATTCTGATCCCATGGGCACTTCTAGCCTCTGTGGAATCAGAATCGGGTCTACCTCTGGGCGTCCTGATTTGGATCAGCCGCACAGGGGGCTGGACGGCCTTTTTGCAATATGCCTCCACATCTCCTGTTCACCAACTATGTGTTTCTTTATCATTCCCCTAGACATATCCTAGTCCCTAGTTGTTGTGCTGTCTGCCTTGACCAGACTGATGAGCAGGGACCATATTTTACATGTCTCTGTAGAGTGCTGCATTTCCCTGTAGTGCTATACAAATGATTATTATTATTATTATTAGTAGTAGTAGTAGTAGTAGTAGTAGTAGAAGTAGATCTCCAGCTCTGGCTGACCTGGAGATCAGAAAACCTGAGCTAGGAACCTCTGCATTACGCACTAAGTCAGCTGCCAAGCCCTGCCAGCAAATTAATACAGATGAGAGGAAACCCTTGCCTGGCAGATTAGAGCTAGCAGCAAGTGCCACCCACACACGTAGGAAACAGAATGGTGTGCTAGAATCCCTGAACTCTGCTAGGCGAGTCCCATCTCATTTCATCCCCCATCATCCCAGGTAGCTTTCCCTCTTGCAGCATAGAGCCATGCCCCCGTTCCTCTTCCCTCTATTCCCAGCTGGCCTGCAGTGATGTCTTCACCCTCCTCTCTCTGCCTTTCCTCCTAGCTGGGGAAGGCTTTTCTTCATTGTTCTCCCAAGTCTTCGTGGCCAAAACAAATTGTGTTTGCTCTAAGAATAACTGATTGTTTTCATCCTCTGAGAGCTGAACAGAGATGTGGATTGTTCCCTGACCAGTGTGGAATGAATATGGCAGTTTCAAACCTAATTAGCACTGGGGCTATGAGCGATGGAGGTTGCCTTGTAGCCCTAGTGACAGTACATGCCTGACATACAGTGAAGGGAGGCCTGTCCCAGGAAAGCCACCTCCCAGTCCAATCAGGCTGTTATGTGCAGTTTCATGGCCAGTTTTGGCGACAGGGAAGGGAGCAGGCAGGTATGCTCCTCCCTGCTCCCTACCGCATGGCCAATCAGGCCGAAGAAACACCTGGCACAGGACTTTAAATTTAATGCGCTCCAAAGCGCGTGAGACCAGCCACCGGCCCGATCGACGACGGGGAAGGGAGCAGGCAGGTATGCTCCTCCCTGCTCCCCACCGTATGGCCAATCAGGCCGAAGAAACACCCGGCACAGGACTTTAAATTTAATGCGCTCCAAGGCACGGGAGACCAGCCACTGGCCCGATCAGCAACGGTATGCTCCCCACCGCATGGCCAATCAGGCCGAAGAAACACCCAGCACAGGACTTTTAGTTTAATGCGCTCCAAGGCGTGCCCGCGTCTTGCGAGCCACGCCAAAGGGCCCTTTGGCGTGGCCCTTAAGCGCGGCACTGTGAACAGCTGCATTCTGCTCCCCCGCCCCACTCCAGCTACTCCACCGAGGAACTGGCCAGATGCAGCGGAACCATGAGAAACGTCACCATGTAAGCATCCTCCCATGTTGTGTTGTAATGTAGCTCATGATGCCCAGCTTGCCTGTATTGTAACCCTTAATGTAATGTATTATAACCTCATGTAATATGTTGTTATGTAATGTAGTGTTTAAATGGAAATGCGCAGTAGTACTATTAGTAGTAATGGGAGACAACCAACCTGATTTTGCCCTAACTAGAAGTTTACTCTGTGTGTTTTTCATCTTGATTAGATTGTAAGCTCTAACGAGCAGGGACTGTCACTCTTATATGCCTTACAGCGCTGCGTATGGTAGCGCTTTATAAATGTTAAGTAGTAGTAGTAGTAGGACTGATTGAAAGTCATGGTGGGTTAGGAGAGGTTTGAGGTGTTGGATTGTTTTGAGTTTGAAGTAGATGCTCTTTGTGATTTTCCTTATGTGTTCTGTGAAGGAGAGGTGTTGATCCATGGTGACTCCTAGGTAGCATACTTCTGTTTAACTTGAATTTGGGTCCTGTCGAGATTCATGCTGCTTGGTGGTTTGAAGCTACTGTCTTTGGTAACATAAAGGGCTTCTGTTTTCTTGAAGTTGATAGCCAAGTTGTGTTTTGTGAGCCATTCTCTGATGGAGGAGAAACATTTTGTTATGGACATCATATCCGAGTTGGATGTGTTGATGGGTGTGTAAATCATAACATCATTAGCATAGATGTGGTATAGGATGTTGAATGCTTTTATGACTGTGCATATTGGTTGAAGAAAGATGTTGAAGATTAATGAGGAGAGTGTGGAGCCTTGAGGGACTCCTTGGGTTTGGGTGTATGGGGCAGATTTAGTGGTGCCTGTTCTTACTTGGAGCTGTTGGTCTGTTAGGTAAGACTTGAACCAGGTGAGAGGAGTGTCTGTTGGTCCAATTGCTTGTAGTCACTGGATGATTAAGTTGTGCAGTATGGAATCAAATGCTGCTTTTATGTCTAAGAAGATGAGTATGAAGCCTGTGTTGGGTTTATCAATGCCCCTAATGAGATTATCTAGTAAGGTGGTCATTAGAGATTCTACTCCATGGTGAGGTCTAAATCCGTATTACTTGTGGTCGAGTGGGAAATGTGTTTCTATATTGCTCTTGGCAGAATGGCTATGAAAGACCTAGACAAGATTCTCAAGAGCAGAGATGTCTCTCTCCATACAAAGATTTGATTTGTTCAAGCCATGGTATTTTCAGTAACATCATATGGATGTGAAAGCTGGACAGTGAAAAAGATATTATGGTGCTGGCGGTGAATACTGCGTATACCATGGACTGCCCGAAGAACAAACCAGTCATTTCTAGAGGAGATCAAACCTAAGCTTTCTTTAGAAGCTCAGATGACTAGACTTTGACTTTCATACTTTGGACACATCATGCGAAGAGAGAGATCATTAGAGAAAGACATCATGCTTGGCAAGATAGAAGGTCAATGCAAAAGAGGAAGGCCAGAAATGAGATGGATTGATACAATAAAAGCAGCTACGAGTACCAGTCTGTCAACAATGAGCCGCCTGGTTGAAGACCGAACAGAATTTAGGACAACTATCCAGAGGGTCGCCATGAGTCGACACCACCTCGAAGGCACTTAACAACAACATGATCCTGAAGTTGCTGATGAACGATTTTTTCTAGTATTTTAGCCATGAAAGGGAGGCTGGCTTTAGGTCTATTGGAGGTTGTTTGGCTGATATTGTTAGATGTCCTTTTTCGTGAGGGGCAAGCTGAGAGTAGAAGCCCTGGTTGATTGCCTTTAGCTAAGCATCCCCAGCGAGGGGCCTTAAGATGGGGAATTGCTTGGAGTTGTCTGAGATTTTGACTATAACATGGCAGTTACCAGATGGACCTGTGGAAGGCAGATCGGCCTTAAAGGATTTTCTGGACCAAAAGGTGGATTTGTTGTTGAAGAACTAGTTTGCCATGGCAGCTGCTGTTCTTCATTTGGCTGTATGTGCAGGCCTGATGCCTCGAGCCCTGCTCCGGTGGATTCAGTCTCTTCTGCCAGATAATACTACCTCCCTTTTGGAGTGAATGACCTACAAGTGCATTCACTCTGCAGCTCCTCACTACCTTTCCTCTCTTATACCTCCCTACACTCCTCTCCAGAAACTCCGCTCTTCTGGCAAATTGCTTCTATCTGTGCCCTTCTCTTCTATTGCTAACTCCAGACTTCACTTCTTTCACCTTGCTGCTCCTTATGCCTGGAACAAACTACCTGAAGGTGCCTTCTCTGGCCCTTTTCAAATCTAGGCTGAAACTCACCTCTTCGCTGCCGCTTTTGGATCTTGACTCACCTGATCCATACCCCCTAGATGTATCACTGTCTACACCTACTGTGTTGTCTGTCTTGACTAGATTGTAAGCTCTGATGAGCAGGGACTGTCTCTTACATGTCTGTTCAGCACTGCATACATCTTGTAGTGCTATACAAATGCTTAGTAGTAGTTGTAGTAGTAGTAGTAGTTGGCAACGGCCTTCTTTTCCGATGCTATGTATGACCTGGTACATTTGGCAGCCACAACTAGTGCCCTGATGATGGTGGTTACTGCATTTGATTTGGCTCTGGCAGATCTTCCAAAGCTCGGTTAGCCCAACTGGCTTTTAAGGGGAAACCTCTCTTTGGAGAAACTGGTGAAGGACCTGGGCAAGACAAAATTTTACCGCCTTCCAGAAGACAGGTCTAGTGGGCCTGTGAAGCAAGCTGGTGCCCCTTTCTCGTTGGCCTCCACCCATCCATTGAGGGCGTGATGGCCAGAACCCCGGGGGTCTCCGGACTCTCATTATTACCGACCTTCCCCTCTGCTTCCAGGCTTCGGGCTCGTTCTCAGTTTTTTCATGGAGCGCACGGGCCCAGGGAATCAGTCCCCTCCAGAGGAGGACCCTCCCGGGCTTCACAATGAAGGTTTGGGGGACCATTCTCCGGTCCTTCTGGTTGGAGGCAGGCTTCTCCTTTTCTTTCAGGAATGAGCCTGGGTTACCAAGGATCGCTAGGTGTTAGACACCATTCAGTTTGGCTATGTCCTGAAATGCAAAAAGCTGATTCCAGATACCCTCATCATTTCCTCCTGTGCGGACCACCTTGGATAAGTTGCTGCTCCTAAAGGCAGTGGTGTCCATCCCCCCAGACGAGCGAGACGAGGGCAGATACGCCATCTATTTCTTGGTGCCAAAAAAGGACATTTCCTTTAGGCCCATTCTGGGCTTCAAGGGTGTCAATGAGCATTTGCACATCCTGTGCTTCTGGATGGAAACCTTGTGCTCTGTTATTTATTTATTTAATATGTTTTGTATACAGCCTTCTCCTATAATTAAAGTAGTTTACATGGTAAGCAAATATGATACATGGCAAGTTAGATATTACATAGTCATATGAGGAAGGGGGACATGCAGGAGGTTCTTAATAGTAACTTATTTACAAAGAGGCATATATACAATATTGACAAGGCAGTGTCATGAGTTGAAGGACTGATTTTGTCAGGGGGGCAGTAGGGGACTATGGAAGGAGGGTGCGGAGTTGAGCATTAAGTGATGGCTCCATAGTGTTCTGTGAAGAGGTAGGTTCTGAGTATCTTCCTGACGTCCTTGGCATCAGAATTGGCTCTCACGTCATCTGGAAGGGAGTTCCAGAGGACCAGTGCTGCTAGGGATAGTGCTCTTGCTGATGTGGATTGGGTGATTTTAAGGTAGGTGCTGGGGGTCTGGATAATGTCCATTCTGTTATGTCATCTGGGTCTTGAGCTTATGTTTGTGCTGATAAGACTTGAGGATGTCAGGGGTAAGTTGTGCTGGATCTTGTATATGTTAAGAGCTGTTTTGAAGCTGATCCTGGAGGCGAATGGGAGCCAATGCAGTTGGCTAAGGAGGGGAGTGATATGTTGATGTTTTGATGATCCGGTGATAATGTGGGTAACAGTGTTTTGTGCCATCTGTAGGGGTTGAATAGTGTGTTGCAGTAATCACCCAAGTATTAGGGAGGGAGGAGTAGCCTAGTGGTTGGTGCAAGGTACTTCAGGCCAGAAGGTTAGGGGTTCAAATCCCACTAGAGGACAGCAACCTTGGGCCAGAAGGACTGGGGTTTCTAGTCCCACAGATGCTCCTTGTGGTCTTGGGCAAGCCACTTAACCCTCCATAGCCCATGTTCCCTGTATTAGTGTATGTGTCTTATATCCCCACATGTTAAATGTATCCCCCAATTGTGTTGTGACCGCTTTGATTGAAGGATAAGGCGGTATACAAAAACTGTCTAAATAAATAAAGTATTTTACTTCATTCTTAATAGGTATTATTACATTGAGTAGGGAGATGAATGGGGGGGGGGGGCGAAGGAGTTGTTTTGTGTGACGAAGAGTGCTGTTTTTCCTGTAGTTAATATTGAGGCTATTGTGAGAGAGCCATTCAGTCATGTCCTGTAGTCAGGTAGTTATACAATAGCTGTTTAATCCACTTTTTTGAGATTGATCGGGGTGTAAATCGTCATGTCATTGGTGTACAGTGCATATTGGATGTCGTGTTTCCTGATTATGTCACAGATGGGTTGGATGTAGAGACTGAAAAGCAGGGTGGATAATGAGGAGCCTTTCAGAACCCCTTAAGATGAGGGGAACAGGGAGGAGGTGGTTACGCCAATCTTGACCTGTTGCTGTCTATTGCTGAGGTATGAGTTAACAATTTGAGAGTGTTGTTGTGGAGTCCAATATTGCTGAGTCGTCGGAAGAGGATGTGGTGGGAAGCAGTGTCGAATGCTGCAGATATATCGACAAATATGAGGAGGAAGCCCATTTTTATATTGTCAATTCCCCTAATGAGGAGCATTATTTATTTATTTAACATTTTTTATATATTGCTTTTCAGTTTTATCAAAGTGGTTTATGTAATCATCTGAATATGTAATCTTCTGGTCTAGTCTCCGCTTGGTCCTGGGTTCATTTCACTTCACAGACGCAGGAGGGTTTGTAATAAGACAAGCAAACAGGTGTGGCTTGGAGAAAGGTTTTTATGTAAAAATAGGCTTAATACATAGGTATTGAACAGAGATATATAGTGATTGTTACAGAGCTGTTTCAGTGTGCATCAATGAATCTGTGTGTGCATGTGTGAAGTGTGAAGTGTAAGATAGAGAGATAGGCCCAAACATGTGGCTCAGAGCCTCATGGAGAGAGAGAGAGAGAGAAAGAGAGAGAGGGAGGGGTGAAGGGAATTGATTATCCGAGCCTCCTGTCCTTCATGTCCACTGGATGGTGGGAGAGAGAGAGAGAGAAGCAGGAAGTATGTCTGTCCTTTATAGTGGACTGAATCCTTTCCAGCACTTCCCCTTGAGGTCTGCTATTGTCTTTGGCCACTCCCTTTGAGGTCTGCCCTTCTTGATTTAGCAAGGAGGGGCTGCAGACAGGTCCTAGAGACTGACATCACCAGGGGGTCAGAGTTTAAGTTTTGGAGACTGAATTCACCAGAGTCCACAGCTGCATGAAATGTATGCTGACAGTTTACAATGAACATAATGATGGTCTACATAGAACAGTAAAACAACAACTATTTACATTTAACAACTGAAAATTCCTTACAACATTTTATAACTATTTACAGTAAAGTAACGTTGTGGGTGGGCGGCGGGTTTATTGGTAAGATTGTGTGGTTTCTATGGTGTTCTGTAAATAGGTGAGTTTTTAGATACTTTCTGAAGTCAGTGATATCTGAGGTTGCTCTCAGGTGGTGCGGGAGTGAGTTCCATAGCGATGGAGTATAAAATTCAAATACTCTGTGGAGCGTTGATTGAGTAGGGTCTCGACACTGTGACTGGGTTGAAACCCATGCTGGTGGGGGTCTAGGGGGGCTAGAGAGTCTACGTGGTCCTGAAGCCAGGGCTGGCCCATCCATTGTGCGAGAATGTTGTTCACACAGGGCCCCGTGCTTCAGGGGGCCTCGCGTGAACTTCATTTTCACACAATTATGGAGGGCTTTAGAGTGAGCCAGGGAAGCCCATGCAAGGCCCCAGCTCCCTCTGCACAGCTGCCTGTGTGAAGAGCAGTGTTTTCCCTCACACTAGCAGTTGTGTTAGTGAAGTGGGCGAGTGCTGGGAAATGGTCTTTAATCTTTCCCAGCATTCAGCATGCTTCACAGCAATCCAGGCCTGTATCTGAGCCTGCTTATCTGATGTTGCTGCCACCACCATCTGAAACGGACCATGGCTAAAATCAAGCTCCTTATCTTAACCCTAAAGCCATCTCCCCCCTCCCTCCTTTCTCTATCTCTCCGGATAACACTACTTCTTCCTGTTTCCTCAGCTCGCAACTTTGGGGTCATCTTTGAATCTTCTCTCTCCTTCTCTGCACACATCCAACAGATAGCTAAAATCTGTCATTTCTTTCTCTATAACATCAATAAAATTTGTCCCTTCCTTTCTGAACACACTTCTAAGACTCTTATCCACTCTCTAATTGCCTTCTGTATAGACTAGTGCAACCTGCTGCTTTCCGGTCTCCCTCAGAATCATCTTTCTCCCACTCAATGTTCAAAACTCAGCGACACGGCTAATCTTCCGCCAGTCTCACTTAACCCCTCTTTCTCAAGTCACTTCACCGGCTTCCTATCCATTTCCGCATTCAATTCAAACTTCTACTGACTTATAGACATATTCATGCTGCAGCTCCTCACTACCTTTCCTCTCTTATCTTTCCTGACACCCCTCCTCATGAACTCCGCTCCTCTGGCAGGTCCCTTTATCTGTGCTCTTCTCTGTCACTGCCGATTCCAGATTTCGATCATTCCATCTTGCTGCTCCAAATGCTTGGAACACACTGCCCGAGTTACTCCACCAGGCTCTTTCTCTGTCTCTATTCAAATCCAGGCTGAAAGCCCACCTCTTTGAGGCTGCTTTTGGATCCTGATCCTCTTATTCTCCTGCTTATCATCTATCTTATCTTGTCATTCCCCCAGATTTACCCTAGTCCGCCGGGTTTGTGAGGCCTGTCTTGATTAGATTGTAAGCTCTGCCACAGCCACACCCCCTTCCTCCATTACGCTCTGCCAGCCACCTCTTTTCCTTCTCCCCTGCTTCTGTGGCCCCATTCATGTTTAACGCAGCCCCAACAGCATTTCCTTCACTTCTGTGACTGTGCTGTGCTGAAGCCTTTGGCAGCGCAGACTTTTCAAAAGGTCAAGACAAGCACTTGCTGTTTCTTGCGGAATGAACGGAGTGGAACAGGTAAATGTAGACCGCTTGTTTACTCCTTCAAAAAGTAGAAAGCCCAGGGGATGCGCAATGAAGCTACAATGTGGCACATTTAAGACTAATCAAATTCCGGAATTCATTGCCAGAGGATGTAGTAAAAGCTGTTCATTTAGCTGGGTTTAAAAGAGGTTTGGACAAGTTCCTGGAGGAAAAGTCCATAAACCATTAATAAAGTGGACTGGGGAAATACACTGCTTACTTCTAGGATAATTTATTTATTTATTTTATTTATTTAGAAAACATTTGTATACCGCTACTTCCTACGATCAGCAGCGGTTTACTTTACATAATCATAATGTATCGTACAATACAGTGAATTTTTAAGATATACAGTTAGATTGAGTATTGATTTACACATCAAAGGAAGATCAATTGGTTTCAATATACATTAGATGAGAGCTCACAAATCTAAATATACATTTAATTGTAGGGGTGTGGGTGGGGGCAGAAATATACAAATATACAAGGTTAAATACCGGCTTACTAAATGCCTTCGCGGCAGTCAGAAACTATCTAGGTTCAGCGAGCATAGGGGTGTCGCAGTCTAAGTCAGGTGGTAGTGAACCTGGAATAGGTGGGTTTTGAGTTTTTTTCTAAAGTCTCTCAAATCAGTCGTTGATCATAGCTCGTGAGGGAGTTGGTTCCGGTGGATTGGTGCTGCATATGAGAATGCTCTATTGCTTGTTTCTGCTTTGACAGCTCTTATGCTGATTGGTACACAGAGAGTGTTGCGATTTATGGTTCTTCTGTTCCTGTTGTGTGGTTGGATAGTGATTAGGTTGTCGAGGTAGGATGGTGCGATATTGTGAATGAGTTTAAAAGTGGTTATGAGAAGTTTGAATATGATGCGGGCGGCAACTGGGAGCCAATGCAGCTCCATTAGTACTGGCGTGATGTGTTCAGAGACGCTTTTTTTCCATGATGACTCTTGCAGCAACATTTTGAGCCATTTGCAAGATATTTAGGGTGCTCTTGGGAAGGCCTTGCAGAATGGCGTTGCAATAGTCTAGGTGAGGAATGATGAGGGCTTGCGCAACAGTTCTGAAGTCAGATTTCTCAAGGATAGTGCGAAGTGGTTGAAGAACTTTCAATTTGTGGAAAATGGCTCGGTTGGTTGCTCGGAGGTGTTTATTCATCCTTAGGTTGCTGTCCAGTAGGACCCCTAGATATTTTATTGCAGGCTTTGTATGATATATGTTTTTGTTAAGGGTTACTGTGGTGGGCGGGATGAAATCGTTTTTTTGGAGATAAACATGACTTCTGTTTTCTTGTGGTTTATTGACATGTTGTTTTGTTGAAGCCAAGTTTGGAGCATGTTGAGGCATTCTTCCAGTGGGGTGAAATCCGGTTGTGCTATGTCAAGTTGCGTATACAGCATCACATCATCTGCATAGATGTGATAAGGAATGTGGAATCTGTCTACCTTTTTACCTTACAGATACTAGTGACCTGGATTGGCTGCTGTTGGATAGTGGGTTTGATGGACCCTTGGTCTGACCCAGTATGGCATATCTTATGTGCCTGCTGAAATTGATACGGGGCTGCTGGCTTCAGTACAGCATAGCCATAGGAACGAAAGAAAATGATTCCATGGCTATCTTAACCCTGGAATTACCGAGATTTTTTGCACACACTGAATACCGTTGGGGTCATAAATGACCCCACGACGAATTTTAATTGTTAACCATGAAAAATTTAAACTAAACAGACAAAATATTATTTCAAATTAATTATTTATTATATAAAGGTTAAATGTTTTGAAATGTAATGCTTTATCATAAAATTACATGAAGAAGAGTTGCCATGAAAGCAGTTTTTGCATGCACTTGATGAACACAGTAAAGTACTACAGTCATTTGCATGAGAGACAGACAATTTCTGAATGCAAACATTGCGCTTCCAGGAGGTGCAAACTATGTTGCTTTTCTTGTCTCTTTCTCTGGAACAGCAGTGACACCTTGCCCTTTTCTTTGGGATCCCAACATTGCAAACAGCATCAATGCTGGAAGAAGTCTCGCTGCAATTACTCTGAAGCAGCTGCTTTCCTAATTCCAAGAGGAATAGACGACGTCTGTGCTTTGACTTGGACTGCCATTCTGGATTTAGTGACATCCAAACAATGAAGGTGTTCAAAGCACTGATGTCCAACATGTTATAGAAGATTGTCACTGGCCAGCGTCTTCTCACTTGTTTTGTGGTATACGTGCGCAACATTTGATCTGCCGTATCTATTCCACCTTTACTAAAATTATAGTCCAAGATCATGCGTGTTTTTTTGTCTGGACGTGTGTTATCTACTTCTTCTTGATCATGCAAACTGCTCAGAAGAACAACCACTTTTCCTTTCTTCAGGCAATAGGAAACCAGAGTGGCGTCATCGTGAAAGGCAAACAGTGAAGTGAATACCTCTCGGCCCTTTGCTGTTACAAATTCTGGAGGTAATTCTTTTCTGTTCTTTCGAATTGTCCTCAAAAGTGTCATTTGTTTTTCTAGCAATTTCTGTGACAGGGATAAACTGCAGAAGAAATTGTCAACAGTAACATTTCTGCCAGATCGCGTCAATCCTTCAGTGAGTTGCAGCACAACCCTTTCATCCTGATTCTGTTCCCTGTTTTGTCCGAGTTCCCTTCCTGTATATACTTGAAGACGCAGAACATATGACGTTGCACTGTCACACAACATCCATAGCTTTATGCCATATTTCCCAGGTTTGCTGGGAATATATTGTCTGAATGGAATACGGCCACGAAATGTAAGCAGTTGCTCATCCACAGTAACATTTTCACAAGGAACAAAGGCGTCACTTAGAGTTGCTTCCCAGGTATCAAAAACGTGCCTGATTGGAGCAAGCTTATCCACGCCTCATTGTTCACGTCTGTTGGTTGCATCATCAAATCTGAGAGCACAAGAAATTTGCTGAAAATGGTTACGGGCCATATTTTTGCCGAAAACAGAATGACCATCTTCAAGGTTCCACAACTGATCTATGGATTCATTTCGTGACTTGTACACGGCTGAGAGGATCAGAAGTCCAAGAAAATGTTGAAATTCTCCGTCTGTCAAATCTTTCCAGGTGTCGTCATAAATGTGTCTTCCTTGTTTGCTCGTCCACATCATGATTTCATTCAATAAGTTCTTCCTCATGAACAAGTGGAATGCTGCGCGAGGGCCATCAACATTTCATACAGCATATCTTGTAGGACCTTGTTGTACGGGCATGACATTAGCTCTGGTGTATCTTCGAGCAGCTTGCTTTATAGGTTTCCTGTTCCATGATGTGGCATCCTTAGATACATAGGCTTCAATGGCAACATTTGTGCTTATAGTTGATGACCTCTTAGCTCCTCTACGACCACAACTAAGATTCCTCACAGATGATACTGACACCGAGGACTCCTGCCTTATTCCCCGTCCAGCACAGCCTTGACCTTTGCCTCGACCTGTAACTTGACTCTTTGCTGCAGGCGATGTTACCGGCTCAGTCTCACATTCACTTGGCGACCAACTGAATCATGACTGTCATCATCAGATTTATCGCCCGAACTTGGCTGATATGCTTCTTCGCTTGCTGAATATGCTGCATCATCAGACAACTCAGAGCCGTCACCGTCAGCATCTCGTTGCAATATTTCTCTTACTTGGGCAGCTGAATACTTTCGTTTTGACATCATAAACAATAACCTAAAATAAATAAAGATAAAGTTGAATAAAACGCAAAGCAGTTTTACTATAGGTGTACAATAATCGTGATGAACGAGCTGAAAGCCTGTAGATTTCATCAGAAATAATGAGAGAACGTATGATATCAATTACAGAAAATGTGTAATTTTCATAAAATAAGAGTACAAAAAATAAATGATACATAATTAATGATAAATACCTTTGTCAGATCAAAAAATTCTCAAAACTGCAAATTGTATCACAATCCAAACCGGACGTAAGCAACTGGGGTAAAAAATGACCCCACTGGTACTCTGTGCTGCAATTCATCACTAGTGTCCCCTAGCAGATGAAAATTATTCCTCTCATGGCGCAATATAAAGAGAATATTGACATGTGAAAAGTCATAAAAAGATTGCATTCTTGAACAACTAGTTTCCGAGATACACGTTGTGAAACTTGCAGTGGGGTCACTTTTGACCCCATCGGTACTCCCAGGGTTAAACATTAGTGAGGCTGTGGTTTTGGAGGTGGGGAGAGGAGGAGAGGTGGCAGTTAGTTGAAAGTAATGAGAAGAAGCCAATGAGTCAGGCTCCCTGTTCCTGTACTCTTCTGCACCCCAAGCCAGTGCCTCACTGGCTCTCCTCTTAAGCCAGCCCTGATTCTGGAGTCCATGTTCCTAAGAATGTCTCTGGACAGAATGATATAATAGGGCAGCGATGGCGAACCTATGGCACGCGTGCCAGCTGTGGCACGCGAAGGCCTTGCAGCTGGCACGCGGGAAGGTCGCACATTAAAAAAAAAAAAGCTGCCCGCTGCCGCGGCGGCGGCATGGAGTGTCCCGCGGGGCTCCCTCTGCCCGGCGGGACTCTCCCGGCGCTGCTCAGCCCCTCTCTGCCGGCTTGCAGAGACGCGAAGGGAGAGTCTCCCTCGCGTCTCTGTTAAGCCCGCAGGAGCTGATGGGAAATTTCCCATCTGCCCCTGCGGGCTTAAGAGAGACGCGAGGGAGACTCTCTCTCCCTTCGCGTCTCTGCAAGCCGGCAGAGAGGGGCTGAGCAGCGCCGGGAGAGTCCCGCCGGGCAGAGGGAGCCCCGCGGGACACTCCATGCCGCCGCGGCGGCAGCGGGCAGGTTTTGTTTTTTTTCTTGCCATGAGCCGAGGGAGGGGGGTTAAGACTGGCAATGGGCTAGGGAGGGAGAGAGGGGGGTTAAGACTGGCAATGGGCTAGGGAGGGAGGGGGGTTAAGACTGGCAATGGGCTAGGGAGGGAGGGAGGTTAAGACTGGCAATGGGCTAGGGAGGGAGGGGGGTTGAGACTGGCAATGGGCTAGGGAGGGAGGGAGGGAGGGGGTTGAGACTGGCAATGGGCTAGGGAGGGAGGGGGGTTGAGACTGGCAATGGGCTAGGGAGGGAGGGAGGGGTTGAGACTGGCAATGGGCTAGGGAGGGAGGGAGGGAGGTTAAGACTGGCAATGGGCTAGGGAGGGAGGGAGGTTAAGACTGGCAATGGGCTAGGGAGGGGGGGAGGGGGGTTGAGACTGGCAATGGGCTAGGGAGGGAGGGAGGGGGGTTGAGACTGGCAAGGGGCTAGGGAAGTGGGGTTAAGACTGGCAATGGGCTAGAGAGGGGGGGTTAAGACTGACAGTGGGCTGGGGAGGGGGGTTAAGACGCAGTGGGCTATGGGGGGGAGTTAAGACTAGCAATGGGCGGTGGGCTGATGAGGGCAGGCAATGGGCTATGAGCTGATGAGGGCTGTCTGGAAATGGGGTGATGGGGGGTTAGGACTGGTAATGGGCTATGGAGGGGTTAAGACTGGTAGTGGGCTGATGGGGGGGGTTAGGACTGGTAATGGGCTATGGGGGGGTTAAGACTGGTAGTGGGCTGATGGGGGTGTAGGACTGATAATGGGTTATGGGGGGGGCTAGGACAGGAAATGGGCTGATGGGGAGGGGTTAGGACTTGAGGTGGGCTGATGTGGTTAGAACTGGTAATGGGCTGTGGGCTGATGGGGGGTTTAGTACTGGCAATGGGCTATGGGGGGCTGACTGGAAATGGGCTGATGGGGGTTAGGACTGGTAAAGGGTTATAGGGGGGGGCTTAAACTGAAAATGGGGTGATGGGGGTTAGGACTGGAAGTTGATTGACGGGGGGCTAGGACTGGTAATGGGTTGGGGTGTTGCTAGGACTGGAAATGGGCTGAGTGGAAGGGGAGGCTTGAACTGCAAATAGCTGATGGGGAGGGGGCTTGGAATGGAAATGGGCTGTGAGGGAAGGGAGCTAGGACTGAAAATGGGCTGATGGAAAAGCTAGGATAGGACTGGAAATGGGCTGTTGGGGGGAGCTAAGATTGGAAATGGGCTGTGGTGGGGGCTTGAATTGAAATGGACTCATGGAGGGGCTAGAACTGGAAGTAGGCTCATGGGGGGGCTTGGACTGGAATTGGGCTGAGTGGAGGGGAGCTATGATTTGACATGGGCTGATGGTGGGGCTAGGAAATGAGTAGAAATGGGCTGATGGGGGGGCTAGGATTGAAAATGAGCTGATGAAGGGACTTGGACTGGAAATGGGCTGATGCAGGGACTAGAAGGGAATGGATGCTGGGTGAGACTGGAACTAGAAGGGAGCTGATGTTGGGGGAGGATTAGAATGGGATGGGGCTGGGAGAGTAAAATGGAGAGGGGAAAAATATTTTGTGTAGGAGGGATGAAAAATCTACAATTGGCCAGGTATTGGGAGAGTAATTGGGGATTGAGGATGGAGGGGTAAAATTTGTGTGGATGAAATAGGAATGAGGAAAGAGCAAAAGGAGAAAGATTAGTATGTTAAAGCAGATGTAGAGAGAGAGAGAGAATGGAAAAAAAACTAGAAGAGAGAAGAAAGGACAAATGGACAGCAGACGATGGAGAGTTAGCAGAAAACATGAAGAAACCAGAAGAAGGTGGCTGGACCAATTGCAACTGAAAAAAAAATGCACAAAAGGTAGAAAGATATCTCTTTATTTTGAATTTATTAACTGGAATATGTCAGCTCTGGGAAATGTGCATCATTAACATCTGCGCTTTGTTTGGTACAAGAGGAAATTCCTATTTGACGTTGCCACTTGTTCTCTTTCCCCAGTATTCTCTGAAATGTATTGGTTTAATATTTGCAGTGTTGCCTTTTGATAGGTAGGGTATGGTGCTTTGTGAGTCCTGGTAATGCTGTCAGGATACGGCGGGTTTGCTATGGGTTCTAAATGGGCAGCGTTTGTAGTAGTTCCTAATGTGCCTGGCGGTTGGCACTGGATTATAGTAATGTAGAAATCTTTTAGTCTTTCTTTATCCATACACTCATTAAGAGACATGTTTACTAAAAGTTAGTGTATGGTAACATTATGCAAATATTTATGCAAATAAGACCACTTATGCAAATGACGTGCTGGCACTTTGAGGAAATTCTTTGGTTTTGTGCGGCAGTTTGGGCACTCGGGCTCAAAAAGGTTAGCCATCACTGTAATAGGGGATGGCTTCCATGCCACTCAGTGAAACAGGAGGAGTTACCCATCACTCTTCAAGGGAAGTAGAAAGAGCCTGAACAGCCACACCGGGGAGCTTCCTTCACAGGGGTCTGAGGGGAATAAGGACAATCTGAGTGTTCTCTAGCTAGGGCTCAGCATAGACTGGGTGCTGCTGTCTATGTGACCCACCTGGTCACTAGTTCTAGAAAACAGATGACCCCCAAGCTTGTCAGACTTATTTATTTATTATTTATTTATTATATTCTCTTATAGACCGCGCTATTCTGCATCAGTGCAGTTTAATTGAACAGGACATTATAACTTGGAGATAACTATTTTACAGGGAACATGGGCTATGGAGGGTTAAGTGGTTGCCCAAGACCACAAGGAGCACCTGTTGGACTAGAAACCCCAGTCCTTCCGGCCCAAGGTTGCTGTCCTTTAGTGGGATTTGAACCCCTGACCTTCCGGCCTGAAGTACCTTGCCCCAACCACTAGGCCACTCCTCCACTCCACTTGAACCCAGAGCTTGCTTTAATCGAGGAGAAAGGAGAACCCAGCCAAGGAAGACCTGTGGTAAGAAGTAGTCCAGCAGCAGGAGAGAAAGGCAACTGCCTGCTTATCTGTGGGAAGAGGAGGAAGAAGAGACTGTAGGAGGCTGAGAGATTAATACGGGAACCCTGTCCCCCTCTAAAAAAAATCAATCCTTGGTACAATAGCCACAACTAAAGAATGGCAAAAACAATGTGTAACAATGGCATCAACAGAACTAAATCTAAAAAGTCCAACAAAGCCAACCTGTAATCAGCAGAAAGCATCTATCCAAATGCCTGAAGTGGCCCACATTGTAGTTTCATTGTGTATTCCCTGGAAACACTGTATCTTTCGCTCTTCATGCTATGTGGAATAACCACACTTATCCCTACTAAATCGCTGCTACCTCTCTCACAGACATATCTCCCAAAGGTAACCCACCCACTCTCCCAATCATCTCCCTATTACATACTTCCATACTTTTATATTCACTTTTTCATCCCCCAACCTAAAGCTTCCCATCTCTAAGCATTTCCCTCCTCCATAATCTCCCACCATCCCTTCCATGCACAAGACACTGCACAACCCAAGTGCAAACCACCACCAACCCCACTCCCTTCAACCTCACCATGTGTTCTCAGAGTAGGCTTCTAATCACCCTCTAAGCCTGCCTTAGGGTCTGCCAAGGGGCATGTTAAGGGGCGTGCCCCTTTGACATGCCTCTTCAGCATGATGTCAGAGGCACAACATCTCTGGATTGCATTATTCCTTTGTGCCCTGCCACTCGTCATCATCAAAGGGGGGAGGGGGGAGTCAAGAATCAGGGGAAAAGGCCGGTGTACAAAAGTTTCAAATCCAGAAGACTCCCTGCACCCACTTCCTTGCTCATTGTTGTGTTTGACGTCAAGACTGTATGGGCTTGATATTCAGTGGTGGTGGCTAGTGAGATTATAGTATCTAGCCCCGCCGCTGAACACTAAAGCTGGATATTCAATGCTGGGGCTATATCTGGCCACTGACATTGAATATTCGGGATCGCCACTTAAGGAGGAAGCTAATTGGGCAGAAGCCATATTCAGTCGCTGCCTGCTTAACTTCAGTGGCCAAGTTAGGACAGCTGGGCAGCAGATGAATATCACCGCTGACTGATTATACTTGGGTGCCACCTGCGGAACACCCCGATGCTAACCCGGGATGTGTAGCAACAATATCTGTGAATATTCAGTAGTACTAACCAGGTTAGTGCCGCTGAATTTCCTGCTTAGTGGCATTTACATGGTTTGCAGGTCTGTAAACCATGTAAATGCCTTTGAATTTCGGGCCCTAGATACTTAATTTTGGGAGAATCACCTTATGAAGTGTTTTACTTAAAAATATTCACGTCATTACTCAAGAGAGCAGCAGTGGCCGCTACGAGGGTAATTCTAAACTTTTGCAATTAATGTGTGCATACAGAGACTATTTTATAAAATGACATCTGTGCGTACTTCATTTTATAAAATAAGAGATACTGACATGCCCTAACCTAGAGCAGGTATAAATGCCCATGCCTAAATCTGGAAAGAGGGGTAGATGCATGGAATAGCCGCCCAGTGGAGGCGGTGGGCATGAAGACTGTATCTAATTTCAAGAAAGCATGGGAGAAACACAGAAGATCTGTAAAGGAAGCAAGGGACTGCAGTAGTTGGTATGGAAGGGCAGACTGGAAAGACCCCATGCACTTGATCTGCCATCATATTTCTATGCTTCTATTCTATAATTTACATGCATAAATTTCAGCACCGCCTATGTTTTGCCCCCATGTACACCACAAGGTAAAGTACGATCGCGGTGACATCTCGATGGCGGTAGCTTTGGATCTATCTGCTGCCTTCGACCTCGTCGATCACTCCCTCCTTCTTCTTCGCCTGCGCGAAGCGGGCCTTTGTAGCACTGGTTTCACTCTTTCCTCTCTTCCCGGTCCTGTGCTGTACTCTCCCCCTCCCCCTCCCCCTCTGTCCCTTTTTCAGACCCTTTTCCTCTATCCTGTGGGGTTCCCCAAGGTTCTGTACTTGCCCCTCTCCTATTCAATCTTTTTCTTGCCCCTCTCGCCTTACTGATACAACAAACTGGGATTTCTGCTTTCTATTATGCAGACGACATAGTCCTTCTACATCACACATCCCCCTCTCACCTGGATCTCTCCTCACTCAATTCTTGTCTTTCCACTGTTGCTAACTGGCTAACCCAGAACTGCCTTCACCTCAACCTCACCAAAACTATCGCAATCTGGTTCTCCCACGGTAGTCCACCCCCTCTGCTCGCTCCATCTTTCTCAGACTCTCCCATACCCTTGGTTTCCACTTTCCGCTATCTAGGTGTGCTCTTTGACTCTGACCTCTCTTTTCAAGCTCACATTTCCCATATCACTAAGACCTCCTTCTTTTTCCTTCGCCAAATCCGTGCGATTCGCCATTTTCTCACCCCGCCTGCCCTTACCACACTGCTTCTGTCCTTAGTCATATCACGTGTTGATTTCTCTAATTCTGTCTTCATTGGTCTCCCCAAATCCCAACTCAACAGATTACAAAGAATTCAAAATACTGCTGCCCACATTATCACCCACTCTTCCCACCGAGATCATGTGTCACCTCTACTTCTTCAGCTTCATTGGCTACCTGTACCCTTCCGCTCCCTGTTTAAGCTGCTCACTCTTGTCCACCGGGCTCTCCACACCAGCACCCCACAATACTTGGCAGATCTTATCACTTTCCACACTCCCAGACACACTCCTCGATCATTCCATCTCAACCGCCTCAATCTCCCTTCCCCCTCACTTGCTCACCTTCAGTCTACCCGCTCCTCAGCCTCCTTCTTCGCAGGCCCCGCCCTCTGGAACTCACTTCCTACCTCCCTCCGACTCGAGCCCCATCATCCTACCTTTAAGCGCGACCTGAAGATCCACCTTTTCTCCCTGGCCTTTGACCTTCCCTCCCCCTTCTATGTGAACCCTGACCCCTAAGTCCTGTATTGTCTCTTTCTTTTCTCCTGCTTTCCTGTCACTAATTGTAACTTCCTTTTCCTGCTTTCTGGCCTTGTGCCTTCTCTGAATTGTTTTTGTATATTGTGAACCGCTCTGTCTCCTCTGAAGGGCGGTATATCAAATGAAATAAACATAAACATAAACATACGCATGACGGGGCTTATCTGTGTACTTACAGAATAGCGACATCCTAAAATGTATAAGTGCCCAGTCATGCGTGTAAGTCCTTTAAGAAGATAAATAGCTCAAAACAACCCACATGTGCCTTACGGAATTACCTCCTGTATGGCTAAGTGCCCTCTAATGTTGTTCTCAGTGGTAATATCCTGATAGTGCCATTGAAAATGA
Source organism: Ichthyophis bannanicus (assembly GCA_033557465.1). Taxonomy (NCBI): domain Eukaryota; kingdom Metazoa; phylum Chordata; class Amphibia; order Gymnophiona; family Ichthyophiidae; genus Ichthyophis; species Ichthyophis bannanicus. The sequence goes on along the minus strand of CM066034.1, from coordinate 1,023,478,335 downwards.
TTACAGACCATTCTGGCACTATCTGGATAGTGCTGAGGCGTAGCAAGGGCGGGGCATGGGTGTTCTGCCTAACTGCGGAGACAGCAATATTCAGTCTATAGCTATGTCTGCAAGATGCCTAAATGGCTTTGAAAATGCCGCCATCGTGCTCTGCTAGATCCCCAGGCTTCTGAGCAACGTTTCAAAGAAAGTCACATTTCTTGCAGTGGAGGGAGGGTGTGTGTGTGTCTGTAGAAATCATCTGCAATCTGACAACATTTCATGGTATCAGTACTGCTTGCTGGCATACCTACTATTCTGGGCCGGCTTAAGAAGTCAGTCAGTGAGGCACTGGCTCAGGGTGTAACAGCGTAGGGGTGTAGGAAGCCTGCCTCACTGGCTTACTTCCAGCTTGCTCCCTGTCTCCAGATCTGTGGCTGTATCACATGTAACCCAGCCGTGGGAGCATTTGCTTTTTGCTGCCGTGCTGTGCTGTACTCGGACTGCTGTCACTGTGGCATTTTTGTTGTGCTTTTTGCATGATGGGGGTGGTACGGTGCTGGTGGCTTGGGGACAGCAGAGCCGCAGGGGCAGAGGTGGGTGCTCCCGTGGCTCTGTCTTCTGCTTTCATCCCTAGCTGGCATTTGGAGAGAAGGCCGTCCTCTCAGCCAATACGCTGCTGTAGGTGCCACTGGATTCTGAGTGTCGCTCACAATACGCTTCCAACCTTGGTGATCAGTGGCAACATTTCAGGCCTCATTGATGGTCAGTCATTGGTTCCTTTGGTCTTCCTCGATCTGTCTGAGCTACATTTTCTTTGGTGCTCCTCATTGAACCCTCCAGTGAACAGGTTGCTCTCGCCAGAGGAGTTTGTATGGTAGACGACTGGTGTTCATTCTGCAAATGTGGCCAAACCAGCACAGTCTGCATTTTTGGTTTTGTCCAAATTGTCTCATTTTCATGGCAATCACAAAGAAAGACACCCAAAATATGTCTCAGACATCGCATTTGACAAACAGTTTAACACAACCGCGAGAGTATTTGCACTAATAGAGCTGCAAGAGTAAGAACAAATGCTTCGGTGGCTGTGTTACTAGGGGTGGGGGAGGCTTGGACTAGAAATTGAGTGATACTGGAGCTGAGGGGACTGGAAATGGGTTGATACGGGGGCTGGAAGAACTGGAAAAGGGCTGATAATGTGGCTGGGGGACTGGGACTGGAAATGGGCTGGGGTTGGGCCTGAGGGAGGGACTGAGCCTGGAAATGGGCCGGGGCTGGGGAGACTGTAAATTTATTTTATTTATTTATTTGATTTTATATACCACTCTATTTTGTAATCAGAGCAGTTTACATATAACAATAAAGTGAATGTTGTACATAGAACAGGAATATCAGCTTGGATAACGTGATATAGTGTATCTGGACTTTCAGAAAGCCTTTCACAAGGTCCCTCATCAGAGACTTTTGGCAAAACTAAAAAGTCATGGGATAGGAGGCAGTGTACTATTGTGGATAGGGAAGTGGTTAAAAGATAGAAAGCAGAGGGTAGGGCTAAATGGCCAATTTTCCCAATGGAAACAGGTGAATAGTGGAGTACTCCAGGGATCTCTACTGGGTCCGCTACTTTTTGACATATTCATAAATGACCTGGAAAAGGGAATAACTAGTGAGGTTATCAAATTTGCAGACGACACAAAACTGTTTAAAGTTGTTAAAACCCAAGAGGATTGTGGAAAACTGCAGGAGGATCTGGATAAATTGGAAGACTGGGCATCCAAATGGCAGATGAAATTTAATGTAGACAAGTGCAAAGTTATGCACCTAGGAAAGAACAGCCCACACTATGGTTACAGAATGCAAGGTTCCACATTGGGAACCACCACCCAGGAAAAAGATTTAGGAGTCATCGTGGATAACATGTTAAAACCCTCCGCCCAGTGTGCAGCGGCGGCCAAGAAAGCAAACAGAATGCTAGGTATCATAAGGAAAGGAATGGAAAATAAAACAAAGGATATTATAATGCCTCTGTATCGTTCCATGGTACGACCGCACCTTGAATATTGTGTGCAATTCTGGTCGCCGTATCTTAAAAAGGATATAGCATTATTAGAAAAGGTACAGAGAAGAGCCACCAAAATGGTAAAGTGGATGGAAGGCTACTTCTATGAAGAGAGGCTACAAAGGTTAGGGCTCTTCAACCTGGAAAAGAGACGGCTGAGGGGAGATATGATAGAGGTGTATAAATTAATGAATGGAGTGGAACGGGTAAACGTAGATCGATTGTTTACGTTATCAGAATATAGAAAGACTAGGGGACATATAATGAAGCTACTGGGTAAACTATTTAAGACAAATAAGAGAAAATATTTTTTCACTCAACGTGTAATCAAACTCTGGAATTTGTTACCGGAGGATGTAGTAAGGGCTGTTATATTGTAGCTGGGTTTAAAAAAGGTTTGGACAAGTTCCTGGAGGAAAGGTCCATAAACCATTATTAAAAAGGGACCCAGGATATCAATGCTTGACCCAATACAAGCATTGTGGAACCTGTGTCTCTTGGGGATATTGCTAGGTACGTATGACCTAGATTGGCCACTGTTGGAAACAGGATACTGGGCCTGATGGACCTTGGTCTGACCCAGTATGGCATATCTTATGTTCTTATGTTCTTAACTTAACATGGTTAAACTATAGTACATAATGTGATAATTTTAAGGTAGGGACATGGTGCTCGAGGATAAATAGTGATGTTGGGCTACCAGCTAATAACAGTTCATAAGTTAAATTTCACCCTATGTTATATGATCATAGAATTACCAGAATTAATGGGTTTTTTAGTGACTTGCGGAAGGTTGAAAGGTCTGAGATTGCTCAAATTGTGTCCGGGAGGTTGTTTGAAAGGGTAAGAGCATACAACGAGACTGCTCTCTTACAGGATGTTTGGTTACTCCTTATTATTGGCTGCTGGAGTCATAAGTGTGTTTGATATGCCTTTCCTCCTTGTTCTGTTGTTCGATGTTGGGTGTATAATGTCCAAGAGGCAAACAGCAGATAGATTATGTATTATTTTGAAAGTCATGAGTAGTATTTTATATTTCATGTGACTTGCTATTGGCAACCAATGTAGTTGCCTTAAGATGGGCAGGAAATGTTCATACCTGGAGGCACCATGTAGGATATAGGCTGCAGTGTTCAGGACCATTTGACATGGATGTAATATATGTTTAGATATATTGGCGCAATTGGAGGATGATATTGGCGTAATCAAAATGCGGGAAGGTGAGTGCTTTGGAAACAGTGCGGAAGTCGTGTGAGTCCAGCAATGGGAATAGGTGATAGAGTGTCCTTATTTTGTAGTATACTGCTTTAGTGATGCTGTTGATGTGGGCTTGCAGGCTCAGCCGTTGGTCCAGAGTGATTCCGAGATAGCGCATTTGTTGTTTTATCTCCAGTTCTACATTACTTACACATGGAGCCCGATTCTGGTAGGGGCACATCTGGGCTGTCAAGATGGCCCCAAGCATGATGGGCTCATTTGGGCATGATTCTGGACCGTGGGAACAAATCGTTCCTGCAGTAGCCAGAATTGGGCCTGAGGATGGCCCAGTGTGTTCCTGCCGCCAGCAGGGACATCCTCCCCACAGGTGCCCCTGACTCCGGCGTCCGTGACCCCCATTTCCCCACTGCCTGACCCAAGGCTGGCTTGCTGTGGCCTGGATCAGGTGGCAGGCACCCCCTGCACTCAGCCCTGGGCCCGGAGGTGGGGGATCCCCCAGCCCAATCGCATCCCCATGGGCCCAGAAAGACATACAGAGCCATGACCTGAATCAGCCCTGTACATCCTGCCAGGCTGGCCCCCTCCCCACTCCATCCTGATCTCACCCCTTTCCGCCCCCTGCCGGCTTTCCCTGTCCTGATGCACAGAACGTACAGGAAGAGCTGGAGGTGGAATCAGGTCCCAATGGCTGGGAAGTGCAGTCCCACAATCCGCGTTTCAGACTCAGGCCCATAGCATACTGGGTGGGTGAAAGTCTGATCTTTAGTTATGAATAGTACTTCAGTTTTGTTGTAAATTAACTGTGAGGTTGTGCCTGGAGAGGCATTGTGAGACTGCAGTGAAGCAGTCTATTAATTTATTGTAGTTGGGTTTATCCATGGGAAGGGTGCATAAAGCATGACATTGTTTGCATAAACATGGTAGGATATGTTGTAGGATTGAATTATAGAACAGATAGGCTGAGTGTAGACATTAAACAGTAGGGAGGATAATGATGATCCCTGTGGTACCCCTTATGTTTGATTGTAGATGGCTGTTGTTGGCGATCTGTTAGGTAGAATTGGCACCAGTCTAGTGCTGTGTTTTGTATATATGTATTTATTCTTATATACCTCATTTCCGAGGATCAGTGCGGTTTACAGGAAACAAAGTTCAATGGTACATGAAATAGGTGAACAAGGAACGGTTAACTCTTATAAATGGAACAGGCCGATAACATTATTTATAATGCAGAACTATAACTATATACAATTAGAGTCACTTACATCTCTGAGTGACTATGTACAGGTAGAGAATTGCTTACATCTAAGGGTATATTAGGGATAAATAGGTAATAGGGGGTTATATTATTCCATCAAAATGTTCCCTGAATAGGTGGATTTTAAGCAGTTTGCAGAAAGTTGCAAGGTCATGGGTGTCTCTGATTTGTGGTGGTAAAGCATTCCATAGGCATGGGGCATAAAGGTTGAATGCCCTGGAGCGTTGACTTGTTACACTTGGTTAGCGCTGCAGGCAGGTTAAGTAGGTTTGATGTGTTGCTTCTCCTTAGGCGGTTTTCTGGTATTCTTATAATAATTGACTGTAAATATTAAGGGAATAGTTGATGGATTACTTTGAAAGTTGTCATGAGTAATTTATAATTAATGCAACTCTGAAGAGGTAGTCAATGCAACTCCTTTAGAATAGGTGTGATGTAGTTGACTCGAGGTGAGCGTGTCAGAATTCGTGCAGCTGTATGTTGCGCAAGTTGAAGCGGATGTAGTGAGCTTTTTGGAAGTCCTTGCAGAATGGCGTTGCAGAAGTCAAAATGTGGTGGTATCATTGCCTTGTAGACTGTACGGAAGTCGTGAGGCTCAAATAGAGGTTGTAATTGTTGGAGTGACTGCAACTTGCTGTAGAGGCACTGTGTTACTTTCTTTATGTGTGGTTGGAAAGTAAGATGTTGGTCGAGAGTTACTCCCAGGTATCTTACCTCAGATCTAACTTCAAGGCCAGATTTTTTTACCTTTGGCACCTTTGGAACGAGAAATAATTGATTCCTGGTGAGGAATAGGACCTCGGTTTTCTTAAAGTTTATATTTACTACTACTATTATTTAGCACTTATATCACGCTACGCACGCAGCGCTGTACAGAATACATGTAAAGACAGTCCCTGCTCATCAGAGCTCACAATCTAGTCAAGACAACACAGAGTAATAGTCAATTCGGGGGAAAAACAGGATTATGGCATTTACATTATGATATTTAGTTTATGTTTATTTATTTGGTGTTTATTTTATGTTCTGATAGCCACTGGTCTATGGCATTGAAGCAGCTTATGATAGTTGAGCAGTTTTCGCTTGTGGTGGTATATGAAGCTCAACTCATAATATCGTTTGCATACAGATAATAGTAGATGTTAAAGGTGCTTATGATGTTGCAGACCGGCTGTATATAGATGTTAAATAGGAGTGCAGAGAGGACTGAGCCCTGAGGGACTCCTTGTGTCTGACGGAATGGGTTGGAGGTTTTTTTGGCCAATTTGTACAAATTGGTTGCGGTTTGTGAGATAGGAACGAAGCCATTCGAGGGCAGTGCCGTGTATTCTTTTTTCTTGTAAATGGCATAACAAGGTGTTGTGACATACTGTGTCGAATGCTTTGGCAATATTCATGAATGTTAAGACAAACCCTTGCTTCGAACTCTCAATGCCTTTCATGAACCTATCGATGACGGAGGACATGAGGGTTTCTTCTCCATGGTGCTGTCTAAACCCATGCTGTTGTGGGTCTAGGGGAGCATGGGAGTCTATGTGGTATTGGTTGCTGCTGATACAGAGGTTGGGGGAGTTGGCTGATACTGGAAATAGGCTGATACTGGGGTTATGGGACTGTAAATGGGCTAAGATGGGAAGAGGACTGGTGGTAGGGAGCTGGGACCGAATCGGAGCTAATTCTAGGGCTGGGATCCTAGGACTGAAAGGGAGCTGATGCTGACAAATGTTGGGGGAGTGAGAAGGGAGAGGAAGACAAATATTGTGAGGAGTGGGGAAGAAGCAAAGTCATAACCAGGGGAACGTTGAGAGGGAGGGGCATAAGAGTGCATGCTTTGGTGAAGAAGCCGTTATTAAAGAGGACCAGAGAAATCCACTGTTTACCCTTAGGATAAGTAGCATGGAATCTGTGGACCTTCTGGGAACCTGACAGGTACTTGTGACCTGGATTGGCCGCCTGTTGGAAACAAGCTATTGGGCTCGATGGACCCCTGGTCTGATCCAGTATGGCATATCTTATGTTCTAACTGTTTTGCAAAAGCTTTGTCTCACTTATCCACTTGGTCCACTGCACATATCAAGCAGCAAATCAAAAGGCAAATTCTGGAATTTTCATGTTCTTGCCAAATATTAGAATTTTGAAACTTACTCTGTGGCAGTTTTTTAGTTAATTTCAGACTCACTGAGCCTCATCGGACATGAAGGAGATTTCAGCTCTTGTCAGATGTAAGCGTGCATGGTAGGAATAAGACAGATAAAAAAAAACAGTGGGAAGGAGGCGACAGCCGAAAGGGAATATGAACTACCAAGTACAAAAGCATTGGCCAACGTCCCTCTGCTATCTTTTACTTTAAAGCTTTTAATCTGCTTTTAACAGACTGAAAGCAGTATTTCAACAGAATTCAATGAAAACTCCACCGCATTGAGACCTGCCGTCCTGTGCCTGCAGTTATAAGGACCACTGCGAAAAGCAATACACATTTTCTAGTTTGCTTTTCTAAATGGGTCTCAGTCCTAAGGCAGAGAAGCCTGAAAACCTGTGATTGTGACAAAGGGCAGCAAAGTTTCTGCAACATTTTCAGGGTCCCGAGACAGCAAATTCAAACACACCGCATGAGACTGGGAAAACCATTGGTGGGACCAAACATCAGTGTCCCAAATGCTGAAAATGTTCTGCAAAAGGCTGAAAAATACCTGCACTTGTAAGAAAAAATATTCACAAATTTTTCCAGCATCCCTGCTCATTAATTTTCTGATTTTCGATAATCAGTGAAATCTGAATGACATGTTGAGGAGAGTGATGCTGTTGAAGTTTGTGGTGTTGACTGCCATAATTAACTGGTAAGAAGCCACTGAAGAGTGAGCGATACGGTTAGAACAGAGGTTCTCAACCCAGTCCTCGGGACACACCAGCCAGTCGGGTTTTCAGGATATCCACAATGAATAAGCATGAGAGAGATTTGCATTCAGCAGAAGCAGGGCATGCAAATATTTCTCTGTCCTATTCTTTTGATTTTAATGGTGTTCCTTTTCTGCTTTCCTGCAGCCTTTGCATTTTTTATGATTGTAAACTGCTCAGAAGCTCATGTTATGGGCGGTATAATAAGTTTTAATTAAACATAAACATATTCATTGTGATTATCCTGAAAACCTGACTGGCTAGGTGTGTCCCGAGGACTGGGTTGAGACTACCGGGCTAGAAGAATGATACTGTATCATTGAATCTATGAAGTTTAAAGAGGGTGATATGTTTAGAAGAGTGAAATCTGTTAAAAAGCAAATACAAATGAAGAAAATGGAAAACAGTTTAAACACTGGCAAGTTAGAAGCAAAGTATTAGTAAGAAAGGTCAAAAAAGAATTTGAAAAGCTTTAACCTCTTTAGCCTTTCCTCATAGGAGAGTCATTCCATCTCCTGTCATTTTACTCGCCCTTCTCTGTACCTTTTCTAATGTGCGGTATCTTTTTAGAGTTGTGGAGACCAGAATTACATACACCACTCAGTCGATACAGAGGCATTATGATGTCATCCTTTGTTTTATTCTCTATTCCTTTCCTAAGGATTCCTAACATTCTGTCTGCTGCACACTGAACAGAAGATTTCAATGGAATGTCTACAATCACACCATGATCCTTTTCTTAGGTGGCGACTCCTAAAATGGAAGCTAGCATTGTGTATCTACAGTTTGGGTTGTTCTTCCCTGCATGCATCACTTTGCACATTTGGATGCCCAGTCTCCCAAGGTCCTCCTGTGGTTTCTCACAATTCACATACAATTTAACAGCTCTGAATAATCTGGCATCATTTGCAAATTTAATCATCTCACTTGTTTTTTCCCATTTCTGGATCATTTACATACCTCCAGACTACCTAAATTCAGCTGACAAGTGTAGTGATGCATATGCAATGTGTGCCTTTGAGTCAATGCTGACTCCTGGTTACCCAGACGTTCCTGGGTTTTCTTGGCAGTGTGACTGGAAGTAGATTGCCAGGCCTTTCTTCTGCAAAGAAGACCTTTTGGGAGCAACATATGTGATGATGATCTTTTGAGAGCAATATGTTTTTTTAACTGGAAGATAAGTGAATTTAAAGTTTTTTTGGGGTGGTGAACCTTAATTGAATAAAAAGTAGCTTGCCGTCTGGTGTGGGTCGAGTTTCAATACTGACCCTCCTCTGGCCTGCTTCGACAAAAATAGGTGTCTTTAACTTCTGGTGAACTTTTGTTTGTTGATGTGATTTTTCAGTTCACTAGACTGGGTCTATTTGTTGCTAGGCCTTTCTTCTGAGGCAATGGAGGTTTAAGTGACTTGCCCAAGGCCACAAGGAGTGCTAGTGGGAATCAAACCCTGGTTGCTTGGTTACCAAACCAGTGTTCTAACCACTAGGCTACTCCTCCAGTCCACAGTAATGCATATAGGGAAGAGTATTTAGAACTATTAAGTGCACAGTGATGGGTTCCATATTAGAAGTTGTTGTGGGCAAACCTTGAAATCCTCAGCTCAAGTCTGCTGTGTCAAGTTTTGAGGTCCTGTGATGTGTACTGGAGATTCATGTTACGTCCCTGATGCAGGTAAGTGAATGGAAACACAATATTATGTTGGGTGTTCCTTTTGTGTACCATACAGAAGTGATTGGCAAGATATAATCTGGAAGTTTTCTAAAATATTTAAGCAGTGCAATGTTTGGCTATTTGTTCATTGGACTGATGATGAATTTTTACTGACCTGGCCTGATAGCCTATATATAATTTGGACTTCATATGCCTGATAAAGGTGATTTGAGGTCCTTTGAATAATACCTGCAAAAGCTTTCATATCAGAGGAGGGGTTTTTTGGACTATTTGTGACAATCATGAAAGCATATACAATGTTAGGAACTATTCGGAAAAGAAAGTCAAGTATCATAATGCCTCTGTATTGATTCATGATATGATCGCAACTTGAGTACTGTGTGTAGGGTTACCAACTTTTTCACCGAGAAAAACCCGACACCTGTGGCTCGCCATGCTCCACCCATTCTCCGCCCCTAGTCCCACCCCTGCCCCGCCCCCAGCCCCACCCACAAAAATTACCAAGGATACGTGTAGACTAACTTCCTTGGTCATATAATAATTAAACTGGGAACCCCAAAATCCAAACATGAAATGTACAACACTGGAGAAATAAAACTATAAAGTAATTTCCTCTTGCACTAAACAAAAACGCAAAGATGTTATCAATACACACTTCCCAGACCAGACATATTCCAGCTAATAAATTCAAAATAAAAAGTATTTTTCTACCTTCTGTTTGGGCGTTTTATTTTCAGTTGCAATTGCTCCAGTCACTTTCTTCTGGTTTCTTCGTGTCTTCTGCGAGCTATCCATTTGTCCTTTCTTCTCTTTTAGATGTTTTCCATTCTCTCTCTATTTCTGCTTTAACATACTGATTGTTTCCCTTTTGCTCTTTCCCCCAATTCTTTCCTTATTCCTTTATCATCCATTTAAATTTCACCCTTCCATTCTCAAGCCCCTCACTCTCCCAATACCCAGCCCATCATAGACTTTTCTTCCACAGAAAAGATTTTTTCCCCTCTCCATTCTCATTCCCCATCTATTCTAGTCCTCCCCCAAAATCAGTTCCCTTATAGTTCTAGACCCACCCAGCATCCACTCCCTTCTAATCCCATTCTCCCATGCCCCACATCAGCCCATTTCCAGTCCTATTCCAGCTCTTCATCAGCCCATTTCCAGTGCTAGCCCTCACATCACAGACCATTTCCAGTCCTAGCCCCCCCCCATCACAGCCCATTTCCAATCCAAGTCCCCCATCACAGCCTATTTCCAGTCCTAGGCCCCCCCCCATCACATCCCACGTGCAGTCCGCGTCCCCCCCCACCATCCCAGCCCATTTGCAGTCCTACCCCCCCCCCACCATCACAGTCCATTTGCAGTCCTAGCCCCCCTAATCACAGCCTATTTCCAGTCCAAGTTCCCCCTCCCTCCACCATAGCCCATTTCCAGTCCAAGTTCCCCTCCCCCCATAGCCTTTTCCAGTCCAGGTCCCCCTCCCCATCACAACCCATTTCCAGTCCATGTCCCCCCCCCATAGCCCTTTTACAGTCCAGTTCCCCCTCCCCATAACAGCCCAGTTCTTTTCATTACAATGCTCCCCCCCCCCATAGCCCTTTTCCAGTCCAGGTCCGTCCCCCCCATCACAACCCATTTCCAGTCCATGTCCCCCTAATCACAGCCTATTTCCAGTCCAAGTTCCCCCTCCCTCCACCATAGCCCATTTCCAGTCCAAGTTCCCCCCCCCCCCCATAGCCCTTTTCTGGTCCAGGTCCCCCTCCCCATCACAACCCATTTCCAGTCCATGTCCCCCCCCCTTTAGCCCTTTTCCAGTCCAGGTCCCCCTCCCCATCAAAACCCCTTTCCTGTCCATGTCCCCCCCCCCCCCACATAGCCCTTTTACAGTCCAGGTCCCCCTCCCATCACAGCCCATTTCTTTCCAGTCCAAATCCCCCCCCCATAGCCCTTTTCTGGTCCAGGTCCCCCCCCCCATCACAACCCATTTCCAGTCAAATTCCCCCTCCTAGCCCTTTTCCAGTCCAGGCCCCCTCCCCCCATCACAGCCCAGGCAGTCCTTGGCCTCCCCCCCCCCAAAACCGCGGCTGTCTGAGGCTTTAGAGGGAGCTGGGGAAGCCCGCGCGAGGCCCCGGCTCCCTCTGAACAGCGGCCAGCGTGAAGAGCCTTTTCCTTCACGCTGGCGGCTGTTCCTGTGAAGCCGCGAATGCTGGGAAAGGTTAAAGGGCATTGCCTTTAACCTTTCCCACCAATCGCGGCTTCACAGGAACAGCCGCCAGCGTGAAGGAAAAGGCTTTTCAAGCTGGCAGCTGTTCAGAGGGAGCCGGGGCCTCGCGCGGGCTTCCCCGGCTCCCTCTGAAGCCCTCCGGGTTGGGAGAAAAGCCGTTTTTTTTGCTCTGGCTGCTCCCGATATTGCGGCTAGAGCAAAAAAACCGGCTTTTCAAGGGCCGGTTTTGCCTCTGCGCCGGCAGCCGGCCTGGCCATGGAAAAACCGGCCAGGCCGGCTGAAAAACGGCCAGTTGGCAACCCTAACTGTGTGCGATTCTGGTCACCCCATCTCCAAAAAGATATAGTGGTGCTCGGAAAGGTTTAGAGAAGGGTAACTAAAAAAGACAAGGGGGATGCAAAAGCTACAGAGGTTAGCGCACTTCAACTTGGAGAAGAGATGACCTAGAGGGGATATAATAGTGGTCTATAAAATCTAAGCCCAGATTTAGGCACACACAACAGAGGCAACTTCAGATAGGCCCCAGAGCATTGCTTCAGTCCGAGCCAACATCAAAGCAGAAGCGCCTGGAAATAGATTTGAAAGAAGCAGTGTGGGCCATGGCATGGAAGCTCTTGTGTTCTGGACAGGCCCTATGGTGCTCCCCCCCTTTGCATATGTGGGAGAAGGCGACAGAGCACCATAGAGCCTGTTCAGAGAGCTAGAGCTTCTATACCTTGGCCCACACTGCATCTTTCAAATCTATTTGCAGGTGAGCAGGCAGGCTCAAGTGGGGGAGGGGGGAGTAGCACACTTCCCCCTGCACCCCCATTGGCAGAGGGCAGGCTTGGGGGAAGGGGAGCAGAGCACTTAACTCCCCCCCCCCCTCCTTGCCTATGGGCACCAAGCAAATAAATATAGCCCTGATAAAGTCGTGAATGGGATGGAAATAAGGATTATCTAAGCTTTAAAATAGTGCTAAAATTTGAGGACTGTCCAGAAAACTAATAGAAGATTTAAAACAAACCAGAGATAGTGGTTTTTCACCCAATACACAGCCCAGCTCTGGAACTTGTTACTGGAAAATGTGATGAAGGTTGAAAAGGGTGTTAGACAAGTTCCCAGAGGAAAAATCCATAAAGCGTTAGTGGCCTGCAGTCTTGGGGAATGCATGGCTTATCCCTGGGAGCGAGCAACACGGCATAGATCTATTCATTGGGATTCTGACAGCTACTTGTGTCCTGGCTTGCCTGGTGTTGGAGACAGGACGCTGGGCTCGAGGGACCTTCATTCCCACCCTACATCCTATGTTCTTATGGATGGAACTAAAGTCTCTGGAGGTGAATGGTGATTAGGGGCGTGCAAGCCAAACATTTTCATTTTATTTCCCATGTCGTTTGTGGAATTTTCATTTTGTTTTGTTCTGTTTCAAATTCATCACTTCCTTTCTGTCATTAATAGGGCACACTATGAATCACCAATGTGCACTACTTGTCCATAGCATGCACTGATAAGCAATGCTGTGCCCTATTAACAACAGATGAGAAGGGATGAAATTTCGGGGATTTTCTTCCATTTTCGTTTGAAAACAATATAGGAAATTTCACTGGCATGTCCCATATCATTTCAAACAAATGCACACCCCTAAGAGTGATACCATTAGAGGCTGAGGAGGTAACTGATAATGTTAGGAGGGTGATTCTATTGAAGTCCATGGAGATTGATGATCACTGCCCGCTATCTATATTATCGGGCCAGTTTTTAAATACTTTCACCATCAGCCAGCAAACATATGACTCCACTATCCACAGACTTTGAGACATTATGGAGATCATTCCGATTCGAGTTTAGCAGGGATATATGTCCAGGTTGGACATATATCTCTGCTAATTGCCAGGGTGCCAATTCCAGCCAAGGATCTCCCCGCATGCACTGCAAAGATGAGTGGGGAGCTCTGGACGGGGGCAGGAAGGGGTGGGCCAGAGGAGGAGTTAGGGCAGGGAGTAGGCAGCACCCTGACCCCAGACATACAGGGCCGATTCCGGTGTTGGAATAAGTCCCACCCCGATGTCGGTGACTAGCCCTACCGGGACCAGAGATGCAGGTGAGCAGGACAGGGGGTTCCCTGCAGCCCAAGCCCAATCCCAATCTTGGAAGGCCAAATTGAGGGTCGGGCAGTGGGGAACAGGACATTTGTTGCAGTGCGGGCGATCAGGGTTCTGGCATGGAGCCTCGGTGCCATGGTGATGAGATGCATTGGCACAGCGGCTCCATGCAGGAGCCCAGGCTAGGCTAGTTGGGCAGGATCCAGGATATCCAGCGGGCTGGAATCAGGGCATGTCCTGCCCATCCAGGATGGTTGCACCCGATTCTGATGCCACGGGGACATATAGCCCCCGTGGGATCAGAATCAGGTGCAAATCCGGCCTGTCCAGATTCTGAACATCTGGACGGGCCCCGAATGGAATTGGCCTCCATGAAGGTAACTTTGTATCAGGGTGCCTAGCATAAGGGGGTAGGCAGGTGCCTATTTTAAGCCAGTTATTATAAAGACCCATGAAGTGGCATTTTAGAAGGGACACCTAGGAAACATCTGGATGTTCAGAGCAGAACTTCCAAAAACCAGGGGGAGTGGCAGCCACACCGTCTCCACCCCTAAAAATGAACATCCCAGTAACCAGGTGGGGAGACGGGACCCCTACCAATAACAAGGCCGGGTACGTACACAGGTGTAGATTATTTTACAGATGTGGACATCCCAAAGGGCACATCCACAGAGTCGGGTACTTGGATGCCCCACCCTGGATAGGTCAGAAAGGGGGCATCTAGTTTATGAAACCAGTCACTGCAGTGAGGCAGCGGAGCAGTAATATGTTTGGAGTAGCTATTGACAGACAGGTTTCGTCGGCCAGGAAATATGAACTGCTGTGATGTAAGCATTTTGCTCTCACCCTAGAAGCATTGCAGCCATGAAACGAGCACTTTTCTCACCTTATTCATAGCTGGGAGCAGGCATAATCATGGGCACCTCACCAACCAGAGCCAGACATCCTTGTGCCATTCTGTATCACACCGCAATGTGCATCTCCCTTGCTCTGCCCAGGGCAACCCTCCACCATGCCCCTGTGCCACCTGAACGCTCTTGCACAAGGGACGTCGCCGCGATTTGCATGTCTTTGCAGATGTCCAACTCACGAATAGAGCTTCTAAAATACCTCCCATAGAGATCATGCCTTGAAAGCAGGAACAGATATGTAGAGGTCCACACGTAGATTACTGCCATATGCATATACATTAATGTATTTTATACGTACACTGTAGACACCCATATACCACTGACACTGGGGTCCAAGATATGTGGCCATGCTATAAATGAATCTACTGTGTAATATGTAACAGTAAAAAAAAAAAGGGGGGGGGGGGTCCAACCCTTGACTGTGTTGTAAGAATCTTGATTTATAAAGGGTCAATAGTGTACTTACAAACTGCCCACTCCACCCAGACCATGCCTCTGGCTACGCTACTGGCAAACTATGCACCAAAATTGGCAACGTGCAGACTTTTATAACAGTCCTATAGGAGACAAGACTCAGCGTTGGAAACCACGCACATCTATTTTATCAAACTACACACAACACCTATTCATTTTTGTCGGATCATTATATCCAAACCAATAACAATATCTAGTTCAGATTTCTATCCATTCAGGTCCTTTTTAATTTATACTTTTTAATTCATATGTATCATCAATATCTAAAAATACCTACAGCCACACAATGTCGTATTTCAAACCTATCAACAATCATTGCAATTCTGCTTCAGGATTTAAATATCTCCACTTATCTGAAAAAAAAACCTGCTGTATTATCCAGTTCCCAAAGAAGATACTCATTTCTCATCTCCAAACCTCTTTGGCTTTCAGGAAACTGAATAATACAGTGGGTCTTTTTCAGATAAGGGTGAAATATTTCAACCCTGAAGCAGAACTGCAATGATTGTTTTAAATTCGAAACACAACGTTGTGTGGTTGTAAGGATTTTTAGATATTGATAATATAGATGAATTAAAAATTATAAATTAAATAGGACCTGAATGGGTAGAAATCTGAACTAGATGTTGTTACTGGTTTGGATATAACTATCTGGTAAAAATGTATGTTCTCCATGAATGGGTGTTGGGTGTAGTTTGATGCAATCTTTTATAAAAGGCCACACGTGCGGAAATGATCATATAAAATGACCCTCTATGTGGATGCTGTCAGGCTGAGAATCCCCCTAATTGACCTGACAATATCCTATGGTGAAAGAGCTGAGGAAAGGTGGAGCAGACACTGAGAAGACTGGATCTAGATTTAGTCCATCTCCATCTCTAATTTCCAAGGTCTCAGACGAAATGGACTAGAGTGCCTAAAGAATACGTTCGCCCTCTACGGATGTCTCAAGGAGCATCCCTAACTGTACCCTCGCCAAGGGTAATCACATGTTGTGACACCCACCAGCGAGCTTTCTCAGGAGTAACCCCCATCCTCTGCAGTCACTCTGAGGGACTGCGTCTAACTCAAGGCTCCCTCTACTTCAGAAGCACATAAAATCTGGCCCCTTCTCCCAAGCCTTTAATGGCTGTGGTGACTGACTCTCCATTCACTCCTCCTGCCTCAGAACTAGCGCCCTGCACACCCCGAAACTCTGGCCAGATCCACACACCTCATTCATCTGTACTCGTATATATGATTTAGCCACAGTCTTAACTATCTACTGTGGACTTTCACTGGCCCAAGAGGTGGTATATCGAATGATAATAAACTAAACTAAAGATTTTTATTTATCCCTATGCCTGTGTCCCACCCGTCTTTTCTGTCTGTATGCCCCAGCTGCGCCTTTTCCCCTCAGGTGCCTAGTAGGATGTTTCCGTGCGTAGTGCTAACATTGTGAATATCCTGTCTATTGCGTTGTCTTTTATGGTGCATCATTGCTGACTCTGCGAGTACCCCATGCGGGTTATTGGAAGGTTCTACTGTGCTGTTTATCATTTGTATTCCGCTGACATTCTATCATATTTCTGTTACTTGAATGTTCTACCGTGCTGTGTTGTGGATATTTCTGACATTCTATCAAAATCTCCACTGACTGAAACCATACGAACACATGACTATTCTGTGATTTGTATATATTGTTATTGTATATAGTTCCCATGTTAGCCAAGTTGAATCTCCTGTTCATATGTAAACACAAAGTACTATTGGAAATGTGTGTGTTCATTGTTTACTGTAAACCGCGCTGATGCTGAATAGCGCGGTATAGAAAAGACTATAAATAAATAAATAAATAAATAAAAATTATTGGCTATTTCCAAGTGTATCTCACTGTTCTAAAAGTTTATTATACCGGCATGGGGTCATTTTGCTGTTTTAATGCAGCTGCTGTAGTCTAAGTTGTCTGTGTCAAAGAGACCTGTTGTGCACCCTCTTGGGTAAATCTCTTTATAAAGGTGGTGAATCAATCCTCATAAAGAAAGATGCTGACTATATTTAATAATAAATTCTGGCACTGATGTTTACTTTATTATGATTGTCAGCACTGTGGAAAATCTACCCCAATGTTTAATCTGCACAACCACAAAAAAACTGGATCACACTACAATTTTTTCACTTATGCAATAGCTCCCAGACTTATACTTAAGTTGTGCTGGAGATAAAGGACCTCAGAATACAGATCCCAACATAATAGCAACAGATTGTAGATATATCATAACTCTGCATCAGCCAACATTGGAACATCTCAACATAAAAACCACCAGCATCCACATACTACAGTTACACAACTTTTTATATAATTTGTTATATATTTTTTGAAAACACAAAAGCTCCATCAGCTAAAGGATATGTGAACATACTTGGCTTCGGTATACTCTGCAACAGTGACTACTACAAACAGGATGTCACACAACCATTTAACCAGACTGCAACCAGTTGTTATACTTAGCTGCAAGCACTTACATACACACTGCAAAACTACATATATCACAGTCCAACTACGCTGATAACTGTAAAGTTTTGCAGTGTGTATGTGAGTGCTTCCCCATCAATGATGAACTTATTGATTTTGCCAGTTGTCAGGATCTTTGTCTTCTTTACATTAAGGTACAGGCCTATTTTGAGACTATGTTCCTTGATCTTGAGAAACAAATGTTTCAGATCGTCTTCACTTTCAGCCAGCAATATGGTTATCATCAGCATAGCGAAGGTTGTTGATGAGTCTTCCACCAGCCTTCACACCTCAGTTGTCTTCATACAGTCCTACTTCTTTAATGATTTGTTCTGCATATAAATTAAACAAGTAGAGGGAAAATATGCAGCCTTTTTATACACCTTTGCTGATTTTAAACCCTTCATAGATTTTTGGTTTTGCAGAATTCTATCAGTCTTTCTCCAGCTTCATTTCTGTTGCCAAGTCCATATTTTCTAAGCACTTTGCCTTCTTCTTTGTTGCCAACTTTTGCGTTCCAGTCACCCATGACTATCAGGATATCCTGTTTGCATGTTCTGGAAATTTCAGCTTGTACTTGTTCATAGAACTCATCAATTTCATCCTCTTCCGCAGCTGTTGTTGGGGCATATACCTGAATTATACTTGTGTTAATGGACATTCCTCGTAGACAAATAGAAATTAAGCGTTCACTGATTGCATTGTATTTCATTACAGTTCTTGCAAGTTTCTTCTTTATTATAAATGCAACACCATTTCTTCTTTGTCTTTCTTTTCTAGCATAATAGACCATGTGATCATCTGATGCGAAGTGCCCGATTCCAGTCCATTTCAGTTCGCTGACACCCAACAAATCAAGTTGTACACATTCCATTTAATTCTTGACCACCTCCAACTTCCCTTGATTCATGCTTCGTACGTTCCATGTCCCAATATGTAAGACATCTTTGCAGCTTCTGACTCTCATTTCATGCGCAGCTACATCAGCAGTCAAACATCCCAAGAGCATTGATCCAACCACATCATAAATGCTGACTTTATTCTGAAAAGTCTTCAGCTTCTCCCTAGTAGCCAGTTGAGTGCTTTCTAACCTGAGGGACTCATCTTCCAGCACAGTAGTGCAATTTGTTTTGTTGTGCCTATCCATACAGTTTTTGTGGCAAGATATGGAAGTAGATTGCCAGGCCCTTCTTCTGCGCAGGTAATTCTAGTGTTGTTGCCATTGTCACAGAAATGTGATCCTCCATTGCCAATACCATCCCATTCTGCTGCTGCCCAGATGGGTGGTTTGTCTTGGTCTGGCTTCTCAGCTGAGACCTGTCCATCTTAGGAGTCTCTGCCAGTAGTTAAGCTATTGATAGCTTAGCTCTCAGCATCACCGATACACACAAGCTCTCACGGCATGACAAGCTGCAAACCAAGTGAGGAATATTTGACACATAAAACAATCAAATAAAACAAGACTAATTTAAAAAGAAAATAGTAGGAAATAGTATAAAAACTGGGACATTGCCAGGACATGATTATTGGCACCCTTACTGTATAAACAATTCAAATCAGTGTGAACAGAAGAACCACATACCCATTGCAGTAAAATTAGACATACCTGTGATCAATTGTCAGTATTCACATGCCTGAAATTGTATTTAAAGATGATGCATCATAAAAATTGAAAGAAATATCGATAAACCAGGAAGATGTATTACAACTATTTGATAAACTGAAGAGAACCAAATCACCTAGACTGGATGGTACAGATACGAGGCCATTGAAAGAACTGAAAGATGAGATTGCCAACCTACTATTAGTAATCTGTGAACTATCATTAAAATTGTTTGTAGTACCTGAAGACTAACGAATGGCCAATGTAACAATGTAAATAGAGCGGTATATAAAGATGTTAAAATAAAAACACACATTTTTAAAAAGGGTTCCAGGGATGATCCGGGAAACTACAGACCAGTGAGCCTGACGTCAGTACCAGGCAAAATAGTAGAAACCATTATAAAGAACAAAATTACTGAACATGTAGTTAATCATGGTTTAATGAGAGAAAGCCAACATGGCTTTAGCCAAGGAAGGTCTTGTCTTCCTAATCTGTTATGTTTTTTTGAAGATGTGATAGCTAAGTAGACAAAGGTGAGTCGGATGATATTGTGTATCTGGATTTCCAGAAAGCCTTTGACAAGGTCCCTCATGAAAGACTCTTGGCGACAATAAAAAATCATGGGATTGGAGGCAGTGTACTATTGTGGATCAGGAACTGGTTAAAAGATAGAAAGCAGAGGGTAGGGCTAAATGGCCAATTTTCCCAGTGGAGAAAGGTGAATAGTGGAGTACCCAAGGGATCTGAGCTGGGTCCGCTGCTTTTTAACATATTCATAAATGATCTGGAAATGGAAATAATGAGTGAGATAATCAAACTTGCAGATGACACAAAATTATTCAAAATTGTTAAAATACAAAAAGATTGTGAAAAATTGCAAAGGGACCTTAATAAATTGGAAGACTAGATGTTCAAATGGCAAAGTTATGCACCTAGGAAAGAACAACCCAAACTATGGTTAAACGATGCAAGGTTCCACAATGGGAATCACCACCTAGGAAAAAGATTTAGGCATCATCATGGCTAACATGTTGAAATCCTCCACCCAATGTTCAGTGGTGGCCAAGAAAGCATATAGAATGCTAGGAATCATAAGGTCCATGAACCATTAAAGAAGACTTGGGAAATCCACTGTTTGCCCTGGGACAAGCACTGTGGAACCTGTGTGCTTTTTTGGGAGCCTGCTAGGTACTTGTCACCTGGATTGACCACTGTTTGAAATGGGATACTGGGCTTGATGGACCTTAGTCTGACCCAGTATGGCATAACGTATGTTCTAATGAATCAACCCATGAATGATGTCTCAAGTTTAAAATGGCCACATTCACTCCCTGTTCCATTTTCACAATAGTGAAGACATGAGAGTTGCGTGAGACCATCAGAAAAACCGTAATCACCAAACATAAACTTCAAAGGATACAAGGCATCTCCAAAGTCCTTGGGATTCCTGTGTCTACAGTTCATAATGTTATTAAGACGTTTTCTGTTCATGGAACTGTCAAGAACCTCCCAGGATGTGGTGGGAAGAGGAAAATGAATCTCAGAAGTCTTTGAACATTAGTGAAACTGTTGGAAAAGCACCATGTACAACATCCAAAGAGCTTAAGGCTGACCTGGAGCAATCTGGAGTGGTGGTTTCAACCCACACCATATACTGTACACTAAACAAAGGACTTCATGCACGAAGGCCAAGGAGGAATCCATTGCTCAAAGACAGACATAAAAAGGCCTGCCTGATCTTTGCCCAAACCCACCTTGAGAAACCACAATCCTTCTGGAAAATGTTCTATGGACAGATGAGACCAAACTTGAGCATTTTGGCAATGCAGCCCAGAGATACATTTACAGGTGAAGAAATGAAGCTTATAAGGCAAAAAACACCCTTCCTAAAGTTAAATATGGTGGAGGTTCCATAATGTTGTGGGTCTGTTTTGCTGCCTCAGGAACTGGCGGCCTGGAACGTATTAAAGGAATGATGAAGTCAGAAGACTACCAAGGGAGGAGCAGCCTAGTGGTTGGAGCAAGGTACTTCAGGCCAGAAGGTTGGGGGTTCAAATCCCACTAGAGGACAGCAACCTTGGGCCGGAAGGACCAGGGTTTCTAGTCCCACAGATATTCCTTGTGGTCTTGGGCAAGCCACTTAACCCTCCATAGCCCATGTTCCCTGTAAGTATTAGTGTATGTGTCTCATATCCCCGCGTGTTAAATGTATCCCCCAATTGTGTCGTGACTGCTTTGATTGAAGGATAAGGCGGTATACAAAAACTGTCTAAATAAAATAAATAAATAAAAGGTATTTTGTTGTGAAATGTGCTACTTAGTGTCAGAAAGTTAGATATGGGTTGAAGGTTATGGGTCCTCCAGCAGGACAATGACCCAAAACATACATCGAAAAGTAGAAAAAGAATAGTTAAAAAGATGAACGGTTTTAAACAGGCCAGCAATGAATCCTGATCTCAATCCTACTACTACTATTACTACTACTAATCCAATCGAGAACCTTTGGGAAGAGCTGAAATCTGCTATTGGTAAAAGGAATCCTGGAAACATTCATGAGTTGGAACAAATCACAGTTGAAGAATGGGAGAAACTACCAGCAGACAGATGTACGAAACTTATGGATGGCTACAAGAAACGTTTGGAGGCTGTCATCACTGCCAAGGGTTGTGCAACCAAATATCAGTGAAGGGTACCATTATTCCTGTCCAGATCATATTTTGTTTTTTTTTCTCAGAAATTACTATGTCTAAGTTGCACAGTCATCTTCTTTTTTGTTCTATACCTGTGAACATTCTATTAAAATATTATGGTGACATATAGGGGGTATGTTTACTAAAGGAAGTTAAGGGAGCAAGTGTATCTTTAATGCCTGTTATCGGCACCCTTGCACCTTTAACACTGGTAAAAAGCTGCTTTAATGGGTGGTAAAGGCTACTGCAACTTTAAGGGTACTGTAAGCGGAGAGTGGGCATTAACGGGGCGCAGAGTGGGCGTTAAGAGTGTGTGCTCTCTTAAAGCCTGTTGCACAATTTGTTTAAAAGCTCTTTAATGCTGGGAACCCTAATGCCAAGTAAAACCTCACGGAAGGAGTGTATTTAGAGGGGAGAGAAGCTATTTAATCATCTGCAATGTGATGCACTGACAGGGGAGCCCCAGACAGTGATTGTAATGTTCCATTAGCAACAACAGCATGGTGCTCAAGTATGAAAGGGCACTATGTCAATGGGGCAAAGGAAGTGGCACTTGGGTCATGCAGCGGGGGTTGCTAGTGCACAGGGCGGACCAGGCAGCTGCCCAGGTGGCATATACAGTAGGAGTATAAGAACATAAGATCATAAGATACTCCATACTGGATCAGACCAAGGTCCATCAAGCCCTGTATCCTGTGTCCAACAGTGGCCATTCTAGGTCACTGATACCCTGTATTAGGGAAAGCAGTTGATTTGCTGGGTCCCCTTGAATAATGGTTTATGGACCTTTCCTCCAGGAACCTGGCCAAACTTTTTTTAAACCCAGCTACACAAACATCTCTTACTGCATCCTCCGGTAATGAATTCCAGAGTTTGATTACATATTGATTGAAAAAATATGCTCTCTTATTAGTCTTAAATGGGTTACACTGTAGCTTCATTGCATGTCCCCTAGTCTTTCTACATTTTGATGGCATAAACAATTGATCTACATTTACCCGTTCCATTCCATTCATTAATTTATAGGCCTCTATCATATCTCCCCTCAGCCGTCTCTTTTCCAGGTTGAAGAGTCCTAGCCTGTTAGCCTGCCCTCATCCGCATTACTATCTCTGATGTCCGTCATGATCCTGCAGAGACAGTGGTGGCACACAGACATGCTGCTGCTGTGGAAAGGTAATGTGCCACATGGGGCAGTCCAAGGGTCCTGGCACCCTAGGCAGAGAGCCTGGCTTGCCCCCCGCCACTGAACCCAGCTGTGGAGGAAGAGGCTGATAGCCCCCCAGGTAGCTGCAAAATGCAGGCACCCAGCGAACTACCACAGCAGTGGCTGTCATCCTCCCCCCAAGATATATCAGTGGCAGGCGGTGATGGGGTTCCTACAGAGGCAGATGGTTGGGGGGGGGGCTGCATGGCTGTCCATGTGTGCCTCTGCCCCCCCCCCCCCAATCCTGACCTTGCGCCTCAGGCATCCGCCAAACCCGAATGTTGGATTGTTGGATGGGCTGGGACTTTGTACCATGTTAGCATGGTGTGGGGGTGTTGGCGATGGGGGCAGTGGGCCCAGTGGCACCGGCCTGCAGCAGACCAAAGCCATGTCCTAGTCCTATGTGCCATGCACACTGCAACATGTGCCAAGGCCTGTCTGATGGGGAGCATGTCGGTCCCAGGGACTGTTGTATCCATATGGTAGCGCTGTGGTTCAACACACACGGTTAGTGTGTATATGAATGGAGGAACACAGCTTCAAGCCCTGGCTGTGGATCATGTATTACATGTCCCTGTGGCTAAACCTTAGCCTACAGTGCAAGTACAGCATCAACATGTGCAACTCCCAATGAATCGGCCAACAAGGGTACAGACACCCATCAGCCACACAGACAGGTTCCATCCTACCACAGCTGGATGGAAAGAAAGGCTGATAGCATCTGCACACTGAGTGGCCATTAATGTCAGAGCGTGCTACTAGTGCCTGCACAATGAGCACACGTTAATGCTTGAGCTGATATGGAGACCAAAGTGGCAGGCAGGAATGGCAACCATCTCCACTTTTGCAGAGCTCAGCGATGTGAGAGTGTAGGTGTGTGTGTGTATATCTCTCCAGTGTTTTTTGGCTTTCTGCACTTCACTGTGCCTCGCATTGCCTAAGCCAGAGGTTCCCAACTCCAGTCTTGGAGGGCCAAACACCATTCAGATTTTCAGGCCGTCCCTAATACATATGCATGAGATGCATTTGCATGCACTGCCCCCATTGTATTCAAATGTATCTCATGCATATTCATTAGGGACAGCCTGAAAACCTGAATGGTGTTTGGCTCTCCAGGACTGGAGTTGGGAACCTCTGTCCTAAGCTGTTCCCAGCGATGGTCTGTAGAGCTTAAAAGTTGGTATGGAAGGACAGACCGGATAGGCCGTATGGTCTTTATCTGCCGTCATTTTTCTATGTTTCTATGGATAATTTTAAAAGGGACAGGAAACAAAACTGAGACTATGGTTAGGACTCTGGTGCGACCACATTTTGAGTATGGTGTGCAGTTCTGGTCACCTCATCTGAAAAAAAGATATGTCTGCTGGTTAATGCATGATCAGTCAAAAACAAGTCAGAACTACTAACTGAATACCTTACAGACCACAACCTAGACATCATGGGGTCTATTCTGAAGCCCCCTGCCATCCCAATACAAAGGCTCCCTGTACGAACAAGGAGTTTGTACGGGGAGGTTAGATGGAGGCGGGAAGGAGGCGGGAAGGAGGTGGTGTTAGGGCGGGCAGTGGGCGGTCCCGGACATACAGGCCGATTCTGATGTTGTCCCTATATGTCCGGGGCCGCCATCTCTGAGGTGGAATAAGTTCCTCTAGATGATGGGGGATGGCAGGCCCGTGCAGCGGCAGAGGGAGTGCAGGAGATTCACCGCAGCCGGACCCTGGCAATGGGTGGCCAGAACAGGGGTCAGGCTGGAGGGAATGAAAAAAGTGGTCAGTGGCTGGGGATTGGATGCCATGGAGCTGTGGCTCCATTCAGGAGCCTGACTGCGTTAGCCGGGCAGAGACCTGTACATGCAAGCCACTGGGAATCGGGTCCTGACTTGCACGTACAGGCCTAGATGCGATTCTGATCCCATGGGGCTAGACGTGCCCTGCAGGATCAGAATCCCGTCTACCTCTGTGCATCCAGTTCCGACCGGATGCACAGTGGGCCAGGACATACAGATTGGAATAGGCCTCCACGTGTATCACTGAGACATGGCTCACTGATGCTGACACAGTCCTGATCAATCAGATGAAATACCCAAATTATGACTTATTTAATTGCACCAGACTGGGATGTCGGGGAGGTGGAGTTTGCATAATCACCAAAAAATCACCTCAATTTATGCTTATTAACACTACAAACACCAATAGTCTGAATACCATCACCATATCCAACAAACAGATCTCAATTACTCTGGTATACCGATCCCCAGTGACAGCCAATGAAGATCTTGCAGCTATCCTGGAAATCGTCAGTACACACACGGATCCAAACTGCCCATTAATGCTACTGTTATATGCTCTAGCAATGTGGAACTCGCTACCAGATAACATAAGAATAGCAAAATCCATTACCAAAGTAAAAACACATCTCTTCAGAGAACGCTATCGACCTGATGACAAAACATAAACTGAACTTCAACATACCACCCAGATTGGCAGTTCAGTTAAACCAGTCATTTCCCTCCCCCCTCCCCCCCCCCCCCCCCCCGTATGATGAAGATCACCTCTACATGAACATAGTTCATTCCCCTCACATAATTAATCCCATATTTATCTCCAAGTTGTATTCCCTTGTTTAATGTAAAACAATTCCTCTGTGATTGTTATGTTGTTCAATGTAAACCGCTTTGGATAAATGCGGTATAGAAAAACTGTTAAATAAATAAATACTGGGTGACCTGAACCTGTCTTCCATCCCACAGCCGCAAGCAGCTGCATTCATGGACACAAATGTCTTGCCAAAAATATATCCAGATTGTAACAGAACCAACACACATCAAAGGTAACACGCTGGACCTTATCTTTGTGCCATCCCATCTCCTGGAGAGAAATCCTGTCCCCACGCTTCAACTGAATAAGATCCTATGGTCAGATCACTGCATAATCTCATTCCACCTTTATCTGCCAACTCGCATAATACCCAGCAAGCACAATGATAAAAAACACAGAAGATTTAAACAATTAAACAAGGATCACTTTTGCAAAACCATCATCCCTGACCTGAACATAAACTCTGATGGCTTGGATGCCTTAGAAGCCAATTGGAACAAGACAATTTCCAATTGGAACGAGACAATTGCCAAAACTGCAGTTGCACCCCCATTGAGAGCAACACCCTGCAATCCTCCTCATCATACACAATGGTACACAACAGATCTAAAAAGAATGAAATGAAGCCTAAGAAAAGCAGAATAATTCTGGAGACATTCCATAGATGAACAAGCTAAGAAAGACCACCTTCATATCCTTGATGCATGAAGAGTCCAATCAAACAAAGCCAAGAAAGACAATCACTCCCAGACAAATCCAGAGAGCTATTTGAAATAACCAAATCCATGCTAAGAGAAAACACCCCCCCCCCCAACTGCGCAGCTTATCCCCCACTTCTCAAGAAATTGCGAATCACTTCCAAACCAAACCACAGAACTATCCTCCAGCCACACTGACAAAGACTCACACAGACCTTGTACATCCATCTCCCTTCATTCATTCTCCCCAGTCTCATCTGGCCACCTAGTCAACATAATTGGAAACCTGAACACGACTACGTCACCACTGGATCTCCCGGGGAGGCAACCGCCGCAGGGCACTTCATGCTGCAGCGGCAGCAGCGTTTGCAGCCATTTCCATCCCCCCCCCCCCAGTTCCCTAAAGGTCTGGAGCTGGGCTGGGGGGTGGGGTATTAGAAATGGAAAAACCTATCAGGAGGGGGAGCTAGGACTGCTAATGGGCTATGTGGGGCGGGGGGGGGCTAGGACTGGAAATGGGTTGATGGGAGGGTTAGAACTGGAAATGGCCTGATCAGGAGGGGGGCTAAGACTGCTAATGGGCTATGGAGGGCTAGGTCTGGAAATGGGCTGATGGGGGGAGTTAGTACTGAAATGGGCTGATCGGGAGGGGGGGCTAGGACTGCTAATGGGCTGATGGGGGGAGCTAGAACTAGAAATGGGCTGATGGGGGGTTAGAACTGGAAATGGGCTAATCGGGAGGGGGCTAGAACTGCTAATGGGCTATGGGGGGCTAGGACTGGAAATGGGCTGATGGGGGGTTAGAACTGGAAATGGGATGATCGAGGAGGAGCTAGGACTGCTAATGGGCTGATTGGTGGGGTTAGGCCTGGAAATGGGCTGATTAGGGGGGCTAGGACAGAAAATGAGCTGATTAGGGTGCTAGGAGTGGAAATGGACTTACTGGGGGGGGTTAGGACTGGTAATGGGCTGATGGGGGGCTAGCACTGGAAGTGAGCTAGGACTGGTAATGAGCTGATTGGGGGACTAGGACTGGAGTGGGCTGATATGGGGGATAGGACTGGAAATGGGCTGGGACTGGAAATGGGCTAATGGGGGAGGGGAGGAGGGTGCTGCTGGCCCTGGAAGAACACTAAGGGCTAGGGCTACAAATGGGCTGAATCGGGAGGATGGTAGAATAGAGCTGGAAGGGAGCAGATACTGAGAGGGTCTGCCAGGGAAGGAGAGGGCAGGAAGGGAGCTGACACGGGGGAAGGAGGGGGCTGGAAAGTAGCTGACACCTGGGATGTACTGAAGGGGGAATGGAAGAGAGCTGACACTTGGGGATGGGAGTAGTAGGTGGCTGGGTAATCGGGAGGAGGCTAGAAGGGAGCTGGCATGTGCGAATGGCACTAGAAGGGGGATGGACAGAGGGTGCGGCGACTGGAAGGGAGCTGACTGGGAGGGGTGGCACTGAGAGTGGACATGAGATGATACCTGGGATGGTATTTGGACTAGAAGGGGCTGGACAGGCGGAAGGAGGGGGACTGGAAGGGAATGGACACCAGTCGCAGTCATGGGAATGCAAGGCGGTTGACATTGAAAGGTACTGGAAGGGGAGGACTGGAAAGGGGGCTGATACTGGGAGGGTTACTGGAACTGGAAATGGGCTGATGGAAGGAAGTGAAGAAAACAAAAGAAGAGATAAGAAATGGCAGATGGACCATAGACCACAGAAAGAGAGCTAAGAGAAGACAGAAAAGCAGAAGTCTCGGATCAGGACCAGCATGATCAGAGAATAAAATGTCAGACAACAAAGATAGAAAAATAATTATATTTAATTTTAGTGATTGGACTTTGTGCTATCTTTATATTTTACACTGTATTGGGGAACTGCATCTCTTATTTATCTGATGTTGCACTGCATGTGGACTCTGGCTTCTTGGGGTTTCAGTTAAAAGTTTGTCTACATATGTTTATTTTTACTTTAGATTGTGGTTACTTCTTCTGTACTTGGTGAGGGTCTGTGTTCTGAGTGTGTGACTGAGGTCAGGTGTTCCGTTAACATGGAGTTTGTACATAAAGATCTATACTGTACTGCAGTAATTTGACTTGTTCAGCTTTTCAAATAGGCGTATGGATGTTCCAGGGCCCACTTTAGTATTTACAGTGACGCTTTTTTTGGATGGGCTCCTTATGTGAGTTGTGGAAGTTTGTGCTGATATGGTATGGTATGGTAAGTTTGCTCTTTGTTGTAGGGTTTTGTATTAGTTCACAATATGCCTGGTACTGGAGAATAATGGTTGTTGTTGTTGTTAGTGAGATGATCAGAATCAGATTTTTTTTTTTAAATATTGAGTTCTGTGGGTGAATGTCCTGGTTCTGCTCTCCACCTACTGTGAATGCAAAATATATATTGAAAAAGAAAAAGCAAGAACAATAACACAGTTTATAACAACAAAATTAAAATGAGTTATAATTAAGTTTTATAAACTGTGCTGTTGGTTCTTGCTGTCTTTTAGTTCCTTGGTGTGCAAATAGTACCGTACCTAGCCCTGTGCAAGCGGTGCAGCCACACAGGGTGCAAAGGTTTGGGGGGTGCATTTCGGCTGTCTGCTGTTGTCCTGCCGCCGATGGCAGGACAATAGCAGGCAGCCAAAATGCGCCCCCAAGCCTTTTCGCAGCACTTTAAGCAGGTCTGGTCCCTCCCTCCTCCAATGTGATGTCAGAGCAGGGAGGGACAGATCTGCTTTAAATGCCGGCGCCTTTCAGATTGGGTGCATGCCCCCCTCCTCCTCCCCATACCTTTGTTCAGCACTGCCTGCTCTTTCCCTGCTGTCGGCGCCACCTTGAAAAAAACAAAGGGCGGCAGCAGCAGGGAAAGAGCAGGCAGCGCTGGGCGGAGGTATGGGGGGAGAAGGGGGGGGGGTGCCCGAGCTGCAAGTCGCACAGGGTGCAATTGCAGCTCGTTACGGCCCTGTGTGCAAACATCTTGCATTTCCTCCATATAATCTAATTGGCTTTTTGATTTGGTTCAGTCTCTGATTGTATTTCTGAAAAAGCCCCGCCCCCTCTAAGGTGGGGGGGGGGGGCACCATCTCATTCCTCGTCTCAGGCAGCAGATTGCCTTGAGCCGCCCCTACATCAACCCTGTCATGAAAGAGCTCCACTGGCTACCGCTAATATGTATTTAAAATCCTCCACGACAGTCCTCTAAGTATTTACAGACCATAATAAAAAAACTCCCCAATAACAGACAAAGGAGAAGCACCGCAGAACACCTCCTGGAGTTACACCCAAACTTTGCAAAATGCAATCAATCTGTATGCGAAAGAGCATTTTCATTGTATGCTCCAACGGTATGGAACTCCATCCCTGTGAAAATCCACACAGGCACAGACTCCAAGGAATTCAGGAAACTCCTGAAAATGCACTTGTTCCAAATGCGCTTTCAGGATATAACATAAGCAAGCAAACAGCATAACTAAACCATATATAAAACACAGCTAAGATATAGCCCACCCTCGCCCCTCACTAACAAACACTCACACCACACAAATCTCCACACCAATATACCCGCTCGGTACTTGTATATATATTGTATATACTGTATATATGTTATTATTATGCCTTGAATCATAATGGTTCCTGACATGATTTTATGGGTTGCTTTCTATAGTAACTGTTCTTTATAATGTTCACATGTTACATGTAATGGTTTGTTCTGTTCTGTTATAAGTAAACTATATTGAACATCGGAAATGCGGTATATAAACTTCTCAAATAAAATAAAATAAATAAAGAGGATGGAACTATTCCCCTCTTTGGAAAGGCTTAACAAGTTAGGGCTCTTCAGCCTGAAGAATAGACCACTGAGAGGAGGTACGATAAGGGTCGATAAAATCATGAGTGGGCTGGAAGGACTTTTCATTAAACTGTTGTTGTTAAGTGCCATTGAGTCAGTGTTCAGTCCAGTCAGGTGGCTCATTGTTTATAGAGTGACATCCATAGCTGCTGTTATTGTATCGATCTATCTCATTGTTGACCTTCCTCTTTGGCATTGACCTTCAACCTTGCCAAGTATGATGTCTTTCTCTAATGATGTCTCTCTTCGCATGTGTCCAAAGTATGAAAGTCGAAGTCTTGTAAAGCTTAGATTTAATCTCCTCATGATCAGCTAATCACAGACATTTTTTTTTCACACAGCACATAATTAAGATGTAGAATCTGTTACCAGAGGATGTGGTCAAGACAACTAACATCGTGGGATTCAAGAGATTTGAACAAGTTCCCGGAGAAAAAGTCAATAAAATATTAGCCAGTTAGACTTTGGAAAATAATCAATTATCCATGGTAATAAGCTATAAGAAATAAATCTGCCTAGTACTTGTGACCTGGAGTGGACACTGTTGGACACAGGATGCTGTGTTTGATGGACCTGGGTCTGACTCGGCATGGCTCATCTTATGTTCTTATCGACCATATCCAGTAGAGAGAAGTCAGAATTGCCACTAGAATAAATTTGAGGGACCACTAGTGGGTTCATCTTTACAACAAAGATCCCTGGATACTCTATTTTTACAGTGAACTGACTCTCCTAATCTGCTGAGGTAACCTTAGGGTAATATGGCCTTGGGTATGAATTATATTACAGGCACCACTGTAAACATAGAAGATACAATAATTTGTTTGAGTAGTGTCTTAAGTAATGAGGTCAGGATTGAAGAATGCAGTGATTCAGAACTAATCTTGCACCGGCTTAAAACACCTTTCAGGACACGGCAGAGAAACATCCGCCAGAAGGTATCAATGAAACTCAATAGCGCAGAAAGTAAAAGAGACCTTGTTGAAAAACAAGTCAAACTTGATTATTATTAAAAAGCCAAGAACGCACTGTACAATCTGGAATGAAAAGAGCACATGATATGTGAATAGTGTTTGCATTCAGTAAAAAGTATTTCACTGTTCGGCCCAACCTTGACAGAGTCTCAAATCCAACTGTCAACTTACCCAACCCCAACCCTAAACAGGTTCAACCATGACTATAATGGGACTGCAGAACCAGATACTTACAGTTGTGGTCAACATTATTGGCAACCTTGCAATTCAACCCTTTAGTGTCCAATATCTCTTTTAGAAACGTGGCCAGGGAAACGGCTTTGGACTATATTTGCACACATATTTGACACACAAAAGAATCAAACAAATAGCAGGTGTCACGTCATTAAGTGGTCCGTATTTAGTATCGTTATGTGGCCTGGTGGTACAGCACTATGTGAAATTTCCAAAGTATTCTTTGAAGAAATGTACTCTTAACTTAAAAAAAGACCAATTAAAAAAGGAAATAATATAAAAACGGGCATTGCCAGGACATGATATTGGCACCCTTATAAACAATTCAAATCAGTTTGAACAGAAAAACCACATTCCCATTGAAGTAAAATTAGACGCACCTGTGATCAATTGTCAGTACTTGCATGACTTGTACCAACCATTGAATGATGGTTCTAATGTTTAAAATGGCCACTTTCACTCCCTGTTCCATTTTCACAATGGTGAAGACGAGAGCTGCCTGACCGGCATTATCACCAAACATCACATTTCAAAGGGGTACAAGGGCTTCTCAGAAGACCTTGGGATTCTTGTGTCTACAATTCGCAATGTTCTTAAGAGGTTTTCTGTTCATGGAACTGTCAAGAAACTCCCAGGATGTGGTGGGAAGAGGAAAATTAATCCAAGACGTCTTCGAAGGTTAGTGCAAACTGTTGGAAAAATACCACATACAACATCCAAAGAGCTTATGGCTGACCTAGAGCAATCTGGAGTGGTGATTGCAACCCACACCATGTGCTGTGCACTAAACAAAGAAGGACCATGGGCGAAAGCCAAGGAAGAACCCACTGCTCAAAGACAGACATAAAAAGGCATACCTGATCATTGCCCAAACCCACCTTGAGAAACAACAATCCTTCTGGGAAAATGTTGTGTGAACAGATGAAACAAAACTTGAGCTCTTTGGTAATGCAGACCAGCAATACATTTACAGGTGAAAAACTGACGCTTATGAGGAAAAAAAACACCTTTCCTACAGTTAAATATGGTGGAGGTTCCATAATGTTGTGGGGCTGTTTTGCTGCCTCAGGAACTGGAGATCTGAAATGTATTAAAAGAATCATGAAGTTAGAGGACTACCAAGGTATTTTAGAGCAAAATGTGCTACCTAGTGTCAGAAAGCTAGGTCTGAATCAAAGGTCATGGGTCCTCCAGCAGGACAATGACCCAAAACATACATCCAAAACTACAAAAGAATAGTTAAAAAGGAACAAATGGATTGTTTTAAACTGGCCAGCAATGAGTCCTGATCTCACTCCAATCGAGAACCTTTGGAAAGAGTGGAAATCTGCCATTGGTAAAAGGAATCCTGGAAACATTCATGAGCTAGAACAAATCACAGTTGAAGAGTGGGAGAAACTACCAGCAGTCAGATGTAAGAAACGGGTATGTTTACTAATCAGCGGTAGCGGCTTCCTTGCAATTGTCATGGCGCACGGCAGGCAGTGCCTATGGAAATAGAGGAAAATGTCCAGGGCAGTTTTAAAACCGGCAGTGCAAAGCACATGGCTAGGGGTTGCTACGGGCAACCAACCAAAACACGAGCACCGGCTCTAGGAAAACACCCAGGAGAAGCATTATGTCATAGCTCATCAGAGAGGCAGGAACAGCTGCAGGGAGTTGAGCTAACAAGGAACTCAAGAAATGACGCACTTAAAATAAGGTCAGTCTTGAGCAAAGCAGAGCCAGATAGAGACACAGATTTGGAGGCAGATTCAGATGCAGACGCAGTTTCTGATCAAGCAGGCAGAAACACATACACAGGAGAAAGACACACGGAAAGGACCCGTGGGAAAGGAAAGAACAGAGCTTGTGATAGCCAGGACATATACCTGAGAGCTTCTGACGTGGATTCCCTCTGCACCTCAGAGGAGTTTGTACCGGAGGAATTACCCGAGGTTAGTGCTGGAAAGTCAGGCTGCACTGAACTAGAGTCCAGCTGGGGACCGAGAGGGATTCCATTAAACAAACGACGAGGAGCTGGGAGAGGGAAATACCACCAGAGCAGGTACCTGGGGAGCAAAAGCTCTTATCCTAAAGATATTTCTCAGCTAAGAGAAAGACGTCCTGTGAGGGGAAGTGAAAGAGAGAAAAGTTTCAACTTCCCGGTTGCAAAGCGTTCAGGCAGAGCTCAGCCTGGGGAAAGACATATTACCTGTAATAGAGAGGCACTGGATTTTACTCACCATAGTCCTGAGGTGTATGGCCCTCTAAGGGGAGAATCCATAGTGCATGGTAACCAGCCTTTCTGCATTGATAGAGGGGAGAGAAGCTCTGGCCAAGAAGAGAGGAGACTATTAAACACTGATACACATTACAGCCCTGCAAAAGATAATAGCCAAGAAGTACACGAGGACATGGAATGTGACTTCTGTGAAGAGAGCTCAGATATTTGCAAAATGGACTGTACATTGGTGTTTTCCGATAGTGTGACCTCTTTCTGTTAAAGCCTGAGTAAAGCCTGCCTAAGAGAAATCTGTGGAGGAACACAGATTTCACCGTTCAGCTTTTTGATATTGAAAAAGCCTGTTTTTCCCTTTTGTTTGATTAACGCTGACAAGAAGCATTTTTGTTGTAATTTGTAGTCCCCATTTGTGTTATGCCAGTATTATGGTTTAATTTCCTTTGTATCCTGTTTGCAAGAATTATCCCGGGAAGGGAAATAAACACCTCTTTATAAGCCTAGCTGCTCGCTCCACAACTACACTCTTTATTTGAAAAGCTAGTGGGACTTCACCACCCAGGGGGCACTATGTGTCCCTGCTACCAAGAAAAGAGGGCCACACCGAAACCCCCAGGCTTCCGCCTCCGGGGTAGTAGGTGCGTTGACACAATATTGGAGCCGCAGCCTTATTGGCTACAAGTAATGTTTGGAGACTGTCATCACTGCCAAGTGTTGTGCAACCAAATATTAGTGAAGGGTGCCATTAATCCTGTCCAAGTCATATTTTGTTTTTCTTCTCAGAAATTACTATGTCTAAGTTGTACAGACATCTTTTTTTTGTTGTATACCTTTGAACACGCTATTAAAATATTATAATGACATCCAGTTTAAATAGTTCCAATTATTTCTCAAGATATTATACACAACATACCTAAAATGCAAGGGTGCTAATAATGTTAACCACGATTGTATGACAAAGCCCATATTTAACAAAGATGAGACCCAAAATTTGATCACGATCAAGCCCCAAACATAAATATGATGGAATTTAACCCAGCCATAATTGAAACTCAAACTGAATGATTAGATGAATGCCAAATATAATTGTGACTGAGTCTGAAACTCATTTATACTGGAGAACTAGACTCTTACATTAATTGTATCCAATATGACTATAATAATGATTTCACCTTTGCCATAGCATAACCTTAGCTATTACCATGCACCAAACCCATCCCAACCATGATGAAACCAAGACCAGTCGTGATAGAAGCAAACACAACAGTGACAAAATCAAACTCAACCACAACAGAATCAAGACCAGTTATGACAAAAACAAACCCAACAGTGATAGTCAAACCTAACCATGACAGAGTCCAAGATCTAAGCATAAAATAAATCTGAGTTCCACTATAAAGGATCATTTAACCCAACTAAGTTACAGCCTTAATCTCAACTGTAACAGAGACCCAAACAATTTAGAGGATAATTTTGAAGTTGCTCAGGAAGGTTGCAGGTCCTCAAGACAAGCTAATTTTCAAAACAAAAACATATTTCCTATGGTTAAATATGGTGTACAAGTTTCCCTTTGAAGATATGGGCTAGCAGGAGACTGTGAGTCCCTTTGTACCAGTATATGTTTTGAAACAAAGTGCAACATACACTTACACACAACATACATTAAATCCTCTTAAATGTTTTCCCTCCCCCAAACTAATGCTGTCCATGGTTACACATATAATGGGCTCAAGTTTCAAATGACAATATATCCATGGAGGAATTTTGAAAATTCTCCATTCTGAGCCCTGACCCTAACCATGGAGGGTTAAACTCAATATAAAGGAATACTAAATGGTACTATAAGTGGCCTTATCAACAATTTGATTATGCCTTTGTACAAGTCTTTAGTGAAGTCTCACTTGGAGTACTGTGTTCAATGTTGGAGACTGTATATTGCTAAAGATATAGAAAAATTGAAGCAGTTCAGAAGAGAGTTACTATATATAAAGAGACTTTGAATGCCTGAATATATATTCGCTAGAGGAAAGGAGGGCTAGGGGAGATAAGATACAGACCTTTAAATATGTAGAGACTCCAGGGATTTGTTGCACTGAGAGCAGTAGCATCATCCAGTGGCTCTACTAATTATAGTCAGTAATTGTGGAAATGTGTGTTAACTTCTACATCAGGGGACTTTCCCCCTGCCAGTCATTTTTAGGCTGGGAGGGACTCTCCTGAAAGAGGAACAGTCTCGAGGTTATAAAAACCTCAGCCAAAGGCAGTTTTTTGTCTTTGGCCCCAAATCATCTAATCATAGGCATCTAAGTGGGTGTTTGCCCCTTAGGGACAAGTACCTTTGGCACTGAGTCAATGTACTTTACCCATTTTAAAGAAAGATGAGCACATGCCAACATAACCAGCACTGCACAAGTGTAGGGGTGTGTGCTGAGCCTGAAGAAGGATGTTCCTATATTACTATGTTACTATGACCAGCACTGAACACCACTAATGGAGATGACATAACAAGGTACCAAAGTGAAGGGAGAGTCTTTCAGTACAGGAAACGGACATGATGATAACCTTAAGCCCAGGTGCTTTGCTTTGAGTCTAGAGGAAGGAAGGACCAAAAGGACTAATCTACTCACTACAACTTAACTAAAAGTGCAGATTGTGGGAGAAGCTCCAGTAAACTATACTCTAAGAAATAAATCTAATGCACTATTAGCTATTCAATAAGAATGAAAGTTGTTCAAAAGTTGAAGTTATTTATCAGTGATCCTAACTTTAAGTAAACCCTTGGTCGGTGCCGTGTCATAGAGTTTACTGGCTGCACCGTTCGAATAGAGAGCTGCCCCTCTTTTGGCGGCACTCCACATACCTTGGCGCTCTCCGCCAGGCCTGGAGATATCTATGTCGACTTCGAGGTAGTGCGTGGAATTGTTCAGATTGCCTTCCCTTAGCTGGAAATGGGGACTTCCTTCCCGGTTGCCAAGGTGGGGTGGCTAAACGCTGGGCGCAAGGCGGCGTGGAATATGTGGGCCACTTGCGGATGGAGAAGGAGGCGCAGATGGACTCTTATCACTCCCTACGGAGTCGTTACCGGCTGCCAGTTCATGATTTCTATTTTTACTTGCAAGTGCGACACTTTATCCGTGCCTTAGACCGGGGTGAAGGGGTGAGTTTGTGGCAGAGCGATCGTGGACTGCTGGGTTTATTCCGTGCCTTGGAGTGCAAAATCACGGTGCGGAGACTGCGGGAGGAACTCTCGAGGGGGGATGATATGTCCGGGATCGCGCGTCTCGCCAGGAGCTGGCAGGCGGATGGCATTGTGGAGGGAACAGTGGAGTGCCTATCTCACGCTTTTCGAAGTATACCTCGTCTTTCGGAATCGGTGCAAATGCAAGAGGTTCAGTACAAATTTTTGTGGCGCGCCTACGTGCATGATGTGTGGGCTAAGCGGATGGGTATTACAGACACGGAGAGTTGTTGCCGCTGTGGAGTGGAGAGGGGTACCCTTGCACACAAATTTTGGTTGTGCTCTGCTATTCAACCATTCTGGGAGGGTGTGGGGGTGCGGTTGGGGGGCTGGATTGGTCAGGAGGTGGGCCTAGGACCAGCTTGGTGTCTGTTTGGCTTTCTTGAGGCCGCTGATCCTCTCAATCTGCAACACCGACAGCTTTGTGAGAGGGGTTTTCTGGTGGCCAAGCAGACTATTCTGCATCATTGGGTAGCGCCCACGACACCGAGTGTGCAGGAATGGGAGGGGAGGATGCGAGTCTTATTAAGCATGGAAAGATGTACAGCACAGCAGATGGGCCAGAGGAGGCTGGATCAATTCATGAAACTCTGGGCCCCGCTATTGGCCACTGATAGCTCTTAATAACCATAGTAGGCTGTTATGGCCCTTGCTGAAGTGGCTACTGGCGGGTAACTGTTGCCTATCGGAGTTGGGGATGTGAGAGTTGCTATTTTTTTACCCTCTCCCTGTGTGGGCTTGATGTGGATACTGCCTGTAGGGGCGGGGAGGTGAGGGTGGGGGGGAAGGAAGGGAAGGGTTGGGAGGTAGTGGGGGGAGAGGAGGGGGGGAGGAATTAGGTGGGATGGGGGTTGCTCGGTAGAATGTACATTACCTTGTTGTTCTTCATGCATCTCTATACCTAGCTCATTTTGCCAGAGCTGGTTGGCATTTCTTTCATTACAGGGTCTGTTACCTGACACTGAGGGCTTTGATGTAGACTACTGAGTGGCTAGGTTAGCTATTGTTCTTCTTAGGTGTTAATCCAGTTTGGATGCGTTGGATATTGGCGTCCTATGTTGTGAAATTATTCTCTGTTCTATGTTGTGAAATGTTATGAAATGTTTAATAAAAATGATTTTCACTAAGTAAACCCTTGGTTCAGAACACAAACTTCTGACCTGGACTCTAAATTTTGAGAAGAGGGAATAAGAGCCTAAATATTAAATACTCATTGGCACAGGAGTAATTCCTCTCCCCCCCCCTCCCCCCCTAAGACTGAACACCGATGATTACAAAGAGCTCAGAGAAACTCTGGCTAATAGCTCTTGGATCCGATGTACTCCCTTGTTCTGCCTAGCAGTTCCACAGTATCTACCAGGACCACACAGAAAGAGGGGTTACAAATATTTGAAATGTATTCATGAATAAAACTTTTTTCAAAGATGCAGAAGCTATAAAACTAGAGGACATGAAATGAAGCTACAAAGAGGTAATCTTTAAAGCAACATCAGGACATATTTTTTAAGAAAAGGGCGGTGGAGCCCTGGAAAACGCTTCTGAGAGAGGTGATGGGGAAAAAGTAGTGACAGAATTCACTCACTCACTCTCCCGTTCCCTACTTAGGTGTATCTTACCAAACTCTAGTTCCCAATTCTGCAATGTTTTTTGATTAGATTGTAAGCTCTGATGACTGTGTCTTACATCTTTATGTACACCTTGTAGTGCTATACACATGTAGTAAGGCGTGGGACAGACACAGAAAAAGGAGCATTCCTGTTCAAAGCAAAACATAAATGACTTCTACACTTAAAATAAGGCACAGAGTGAGGTATTCTGCACAGAGCGGCAGTTACAGCCCAAAATATAAGCCTAGAGCTGGGTAACCTGCATAGAGCAACGTTATAAACCAAAGCAAAAGAATAGAGAGGGGTAACCTGCATGGAGTGGCACTTACAACCCAAAATAAAATACATTGTAGAATCTCTATGGATAGAAATTCCATGTAAAAAGGGCAAGGGAATGGCAGTGGGGGTGTACTACCACCCACCTGGCCAGAATGAACAGATGGATGATGAAATGCTAAAACAAATCAGGGAAGCTAACAAAAGATAATTTTTTTTTTTTTAGTGCCATCAAGTCAGTGTTGACTCATAGTGACGCAGCTACCTCTGGGTTTTCTTGGCAATGTATCACCAGAAGTAGATTGCCAGTCTTTTCTTCTGAGGCAATGGAGGGTAAAGTAACTTGCCCAAAGTCACAAGGAGTGCTGGTGGGAATTGAACCCTTGATCTTCTGGGTACTAGGCTACTCCTCCACTCCAAAAGGTAAATACACACAGTAATAATGGGTGATGTCAATTACCCCGGTATCAACTGGGTCAATGTCACAGCAGGACATGCTAGGGAGATAAAGTTTCTAGATGAAACAAATGACTACTTCTTGGAGTTGCTGGCTCATGAACCAACCAGAGGAAAAGCTATTTTGGAACACAGGATCTGGTGTAAGAGATAAGGGTGTTGGGACCACTTGGCAGTAGTGATCAAAGCATGATAGCATTTGATTTAATAAATGGAAGAAGGATGTCAAGGAAATCGACTGTACTACTTTTTAACTTTCAAAAGGAAGACTATGATAAAATGAGGAAAATAGTTAAGAAAAAAACCAAAAAGGAGCAGCTGCAAACATTAAAGATTTACATCAAGCATGGGCGTTGTTTAAAAGTACTATCTTGGAAGCCCAGACCAGATGTATTCCACACTTTAAGAAAAGTGGAAGGAAGTCCAAAAAACTGCCAGCATGGTTTAAAGGCCAAAAAAGCATCTTTCAGGAAATGGAAAAGGAGCCAAATGACGAAAACATGGAACAACATAAGCATTGGCAAGTTAGATGCAAGCAGAGAGAGAATTTTAAAAAAAGCTTGCTGTGGAAGCAAAAATACATGACACACATTCGTAGCAAATAAAAACCATGAGTCAGTTGGACCACTGGATGATAGAGGAGGGTAAAAGCAGTGGTGGGAATGGGCCAGTTCGGCTCAGTTCACACAAACTGGTACCTGCTGTGGCCCACGTTCACCAAACTTGGCCAAACACGGCAAGGAAATGCTAGTACTGCAATAGCAGGAATCCCCTTGTCTGACAATGTTTGACGGCATCAGGGGACCATAGCATTTTTATTGAAGAAGATGCAGGAAAGTTACCTGTGCCTGAAATGGTATATAAAGGTGATATATTGGAAGAATTAAAAGAAATACACAGGTACACTACCAAAAAACTGCCTCCAGTTTTGCAACTGATTCCTATAGATTTTGGGGTGCTGAATCCAGGAAAAATAGCCAAAATGTTCCATCACGTCACGTTTTCTTGCAAAATTAGATTTCTTACCTATATAAGGAATGTTCACATAATTTCTTTTTAGCCGACTGCAGTTTATTTTCTTGGCCCAAAATAGAGGTTTGTCAGACGGCTGCCTGGGTGAGAATCTTCACACTCTTGGCAAGTGCATATTTCTATATGATTTGCAAGGTATTGTGGGCAATGTAGTTCATTCACACCAGACACAGCTGCTGACAATAATTTAGTTGTGCTCTTGGGTAAAGCCAATAAGATATTTATTTATGGGGTTATTTCTCCCAACACAGATATGCTTGGTAGCACATAAATTAGGTTACTTGCTTTCAGTGTTAACTTGGAAAAACAAAGTCAAAATCAGGAAAACAACAAATGAAAAGCCACAAAGCAAGAAACAAACTGTTCTTTTCAGGTTAACTTCTGATTACTTCCCACATAGATACAGAAGTGATTCTCTCCTAGCTCACAAGCAATTAGGTAAGGCTTAATTGCTAGCAGTTACCAGCTGAAACCCCTTAGCTGGCTTGCCTTCCACTGTGTGGGTCAAATCCTGCTTCAGGAGCTTTTCTGAGTAGATTAAAGAACAAATTTGTATTTCTTTGTGATGGTTGCTGTACTTTATAACAGAAAGTTACCAACGGAGTTTAGATAGAGAGCAGTCCATATAAACAGGATCCTCATCTGCTATTATTCCCCCTTGTTCAACAAGCATGGGTTCAATATCATGGATTGGCACAGATGAATCTCTCAATGGAGCATTTTCAGGAGAATACTTGTTTCCCTGCTGTCTTTCAAGGTATAGCTAGGGCATAGATCAGTGTTCATACCTGAGCTTCCATTGCTGCTAGAGTTCCTCTCTATATAGCCTGGCCAGTATGTAGTCCAGTTCTTATGTCCAGCCTTCCAATCCAGATCCCTGGACACTGGATCTCTCTTCACATACCTTCTGGCACGGTTCTTAGGGTCCCTTCCACGTGCAGCCGTCTCCCTCACAGGTAGCCTCTGGTGATTCCTAGCTCTGCAGCACCATTCCTCTGGCTTTCCCCAGTCCAATGGTGTATGCTGGCCCTTGGAATACCTCCCATAATACGTACTGCTTTGGACTCTTCTAGACCTCTCAAAGGCTTTTCTCTTCCTTCTTCCAAAGGGTCTCTTTCCCTCTCTGTCCGTCCGGTTTGGCTTCTGCTTCTGATGATCCTTCAGATGAAACTGATGATCAAACTCAAGCTGATTCTCAGGATACTGAGGACAATTCTCTGGATATCCAAGGTGATCATGAAGATCCTCATCTGTAGAATAAACTCTACTCTTATTCTGCTTAGATGAGTGATCCTCCCTAACACAGCGCAGCTGTGCTGAATCAGGCCCTGCCCTTTGAAATGAGTGCTTAGGGATTACCTCATAGCCCTCCTGATTGAACACACGTTTCCTCACTTCAGCTCCTCTAATGGCTGTTGGAAACCTGGTGCATTCTGGGACTGGTAGTCTTTTATGGGAAAATTCTGTTTTCTTATTTCTACCAGAACTGACAGGTTGCTTGTTCAGAGTCACTTCACCTTTTCTATAGCTCCTTCCTGAGCTATGATAAGCTTCCTTATCACAGGTTGTAATGGTTAACTAACTAGAAACACTCCCTCATGATATTTTAGAGTGTTTTGTATTCATTTTATACATTAACAGGACAATTGGGAGGCGGGGGGCTAAATCCAGTACTCGCGCTGGCGCATCTTCTTTCCTGTTCGCCTCGCCTCGTTCGCTCGCTCAAACACGGTGGTTGCGACATGAACGTTCCTGTCAAATTTCAGTTTCTTGCAAGTTCATTATTACCTTTTGTTTGCTCAGTCGTAATCCAGCTTTATTCCGAAGTGGTTCACTACAGTTGTAGTTTGCAGTGCTGTGTATTTGTGATGGCTCACAGAGCCAGAGGTTGCGTCAACTCTCCGGACAGTTTTTGTTTTATTTGTGGGGAATATACCGTGAAAAAGCGGCAGAGGAACATTTCTGCATTTATTAAAAAAGTATATTTTGCCTATTTCGGTTTGAAGTTAGGCGATCAAGACAAACCGTGGGCTCCTCACAAAGTGTGCAAGACATGTGAGGAAGATCTACGCTTATGGATGAAAGGTAAAAAACAAGCATTTCGTTTCGGAATACCTATGATGTGGCGTGAACAAAGAGACCACAGCAGTGACTGCTATTTTTGCTCTTGCATTGTGAAGGGATACAACTTAAAAAATAAGAACGTAATAAGTTACCCCAACCTTCCCTCAGCAATTAGGCCTATGCCTCATAGCAACGAAGTACCTGTGCCTGAACCACCAAAATCTTTGGATCATATTTGTGTGGACGGTTCTGATCATGATGAGACTCATCAGATGGCTTTTCCCGATGAGTCCAGTGCTTCCGAGTTTGAAACTGAACCAGATCCGAAACCTGAACTTTTCTCTCAAGCTGAATTGAATGATTTAGTCCGGGATTTAGGACTCCCAAAAGATGCTGCCCAACTGCTAGGTTCTCGGCTTAAACAGAAAAATCTATTGTCACCAGGAACAACTTTTTATTGGTACCGCAACCGCGAGACACAATTTTTGAAGTATTTCAGCAAAGAGGAAGATTTGGTATTTTGCAACGATATATACGGAGTGATGGAAAAGTTTAAACTCAAGTATGATCCTGCTGAATGGCGGCTGTTCATTGATTCGTCAAAAGACAGCATAAAAGGTGTTCTTCTTCATAATGGCAACACATTCGCTTCAGTTCCTATTGCTCACTCTGTTATTCTCCAAGAAAAATACGAGAATTTGGCCCTGATTCTTCAGAAGATTCGTTATGATGAGCATAAGTGGATGATTTGTGGAGACTTTAAAATTCTATCCATGCTATTAGGGCAGCAATCCGGTTTCACCAAATATCCCTGCTTCCTTTGCTTGTGGGATAGCCGGGCCCGCGACCTACACTGGGGGAAAAAAGACTGGCCAATTCGGGAGTATTTGAGACCCGGTGAGAAAAATGTTCTTCATGAGAGCTTGGTACCTCGTGATAAAATTCTATT
This sequence comes from Ichthyophis bannanicus, assembly GCA_033557465.1. Lineage (NCBI taxonomy): Eukaryota > Metazoa > Chordata > Amphibia > Gymnophiona > Ichthyophiidae > Ichthyophis > Ichthyophis bannanicus. The sequence continues at coordinate 1,023,435,378 of CM066034.1, read as the reverse complement.
ACCACCTCTCCACATTAAGTTGGGTCTCATTAAGCAATTCATCAAGTCCCTTCCAAAAGATGGCGAGTGCTTTCGGTACCTTTGCTCAAAGTTCCCCCGACTTTCTGAAGCAAAGCTAAAGGAAGGAGTGTTTGTTGGCCCTGATATAAGGAAACTCATTTCAGATGGAGCATTCGCTGAAACGATGTCTGAGAAGGAAAAAGAAGCCTGGGATTCCTTCAAGGATGTTGTTCTCATATTCTTGGGGAACAGGCGGGATGAGAACTATAAGGATATTGTTGCCAGGATGCTCAATGCCTTCAAAGAACAAGGCTGTAACATGAGCCTGAAAGTCCATTTCTTGCACTCCCATGTGAACTACTTTCCCGAAAACTTGGGGGCGTACAGTGAAGAACAAGGTGAAAGGTTTCACCAGGACATCAAGGACGCAGAGAGAAGGTACCAAGGAAGATGGACCACCACTATGATGGCTGATTTCTGCTGGTTGCTGCTGCGGGAAACCCCAGATGAAAAATACGCCAAGCAGCGCACCAAGAGAAGCATTCGGGGGAAGAAGAAACGGGCCCACCAGGAGATTGATTGACCCAAGAATGACTTTAAAATCTAAACTGTGTTGACAAATATCGTGTTTTTACTAAACTTTGAAATAAAAATTTGCTAGTTATTACCACAGTGTCGGATCTCATTTATTAGAATTTTATTTTCACACCATCGGGTGTTTGTCTTCATGTATTGCAATGGTGCGGTTTGCGTTTTCTATTCTTACATACATACCTGTACAACATTTTTTGCACATTTCTTTGCTTTGCTTTGTGTCTAACCTCGCTCTTATATGCTCAATGTTTGTGCACATGTATGTGGCTGTTTTAAGTGCAGACAATTTTGCTACCATCACAGTGTGTTTTTGTTGACATTACTCTATTCTTATGTGCTGCCTTGTTACAATTTTCTTTATTCTTATTTGAATAACTACTAAACAATTAGTATAAAGAATTCATCCAAGAAACTTTTATCTCGATCGCACTCAATCTGAAACGTTCACCTCAAACTGCTAACCCAATGTAGCAAAAAATCTGTACGTGATGGAGCAAACTGGTTACCAGATTTGGATTCAGCGCACCAAAAAACGTAAATATCAATCGAAACATTAGAGGCAGTTTAAAAAAATTTTTTTTTAGTGTACCTGTGATATTGATAAATCAGGAAGATGTATTACAACTATTTGATAAACTAAAGAATAGCAAATCACCTGGACTGTATGATATTCATCTGAGGGTGCTGAAAGAACTCAAAGATGAGATTGCAGACCAACTATTACTAATCTATGAACTAAGATTAAAATCATCTGTAGTACCAAAAAACTGGAAAATGGCCAATGTAACACCAATTTTTAAAAAGGGTTACAGGGGTGATCTTGGAAACTAGGCTGGTGAGCCTGATGCTAGTACTGGGCAAAATGGTAGAAACCATTATAAAGAACAAAATTACCGAACATGTAGATAGATATTCATGGTTTAATGAGAGAAAGCCAACATAGCTTTAGACAAGGAAGGTCTTGTCTTACTAATCTGTTATGTTTTTTTGAAGGTGTGAATAAACAGGTAGAAAAAAGTGTGCCGGTTGATATAGTGTATCTGGATTTTCAGAAAGCCTTTGACAAAGTCCCTCGTAAGAGACTCTTGGCGAAATGAAAAAGTCATGGGATAGGAGACAGTGTAGTATTGTGGATCAGGAAATGATTAAAACATAGAAAGCAGAGGGTAGGACTAAATGGCCAATTTTCTCAATCGAGAAAGGTGAATAGTGGAGTATCCCAAGGATCTGTGCTGGGCCCGTTGCTTTTTAACATATTCACAAATGACTGGAAATGGGAATAACGAGTGAGGTAATCAAATTTGCCGATGACACAAAATTTTCCAAAGTCGTTAAAATACAAGAGGATTCTGAAAAATTGCAAGAGGACCTTGATAAATTGGAAGACTGGACGCACAAACAGCAGATGAAATTTAATTTGGGCAAGTGCAAAATTATGCATATAGGAAAGAACAACCCAAGCTTTGGTTGCGCGATACAAGGTGCCACCTTCTACTGCCAGCTCCAGACTTCAATCCTTCCACCTTGCTGCTCCTTACACCTGGAACAAACTACCTGAGTCTGTATGTTGGAGTAAGACAGTATAGAAAACTGGTTTATTTCTGGCCTTTTTCAAATCCAGTCTGAAAACTCACCTCTTCAAGTCTGTTTTTGGAATCTGATCCGCTTGGTTTCCTATGTGTTTCCTTGCCACTCTCCTAGATGTGTCCAAGTTCTCAGCAGTTGTGTTGACTGTCTTGACTATATTGTAAGCTCTGATGAGCAGGGACTGTATTTTACCTGTGCCTATACAGCGCTATGTATGCCTTGTAGTTCTATACAAATGACAAGTAGAAATAGTAGTAGTACCTTAGAAACCACCACCCAGAAAAAAGATTTAGGCATCTCATGAATAATATGTTGAAACCCTTTACCCAGTGTGCAGCGGCCGCCAAGAAAGCAAATACAATGCTAGGAATCATACCGAAAGGAATGGAGAATAAAACTAAGGATGACATCATAATGCCTCTGTATCGTTCCATGGATAATACGTTGAAACCTTCCGCCCAGTGTACAGCGGCAGCCAAGAAAGCAAATAGAATGCTCGGAATCCTTAGGAATGGAGAATAAAACAAAGGATGACATCATAATGCCTCTGTATCGTTCCATGGATAATACGTTGAAACCCTCCACCCAGTGTGCAGCGGCAGCCAAGAAAGCAAATACAATGCTAGGAATCATAACGAAAGGAATGGAGAATAAAACTAAGGATATTATAATGCCTCTGTATCGTTTCATGGTGCGAATGCACCTTGAGTATTGTGTGTAATTCTGATTGCCGTATCTTAAAAAGGATATAGCAGAATTAGAAAAGGTCCAGAGAAGAGCCACCAAAATGGTAAAGGGGATGGAAGGATACCCCTAGGAGGACAGGCTTAAAAGTTTAGGGCTCTTTAACCTGGAAGGCCGGAAGGTCGGGGGTTCAAATCCCACTAGAGGACAGCAACCTTGGGCCGGAAGGACTGGGGTTTCTAGTCCCACAGGTGCTCCTTGTGGTCTTGGGCAAGCCACTTAACCCTCCATAGCCCATGTTCCCTGTAAAATAGTTATCTCCAAGTTATAATGCCCTGTTCAATGTAATTTCAGTTTGTTCTTATATACTGCGCTATTCTGCATCAGTTTGTAAACCACACTGATGCAGAATAGCGCAGTATATAAGAGAATATAAATAAATAAATAAAAAAATAAAACTAAGAGGAGATATGATAGAGGTCTATAAATTAATGAATGGAGTGGAACGGGTTAATGTAGATCAGTTGTTTACTCCTTCAAAAAGTAAAAAGATTAGAGGACACACAATGAAGTTGCAATGTAACCCATTTAAGACTAATAAGATAAACTATTTTTTTTACTCAATGCATAATCAAACTCTGGAATTTGTTACCAGATGATCTAGTAAAAGCTGTTAGTGTAGCTGGGTTTAAAAAAGGTTTCGACAAGTTCCTGGAGGAAAAGTCCATAAACCATTATTAAAGAGGACCCGGAAAATCCAGTGCTTACCCTGAGACGAGTATTGTGGAACCTGCGTGCCTTTTTGGGAACCTGCCAGGTACTTGTAACCTGGATTGGCCACTGTTGGAAAAAGGATACTGGGCTTAATGAACCTTGGCTTGACCCAGTTTGGCAGTTCTTATGTGCTTATATAAAATATAAGCACAGAGCAGGGTAACCTGCATAGAGCAATTATAACGCAAAGCAAAAGAACAGTGCGGGGTAACCTGCATGGTGTGGCAGTTACAACTCAAAATATACATTACTACTACTACTACTGAGCGTTTGTATAGCGCTACAAGTAGGGTTGCCAACATTTTCACCGAGAAAAACCCGACACCTGTGGCTCGCCATGCTCCACCCATTCTCCTCCCCTAGTCCCGCCCCTGCCCCACCCCAGCCCCACCCACAAAAATTACCAAGGATTCACTCACACACCCCCTCAGTGCTGGTTCACTCACTCGCCCCCCCCTCCCTGCTGGTTCACTCACTCACCCCCCCCCCTCCCTCCCTGCTGGTTCACTCCCACCCCATCCCCTGCTGGTTCACTCACACCACCCCTCCCCTCCCCTCCCTGCTGGTTCACTTACCCACCCCCGTGTCACTCACTCACCCCCCCCCTTGCTGGTTCACTCACACCATCACCCCCCCTCCCCTGCTGGTTCACTCACACCAACCCCGCTCCCCTGCTGGTTCACACCAACCCCCCTCCCATGCTGGTTCACACCAACCCCCCTCCCATGCTGATTCACTCACCCCCCCCCCTCCACTGCTGGTTCACTCACCCACCCCCCTGTCACTCACTCACCCCCTCCTGCTGGGTCACTCACACCAAACCCCCCTCCCTCCCTCCCTCCCTCCTGCTGGTTTAATCATACCATCAACCCCCCCTTGCTGGTTCACTCACACCCCTGCCCTGCCCTGCCCAAGCCGCTGCTTCTGCTTTGTACAGAGAAGCGGCTGCAATACACTAACTATGAAAAGTAAAGAAACTGTGTGAGAAGCCCTCCGGTCATCGCAGAGCCCGAGGAAGTGATGTCATGGGGGCGGACTCCTCACGGGCTGTCTTTCCTTTTCAAATTAACTTTAGCTGCAATAAAGTTAATTTGAAAGGAAAGACAGCCTGTGAGGAACCCGCCCCCATGACATCACTTCCTCGGGCTCTGCGATGACCGGAGGGCTCCTCATACAGTTTCTTTACTTTTCAAAGTAAGTGTAGTGCAGCCGCTGCTCTGTACAAAGCAGAAGCAGCGGCTGCACTATTATGGGGAATCGCGTTCGCGCAGCGGACTTCGGGAGGAAAGCAGGTTTTTTGCTCTGGCCGCTCCCGATCTTGCAGCCAGAGCAAAAAACCGGCTTTTCAACGGCCGGTTTGACATCTGTGCCGGCAGCCGGCCTGGCCATGGAAAAACCGGCCAGGCCGGCTGAAAACCGGCCGGTTGGCAACCCTAGCTACAAGATGTACGCAGCGCTGCACAGACACATGTAAGACACAGTCTTTGCTCATCTGAGCTTACAAGCTAGTCAAGACAGACAACACAGAAGGTGTAGACAGGGATACATCTAGGGGGAACGGTAAGGAAACATCTACGGGGAATGGGGGTAACCTGCACAGTGGGGCAGTTATAATCCAAAATATAACCACAGAGTGGGGGTAAGATGCACAGAGCAGCAGTTACAACCCAAAGGATAAGCCCAGAGCGGGCTAACCTGCATAGAACAACAGTTACAGCCCAAAATAAAAGCACCTTACTGGGCAGACCGGATGGGCAGTGACGGTCTTTATTTGCCATCATTCCCTGTGCTACGATGATAAAGTATGAGCCTTCATTCAGAATTCTCCCCCCCCCCCCCCAGTGTATATTCCCGCCCAGCCGAGTTTAATCCAGCCATTGTGGTAACAGAGCTTCCAGAACCCCTGCAATCATGGACCTTAAATTCAGTCATTCAGTGTCACTGTTTTGCAATGACTGGGGACCCCCTAACCTTCCTGGGGAAACCTGGTCACCCTAAGAAGCAGAAGGCCTGAGCTGACACTCAAAGCCAAGTCTCTCGGCTGGCAGTAGGTTGCAGTGCCACTGGGCCCCTGGGCTGATGACATCCTTCGCCCCTTTCCTCCTCTTTGCCCTTCTGTGCACTAGTGAATCTTTTCCATGCCTACAGAATTGCCTGGTGCATTGAGCACGGATGGGAGGACTGCATCCTACCCCCAAAGGAGGTGCAGCGCGCAAGAGCCGTGCACCTGCTGTGGCAGAGGGTGACTAGGAGGACAACAGTAAGATTTATCGCCTGAATTATGTAATCTGTTGCTCTTCAACAACTAGCGCAGACAGCGGAGTTTACTGTCGGTGGTGTCCAGCTCCAGTTTTTTCCCCTGAAAGCAGCTACTGTTCGCATTTGCATTCCGAGCCTCCCTGCCCTAACGTGCCCAGAAGTGTGTAGAAATTCCCTTAGAGGAAAACAATTATTGTTAAAGAAACAAAGTATCTGAAATGACAGGTAGAGCCGAGAAGGAGGTTGCTAGGAGGCGATGTCTTCCTGCTTGGCACAAGCAGAGGAATTCTCCCCCTGCCAGATTGGTTTTCATGAAGAGCTCTGAGTGCAGCCTACGAGTTTTGCTAGGAGTGATTCTGAGAAAAAGAAATCCTTTCTCGCCCCAGATGGAGGAGCTGCTCCCAACAAGCACCTGGCCAGCCCCAGCCCATCCCTCTCCCCCCAGGCCCCAGCAAGAAGGTGATAGCTAACCCTACAGCCCTGCAAGAGGAGTACAGCAGGGAGGGGCCGCTGTCAGTCAGAATGAATACAGAAGGAGCTGCGGATTAAAAACCAGCACATACAGTACAATATGTAAAGTGTTAGCCAAGAAAGGTGAAAGAGAGAGGGTGAGGCCTGTGTTCTCTGAAGGAGAGGACAGAGATAGATTTCAATCTCTATAGGAGAGGAGAGAGGGTGGAAAAGAGGCTGGTGACCTCTGCATGACCACAGAGAGAGAGGGAGAGGCCGGTCTCTGCATAATTGCAGAGTAGGTGGGAGAGAGAGGCTCCTGGGCTCCATCAGGGGTTTTAAAACCTGGGCTCCCGTCCTGCAGGTAGTTACAGTTTGCCTAGGCTGCTCTTTTTCGCTGGATTCCTGGAGGCAGGGGAGGGCATGAGAAGAAACACCTCCAAACTTGCCATTTTCCAATTCATAATTCATCAGCAGACAGGGCAGGTGCAAGGTCCAGAGGTACGAGAGGATCCCGTGTGCTTCTGCTAGACGGCTTACTGAAAATACTTACTTTTATGAATTATTTTGGCATCAGACATTGACAGCTCAATGTAGAAACCCTGCACTAGAGGCTAAAGTTCTAGCGCAGGGTTTCCTCACGCAGGTTTAGCGCAAACGTTGTGCTCAGCAATGCTGTAAGCAAACGGCATGCAAATTAGCTCTGTGCAAAAGGTTTGCACAAAACCAGGAGAGCGAACCTGGCAGATGCACACAGGGGTCTGAGTTAGCAGCACCTGTATCCTGGGCACAAAGTGGTACTTTTGTGCATGTGCTGGACTGTTATTTGGACAGAACTACTCAGAATAATTTTACTGTTATGCGCCAGACAGCAAAGCAGCACCTGTGCATAAAATTATTCCAGCACACTTCCCCTGCATCGTTTTTTTCCAGCTCTTCAACAAAGCTAGAAAAAAGTCGCAAGGTCTCTATGCTGAAGAAACAGGCATAAACTCTCCACCAACACTGACAACAGACTTCGAGCCAACCCTTAATGCCTCCTTAGACCTCGCATTAAACTCTGCATGAATTTATATACACAGTGTGCTACCAGTGATGCAGGCATCTGCACAGCATAGCTAATCCCTTCGTTACCATGCATCTGCATGAATTTATATACATAGTGTGCTACCAGTGATGCAGGCATCTGCACAGCATAGCTAATCGCTTCGTTACCATGCATCTGCATGAATTTATATACACAGTGTGCTACCAGTGATGCAGGCATCTGCGCAACATAGCTGATCGCTTCGTTACCATGCATCTGCATGAATTTATATACACAGTGTGCTACCAGTGATGCAGGCATCTGCGCAACATAGCTGATCGCTTCGTTACCATGCATCTGCATGAATTTATTTACACAGTGTGCTACCAGTGATGCAGGCATCTGCACAGCGTAGCTAATCATTTCGTTACCATGCATCTGCATGAATTTATATACACAGTGTGCTACCAGTGATGCAGGCATCTGCACAGTGTAGCTAATTGCTTTGTTACCATGCATCTGCATGAATTTATGTACATGGTGTGCTGCCAGTGGTGCATGCATCTGCACAGCGTAGCTAATCGCTTCGTTACCATACATCTGCATGAATTTATATGCATGGTGTGCTGCCAGTGGTGCATGCATCTGCACAGCGTAGCTAATCGCTTCGTTACCATGCATCTTCATGAATTTATATACATGGTGTGCTGCCAGTGGTGCATGCATCTGCGCGATGTTTATGCTTGTGTTAGAGTCCTTCTTGCATTCAGTGGCCACACTAGTGCATCTTCCCATCACCCATCTATCTCTCCCACTGTCCCCAAGCCTCTCACCCACACACCTTCTACCCTTGAGACTGTCGATGTGATTCACTTATATATTATGGTATTATTATACGTTGCTCATACTTGTCCAAAACTGTATGAAGTTAGTCCAGTAAAAAGGTATCACCTGACTTTTTTTGTTTATTTAGCAGCCATTACAGTGGACTAACATGGCAACCACACCACTGTAGCATAGGTTAATATGGTGCAAATCAACCTCGTAAATTGTGTTACTCTGCTCCTCGGGAGTAAGTGGACATGTGCTACCAGGAAGTCTTCTTAAAGGGGCTGGTGCATTTCATCATCCAAATGAACTCCCCTCCACCCCCAATCAAAGACCCTCCACTCTCTCCAAGACTTCTCAGAACTCCAGTCAAGTCTCCCAACCCTCAAAGACACACCACACACCATGGACCCTAATCCCCCCAACCGCCACAAAGAAGATCCTCTCACCCCTTGAAGACCTCCCATTCCATACCTCCCCAGTCTTACCTATGTAAATCCCTGGTGTTCTAGTGTAATGGTGCAGGAACAATACCCAGTCACAACTTCCCCATCCAGTGCCAGATTCAAAATGGTGGAAATTGACTTCTAACATAGACTTGGAGTACTATCACTAGGGCATCAAGCTGCCATATACAGTAAGGACTTACACTAGACCACTAGGGATTTCCAGGGGGTCTATGGGTGCCATTTGGGGGTTGGGAGGTCTGTAAGGAGATTTCAAGGCAGTGGAGGTCCTCACAGATGTTGAAATGCACTGGTACCTTTAAGATGGTGCCTGGGAGCACACAGCCCCATGCTCCCAGGGTGCAGAATAACACAGCTTGTGAGGTTGATTGCAAGTTGCATTATTCATTTAGGGCCTGATTCCAAGAAAGACATGTTGGGTGGATGTAAACATACAACACGTGTACGTCCTCATCGAAGACGGGATTCCGTAACTGGAAGTCCTAGATGTGCAGGTGTGCATGGAATACGGCATTGTACATCTGCGCTGTTAAATGTGCAACGAGCATACAAGCAGGAGATTTGTGCACATGTAGATGGCACGTGCAAGCCCGCTGTTGTGCCGTGGACGTGTAATCCCAAAAATGTGTCCACCTGCACTATTGCCCACATGCGACAGGAAACAGGATATAGTAAGTACCCCCCCATCCGCCACCAGAGTCTTGGAAAATGGCAATGCGCCAGGTGAATTTCTCCAAGGCAGAGACTCACCTACTCTGCAGGCTGGTACTGGAAAATGAAAGGGCCCTTCTCCCTATGGGACACCCACGGCCAGCCCTAGCTGCAGCACACAGGGGCTGGGAGCATATCAGGACCATCCTTGGGCAGTAAGTAGGGCAAAGCAGGAAAGGGAGGAGGCAGGGAAAATGCATGTGGTGGGACAACAATAGTGCAAAGAGCCAGAAAGTAGTTACAAAGTAAAAGGGCAAAAGGAGCAGGGGTTAGCTGGACCCCCCACACCACCAAAAGACTTTAAACACACAAAACAGGGCCCACACAGGAAACAAGGAAACAGAAACACAGTGGCCCACAAGGAAACAGAAATACAGAGGAAAGCATGATGGCAATAAATGCTGAATGGACAAAAAGGAAAGCACATATGGAAAGGAAACATGAGCACAATGAAAAAAACCTACTGTGTGTAACAGTGCAGCAACATGGCCCAATACTGTCAGCCAAAATATAGCACAGTAGAAACATAGATACATGATGCCAGTAAACAAAACACATGGCTGAACGAGCCCCCCCCCCCCCCCACACTACCAACCACCACACTAGTCTCCTGAGAGAACTCTGTGTTTGCCCCATGTCCCATGAAGTCTGATACTGTCCACAACAGTACCACCTCCAATGGGAAACTACCCCATGCAGTCACCACTGTGTCTGCAAAGAAACATCCCTGCATATGATACCTGAGTATAACCCTTACCACTCCCATCCAATGACACTGTGTAGCAGAGCATGCTGACAATCAAAGGAGGCACCCAACCTGTGCATATAAGTGTTGCATCAGAGCACTGCCAATGTATACCTAAAAGATCCACAGGTCCATCTGCAGATGGCCATGATCCAGGCTACCAATCATATTCGTAGCCACCCTCTGTAGCATCCCCAACCTGTGATCATCTGTCTGAAGGGGTGGGCACCGGAATTGCACAGAAAACCACAATTGTGGATGCATGGAAGACTCACAGTGGCCTGCAAAAGTATCCATCCCCTCTGTGTCAGTCCAGGTCTGTAGCAGGATGTACATCTTGGAAAGAAAATGGGGGTGTCATGTGGATGTTAGGTAAGGGACCTAATAGTATATTGAAAACTAGTGATGTGAAAGGGCAATACTATACCTTGTATACAGAAAGAAACACGTAAAAACAGAACGCATATGTCAGCAACACGCTGTCCATGAAACCCCAAACTAAGAGCATGTTCAACCAAAGAACCACAGATGACCCAAAATGAGGGCAGCAGGGTCCACCTGCATGCAAGCAGAGGCACATGATCTGGCACATGACGCCTTTAGAAAGATACCTGTAACAAAAGGCCCGGACCCTGCAACACCACCAAGTAAGCAACAGGATGACCAAGGAGCACCCCAAACAGGTCTGAGACAAAGGTGCGGAGATGTAGAGATCAGGCCTGCAGCACAAATCACCATCCCAAAGACGGAAGATGTCATGAAGCACCAGGAACTGCACTAAAACAAAATATGAAGAACATGACACCATGACAAACCTGACAAGAGAAGGTTGCCCACTGAAACCAGAAGACTAGGCAAGGAGGGCATAAAGCAGAGATGCCACAAGGACACCAAGGAGAACACAGAAGTAGCTGCAAAGATCCGCAGTGGAGATGGGAGTATCCGTCCACAAGATGGAATATGACAAAACAGGACAGACACAGAGGGGATGAATACCTTTGCATCTGTCCACCATTGTCCATACCTCACCTAATGCACCCAGGCATCCCAGTACCATCCGTTATTGCCCAGTCCACCTGACCAGTCTTGGTAAGAGCAGCATGCATGATCATGGTCAGGTCCCACCCCTAAATTGTGTACAGAGGTACTCACACCACACACAATATTGCCCACCTGGATAGTGGCAGCCCAAATGCCTGTACTGCAACCATAAAACAGGACATGTCAGCTACCAGGTCTGACAAAAGCATGCAAAGCCCACGATGTACAGCACAGGACAGGCAGCAAATGCAGCAGGGTCCCAGAGGAATGTCGCAGGCAGCACTGTCTCTGTGGCCCCCTCAGCCCATGGCCTGCCTAGTCAACAATGCATTGTGTTTCAAAAATAGTAATATGGACAGGTAATAGAGTGTGAATTATCCCAAATCTTGTTGAAAAACACACTCAAATAAAACAGCACACATACAAATGTACAAATATGGTAATCATCTTCAAAATACTTGTTAGAATATTCATCTTCACACATTACAGGAGTGCTCATCCTTTTCAATTGCGTGATAGCTTACCATTCTCTCAATTTGTGCGGTATAGTAGGAATTGTTCTGAGGATGCTGATTTTAAGATACAATCGCGAAGTTTAGCTGATGGGTTTAGTTCTAGGGGTTACCCTGCGAAGGTTATCCAGAAAACCTATAAAAGAGCTTGTTGTAGTAATAGAGCGTTGTTGTTGTCACCGCGGGAAAAGTCAGTTGCGGATGATGAAGATCATGTAAATTTCATCTCTAAATATTCTCCTTTGAGTGTTTTGATTCAGCAGAGCATGAGGAGACACATGAGTGTAGTGAATACTGTCCCTGGTTTGGAGAATAAATCTATTCGGTGTGTATGGAAATGGCAGGGTAACCTGAAAGATTTTCTGTGTGCCTCAATTTTGTGTCCTCTGTTTAGATCTGGACAGGGCCATCGGGTTTGTGGCAACTGTTCTATTTGTGATGTGTCGGTGTCTATGACTCAGTTTAGCTATGGTGGTAATACCTTTAAACTTAAGAAAAGTACCTCTTGCGCGTCATGTGGTGTGGTGTATGGGATTTTTTGTCCATGTGATTTATTATACATTGGAAAGACTAGTAGAGTGTTTAGGAAACGTCTTTTGGAGCATAAGAGTCGGCTTTTGTGTAAGGTTATGGAAGCTCTGATTGTTTTGCATTGTAGTGAGAAAGGTCATCAGTTTTCTGATTTGCGGTGTTTTTGCCTGGATCAGGTTCTAGTGGGACGTGATGGTCATATGCAGGAGCAATCGTTAATTATTTGTGAGCAAAGATGGATTTTCAAGGTTGGTACAGTGATTCCTAGGGGCTTGAATGCCCAGATTGAATGGAGTAATTGTATTTGAGTGTTTTGTTTGTGAGACGCTGGGTGGCTGTCTCTTTGGGTGTTGGGGTTGGTTGTTTTTTAGTCCTAGTGGTTTGATTGGCTATGGGATATTTAAAGGTAGATGGTGCTGGAGTTGAGGGCATGCGCGAACGTATGCAAAATGCAGGCTGATTGAAATTGAGCCGTTGAGCAGTATAGCTGTTTGTTTCGCTTGTGATAGCTATGACACTTGTGAGGTGAGTGATAGTTTTTTTAAGTGGTTGTAGGTAGGTCTTTGGTTTAGTTTTTGTATATTGATTGTTTTATGTTTGTTTTTTGTATTTCTACTAGTGTCCCCCCTGAAGAAGTGATTTTATTTGCGAAATGCTTGTAAGCACTTGATCTGAGGCATCGGGGACTCATGTTGAGGAGGTCGTTGATGTGAAATGGGCTATGAGTACTGGTGTTTGTGACTGATTGCTTGAGTGATCTGTAGTCACGCTAAACATGGGCCCTCTGGTACTGAGACCTTCCTCTTCACGGGTATTTTCTTAGTGTGAAGATGAATATTCTAACAAGTATTTTGAAGATGATTACCATATTTGTACATTTGTATGTGTGCTGTTTTATTTGAGTGTGTTTTTCAACAAGATTTAGTCAGCAATGCAGGCACATAGGACAGAGGAGGCCCGGGGGACCAGGGCAAACCGCAGACCAGGGTGAAGTAGAACTGGAGATGTGGCAGCATGATGTGACAGGTCCAGTGTATGCAGGTGGTGTTATGACAGGCAGGCAGGCAGCTGAAGTGACAGACCTGGGGAGAGAAAGAAACATACATATGTAAGACACCTCTTTCCTGCCTCCACAGATGGTTCCATGTCCTGCGTGAGACTGAGGCATTCCATGTGCGGGACCATGCCATACGCTGCACACGCCCACAGCTGTTGGCAAGACCCCGGCAGCAGCTGCAGCGGGAGCGAGGTGAGTGTGGGGGAATGGCACAGGAATGGGGCCATGACATGCAACATGGCACAGGACTGGAGTGGCTGGGCATCGCAGGGGCAACAGCAGACAGAGCATGGGGAGGCATCTGACAATGCGGACCTGGCAGCTGGACACCCCCACCTACTGAAACTAACAGCCACCTCTCTGAATCCCTTCCAGAACCATCCCAGTTGAGGACTCACCCCTCCCCCCAAGACAGAGGAGGAAGAGGACAATGAAGACGAGGAGGAGGAGGCAAAGGACATGGAGGCAGAGGAGGGGGAGGAGCAGCAGACAGCAGCCAGCCCACGCAGCCCTGTCACCATAGACAACAGCCCATCCACAGCCAGCCCCATAGTGCTATCTAGCAGGGGAGAGTGAAGAAGAGGTCATCATCCTCAGCCTCATGGATGTGCCCCACTCCCCTGAAGGGGAGGGACAGGATACCTATGGGGTCTGGGCAGAGCACCTCACGGTGGGAGGCCCGAGGCACAGCAGGGCCTGAGGGCGGGGAGGCAGGCTACTCCTGGGTGAGTAGCATTGAGGAGTAGGGGGAGGAGGAAGAGAAGTCTCTGGAGGAGGGGGAACTCAGGGCCACACCACCCAGGGACACCCAGTGGGTAGAGGAGGGAGGGTACAGAAGGGGCAGGGGACAGAGGGAGGGGATGGGGGAGTATGGGGGGCAGAGCAGGCTCCTGCAGCAGTGGGGCTCCTCAAGCAGATTGCCGAGCAACTACAGGGCATCAGGGGTGACCCCCAGGCCGTGCAGTGGCTGATAGAGGTTCTCCTACACCCACCTGGGCCAATGGAGTGAGGCCCCCACAACCAGGTGCCCATCAGTGGGGTGGAATGGGATGGCACAGGGCCATAATGTCTGCTACTGTACTGCAAATAAAGCCTGTCACTTTGGAACACTGTGCCTGTGTGTATATATCTGCATAGGGGGTCATTCTGAGGCTTGAATAGTGGGGATAGGGGTCCTGTGTGGACATCCAATCCTGCCATTCAGCTCCTTCTGCCAACCCTGATGAACCTCTTGATATGTACATGGTGGCCATACCGTGAGACTAGCCAGGGGTGGGAAAGGGGTGGGGTGGTGATGGGGAAAGGGGGCAGTGGGTGGACCATGGCCCTAGACATAGAGGGCTTATACGTATGTTGGGCCAGGTCACCTGGGACCGAAGGGCATGTAGTGGTAGATGTGGGGGGAGAGGGAGTGGGTGGGTGGTGACTGCCTGCATTGGCCAAAACGGCTCACTGAATGGCAGACCGAGATGTGTACACATGCAGGCTCAGTCTGTGCCACGAATAGCAGGGATGAATATTCCATTGGGACATCCATCCCTGCTATTCGTACCCCCTTCCAATCCAGTCTAACCTCCCCGCTCGTTGTATGGGGAAGTTAGACAGGGGTGGGAAAGGGCAAATTGGGGGCAGCACTAAGGCGGGCGATGGGTGGTAGTTGGCCCCAGACATACAGGGCCAATTCCAATGCTGGCCCTGTACATATGGGGCTGACAGCTTAGATGGGGAATGTATTCCACCTCTGAGGTGGAAGAAGTTCCCCTGTGTGACAGTGGACCTCAGGCCCAGGGCTAGAAAGCGGTGGGTGGGGGCAGATAGCTCCTTGGCTGGGGCATAGAGCATCTCCCCACCAGATTGGTCAAGGCAGTGGAAGCAGCTCTTTAGAAGGCCAAATGTCCACTCTATGATAGAGCGTGTCAGTTGGTGTGACCGGTTGTAACTGACGTCTGCTGGGGTATGTGGGTTGGCGAGCGGGGTCTTGAGCCACTCCCTCAGTGGGTATTCCCTGTCACCTGCAGAGAAGAACAGTGGCAGGAATGTCAACATGTAGGCGCCATGGCCAGCTATGCAGGTATCATCATACCCATGCACCAGGTGCCACCCCACCAGGCCCAACATGCATGTGCATCTCACATGTGCCATATGGTGCCCGACCACCCATGCCTGGGGCTAGCCAGCCCGGACACCTGTGCATCCCCAGCTGTGGTGCATCCCCATCCATGCTGTGTTTGTAGCTGGCCCCCCCAAACCATGCAATGATAGCAGTGTCTGTGGCGCCCCTGCCACATAAGGACAACCCACAGCCATGGTGTGGCCCCCCTCTGGGCATGGCCTGCCTGCAGGCACATGGTTGACATACCCCTGTGCCTCTGGGGGTATGCATGCATGTCCATGCAATGCTGGCCTGTGTCTACTCGCCAAGCAGCCAGCCACCAGTGATGGTGCCATTCTCAAAGTCAGCATGTATCCATGACTGTCCCAGGATGTAGGCATCGTGGCATGAGCCAGGAAAGCATGCCACGATATCTGAGATCTCCATCCGGGCATTGCAGATGATCTGCATGTTCAGAGAGTGGTACGCCTGCCAGTTCCTGAAGACTGCCTCATGCAGGCACGGTGGGTGGAGGGCCACATGGGTGTATTCAATGGCACCAAGAACAGATGGGAACCCTGCAACCTCACTGAATGCGAGCATGGTCTGCTGCTGCTGCTGTGTGGTGCATGGTAAGGAAATGTAATGGGCAGCATATCCCATGAAGGCATCCAGGAAATGGGTGATGCTGAGCAACACTGCCACCTGGCTCAGCCTCAATGCCGTTCCCACCACAGATTGGAATGTGCCGGTCCCCAGGAATGCCAGAGCTGCCAGCACCTTCACATGGATGGGCACTGTGTCCCATCTGTGTGCCTGTGCAGCGAGCTGTGGCCCCAGCTCCTGACACAGGTCATGTATCGCCTCACGGTCAAACCTGTACTGTGCCCGGCACAGGTCATCGCTGATGTCAAGGTACTAGACGTGGGGCCTGGGGATGCTGGCATATGGGTGATGGCATTTGGCACATCTGCACTTGTGGTCGGTGACCAACAGAAGGGTGTTGGCAAACAGTGCTCTGGCCCTCTCCTGTGCCGTCTCTGTGCCTGTGCTGTCCCTGGAATGTGTGGGAGAGTGAAACAGGACGCTGGTCAGTCTGGGCCCTGGGGGGTGCCACCTAATGTCCCCCCCAATGCCCTATGTGGGTGGCAGGGGGCAAGAGATGTGATGGGCCACTGGCCCCTCCCCTCCTACCCCCCCCCCCCCACATACACTAGCAGGGCACCTAGTGGGTGGCCTGTCCACCATGCACTGCTACATGGGCACATTTGTGCCTGTGGATATGCCCATGAGGACCGAATGCACCCTCATATGTGCACTGCTAGGATGTCTTGCGTGTAACACACCATTGGATCTAGGTGAGCAGGTGCTGGTTACAACATACCTACAGGCATGTTGGGTTCAGAACATACATATACACCCCTGTACAGTGACCATGGTGCAGTTGCATAAATATGGGGCTGCAGATGTGGGGGTGATCTAGTTCACAGGGGTGCCATGTGGTCAGGCCCTGACACATTTTCATGCAAGTCAGTCGCCCCCTGCCCCAGACAGCTCCATGCCCACATTGACCTGCCCTGTGGTGGGTGCCTGTGCAGGGCACCTGGTCTCTGCACCCTGGTCCATACAATCCACTGTCTCCCACAGGACCACAGGCACCGCAAACATTCATCAGGGGCACAGGCCCCAGCACATGTACCATTGCCCCTTTCTATCTACCATGTCAGTGGCAGTGTTGCCATAGAGTCCGATGTTGCACGAAATCAGCTCCCATGATGTCCTAGATGTGTCACACATGAGAAAGGAAAAATGTGTGTAGCCGCACCCGTATTTATACGTAGGATGTGGAACATACGTGCGTCAAGACACACAGACGTGTTCTGTATTCCACGCCGTTGAATGTATGCATCACTGCATGTCTAGCCACTATAAAATGTGTAACCCCGGTGTGGACACGCCCCTGCAAAATGCCATTCTACTGATACCCTGAAGGTATATTCAGGAACAGCTCTGACAGTGGCCATGGCCCTCACGGTTTCTACTCGAAAGAGAAACTTCAGAGACAGGGAGCAGACCCTCCTCATTGAGGAGGTGCTTGCCAACCATGGGGTCCTCATAGGCACTGAGGAGACCTGTGTAGGTGCCTATGAGAGGCAGCACAGGTGCTCACCATCTGCCGCAAACTTAATGCGATCTATCATAACAACCGTGTCATCAAGGATGTCAAGCACAAGTGGTGGCAGGTAAGATGCGAGGCCTGCAGGAAGGCATGTGCTGTGGGCTCGGATGGACAGGTGATGTGCTTCACTGAGCTGGAGCAGCATGTCCTCACTTTAGTGGATTTTGCCACATTGGAGTGCATTGGGGACGTAGACACTTCTCGGCACCCACAGATACAAGGTTGTGTCTGTGCTGACATTCGCATGCTGCATGTCCCCCTACCCCAGGCCTGTATCCATGGTGTGGTGACCCATTGAACCACCCACTGCCCCTCTCACACATGCCCCCTCTGGTTTGGGGTGGGGCACGCATGTCCTTGTTGCACTGTCACATCTCCCACTGCTGGCTCACCAGGTGATTCTGTGGTGGTGGGACCTCCCTGGCCTGCTTTTCACTCTCCCAGCTGCCCTGTGGTGTCCCTGCAGCTGTAGTGCACTGGTGCAGCCCATGTTGGGGTGGGGGTGGGTTGCTGCATGCAGGGGTCCACATTAAGCTGGTTCTCCATGCTTCTCTCAGCAGGTGCCACCACAGATGCTGGACCCAATGTTCTGCCCACACATGCTTCACCACCTGCAACTCAACCACTGGCACTGTCAGTGGATGGGGCTTTGGTGCCACCAGAGAGGGTTGCATCACAGCCTGCAGCCCCTGTGGATGGGGGTGCCGAGCTGGCCATCGCTGCGGGCACCAGCTCTGCAGACCCTGAGGAGCGGCTTGCACCATCACCATCACCCAAGCCCCAACCCCAGCCTGGTGGCAGTGGTCACCATGGGCAGCGCCACTGATGCACCTATGGACAGCTGGTTGGGTGTGCCAAGTACCTGATCACCCAGCAGTGACCAATTGCCTCAATGACTCCTTGGGGCCCACATCAACCTACTGGTTGCCCAGTTGGCCGGTTCTCAAGGCACACCTCTGACATTGGCTGCTGCTAGTGCCTCCTGCCACAGCTGGTGTGCCTCACCCCTCTGCCCTGCCATCCACCAGCAGTGTCCACATGGGCCACTGTGCGGGCCGCATCTGTGGTGGGATCCAACAGTGTGGGGCAGTCCTGCATCCTAGGCTCTGTGTCTCAGGGTGTGGGGCCCCCACTGGTCTTCCCACCCTTCCATGAGGCATATGGGATGACCAGTGGGGAGAGCAGCAGCAACAGCAGAAGCCTGGTCTCAGGGGTTGTGCCATCGCCTATGCCACCCGGTGACTAACCGCTGAGGCCCAGTGGTGGTGCCTCTGGGTGAGGGAGGGGTCAGGGGCAGGTCAGGGTATGTGGAGTACAGCAGTAGACCTGGGTAGGGTTGCCTGGCACTGGGGTGGGGGGTGAGGGTGGGGGCATGGGGTTGGTGTGAGGGCAGAGGTTTGGGGGTGAGGGGCTGGGATGTGGGGTGGGGCTGTGGTGTTAGGGTAAGGGTGGGGGCTGGGGGTGAGGGGCTAGGATGGTGGGGTGGGGGTGTGGGGTTGGGTGGTTTGCATCATGCTGTTTGGGGGGCACCTGTGTGTGTGGGATAGGTTTGCCTGGGCACTGGTGATGGTTGTGTGGGTGTTATATTCTTTGTCATGCACGCAATAAAAGGTATTTCATGCAACCGCTGGGCTCTGTGTTTTGCTCTGCCTTAGTCACTGTGGGCATATGTATCTTTTGCCCCTGTTTCCCTGGCACTGCCTGTTCTTTCTCATGCACCTTGTACATGTCCCTCCTTTGTGTATATCAGTATGTACATCTGCATCCTGTGCACCCTGCTACCTCAGGCGCACAGGTAGTGTCACCATCATACCTCTCATTGGGATGCGGTGGTGCACACAGCAGTATGTCCAGCTCTATGTGGTAACGTTTCCTTTCCTTCTTTTGGTCCCTCCATATCAGCTATTCCACATTTTAGCAGGTATAACTTAGACATCCATGGGTAAACAACTAGATGTACATGGGTCTTGATGAAATACAGTTTGGATGTTTTTGGAGCCGGCCATGCCCACACTCCTTCTCCCCATGTCCATGTTCTGCCCCTGCCCGCCCATGTCCAGAGATACATATATATCTCTTTTGTACGTGCATCTAAGCTTACCGTTGGAATGCCGTCTAGACATCTCTGCAAGGCACACGTCCCCAGCATACGTGCAAACAGCTTATTCGCGGTTCAGAATGACCCTGTTACAGGGGAGTTACTAAGTTTCCAGTTTGCCATTTAACATACCTTAAGAGGCAAATATCATGTGTTATTCCCTTAACACACGTTTAGTAACTAGCCCCCAAAATGGGAGAATAAGAGACTCATACTAGAAGACTATTTCCATCTGTGTACACGGAAAAATGCCGAGTAAATTGGATCCTTAATCCCAGAAATGAAGTGTAGAATTTGTTGCCAGGAGATATGATCAAGGCAGCTAACATGGTTGAGTTTAAAAATGGTTTAGACAAAGTCTTGAAGGAAAAGTCCATAAACCATTGTAGACCTGCGGAAAAGCCACTGCTTATCTCTGGGTGCAAGCAACATGGAATCTTGTTACTTTTTGGGATCCTGCTGCATATCTGTGACATGACTTGGCCACTGTTGGAGACAGGATTCTGGGCTTGACCCAGTAAGGCAGAGCTTACATACTGCTTTTCACCAGGTCATAGCAGGGTACATTCAGGTATGGTATATATTTCCCTTGTCCCCGAAGGGCTCAAACTCTATGGGTTTTTTTGTACCTGAAGCAATGGAGGGTTAAGTGGCTTGCTCCAAGGAGTGTCTGTGGGACTAGAAACCTCAGTCCCCCCCAGTCTGAGGTTGCTGCCTTCCAGCAGGATTTGAACTTGTGGCCCTCTTGCCTGAGGCAACTTTCCAAAACCACTAGGCCACTCCTCCCTGAGGCTTGTAAGTCTTTGACAACGTGTCTCTGGCTATGAGATCAGACAATCATCCTCCTACTTTAGATTTGGAAAACTCCAAGTGCCAATCAGTTACTGTCTGCTGGTACAGATGGTATTACAGAGGGGCATTTTCCTCTGTTGGGGTACTGGAAAGTGACAGAGAAAGTAGTGTGGCCAGACTGGGGTAAAAAGGTCCCTGTCTATAAGAATGAAACATCTGATACCTACTGATGAGAACTCATGATATGCAACTTCTGAAGTGCCTCAGTTTAGACACACTGCCACTGCTTGGCTGTTCCCAATACTACCATCTTTACTTCAACAAACTCTATTGGAAAGAAGACCTGCAGGGTCATTTTATAACAGAATGTCCACGTGATAAGTCTAAAAAAGTGTCGGCGTCATAAAGGCAACATCGGTGCTTATGTACTTTTATAAAACAAGCTTCCAGGTCCAACCCCGTTAGCATGTCACTGCCAATGCAACATTTACACCAGCTCTGAGGGAGTACATGGTGCGTGTACTCACATATGTTATAAAATGCGTGCAAACATCACGCCTCCACCTTCACTCTGCCTAAATGACGCTCTCAAATCACCTTGGAGCACTGTTTCTGTGCATAGATGTGGTCATGTGATTTAATAGAAGCCCTTTTTGGCGTATAATACAGGCATTACACATGAGAAAAGATTTATAAATTGTAAAATTTATAAAATTGCCCCCTTGTCCTCCTAATACTGTCTCTGCTGCCAACTGTTTTCATGGCTGAGTCATTCACTTTACCTAATCCCTCATCTCTTTGATTCCTTCTGTCTTTGTTTGCTGACCTTTCTCTGCATGGCTTCAGGGTGAAGTCTTTCAGTTGCAGAAGGGGAACCAGCAGAAATTCAGGTGCATGGCCTTAATCGAGCAGCGGCCAGTATTGTCACAAGGTGTGAGCAAGCAGTGCGACCGCTCAGAGCAACATGCTGCCCTTTTGAGTCAGTCTGTCAATTTGTGAGGGCACAAATGCAAAAGGGAAGGAGGTAGCTAATCTGCAGTGCGAAACGACATCTTGAAAAACCAAAAGACCAAAACAGAAGTAAGACGAGCTTTAAAAATAAAAATCAAGAGGAAGTGACGTCACCTGGGTGATGGTGGCTTAATTTTTGAGCTCCCATCGAGACGCTGCAAATTAGGCGAAAAGTACATATTTTACCCCATCTCGGGAACCCCGATGGTGACAGAAGAGAGAGGGTATAGCGAGGATGTCCGTCAGAAAAAAGCTAGCTAAATTCAAGTCCCCATACGCGGAGAAGGCCGGGCCACGAGGTGGGGAGCAGTCAGAGCACATGGCGTCGGGGGACGAGTCAGAGGAAGAACTGGAACGAGCAGACGAAGGCTGCACCAGAGGGGATATCTGGGGTTGGATGCTCTCCTTAAAGAGAGAGATCGTTGCCATGAGGGGAGATGTGAAAGAGGCACTGGCTGGAGTGCGAGAAGAGGTACGGGACCTCGGTCACAGAGTGGAATCGCTAGAAGAGCGGGTGGATCAACAGGCTGAGAAAGAGTCGGTAGCAGAGGCCCGGGCGAAGCGCCTTCAGGAGAACTATTTGCTTTTAAAGGATAAAGTGAAGGACCTCAAGAACAGGTCCTGGCGCAATAATTTACGCCTGAGGGGACTCCCGGAGACGGAGGAGTTTGCGGATGCCGCAGCTGTGGTCCGCAAGGTGTGTGCTGTCTTGCTCCAGAGCGGGGAAGCGGGAGAGGAACCTGTGGAGGTTGGAGTGGAGCGGGCACACCGGGTGCTTGGACCGGCGAGAGGGGGACAGCCGCGGGATATAGTGGCCTGCGTGGCTTCATTTGCGGTGAAGGAAAAAGTGTTAAGAGCTGCCATGGCCCGGAAGGGTTACACATGGGCAGGGCACAGAGTGGAACTTTATCAGGACTTGTCAGCAGGAACTCTTCAACGGCGGCGAGATATGAGGAAGGTCACTCAATATCTGCGCTCAGAGAACTTGAAGTACCGATGGCTGTTCCCCTTCGCCCTACTGCTGGATATAAATGGCCGCGGGTTTCGGGTCCGCACGGAGGCAGAGGCCTGGAAGCTACTGAAGCAGGAGGGCGCCCCACGGCTGCCTGCAGAGGAGGGGGAGACAGAGCAGGCAGGCGGCGGAGGAGTGAACTCTAGCTGGGTGCGAGTTCCGGTGAAAGGCCAAAGACTGCAGAGGAAGAACAGCGAGGAGAACCAGAGCGAGGTCGCTGCAGTTATGCCTGGGAAAGGGTGGGAGTCCTGAATGGCCCGGGAGGCAAGAGACTTGGGCAGCCGAAGAGTAAAAGCAGACGACAGACTTGCAGAGTGTTTTGGGAGGGTTGGGGAAGCCCTGCCATGTTTGAAAATGCAGGAGTGGGGGGGGGGGGGTACTGGACATGGGTTAAATTGGGGACTTGGCTGGAGAGCAGTTCTCCGGAACGTAAAATTAATCTGCGACAGTAGGCCAAGAGATGAAGGATAAGGTTGGCCTTTAAACACCTTAGGTCTGTGGGGTGGGGAAGGGGGATTTCTAACGCAGACTACTGTTTTGGGTAACTCACGAGATAAACCTGGTTTGGGTTAAAGTTATGGAGGAGGTACTTCGGGGTCCCATAGATTATGGGTGCTCACAATGTATGTTCTGTTTTTATTTATAATATTGCTACAGGTATGCAGACAATATCGGGGGGATGGTGGTAAGGGGCTGACATCCTCGGGCAATACAGTGGTCCCTTATAAGGTCTAATGGGTAAAATTTTGATACCCCCCCCAGGAGTAGTGGAGTGTTCTGCATTTCCTCCGTCCCAGCTACCTCTAGCAATATTGCTTGTTTGTTTCTAGGCTTGGCAGGGGAGCGAAGGGGGAGGGAGGAGTCTTATAGGTGAATATGGCTTCTGGTCTGCGGGTAGGTAGCTTAAATGTCCGGGGACTGAACTCGCCCCAGAAGCGGAAATTATTATGGGCTGAGCTGAGGCGCCAGAACTGGCAGGTGGCTTTTATCCAGGAAACCCACCTGCGCACAAGGGATGAGCGGTTGATGGGATCGGGGCAGTATTGGGGGTTCTTTGCAGCGGAGGAAGGGGGTAGGAGGAGGGCCAGGGTGGCAGTTCTCATTAGGAATGATGTTCCGTTTGTGTTCAGCAAGGTGGCTCGGAAGCCCGATGGCCGAGCAGTGGCAGTCGGGGGGGAGTTAGGAGGGGAGCTGGTAACCTTCTTGTTAGTATATGGGCCGAATCAGATGCAAAGGGGGTTTTGGGAGGGGATGGGTAGGTGGCTAGAGGGGGAAGAGATGGGGAGGCTGTTGGTGGGGGGGGGGACTGCAATGTAGCATTGGATGGGAGGGTAGGGAAGAGACAGGGGCAAGAGGGGGAGAGGAGGCCATTGCAGATGTGGTTGAAGAACTGGGGTCTAGAAGACTTATGGAGATTGGCCCACCCGTTGGATAGAGATTTCACCTTTTATTCCCCGGTTCATGATTCGTACAGCCGCATTGATTATTTGTTGGGAGATGGATACTGGAGGGAGGCCTTGGACAGGGTGGATATGGGGTGGCTACCTGGTCTGACCACGCCCCGGTAGGGGCTGGGTTTGGACCGCCTGGGAAAAAGGGGAAGCGAACATTCTGGAGGTTGAATGAATATTTGTTGCAGGGACCGGGAGTGGAGCAGCGGCTCAAGGCGGTGGTACAGGAGTATATGGAGTTGAATGATAATGGGGAAGTTGCCACGGGGGGACTTTGGGATGGCCTGAAGGCGGTGGTCAGGGGCCATCTGGTTCAGCTGGGAGCACAAAAGAAGCGGAACAGGGAAGCGGAGATGGGTCGGTTGCAGGGGCTTCTGGAGGGGTTAGAGAAGGCCCACAAACAGAAAGGGGGAGCGAAACTGAGGGGACAATTGGAGGAGATCCGAAGGCAACTAAATGCTCTTCAGTTGGAAAGGATATCCCATCAGTTAGATAGAGTGGGGCAGCGTTACTACGAGTTTGACAATAAGACGGGAAAACTCTTGTGCCATAAACTAAAGGCCCAGAGACAACGACAGGCCATTGTCAAACTCAAGGGAGGGCGCGACACAATGTTGTTTAAAAGTGAGGATATTAGGAAACAGTTTCAGGAGTACTACAAAGGCTTGTATACTGCGGACCCTCTCCGAGAAGGGGATGCAATCCAGCACTATCTAGGGAATGGAGGTGAGGGCAGTAATAAGGTGGGGGCCCTGGAGGGGGAGGGATTGGGGGTAGAGATAGGGCTTGAGGAGGTACGAGAAGCCATTTGGCAATTAGTCCCAGGCAAGGCTCCGGGTCTAGACGGGTTCACGGGCTCCTTCTACAAGAAGCTGGTAGAGGCGGTAGGCCCTATATTGACCAGAGTGTTTAATGCGGTCCTGCAGGGGGAAGCATTGCCGGCGTCTATGAATCAGGCGGCACTAGTGGTGATTCCTAAGCCGGGGAGGGACCCGGCGGTGTGCAGTTCCTACCGGCCTATATCGTTGCTGAATATAGATGCTAAGATACTGGCGAAGGTTCTGGTTATGAGATTGGGGCCACATCCGGACCAATCTGGGTTTATTATGGGGAGGCAAGCGGCATATGGGATACGGCGGGTGCTTCAGTTGGGGTGGTTAGCCAGACAGGAGGCTCAACAGGCCATTTTTCTATCTATTAATGCGGAGAAGGCCTTTGATAGGGTGAGTTTTGACTTTCTTCATGCTGTCTTGGCACATGTAGGGCTGGGCCCGAAGTTTCGGGCGTGGATACAGGCCTTGTATACTTCGCCGGTAGCAACGGTGTGTGTGAATGGAGGGTACTCCGAGTTCTTCCCTTTGGGGAGGGGAACCCGTCAGGGGTGTCCCCTGTCACCACTCCTTTTTGCATTGGTTATGGAACCGCTTGCGGCTAGGATAAGGTCGGTCCCGGACATTAGGGGAATTGGGGTAGGGAGGGATCAGCATAAGATGGTGCTATTTGCGGATGATGTACTGTTCACCCTAACGCATCCGGTGGTCTCCCTTCCGGTACTTATGAAGGAGCTTAGGGAATATGGGGTCCTATTGGGATTTAAAGTGAATTGGGACAAAACAGAAGCAATGTCGATATCGCTGCGGCCTCAGGTGATTGAGAGTTTGAAAGGGTCATTCCCTTTTCGATGGGCGAATAGATCTATTAAATATTTGGGGGTACAAGTTACCGCTGATCCTATGGGGATGTATGGGGCCAACTATCCTCTGCTGTTTGATCTGTTGAGTCGCTGGAAGGGGGGTGAGTTGTCCTGGCTGGGCAGGGTGGCAGCCATAAAGATGAATGTGGTGCCGCGGCTGTTGTATTTGTTCCAATCATTGCCAGTTCACATACCGCGGAAGGAGCTGCACATAGTACAGAATCGGATCTTTGCCTTTGTCTGGGGAAATAGTCGACCGCGTGTGAGCAGAAGGGTCATGTATAAAGACAGGGAGGGAGGGGGGTTAGGGGTTCAGGATGTAAGGCGGTATTATATGGCTGCCCAGTTGTGTCAGGTGTTTGAGTGGAGGAATATGGCCGGGGGATCGAAACGCTTCCGAGACATAGAGCAATACTGGGCTGGGGAGATTGAGCTAAAGTCTTTGCCTTGGGTGTTTGGCAAGCTCCCTGAAGGGAGGTGGCGGGAGAATCCATATATACGACACTTGGCTATGCAGTGGCACAAGGCTAGCAATCACTTAGCTCCGGGGGCATGCTTCTCGCCGCTGGCTCCCTTGAGGGGAACATCTGAATTCGGTCCTGGAAGGGAGGGGGTGTTTAGGCGGTGGGAGAGGGCGGGAATTGACTCCTTTGCCCGGTTTATAGAGGAAGGTGGCATGGTTCCCTTCTCTGACCTTCGAGTGAGGTATCGGTTGAGGGGGGGGGACTTCTTTCCATATCTACAAGTTAAGCATTTTTTGACACAGAAGAAGATACGGGATGGGTGGGCGGGGAATCGGGATGATAGGGTGGCTCTTTGGCAAGGGTGGGAGTCATCGAGAGGGCTAATCACTCAGCTGTACCGGGGGTTGGGAGGGGAGGAGGGGGAGAAGTTTCCACACCAGTTAGAGTGGGAAAAGGATTTGGGGAAAGAGTTGGGGGCTCAAGAGTGGAGGAGGATTTATGTGAATATTAGTCGTCAAGCCATCTCAGTAGCGCTTCGGGAGACCTCCTACAAGTTACTGTACTGGTGGTACTATACACCGGAGAGGTTGCACAGGATGTTCCCGGGGGTAACTGATCAGTGTTGGCGTGGGTGTGGGAGTCGGGGGACATTCATACATATCTGGTGGAGGTGCCCACAAGTGCAAGGTTATTGGGAAATGGTGGGGGCGTGTTTACAGGAGGTCTTTGGGGAACAGCTGGAGGTAGACATGGGGGTGGGGTTGTTAGGGATCTGGCCAGCGCAGTGGAACAAGAAGAGGGCCCGTCCTATACGGGCGTGCATTCAGGCTGCTCGAAGTGAAATTGCAAGAGCATGGAAGCGGGTTCCGCTCCCGGGCATGGAACAATGGAAGAGCCGGGTATGTCGGATTGCTCTGATGGAGCAGTTGACGGCAGTGCGGCGCCGGACAAGCAAACATTTTAATGAACAGTGGCTTCCTCTTTTGGAATATTTGAAGTCTGGATAGGCCTCAGGGGAGGGGGGAGAGGGAGGTTAGGGGAGGGCAGGGGGGGAAGGGAGGGGAAGGGATGGGGTGGGGGAGGTAGCAGGCTAGCAGGGGTATACGGGTGGGGGAAGGGGGTATTTCTAATTTATAGGCAAGGGTATTCGTAAGGGGGGGGTATAAAGGGCAGGGGGGTGAAACAGTATAGAGAGCGGTGTCGCTGCAATTGAGCAAGGCACTGGCTCCGTAATGTGTTCCCTGGGATTGGGGGCAGTGAAGGAGTAAGGGTGCACAAATGGGTGGAGGGTGATACTAGGGGAATGACTGTGTGTACCATTATCATGAGCGGGGTAAGGTCTTGGGTGGTGTGTCATTTGTGGGTGGATGCTGCCACCAGTTTGTTGTATTATGTTCAATGGTTGTTCACAATAAAAATGTAAATATTAAAAAAATAAATAAATAAAAATCACAGGCTTGCAAAAGAATCACCTTTATTAATGCAAAGCGATAGGTGCAGGTTCTGGGGTTTTGCAGAACCTGCAGAACCCACCCCAAGAGCTGCTCAGTACTGAAACATGAACAAGCAGCTTTTCTCACCCCCAGATTTGTAAAAAACGTAGGTAACTATGACCCAGATGTAAATTTAGCATTAAAGTAGAAGCATTACCAATATCTGTGTGTGAACGCCGGTGCAGGGCTGTTTCTTTTTATCTCACAGACACACGAACTGAACTGCGCCCAGCGCTAGCAGTGGGAGGCCTGGCACAGATCATACAGCTCCCACCTGGGGCTCGGCTGCAGGAGGTGACTTGTATTTTGATTATTTTGTCAAAGGCTTTTCCTTAGATCAAAGGTTCCCATGGACCTCTCAGCTTCAGTTCAATGACCCTGCTCCCAGCCCTTTAAAAAAACAGCTTTTAATAAAATAAAGTTACCAATTGCCATTGCAACATGTTTAACTAGAAGAGCAGTACTCAAGAAGAAGAGAAACGTATTATTTTGGAATTTTTAACCAAGGTACATTTTTTTAAGATAAATGTGTAAATATTCTGATAGTAGAGCACATTTGTAACCATCTCTGAAGCAGATGATGAGACGACAAATTCCTGGTACCCAAACTGCAAAAAAGCCGAGCCTTCACTTCACCTTCTGCTTATTCTGCAAGAGGGATTACGGGGGACGGGGATAAAATATTTCTTATAACAGGAACTGCTTACACGGCAAGAAAAGGAGACAGGCAGGTATCAGAGATGTAATAGCACACAGAACAAAAGGATGAATTAGGACACACATGAAAAGTGTCTTTAAGGCTACAGCTTCAGTCACTGACCATCTATCAATATTCCTCGTTCTATTCCTGGACTCATCTCATACAGTCTATGGGGGAGGAGCGGGGGCTTGGGCTGCTAAGAGACCCCAGAAATACTAGCTCTGAGCTTTTAAACTACAGGAGGGAATTCAAACAGTCCATAGGAGGCAAAAGACAAAGCAGAACTGTGAAAGGACATTCTTATAAGGAGGATGTTCTCATAGCAGAAATCGTGGCACAGTTTGGCAAGCCTCTGTAAATAACGTCCCAGTAAAGGCCAGGCCTGTGACCTTCAGAGATTTGTGGGAGGAGAAGTGTGGCCTTTGGCTATGAGGGTGGGTGGCGGAGGAGAGTTGGGGGTGGACTTCTCTTTATCTTCCACGTGTTTGCCCAAGGGAAATCTTTCTAATGTTTCCTACTGGGGATTTAGCTTTGACTGTGTCCAAGGCTGCAGGAAAACACAATGAGGCCAGCGCAAATCCCCACACAATGACAGCACTAGCTGACACCAGCTGAGGTCTGGTCCAGGCAGGCAAGCCCGGCTGCCTAAGAAATCGCACAGAAAGAATATTTGTGTTTAAGATTTACTCCCCATTTGATGTGTGCTGAGAACAGAAGGCAGCTGGTGAAAGGGAAAGGAATGAGGCAGAGAAAGTGGGAAGATTTAGCATTAGAGCGGCGAAGTCAACATGCGTGAAAGAATGCAAAAAGATATTCCAAAAACTGGGTAACAAGCCATCAAAAATAGATTCAATGGCAAAGGTCTGGAACTTCCCATTCACAACAGGCAATAGACAAGAGGGAGGAGTGGTCTAGAGGTTGGGACAAGTTACTGAGGGCTGGGGGTTCAATTCCCACTCAGGGACAGCAATCTTGGGACTAGGGTTTCTAGTCCCACAGGTGCACCTTGTGGCCTTGGGCAAGCCACTTAACTCTCTGTTGCCTCAGGCATGCATATAGATTGTGAGCCTTTTGGGGAGGAGGGAATATATCCAGGACCTGCTTGAAACATTTGTAAATCAGCTTGGGCAGTATATCAAGAAATAAGATAGAGTTGACATTATTCAGTGTCAGTAATTCCCAGGAGTGCTCCACCCAGTGGTGTAGCTAGACATAGCTATGCCCAAGGTTCCACTCACTAGTCTTTGCCCCCAGTGCTTTCCTTCCTTCAGGCTGCCTCCCCTCATCTTGCAGGTCTTAATATTGGGAGCATGTTTTCAGCATGGAGCGGATGTGCTTGATGGGCTATAAATCTAGACATATATTTTCCATTTACAAGGGGAATACACATGGTGTGCAACAATTTAGGATGTTTTCCTTTATACCTTTCCTGTGGCAATGCACAATACTAGCTTCAAGGGGTAAGTACAATGGCCGACACCATCCCTCCACCCCCAACACCTCTCCTGACATC
Organism: Ichthyophis bannanicus; assembly: GCA_033557465.1. Taxonomy (NCBI): domain Eukaryota; kingdom Metazoa; phylum Chordata; class Amphibia; order Gymnophiona; family Ichthyophiidae; genus Ichthyophis; species Ichthyophis bannanicus. The sequence goes on along the minus strand of CM066034.1, from coordinate 1,023,405,613 downwards.
AAGCTCCACTCCCCGGTCCCTGGTGGTCTACTGGAAATAGGAGCAGTTCCCAGTCACTCCTTCTCTGTTCAGGTCTGGGTTTTCAGGCCGGGGTAATGCTGCGGAAACAGAAATAGAGGCAGTGAAAAGGGATTATAGTAGTAAATAAAGAATACAAGAAGAGATGGCACCGCAGCTGCAGTAGTTGGAGGGGGCAATGGGGGAAGTTTCTGTGATGGATGGAGGTGTGGGCTGGGATGGAGAGAGCCGGTGGGCAGAGGGGAGCTGCCCAGAAGGGTGTGAACAATATGGAACAAAGCGAGGAGGGCAGTCAGGAGTGGGATTGGGAGAATGAGGAGCTGGCAGTGGAGCTCAGAGGTGTCCTGGGCTCAAGGGAAAGAATGGCTGCCTAAACTGAATCTCTGGGTACAAGCATGCTAAATGAAATCAGTCAAGCCTTTATTTGTACCAAGGAGCCATTTATTTATATTAGAGAAATAAATCCAGTTCAACACTGTGCAGCAAAAGCTGTTACTGAGAGCATCCTACTGAAAAAGATACAAGGCAGAAGAAAAAGAGAAAGCTAACAGCTCTTCCTTGGAAAAAATGCATTGAAGGAAAAATAAAATCATTGCGTGCATAGACAGGTACCTCAAAGGATCGAGATCACCAAAGATAATGAGAAAGATGCAAAGTGTCAAACTGAAGCACGCCGGGGTAACCGAAGACTACCTTAAATTCATTTGCTCCAAGAATAAGTTGAAACTAGCAGCAGACACACAAAAACTGCAGATATGAAAAAAAAATAGAAAAGAGATAATTAAAATTAATGATTTAGAGAGAACCCAAAACTGTTCTAAATTCATTGACTGGAACAGAACATCAGGACTGTGAAAACACCACTAACTTATTTATTTATTTATTTATTTAACTGCATTTATATCCCGCTTTTCACCGGGTCAAAGCGGTGTAACATGTAACATAGGGAGGGGTAATTTCTTTTAGGGTGGGGCCATCGCTAACTAAAACCGAAACACAAAGGCTCTGAAGAAACATATACAAGGACCCTGTAAAATACAACTAAGCAACAGAAGGGCTATGTGGCATACGTGAAAATCTGGAGAAGTTGAATATCAAAGCTATGGAGTAGCCTGAAGTAAAAACACAAGAATTGGAAATCAAGTTAAAAGAAGTCCCAAACTGGAAGAAGCCTGACAGAACTTTTGGCTCTAACAGTTACATCCCTTCACCAAGATCTGCTAAAATGCAAAAATCAATTAATCAGACAACTAGACTTAATACCCCAATAGCTAACATTTGGAAGAACAATTAATGTTCCCAAAAATTACAGACTATTCACTTGCTTACCTACAATCTATACAGTAAACTGTTGACTATAACAGATGCTGACAAAATATATGATTATATCGATTCGAAAAACATCATGGCAATGGAAGAGAATGACAGTAAGAGGCAAGTATATGGAACAAACTCCCCACAGTTAATGCTGAATAAAACCATCACAGCCAGTGCTAAGAAAAGCAGAAATCTTAGTAGAGCATGGACTGATTATAAGAAAGCCTTTGATAGCATCCTATAAATGCAATGTGTGCCTTCAAGTCAGTGCTGACCCAGCAGCTCCTGGGTTTTCTTGGCAGTGTGACTGGAAGTAGATTGCCAGAACTTTCTTCCAAGGCAATAGAGAGTTAAAAGACTTGCCCAAGAGCATAAGGCATGCTAGTGGGAACTGAACCCTGGTCTTTTGCTTACAAAGCCAGGGCGCTAACCACTTGGCTACTCTTCCATGCTAGTATTCTATAATCCTGGATAATAAAATGCCTTGTAATGTACAAAGTAAACTCTAGATTGATTGATTACTTCAAGTTTGCCATGAAAATATGGCAAACCACTCTCCATCTGACATATAAAGATGGATAGTTTGTTGGTCCTAAAATCAATATCTAGCAAGGAATATTTCATTGAGACTCCCTGTCACCACTCTCAGTTTGTATAGCACTTAATCAATTGAGAACTGTTATTAATTCTTTGGCTATGGGTTTAACCTTAATCCTAAAAGTGGTAAAGATCCACAGGCAATATCACATTTACTGTTTATAGATGCCTTGAAGCTCTATAGTCCTAGTCACACACCTAGTGCAACACCTCCATACAATAAAAAGTTGGCATGTGCAGGCAAAAGAAATGTATTTTGTTTACTTTTCTCCGTTGCTTACAGGTTTTTCATTTTGTTCCCATAAATTTTCATTTCAGGGCAATTTTAGTAACTAAGAGGTGGTTGTGGCTGTTGCCTAACCCCCCCCCCCCCAAAAAAAAAAATCAGCTGAAAGGTTACTAGAGGTTTCCACTCAAATAAACCCAACATTATGGAGTCGTCATCTCCCCCCTCCCCCCCCCCCCCCAGTCTTGTTAACAGTTTTTATGGACTGGCTTGGAATTAATGTCTCTTGATTTGGAAGACTGATCTTCCAGGAGGAGCCGTTATGTCTTGCAAGCCTGTCCTTAGCTGTGCCTTATATTTCTGGTAATAACAGTTCCTATTTTCTAAAATTTGTCTGGCCTTGAGCTCAGTGGAGAACTCTTCCTGAATTTTTTGCCTTTTGAATATATTGACTCTTACTCTAGAAACTTACTCCAAAGGCTTTACATAAGAACATAAGATATGCCATACTGGGTCAGACCAAGGTCCATCAAGCCCAGTATTCTGTTTCCAACAGTGGCCAATCTAGGTCATATGTACCTAGCAGTTTCCCCAAGAGACACAAGTTCCACAATGCTTGTACTGGGTCAAGCACTGATATCTTCGGTCACTTCTTACTCACTTCTTTTCTTGTGCCATGTCCCTAGCTCTGTAAGTTCTGGGAAAAGAACCCTGGAACCCTTGTTAAAATGTTTCCTTGTTTAATTCTTAGATTTACAATCCCGAATCCTTCTGTTAAGTTTACAGTTACTATTTTACTATCAGAGACATTTACCAAATCTACTCTAGATCCTGGTTGTCCAATTAGTGTTAATCCTGTTCAGAAATTCTGTGAAATCATGTCTAAGAAACTAAGAAAAAGAACATGGCACAAGAAAATCTTCAGAGTAAGTCTCTAGAGCAGGAGTCAATATACTCGCAGGGCAAAAAATGCAGGAAGCATTTTTCATAGAGCTCAAGACCATACGAAGAAACTTGGGCCAATTGGGAAACTGGAACTAATATTATCAGAAATTCAAGACACAGCCAAGGATAGGCTTACTAGAGCCATCTCCCTAGGAGACATAAGAGCTTCCTGGAAGATCAGGATCTTCAAACCCAAGCAACCCCAGCTCAAGTCCCTGACAACACTGGGGAAAACTCAGATTTTCTTTCCTTTCATATCATGTCAGATAAAAAATGATATGAAATGACATGGAAAATATTGTCAATATTTCCTATGTTGTTTCAAATGTATGTGCATCCCTAGTAAAAAAGCTTTTCAGATGACATCAACTTTTGGCTTGGACAATGTACTAAGGTAACTTTCCCTAAAGAAATATTTAGCAAACTGACAACATATCGTTCATTGATGACTTTGACATAAAAATATCGGAACAGGAAGTTGTATATAAATATCAAGGAGCAGAGGAAAGAGCAATAATCCAGCATAAATTACTGAGAGAAAAGATCAATAAAGAATATTACAGGAGATTAAAATTGCTATTAAAAAGTGCTTTAATATCATGGAATAAGGTATAATCAATCAGCTTGCAAATTCTCATAATCTAATACAAACTTTGTAATTGGAGAGTGGTCCCCTTAAAAAATCTTGAAAAGCTGAATGTGTAAATAAGAAAACTCCTCCATGGCCTTGTGGTAATTTATAAGAATCAGTGTATGCTGAGTATGCATTCCTAATACCAAAGGAGGAATGGGCCTCATAGAAATTGATTATACAGAGAGCTACCGGGCCTATTTAACAGCATTAATAGAGCAAAATGCACACAAAGTGAAAAAGTATCATTAGACCTGGACAAGCATTTCAAGCATTTCAAGCACGTATAATTTTTGGTCTATCAAGTAGAGAACATATAACTCCCATCTTGAAAGAGCTTCACTGGTTACCTATAGCTTCACGTGTAAAATATAAAACTATAATTTATATTTTCAAGATAAAACAACAATATTCTGCAGAAAGCCTGACATATCTCATACAGTCAGATATTAGCAACAGACCTAGAAGAAGAGGATCTGACAACAGAATCAGCTTATCAAATGATGTCAGAAAAACACGTAAAGACACCTCTGAAAGGGCTTTCTCTTTTGCTGCACCTTCCATCTGGAACTCTCTACCTAATGAGCTGAGAGCAGCTCAGGACATCAATGACTTTAGAAAGCAACTGAAAACATCTTTGTTTATAGAACACTACGGTCATGCAATTAACTAACTTAATTTGTCTGGAATGTAAATCATATACATATTGTATAATAGCTCACATTATAGTATAGCTCACTATGTAGATAATGCAACTCACTCTAACACATTATACCATAACTTTAACTTTTATTTCTTTACATTTTCTCACTAATACTCTTAATATCTTTGTTTGTAAGACCGCTTTGATTGTATGATAAGGTGGTATAGAAATCCAATTAAATAAATAAATAAATAAAAATAAATAAATAACATGGAGTGTAGGAGTGGCCTATGGCAGCAGCCTACAGCCAGCAAGATCAGAGTTCAAATCCCAATAGCACTCCTTGTGACCTTAGGCAAGCCACTTAACCCTCCATTGCCTCAGGTACAAGCTTAGATTGTGAGTCCTTTGAGGACAAAGAAATGCATAGTGCACCTGAATGTAACTCACCTTGATCTTCTCCTGGAAGGGCGTGAGCTAAATGCTAAAAATAAATAAACATGCAGAAGGCACGACTGAGAATCCACCTGCACACATAGCAACAGAATGTGCAAAACAAGAGGAAAACGTCTTTTAAGAATTAAATTATCAAACACAAACACAGTGGGGAATCCAAAGTCTTACTCCAAGAATCGTACATCAATCAAAGCAGACGCAAGAGAGGGGAACTGCAACCTAGTGATGAGAGACTGATAGTTGTAGCCCAGGATTGTAGATTACGGACGAGATGGTTCATAAGAAGTATAGAAGTACTGTCAAAACAGACATATGTCGATTCTGTAAGAAAGAGCTGGAAACAGTCACTGATCTCGTAGCTTACAGCATTGCTGTATTAGAAAAGCACTGGGATCACGACCTTAGAGAATTATAGACATGAAGACGTTGTGATCACTGGGGTCATTTCCATCCCGATCAATACATCTGATGAAACAAAATAAGATATAGTAGTATGGCACAGTAGTACATGAGAAGTGAACTGATAATTAGCGGTGTCAGTGCTGAGTGAATATTCTGTGAAGCATGTGTAAAGGAGAAGACCCTCATGTACTAGGAAATGCAATCAAAGACCACAAAAATGTGGCAGAAAGATACAGAAATATTTCCCATCAGGCTTGATAAACAACTGCCAGGTACATCTTAATAGGTTGCTCATAAATGTTACAGCTCAGGAACTCTAGAAGGAGATTCTCGTTAGCACGATGCAAATATCACGGCAAGCGTTAGCAATAAATTTGAGAGACTGAGATCATCATCCCCTTGCCCTTAGGGCTTAGGAGTGAGGTTCATGACTGTCATGGCATGCGCAAAACTAACCCGTTTGGAGACACTATCCTCAGAGACAAACCAAAATGCAATCTCTGTCAGTGAACACTTCTTGGAACCAGTGTATCGCCTCAGTAACCTCATGACCATGATACTAAAAGGGAATTTTAAAACAATCCAGGGACTTCAGATTTGGAAATTATAATGATTAGATACTTTGAAACTAACAAGCAAGGATTTAAAAGGGTCTAGGTTTTCTAACACGTTACAAGCTATAAGTCTCTAGTTTCTGATCATGTGTCCCTACCCCTACCCCCACTTTGCCCCTTCGGGCTATCATGGCAATGCTTTCATGATTCACTCATATATTCTGGTATTGCCATCATTTGCTCATCATATCCTGGAAGGGGGCTTTAACTTCCAAAAGCTAGTCAAGAAATGTATTAAGTTAGTATACTACAAAGCTGTTACCTTATATATTTGTCTTTATTTATTAAATCGTTACTTCTGGGAAAGATTATAGCTCAATACAGCTGTATGTATCTCGTTCTTAGGACCCTTGGAAGTTGGAGGAATTATAGGCATATACTGTATAGTCTGTTGAGTTATTGAGTATATGGTCCTACAGTAAGACAGGACACCCTGCATCTAAGCCCAAGGCATCTGTAACCACTGAGAAAAAACTGTTGGACCACAAAATATATTCATCAAATACAGAAGAGAAGAAATTCAGAGCACCCAGAATGCCCTTTTCCTCCTGACACTTTAATCATCTCCATTTTTGCCGCCTCAGGGTGTGCTCCATTGAGCTCTTAGGCAATCAGAACTAGAGGAGTCTCTGATCTTCCTTCATCCTAATCCTGGAACCCCACCCAACGGCAGATGCTGGAATCCCATGCCGAGCTTTGGCTTTCCATATTCTGTCCCATCTGCAATCACTCTTCTGACCTGCCTGCGTGTATAGCCACAGCGCCCTCCACATGGCTTCCCTGCGATTCCCCACATCACAGAGCACACCAGTTATTGTTCTCATGGCCAGCCTCCAGTGGACTTGTAAGGTTAATTATTAATCGAGCAGCTTGGAGTCACCCCCGCAGCTGCTGGCTTTGTAGTTTGGCTTTTCTCAAAGGCTTCCTTTGAAATGTCATGTAAAAGTGATGGATGGCCCTTCTCATAGAGTTGCAGGCTTGCAGGTTTTTCTCAGTTGGCTTTGGAAGAGAGAGACCCTCCCTGTTTAAATATAGAGCTGCAGTGCAGATAAGGGTGAGTGTTCTAGACAGCAGGGGAGCAGAGGCTGTTCAGATAAGCACAGGTAGGAGTGGTAGGGGAGGAATGGGAGGAAGACTATAGAATCACAGAGCCTAGTATGTCAGGCAAAGCACAAACCACAGAGCTTTGTTCTACCACTGCAATGAAAACATGTCTGCTTTTAATAGAAACTTTTCATGAGTTTGACTTCTGACTTGAAGAAACATTGACTTGACTTGGGAAGTGTTTCCTGAAGCTCATGTCACATGATAACAGAAGCTTTCTAGCAGGGATGTGCATTTGGCTAGTGGGCTTTCATGTCATTAAAATTTCAGCATGCACACAACCGAGTTACTACACGTCAACCTTTCAGTTAACACAGAGACCGTCAACTTCAAGGCATTGAGAAGTTCTAATGCAGGATAAAACCTTTTAGCAACATGCAGATGTGCAATGAACCAGAAAAATTAACAAACATTTTGGGGAAAAGCCACATCTTCTGAAAATGAACCAAAATTGTTTTGCCTGTGCACATTTCTGTATGCTAGGGCTGTGAAAGGCTACATCAGTTCCTTTACTGACCAAAAAGAGGTAAATTATGGACAACAGTGAGCGAGTTTAAGACTAATAAGAGATAATATTTTATTAATCAAGATCTGAATTTGTTACCGGAGGATGTAGTAAAGCTGTTGGTGTAGCTGGGTTTAAAAATGTTTGGACAAGTTACTGGAGGAAAGGTCCATAAACCATTATTAAAGAGGACCCGGGAAATCCACTGCTTACCCCGGGACAAGCATTGTGGAACCTGTGAGCCTTTTGGGAACCTGCCAGGTACTTGTGACCTGGATTGACTATTGTTGGAAACAGAATACTGGGCTTGATGGACCTTGGTATGACCCTATATGGCATTTCTTATGTTCTTATAAGTTCACGGAATCCCAAATAATATTCGGAGAGAACAACGCATTGACATTCCCAAGCGATCAGTGAAACCTCATTCATTCCTGCAAGAAGCCTAAGTGTCTCTTGGGGAAACTGCTAGGTACATATGACCTAGATTGGCCACTGTTGGAAACAGAATACTGGGCTTGATGGACCTTGGTCTGACCCAGTATGGCATATCTTATGTTCTTATGTAAGTAGGCACTTATTTTAAACCTATTTTATGAAGACACATTTTATAAAATAGTAGGGCAAAAGAAGCAGACATTGCCCCTAATTACACAGCTCCGTAGTGGGCAGAAATATTCATGCATAAAGTATGCACATATTTGCATATTTTATAAAACCCCACAAATCAGGATCCTGCTTGTTCTTTACCCAAACTCCACCCCTGAACACACCCCAGACCCAACCACCAGGTAAACTAGGCAGTCACCTGGGGCAGCAACCTCTGGGGGGTGGGGGAGGGGGTTGTAAGGCTTAAGGTTGCCTAAGGCGTCAACACCTTGAACACAATCTGGGGCTGGCCCTGCACACGAGTCCTTGGAAAAGTGTACAGGTACTTTGTGTGCATATCCCCCGATGTTAAGGCTACCAGATTTTTACAGGAAAATGGGGACACTTGATATCCGATGCAGGAGGGGTGGGAGGAGGAAACTTTCAGGTTTGAGCAACAAGGCATGGAGGAGGGAAGAAGAGTTATTATCCTGCCCCCCCCCCCCATCCATCCCATGACAGCAACCATATCACTTCCTAGCAGACACATCAACAGAGAAATAGAAACAGTGATGTATTTCCCCTGTACTATTTATTTACATTCTCTTATATACCGTGCTATTCTGCATCAGTGCGGTTTACATTGAACAAACTGAAATTACATTGAACAGGGCATTATAACTTGGAGATAACTATTTTACAGGGAGGGTTAAGTGGCTTGTCCAAGACCACAAGGAGCACCTGTGGGACTAGAAACCCCAGTCCTTCCGGCCCAAGGTTGCTGTCCTCTAGTGGGATTTGAACCCCCGACCTTCCGGCCTGAAGTACCTTGCCCCAACCACTAGGCCAGTCCTCCTCTCCTATGGCAAATATAAAGATAATGAATGTAAATTCTAAAAAAAGAAAAAAAATGACATATTCCAGTCAATGAATTGAAAATAAAATGTGTTTTCTACCCCCTCTGTCCTCACTGCTGGAATCAGGGAGGCTGCCAAATAGAGTGGGGGTGCCGCTCTGAAACTGGAGACATCTGGTAACCTCACCTGAGGTAATTTTATGAGAGGCTTTTACATGCAAAGAATTGTCCATAGAATTACCGCTAAGGTAATTTACACCCAGGAACATAAGAACATAAGATATGCCATACTGGGTCAGACCAAGGTCCATGAAGCCCAGTATTCTGTTTCCAACAGTGGCCAATCTAGGTCATACGTACCTAGCAGTTTCCCAAGAGACACAAGTTCCACAATGCTTGTACTGGGTCAAGCATTGATATCTTCGGTCACTTCTTAATAATGGTTTATGGACCTTTCTCCAGGAACTTGTCCAAACCTTTTTTAAACCCAGCTACACTAACAGCCTTTACTACATCCTCCGGTAACAAATTCCACAGTTGGATTACACGTTGAGTGAAAAAATATTTTCTTTTATTAGTCTTAAATAGTTTACCCTGTAGCTTCATTGCATGTCCCCTAGTCTTTCTATATTTTGATAACGTAAACAATCGATCTACGTTTACCCGTTCCACTCCGTTCATTAATTTATAGACTTCTATCATATCTCCCCTCAGCCGTCTCTTTTCCAGGTTAAAGAGCCCTAACCTTTTTAGCCTTTCTTCATAGGAGTATCCTTCCATCCCTTTTACCATTTTGGTGGCTCTTCTCTGAACCTTTTCTAAAATCGCTATATCCTTTTTAAGATACGGCGACCAGAATTGCATACAATATTCAAGGTGCGGTCTCACCATAGAACGATATAGAGGCATTATAATATCTTTTGTTTTATTTTCCATTCCTTTCCTTATCATACCTAGCATTCTATTTGCTCTCTTGGCCGCCGCTGCACACTGGGCTGAGGGTTTTAACATGGTATCCACAATGACGCCTAAATCTTTTTCCTGGGTGGTGGTTCCTAATGTGGAACCTTGCATCGTGTAACCATAGTTTGGGTTGTTCTTCCCTAGGTGCATAACCTTGCACTTGTCCACATTAAATTTCATCTGCCATTTTGATGCCCAGTCTTCCAATTTATCAAGATCCTCTTGCAATTTTTCACAATCCTCTTGGGTTTTAACAACTTTAAATAGTTTTGTGTCGTCTGAAAATTGGATAACCTCACTCGTTATTCCACTTTCCAGGTCATTTATGAATATGTCAAAAAGCAGGGGACCCAGCACAGATCCCTGGGGTACACCACTATTCACCTTTCTCCTTTGGGAAAATTGGCCATTTAGCCCTACCCTCTGCTTTCTATCTTTTAACCAGTTCCTGATCCACAATAGTACACTGCCTCCTATCCCATGACTCTTTAGTTTTGCCAAAAGTCTCTGATGAGGGACCTTGTCAAAGGCTTTCTGAAAGTCCAGATACACAATATCAACCGACTCACCTTTGTCCACCTGTTTATTCACTCCTTCAAAAAAACATAACAGATTAGTAAGACAAGAACTTCTTTGTCTAAAGCCATGTTGGCTGTCTCCCATTAGGTTGTGACTATCTACATGCTGAGTAATTTTATTCTTTATGATGGTTTCTACCATTTTTCCCGGTACTGACATCAGGCTCACCGGTCTGTAGTTTCCCGGATCACCCCTGGAACCCTTTTTAAAAATTGGTGTTACATTGGCGATCTTCTAATCTTCAGGTATTAGAGATGATTTTAATGATAGTTCACAGATTACTGATAGCAGGTCTGCAATCTCATATTTCAGTTCTTTCAACATCCTTGCATGTATACCATCCGGCCCAGGGGATTTGCTACTCTTCAGTTTATCTAATAGTTGTAAGACATCTTCCCGATGTATCGATATTTCCTTCAATTCTTCCGCACCTTTAAATAACACTTCAGTCATGGGTAACATCCCTACATCTTCCTCAGTAAAGACCGAAGCAAAGAATTCATTCAGTCTCTCCGCTATCGCCTTGTCGCCTCTTAGTGCTCCTTTAACCCCTTTATCATCTAATGTTAACCCCTTTATCATCTAATGGCTCTTATAAATAAGGAAATGGCTTATTTATCATCTAATGGCTCTTATAAATAAGGAAATGGCTCTTATAAATCTGCATGAGGTAAACAGATGTGTACAAGTGCCCCTACTAACAGGAACACACTGGGTATATGTAGACCGGGTGTAGACATGCCTGCTGGCATAGTTTGTGTGTTGCAATGTATGTACATTCTTTATAAACAAGAGACATACGCACACACACATATATACACTGGTGGGAGACTCTGGGGTGTGTTTACTAAAGCACGATAGCTGGGAGCATGGGACTAAAACGCATTAGCCAGCAGCGAGCAGTCAAAAAACAACCATACTAAAAATGCCATCCTACCTGAGCAGAGCATGAATAGGTGAGGTTAAGACGGACAGAGGGCGGTGATGTGGCATGCAGCTTAGGTGACTATGCTAGTTAGACACAAGCGGCACAATAATGTCCCCAGTGCAGGCGCAACTACCGCGGCGCAACTACCGCTTCTCTCTGACCAAGCAGTAGCAGCACCCACCTTGATAGTGTGTTCCAAACGCACGGTTTCTACGCAAGCATTAGGCAGTATGAAGGGCAGAAGCAGGGGAAACTCATAAGACAGGTGATGTTAGCAGAATACCTAGCAGATGGCACCTCACACTGACCAAGGAAGAATCGGACCGAGGTCTACCAGCTCTGACCAACTACTTAACATTTCTAGCACTGAACATGGGCTCACTGATGAGTTTCCCTTACCTAGACACCATGCCCAGGGGATGGGGCATTCCATTGACCTGGGGAGCTCCTATGGGCCTTTGGTTCCCTGACAACTGGGGTGCTCAGTCTGGGGGCTGCTGAATACTTCTCCCTGTAGAGAATCCAGGATCTCCTTGCTTCTAGATGATACTGCGGCAGGGATGCGCCAATCCACATCTAGCATATTGAAATCCCCTATCAGTAGCACTTCCCCTTTCCTGGCAGTGCTGCATATGTCTTCTATTAAATCTCCATCCACTTCTTCTCCCAGTGAGGGAGGTCTGTATATCACGCCAATGCAAATGGATTTCTCTTTCCCTCTTTCTAGTTTAACCCACAGTGCCTCCTCTCTCGCTTTTAGGCCCTGTAGTTCCATAGCTTTAATATTATTTTTTACATATAGTGTCACTCCTCTCCCCTTCTTCCTACCTGTCCTTTCTGAATAACGTATAGCCTGGTATAGTCATATCCCAATCATGTTTGTTCGTGAATCATATCTCTGTAACTCCCACTAAATCCAAGTCGGCCTCTTCCATTAAAGCCTCAACATCTGGGATCTTATTTCCCACGCTACGGGTATTTATGGACACTGCTTTCCAGATGTTGCCCCTTTTACCTATTTCTATAAAGGTATTTAATGTTTCACTTACCTGGGGACTTTCACTTACCTGGGGGCTTTCTTTACCCTTCCCCAATGAATCTAGTTTAAAGACCTCTTCAATAGGTTAGCCAGTCTGCTACTAAAGACATGTTGACCCTTCTTGGATAAATGGATGCCATCTCTGCTCTGCAGCCCTTGGAACAGCATCCCATGGTCAAGTAAACCAAAACGCTCTCGATGTCACCATCCATGAAACCATGCATTTATCTCCAGGATGCAAGCTTCTCTGCCATAGCCTTTACCCTCAACATGGAGGATTGAAAAGAACACCATCTGCGCCCCTATCTGCTTAACTCTTTGTCCCAGAGCCATGAAGTCACTTTTGATATGCTCTGAGGGATACCTGGCAGTATAGTTAGTGTACCTGGGTTTAAAAAAGGTTTGGACAAGTTCCTGGAGGAAAGGTCCTTAGAACATTATTAAAAGGGACCCGGGATATCACTGCTTGACCCAATACAAGCATTGTGTAACCTCTGTCTTTTGGGAAAACTGCTAGGTACTTGTGACCTGGATTGGCCACTGTTGGAAAGAGGATACTGGGCTTGATGGACCTTGGTCAGACCCAGTATGGCATATGTTATGTTCTTATCATTAGTGCCGATATGGATGAGCAACATCAGGTAATAGTCATTAGGCTTGATGAGTCTCAGCAAACTTTCCATAACATCTTGAATTTTGGCACCTGGCAGACAGCATAGAATACTACCACTGTATATAGTTGTATACTTTATATGTACAAAGTTTCCCAAAGTTTGAGTCATTGTTAATTTCCCTGTTGCATGTAAACCCATGACGGTCTATTGCTGTCCTAGAGTCATTTTGTTCACTGTAAACTGCAATGATAATAAAGAGCGTGGTATAAAAGAACTGTTAAATAAATAAATATCTCTCTGGACATCAAGTGTGGTCAGCACATGGATGCCTCAGTATCCCTTAGAAGAGAGTCACCAACCACCACTAGCCTTTGCTTCCTAGTGGTCACTGATTCTGCAACTTTGGGGTGCTTGAATTCTGGTTCTTCCCTTTCCTGGGATGCCTCTACCTCCTCCACTTCCAGGGCTGCATAATGGTTCATCAATTCAAGGGTTTGAGGAGTTGGATTGGTGATTCTGCAGGCTCTGGTGACTCGTGTCCAACCTTGGTCCTTCTGTAGGCTCCCATCCTCACCTCTGCTGGAGAATTTGAATGTTTCAAGAAGCATCTCATCAATGTACCTCTCACTTTCTTGAATGCTCCTCAGCCTTGCCACCTCTTCTCTGAGTTCCTCTATCTGTTTCCTGAGAGCTTCAGCATGTAGGCATCCTGCACATGGAATCTGTCCTTCAACTGGCACTGGGATCTCTGTCTGGACAGAGGTAGAAGTTGTAACAGGGGCAACAGCTTTGGCAATATGATTTTTCCCAGCCATTGTTCAGTTGGTGGAGCTTTGGTATCTGTTGAAGTAAAAGAGAAACCTACTAAAGTAGCAGCCTCTCAGTTATCCTTTCAAATAAAAAGCAGTTAACTTATATTAAGTGTGTTCTAAACGTCCTGTTCTAAGTCCCTGTGTAGCTAATTGGGGAGGGGGGGCCTATAAAGCAAGAATGCTCACATAGGGTGGATGGGAGATGGGGGGGGGTAGTGGGAACTAATACCTGATGAAGTGTGAGTGGCTTCAAAGAGCCGAGAGAAAGAGAAACTAACAGCAGAGTTTTAAACTTACACAACTTAAAAACCCCCAAATATTTCCCCTTTTAAAATAAAGTAGCAAAAAGACTAACTCTTTTTAAAAATGTAGACCAAACCCCTTTTAAGAGCTCTCAGGCAGAAAGCTAGTAATTAAAAGCCACACACTCTTAACTTGCTTTGAAATGGAGAGATTTTAAGCCATCTCTTTTCCATGCTGAAGAGCCCTAACCTTTTAAGCCTTTCCTCATAGGGGTTTCATTCCATCCCCTTTACCATTTTTGTCACTCTTCTCTGTACCTTTTCTAATTCTGCTATGTCCTTTTTTAGATATGGCAACCAGAACCGCACACAATATTCAAGGTGCAGACGCACCATGGAACATAAGAACATAAGATATGCCATACTGGGTCAGACCAAGGTCCATCAAGCCCAGTATCTTTTTTCCAACAGTAGCCAATCTAGATCACAAGTATCTAGCAGTTTCCCCAAAAGACACAGGTTCCACAATGCTTGTATTGGATCAAGCAGTGCGTTTCCCAGGTCCCCTTTAATAATGGTTTATGGACTTTTCCTCCAGGAACTTGTCCAAACCTTTTTTTAAACCCAGCTACACTAACAGCTTTTACTACATTATCTGGTAATGAATTCCAGAGTTTGATTACATGTTGAGTGAAAAAACATTTTCTCTTATTAATCTTAAATAGGTTACACTGTAGCTTCATTGCATGTCCCCTAGTCTTTTGTATATTTTTTAAATTTTATTTGTAATACAATTTTCACATAATACAACCCAAGTTTTACGCTTGTGAAAAGAAAAAGGCTAGTCAAGCAATATACCAACATAATTAAGTAATAATCAAAAGTAATACAACCTATCAGCCATAGCCCACCAGCCCAAGAACAAAAATACAGGGATACACAGGAGATCCAAAAGGAAATAAAATACAAAATTGTAAGGTGCTACAGACTGCCCACACAGCAAGCTTGCTTCAAGTTGCTGGTCCCTACTCAATCCGGGGCTGGAGGCAAGTGCAAGTTGATAAACGCTCCCAACTGGGTTGGATCAAAAAAGATATAACTTTCAGTGCGCCATTTAACTTGGCATTTGCAAGAAAATTTAAGAAAAAATTGACCACCCAGCTGGGCAACAGCAGATTTGTAGAGAAGAAACTCACGCCACCGTTTCTGGGTTTCACGGGCTAAATCAGGATAAATTCTAACTTGAAAATATATCTTAAAAAACCACTCCCTATCTGTGGGAAAAACAAACATAATTAACATTGTAGCAGGTACAACCACAGCTTCAGAGTCTGAAGTCTTTAGTAACAGATACATTTAAAATATCCATTTGTTGTAAATCAGGAGGGCAAGACTGAGGTGATACAGCAGGACTTTTTTCCCCCATAGGTATATAGTACACCTTAGACAAAGGAGGCAACGATTCTGTAGCTATTCCCAAAGTCTCAGTCATTTAACGTTTCAGCATATCCCTCGTAGAAATCAAAGAGCAAGGAAAGTTCACCAAATGAAGATTCAGGGACCGAATCTGATTTTCCAAAAGTTATGTTTTCAGTTTCATTGCTGTCATGTTATCATACTTTGTCCCTTTTGCTTGTAGACTCTTTACCGATTCTTTGAGCACACCAAGCTCAGCAGAGACACCAGACAATGAAGCAACATTAGATATTATTTGCAAGGCCAAATTGTTAGATTGTTGAACCAAAACGTTACCCAGCAATGAAACAGCAGTGCAAGTAGAATCTGATGAGATAACTGCAGGCTTTTCCAAATGAAAAGAGAAGGAAAAATCCTGTCCCGCCACTGCAGAACCCCCTAATGATAATGCAGACTCCTGTACTCCAGCTGAAGGTTCATCAGCTACTTTGGACTCCATGTCGGCCAGAAGAGAAACCCTTCCTGTGGTAGACTCCAAGATCCCACACAGTCTGCTCGATAGCCAGAACCAAGACAGGCGAGCTGCCCCAACTGAGGCCCCCACCTGAAGTACACCTGAATTGAACAATCCAATGAAACAGCCTGGAGGGGTGCGTAGCATTGGCAAGAGCTCACAACCAGAAGACAACACCGAGCTCTCCAGCCCTGGCGTTGTCAAGCCCGGTAAAGTACTGGTTCCTGCATGCTGGCTCCCTGGGTGAAGATAACGATCAAAAGGACCTGAGGAAACCAAAGGTAGGGGAGTTCCTCCTGCAGAGGGAGGCTTCCAGTGGGTTTCCCCCTTCCTTTTTGGCATAGTAGAAACAACGCCCAGCGGAAAATCAGCCTAGTCAGCCTTTTTGGATCTCCTAGTCTTTCTATATTTTGATGATGTAAACAATTGATCTACGTTTACCCATTCCCCTCCATTCATTAATTTATAGACCTCTGTCATATCTCCCCTCAGCCATCTCTTTTCCAGGTTGAAGAGTCCTAACCTTTTTAGCTTCTTCTCATAGGGGTATCCTTCCATCCCCTTTACCATTTTGGTGGCTCTTCTCTGTACCTTTTCTAATAATGCTATATCTCTTTTAAGATACGGAGACCAGAATTGCACTCAATATTCAAGGTGCGGTCGCACCATGGAACGAAACAGAGTCATTATAATATCCTTTGTTTTATTCTCCATTCCTTTCCTTATGATTCCTAGCATTCTATTTGCTTTCTTGAGCGCAGTTGCACACAATTTGCTATCCACGGTGATGACTAAATCTTTTTCCTGAGAAGTGATTCCTAATGTGGAACCTTGCATCGTGTAACCATAATTTGGGTTGTTCTTTCCTAGGTACATAACTTTGCACTTATCCACATTAAATTTCATCTGCCATTTGAACATCCAGTCTACCAATTTATCAAGGTCATCCTGCAAGTTTTCACAATCCACTTGTGTTTAACAACTTTGAATAATTTTGTGTAATCTGCACATTTGATTACCTCACTCATTATTCACATTTTCAGGCCATTTACGAATATATTAAAAAGCAGTGGACCCAGCACAGATCCTTGGGGTACTCCATTATTCACCTTTCTCCATTAGGAAAATTGGTCAATTAGTTCTACCCTCAGCTTTCTATCTTTTAACCAGTTCCTGATCCACAACAGTACACTGTCTCCTATCCCATGACTTTTTAATTTCACCAAGAGGCTCTCATGAGGGACCTTGTCAAAGATTTTTGGAAAATCCAGATATACTATATCAACCGACTCACCTTTCTCTACCTGTTTATTTAAACCTTCAAAAAAGCATAACAGATTAGTAAAACAAGACCTTCCTTGGGTAAAGTTATGTTGGCTGTTTCCCATTAAGCCATAACTATCTACATGTTCAGTAATTTTGATTTTTATAATGGCTTCTACCATTTTTCCCAGTACTGACGTCAGGCTCACCGGTCTGTAGTTTCCCAGTGTCATAGTCCCATTACATCATCAAGCCTAGGCCCAGCCCAGAGCCTTGCTTGGCCCTCTGGGATATGTAGTCAAAGAATCAGTTGTGGCACCGAGGTAAGGCTCATAAGGTTTTATTCCCCTTCCAAGAGGTTTCTTTTGGGTGAGCAAAACAAAAGCATACACAGCCCCACTTGGGCAAAAACAAAGTAAAAATGAGAACAGAAATTGCTTATTTCCAGCTTTAAACAGGTAAAGGAAAAAGTATTCAAAACAGTTCTTTCCAGCATACAAAGATCATTTCCTTTGTGGCTTTCAAGCTTGGCAATTCAATTCGTTTATCTCAGAGACAATATATTATCAGAGACCATGAGCGTGCAGTCCATGTAATCACTACTTACATTATCTCCCTGCACCTCACATTGCATCTCTTCGGGCTCTTCCGTTAAGGACTCATCCCTTGCAGCATATGGTACGTTACTGAACAGTCTCCCCCTACTATTCAGGAAGTCTCTTTCCTTTTGGGTGAGAATGCTGGCTAAGCTGCTACCGTATCCTTGGAGTGTCTACCCTGGGAGCCTCTCAAATGCGGTGGGAGATAGAGGAATTTATTAGTTTCACTTTTCCCTCTACTAGAAACAGTAGGGCTAGCTTTAAACAGTCTTTGACTCAGGCTGTGCTCAGCTGCTACAGACGCCGGAGTAAAATCCCGTAAAAACTTCTCCTGGCTCCTGTCTTTGAAACTTCTTCTGGACACAGGCTTATGCTAAGGTATAAAAGCTTTACTCTTTTTATGCCAGTTGTTTGTATAAAAGCTTTCTTCTGGCTTCCTCCAGCTAACTTCACAATTATATGTTTGGTTACCTTTCTGATAGCTTCTGCTGGGCTTTGACGCTTTCAGAGCTCTGCCCTCAGCTCCCTTCCAATTAGAGTTTTTCCCCTTATGTCTTTGGCTTTCAGCCTCACAGCTGCTTGCTCCCGTGCTCCAAACCGGGTTCTATTCCATTCCTGCTGTGTCCTGCGTGTGTCTTCTCTCTCTCACCTTCACTCTCACTCTCACTTTCACTCCTGCTCCCACGCTCACTCCATCTCTTGCTTGGATTCTCAAGCTGGCTCTGTCTCTCAAACAGGCTCCTTTGCACACGCTGGCTCTCCTCCTCACACTGGCTCTGTCTAACTCCATGTACACTGAGCTTTTCTACATGCGTGTCAGCTCCACCCACTCCCAGCTGGCTTCCATTAGTCCCTAATTTCCTGGCCTTTCTGCTGCTTGGGCGTGTTTCCTTTGCACGTGAGCTGTTTTGTTTAGGTTGCCTATGGCAACATCCTACCCTGTGTTCCTCTGAACTGTCAGAATCTATCCTACTTCCTGCATTTCTGCTGGTTTTCAAGGGCTCTATTAAACCTACTCCATGACACCAGTTCACATTGGTCATCCTCCAATCTTCAGGTATTACAGGTGATTTTAATGATAGTTCACAGATTACTAATAGTAGGTCTGCAATCTCATATCTCAGTTCTTTCAACACTCTTGGATTTATACCATCTGGTCCATGTGATTTGCTACTCTTCAGTTTATCAAATAGTTGTAATACATCTTCCCAGTGCATCGATATTTCTTCAGTTCTTCTGCAGCATCTCCTTTAAATACCATTTCAGCCATGGGTAACATCCCTACATGTTCCTCAGTAAAGACCAAAGCAAAGAATTCATTCAGCCTCTCTGCTATGGCCTTTTCCCCTCTTAGTGCCCCTTTTACCCCTCAATCATGTAATTGTCCAATTGACTCTCTTACAGGTATTTTGCTAAAAATGTATTTGAAAAAGTCTTTATTATGCGTTTTTGCTTCCATAGCAAGCTTCTTCTCAAATTCTATCTTTGCCTGCCTTATCGATGCCTTGCATCTAACTTGCCAGTGCTTATGTTGTTTCCAGTTTTCATCATTTGGCTCTTTTTTCCATTTCCTGAAAGATGATTTTTTGGAAACAGCCTCTCTGACTTCACCTGTAAACCATTCTGGCAGTTTTTTGGACTTCCTGCCACTTTTCTTAAAGCGTGGAATACAGCTGGTCTGGGCTTCCAAGATAGTATTTTTCAATAACACCCAAGCTTGATGTAAGTCTTTAACCTTTGCAACTGCACCTATTAGTCTTTTCTTAACTATTTTCCTCATTTTATCATAGTCTCCCTTTTGAAAGTTAAAAGGTAGTAATGTGGATTTCCTTGCCATCCTTCCTCCATTTATGAAATCAAACACGATCACTATTGCCCCAACACCCTTATTTCTTGCACGAGATCTTGTGTTCCACTACGGGCTAGGTCCAAAATGGCTTCCCCTCTTGTCGGTTCATGAACCAGCTGCTTCAAGAAGCAGTCATTTATTTCATCTAGAAACTTATCTCCCTAGCATGTCCTGCCGTGACACTGACCCAGTCGATACCGAGGTAATTGAAATCAACCATTATTATTACTGAGCTGTAACTTTTGTTAACTTCACTGATTTCTTTGAACATTTCATCATCCATTTGTTCATTCTGGCCAGCCAGTCGATAGTACCCCCCCCCCCCCCTGCCATCGCCTTCCCCTTCCCCCTTTTTACATGGAGTTTCAATCCACAGAGATTCTACAGTGTATTTTGTTTCCTGCAAAACTTTAATCCTTTGTGACTCAATGCCCTCTCTAACATGGAGTGCAACCCCTCCACCAATTTGATCTGTTCTATCACTATGATTTAGTTTGTACCCAGGTATCACAGTGTCCCACTGGTTGTTCTCCTTCCACCATGACTCTGAAATACCAATCATATCTAGCCTCTTATTTAGTTCTATATATTCTAACTCTCCATTTTATTTTTTAGACTTCTAGCATTTTCATACAAGTATTTTAGAAGCTATATTTTATTCAAATCAATATAATTATCGGTAGACAGGGGTAATTTGGGATCTTTAAGCTCTGTCTGCTCTGTACTTAAGGGAATTGGGGTTACTTTTGTCTTTATTGGAACCTCTCTGTCAATATGCCCTAACTTCAATCTTTTGCTAGTGTCCTTCAAGGATACATTGTTCTGAACCATGCACTTTTGGGCAACTGTCGACTTTCCCCTTTATCTAATTTAAAAGCTGCTCTATCTCATTTTTAAAGGTTAATGACAGCAGCCTGGTTCCATCCCGGTTAAACTGGAACCCATCCCTTCGTAAAAAAAACCTCTTTTCCCCAGAATGTTACCCATTTCCTAACAAATCCAAAACCCTCATCCTTGTACCATCGTCTCATCCACACATTGAGACTCTGGAGCTCTGCCTGCCTTTTGGGTCCTACACGTGGAACAGGAAGCATTTCAGAGAATGCTACCATGGAAGTTCTGGATTTCAACTTCCTACCTGAAAGCCTAAATTTAGCCTCCAGAACCTCCCTACCACACTTTCCTATATCACTGGTACCAACATTTACCAAAACAGCAGATTCCTCCCCAGCACTATTTAAGACCTTGTCTAGGTGGTGCGTGAGGTCCACTACCTTAGCACCAGGCAGGCATGTTACCAGGCGATCCTCACGTCTACCAGCCACCCAGCAATCTACATGCGTAATGACTGAATCACCAACTATAACGGCTGTCCTAACCCTTCCCTCATGGGCACATGGCCCTGGAGACACCTCCTCAGTGTGAGAGAGTTTTACATCATCTTGAGGACAGGTCCTAGCTACAGGATCACTTCCTGCCACACCAGTGTGATGCTCTCCTGTCACTTGACCTCCATGGCAACAGGGATGCTGCTAGACTGGAGATGGGACTTCAGTACTACATCCCTGTAGATCTTGTCTATGTACCTCTCTGTCTTCCTCATGTCCTCCAAGTCTGCTACTCTAGCCTCCAGAGATCGGACTTGTTTCCTGAGAACAAAGCTCCTTGCACCGTGTACATGTAAGACCCCTCACCAACTGGGAGAAAATCATACATGTGACACTGTGATAAGGAAGCTTATCATAGCTCAGGAAGGAGCTATAGAAAAGGTGAAGTGACTCTGAACAAGCAACCTGTCAGTTCTGGTAGAAATAAGAAAACAGAATTTTGCCATAAAAGACTACCAGTCCCAGAATGCACCAGGTTTCCAGCAGCCATTAGAGGAGCTGAAGTGAGGAAACGTGTGTTCAATCAGGAGGGCTATGAGGTAATCCCCAAGCACTCATCTCAAAGGGCAGGGCCTGATTCAGCACAGCTGCGCTGTGCTAGGGTGGAGCACTCATCTAAGCAGAATAAAGGTAGAGTTTATTCTACAGAGAATCATCCTCATCCTCAGAATCAGCTTGGATATCCTCAGCTTGGACATCTTCATCATCTGGAGGATCATCAGAAGCAGAAGCCAGAGCGGACGACAGAGAGGGCAAGAAACCCTTTGGAAGAAAGAAGAGAAAAGCATTTGGGAGGTCTAAAGGAGTCCATAGCAGTACGTATACTGGAAGGCATTCCAAAAGCAAGCTTACACCATTGGACTGGGGAAAGCCAGAGGAATGGTGCTGCAGGGCTAGGAATCTCCAGACGGTACCTGTGAGGGAGACGGCTGCACTTGGAAGGGACCCTAAGACCCGTGCCAGAAGGTATGTGAAGAGAGACCCAGTGTCCAGGGATCTGGATTGGAAGGCTGGACATAAGAACTGGACTACATACTGGCCAGGCTATTTAGAGAGGAACTCTAACAGCAATGGAAGCTCAGGTATGAACACTGATCTATGCCCTAGCTATACCCTTGAAAGACAGCAGGGAAACAAGTATTCTCCTGAGAGTGCTCCATTGAGAAATTCCTCTGTGCCAATCCATGATATTGAACCCATGATTGTTGAAGAAGGGGGAGAGGTTATAGATACAGGGTGTGAATACATGGATTGCTCTCTGTCTAAACTCCTTTGGTAATTTACTGTTACAAAGTACAACAACCATCACAAAGAAATACAAACTTGTTCTTTAAATCTACTCAGAAAAGCTCCTGAGTAGGATTTGAGCCAGGCAGTAGAAAGAAAGCCAGCTAAGGGGTTTCAGCTGGATAACTGCTAGCAATTGAGCCTTACCTAATTGCTTGTGAGCTCTGAGGGAATCACTTCTGAGTCTATGTGTGAGGATATAAGAAGTTAACCTGAAAAGAACAGTTTTTCCCTACTTTGTGGGTTTTGTTTGTTGTTTGAAGCACTGCTAAGAAAATATTAGCTAAAGCCTACAGAAAAGACCATTCTGTTACCATCCTGGTCTTTATTCTTTACTTTGATGGCCTGACAAGTTCAGCTGTTGTTTTCCTGATTTTGTTTTTCTAAGTTTAACACTGAATGCAAGTATCCTGTTTTATGTGCTACCAAGCATATCTGTGTTGGGAGAAATAACCCCATAAATAAATATCTTTTTGGCTTTACACTCAAGCACAACTAATTATTGTGAACGGCTGTGTCTGGTGTGAATGGACTACATTTCCCACAATCCCTTGCAAATCATATTAATATATGCCTTTGCCAAGACTGTGAACATTCTCACCCAGGCACCCGTCTGACAACACTCAATGAAAAAGAATGGAAAACCAGCATCTCGCTGCTGGACTGTTGTCTGCATCTTAGTTTTAAGGTTGTGTTTAGGTATTTAAGTTGTTTACTTACTTAGATTTGCTGGGGATGCTTATACTAATAAAACTATACCAATTACATTTAATGGACTTTGTTCACCTCAAGATTAATTAATCTCCGGTCCATAATGTATGTCTAATGAGGATAAACAGTTGCATCTGACAGTGAAAATGGGCACCTCCTTTTAAGAGGTTTAAGCACCTATAAAGCTACGATTATCCCAGGGGTGGGTGGGGGTCAGGGAGGGAGGAAGGGAATTAAGATTTATTAAAAGTTGGCCTGCTACACAGTGTCCTGTCCCATGCTTCTAACGATACAGAGGCATTATGCACTTGCCCATGACTTTGCACTTACCCATGTTAAATTTCATCTGCCATTTGGATGCCCAGTCTCACAATTTCTTAAGGTCCTCTTGCAGTTTTTCACAATCCTCTTGCAATTTAACAGCTTTGAATAATTTTTTGTCTTTTGCAAATTTGATCACCTCACTGGGTGTTCTGATTTCCAGGTTATATATCAATATGTTATAAAACAGCAGGCCCAGCACAGATCCCTGGGGTACTCCACTATTTACCTTTCTCCATTGAGAAAATTGGCCATTTAGCTCTACCCTCTGTTTTCTATCTTTTAACCAGTTCCTGTTACACGATAGTACAATATCTACTATCCTGTGACTTTTTAATTTCCTCAAGAGTCTCTCATGACGGACCTTGTCAAAGGCTTTCTGAAAATCAAGATACACTATGGGCCAGATTCTGTAAGGCGGATAGCGGGGCTATACATCCCAGTGGGATGTCCAGCCCCGCTATACGCCTGCATCGTATTCCGCCTCCTGGCCCCCCTGCATGCACAAGGCTGCTGTGCGTGCTGCAGTGGATGGGAACAGCACGGGGGCAGAGAGTGAATGAGCGGGAGCGGTGACCCAGATGTACAGGGCCGATTCAGGTCACAGCCCTATATGTCCAGGGAGCACCAGGAGGATGGCTAGCTTATTCCACCTTAGAGATGGAACAAGCATTGGTTGCCCCTCCAGATTGGCAAGCCAGCCCCCCAGCAGCAACAGCAGCAAGCAAAGTAGGTCCCTGCCACCTGATCCAGGCTCTGGCTGCTCCAGTGAGGGGTCATCCATGCAGCGAGCTGGTCGGGAGGCTGACAGGACATCTCTCGCCGGCATGCAGGGGCACGCTGGACCGTCTCAATGCCCGATCCTGCACCTGCAAGATCACCTTGCTCCCACAGTGCAGAATCAGATGCTCATGGGCTTGTCCAGACAACCTGGACATGCCCCTTCAGGGATCGGGCTCCATGGGAGTTATTTTGGAAGCCCTATTCTTGCTTCAACAGTTTAGAAACAGACATAGTGACATCCAAAGCATGCAGATATTTTCAGAGCCATTTTAGAAGATGGGTTTGTGGACGTCCCCAGTGTAAGGACGTCCATGTCTTAACAGGGGGATGATGAAGGCATGACTGGGGCATCCCTAAAACTTGGATGTCCCTGTCTGATCTCAGAAACATCCTGGACATTTGGCATGAAGAGGCATCTGAAAAGTGATTGTGGGTGGAAAAGGAGCTACACTAACACCCCATTTATTTTACAATATGACAATGAACAGTGATATGGAATGGGGACTTATGTTTCCATTTTGTAACGCAGCTGAACATCCTCTTATCCTAGCTTGCATGACATGGATGTTTCCGCCCCATGCTCTCCTAAGGGGGACGTCTATGAGGCCGTTGGCATGGATGTCCATGTCAGGGACATGCATGTTATGGATATCAGCCTGGTGACATAGATTGTCCGATTGGAAGATATGGCACATGACATTACCACTCCCTGTTGCAGCCAGTGATGAAATGGCGCCTGTTGGAGGGAAGCAAGATGGCATATTGGATGATGAACTGCAGTTTACAAAAAGATAAGAGATTTTTTTTCTCTATATTGTTTATGTATGTAACAGATCATTTATAGTTGATATGCTTCAATCTTGATGTGACTGAGAAGAGATTAATGATATATTTCAAATATGTTTTCCTGGAGTCCCTTTGACAAGGTCTTTTTTTATGACGAATGATGCGTGTGCTGTAGAAGCCAAATGTAGATGACTCTGATATGGAGGTCTTTTTTCCTTCTCCTTCAGGTACTCATGTTCTGCTAGTTAAGAACAGTGAAAGAGATAATTTTTTTGTTCCCTTTCCTTATTTAGGGTTGTTTATGTAGTGACATAGATGTTCCTGCCATTTTTCTGCACGTTCTACCCTGGATGTCCCGGATTTGACTTAGACGTCCTTTCCAACATGCCACTTCACATCAACTGGCTCACTGTGCCTGAAAAGAACTGGGATCGTGACCCTAAGAGAATTAAGGAGAATGAAAAAGTTATGATCCCCTGGAATACTCCCATTCTGACCAATAAAAAGCTGCATGCAAGGAAGCTGGACATAGAGGTAAAGGAGTACACTGGAAAGGCATTGATTATAGAGATGTCCATCACAAGCAGCTACTCTGTGAATCGCGTTGAGAGGCAGATCTTCAAGTACCAAGAAATGCAGAGACCAGGAAAACATGGCAGAAAGATACAGAGTTATTTTCCATTGTGTATGGTGCCACAGGCTTGATTAAGAAGAATTTCCATGCACACCTTGATAAATTATACATACATGTTACATATTACGAACTCCAGAAGGAAGCTCTCTTTGGCACAATGAAAGTACTATGCCGAGCCTTATCAATAAATTTGAGACGCTGAGATCATACTCCACTTACCCTGGCTGAGGAGTGAGGTTCCTGACTGTCATGGTATGTGCAAAACTAACCAATACACCAAGAGGTCTTTCGGAAATATTTTGAATGCTTCAAATAAAGGAGAAAAAGGATCTCAGTGTGTCAGCCAAGCTTATAAGCTTATCTGCAATTTCAGATGTGATTTAGCGTTTCATGTTTGTTCGATTTATGTATTGTATCATATGGACTGGCAATGAACTTTATACAAGGATTTCAAAAAAGACAAACTATTTTTTTATTATAATACACAAGTTTGAAAAATGGATAACTATAAATGAGTTTTTCCTGGATCAATGAAGTTGGATTGAATGCCAGACATTGTTGTTATGAGCTTGGCTTATACACGGAGGTCCTTTTTCTCCTTTATTTGAAGCATTCAAAATATTTCTCAAAAATGTCCTGGTAGATTTGTTAGATTATCTTTGGAGTACCCCATTTTTTTATGTGCAATGAACAAAACTAAGCCATTTGGAGAAAATGCCCTGAGTAGGAAAATTTCTTCAAAACTCAAAACCTACCTCTGAAAATATTCCTGTGAGGTTGTCAAGGGCCAGAGAAGTGCCTGGAATTTCAAAAATGGGTCCTTAGGATTGTGGTGCTCTAGGGGGCAGAAGAAAGAAAAGTATTGGTTTGGGGGTTTGTTCCCACATCCCCAAGTGGTCTAGGAAGACTGCATTTTTGTGGTTTGCCACATGGATTCTCTAATGACTCCATGAGCCTGAAGAAACAAGGAGTGATTCTGAGAGTCTGAGGTGAAGATTATGGAAAGTATATAGTTTGCCTTTAGGTGCTTTGAAGCAGACTGAGAATCCATTCATCACAGACTGGACTCAACTGGGAACTCATACCAAGTGGATTTTACTGCAGAGAAAAATTGAATTAACCACACAGAACATGGCTGAGAGTTAGAAAATCAGGACTGAAACCATTTTCGTTGATGGAAGGGATTTTGAGTGATAAACTGATATTATTACTGTGGGCCAGACCTTATCAGGTTGCTGAAGTGTGTGTACCCAAGAAAGAGATAACACTGAGAACATCAAACACGGGGCACTAGGAGTGTTTATCATCCTTGTTCTATCCTAGACCATATTCAGAAATGCAAGCAGTGGCCCTCTCCTTCCACACACATACACCAGATTAGCCTGGCACACTTTACAAGCAAACGTCTTGGTGTTATCTGGGAAAAGCAGGCAGGGCCTACAGAAATACTTTTCAGCTTCAGTTGAAACCATTTGCTTTTAAATTGTTGTTTCTCAGATTCTTCAAGCTGTTCCCCCTGGTTCCTGCATGGAACAACCCACAATGGGCACTGGGTCCAGCGTAGGGTTGCCAACTGGCTCCAGATGCGCCCGACAGGTTTGATCCAGTCCTGGGTTTACCTCATTGCATGCAGGGATATGTAGTTCTGATTTCTCCATTGCACTCCATAAGAAAATGAAAACTACAAGTAACTGCATGCAATGGGGTAAACCCAGGACTGGAGCAAGCCTGTCGGGCGCATCTGGAGCCAGTTGGCAACCCTAGTCCAGCGTCATGGAAAGGCATTATACTCCACTGTCAGTTTAGGCCTCCGTGGAACCAGCACCCACCCGGCTCCCCCCCCCCCCCCCGCCCCCCCCCCCCCCCACCGCTCCCCCCCCTCCTATCGACCTGTCTACCTCCTCCATTGTCTCGATTCACTCTGTGACGCTGGAAGAGATAGACGCTAAATATATAACCAATTAATGTTCACTGTAAAGCACTCTGACCTTAGGATAGTGCAGTATAGAAAACTGGATTGTTATAGCAAATGCTGTGAAAAGCTCTTATTCAATCACTCACCCACAGAAGGAAGACTCACAGACAGGCTGGAATGCAAACAGGATCTTTAATGTGCACACAGGATCAGACAGAGAGCCGGTACCCTCCAACAAAAAGTCTGAGCCCCGAAGGACGGCCTACAATGCCTTATATACAGTACAGTTTTAAACTCATTCTACAATCCCATTTGCCACAGGTATTTCCTGCCCACCAATCAGCAGCCCCTGGGGAAGGTACCTGGGTGACCTGTCCAAACCGGTGTGCTCTGGTCTGTTGATTTCTGGGCTAGGGGATATTGTGCTCAGACCTGAAGTGGGGGAAGGGTGTCCACTGAAATAGCAGGCTGATTACTTTATGTAAAAGCCTCATGGCTTGCCGCAAGGCTTGGGGGAAGGGCTACCTACAGCTAAACCTCATGGCTTGCCGCATGGCTTGGGGGAAGGGCTACCTACAGCTAAACCTCATGGCTTGCCGCATGGCTTGGGGGAAGGGCTACCTACAGCTAAACCTCATGGCTGCCTCATTCCCCCCTTTTTAAGTGGGACCTCAACCGCTAGAGGCGGTTGAGGGCTGTATTTGGGACAGGGCCATGACAGTGGTAACCACCTTGCGTTCTACCAGGGTATCAAGGGTGGTGGTCATGAAGCGGTAAAGAATGGGGATACAACATGGTAGAATGGCACATAGCAGTAAATGAAAAGAACCCCTACCACTGGGATTTTTTTGTCCCCCTGGCCAACTGAACCGCTTCATAAACCACCCAGGACCCATGGACAGGTAACTAGATCACTTAGGTCTTGGATAGGGTGTTCAATGGAAACACTTGCATCAGTGAGTTTAAAACAACACGTACCCTATACCCTCTATAGCAACTCCTGCACAACGTTTTTGTTCCGTATGCAAAAGTTGCTGTTCTGACTGTAAAAGGTTGCAGGGCCTGCAGAGGCCTCTTTCCTTTGGGACAAAGGAGGGCCATGTGCAAAAAGTCTGCAGAGGCTTCTTTCCTTTGGGGCAAAGGCTCTTTCCCTGGGATCCACCCTTATCAGCATATTAATGGCTTTTATTCTTGCTAGTGTTGAGTCATTCTGGCTGCACCCTGCCATTCCCTTTGCTTCATTAATCACTGGCACTGTAATCTTCAGGGCATATGAGTACTTTGTATCACCAGCTTTGTTTGGCCTGTTTAACCTGTTCAGGCCTGGCATGTCTTTTCTTGTGCTGGGTCCATTTTCTGTGCACTTTCAGGCCTGACCTGTTTCTTAGCTAGGTCCATTCTCTGTGCACTTCTGTTCAGAGTATGGTTCCCCTGGCTTTACTCTTGTTGTGCTGGGCTCTGGGTACTCATTTTCTTAGCCCACATGCTTTTTCCATGCCATCATAATGTATTACAGCCTCAGGCAAGGATGCAGCCATACTAGACATACCTATCAGCCAATTTCCCTTCAGTCCCAATTTTTCTTTTCCTTTTCTTGTTTATGGGGCAAAGGTAATCCCACTAAGGGCAATGGACAAGCAACCATTTGAGACAGATATTGAGACAGATAGGGGTCATCAGAAAAGCAGCTTCTGGTACTGTTCCCTAGAGACAACATACATTGTAATATCATTTTCTTGCAGCTGGTCAATAATATTGAAAACACATAACATGAAAGTATGTCAAAAGCAGCAGTGCTTAATAATGTGATAAAGAAAGCTCTGAGAATAGTACAGCAAAATCTTGAGCTGGTGTGGGTATTGCAGTTGCTGAAGCCGAAATGGCTTGTAGATTTCCGTTACTTTCTAAGAAAACAATATTAAAAGGATAACAATACAATCGTTCACAGAAGCCCCCAAAACCCCCCAGTCAGTCCAACAGTTCTTTTTTTTCCTGCCTCTCAGCAGTTCCTCAGGACCTCGCAGTGTGCTCCATCCCTCTCTGAAGTCTAAGTTCTGTTTCTCTCAAAAATTTAAACCTCCCATTCTCCTAGGCAGACACCCTGGCCCGCTTTCAATGTGACACACTGATCCAGATAGGGTCTCCTTCACACCTCTCAGCGGTGGGCAGCTCTGAGTTCTCGGGATGGTCTGCTCCATCTGGATCCCGGCCACCCCCTTCGTCTTGTGTTACGATTTGGACATTCATTCTTCCAATGTCCCTCCTCTTTGCAGTAGGCACATTGATTGGGGGCCAGGGGAAACCTCGGCCCCCCGTATCCGCGGCCTCGCCCTCGTTCTTCTGCGCTGGACAAAGTAGAAAGCAGTTGTCTAGTGTCCGACCAGGCAGGCTGGTGTGTCTGCATACTACTGGTCATAAGATCTGTCAGTTCTTGGGGCTTTTCAGTATAGGAAGCATAATGGGTTTTCCAGTTCAACAGGTCCGTGGTGGAGAAAAGGACATAAATCAGGCTGGATGATCCCAGTGTCACATGCCCAGCAGCATCAAGGTACGGGAGCCCCTGTACTTGTCGTAGTGGCAATTGGAGATCATGCGACCGCAGGCGGCAGGCTACCAGGGTGGACAATTCAAGCTCAGCCTGTGTGCTCTCAGGGGAGGAGATGGTGGCACTAGAGGTGGTACCAGGAGTGGGAGGGGAGTCTGAAGATGAGGGGCTGGAATCCGCAGAATCTTCTCTAAATCTGGCATCACCCACCCCAAGAGGAGGTCTTCCTGACTCTTCAGCTAGGGGCGGACTGTGCAGTGGTGCAGATGGGACATGAGGTTGAAGCAGAGGGAGAGGGCGTGGAGGAATGTCTGGAGGGTCCCGCCCCTGGTAGATAGAGGCGGGTGTCCATCCCTTTTGGCGACCACTGGCCGCCACCATTATTCTACACTGATCCTCGTGACAGTGCTGGAACCATCTTGGTCTGAGCTGGCATATGGCCAGCCATGAATCAATATAAGGGAACTGGTCAGGGCGCTCTTTTTCAACAATTTGATGGAGCAAAGACACAGTGGACAGGTCAGTGGACCCCTGGGGAGGCCATAACTTAACTAAGGCTGGCCATTCCCTCTCACACAAAAAGGATAATCTGGAGGTGGAGAGAGGTACCCCGTAATCCTCTCCAAACCCAGATTTAAAATTGTGAAGCATGCACTGTAGGGGCGTTTTTTCTTTTGACTTTCCCGACCCCATGCTCTACTTCTAGTTCAATAACTAAATACAGTATGCAATGTGGATCAGATCTCTTAACCCAATCTCAATTCAGGAAAAATGCAATTTTCAATAAGAAAAAATAATACAATTTACAATACAGACCCTATTTAGTCTAAATTCAGGAAAAAAAAATAATACAATTTACAATACGGACCCTATCTAGTCTTAATTCAGGAGGGGAGAAAGGAAAAAAGAAAACACAGAATTTTTACAATATAGGTCTTGGCAATTTACAAAATATATACACTCAGATTTGATTTAGATAAGAGTTAAAAATATAAGCTAGCTATTCTTAAAATGTCCACCAGATGGAGCTCCAGAGTCACTAACCATGAGGAATAGTAGTAAATACAGCTAATGTCCACTAGATGGAGCTCCAGAATCGCTTTAAGTATATTGCAGTGTAGCTTACACGTGGTCTTTTCAAGATGGCCGCCTCCACGTGCGTCCCGACAATGATTCAGCTGCTCCTGGGTGCAGGGGAATTCGCACATGCGGTGTTCCCAAGATGGCTGCCACCCCACCGTGCTCTTCCACACCGGCTCACCCTACACTTTACAGATGGGAAAAAAGGGGAAGTGATGGACTTCCAAGTGATCACTTCTCCTTCAATCGACTTAAAAAGCAAAAGGTTAGCATTTTATCCATTCATTCATTTATTTTGGTTCAAAGGCAGGAAACCTAGCGGGGGCTCAGCGGTGCATCGGGACAGCAGAGAAAGGCAGGAAATTCACATGGGGGGAGCAGAAAATTACATCGGGGGCAGAAATTCACATGGGGAAAGCAGAAAATTACATCGGGGGCAGAAATTCACATGGGGGAGCAGAAAATTACATCGGGGGCAGAAATTCACATGGGGAAAGCAGAAAATTACATCGGGGGCAGAAATTTACATGGGGAAAGCAGAAAATTACATCGGGGGCAGAAATTTACATGGGGGGAGCAGAAAATTACATCGGGGGCAGAAATTCACATGGGGGGAAGCAGAAAATTACATCGGGGGCAGAAATTCAGATGGGGGAAGCAGAAAATTACATCGGGGGCAGAAATTCACATGGGGGGGGGGCAGAAATTCAGATGGGGGAAGCAGAAAATTACATCGGGCACAAGGGGAGCATGTTAGTGAACTCTCTCCTTGCAGTCACACTTCAGAAAACTCCCCACAAGCAGAAAGGAAAGAAGAGAAGCAGCGATCTATTCTTTATCTCAGGTATGTTTAGCTTATCAAGTGCTATATTTTGGTTACTTTTAGAAGTTTTTTGGCAGCGCTTTTAAAGGATTCTTAAGAGTGGTAATACTAATATCCTAGGCAATTCTTCTTCAATATCTTTGGCAGCGCTGCACTTTAAATACCTTTTAAGGGGCCCAAGGTAGCAAAATTAATTCATACTGCAGTTATCTTACTGGTACTCTGATTTCTTCTCAAAACTGGACGAACGATGGCTTCAGAAACCCCCCCCCCCCCAGGGTCCCTACTAGGACCGTTCGTGCGGGTGATCGGGCCGCTACAGGTTCACAGAATTTACTACCCAAAACAGTTAGGCAGTACTTACCAGGCCTCTGGTCAGGAAGAGTTTGGATGCCAGTCTGTCCAGCCGGTTTTCAATCGGGGATTCAGCCGCAGGGACCGACTAACCACACAAGTCAAAGAGTCCTTCGGAGCACAAAGGGGCCCCGTGGCGCCAAGGATTGTTGATCACCTGGAGGGGTCGGTCCCTGACTGGTGGAGGCCCCGATCCTGCAAAAAGCAGTAGTCTTCCCACTGTGGGTGTGATGAGAGAGGCTTTTCTTTTAAATTTTCCCGGCCAATGCACCAAAATGTTATAGCAAATGCTGTGAAAAGCTCTTATTCAATCACTCACCCACAGAAGGAAGACTCACAGACAGGCTGGAATGCAAACAGGATCTTTAATGTGCACACAGGATCAGACAGAGAGCCGGTACCCTCCAACAAAAAGTCTGAGCCCCGAGGGACGGCCTACAATGCCTTATATACAGTACAGTTTTAAACTCATTCTACAATCCCATTTGCCACAGGTATTTCCTGCCCACCAATCAGCAGCCCCTGGGGAAGGTACCTGGGTGACCTGTCCAAACCGGTGTGCTCTGGTCTGTTGATTTCTGGGCTAGGGGATATTGTGCTCAGACCTGAAGTGGGGGAAGGGTGTCCACTGAAATAGCAGGCTGATTACTTTATGTAAAAGCCTCATGGCTTGCCGCATGGCTTGGGGGAAGGGCTACCTACAGCTAAACCTCATGGCTTGCCGCATGGCTTGGGGGAAGGGCTACCTACAGCTAAACCTCATGGCTTGCCGCATGGCTTGGGGGAAGGGCTACCTACAGCTAAACCTCATGGCTGCCTCAGGATAAATAAAATGAGATAAATATAATGGATACTAGAGGGAGGGAGAGGACTGAGGGACAGGAGATGATGGGAAAGAGTGGAAAGGTGGGTGAAAGGGAAAATTGTGCAGTGGGAAAGTCTCTCCCATAATAAAGGAAGGCCTTGAACGCCAGGGCTTGTATTCAGGGGAACAGAAGAGAACACTCCTCCTTTGCTGTAGAAAAGAGAGTAAATGTTCCCTTTGTCCCTGCAAGGGGTGATGATGGGCCTGGCTGGAGGATTGGTTCACATAGACCAGGAGAAGCTGTGAAGGTGATGGACACAGGCCAGAAGCAGTCATAGAGGTGATGGGTCCCACTGTCTTTTCTCCCTCAATAAGGGTCTCAGAAAGGAAAAGAAGGAAAGGAACTGTGAAACAGATGCAGAGACCATGGAAAGCAGGGGAAGGGAGCAACTGAAAGGAAGAGACAGGAGACATGGGCACTCTGAGGAACGAACATGCTGAATAGGAAGATGGAGGAGGTGGAAGAGGGAGATCAGAAGAGAGCTAGAGATGGTTTGCTTTTCTCTTTGCCCTTTTCCTTGAATGCCAACTCCAGACTTTGTTCCTTTCACCCTGTTGCTCCTTATGCCTGGAACAAGCTTCCTCTATTCTTACGTCAAGTCTCATCTCTCTCCCTCTTCAGATCAGTGCTAAAGGCTTACTCTTTGAGGCCGCTTTTGGATCCTAATCTCTTGTTCCCCTTGTGTCTCCTCTCCCTATCGAGCCCTTATTTCTCTTGTATTGTATTGTCTGTCTTCATTAGATTATAAGCTCTTCAAGCAGGGACTGTCTTCTTATGTGTTTGTACCGTGTCGCGTATGCCTTGTAGTGCTTTATAAATGTTTCAGAAATCATTTGTATTTTTAGCTTTATGGATCCTCGTATATGAAGGGCTAGAGGGTGTTGGGTGCTAATAATTTTTCCTGTTTTGTTTATATACTATTTCATATATGTTTAATATATATTGTCCACCCTACCATTTCTGTTACAAGTGTATCTACTTGGATTTATTGTAAAAATTTATAAATATAAAATTAAAATTAAAAAATAGAGATGGGGGATTTTATGTATGTAAGGGAAGGGGGTGATGAAAGATGAGGAGTAAAGGAAAATGTTAGAAATGAGAGAGAAATGAGGTGGTGGGGGAGAGAGGGAGGTGGAGGGGCTAGATCAAGATCGGAGTGGAGGAGTAGCCTAATGGTTAGAGCACTGGCTTAGAGACCAGGGTTCGATTCCCACCAGCACTCCTTGTGACCTTGGGCAAGTCACTTAACCCTCCATTGCCTCAGAAAATCCAAGTTATCAATGTCCCTGTTTAATGTACATTACCGAGTTTAAGTTACAATGTAAACTGCTTTGACTGAAATGATAAAGCAGTATAAAAACCTGTTAAATAAATAAATAAGGTTGAAAGGAGAGGTGGAAAAGTATGTGAGATGAGAGAAGTGAAGAGACATGAAGAAGAGGAAAGTGAAACGTGAGATGGCAGGAGCGATGGAGGGGGAAGGAGAAAGGAGGAAAGATGCATAAGGAGAGAGAAAATTGAAAGAAACCAGGAAAAGAATTCAGAAGATAGACAATGTTTAGTCATGGAAAGTTTGGCAGACTGTAGATAGATGTCGTCATGGAAGCTGAAGTAGTTCTGTAACAGTGTCTGCTGTGCACTGATGGTTCAGAGTGAAGGTCCATAAACCATTATTAAAGGGACCCAGGATATCACTGCTTGATGCAATACAAGCATTGTGGAACCTGTGTCTTTTGGTGAAACTGCTAGGTACTTCGTAAAGACCGAAGCAAAGACTTCATTCAGTCTCTCCGCTATGACCTTGTCCACTCTTAGTGCCCCTTTTACCCTTCTATCATCTAATGGTCCAACTGACTCTCACAGGTTTTTTTGCTACGAATGTACAGTATTTGAAAAAGTCTTTTATATGCAGTAGTCTTTTATATGCAGTAGTCCACACCTGGACTACTGCAATGCCATACTGCAAGGCCTACCAAGAAAAACTATAAATATACTGCAAATGGCTCAAAACATTGCCGCCAGAATCATTATGCAAAAAAGGCTATCCGACCACATTACACCTGTCCTAATTGAGCTACATTGGCTCCCCATCACGGCCCGCATTCAATACAAAATATTAGTCACCACCTTAAAACTCATCCAGAATGTAACACCCTCGCATCTCAATAGCCTAATATCCAACATACCCAACAACAGATGCAGAAGAACAGCAAACCTCAACACCCTCTGTCTCCCGAAATGCTTCAGAAAGGTTAATGCTTACACCAGTAACAGGGCCTTCTCATTTACAACACCAACACTCTGGAACCGATTACCAAGCGAACTGCGTGCAACCTGTGATCTAAAAGACTTCAGGAAAAAACTTAAAACGCACCTCTTCCAAGCACATTTCAATTTAACCTCATGAGATGCACCCAGGCATATATGAGCAAATAGGTATATGTAGCTTATGCATATATGTATATAACAATCCTATGTGAAGTCTTATATGTATATAACAATCCTATGTGAAGTCTTAACTGTCAGGCTTGTGTAAATATGTATATTTAGTACTTTGTGTGAAGTCTAACAGCAATCAACTGTAAATCTATAATCCTTTTTGCTGTGTGATACCACCCCGCCCTAATCGCAGTGTACATACCCCTAATTACTGGCCAGTACAACCAACCCCTCCATGTATAGTAACCACTGCTGATCACTGGAAGCAGCGGGATACAAATTGTACGCAAATAAATAAATAAATAAATATGCATTTTTGCTTCCACAGCAAGCTTCTTATCAAATTCTCTCTTTGCCTGCCTTATCAATGCCTTGCATTTAACTTGCCAGTGCTTGTGCTGTTTCCAGTTTTCCTCATTTGGCTCTTTTTTTCTATTTCCCTCTCACGCCATATATAAGCTTCTCCATTTGGTAAATTTCCCAGATCGAGACCCAATCCTACAGAGTCAGCAGTGAAACACGCCTCCAGAATCAAGCTATCACATGCCAGGTTGCAAGTAACAGTGTACAAGATGGAACCCCCCATCCCAATCCCCCTAGGGGCAAGAGACCTAAAACACAAGTCTCTAGCTCAAGAAAAGGGCACACTTCAGTGATACTAAAAACATGGGACTGAAACGCCACCTAAAAGGTCTGCAACGTCAGACAGTGCCACCAAATCTCCTTGTAGCCCACACCCCCTCCAGCAAAAGTCATCATCACTCAGCACCCATATAAACAGCATGAGGGGTGTAACATACATGCGCAGGAGGATTAGTCTTGCCCAAGAAGATATATCTTTAACTGAGGACTCCAAAAACGGAGAAAGATTTAGGCTATCTACAGGTAACACTTGATCAACTTCATCCCCTGGATCACTACTACCTTTCTCTGCCATCTTAATTCCTCTAGGAATATAATAAAGCTTAGAAACTTTAAAAGCGTCCGGTTCTGGATAGAGCAAAACCTCCTTAAGGTATTTAAGGAAAATATAATTGGCAAAAGGAAGTGCATTCTGGGAAAATTTAAAAAACGCAAGTTTTTAGAGTGAAAGGCATTTTTCATTGATTCTAATTGATAATGCAATAATAAAGAATCTTGAATTGAGGAAGAGAGGACTGCCTGCATTAGAGACTTGTGATTCAGGCTTAGAAAAACGAGTGTAAGCACACATAATTTATTCTCATGTTCAGCAAATTTCACCACAGCTTCCTTAGAGAAATAAGACCCTGCCGACATGTGCCTACCCATATCTCTCAGGGGTGTGGTGTCTGCACTGCCAGCAATCAACACACATACGTTATACCATGCCCTGTGTGCCATGGACTGTGCCAGGTGGTCACCCTCCTACCTATGCGTGAGGATATATCCAACCTCTCCCATTGCCCAGCAAGATGTTCATGGTGGTACATGTCTGTTGTAAGGATCTGTCACTCTCTCCCACCCCATATGCTCTCCATTATTATACACACATGTGTGACCATCCTCTCTGCCCACACCAGGGCCTACATGGCTGTCTACCCACATAGGCTTGCATGCGGCACAGGCAGACAAAGGTAGCTCGCTACAGTCAGCTGATCACTCTTTCCCAGCGCTTGTAGTTCACCACCGCTCATCCTCGGGACCTGCATTGACCTGTCTCGGCCTCACCAGCTATACCCCTGTGCAGCTCCTGGGTACAGCGCTCCCTCCCATCCTTCCTGCCACATGCCTGTTGCTGGCCGTCCACCCCCATTCCCCTACGAGCATGGAGCATCAGATATGCAGCCTACACATGACAGGCAGCAAGCATGTGGCCATAGCTGGTGGTACACACAGCAGTGCAGTATATCACAGGGGCACCAGTGGGCACTGACGGCTATGCACATGGACAGACCCCACACATGAGTGTGGAGACGGTCCATGTATGTTACCTATGTCTCATACACATACACAGAGGGATGAACACACATGTCCCATGCTCACTTGAACAGTCTGTCTATAAGGAAGACACGAGACCAGTGTGATGTATAACCAAACCTGTGTATTTACATATATGACACAGCTAATATTTACAGGTAGACCCATGCTGTGGCCCGAGTGACATGACACCACAGGGCACGTGTGTGGCTTCCACTCTGCCCCTCAGACACTCCAGGGCCGCCCATCAGGGGATGGCTGCCAAGATGCACCCTCCATGCCAGCTGCACGCTGCATGTGCATCTCGGCAGCCAGCCACAGAATGGTGCCTGCCAGCCACCGCATGGTGCATTCCTGGGACCGCTGGCATTGCAGCACACCAAGCACCGCCACAGACAGGTCCCGGACACACCTGCCACCACATCCGTCCCAGGTGCTCGGAGTCTGTGTGGTGGCATGTGTGTGGGCCCTGTCTGTGGCACATGGTGGTGTCACTGCACCCATATGGCCACCATCGCCACACACATGCAGCACCATTAGTGTTCGTCAGACAGACCTTGTCTGTTGCACCGCATGGCACCCACCTAAACAGGGCTTGGCCTTGGTCTGCTGTGGGCAGATGCCACTGACCCCTCCACCACCAGCAACCCTCTGCCACCATGCTGACATGCCCTTATGCCGGTGGTGCTGGTGGTGCGCAGTCCCAGGCCATGCAGTGTGCTGGTAGGCAGCTGCCTATGGTGTGGGTTCTCAGGTAGGGGTGCCTACATGGACATGCACGCTTCCCCACGGCACCGCCTGCCAATGTTATGTGCCCTTGGGAGTACCTGCTGCATAATATCCCCTGTGACACTGTGGGACACACATTCATGCCCATGTTGGACCCTCATCAGTTGCTGTCTTGCTGCTTTACAATTTTGGCATTCCTATGTGCCACCTAGGCATCTGCCTAGTCCGCACTGTGCCCCAGCTGGACCACAGCATGTGCTGCCTGCAGCCCCCTGTATCTCATTTACAGCATCAGTACAGTTGCCCTTTCCTACGTGCCCACTCTGCTGTTGCTGCCACTCTGCTGTTGCTGCCAGAGGAGAAAGAAAGACAATCACAGAACTCAACAGAGATTTCCAACATGCAGCAAGACAGGACAAGGAAAAGTACTACAATGACGCATGCAAGGAAATAGAAGCAGAAACTATTAGAGGAAGAACAAGATCAGCTTTCCTAAAGCTACGAGAGTTAAAGAAAAAGCTCCAGCCTCGAATTGGAATGTTACAAGATGCTCAAGGTTCTATGTTGAATGATGCTGAGAAGATCAAGAAAAGATGGAAGGAAGATACAGAATTTTTATATGATAAAGATCAAGTGGACCAACAGCCGTTTCAACCTGTACCTTATGATCTGGAACCATTGGTGATGAAAGAAGAAGTTGAAGCAGCATTGAAAGCCTTATCAAAGAACAAAGCACCAGGCATTGATTGCATTCCCATAGAAGTATTACAGCAATCTGATGCAGCTGTTACCATACTTACAAGGCTCTGCCAAGAAATATGGAAGACAGCATCATGGCCAACTGACTGGAAAAGATCTGTGTTTATACCAATACTAAAGAAAGGTGATCCAACTGACTTTTGGAAATTATCGCACAATTGCTCTGATCCCACATGCCAGCAAGATTCTACTGAAGATTATTCAAAAAAGACTACAATCATACCTGGAAGAACTACCTGAAGTTCAAGCAGGGTTCAGAAAAGGGCGAGGAACGAGAGACATCATTGCGGATGTGAGATGGATCCTTGAAAAGACTAAAGAATACCAAAAGGATATCTATTTGTGCTTTATCGACTATAGCAAAGCTTTTGACTGTGTAAACCATGAGAAACTCTGGGCCACATTAAGAAGCCTGGGTATACCAGAACACCTGATTGTTCTCTTGCACAATCTGTACATTGATCAAGAAGCAACAGTTCGAACAGAACAAGGAGAAACAGAATGGTTTAAAATAAGCAGAGGTGTAAGACAAGGTTGCATACTTTCCCCCTACCTGTTTAATTTATATGCAGAACAAGTCATAAGAGAAGCAGGATTGTATGAAGACAACAGAGGTGTGAAGATTGGTGGAAGACTCATCAACAACCTTCGCTATGCTGATGATACCACATTATTGGCAGAAAGTGAAGATGATCTGAAACATTTGCTTCTCACAATCAAAGAACATAGTCTCAAAATGGGCCTGCACCTTAATATAAAGAAGACAAAGATCATGACAACTGGCATAATCAACAGGTTCATCGTCGAAGGAGAAGAAAAAGAAATCGTGAATAACTTTAACCTACTTGGATCAACTATCAATAAAGAAGCAACAAGCAGTCAAGAAATCAGACGACGCATTGCTCTTGGCAGAATGGCTATGAAAGACCTAGATAAGATTCTCAAGAGCAGAGATGTCTCTCTCCATACAAAGATTCGACTTGTTCAAGCCATGGTATTTTCAATAACATCATATGGATGTGAAAGCTGGACAGTGAAAAAGACAGACAGGAAGAAAATTGATGCCTTTGAATTATTGTGCTGGCGGCGAATACTGTGTATACCATGGACTGCCCGAAGAACAAACCAGTCTGTACTAGAGGAGATCAAACCTAAGCTTTCTTTAGAAGCTCAGATGACAAGACTTCGACTTTCATACTTTGGACACATCATGCGGAGAGAGAGATCATTAGAGAAAGACATCATGCTTGGCAAGATAGAAGGTCAACGCAAAAGAGGAAGGCCTGCAATGAGATGGATCGATACAATAACAGCAGCTATGGGTACCAGTCTGTCAACAATAAGCCGCCTGACTGAAGACTGAACACAATTTAGGATAGCTATCCA
Source organism: Ichthyophis bannanicus (assembly GCA_033557465.1). Classification (NCBI taxonomy): domain Eukaryota; kingdom Metazoa; phylum Chordata; class Amphibia; order Gymnophiona; family Ichthyophiidae; genus Ichthyophis; species Ichthyophis bannanicus. Next base: position 1,023,365,146 of record CM066034.1, on the reverse strand, counting down.
GAGGGTCGCCATGAGTCGACTCCGACTCGACGGCACTTAACAACAACATAACAAACCTGCCCAATATAAACGACAAAAAACCTGATCACCACTATTTCAATGTGGGATCATTTACTTTGTAGGGGGGACAGAGCATAGACCCTTCCAAACATGATATCTTCCTTTTCATGCTTTGTCAGTAGCGTTGCTTTATGTTTATCATTAATATCACTATTGACCAGCTTGGTTATTGGGATTTCAAATGTGGTTCTGGTCATTTTATGTTTATTTGCCTTTTTGGTTCCTGCACATGTATCACTACTATCACTTTTCTGGGTTTCCCTGCTTTGCTGTACATTGCTGACTGAAATGGTTTCTCTCTCCTGCAAATGTGCCTCTAGCGCGAGGGTTTCACTGGTGTTAGTGTTCAGACCCGGATTTCACAGCGTTAGTGTGCCTGGAGCCTCTCCCCGCCCACTCTCCACCCAATGACCCCTATCTCCATCCTCTGAGAGGCCTTACTCCACCCTTCAGACCCGGATTTCACAGCGTTAGTGTGTCTTAATGCTGCTGCCGATGTTATCGCTCGATAATGTTACGTATCGCGCGATAACGTCGCTGCTGCTACGTTAAGACGGTTTAGTAAACATACCTGAAAGACTTTTTCAAGTACATTTGTAGCAAAAAACCTGTGAGAGAGTCAGTTGGTCCATTAGATGATAGAGGTGTTAAAGGGGCACTAAGAGGCAACAAGGCGATAGCAGAGAGACTGAATGAATTCTTTGCTTCGGTCTTTACTGAGGAAGATGTAGGGTTGTTACCCATGAAAAAACACAGCTAGGAGCAGTGCTCTCGCAAACCATCCGGGAAACACAAAGAAGCAAGAGACGAGATGAGTATGGATGATCAGCAAACGTTTATTCTTAAAGGCCCCCAACGCGTTTCGGCACTGTCGCCTTCTTCAGGGGGAATACAACTTAAAAACATAAACAAATTTAAATAAATATACATAAAAATAATAATTTGCTACCTTATAAAAACATCAAAATAGACATACAATTAAATTAATAAGATAAAGCAACCCCAATGAATTGTCTAGATCTATGTACATTTACATAAAACACACGATGATGAATTTAATAATTTAAAGATTACACTGTATATATAATATTAAATCTAATTGGTATAAGGAATTTTATATTAAATCAGTATATGATGTTTTTATAACATTATGTGATGTGAACTATAGTTTATAATATTATGATTTTTGACTAATTTGCTCACAGATCACTATTTTCAGTTTTAATGGCCGTTATGTCTGTCCAAATGGTTTTAATGTTAGGGTTTAACAACCTGTTGTCCTGCGTTTATAGAAGCAAGTTTATTATGAAATTTTATTTACAGTGTGTTTTATGTAAATGTACATAGATCTAGACAATTCATTGGGGTTGCTTTATCTTATTAATTTAATTGTATGTCTATTTTGATGTTTTTATAAGGTAGCAAATTATTATTTTTATGTATATTTATTTAAATTTGTTTATGTTTTTAAGTTGTATTCCCCCTGAAGAAGGCGACAGTGCCGAAACGGGATGTTACCCATGACTGAAGTGGTATTTAAAGGTGCGGAAGAATTGAAGGAAATATTGATACATCGGGAAGATGTATTACAACTATTAGATAAACTGAAGAGTAGCAAATCACCTGGGCCGGATGATATACATTCAAGGTTGTTGAAAGAACTGAAATGTGAGATTGCAGACCTGCCATTAGTAATCTGTGAACTATCATTAAAATCATCTGTAATACCTGAAGATTGGAAGATGGCGAACGTAACACCAATTTTTAAAAAGGGTTCCAGGGGTGATCTGGGAAACTACAGACCGGTGAGCCTGACGTCAGTACCAGGAAAAATGGTAGAAACCATCATAAAGAACAAAATTGCTGAACATGTAGATAGTCATGGCTTAATGGGAGACAGCCAAATAGCTTTAGACATTGGAGGATCTTGTCTTACTAATCTGTTATGTTTTTTTGAAGGTGTGAATAAACAGGTAGACAAAGGTGAGTCGGTTGATATAGTGTATTTGGACTTTCAGAAAGCCTTTGACAAGGTCTCTCATCAGAGACTTTTAGCAAAACTAAAGAGTCATGGGATAGGAGGCAGTGTACTATTGTGGATCAGGAACTGGTTAAAAGATAGAAAGCAGAGGGTAGGGCTAAACGGCCAATTTTCCCAGTGGAGAAAGGTAAATAGTGGTGTACCCCAGGGATCTGTGCTGGATCCGCTGCTTTTTGACATATTCATAAATGACCTGGAAAAGGGAATAACGAGTGAGGTTATCAAATTTGCAGATGACACAAAACTATTTAAAGTTGTTAAAATCCAAGAGGATTGTGAAAAATTGCAAGAGGATCTTGATAAACTAGAAGACTGGGCATCAAAATGGCAGATGAAATTTAATGTGGACAAGTGCAAAGTTATGCACCTAGGGAAGAACAACCCAAACTATGGTTACACGATGCAAGGTTCCACATTAGGAACCACGACCCAGGAAAAAGATTTAGGCGTCATTGTGGATAACATGTTAAAACCCTCAGCCCAGTGTGCAGCGGCGGCCAAGAAAGCAAATATAATGCTAGGTATCATAAGGAAAGGAATGGAAAATAAAATAAAGGATATTATAATGCCCCTTTATCATTCCATGGTGAGACTGCACCTTGAATATTGTGTGCAATTCTGGTCGCCGTATCTTAAAAAGGATATAGCGTTATTAGAAAAGGTTCAGACAAGAGCCACCAAAATGGTAAAGGGGATGGAAGGAAACCCCTATGAACAAAGGCTAAAAAGGTTAGGGCTCTTTAACCTGGAAAAGAGACAGCTGAGGGGAGATATGATAGAAGTCTATAAATTAATGAACGGAGTGGAACAGGTAAACGTACAGGAGCTCTCCAGATCAACCAACAGTAACATAGAAACATAGAAACATGATGACAGAAAAAGACCACATGGCCTATCTAGTCTGTCCTTCCATAACAACAACTACAACAGTCCACTTTTTACCTTTAGAGATCCTCTGTGTTGGTCCCATGCTTTTTTGAATTCAGTTACTGTCCTCATCTCTACCACCTCCACTGGGAGACTATTCCATGGATCCACTACTCTTTCCATAAAGAAATATTTCCACATATCACTCCTGAATCTATGTCCCTTCACCCTCATCCCATGTCCCCTCGTAGCAGAACTTGCTTTCAATTGAAAGAGGCTCTCTCCCTGAACATTTATGCCACGGAGGTATTTAAACATCTCAATCATATCATCTCTATCCCGCCTTTCCTCTAAGGTGTACATATTAAGATCCTTAAGTCTGTCCTCATATGCTTTATAACGAAGCCCATTAATCATTTTAGTAGCAACCCTCTGCACCGACTCCATCCTGTTCACATCCTTTTGAAGGTGCGGTCTCCAGAATTGCACACCATACTCCAAATGAGGTTGCACCAAAGACTTATACAGAGGCATTATCACCTCCTTTTTTCTGCTAGCCATTCCTCTCCGTATGCACCCAAGCATCCTTCTAGCTTTTGCTGTCGCCTTTTCTACCTGTTTAGCTACTTTAAGATCATCACACAACCACGCCTAGGTCCCGCTCTTCTTTAGTGGACAAAAGTACTTCACCTCCTATACTGTATTGCTCCCTTGGATTGCTGCAGCCCAAATGCATGACCTTACATTTTTTAACATTAAATCCCAGCTGCCAAATTCTAGACCATTCTTCAAGCTTAGCTAGATCCCTCCTCATGTTATCTACCCCTTCCTGGGTGTCTACTCTATTGCAGATTTTGGTATCATCCGCAAAGAGGCAAACCTTACCCGACAGCCCTTCCGCTATATCACTAACAAAGATGTTAAAAAGAATCGGACCAAGGACAGATCCCTGGGGCACACCACTGGTAACATCCTTCTCCTCAGAGTGAGCTCCATTTACTTGTACTCTTTGTCGCCTCCCACCCAACCAATTTCTAACCCATAGTTCTAAGACATAGTTTCTACATGGAATGAAACAATCAACCAATACGCCACTATACCACCAGCCTGCAAAGACCCAACAACGAAGAATAATGTAGTCAATAGACCATCTGCACCATGGTTCTCTCAGGAACTAAGGAAGTCTCGTACAATATTGAGGAACCTCGAAAGAAAATGGCGTAAATCTCACAACCCAACAGATCAACAAATATATTTATCCCACCTTCAATCCTATCGTGAGACAATATGGGACACAAGAAAAACCTACCACTCCGAACTCCTCAACCGCTCCCTAAACAAACCCAGGGAGCTATTCAATATAGTAAAGTCATTAACCAAAGAACCTGCTCCACCTCAACAAGAACCCATACACCCTCAGAAGTATGCCAATTTCATACAATCTAAAGCTATCAGAACAACAACCTCCTCACCCCAAAGTCCTCCGACATCACACACCTCCTCATCCCAAAGTCCACTACAGCAACAAGGACAAAATTTCCCTCTCTTTCAGCTCCCCTCATCACTCCTTCAACTTTCCCCTCCCTCTGCAAAATGCGTTGAAGACATTATCGTCAAAATGAATACTACCACAGCACCTAACGACCCCTGCCCAGCACACTGGATAAGAGCTATGCGATCCGACTTTAGCCCTGTCATAGCAGAAATTATAAAGATGTCATTCTCAACAGGCACCTTCCCATCAGCACTAAAGCAGACCTCCATAAGACCGCTGCTAAAGAACAATCAACTAGACCCAACAAAAGAAGAATCATACCGCCCGATAGCTAGTATACCACTGCTATCCAAAATAATTGAGAAAGTAACCAATAATCAGATACAACAACACATAGACACCTCCTCCCCCCTTGATCCCAGTCAGCACGGATTTAGGGAATCTCACGGAGTAGAGACACTATTGACCACATTAACCAACACACTCATCAGTGGACTAGACGACATTAACAAGGGCTTCGCACTAATATTCCTCGACATATCTGCAGCATTTGACTCGGTTGACCATGAAATACTACTAACCCGCCTATATGACAAGGGAATCCACGGCCTAGCATGGAAATGGTGCAAATCATACCTGGAAGACCGCTTGCAACACGTCCGGACTATTACAGGCACATCAGAACCTTTCCAGCTAAAACAAGGAGTTCCACAAGGCTCATCCCTATCGGCACTCCTATTTAACATTTACATGCAGCCCCTGTGCGATATCACTCGATCCTTTGGCATTTCCTCACTGATCTACGCAGATGATGTTCTACTATTCACTCCATTCAATGTCAAGCTCCCAGATTACACATCTTTAGTAGATTGCTTTAATGCAATAGCAGACTGGTTACTCACGCAGAATATGCGAATAAACTACAAAAAAACCGAAGTATGATTGTCACGAAAAACAGAGAATTCGCACCCCCGGAGACCCTAAGAGTACGAGATGCACACCTCCCAATCAAGCCCTCCATAAGATACCTTGGAGTGATACTGGACTATCGCCTAGATTTTAAAGAACATATCAACCGCACCGTGAAAACCATTTATTTCAAGATAAAGACCCTACGCCATCTAAAAAATATGCTTGACCCAGACAGCTTCAGAACTATATTCCAAGCCATAGTCACACCCCACTTCGACTATGCGAATATAATACTCCATGGTCTCCCAAAGAACTCACTAAATACATTACAACTAGCCATGAATGCCGCAGCCCGGGTATTATACGGTGCTTCAAAGAGCGATCACATAACACCCATCCTAATGGAGCTCCACTGGCTCCCTATATACTGCAGAATAACATATAAAGCCCTTATCTTGACCTTTAAAGCAATAAATTCTATAGCTCCATCATCAATTTCGAAACTCCTCCATCACACTCCCAACACCAGATCTAGGAGGTCAGCAGCGGCAAATACCCTAACTACACCACATGAGGCCACAAAATACAAACGATCAACAACAGACAGGGCTTTCGCGTACTACGCACCCAGATGTTGGAACAACCTACCTCCCAACATTAGAGCTATTACTGACCTCAAACAATTTAGAAAAGCCATAAAGCATCACCTCTTCATTCTACATTTCCAAAGCACATCATCAACCCTCTAACACTTTCAGATAAAGTGTAACCGCCCTATTTAAGATGATGAAAAGAAACTCTATCCCGTGTATATAGGTCCTATACATGCTACAAATATGTACATAGTTTCCCTAAGTTATAATCCCAGTTGTATATTTCCTGTTATATGTAAGCTCACCACAGTCTGTTGATTGAAATGAGTATTCCTGTTTAATGTAAACCGCGCTGATGAAAAAGAGTGCGGTATAGAAGAAATACAAATAAATAAATAAATAAATAAATAACCCAAGCAGTAACTTTGGGGTCCATCCCTAGGGTGCTCAGTTTGTTTATAAGTCGCCTGTGAGGAACAGTGTCAAAGGCTTTACGGAAATCTAAATACACCACATCTAGAGCTCTCCCTCGGTCCAACTCCCTGGTCACCCAGTCAAAGAAATCAATCAGATTTGTCTGACAAGACCTGCCTCTGGTGAATCCATGCTGCCTCGGATCCTGTAATCTGCTGGACTCCAGAAACCTCACTATTTTCTCTTTCAGCAGCGTTTCCAATAATTTACTCACCACCGAAGTTAAACTAACCGGCCTGTAGTTTTCAACCACATCCTTACTTCCGCTTTTGTGTAAAGGCACCACATGAGCCTCTCTCCAGTCCTTTGGCACCACTCCAGACTCCAATGGGGCATTGAAAAGGTTAGTCAGTGGAGTTGCTAGAACGTCCCCAAGTTCCCTCAGTATTCTAGGGTGTATCCCATCCGGTCCCATCGCTTTGTCTACTTTAAGTTGAGCTAGTTTCTCACGAACACAGTCTTCTGAAAATAGTTCAAGATGTCCCTCGCTTCTGTTCTTATTTGTGGGTGTTTTCTGAGGTCCTGCTCCTGGTTCTTCATCTGTGAACACAGAACAAAAATATTTGTTAAGCAATTCTGCTTTATCCTTATCAGCTTCTATATATTCCCCCCCTGCACCCTTGAGTCTGACAATACCACTTTTGTCCTTCCTCTTCTCACTAATATATCTGAAAAATGTCTTATCCCCCCATTTTATTGCATTGGCTATTTGAATCTTTGCCTTCTTGACTACTTTGCTAGCTTCTCTAAGTTTTTCCAAATACAGATGCCTGTCTTCCTCTCTCTGTGATCTCTTGTATTTCATGAAGGCCTCCCTCTTTTTCTTCACTTGTTCAGCTATTTCCTTCGAAAACCATAGCGGTCTCCTGTTCCTTTTGCCTTTATTTACCATTTTAACAAAAAGGTTGGTTGCCTTTAAAATACCCCCTTTCAGTTTTGCCCACTGTTTTTCTACATCTCCCAGCTGTTCCCATCCCACTAACGACTCCCTGAGGTATTGGCCCATCTTCGCAAAGTTAGTCTTCCTAAAGTCTAAGATCCTCACCTTGGAATGGATTCTAACAGCCCTAGTCCTAATACTGAACCACACCATCTGGTGATCACTGGATGCAAAATGATCTCCCACTACAACATCAGAAACACTTTCACCATTGGTAAGCACCAAGTCCAGTATGGCCCCTTCACGTGTGGGGTCTGTTACCAATTGCCTGAATTGTTCTCCCTGTAGAGAATCCAGGATCTCCTTACTTCTAGATGATACTGCAGCAGGAATGTGCCAATCAACATCTGGCATATTGAAATCTCCTATCAGTAGCACTTCCCCTTTCCTAGCAATGCTGCGTATGTCTTCAATTAACTCTCTGTCCACCTCTTCCTCTTGTGAGGGAGGTCTGTATATCACTCCAATGCAAATAGATTTCTCTTTCCCTCTTTCTAGTTTAACCCACAATGCCTCCTCTCTCCCTTTTAAGCTCTGTAATTCCAAAGCTTTAATAGTAGTTTTTACATATAGTGCCACTCCTCCTCCCCTTCTTCCTACTCTGTCCTTTCTGAATAAAGTATAGCCAGGTATAGTTACATCCCAGTCATGGTTTTCTGTGAACCACGTTTCTGTAGCTGCCACTAAATCCAAGTCAGCCACTCCCACCAAAGCTTCAACTTCAGGGATCTTATTTCCCATGCTACGGGCATTAATACACACTGCTTTCCATATGTTACCCCTGTTACCCATTTCCATAAAGGTATTTAATGTATCACCTACCTGGGGGCTTTCACCTACCTGGGGGCTTTCTTCACCCATCCCCAATGAATCTAGTTTAAAGCCCTCTTCAGTAGATTAGCCAGTTGACTACCAAAGATGCGTTGACCTTACTTGGACAGATGGATGCCATCTCTGCTCTGCAACCCTTGGAACAGCATCCCATGGTCTAGGAAACCAAAACGCTCTCGATGACACCATCCACACAGCCATGCATTCATCTCCAGGATGCGAGCCTGGATTTAAGGGGTTTAGGGATTTAAGGGGTTTTTTTATTATATTAAATTGTTAGCTCTCTGACTGGGAGCTCTTAAAAGGGGTTTTGTACATTTTTAAAGCAAGGTTACTTTCTTTTTGGTGCTTTAGTGGGACTTTCCTTGAGCACAGTAGGTGGTTGAACTCCAGTAACCTCTTCAGCTTTGGGAACTGCTAACAACTAATCAGGAGTTAGTGGGCCTGATTACCTGAGAGCAGCTGAGGGCCTGCATAAAAGGCTCCAGTGCCCTGTCCTGTTCAACCTTTCCTACAGGAGCTCTCCAGATCAACAGTAAGGATTTAAGGGCTTTTTTTTATTATATTAAATTGTTAGCTCTCTGACTGGGAGCTCTTAAAAGGGGTTTTGTACATTTTTAAAGTAAGGTTACTTTCTTTTTGGTGCTTTAGTGAGACTTTCCTTGAGCACAGTAGGTGGTTAAACTCCAGTAACCTCCTCAGCTTTGGGAACTGCTAACACCTAATCAGGTGTTAGTTCCCTCCCTACCCACCCCGACTCCCACCCACCCCTAGCAAGTAGTCTTGCTTTATAGGGCACCTCCCCATTTGACAAACACAGAGAATTGGACCAGCACATTTTGAATATAATTAAAGAGATATAACTGCTTTTTCTCTGAAAGGACAGCTGGGAAACTGGATGATACTTGGTAGATCTCTCTCTCTGCTTTTAACAGATACCTAAGCTCCATGAACAGAACAATGGCTGGGAAAAATCGTATCGCTAAAGCTGTTGCCCCGTTACAGCTTCTGCCTCGGTCCAGACAGAGGTCCTAATGCCAGTTGAAGGACGGGTTCCATGTGCAGGGTGCCTGCATGCTGAAGCTCTGAGGAAACAAGTGGAGGAACTCAGAGAGGAGGTGGCGAGGCTGAGGAGCATTCAAGACAGGGAGAAGTACATTGATGTGATGCTTCTTGCAGCAACCAAGCTCTCCAGCAGAGGAGAAGATGGGTGCCAACAGAATGTCGATGGTTGGACACAAGTCATCAGGGCCTGCAAAATCACCAATCCAACTTATCCAGCCCTTGAATTGAAGAACCATTATGCAGCCCTGGAAGTGGAGGAGGTGACAGCATCCCTGGAAGAGGGAAGAACCAGAGCTCAAGTACCCCAAAGTTGCAGAATCAGGGACCACAAGGAAACGAAGGGTAGTGGTGGTTGGAGACTCTCTTCTGAGGGGTACTGAGGCGTCCATCTGCCGACCAGACTTGATGTCCAGAGAGGTATGCTGTCTGCCTGGTGCCAAAATCCAAGATGTTACGGAGAGTTTGCCGAGACTCATCAAGCCCACTGACTATTACCCAATGTTGCTAATCCATGTTGGAACAAATGATACTGCCAGGTATACCTCGGAACGTATCAAAAGTGACTTCATGGCTCTGGGACAGAGGGTGAAGCAATTAGGCGCACAGGTGGTGTTCTCTTCAATCCTCCCTGTTGAGGGGAAAGGCCAAGGCAGAGAGGCTCGCATCCTGGAGATGAATGCATGGCTGCGTGGATGGTGTCATCGAGAGAGTTTTGGTTTCCTAGACCATGGGATGCTGTTCCAAGGGTTGCAGAGCAGAGATGGCATCCATCTGTCCAAGAAAGGTCAACGCGTCTTCGGTAGTAGACTGGCTAATCTACTGAAGAGGGCTTTAAACTAGATTCGTTGGGGATGGGTGAAGAAAGCCCCCAGGTAAGTGAAAGCCCCCAGGTAGCTGATATATTAAATATCTTTATGGAAATGGGTAACAGGGATAACATATGGAAAGCAGTGTGTATAAATGCCCGTAGCATGGGAAATAAGATCCCTGATGTTGAAGCTTTGGTGGGAGTGGCTGACTTGGATTTAGTGGCAGTTACAGAAACATGGTTCACAGAAAACCATGATTGGGATGTAACTATACCTGGCTATACTTTATTCAGAAAGGACAGGGTAGGAAGAAGGGGAGGAGGAGTGGCACTATATGTAAAAACTACTATTAAAGCTTTGGAATTACAGAGCTTAAAAGGGAGAGGGGAGGCATTCTGGGTTAAACTAGAAAGAGGGAAAGAGAAATCTATTTACATTGGTGTGATATACAGACCTCCCTCACAAGAGGAGGAGGTGGACAGAGAGTTAATTGAAGACATGCACAGCATTGTTAGGAAAGGGGAAGTGCTACTGATAGGAGATTTCAATATGCCAGATGTTGATTGGCACATTCCTGCTGCAGTATCATCTAGAAGTAAGGAGATCTTGGATTCTCTACAGGGAGAACTATTCAGGCAATTGGTAACAGACCCCACACGTGAAGGGGCCATACTGGACTTGGTGCTTACCAATGGTGAAAGTGTTTCTGATGTTGTAGTGGGAGATCATTTTGCATCCAATGATCACCAGATGGTGTGGTTCAGTATTAGGACTAGGGCTGTTAGAATCCATTCAAAGGCGAGGATCTTAGACTTTAGGAAGACTAACTTTGCGAAGATGGGCCAATACCTCAGGGAGTCGTTAGTGGGATGGGAACAGCTGAGGGATGTAGAGAAACAGTGGGCAAAACTGAAAGGGGGTATTTTAAGGGCAACCAACCTTTTTGTTAAAATGGTAAATAAAGGTAAAAGGAAAAGCAGACCGCTATGGTTTTCTAAGGAAGTAGCTGAAAAAGTGAAGAAAAAGAGGGAGGCCTTCATGAAATACAAGAGATCACAGAGAGAGGAAGACAGGCATCTGTATTTGGAAAAACTTAGAGAAGCTAGCAAAGTAGTCAAGAAGGCAAAGATTCAAAAGGAGGAGGAAATAGCCAATGCAATAAAATGGGGGGATAAGACATTTTTCAGATATATTAGTGAGAAGAGGAAGGGCAAAAGTGGTATTGTCAGACTCAAGGGTGCAGGGGGGGAATATGTAGAAGCTGATAAGGATAAAGCGGAATTGCTTAACAAATATTTTTATTCTGCGTTCACAGATGAAGAACCAGGAGCAGGACCTCAGAAAACACCCACAAATAGGAACAGAAGCAAAGGACATCTTGAACAATTTTCAAAAGACTGTGTTTATGAGAAACTATCTCAACTTAAAGTACATAAGAACATAAGAACATAAGATATGCCATACTGGGTCAGACCAAGGTCCATCAAGCCCAGTATTCTGTTTCCAACAGTGGCCAATCTAGGTCATATGTACCTAGCAGTTTCCCCAAGAGACACAAGTTCCACAATGCTTGTAAAGGGTCAAGCATTGATATCTTCGGTCACCTCTTAATAGTGGTTTATGGACCTTTCCTCCAGGAACTTGTCCAAACCTTTTTTAAACCCAGCTACACTAACAGCCTTTACTACATCCTCCGGTAACAAATTCCAGAGTTTGATTACATGTTGAGTGAAAAAATATTTTCTTTTATTAGACTTAAATAGTTTACCCTGTAGCTTCATTGCATGTCCCCTAGTCTTTCTATATTCTGATAACGTAAATAATCGATCTATGTTTACCCGTTCAACTCCGTTCATTAATTTATAGACTTCTATCATATCTCCCCTCAGCCGTCTCTTTTCCAGGTTAAAGAGCCCTAACCTTTTTAGCCTTTCTTCATAGGAGTATCCTTCCATCCCCTTTACCATTTTGGTGGCTCTTCTCTGAACCTTTTCTAAAATCGCTATATCCTTTTTAAGATACGGCAACCAGAATTGCACACAATATTCAAGGTGCGGTCTCAGCATGGAACGATATAGAGGCATTATAATATCTTTTGTTTTATTTTCCATTCCTTTCCTTATCATACCTAGCATTCTATTTGCTCTCTTGGCCGCCGCTGCACACTGGGCCGAGGGTTTTAACATGGTATCCACAATGACGCCTAAATCTTTTTCCTGGGTGGTGGTTCCTAATGTGGAACCTTGCATCGTGTAACCATAGTTTGGGTTGTTCTTCCCTAGGTGCATAACCTTGCACTTGTCCACATTAAATTTCATCGGCCATTTTGATGCCCAGTCTTCCAATTTATCAAGATCCTCTTGCAATTTTTCACAATCCTCTTGGGTTTTAACAACTTTAAATAGTTTTGTGTCATCTGCAAATTTGATAACCTCACTCGTTATTCCACTTTCCAGGTCATTTATGAATATGTCAAAAAGCAGCAGACCCAGCACAGATCCCTGGGGTACACCACTATTCACCTTTCTCCATTGGGAAAATTGGCCATTTAGCCCTACCCTCTGCTTTCTATCTTTTAACCAGTTCCTGATCCACAATAGTACACTGCCTCCTATCCCATGACTCTTTAGTTTTGCCAAAAGTCTCTGATGAGGGACCTTGTCAAAGGCTTTCTGAAAGTCCAGATACACAATATCAACCGACTCACCTTTGTCCACCTGTTTATTCACTCTTTCAAAAAAACATAAGATTAGTAAGACAAGATCTTCCTTGTCTAAAGCCATGTTGGCTGTCTCCCATTAGGTTGTGACTATCTACATGCTAAGTAATTTTATTCTTTATGATGGTTTCTACCATTTTTCCCGGTACTGACGTCAGGCTCACCGGTCTGTAGTTTCCCGGATCACCCCTGGAACCCTTTTTAAAAATTGGTGTTACATTGGCGATCCTCCAATCTTCAGGTATTAGAGATGATTTTAATGATAGTTCACAGATTACTGATAGCAGGTCTGCAATCTCATATTTCAGTTCTTTCAACACCCTTGGATGTAGACCATCCGGCCCAGGTGATTTTCTACTCTTCAGTTTATCTAATAGTTGTAAGACATCTTCCCGATGTATCGATACTTCCTTCAATTCTTCCGCACCTTTAAATACCACTTCAGTCATGGGTAACATCCCTACATCTTCCTCAGTAAAGACCGAAGCAAAGAATTCATTCAGTCTCTCCGCTATCGCCTTGTTGCCTCTTAGTGCTCCTTTAACCCCTTTATCATCTAATGGACCAACTGACTCTCTCACAGGTTTCTTGCTACGAATGTACTTGAAAAGGTCTTTATTTCGCGCTTTTGCTTCCGCAGCAAGCTTCTTCTCAAATTCTCTCTTTGCCTGCCTTATCAATGCCTTGCATTTGACTTGCCAGTGCTTGTGCTGTTTCCAGGTTTCGTCGTTTGGCTCTTTTTTCCATTTCCTGAAAGATGCTTTTTTGGCAACAACAGCCTCTCTGACCTCACCTTTAAACCATGCTGGCAGTTTTTTGGACTTCCTTCCACTTTTCTTAAAGCGTGGAATACAGCTGGTTTGGGCTTCCAAGATAGTATTTTTCAACAACACCCAAGCTTGATGTACGTCTTTAACCTTTGCAACTGCTCCTTGTAGTTTTTTCTTAACTGTTTTCCTCATTTTATCATAGTCTCCCTTTCGAAAGTTAAAAGGTAGTACTGTGGATTTCCTTACTATCCCTCCTCCACTAATTAAATCAAAGGCAATCATGCTATGATCACTATTGCCAAGTGGCCCCAACACCCTTATCTCTTGCACTAGATCTGGTGTTCCACTAAGGACTAGGTCTAATATGGCTTCCCCTCTGGTTGGTTCATGAACCAGCTGCTCCAAGAAGCAGTCATTTATTTCATCTAGGAACTTTATCTCCCTAGCATGTCCTGACGTGACACTGACCCAGTCAATACCGGGGTAATTGAAATCACCCATTATTATTACTGCGCTGTAACATTTGTTAGCTTCCTTGATTTCTTTGAGCATTTCATCATCCATTTGGTCATTCTGGCCAGGTGCTCGATAGTACACCCCCACTGCCATTACCTTCCCCCTTTTATATGGTATTTCAATCCATACAGATTCTACAGCAGATTTTGTTTCCTGCAAAACTTTAATCCTTTCTGAGTCAATGCCCTCTCTAACATAGAGCACAACCCCTCCACCAATTTGATCAGCTCTATCATTATGATATAGTTTGTACCCAGGTATCACAGTGTCCCACTGGTTGTCCTCCTTCCACCATGTCTCTGATATTCCAATCATATCTAACCTTTCATTTAGTGCTATATATTCTAACTCTCCCATCTTATTCTTTAGACTTCTAGCATTTGCATACAAGCATTTTAGAGAATGTATTTTATTCATGTTAATTTGGCTATTGTTAGACATGGGTAAATTGGGATCTTTAGACAAAGCGATGGGACCGGATGGGATACACCCGAGAATACTGAGGGAACTTGGGGACGTTCTAGCAGCTCCACTGACTGACCTTTTCAATGCCTCATTGGAGTCGGGAGTGGTGCCAAAGGACTGGAGAGACGCTCATGTGGTGCCTTTACACAAAAGCAGAAGTAAGGATGTGGTTGAAAACTACAGGCCGGTTAGTTTAACTTCGGTGGTGAGTAAATTATTGGAAACGCTGCTGAAAGAGAAAATAGTGAGGTTTCTGGAGTCCAGCGGATTACAGGATCCGAGGCAGCATGGATTCACCAGAGGCAGGTCTTGTCAGACAAATCTGATTGAGTTCTTTGGCTGGGTGACCAGGGAGTTAGACCGAGGGAGAGCCCTAGATGTGGTGTATTTAGATTTCTGTAAAGCCTTTGACACTGTTCCTCACAGGCTACTTTTATAAACAAACTGAGCACCCTAGGGATGGACCCTAAAGTTACTGCTTGGGTTAGAAATTGGTTGAGTGGGAGGCGACAAAGAGTACAAGTAAATGGAGCTCACTCTGAGGAGAAGGATGTTATCAGTGGTGTGCCCCAGGGATCTGTCCTTGGTCCGATTCTTTTTAACATCTTTGTTAGTGATATAGCAGAAGGGCTTTCAGGTAAGGTTTGCCTCTTTGCGGATGATACCAAACTCTGCAATAGACACCCAGGAAGGTGTAGATAACATGAGGAGGGATCTAGCTAAACTTGAAGAATGGTCTAGAATTTGGCAGCTGGGATTTAATGTTAAAAAATGTAAGGTCATGCATTTGGGCTGCAGCAATCCAAGGGAGCAATATAGTATAGGGGGTGAAGTACTTTTGTCCACTAAAGAAGAGCGGGACCTAGGTGTGGTTGTGTCTGATGATCTTAAAGTAGCTAAACAGGTAGAAAAGGCGATGGCAAAAGCTAGAAGGATGCTTGGGTGCATACGGAGAGGAATGGCCAGCAGAAGAAAGGAGGTGATAATGCCTCTGTATAAGTCTTTGGTGCGACCTCATTTGGAGTATAGTGTGCAATTTTGGAGACCGCACCTTCAAAAGGATGTGAACAGGATGGAGTCGGTGCAGAGGGTGGCTACTAAAATGATTAGTGGTCTTCATTATAAAGCATATGAGGACAGACTGAAGGATCTTAATATGTACACCTTAGAGGAAAGGCAGGATAGAGGTGATATGATTGCTACAATACTCTCTTTACAATACTCTCTCTACGAATCCTATAGCTGAACTCAAGATGAACCACCAATATGTATATATGTAAAAACTATGTAATAACTTGTAAATAGTTTCAAAACATTGTTATACCATCTGTATATAGTTTAATTACAGTTCAATGTACCTGTTTATATATCGCTACAATTGTTCCATGTAATGCAATGTTGTTTGGATGTAAACCGCCACTGATCTTCGGAATTGGCGGTATATAAAAGATTTGCAAATAAATAAATAAATAAATAAATAATATGATTGAGATGTTTAAATACCTCTGTGGCATAAATGTTCAGGGAGAGATCCTCTTTCAATTGAAAGCAAGTTCTGCTACGAGGGGACATGGGATGAGGGTGAAGGGAGATAGATTCAGGAGTAATATGCGGAAATATTTCTTTATGGAAAGAGTAGTGGATCCGTGGAATAGTCTCCCAGTGGAGGTGGTGGATATGAGGACAGTAACTGAATTCAAAAAAGCACATGAGAAACACAGAGGATCTCTAAAGGTAAAAAGGGGACTGTTGTAGTTCTTGTTATGGAAGGACAGACTAGATAGGCCATGTGGTCTTTTTCTGTCATCATATTTCTATGTTTACGTTATCAGAATATAGAAAGACTAGGGGACATGCAATGAAGCTACAGGGTAAACTATTTAAGACTAATAAAAGAAAATATTTTTTCATTCAACGTGTAATCAAACTCTGGAATTTGTTACTGGAGGACGTAGTAAAGGCTGTTAGTGTAGCTGGGTTTAAAAAAGGTTTGGACAAGTTCCTGGAGGAAAGGTCCATAAACCATTATTAAGAAGGGACCCAGGATATCAATGCTTTACCCAATACAAGCATTGTGGAACCTGTGTCTTTTGGGGAAACCGTTAGGTATGGATGTCCTAGATTGGCCACTGTTAGAAACAGGATACTGGGCTTGATGGACCTTGGTCTGACCCAGTATGGCATTTCTTATGTTCTTATATTGGCACCCTTACATTTTAGGTATGTTGTGTACAATATCTTAAGAAATAATTGGAAATATCCCAACTGTATGTCATAATAATATTTTAATAGTATGTTCAAAGGTATACAACAAAATAAAAAATATGTCTGTGCAACTTAGACATAGTAATTTCTGAGAAAAAAACAAAACATGACCAGAACAGGATTAATAGCACCCTTCACTAATATTTGGTTGCACAACCCTTGGCAGTGATGACAGCCTCCATTTACTTATTGAAACCATTTATAAGTTTCGTACATCTGTCTGCTCATAGTTTCTCCTACTCTTCAACTGTGATTTATTTATTTATTATTATTAAACAGGTTTTATATACTGCTTTATCATTTCAATCAAAGCAGTTTACATTGAAACTTAAACTTGGTAATGTACATTAAACAAGGACATTGAAAACTTGGATTTTTCTGAGGCAATGGAGGGTAAAGTGACTTGCCCAAGGCCACAAGGAGTGCTAGTGGGAATTGAACCCTGGTCTCTGGCTTCCCAAGACAGTGTTCTTAACCATTAGGCTACTCCTCCACTCTATTAAGCTAATGAAACTAAAACATTCACAGAAACTAAGGATAAATTTTAATAAAACGGAGGTCCTCTTTCTCACAAGAGATACAACTTTCATACCACCCAGCTCCCTCAAGGTCAGGGACGCTGAACTCCTAAGCAAGCCTACAATTCGGTACCTCGGAGTAATACTTGACCGACAGCTCAATATGAAGGCCCAGATAAGCAATATGGTCAAGTCCATATACAACAAAATAAGGTCGCTTCGTCACTTGAGACAGCTGCTATGACCTAAAGATTTTCGTACTGTGTATCAAGCTCTTGTCACCCCTCATTTCGATTACGCGAATGCCATACTACATGGCCTCCCAAAGAACACAATAAACCCTCTGCAACTAGCCATGAACTCAGCTGCTAGAATTCTACTTGGAGCACCTAGGAGGGACCACATAACCCCCATCCTAAAAAGCCTACACTGGCTCCCAATCCAAAGTAGGATTGCCTTCAAAGTTTTGCCGATGACCCATAAAGCCATTAACAAATGCTCCTCTACATCACTAACTGACCTCATTCAGCCTACTCCCCCTAACAGGGCAAGAAGATCAGTGGCCATCAACACCTTGATACTCCCAAGGCAGATCACGAAATGCTCATGAACAGCCAGGAGCAGAGCATTTGCGTTGTATGCACCCATGTGCTGGAACGCCCTACCTCCTGCCATCAGGGCCATCAAGGATCTCTACCAGTTCAGGAAAGCAATTAAACATTACCTTTTTCTGCAGCACTACGCGGACCAAGATCACCATCCACACCTTGACACGCCCAGTAGTACATACAGACAAAACCCAAACAACAACCATACAGGTTTGAAACTGAACACACCAGACCCTGCCCCACCTGACAAATAGCATTAACCCCACCCTAACCGACTGCAAATCTCAGATAAGCCAACATGTAAATAGTTAGTTACTCTTTAACATATGTTATTTGTAATGTAGTTACCCTGTTAAAACTGTACATTTCTGTTATATTGTAAGTTCAGTGTAGATTGTCTTCACTGCACAGTTATTGTTACATGTAAACCGCGCTGATGATGAATAGCGCGGTATATAAGAAAAATAAATAATGAATGAATGTTTCCAGGATTCCTTTTACCAATGGCAGATTTCAGCTCTTTCCAAAGGTTCTCGACTGGATTGAGATGAAGACTCATTGCTGACCAGTTTAAAACAGTTCATTTTTTTATTTATTTTATTTATTTAACATTTCTTCTATACCACGCTATTATAATCAGCGCGGTGTACATCAAACAAAAACATATTACAATGCATACAAGCAACATTGAGTTTACAATGAACAGGGAATTAAACATGGGATAAACCGGGAAAACTGTACAAGTTAACTCGATACTATGTACAATACTCGAACTCATTTGGATGTTGCATGTGCTTTTGTGGGTGGATGGTACACGTATGATGATTAGCGGTTGGGCTTATGTGTAGTCTAACCATTTTCTGCTTGTATTAAGTTGCTAGGGCGGCTGGGGCATGTGGGAAGCTTGCCGGGTGTGTGTTTGCCTTGGATGGTTTCTGGGTAGCATTTTGTGAACAGATGGTGTTTCAAGGCTTTTCTGAATAGGACTAGGCTTTTGATGCCACGGATTTCATGGAGAAGGGCATTCCAGTTTAAAGGAGCAAATATAGAGAAGGCCCTGTTGGAGGTAGCCTTTGTACACTTAGTCATCATCTTGGGGACTACTAAGGTGTTCATTGCAGTAGGCCTCCTGTTTCTATTTTCCAGGGTACCGTGGATTAGCTTGCTGATTGGCGTAGGGGGGTAGTTATTTAGGGCTTTGAAAGTAAGGACTAATGACTTGTATTGGAGTCTGGCATGTAAAGGTAGCCAATGCAGATCTTTCATGATAGGCGTTATGTGGTCAGATCTTGACGATCCAGAAAGGACTCTCGCAGCTGCATTCATAGCTAGGCGGAGCGGATTTAAGGTTGATTGTGAGAGACCATGGAGGATGATGTTAGCGAAATCCAGATGTAGGAGGACTAATGCCTGGAAGGTTGTTCGGTAGTCGGTGAAATCCAGTAGGGGGCGGAGGTGACGTAGAGTTCTGATCTTATGATATATTGCCTTTGTGACGTTTTTCACATGTGTTGTCATATCCAGGTGCTGGTCCAGTGTGATGCCGAAATATCGGATTGTGGATTTGGATTTCAACTCTACATTGTTGGCAAGTAGTGATGGGGGAGGTATGAACTTATGGTTCCTCGTGACGAATAGAACATCAGTTTTGTCATGGTTGATCCATAGATTTTGTGTCAACAGCCATTTGGCTACAGCTTCGAAGCATCTGATTATTGGGGAGAGCACTGATTGGTCAATTGTGAACGGCATATAAAGGAGGATGTCGTCTGCGTAAGCAAGGCATTGTACATTGAAGGATCGGATCAAATCACATATCGGCTGCATATAGATATTGAACATCAGTGCCGATAAGGACGATCCTTGAGGTACCCCCTGTGTCTGCAGAAATGGTTCTGAGGATGTGTGGCCTGCCTTGACTTGTTGCCACCTATTGGATAGGTAGGATTTACACCATTCCAGTGCCGTGCTTTGAATCCCCTTTTCTTTCAGGCGTTGTAGAAGTATGTCATGGCTCACAGAGTCGAAGGCGGCAGAGGTGTCCAGAAAGATGAGGACAAATCCTTGTTGGATGCTGTTTATTCCTGTGACCAAATTGTTGAATAGGGTTGTAAGGACAGTGTCGACTCCATGTGCTTCCCTGAAGCCGTGTTGGGATGGATCTAGCAGTGCTTCAGTATCGATATGATGCTGGATTTGTTGTTGAGCAGCTTTTTCGATGATCTTGGCAAGCTGGGGGATGCTTGAGATTGGCCTAAAAGATTCAACTTTGGATGGGTCTAGTTTGCTGTTTTTCAGTAGCGGCCTGATAAAGGTGTGTTTCAGACTCTGCGGGAACGAACCCGTTAAAAAGGACTGGTTCAGTATTTTGCTCAGGATTTGGCTTAGGTCATGTCGCAGTTCTCTGATCCAGCTGGCTGGGCAGGGGTCATTGGGTGCTGTGCTGGGATTGATGGAAGCAATAATGTTCTCAACCTCTTTATTGGATACCGTGGTGAAATTTCATAATGGTGTTGCTTGGGATGCTTTAGGCGATACGGAGGGGTTACTGACACTTATGTTTGTGTTGGTCTTAATCATTTTTGATTGTAAATAGTTTGCGTAGTCCTGTGGCTGAGGCATTGGAAGTTGGGCTGAAACCGGCTCTCCTGTTATGGACTTTACTATATTAAACAGGGCATGTGGTTTATTGATGGAGCGCTTTAATATCTGGAGTGGTGGGTTTTTTTTCCTTTTTAACTATTCTTTTGTACTTTTGGATGTAGGTTTTGGGACATTGTCCTGCTGGAGGATTTATGTCCTTCAACCTAGATCTAGCTTTCTGACGTTAGGCAGCAGATTTCACTCCAAAATACCTTGGTAGTTCTCTGACTTTCTGATTCCTTTAATACGTTCCAGGCCTGCAGTTCCTGAGGCAGCAAAACAGCCCCACAACATTATGGAACCTCCACCATATTAATAATCTGTAGGAAAGGTAAGAACATAAGAAATGCCATACTGGGTCAGACCAAAGTCCATCAAGCTCAGTCTCTTTCTTTTCCTTATACGCTTCATTTCTTCACTTGTAAAAGTATCGCTGGTCTGCATTGCCAAAAACCTCATTTGGTTTCATATGTTCACTGAACGTTTTCCCAGAAGAATTATGGTTTCTCAAGGTGGGTTTGGGCAAAGATTAAGCAGGCCTTTTTATGTCTGTCTTTGAGCAGTGGGGTCCTCCTTGGCCTTCGCCCATGAAGTCCTTCTTTGTTTAGTGCATGGCGAATGGTGCAGGTTGAAACCACCAGTCCAGATTGCTCCAGATTAGCCTTAAGCTCTTTGGATATTGTATGTGGTGTTTTTCCAAACATGTGCACTAACCTTTGAAAACGTCTTGGATTAATTTTCCTTTTCCCACCTCATCCTGAGAGAATCTTGACAGTTCCATGAGCGTAAAACTTCTTAATGACATTGTGAACTGTTGACAAGAATTCTATGGAGTACTGCCAATATTGGTTTCTGCCTTATGTTGTGTTATCACATACAATTCACATTATTGGAGAGTATAACTCCCTGAAGAAACTTCTGTGAAATGCTAGTGATGGTGTCTGGGTTAGCTTTAGGGAAAACGAGTGAACAAAGATGATGGCAGATTAAAACAAAATTTACCCAACTTATCAATAATCGCCTCATAATCTCCATAACGGTAAACTCATCATAATGTCCATAACTTGTTATAATTTCCCCTCTGCTTCTATCCCCTTAATCCAGATAGGAATACTCTTAACTCCATTACGAATACCTCCTACCTGAAGCACTCAAATGAATTTATTTAACTCTTTTGAAATATGCTGACTTTAACTATGTTGATTGTAATATATGTTCCTTTACTGCTATCTTATTCCAGATGTTTAACCTCCAGTTACTTGTATTAAGTTTAATGTATCCATTTGTTGATTGTAAACCGCCTTGATCTCTGGAAGGGGCAATATAGAAAAATCTCTAAATAAATAAATGATGGAAAGCAGCAGATAAGTTTGTTTTTTGGCTGCTAACACAGCTTTTATGTTGTGGTTTATCTGTATGGATTTGGGTAGGACTGAAGCGTTATAGAACTGTTATAAGAAATATAGTGTGCTCAGTGGGGAAGGATTCTGTGGATTTGCAACAAAATTTTATAAGTAAATTTAATTAAATTGGCATCTGAAGAAGAGAACAAATACATCAATATCTATATAAGGAGTTGTTCTGGATCATTGATGCAACTGAGCTACGGGTTAAGGGCTAAGATCATTTTTGCCTATGACCGGCGCTTTAGTAGTCTGAGATCCTTTTCTCCTTATTAAATATGCTCCAGTAGGTGTCTCAGTGGAAAGTGGAGGGAGATATTTTTATGTGGATGTCTAAATCATTTTTTCACTCTGTGAATGGTCTGGTTTTTGGGTAATAATCATGTCCTGGCAATGTCCTAATTTTTGTACTATTTCCTTCTATTTTGTTTTCTAATTGGTCTTGTTTTATTTGTTTCTTTTGTATGTCAAATATGTGTGCATATATAGTCCAAAGCCATTTCACTGACCACTTTCGTTTGAGGCGATATTGGACATAGAGGGCCCGATATTCAAAGGCCCTTACACGGGTAACTTCCTTAGTTATCTGTGTAAGAGCCTTATCCAGGATATTCGAAGGTCATCTACACAAGTAGTGCCCTTCGACTATCCCGGCTAAGTCCCTAACATGCCCAGATGCTAGCCGCATAGCATCGGGCGTGTTAGGGTCGTTCCGGGGCAGAGCGGGGGCGGAGGAAGGAGCTACATGGGTAGCAGTGATTTTCATTGCTAGCTGCGTAGCCCTCTGTGCCTTAAAGATAGGCGAAAAAAAAACCCTCACCCATCTTTAAGACGCAGAGGCTATGCAAGTAGCAATGACAATCGCTGCTACCCGTGTAGCCTCTGCGGCTGCCTAGACGTCCGGGCTAACCCGGATATTCACTTCCACCTGCCGCCGTGGCGCATAGCCTGCCCAACTCAGTTTTGGGCCCTAAGGTGTTTGAACTGCAAGGGTGCCAATAATGTTAAACATAACTGTAGGGGAATGATAAAGATACTCATAGGTGGTGAGCCAGAAAATAATGGGATCAGGATCCAAAAGCAGCCTTGCAGGCAGAACAGGAGGGAAGGCCCCGATCGCAGCCTCAAAGCAGGTTGTCTGCTCAAGGGGGGAGGGGGGCTAGGGGCAGAGTTGGGCAAAGGTTAAGGCAGAGTTGGGGCGGAGCTTTGGCCTCCCTCAAAGAAATAGGTGTTTCTGCTGTCCCTGTTTACACCGGATCGGGAGCAGATGTAAATGTAGTCAGCTGAAGTACGCACATAGGTGTGTCTATTATAACACATATGCCTACATAGAGACTCTGCCTGCTCTTAGCCCATACTCCTCCCCCAAAATCCGGGTCATGTACAAGTATCCACCTATTTGTACATGGGTGGGGGGCGGGGGGTAATATTATAAAAGGCATATACAGTATGTGCAAAACTGTTAGAATCTATCCTGGAGAAGAGTGTGGGGAAGAGGCTAGGCCAAGGGCAAGTTGTGGAACAGGAACCAGGCTTGAAGCTGTAGGCAGATGCAGCAGAGGAATCACTGAAGTGGAGCTGGATAGCAATAGAATCAGGACAGGCTCACCAAAAACTGTTGAATCAACAAGGGAATGTTTGGCTAGGCTTCCTTATATAAGGTCCCTTTTAGGGCAGACCTCTTACTGATCCATTGGAGTCCTCCATGGGCGATCTTCCCTTTCTACTACACATGGTCTTATTTCCTGAGCTTAATTCCATATTTCAGCAGCCTTAGTGGTTCCAGCCATATGCCAATGGCCTCTGGAATGATGCATCATGAGTTTAAATCCTGGCAAACCTCAAAGAATAGCCCTTCTACTGAGGCTTTAGTACCTTGCTTATCCACGTGATCTTTATGAAACCGGACCAGCAGGCTTTTTGCATGAATGTTCATAGTGGGCTCCCATCTACAGTCTTCTGGGTCATAGCCCTTCTACTCCAGCATCTAGTGGAGCCAAGTGCAGATGTATTTTAAATCCAGTATGGGTTGCACCAGGAACTTCTGCTGATCATCTAGCATCACTGGTGGTGGAGGCAGGGGATGCCATTCAGGGAAGGGGTTCTGCTTGTAAGTCTTCAGGAGGCACACATGGAATACTGGATGGATGCAGAGGTTCATCACTGGGTTTACACAGTCCTAGATCACTAAAAGTCTTTCCCGTAGGTCTTTACTCCTTCGCTTTCTGATGGAGACCCAGATTTTATCTCCCATTGTAAACTGAGGCATCTCTCACAGTCATTAGCACATTTCTTCTGGGTTTCTTTTGCTTTTTTCTAGCTCCCATTGTACCTGTAAATGTTAATCTCTTAGAGCTTTAGCCCAGTCTGTGGCCACTGGAACCCTGGAGTCTTGGGTTTGTCCAGAGAGGAAGCAAGGATAAAAGCTATTGTTGGTAAAGAATGATGAGGAGTTGGTAGATGAATGTTCTAAATTATTCTATGCAACTTCTACCATGGGATAATTGGGTCTAGTTGTTCTCATTATAGCTATAGAAACACCATAAATACTGTCCAAAGGTTTGGTTCACATGTTCCATTTGCCCAGTGGATTGTTGATGTAAGACCAAGGAAAAGGAAAGTGGAGCTACTGGTGGATTCCAGATGGGCCTGTGAAGCGGGGAGGGTGGGGGGAAGAGTGCAGGTAGTTAGCATGGACTGAGCGAAGGACACAGTGGGGGGGAGTGGAGGTGAAGGAGGTCTGAGAGATATTGGGGAGTGCCAATGTGGATGACCTCATGGACCAGGGTGAGTATCTTGCTCTGGATGTGAAACTTAATAGGGAGCCAGTGGAGTTGTATGAGCAGTGGTGTGACGTGGTCTGTGCATGAGGCATCAGTGATCAGGTAAGCGGCAGTGTTCTGAAGAAGCTGAAGGCAGTGAAGTTGATACTGGGGTAGACCAGCAAGTGCTACGTTACAATAATTGAGATGTGAGGTGACCAGAGAAAGAAGAGTAGTCAGGAAAGAGGGAGACAGGAAAGGACAGATAGCACGGATTTGTCACAGAGAGAAAAAAGAATGGCAGATGAGTCTAGAGAGTGCTCCCAAAAGAACAATGAAGAATACAGGGTGATGCCTAATTATCAAATGAAAGGAACCAATGGGATGGAGGTGTCCGAGAGCATGGGGGCCAAGAAGTGACAAGGACCACCAAATATGAACCAAAGGGTTGCAGTTTTTGTGAGATTAAGATGTAGATAGTTTGAGGACAGCCAGGAGCTGACCTCTGCCAGACAGGAGTTAATGGGAGATAGGTCGGGAGCTGAGCAGCTAGTGTGATGTAGAAGGATAATATAGTCAGCATAATAATATGCCAAAATGCTGTAATGCTGGATGAATAATGTCAGAGGGGCCAGGAAAACATTGAAAAGAAGTGGAGTCAGGACAGAGCCTTGAGGAACACCACAGGAGAGAGGAATGAGGGTAGAAGAGGAAACATCAGAGACTACAGAGAAGGATCTGGAGGCAAGGAAAGAATGGAACCAGTGCAAACAATCCCTCAGAATCAGAGTCATGAAGGCGAGAGTGGTGTGGTCAACAAGATCGAAAGCAGAAGAGAGGTCTAAAGAGACAGCCAAAGAGGTGTCACCACGATTGTGGGTGGTATGCTGTTCATTAAGAAAGGCAAGGAGAATGGTTTCGGTGCTGTGCTCAGGACAAAAGCCAGACTAACGGGAATGAAGGGCATGTGTGGCATCAAGGTGTGGAGAAAGTTGACTAAATACCAGTTTTTCAAGGACTTTAGATAAAAAGGGAAAGTTTGAGACAGGGCCCCTGTATGCTAAATAGAGGGATCTAGGGTGGGTTTTTTGAGAATGGGATGAATCAGAACCTGTTTCCAGGGGGGTTGGAACATTCCAGAAAAAAGGCTGGTGTTGAACATGGTGAGTATAGGGGGGAGAAGGGCTAGCGAGGTTTCGGTCAGTCAATGTGAGGGGATAGAGTCGGAATGGCATGTGGTCTTATGGGAGGAAGAGAACACTCTGGACAGTTCAGCTGAAGAGATGGGACGGAAAGAGGACCAGGTGTGGGAAAGGGATGGTGATGAGGAAACCAGAGAGCGAGGAAGAATAACCAGCAGGGGTGGGGGGGGGGAGTGGACAGGTGAGGAAGGTAGAGCGGAGAGACTGAATTTTGTCGGAGAAGAAAGCAGCAAGCTGGGCTGGATCCGGGGAGATGGAGGGAGTGGCTGCAGGGGTCGAAGTATGGAGAACTAAAAGGGATCGGAGGACGGAATAAAGCTGATGGGAGGAAACGGATGAAGAAGTGATGAGGTTGAGTATTAGGACTGTTTGGCATGGTGAATCAAAGCACGGTAATGGTGATGACAATGACGAAAGTGAAGGAGGAACTCAGGGGAAGGCTGTTTTTGCCAGAGGCGTTACTGCATGACGGAGATCGGAGCAATGTAATTGGAGGCTGGGGGGATACCAGGGATGACAGTTAGGTCTATGGGCAAAAAGGGGTGAGCTGATCAAGATGTGTTCCAGGTAATAACCTGGGTGTCAGAGTGAAGAGAAGCAAAGTCGGCAGGAAGGGCTGTATCAGGATGGGAAGTGCTCAAGGATAGAGGGTGCAATGCGTTGGGAGAGCCAAGCAGGAGAGTGGAGGAGGGCTGACTAACCGAAGAAGGGAAGACGGACTGGAGCTTTAAAGAAAAGAAACACAGAGAGGTGGTCTGACCAAGGTACCGGAATGGTAGAGAGAGAGATGGGGATAGAAAATGAACCAAAGGGGGTGAGAATGAGATCAAGAGTGTAACTGGCTGCATGGATGGGACAGACGATGTCTTGAGAGAGCAAAAGATCATTAAGGTGGGCCAGAAAGGCCTTATCATGGGATCTTGATGGGTGGTCTGGGTACATGTTGAAATCTCAGAGGATCACTAGATGAGGATAGAGGAGGGAAATTTTGGAGTGAATCAGGAGGTGGGGACGGAGAGTAGAGAAGGAGAAAATAAAGAGGGGGGGGGGGAGGAATCCAGCCAGAGGAGAAGCGTCTCCAGGTAGTGAAGTGAAGGTGAGTGGACTTCGGTCAGTGAGAGGGTGGAACGGAAAAGGATAGCTGCTCCTCCTCTGCTGCAGCCCAGTCATGGTGTGGAATAAGCGAAAAAACCTGGGGGCAGACAGTGGTTGAATAGAGTTTCTTCGCCCTCCCACAGCCAGGTTTTGCTTAGAAACAGCGCATCTAGGGAGTGTTATGTAACAAGATCCTGAACTAGAATGGACTTTGACAGGAGGGACCTGCAGTTAACCAATGCCAGGCTGAGTAGAAGGATAGGAGGGAGGACAAGCGAGTGGGCATTAAGAAAAGTGGATGGGTGAAGTGCAACAAGGTAGAAGATTACTTATGTTATGTAACAGGTTTTATATACTGCTTTATCATTTCAATCAAAGCAGTTTACATTGTAACTTAAACTTGGTAATGTACATTAAACAGGGACATTGATAATTTGGATTTTTCTGAGGCAATGGAGGGTTAAGTGTCTTGCCCAAGGCCACAAGGAGTGCTAGTGGGAATATGAACTGTGGTCTCCGGGTTCCCAAGCCAGTGCTCTAACCATTAGGCTACTCCTCCACTCCTAGAACTCATGAGAGATGGCCAGGGAGCAGGGAGACAGGGTTTGTAGGATGCCAGCCCCAGTGAACTGGTATCGATGACATTGCTAGCCAGAAAGGGAAGAGGAAAGGGAGAATCCCATGGTACTTACTGGAGATGAGAAGACTACAGGTGCTAAGGAACAACAGTGAGAGGCAAACAGTGAGGGCATTAGTGATGGAGTCGCCACGCATGGAACACCACTGAGGTCTTCTTTAAATAAGCAGCCAGATTCCAAGCATCCACCACCCTTTCAGTGAAAAAGTATTTCCCAACAAGAGGGGAAGCTATTTTGGACCTAAGAGTGTTGGGGCCACCTGGCAATAGTGATCATAGCAGGATTGCATTTGATTTAATAAATGGAGGGAGAATGGCAAGGAAATCCACATTACTACCTTTTAATTTTCAAAAGGGAGACTATGATAAAATGAGAAAAATAGTTAAGAAAAAACTAAAAGGAATGAGGGGACGTGACATCATCAGTGCTGTATGGACAGAGATTAGAGGAGCTCTGTACCAATCCCAATTATAGTGCTAAAAGAAGCATTTGAGCCGCCTCCTACCCCACACCCATACTGCTTACCCATGCAGGAACCAATTGGGGGATGTCCGTATGCAAGAAATTGGAGGTGCTCTAATCTTCCTTTAGGAAGCGTGAGGCTCCCAGGACACCGAGCAAAGAGCAGTAAATGGTGGCAAGGGGCTCTGATGAATCAAAGCCAGAGCTGGAGGCGAGGAGTGGTCAGCTCGAAGAAGACTCCTTTAAGGCCTGGCTGCAGGATTTTCACAAAGATTTGAAAGTGAACACTGGGACTTTGCACGCGGATTTAAAGGAGGCGCTGTAGCGTGATGTGGGTGAGCTTGGTGCACATGTGGAAGAGATGGAAGGCCACATGGAGCAGCATGGGGAGGCCTTACAGGGCCTCACTGCAGGCTGAATGGCCATGAAACAGGAGCAGGACTCCCTGAAAGAAAATTGAAGCTATGGAGGATTGGTCCCACTGCAATAATCTGCAGGTTCTTGAAGATGGGGGGTTCTTGAAGGGTTCTTGAAGATGGGGGGTTCTTGAAGATGAAAAATAGCAGGACTGCATGAATGTGCTTCAGCACCTGCTCCAGCAATTATTGCAAGTAGCAGGGCAGTCGGGGGGGGGGGGGGGGGAGGACTGTAAATGCCATGGTGGAGATAGAGCGGGCACATTGGAGCCTGGGCTCTATACGAGAGAATCAACCTGACCAACGGCCACACAGTCTGCTCCCCTCTCTTTCCTGACCCTCCTCAGCCCCCTCCCCTTCCTCCCCCTGCGCCTTGTATTTAGTACCTTGTAAATAGCTCACCATGAAATCATTTATTCATTACATACACACATACTCTCTCGCGATATAATCACTGCATGCCCACTCCCACTCACTTTGTCATGTGAATTGTTTGATGTGTAAACCGCTTTGATTTCAGGATAAAGCGGTAAAGAAATCCTTTAAAATAAATAAATAAACAAACCACAGGATATTGTGGTGTGCTGAATTCCTTTGCTATGAAAGAATGTTTGCTGGCAGCCTCCCAGAAGCACGGCCGGTTCCAATGGGAAAGGCTGAAAGGTGGAATGCTATATTGACTTGTCCTAGGGCACATTGCTGAGGAGACATGCCATGTGAGAGGTCACCAGCTATATGAGAGCAGAAGGGGTGCACTACAAGTGGTTATTCCCCTTTGTGCTCCTCTTCACGGCCAAAGGAGTCTCGAGGCAAGTGAAACTAGCTACTGAGGCCTGCAAGCATCGAAGGACTTGGGCTTCTCAGACCTCCCCAATGTGGACAGTCACCAGGGGTGGGAGGAAGAGATGACAGCCCCTTGGGTGGGGACTTTGAAATGGCAGCAGGTGGCCACCAATGGGCAAAGGCTGAAAGGCTTTCAAAGGGTCTGCAGGCTGAAGAGGAGGCCGCAGTGCAAGTGAAGTGATCTGGCTGGGAGTGGAGCTGGTTGGAAATGTGAGGGGCCTCTGGAGGTCACAGTGCCTTTTGGCATGGATTGGCATGGGCTGATCTGGACTGTAATGGACTGAGTCTATGTTTGGGAGGTTGGGTGCGGGGAGGAGTGCAATGGGGTAAGGAATGATGAGGATTTCTGATTAATTGAGTGTATGAGAGTGTGGACGTCTGTGGAGATGGAGAAGGTGGGGAGAGAATGTGGAGGGCTGAAGCTGAGGAGTGCGAATGTAGGGGTGGGGTTGGGGGAGGGTAGCTAGGGTGCCTTTTGGGATCTAGGACTGATGACACTTCCTGGGATGGTGTTTCCCTGTGTGCGATGGATGAGAGGGGGGGAGTGGGTGGTTGGGTGGACAGAATGGACCAGAGTGGGTACGGGGTGGAGATGGTGGCAGAGAGGGGCACGGAGGGGGGGGGTGATGGAGAAATGATGGTGAGGATGGGTCAATTAATGCAAAGGGCCGAATACGCCATACAAGAGGCAACAGCTTTTCTGCAAGGCAGAACGGTTGCGGTGGGACATTGTCTTTATGCAGGAGACCCACCTAAGGCGCAGGGATGAGAAATAGCTCTGGTGGGAAGAGTTCCCACAGCAGTTTTTCCGTGTGTTGGAGGGTGGGGGCAAAAAGGGGGGAGTAGCGATTTTGATTTATAGGAGATGTGCCCTTTAGGTACAGGATATGTTTTGTGATAATGAGGGGCAGGTTCTGGAGCTAAGAGGGACTTATGGGGTGAAGATGTAATGATAGTGATGGTTTATGGGCTCAGTGGGGGGCAGGTACCATTTTGGAGGGGGGTGATAGTATTATTGGAAGAGGATCCAGGGCAAGTTGATAATGGGAGGGGGAGTTTAATGTGGTCCTTCATCTGGGCGGGATAGGCAAGCATGTCTCCGGGACGCAGGTGGCTACAGTAGGAAAACTGTGAAAGGCCTGATGAGGCGCCTCCTACTGGGAGATGCTTGGCGTTTCCTCCATCCTGGGAACGGGAATTTTCTTTTCATTCCCATCCTTATGATAGCTTTAGCTGTATCGATTTGATTTTAGTGGATCAAATGTGGGCTACAGACTTACAGGGGGTGGACATTGGGAACATTACCTGGTCACACCATGCTCTGGTATGGGTTGAGATGGGGGATGTGCGAGACCAGGAGGGTTTTCTCTTTTGGAGACTGAATGAGAGCCTGCTTAAGAATGTCAAGGTGGTGGAGGGTGTGCGGGTGGCGATTACAGAATACTGGGCTCTCAACGATAATGAGGAGGTGGGGGATGTTACCCTTTGGGAGGGAATGAAAGCTGTGGCTTGGGGTCGGTTTGTGATGTGGGCAGCTAGGATTAAAAAGCACAGACTGCAGCGGGAAGATCAGCTGTAGCAGGCTATTCGGGAGGTGGTGGGGCAGTATCAGTGAATGGGGCAAAGAGGGCATGGAAGCACCTTTCACAAT
This sequence comes from Ichthyophis bannanicus, assembly GCA_033557465.1. NCBI lineage: Eukaryota > Metazoa > Chordata > Amphibia > Gymnophiona > Ichthyophiidae > Ichthyophis > Ichthyophis bannanicus. The sequence continues at coordinate 1,023,334,083 of CM066034.1, read as the reverse complement.
TACATGGAGCTGTAGCAGCTGCAGACGGAGGCTGTGGCCTTTGGCTTGCAAAGAGTGCAGCAGCATTACTACGAGTTTGGGGATCGGGTGAAGAAACTGTTAGCACGGAAATTTATTTTTATTTTATTTATTTATTTATTTTATTTAACATTTCTTATATACCGCACTATTATCATCAGCGCGGTTTACATGGAACCAAACATATACATACAGAAAAACTGTAGTGCATTTTACAAGTAACAGGAATTTGAACTTGGTAATAAAGGGAAACTATGTACATTATGTAATCCGCCATACTGCAACTTCGGGGGAAGAAAGGGGAGGTGTCGCGAACTGTGTGACAGATCCGGGCCCAGATTCTGCATTTCTATCAGTCCTTGTATGCCCAGCAGGTAGAGATTGAGGGAGAGGGCATCAGAAGTTATTTGCAGGGGGTGGATTTTCCTGTGCTGCCTGCAGAGGCCCGGGAGGGTTTGGAACGAGATTTTACGGGGGACGAATTGAGCCAAGCCATTAAAGCATTGCCTGCTGGAAAGGCCCCAGGCCTGGATGGACTACTGGGTTCCTTTTACAAAGGTGATTCAGGGGCAAGTGGTGGGGACCTTGGGGCGGGTTTTCAACAGGGTGGTAAGCTGTCTTCCGAAAGCTGATGATACAGATTACCACCCTTCTCAAGGAGGGTAAGGATCCTAATTGCTGCGGGTTGTATCGACCCATGTCATTGCTGAATGTGGACATCAAATTATTGGCTAAAGTACTGGCTATCTGGATTCCAGGACTGGAGCAGCAGGACTAGACTGGCTTTATCGTAGGGTGGGTCTGATAATATCAAATGGGCCATTAGCATGATCTCGGCTGCACATCAACAACAGTCAGAGGCGATGCTTCTTTCAATTGATGTGGGGAAGGCCTTTGATAGGATCCATTGGGATTTTCTCTTTCCATTTATGGAAAAGATGGGGTTTGGCCCAAAGTTCAGGGGTTGGGTGTGGGGATATTTCGAGCCCCCTGCCTTTGAGCGCAATTTGAGTCAGGTCTGCCCCCTGTCTCTCCTATTATTTGCGCTGGTGGTGGAGCCTCTGGCGCAGGTGATTTGGCAGAATCATGGGATTCGAGGGGTGGAATAGGTTGGGAAACGTCATATTATATCTTTATTCGCAGACAATGTTTTTCTTTCCCTTTCCGATCTGGGCCCATTATGGCCAAATTGGCTCATTATGGGCTTCAAAATTAATTTGGAGAAAACTGAGATGACTTATATTTCCGTAGCATCAGAGGTGGTGGACAAACTAAAACAGCATTTCCCTTTTGAGTGGGTTAGGGGGACCCTGAAATATTTGGCGGTCAAATTTATGACAGACTACTAGTCATACCGAAAGAACTTCCTGGCGGTGTTTTGGGAAATGTAGAAAGATATAGAGGGTTGGATGGGCCTGGAGGTGTCATGAATAGGACGAGTAGTGGCCATCAAAATAAATATCCTCCCCCAGGTGCTGTATTTGTTTCAGGTCCTCCCGATTCCCGTTCTTTGCAGCGGAAGGTGTATTCGTATATTTGGAGGTGCAAACCCCCCCCCCCCCCCCCCAAGTTGCGCATACTATCATGTACCGGCCTAGGGAGAAGGGGGCCTCGGGATTCCCAACTTCTGAGCTTATTGTTGGGCTGCACAGATTAGTCTCCTGATGGATTTGAGGGAGGGGGAGAAATGAAGCATTTTGTGGGGATTGAACAGGGTGGGGGTGCCCTTGGGATGCTTACCATGGATGTCTTGGATGGAAAGGTGAGGGGAAGGGAGGGAACCCATGTGTGGATCATGTGCTCTCTGTCTGAGATAGGGTGAGGTGGAGGAAGATTCAGGGGTAAGATGGATTTATCTTTTTCATTTATGCAATCTCTGCGATACATGGGGGATTTTGTCACAGGGAGGAAGGGTGGAGTGTATATTTGATGAGATGTTTATTGTTACTTTTTATGTTATGTTATCTTTGCTCTCAGCTTTCCTGCCTCTCTCCTACCTTCTTTCCTATAATCTGATGGCGTTCTTTTCCTTTTTTCCTGCAGCCAAGTGCTTGTTTTAACTTGCTTGTTTTAACTTGCCTTATTTTATTATTGTAAACCGCTCAGGTGCCCTTGGTATTGAGCGGTATAACAAATTTTTAAATAAACATAAACATAAAGTGGGTTTGAAGTATTTCTATCAATTTGTGGATGGATTAGCAGTGTTTGGAAGATTATGGACTATGAGAGGGGGATTGCTTTCAGTATGGAGAAGCTTGGGTGGGGGTTGGGTAAAGTTTATATGGACTTAGGAGTGATTTAGTATGGGAAAAAGTGGTCTCAGGGATTGATTTCAGCCCTGTATAGAGCAGTGGTGGTGGGGGGGGGGGGCTGTCCCAGTTCTCCAAGCTGTCTTATATGGAGGAGTGGGAGTGGGGGAAGCAATGGATCACAAGGTGTGGAAATCTATTTTTGAGCAGATTAGGCGTGCACCCCTCGATAAGAGAGAATTGCTTTAAGATTATGATGAGGTGGTACTATACCCCTGAAAAACTACATAAGATGTTTTCTAGAACTGTTAGAGAGGTTGCGGGGAGGTGGCCTTCTTCTTACACATTTGGTGGACATGTCCAAAAATATGAGATTTCTGGGAGGCTATCCAGGGTTGGATACACTGGATCCTTGGGGTAGATTTGCACCTGGATCTGGAATTATTCTTGTTTTCCTAGTGGAGGGGGAGGGGGCCTTGGAAGCAGAGAAGGCAAGTACTTGCATATCTGAGTGTGGCGCGGTGTGAGGTTGCCTACTGATAGAAACAGTTGGCAGTTTCCTCGATATAGCAATGTGTGATATGGTTAAGAAAGGTGGTGCTGATGGAATGATTGACAGCACTCCATAGACAACAGATTGTTAAGCTTGATGAAGAATGGTCTGTCTGAACAGGTATTTGAAGAGTGATGGGGGGAAGGGGGTAGGAGGTTTGTGATAGGGGGCTATTAGGGATGATATTCTGTGAAGGGCAAGTGTGTGTTACTATGTGTTTCCTGTTCTGGTTTTGAAAATTCAATAAAAAAATTAATTAAAAAACTAAACTAAACTAAAAGGAGCAGCTGCAAAGGTTAAAGATTTACATCAAGCATGGGCTTTGTTTAAAAATACTATCATGGAAGCCCAGACCAGATGTATTCCATGCTTTCAGTAAAGAGGAAAGAAGGTCAAAAAACTGTCAGCATGGTTTAAAGGTGAGATCAGAGAGGCTGTTATAGCCAAAAAAGCATCTTTCAGGAAATGGAAAAAGGAGCCAGACAACAAAAATGGGAAACAACATAAGTACTGGCAAGTTAGGAACTGATAAGACAGGCAAAGAGAGAATTTGAAAAAAAACTTGCCGTTGAAGCCAAAACACATAAAGTACATTTGTAGCAAAAAACCTGTGAGAGAGTCAGTTGGACCACTAGATGATAGAGGGGTAAAAGGAACGCTAAGGGAAGACAAGGCCATAGCAGAGAGACTGAATGAATTCTTTGCTTCAGTCTTTACTGAAGAAGATGTAGAGAAGTTAGCTATGCCTGAAATAGTATTTAAACTGGGAAGATGTTTATCTATTTGATAAACTGAAGAGTAGCAAATCACCTCGACTGGATGGTATACATCAGAGGGTGTTGAAAGAACTGAAATATGAGATTGCAGACCCACTATTTGTAATCTGTGAACTATCATTAAAATCATATGCAGTACCTGAAGATTGGCAAATGGCCAATGTAATGTCAATTTTTAAAAAGGGTTCCAGGAGTGATCCAGGAAACTACAGACAGATGAGCCTAACGTCAGTACCAGGCAAAATGGTAGAAAGGATTATAAAGAATAAAATTACTGAACATGTAGATAGGCATGGTTTAATGGGAGACAGCCAACATGGATTTAGCCAAGAAAAGTCTTGTTTTATTAACCTGTTATATTTTTTGAAGGTGTGAATAAACAGGTAGACAAAGGTGAGCCAGTCAATATAGTGTATCTGAATTTTCAGAAAGCCTATGACAAGGTCACTCATGAGAGACTCTTGGCAAAATTAAAAAAGCTATGGGATAGGAGGGAGTTTAGTATTGTGGATCAGAAACTGGCTAAAAGATAGGAAAAGCAGAGAATAGGGCTAAATGGCCAATTCTCTCAATGGAGAAAGGTGGAGTACCCCAGGGATCTCTGCTGGGCCCTCTGCTTTTTAACATCTTCATAAATGACCTGGAAACGAGTGAGGTGATCAAATTTATTTATTTATTGTTTATACTGTGCTATTTAGAATCACTGTGGTTTACATGTATACTAACAGGTACTTTTTTATTTTGCTGTATTTATATCCTGCTTTTCACTGGGTCAAAGTGGTCAATTGGGGATACATTTAACACAAGGGGATATGAGACACATATGCTAATACTTACAGGGAACATGGGCAATGGAGGGTTAAGTGGCTTGCCCAAGACCACAAGGAGTGCCTATAGGACTAGAAATCCCAGTCCCTCCGGCCTGAGATTGCTGTCCCCAGGTGGGACTTGAACCCCTGGCCCTCCAGCCTGAAGTACCTTGTCCTAACCACTACTCCCTTGTCCCTGAAGAGCTCACAATCTAAGTGTACCTGAGGCAATGGAGGGTTAAGTGGCTTGCCCAAAGCCACAAGGAATGGCCATGGGACTAGAGACCCCAGTCCCTCTGGCCTGAAGTTGCCTGTCCCCATGTGGGAATTGAACCCCTGGCCTTCCGGCCTTAGGTAACCAGTCCCAACCACTGAGCCACTCCTCCCTCCCTTGCAGATGACACAAAATTATTCAAAGTTATTAAAACACAAGAGGATTGTGGAAAATTGCAAGAGGACCTTGATAAATTGGAAGAGTGGATGTCCAAATGGCAAATGAAATTTAATGTGGATAAGCGCAAAGCTGCGCACTTAGGGAAGAACAACCCAAACTATGGTTACACGATGCAAGGTTCCACATTAGGAACAATCACCCAGGAAAAAGATTTAGGCTTCATCATGACTGATATGTTGAGATCCTCCGCCCAGTGTGCAGAGGCAACCAAGCAAGCAAATAGAATGCTCGGAATCGTAAGAAAAGGAATAGAAGGAAAAAAAGAAGAATAGTATAATGTCTCTGTATCATTTCCCAATCCCAGTGAAGAAGGAAGTGCAATATCTAGGTGTAACACTAGACCAAAGGCTTAACTTTAAACTAAACATCAAGACGATCACAACCACAACCTACTATAAAATGAGGACTCTACAAAACCTACGGCCTCTACTTGACCATAACTACTTCCACACCATATGTCAGGCAATAATCATGCCAAATCTAGATTATTGCAACCTGATACTTCAAGGACTACCCAAAAGTACAATTAGAACCCTGCAAATAGCACAAAATACTGCAGCCCGACTAATCACTGGATCAAAAATGCAAGAGCACATCACTCCAGTCTTAAAATCCCTTCATTGGCTACCCATATGATCCCAAATAAAATACATATCAATAATGATGACATTCAAGACCTTACACAACTAGTCTGCTGATTGCTTAAAACAGCTTATCCAGAAGGTGCCAGAAACTTGATCAATGAGGAAGCAACATCACAACACCCTTTTGACCACATCTATCAAGACTAGGGTTGCCAACCGGCCAGTTTTCAGCCGGCCTGGCCGGTTTTCCCATAGCAGGCCGGCTGCCGACAGAGAACACATGACGCCTAGATGTAAATAGTTACCCCGGGTTATCCAAGTTTTTAGTACCTGTTCCATGTAAGCTCAGATCAGCCAACGCAATGTGCAAGTGTATATTTTATGTAAACCGCACTGGTATAAAAGAAACTGGAAATAAAATAAATAAATAATAACTGAAACCGGCACTTGAAAAGCCGTTTTTTTGCTCTGGCTGCGAGATCGGGAGTGGCCAGAACAGAAAACCGGCTTTGTGATTGCGATGACAATCCTGCCCCCCCTCCCCCCTTCCTTGCAGCCACTGCTTCTGTTTCTTACAGAGCAGCGGCTGCAATAAAGTTAATTTAAAAGTAAGGACTCCTGTGAGAGGCCTTCCGGCCATATGAAACTCCTTCTGCAGTGCCCGCCCCTCCGATGTCACTTCTTTTTCAGGCAGGGACCCTGCAGAAGGAGTTTTATAGGAGCGGAGGGCTCCTCACAAGTTTCCTTACTTTTAAATTAACTTTATTGCAGCTGCTGCTCAGTAAGAAGCAGGAGCAGAGGCTGCAAGGGGGGGTTAAGCTGCAGGGGGGGGTTAAGCTGCACGGGGGGAGGTTTAAGCTCCATGGGGGGGGGGTTTAAGTGGCATGGCGGGGGGTTAAGCTGCACTGGGGGGGAAGGTGAAGCTGTACTGGGGGGGTGAAGCTGCACTGGGGGGGACAGGGGGAAGGTGAAGCTGTACTAAGGGGGTGAAGCTGCACTGGGGAGGGGGGTGAAGCTGAACTAGGGGGGGGGGCGGAAGGCTCCACACAGGTTTAAAGTTATTTTTATCTTAACTTTATTGCTGCCGCTACCCTGTAAGAAGCAGGAGCAGCGGCTGCAAGGCGAAAGAAGTGGCAGAAGGGACAGACAGGTGGAAGGTGAGGGCTGGAAGACAGCTGAAAGGTGGGGAGGAGGTGGCTGGAAGGGAGCTGAGTGAGGGGGTAAGGAGGGGGCTCAAAGGGAGCTGACATCTGGGAATGGTACTGGTAAGTGACTGGGTAATGGGGAGGAGGCTGGAAGAGAGGAGGCACTGGGACTGGAAGGGAGCAGACACGTGAGAATGGCACTGGAAGGGGGATGAATAGCGGGTAGGGTGGCTGGAAGGGAGCTGAGTGAGGGGGTAAGGAGGGGGCTCAAAGGGAGATGACACCTGGGAATGGTACTGGTAAATGACTGGGTAATGGGGAGGAGGCTGGAAGAGAGGGGGCAGAAACATGGGGAAGGCACTGGAAGGGGGATGAATAGCGGGTAGGGTGACTGGAAGGGAGCTGACACGGGGAAGGCACTAGAAGTGGAAGTGAGCTGATACCTGGGATCAGGGCCGGATTTACCTTGAGTGAGGCCCTACGCCAACAAAAATTGTGGGCCCCCAGCAGGGGCGGCCCAAGGGGGGTGTGGGCCTCATTTGCATAAGGGGCCTCATTTGCATAAATATTTGCATAATGTTACCATATACTAACTTTTAGTAAACGTGCCTCTTAATGAGTGTATGGATAAAGAAAGACTAAAAGATTTCTACATTACTATAATCCAGTGCCAACTGCCAGACACATTAGGAACTACTACAAACACTGCCCATAGTAAACCCGCCGTATCCTAACAGCACTACCAGGACTCACAAAGCACCATACTCTACCAATCAAAAGGCAACACTGCAAATATTAAACCAATACATTTCAGAGAACAACAATACATGACCTACTGGGGAAAGAGACCAAGTGGCAATGTCAAATAGGAATTATATAAACAGAACACCTCAGCTCAGTTACACATGCAGAACATAGACCATCACCAAACAAGTAATCACATTTTAGAAACAGGAAGACAATAATTAAACTGGGAATCCCAAAAGCCAAACTTGGAATGTACAACACTGTAGAAATAAAACTACACATTAATTTGCTCTTGTACTAAACAAAGCGCAGACGTTAATGATGCACATTTACCAGAGCTGACATATTCCAATTAATAAATTCAAAATAAAGAGATATTTTTCTACCTTTTGTGCATTTTTTTCAGCTGCAATTGCTCCAGCCACTTTCTTCTGGTTTCTTCGTGTCTTCTGCTAACTCTCCATCGTCTGCTGTCCATTTGTCCTTTCTTCGCTCTTCTAGTTTTTTTCCATTCTCTCTCTACATCTGCTTTAACATACTAATCTTTCTCCTTTTGCTCTTTCCTCATTCCTATTTTATCCACTCAAATTTTACCCCTCCATCCTCAATCCCCACTTACTCTCCCAATACCCGGCCAATTGTAGATTTTTTATCCCTCCCACACAAAATATTTTTCCCTTCTCCATTTTACTCTTCCAGCCCCATCCCATTCTAATCCTCCCCCAACATCAGCTCCCTTCTAGTTCCAGCCTCACCCAGCATCCATTCCCTTCTAGTCCCTGCATCAGCCCATTTCCAGTCCTAGCCACCCATCAGCCCATTTCCAGTCCTAGCAACCCCCCAACCCAATACCAGTCCTAGCCCCCCATCAACCCACTTACAGTCCTAACCCCCATCACCCCATTTTCAGTTTAAGCCCCCCCTATAACCCATTACCAGTCCTAACCCCCCATCAGCCCACTTCCAGTCCTAACCCCATCAACCCATTTCCAGTCAGCCCCCCATAGCCCATTGCCAGTCCTAACCCCCCCCCATCAGCCCACTTCCAGTCCTAACCCCATCAACCCATTTCCAGTCAGCCCCCCATAGCCCATTGCCAGTCCTAACCCCCCCCCATCAGCCCACAGCCCATTACCAGTCCTAACCTCATCAGCCCACCTCCAGCCTTAATCCCCCAACCCATTTCTAGTCCCAGCCCCCCCAAACACCCATTACCAGTCCTACCCTCCCCCTCCCCGGCCTAAAGTAAAATTTGATTTAACAAAAAAACCTGCTGGCTGCCGCCGCGGGACCCCCTCTGCTGCCGCGGCAGCATGGACTGACCCGCGGGGGCCCCCTCTGCAAGCTCGATCCCTCCATGCCGGCTGTGAGAGGCGCGAAGGCAGACTGTCACCCACGCGTCGCTGTTAAGCCCGCAGGGGCGGATGGGAAATGTCCCCTCAGCCCCTGCGGGCTTAACAGAGACGCGAAGGAGACAGTCTGCCTTCGCGTCTCTCACAGCCTGCACAGGAGGGAGGGAGGGATCGAGCTTGCTGAGGGGGCCCCCGCGGGTCAGTCCATGCTGCCGCGGCAGCAGAGGGGGCCCCGCGGCGGCAGCCAGCAGGTTTTTTTTAAATTTTATTTTTAAAAAAAAGCCTAAGTTGTTCCTTTTTTGTGGGCCCTTCCCAGCTGTGGGCCCTACGCCATGGCGTACATGGCGTATACGTAAATCCGGCCCTGCCTGGGATGGTGTTTGGACTAGAAGGGGCTGGACAGTGGGGATGGAGGGGGACTAGAAGGGAATGGACACCACTGGCAGTCCTGGGAACACAAGCGGACTGGCATTGGAATGTAATGGAAGGGGAAGACTGGAAAGGGGCTGATGGAGGGTTACTGGGACTGGAAATAGGCTGATGGAAGGAAGTGAAGAAAAGAAAAGAAGAGACAGGAAATGGCAGATGGACCTCAGACCATAGAAAACGAGCTAAGAGAAGATGGGAAATTGGAAGCCTCAGATCGGAACCAGCATGATCAAAGAATAAAATGGTCAGACAACAAAGGTAGAAAAAATAATTTTATTTTCAATTTAATGACTGGACTTTGAACTACCTTTAAATTTTACACAGTATGGGGAACTGCATCTCTTATTTATCTTATACTGCACTGCCTGCAGAGTCTGTCTTATTGGGGTTTCAGTTTAATTTTTGTCTATATATTTCTCGTTTTGTTTTGTGCTCATTTATTGATGAAGACCTGTCTGTGTCGCGCGCGTGTGTGTGTGTGTGTGTACAACCAATGCTGGGTATTCTGTCAGTATAGAATTTCTGTTTAAGAATGTGTAGAAATCTTGCTAGTTCAGTTTGCACATTGCCCTATCTGCAATTTTTTGGGGGGCAGGGGGTGGAGCAAGGGTGGGATGGGGGTGTGGCAGGGTTGGGGTGGGTATGAGCAGAGCGTGACTAGCCACAGGTGGCGGGTTTTTCTCCTTCAAAAAGTTGGCAACCCTAATCAAGACCAGTCTCTCCCAAACAACACTCCAAAAAGCATTCCAATATTTCAGCCCGTCCCTCTGGAACTCACTCTCACATCAATTAAGATCAAGTACAGACACCTCCAACTTCCGGAAAAAAACGAAAAACTCACCTGTTCACAGAATACTTTGACAAGCCACTAGGCACACAGCATTAACACGCAGAATTAGAAACGGTTCAGAGAAGAACCATCAAAATGGTGAATGGGATGGAGGGATACCTCTATGAGGAGAGGCTTAAAAGCTTAGGGCTCTTCAACTTTGAAAAGGGACGGCTGAGGGGAGATATGATAGAGGTCTATAAATTAATGAAAGGAGTGAAACGGGTAAACATAGATTGGTCGTTTACTCCTTCAAAAAGTAGAAAGACTAGGGGACATGCAATGAAGCTACAATATAGCCCATTTAGGACTAATAAGAGAAAATATTTTTTTACTCAACGAGCCATCAAATTCTGGAATTCATTACTGAAGCATTTAGTAAAAGCTGTAGTGTGGCTGGGTTTAAAAAAGGTTTGGACAAGTTCCTGGAGGACAAGTCCATAAACCATTATTAAAGAGGACCAGGGAAATTCACTGCTTGCCATGGGGTATGCGTTGTGGAATCTGTGTTTCCTTTTGGGAACCTGCAGGTATTTGTGACCTGGACTAGACATTGCTGGAAACAGGATACTGGACTTGATGGACCTTGGTCTGATCCAGTATGGCATTTCTTATGTTCCTGACATTGCTTTTAAGTTTTTTCAATGTAAACCGCCTTGATATCTTGAAAGGCAGTATATAAGAAATGTTAAATCTCTGTGCAGCTTCCTTTTATGTCATCTAGTTTTACAGCTTCCCCTTCTTTGAAAAGGGTTTGTTTGTTCATTATTTATTTATTTCTTTTTTATACTGTGCTCTTAAGAATCAGTGTGGTTTACATGTATACTAACAGGTACTTTTTATTCCCTTGTCCCTGAAGGGCTCACGATCTAAGTGTACCTGAGGCAATGGAGGGTTAAGTGGCTTGCCCAAGGCCACAGGGAGTAGCCATGGGACTAGAGACCCCGGTCCCTCCGGCCTGAAGTTGCTTGTCCCCATGTGGAAATTGAACCCACGGCCTTCTGGCCTGAGGTAATCTGTCCCAACCACTGAGCCACTCCTCCCACTCCCATATATCTCCCCTGCCCCTCCTCTCCTGTAAGGTATACATATTTAGATCTTCAAGTCTCTTGTCATACGTCTTCTGGCACAGGCTCCAAAATCATTTTGGTCACCTTCCTCCGAACCGTTTCAAGACTTTTTTATATTCTTTATGAGATCTGGTCTCCAAAACGGAACACAATACTCCAAGTGAGGCCTCACCAATGTCATATATAGGGGCATTAATAAGAACATAAGATATGCCATACTGGGTCAGACCAAGGTCCATCAAGCCCAGTATCCTGTTTCTAACAGTTGCCAATCTAGGTCAAAAGTACTTAGCAGTTTCCCCAAAAGACACAGGCTCCACAATGTTTGTATTGGGGCAAGCAGTGGATATCCCGGGTCCCCTTTAATAACGGTTTATGGACTTTTCTTCCAGGAACCTGTCCAAACCTTTTTTAATCCCGGCTACACTAACAACTTTTACTACATCCTCCAGTAACAAATCCCAGAGTTTGATTACATGTTGAGTGAAAAAATATTTTCTCTTATTAGTCTTATGTTGAAACTATTTATTGAAATTTGTACTGCATAACATAACCAAACTACAGTATATCACATACAACCATAAATATCAAAGAATACTATAACATCACTTCCTCCCAAGCAACATCTTTCTTTTTTGTACCCCCTCCTCCCCCCATTCCTAATTCAACTTTATCATGATATGCTCATACTTACACCATGCTCCTATACTTCAAAGGGGCTGAGGCACACCCTCCTGCCTGACGTGACTGCCAGCTCTCCAAGTAACATTAGATACAAAGTCTTCTCAAATTAATGATCGTGTACCTTTGATTCGCATGCTGGGTCCACTAGCCATATTTCCCCTTTATTATGCATTTAATTATTGATTAACTAGTTTATCTGGAGTGGAGGAGTGGCCTAGTGGTTGGGGCAAGGTACTTCAGGCCGTAAGGTCGGGGGTTCAAATCCCACTAGAGGACAGCAACCTTGGGCCGGAAGGACTGGGGTTTCTAGTCCCACAGGTGCTCCTTGTGGTCTTGGGCAAGCCACTTAACCCTCCATAGCCCATGTTCCCTGTAAAATAGTTATCTCCAAGTTATAATGCCACGGTATATAAGAGAATATAATAATAATAAATCTGCTGGTTCACTTATTTAATATCCCCCTCCCTCTCCTCCCACTCTAACACCATATCATGTAATCAGATTGGGTATCGTAAGACTATTGGAATATTGAGGCAGGGGTGCCCAAAGGATTTACTCTTCTCCCCTGGGCAGCCTACGCCCCATCACTCCCTCTTAGGTCTCCTTCCCTTTCAGCCCTTTACCCTCTCCCCCTTCCTCTGCCCCCCCCCACGGAGGAACCCCTGTAGCATTGTCTCTGGCATCCACACTGGACCTACCTAAACTACTAGTTATGTGCAATGATTGAGCACCCTACTTCTTACTCATGCTAGCAAGGACTGGAAGTGTGGGCCCCACCTGACATGAAAGCTTTCCCAGTGCTTTTTGCTTCCATATTTCTCTCCATCAGTAATAAGATGTGTAAACGGATCCACCACTGTCCATATGTTGGTCCCCACTCAGACATCCAGTTGCACAGAATCACCTGCCTAGCTATTACCAACACCAGGCGCAGCCACGCCAGCTCTATTTGCCCCAGACCAACCGTTGCCTCTGGCTCCCAAATATCCAGCATCACCCTAGTGGACGAGAACGCCGTTGTTTGCCTCAGGCATTCCTCTATGTGTCCCTATATTTTTGCCCAGTTTGCATCCACCACACGCAATGCGGGAACATATGTCCTAACATTGCGGCCTCTGACCCGCATCTGGGACAGCTGTTCCCACTATACCGGCCCGCCATACTCGCTTTGGAGCAAAATACATCCACCATATCAGTTTATATTGTAGGTGCCAGAGTTCTACAGCTAGGCTCAGGGATGAGAAAATTGGCCATTTAGCCTTACCCTCTGCTTTCTATCTTTTAACCAGCTCCTGATCCAGGCTGAAAACTCACCTCTTTGAGTCTGCTTTTGGATCCTGTTCCACTTGGTCTCCTATGTGTTTTCTTGACACTCCCCTAGATGTGTCCTTGTTGTCAGCTGTTGTGTTGTCTGTCTTGACTAGATTGTAAGCTCTGATGAGCAGGGACCGTCCCTCACATGTGTCTGTGTAGCGCTGCGTTCGCCTTGTAGCGCTATAGAAATGACAAGTAGTAGTAGTGATCCGCAATAGTACACTGCCTTCTATCCCATGACGTTTTAATTTTGCCGATACCTCCTCCTTTCTGCTGGTTATTCCTCTCTGTATGAAACCTAGCATCCTTCTGGCATGGGCTAGTGGCTTGCCACAATGTTTCACCATCTTGAGATCCTCAGACACTATCACTCCGAGGTCCTTCTCCTGGTTCATGCGTGCCATCCTCTCTCCCCCTATCACATACAGTTCCTTTGGATTTCTGCATCTAAAGTGCATGACTCTACACTTGTTTGCATTAAATCTAAACTGCCAAATATTAGACCATTCTTCCAGGTTTTGTAGATCTTTCCTCATGCTGTTCACTCTCTCTTATGAATCCACTCAGTTGCAAATTTCCGTATCATCTGCAAGAAAACAAACTTTTTCCTTCAGTCTTTCAATATCACTCAAAAAAACACTGAGCAATACTAGTCCCAGGACCAATTCCTGGGGCACACCACTACTCACCTTCCTTTCTTTCGAGTCAATTCCATTTACCATCACCTTCTGTCATCTGCCAGTCAGCCTATTTCTGATCCAGTTCACCACCTTGGGACCCACCCCCAGGCTGCTCAGTTTATTAATAAGCCTCCTATGAGGAACAGTATCAAAGGGTTTGCTGAAATCTAGGTAGATCACATCCATCGCACGACCTTATTCTCGTTTTCTGGTCATCCAGTCAAAGAACTCAATCAAATTAGTTTGGCATGATTGTCCTTTGGTAAAACCATGTTGCCTCAGATCATGCAACCCATTGTTTTCTAGAAAGATCACTATTATTTCTTTCAGGAAATATAGAAACATAGAAAAATGATGACAGAAAAAGACCACATGGCCTATCTACTTTTCCCACCACAGAGGAAACGCTTAGCTGCCTATAGTTTGTCACCTCTTCCCTATAACCACTTTTGTGAAGAGGTATCATATCAGCCTTTCTCCAGTCTTGCAGAACTTCTCCTGTCTCCAAGGATCTATTGTGGCCACACCCTGGCCAGTAGAAGTCTCAAGTTACTAACTTTCTGGACTTATGACCATCAGGGTGATCTTGCTTGAGTACCAGCCTTGCGAACCAGAAAGACAGGAGGAACATCAAAAAGCCCTGGTTGGCTTGAACACAGGTTACGACTAGTGCGTACCATTTGAAGCAAAAATGATAGTTTCAATGAAAAATCAGCATGCCATATAAACAAATTCAAGGTCATAAGTATACCCGATTAGAAAACATAAATCATGAACAAGGCTTTAAAAAAACTCCCTTAGTTATTATAATCTGAGCAGAGGAGCCCATGGGCTTGAACTTTTTTGGTGGTGAGGCACTTTTCAATCCTTTCTCTTCTGTTCATACCCATGTTGTTTTTAACCTTTCCCATAATAAATGAAATGTCTTATTCCTTTTATTTGTCTTGTCTGTCTGCTTTGACTAGATTGTAAGCTCCAGGGGGCAGGGACTCTCTTTCATGTGTATGAAATGTGGATTATGTAGTTTACTGTAAACTGTATTAGGTATTGCGGTATATAAGTTCTTTTAAATACTGTAGATAAGGGGGTTATTTTAGAAGCCCTGTTGGTGATATGCACGTGTAAATACAACGACCCACATGTGCAAGTCAAATCCGTGGCCAGAACGCCCGAATTTACACGTGTCTGCCGTGATCACGTCTAAGTCACAGAAGGGCATGGTTTGGATGGAGCAATAAGATCGGTGTATATCTCTGATTTCAGATAGGGGTTGCACATGGGCAATGGGAATTATCCACTTGCTCCCCGGCACATCGAGGATTTTAGAAGGTGCGCATTTTGGCGGCCCTTGACAGCAGGGAATAAGAGAAGCATATCCTTAACCCCCCTCACATTTGTCTTTGGTAAACACAGAATTATCTATGACTGATGGAGAGCGGCGAGATGTCCAGGTTTGTGGGTGCTGACATTTACAGTGCGATATACGAAATACGAGCACGCACATGCACAGATTGCCAGGGTTCCTTCATCGATATTTCATATGCATGTCTTTCTAAAATAACATCTCCCACTGCTTGTAGAGGCCCATCCTCGTGCGTACCTGCGCTTCCTGTTTGATGAAGCTCTGTCGATTTTTAGATCAGACTTACACATGCCCACCCACTCCTTGAAAACTGAAAGTTGCAGACGTTTTCGCTGGGATGTTGCAGCAACCATATAAACAGCCTTTCTCAAAGCAGCTAGTAGGGCCACTGCCTGGAGGACACAGAAAGGTGGGGTGACATCTATCTATTCATGCTACAGAAACTCTATCTGATCCACTAGCTTCTCCTGCTCCACAGTTTGAGGAAGTGAAACGAAGGCTGCTTTAGAACAGCCCCAAATGTCTGGGCTCTGTAACAGTTCCGGCTCTCCTGCTGACCCCTGGTGGTAATGCAACAGAAAGCAGCATTGGAGACAGCTCTAGATGGAGCTTAACATCTCTCCGAGCTGTTGGAAATGCACAGCTGGAATATCAGAAGCTGGAATATTAGCACTTAGCAATATGCAGAGGGACATCCCATAATCCTCTCCACTAGCAAGTGTAGCTGAGGAATACAGCAAAGCTCTATACCAAGATCATTACTGCATGAAAGGGAACATTGTGAAAACTCTGTTCTAGGCATCTAGGTAGAGCAAGATGCATGTGAGGACACGTCACAAGCACAGCGTAAAAAGCAGCTTTACGCTATCAGAATTTAGTGCACCAACTGCTCGCTGCAAGCCACAAGCTACCCACATCTCTCTGTTAGCAGCACATGTCACGCTCACATTGCCCTCTTACGAAGACATGTTATGCACACATTGTCTTTCTTTCCAGGACAAGCCACACACATGTCTCTCAGCCACTGGGGCACAGCACAAACACATTCCTCTATACTCACCTTACCACAGCTCTGTGCTCGACATAGTGAAAGTGCTGCTGTGGGCTGCCGTGGTCGGGTGGGCAGGAGCTCTGTCAGATACGATGAACGCCACGTGCGAGGGTATTTTATAAGGACATGCCTACATTTGCCCCAGCCTTAGAGCTTGCAACAATGACTGCGCTTACATTTTGCAAGAATGCACATAAATGATACTTTTTTACAACCAAGACGTGGACTTGTGCGCACCGCCCATACTCTGCGAAAGCTCCGCCCATGTGCACCCCCACTGGTAAAGTACGTGCCATCAGGCCAACACAATACTTTCCTGCTGGCGCTATTTTAAAAGAGGTCATTAGCACACATATGTGGCGTGAAGGCGGCGTATATTTTACGGTTTTAAGTATGTGCCCCCCTACAAAATGACCCCACAAATTCTTAATCACCACAATAATGAGCCTAAACTAAGCAAACCTTATCTGAAAATCCAGATATCCAACCTTGTTTGTAAAGCTGATGATTTACTCTTGCAGTTCAAATTACAACCAATGCCAGTGGGAGGAGTGGCCTAGTGGTTAGGACAAGGTACTTCGGGCTGGAGGGCCGGGGGTTCAAGTCCCACCTGGGGACAGCAATCTCAGGCTGGAGGGACTGGGATTTCTAGTCCTATAGACACTCCTTGTGGTCTTGGGCAAGCCACTTAACCCTCCATTGCCCATGTTCCCTGTAAGTATTAACATATGTGTGTCATATCCCCTCATGTTAAATGTATCTCCCAATTGACTGCTTTGACCTGGTGAAAAGCAGGATATAAATACAGCTAAGTAAATAAACAGCTCATTTTACCAGGAAATAACACGAAAATGAACTTATATCCCCGCAGGACAGAGATTTGTACTATTCACATCTTATTATCCAAACTGTCAAGCTTCAGATAAAGACCTCAAAATTCTCTTGCTTTTTATTCTCACCTAGAAATGAGATGATAGGTAATAAATAAATATTTTATCAATAGTCCAAATAATAATAATAATAGATTTCTCAGGGCTATACCTAAGGGTATAGCCAAAAAAGCATCTTTCAGGAAATGGAAAAAACAGCCAAATGACGAAACCTGGAAACAGCACAAGCACTGGCAAGTCAAATGCAAGGCATTGATAAGGCAGGCAAAGGGAGAATTTGAGAAGAAGCTTGCTGCGGAAGCAAAAACGCGAAGTAAAGACCTTTTCAAGTACATTCGTAGCAAAAAACCTGTGAGAGAGTCAGTTGGTCCATTAGATGATAAAGGGGTTAAAGGAGCACTAAGAGGCGACAAGGCGATAGCAGAGAGATTGAATGAATTCTTTGCTTCAGTCTTTACTGAGGAAGATGTAGGGATGTTACCCATAACTGAAGTGGTATTTAAAGGTGCGGAAGAATTGAAGGAAATATCGATACATCGGGAAGATGTATTACAACTATTAGATAAACTGAAGAGTAGCAAATCACCTGGGCCGGATGGTATACATCCAAGGGTGTTGAAAGAACTGAAATATGAGATTGCAGACCTGCTATTAGTAATCTGTGAACTATCATTAAAATCATCTCTAATACCTGAAGATTGGAGGATCGCCAATGTAACACCAATTTTTAAAAAGGGTTCCGGGGGTGATCCGGGAAACTACAGACCGGTGAGCCTGACGTCAGTACCGGGAAAAATGGTAGAAAACCATCATAAAGAATAAAATTACTCAGCATGTAGATAGTCATGACCTAATGGGAGACAGCCAACATGGCTTTAGACAAGGAAGATCTTGTCTTACTAATCTGTTATGTTTTTTTGAAGGAGTGAATAAACAGGTGGACAAAGGTGAGTCGGTTGATATTGTGTATCTGGACTTTCAGAAAGCCTTTGACAAGGTCCCTCATCAGAGACTTTTGGCAATACTAAAGAGTCATGGGATAGGAGGCAGTGTACTATTGTGGATCAGGAACTGGTTAGAAAGCAGAGGGTAGGGCTAAATAGCCAATTTTCCCAATGGAGAAAGGTGAATAGTGGTGTACCCCAGGGATCTGTGCTGGGTCCGCTGCTTTTTGACATATTCATAAATGACCTGGAAAGTGGAATAACGAGTGAGGTTGTCAAATTTGCAGATGACACAAAACTATTTAAAGTTGTTAAAACCCAAGAGGATTGTGGAAAATTGCAAGAGGATCTTGATAAATTGGAAGACTGGGCTTCAAAATGGCAGATGAAATTTAATGTGGACAAGTGCAAGGTTATGCACCTAGGGAAGAACAACCCAAACTATGGTTACACGATGCAAGGTTCCACATTAGGAACCACCACCCAGGAAAAAGATTTAGGCGTCATTGTGGATACCATGTTAAAACCCTCGGCCCAATGTGCAGCGGCGGCCAAGAGAGCAAATAGAATGCTAGGTATGATAAGGAAAGGAATGGAAAATAAAACAAAAGATATTATAATGCCTTTATATCGTTCCATGGTGAGACCGCACCTTGAATATTGTGTGCAATTCTGATCGCCGTATCTTAAAAAGGATATAGCGATTTTAGAAAAGGTTCAGAGAAGAGCCACCAAAATGGTAAAGGGGATGGAAGGATACTCCTATGAAGAAAGGCTAAAAAGGTTAGGGCTCTTTAACCTGGAAAAGAGACGGCTGAGGGGAGATATGATAGAAGTATATAAATTAATGAACAGAGTGGAACGGGTAAACGTAGATCGATTGTTTACTTTATCAGAATATAGAAAGACTAGGGGACATGCAATGAAGCTACAGGGTAAACTATTTAAGACTAATAAAAGAAAATATTTTTTCACTCAACGTGTAATCAAACTCTGGACTTTGTTACCGGAGGATGTAGTAAAGGCTGTTAGTGTAGCTGGGTTTAAAAAAGGTTTGGACAAGTTCCTGGAGGAAAGGTCCATAAACCATTATTAAGAAGGGACCCAGGATATCAATGCTTGAAGTAATACAAGCATTGTGGAACCTGTGTCCCTTGGGGAAACTGCTAGGTACGTATGACCTAGATTGGCCACTGTTGGAAACAGAATACTGGGCTTGATGGACCTTGGTCGGACCCAGTATGGCATATCTTATGTTCTTATGTTCTTAAGGGACTTGCTAAATTTTTACAATTTCGTTCCACAAAATCCAACAAAGGACTACCCTACTTGGAACAGCTTACATCTTGCGCTGATATCTGCACAATTCCTAGGTTCTTGGTTAGAACTCGAATCACAGGATTAAAACTAGCTTTAGACTGTCTTCCAATGAAGAATCCATTATAATAATAATCATCATCTTTACAACTCAGCAGAAGGGGTCAAGAATGCGTCTGTCTGGGGGAAAGATGGCTCTGAAAATTTAGCAGAATAAGAGGGTTTGTGCCTTGAAAGCAGGAGCAGACACACACTGAATGCACTTAAAGTAGGCAGGTTTTATAAGGAAGAGTGGAACTGTGGATTCTGCCCGTGCCCCTCCCCATCTATGCCCGCTTGCAGAGTATGTGCATATACTTTTATTTTTTTATTTAACATTTCTTATATACCGCCTTTCATGATATCAAGGTGGTTTACATTGAACAAACTGAAATTACATTGAACAGGGCATTATAACTTGGAGATAACTATTTTACAGGGAACATGGGCAATGGACTATATGCAAAAATGACTTTATAAAAATTCCCCACTGAGTTTGAAAATTGGCCGGATCAGAGCAGGGGTTCTAGAGAAATAGGCTCCCCCCAAAAATATCTCAGCCCAGTGCATTTGTATGGGAGAAGTGGCTTGTCCAAGACCACAAGGGGCACCTGTGAGACTAGAAACCCTAGTCCTTTTGGCCCAAGGTTGCTGTCCTCTGGTGGGATTTGAACCCCTGACCTTGTGGCCTGAGGTAATGTGCCCCAACCACTAGGCCACTCCTCCCTCATATGTTTATGTTGGTTGGTATTTCATGTGACCATTAATGTGGATGTGTGGTCACATATATGCAAAAATGACTTTATAAAACTTCCCCACTGAGTTTGAAAATTGGCCGGATCAGAGCAGGGGTTCTAGAGAAATAGGCTCCCCCAAAAAATATCCCAGCCCAGTGCATTTGTATGGGAGAAGCAGTCCAGCTTCTGTAGCATAGAAACTTTTATACACTGAAGCAGAGCAGTTAGGGACTTATCATTTCAGATTGTTTCCCACAGACACACCCAGACCCAACACACACACACATACATCCTTACAGATACACTAAACACAAAACACAGACACACACAGATGCACACACAATGCAAACACATAATGAAAGTAGAGACATATACACGGATCCACACACATATACATACATGCAGATTACACACAGATATGCACATAGACACACACGCAAGCATCTAGAACACATACACACAAAGAGGGATTGGAAATAATTCCATAGGCTTTCCTCACTGTGCAACCCCCCTCCCAAACGCTGCTCCACCCTCATCACTGCTGGGCCAGCTTTAGTGATTGACGCACCGTCACAGACAGATTGGGATTAGTTCTATGAGGGATGTTCTGCATGTTGTCCCCACCCAGGGTCACTAATGATATGAGGTGCTCTGCTGTTCCCCTGCTACCACCTTCAGCCCATTGCTGCCGCTGTTGACAGCACTGCTTCTGTTGCTGCCTCCACTTCCTCCAACACAGGGGTGCAAGAGGCTGTTAACCATGGAGGGTGGCGGCTGGAAACAGGAAGGAGGTAGATATGTATGGCAGTCATCAGCTTTCTGGCATAATGTGGTTCCTCTCCTGTGTAATTGCACAATGGTATCCGGAAAGTGAACCTGCTGTAGAGTGTTCTAGATTCAGACTGATGGTGGAGTTTTGGATTTCTTCAGGGCTTCAGATGATGAAGATGTCATAAGTGTCTCTCAGGTGGAGTAGAGGCTTCTGGGTGGAGAAATGGAGGAAGCATTGTTCTCATTTGGCCATCACCATGTTGGCATATTGTGGAACCATGTAAGCATAGCCAGCACTACCCAGTAAGCTAGATAAGCATGACAGGTGGCACCGGTGTTAAGAGGTGCCAAAATCGTAGCCTGCGGCACTGTTGTGTAGGCTGCTCCCATAGGCTGAAGATTGTAGCCAGCAGTGGTGCGTATGCCTGTTTTCATTTGCTGATGATGGCATTTAAGATTCTGAGGGAGGGGAAACCACAATATTTGGGGAAGCGCTTTCAGGCCTGCCACTGAAGAGGGCGCTACAGTCTGCAGGGAAGAATTGGTTGGGTGGTAAGGCTGGAAAGGAGGAGGAGAATATTTAGGGTTGTAGTTCCTGAATTAAGGAATGCTCTTCCAGAAGGGCTGAGAACCGATGTATCCCTCCTAATGTTTAAAAAGGGACTGAAATTCCACCAGTTCCCATAAATATGTTTTTTGGAGGGGGGGGGGGGATGAACGCTATTAATTGAGCAGTCTGGAGGTGAAGTGGGTTTTGAGAGGGTTAATTTTTTGACTGTTCATTTCTGTCTTTTGGATGTTATGCTGTTAACTGTTTGTACATCATCTTGACTGGCTTGTCCAGGAAGAGGGTATAGAAAGTTTTATAAATAAATAGATGCAGTTCCAGTGGAGCTTATTAAATGTGTTGGAGATAGGGTTGCCAACTGGCTCCAGATGTGCCTGACAGGCTTGATCCAGTCCTGGGTTTACCCACTGCATGCAGAGACTTGTAGTTTTCCATTTCCTATGGAGTGCAATGGAGAAATCTGAACTAAATGTCCCTGTATGCAATGGGGTAAACCCAGGACTGGATCAAGCCTGTTGGGCGCATCTGGAGTCAGTTGGCAACCCTAGTTGGAGATCTGTCTCTGTCCCTGTCATGTGCCGTCAGCACCAGTGCAAGGACATGAAGAGTCCTAGACAAGCCCTGAATCCAACTTCTACCCCCACCGCTACTGCTGCCCCCAACGCTACTGCTGCCGCTGCTGCTTTCTGGGACCTAAGGGGCGGCAATGCCATTTAAAAGTTTACACAATGTTTATCCAAACCCTCTGGAGCTGCTTTCCTCTTCCTGCCTCCTCCGACACAGACTTCCTGTCTGCCTGGGGCTGCTTCTGCCCTTTTTGTTGTATGTATCCATCTTGAATAGATTGTGTGCTCTACTGAGCAGGGCCTCTCTCTTACATATACGTGTTGCATAAGCCTTGTAGCACTTTTCAAAGAACACGTACCATAATCCACACGTGAAGGAACCATACTGGACTTGGTGCTTAGCAATGAGGAAAGTGTTTCTGATGTTATAGTGGGAGATCATCTCACATCCAGTGATCACCAGATGGTGTGGTTCAGTATTAGGACTAGGGCTGTTAGGATCCATTCCAAGGTGAGGATCTTAGACTTTAGAAAAACTAACCTTGCCAAGATGAGCCAATAACTCAAGGAGTCGTTAGTGGGATGGGAACAGCTGGGGGATGTAGAAAAACAGTGGGAAAAACTGAAAGGGGATATTTTAAGGGCAACCAACCTTTTTGTTAGAATAGTAAATAAAGGTAAAAGGAAAAGGAGGCCGCTATGGCTTTTGAAAGAAGTAGCTGAAAAGGTGAAGAAAAAGAGGGAGGCCTTCATGAAATACAAGAGATCACAGAGAGAGGAAGACAGGCATCTGTATTTAGACAAACTTAGAGAAGCTAGCAAAGTAGTTAGGAAAGCAAAGATACTAAAAGAGGAGGAAATAGCCAATGCAATAAAATGGGGGGATAAGACATTTTTCAGATATGTTAGTGAGAAGAGGAAGGGCAAAAGTGGTATTATCAGACTCAAGGGTGAAGGGGGGGAATATATAGAAGCTGATGAGGATAAAGCCAAATTGGCTAACAAATATTTCTGTTCTGTGTTCACAGACGAAGAACCAGAAGCAGGACCTCAGAAAACACCCACAAACAGGAACAGAAGCGAGGGACATCTTGAACAATTTTCAGAAGACTGTGTTCGTGAGGAACTAGCTAAACTAAAAGTGGACAAAGCGATAGGACCGGATGGATAAATCCAAAAATACTGAAGGAACTTGGGGACGTTCTAGCAGCTCCAGTGACTGATCTTTTCAATGCCTCTTTGGAGTCGGGAGTGGTGCCAAAGGACTGGAGAGAGGCACATGTGGTCCCTTTACACAAAAGCGGAAGTAAGGATGTGGTTGAAAACTACAGGCCGGTTAGTTTAACCTCGGTGGTGAGTAAATTATTGGAAATGCTGCTGAAAGATAAAATAGTGAGGTTTCTGGAGTCCAGCAGATTACTGGATCCAAGGCAGCATGGATTCACCAGAGGCAGGACTTGTCAGACAAATTTCATTGATTTCTTTGACTGGGTGACCAGGGAGTTGGACCAAGGGAGAGCCCTAGATGTGGAGTATTTAGATTTCAGTAAAACCTTTGACACTGTTCCCCACAGGCGACTTATAAACAAACTGAGCACCCTAGGGATGGACCCTAAAATTACTGGTTGAGTTAGAAATTGCTTGAGTGGGAGGTGACCAAGTGTACAGGTAAATGGCGCTCACTCTGAGGAGGATGTTACCAGTGGTGTGCCCCAGGGATCTGTCCTTGGTACGATTCTTTTTAACATCGTTGTTAGTGATATTGCTGAAGGGCTGTCCGGTAAAGTTTGCCTTTTTGCGGATGATACCAAAATCTGCAATAGAGTAGACACCCAGGAAGGTGTAGATAACATGAGGAGGGATCTAGCTAAGCTTGAAAAATGGTCTAGAATTTGGCAGCTGAGATGTAATCCTAAAAAAATGCAGGGTCATGCATTTGGGCTGCAACAATCCAAGGGAGCAGTACAGTGTAGGAGGTGAGGTACTTCTGTCCACAAAAGAAGAACGGGAGCTGGGCATGATTGTGTCTGATGACCTTAAAGTAACTAAATAGGTTGAAAATGTGATGGCGAAAGTTAGAAGGATGCTTGAGTGCATAGGGAGAGGAATGGCCAGCAGAAGAAAGGAGGTGATAGTGCTTCTAAGGGGCTTGTTTACAAAGCCGCGGTAGCGGTTTCCGCCCAATTTCGGAGCCACGGCCCCATTGAATTCAATGGGGCTGTGGCTCCGATATGGGGCAGAAGCCGCTACCGCGGCTTTGTAAACAAGCCCCTAAGTCTTTGGTGCAACCTCATTTGGAGTATAGTGTGCAATTCTGGAGACTGCACCTTCAAAAGGATATAAACAGGCTGGAGTCTGTGCAGATGGTGGCTACTAAAATGGTTAGTGGTCTTCATTATAAAGCTTATGAGGACAGACTGAAGGATCTTAATATGTACACCTTAGATAAAGACTGGATAAAGGAGATGTGATTGAGATGTTTAAATACTTCTGTGTCCTAAATGAGGAGAGCCTCTTTCGATTGAAAGCAAGCTTTTCTATGAGGGGACATGGGATGAGGGTGAAGGGAGATAGATTCAGGAGTGATATGTGGAAATATTTCTTTACGGAAAGAGTAGTGGATCCGTGGAATAGTCTCCCAGTGGAGGTGGTAGAGATGAGGACAGTATCTGAATTCAAAGAAGCATGGGACAAACACAGAGGATCTCTAAAGGTAAAAAGGGGACTGTTGTAGTAGTTGATATGGAAGGACTGACATGTTTCTCTGTTTCTATTTAAGTAATAGTACTAGTAGCAGTTTACCACAGTAAGGCTCCCAATGCTGGGCATGCAATGACTACTGATCATCAGGTGGCAGGGGTCAAGGTCAGTTGCCATCAGCATCTACTTGGAGTCACACAGCTAGAGGCAGGCCTGGCTCAACTTGTGGAATATGAACTCCTCGTTGTAGCCCACCAGTACAGTGCACATGATAGAGGTTTATAAAATAATGAATGGAGTAGAACACATAAATGTAGATGGTTGTTTACTCTTTCAAAAAGCAGAAATACTAGGGGACACACAATAAAGCTACAACATAGCACAATTAAGACTGATCAGAGAAAATATTTTTTTCATTCAACGCGTAAGCAAACTCTGGAATTTGTTACCAGAGGATGTAGTTTAGCTGGATTCAAAGAGGTTTGGACAAGTTCCAGGAGGAAAAGTCCATAAACCACTATTAAAGAGGACTGAGGAAATCCACTGCTTACCGCTGTGATAAGTAGCGTGGAATCTGTGGACCTTCTGGGAACCCGACAGGTACTTGTGACCTGGATTAGCCGCTCTTGGAAACAGGATAATTATTTAATTTATTTATTTATTTATTTAATGTCTTTTTTATACCGCACTCTTTAGAATCAGTGTGGTTTACAGTTAACAACTTCTGCAGTGCAGGCAGGACCTACACTGGACTTACAATGAACAGGGGTTTCTAAACGGGACTGACAGGGTAACTATGTACAGGCAAGCTAACTGTCACTGTCCATAGTGAGCTTGATGGACCCTTAGGCATATCTTATGCTCTTGTTCAGGCATGGCCTGGGGCTCCCTAGTGATTTCCTCCACTGCCATCAGCAACTAGCCGCAGCCCGACTTCTCACTGTTGCCTTGGTCGTTTGCGGGTGCGGGTGCCTTTTTTGGCTTGTCTAGCAAGTGCCAGCAGTTGTTGCTGACAAAGAGCATTGCCTTGCTGTACTGGTGCATGAGCATTTGCAGCTGCAGGGTGGCTGGCAAGGCTCACACCCCTTCCCACCACACACCATCGCAGTTGAGGAATACACCCTTTGCCAGCTGCAGCAGCTTCCACAGCACTAAGCTGCACAGCTGCCGTTGGCAGAACACCGATAAGTGTCAGAGTTCCATGTTCTCCACCACCATGGGCTATGTTGCAGTGGCCTCTCTCTATTTCTCTGCTGGCAGGAGATGTGGCAGGGGCCTGTGTGGGCCCCTTTGGTCACACCGGCCATGTGCCTAGCACCCTAGAAAAGATATACAAAGCCCCCGATGACGTTGGGGCACCCTGGGGCTCAGCCCGCCTCCTCTTTACGCGGCTATTTTTTAAGATAATATTTGGTTAATATAATTGCTTTATCATGTATCTGTGATTTTAATTGTTTTGTGATGTTTTAATGTCTGTCCAATTATTTTAACATTTTTATAAGTGATGTTGTGAGATGGATCCTTGAGAAGACAAAAGAATATCTGTGTGTGTTTTATTGACTACAGCAAGCTCTTGACTGTGTAAACCATGAAAAACTCTGGGTCACATTAAGAAGCATGGGTATACCAGAACACCTGATCATTCTCTTGCACAATCTTTACATTGATCAAGAAGCAACCATCTTCTGGCTCAGAACACCACTTCAGCCACCCGATTGGCTTCGGCAGCAGGGAGCAGACTGCTTTGCACCGCTCCCCACCACAGAGGCCAATCAGGCCCAACACTGCCAGATTTAAGAAAGGATCATCTTCGGGTGTGCCCGTGCCTGAGGGCCCTTTGGCATGGCCCTTAGATGGGGTCTGACCTGCAGGACAGAAGGTCGAACAGCTAAAAAAACAAAAACAAAGAAAAACTCCACCAAGCCAGCACAGCAGCCTACCCAGCACACAACAGTGCCCATCAATCACCACAGAGGTGCCCATCAAACACCACAGAGGTGCCCATCAAACACCTACCTCTGTGAGGCAAAGAAAGGACAAGTAAGGTAAATCCCAGACTAACCTGAAAACAACCATAACAATGACTCCTCACCTCTCACATTCACATTCACTACCCATTCACTCCCAACCCTAGCATACATACCAATGATCCACACATACCCCCCTCACTAAAACCCCTCCCAGCCATCACCGAAACAAACCCAGACACACAACACATCATTCAAATTAAATCACAAACACACACAAATACACCACCACCACAAACACATGCAAGGAAAATCCCCACCCTAAAATGCACCCTCCTAAATGCTAGATCTGCAAGAAATAAGATACAGCTTCTCTCGGATACACTGATCAACAACCACATTGGTATTCTCAACATCACAGAGTCCTGGTTCACTGAAACTGACACAGTCCTACCAATAGAACTTGCCCCACAGGACTACCATCTCTTCAGCTCCCCAAGGACTAAACACTGTGGCGGTGGCATCTGCATACTCACAAGAAAACACGTGAACTTCTGCACCCTCTCTAAAGAATACGAAAATGGCCTGGACACACTAATAATAACAAACAACAGCATAACCATCCTCCTTGCTTGCAGGTCCCCAAATGCTAACCCTGATCAACTGGACACAATCCTTAAAACTATTTGCAACAATAACTCAAACAAAAGCTACCTCATACTACTAGGTGACCTCAACCTGGCCTCCACATCACCAAATAAAGCAAAAACCTTCCTGGAAGCCATGGAATCTCTGGACTATACTCAAAAACCTCACCTATCTTTAAGGTGCAGAGGGCTACATGGGTAGCATCAAAAATCACTGCTACCTGTGTAGCCCCTTCTTCCACCCCGGAACGCCCCTAACATGCCCCGATGCTATGCAGATAGTATCTAGACACATTAGGGACTTAGTTGGGATTTTCAAGGGGCACTACCCATGTAGGTGCCCTTCGAAAATATTGGATAAGGCCTTTACATGGGTAACTAAGGAAGATACCCTTGTAAAGGCCTTTGAATATTGGGCCCATAGTCTTAAAATGGGCCTGCACCTTACCATAAAGAAGACAAAGATCCTGACAACTGGCAAAATCAATAAGTTCATCATTGATGGAGAAGAAATTGAAATAGTTGACAACTTTAACCTACTTGGATTAACAATCAATAGAGAAACAACAAGCAGTCAAGAAATCCGATGACAAATTGCTCTTGGTAGCATGGCTATGAAGGACCTAGACAAGATTCTCAAGAGCAGAGATGTCTCTCTCCACACAACTATATGACTTGTTCAAGCCATGGTATTCTCAATAACGTCATATGGTTGCAATAGTTGGACAGTGACAAAGATAGATAGGAAGAAAATTGATGTCTTTGAATTATGTGCTGGCAAAGAATACTGTGTATACTGTGGACTGCCTGAAGAACAAACCAGTCAGAACTAGACTAGATCAAACCTAAAAGCTCAGATAATAAGGCTTTGACTTTCATACTTTAGACAAATCATACGAAGAAAGAGATCGTTAGAGAAAAACATCATCCTTGGCAAGGTAGAAGGTCAATGCAAAAGAGGAAGGCCAGCAATGAGATGGATCGATACAATAAAAGCAGCTATCAACAATGAGCCGTCTGACTGAAGAGCAAACAGTTTAGGACAATTATCCAGAGGGTTATCATGAGTCAACGGCACTTAACAATAACAAAGAGATATCGTGGAAGGGCTATTGAGAAAGATTTTCCTCATTGCAGATGATACCAAAATCTGCAATAGAATAGACACCCAGGAAGGTGTAGATGACATGAGGAGGGATCTAGTGAAGCTAGAAAAATGATTGAGTATTTAGTAGCTGAGATTCAATGCTAAAGAATGCAGAGTCATGCATTTGGGCTGCAAAAATCAAAGGGAATAGTACAGTATAGGGGTGAAGTACTTCTGTCGACAAAAGAAGAGGAAACCTAGGAGTGATTGTTTCTGATGATCTTAAGGTGGCAAAACGGGTAGAAAAGGTGATTTCAATAGCCAGAAAGATACTTGGGTGCATAGGGAGAGGAATGGCCAGCAGGAAGGAGGAGGTGATAGTGCCTCTGTATAAGTATTTGGTGAGATCTCGTTTGGAGTATGGTGTGCAATTCTGGAGACCACACCTTCAAATGGATATAAACAGGCTGGAGTCAGTGCAGAGGTGGCTACTAAATGGTCAGTGGCCATTGTCATAAAGAATATGGGGATACGCTTAAAAATTTCCATATGTAATAAGGCTGGAGAGGGGAGATATAAGGACATTTAAATACCTCCATGGCATGAAAGCACAGGAGACAGGGAATAGGATGAAGGTGAAAGGGGATAGACTCAGGAATAATCTGAGGAAAGGGTGGTGGATGTGTGCAAACAGTCTTTCAGCAGAAGTGGTGGAGACAAGGACCGAATCTGAATTCATGAAAGCACAGCACAAGCACAGAGGATCTCTGAGAGAGAGGAAGGGATTGTAGAGCTTAGCGATTGGCTTGCATAGGTCATATGATCTCTTTCTACCCTTATTTTCTATGTTTCTATAAGTGGAGGAGGAGTGGCCTAGTGGTTGGGGCAAGTACTTCAGGCCAGAAGGTCGGGGGGTTCAAATCCCACTGGAGGACAGCAACCTTGGGCCAAAGGACTGGGGTTTCTAGTCCCACAGGTGCTCCTTGTGGCCTTGGAAAAGCCACCTAACCCTCCATTGCCCATGTTCCCTGTAAAATAGTTATCTCCAAGTTATAATGCCCTGTTCAATGTAATTTCAGTTTGTTCAATGTAAACCACACTGATGCAGAATAGTGTGGTATATAAGAGAATATAAATAAGTTACTGTCATTACAGGGGTGACATGGGACAGAAGAGTCTGTTCTCATGGAAGAGGCTGCTTGGGGCCCGCATGACTAAATAAGAGTTCAGTTGTGCTCATTGAAAACAATTTTTTTGTAGTTTTCAGGCATTTTTTCGTGGTTGTATATCTTTGTTCTTTAAGCAGGCATTGTATGCTTGCTGGAACTTTAAGTGTGCATATCAATGGTCAATGCATTATACGCATATAAGCAATTTGCATACAGTTTACATTTTAAGGTGTTCAAACAAAGGGAATGTGTTCTGACAAAGGCACATCCCTGGAGGTTGCAGGCGATGCCACCGAGAGAGCTTCTTCACATGGAAAGACTGGATGAATCAGCTGCTCTTTTCCTGCCATCATCTGCTATGTTACTATGTGATATATCTATGGAGACAGATGATGGTGGTAAAGCATGGTACATAGGTCTGTATAACTTCAGGTTTTCTGCTTTGTAAGCTCTTTTCTTCTTTACTTTGTTACCAATACAATCCAATACTTTGTATCTGAAAACGTGCATTTTTCGAAATTAGCTTTCAATCCATTATTTGTGATCCTGTCCCTGGCGTCCCTAAGTGCTCTGTCTCAGCAGAGTTGTGATAATCACATTTCTAGAAGTGATCTTTCTCTATCTATCCCCTATCATGTTACCAACTGGGAATCAGCAAGCAATGCTCACAGTTCCGAGTCTTCTCCCCTGTCACTACTCAAGGGAATTAATAAACCCATCTCACATTACAGCCTCCAGCCTCAATCCCTTACGGCCCACTTTACTTCAATCTCTTCTTTCATTTATTCACACATCTTATTATCCAACTCATTGCTTTCCCTTGGCCGCTGTCCAAGTAATTTTACACATACAGCAGCGCTATCATTGAGAAACATCACCCACTCCCTCTGCAAACCAATTCCTTTCCTTCTGTTTGTTTCAAAGCTGCTGGAAGATATAAGCTCCCAAAGAACACGTCAGATGTAACTGACCTAATGAGCACCTTTGTATCTGAAGAAATGTATCCAAAATTCTTGTCCACAATCTTCAGATAATTCTTATGTTGGTCCAAGAAGGAGAGTCACAAACTGCAAAGGACCTAGTACTACTACTACTACTTATCATTTATACATAAGGCTACCAGATGTTCCTGTTTTTTGGGTCTGTTTCTGATTTTGAGGTAGTGTCCCTGACTCCATGGACTATAATCATCACCCGTCCCCGATTTCAATGGGGACAGAGGCAAAGGACATTGCTTCTCTGCCTACCTCTCTAATGCAATCTTCTTGATCCTGGTAGGAGAAGATTTAAAATTAACTTCTTTCTGTAAAAGAGAGAAGGAATTTTAAAAATACGAGGAATATCTATCTAGACATGTAAGTGATTTGCCTGATGAGCGGAGTTCCCCAGGATGGGTGTAGGAAGAGCAATGAGAGAAGCAGCAGAATGAATGTACTTAATACGTCAGTAGAAGTTTGAACTAGATGCAGAAACGGAACGGGATCCAGTGAAGTGACTTGAGAAATGGGGATGCGCGATATAGCAACACCAGTGGAAGATTAGCCGTATGGGTTGAGTTTTGAACAGATTGAAGGGAAGAGAGATGATTCAGTAGGAGATGAGCAAGGAACAAGTTGCAATAGTCTAGGTCAGGGGTTCTCAACCCAGCCCTCAGCATTCACACAGCCAGGCAGGTTGTCAGGATGCCACAATGAATATGCATGAGAGAGATTTGCATGAACTGCCTCCATTGTATGAAAAATCAATCTCATTCATTGTGCTTATCCTGAAATTCTGGTCACCATATCTTAGAAAGGATATAGCAGAATTAGAAAAGGTACAGAGAGCAGCCACCAAAATGGTAAAGGGGATGGAAGGATACTCCTGTGAAGAGAGGCTTAAAAGGTTGGGGCTCTTCAACCTGTAAAAGAAACGGCTGAGGGGAGATACGATAGAGGTCTATAAATTAATGAATGGAGTGGAACAGGTAAACATAGAATTATTTACGCCATTAAAAGGTAGAAAGACTAGGGGGACAAGCAATGAAGCTATAATGTAGCCCATTTAAAACTAATTGAAGAAAATAGGTTTTCACTCAAGGCATAATCAAGGCATAAACAAGGAATTAAAGGACAAGGAATTAACAGTAAAACCTACACTACGCTACCTAGGTATAACCCTTGACCAGCACCTCAATATGAAAGCCCACATAAAAAACATAACAAAACTAATATATCACAAGATACGTACATTACGCCACCTGCGACCTCTACTGGAACCCTCAGATTTCAGAACCATCTACCAAGCCCTGATAATGCCTCACATTGACTTTGCAAATGCAATTCTATACGGACTCCCTCAAGCAACATTAAATCCTCTCCAACTAGCGATGAACACTGCTGCCAGAGTACTTGAAGGAATATCAAAGACAGATCACATAACCCCAGTTCTAAAAAGACTCCACTGGCTACCAACCAACGCAAGAATCCACTACAAGATACTGATCACTACATTCAAAGCCATAAACAACCAAGCACCATCAACCATTACCAACCTTGTACACTCACAGACCCCTAATAGATCCAGAAGGTCAATTGCAATGAATACATTAATAATCCCGAAACAAACAGTCAGATACACTAAGGAAACAACCAAAAGAGCCTTCAGTATCCACGCCCCAATAACCTGGAATGCCCTCCCACTAGATGAAATAAATGACTGCTTCTTGGAGCAGCTGATTCATGAACCGACCAGAGGGGAAGCCATACTGGACCTAGTCCTTAGTGGAACGCCAGATCTGGTGCAAGAAATAAGGGTGTTGGGACCACTTGGCAATAGTGATCATAGTATGATCATGTTTGATTTAATCAGTGGAGGACAGATAGTAAAGGAATCCACAGTACTACCTTTTAACTTTCAAAAGGGAGACTATGATAGAATGAGGAATATAGTTCGGAAAAAACTAAAAGGAGCGGTTCCAAAGGTTAAAGACTTACAGCAAGCTTGGGTGTTATTTAAAAATACTATCCTCGAAGCCCAGACCAGCTGTATTCCACGCATTAAGAAAAGTGGAAGAAAGTCCAAAAAACTGCCAGCATGGTTTAAAGGTGAGGTCAGAGAGGCTGTTGCTGCCAAAAGAGCAACCTTCAGGAAATGGAAAAAAGAGCCAAATGATGAAAACTGGAAACAGCACAAGCACTGGCAAGTTAAATGCAAAGCATTGATAAGGCAGGCAAAGCGGGAATTTGAGAAGAAACTTGCTACGGAAGCAAAAACACGAAATAAAGATTTTTTCAAGTACATTCGTAGCAAAAGGCCTGTGAGAGAGTCAATTGGACCATTAGATGATAGAGGGGTAAAAGGGGCAGTAAGAGGAGACAAGGCTATAGCAGAGAGACTGAATGAATTCTTTGCTTCGGTCTTTACTGAGGAAGATGTAGGGATGTTACCCAAGACTGAAGTGGTATTTAAAGGTGATACTGCAGAGGAATTGAGAGAAATATCGCTACACCGGGAAGATATATTACAACTATTTGATAAACTATATAGTAGCAAATCACCTGGACCGGATGGTATACATCCCAGAGTGTTGAAAGAACTGAAATATGAGATTGCAGACCTGTTATTGGTAATCTGTGAACTTTCATTAAAATCATCTGT
This sequence comes from Ichthyophis bannanicus, assembly GCA_033557465.1. Lineage (NCBI taxonomy): Eukaryota > Metazoa > Chordata > Amphibia > Gymnophiona > Ichthyophiidae > Ichthyophis > Ichthyophis bannanicus. The sequence continues at coordinate 1,023,300,935 of CM066034.1, read as the reverse complement.
AATACCTGAAGATTGGAGGGTCACCAACGTAACACCAATTTTTAAAAAGGGTTCCAGGGGTGACCCGGGAAATTACAGACCGGTGAGCCTGACGTCAGTACCAGGGAAAATGGTAGAAACCATCATAAAGAACAAAATTACACAGCATGTAGATAGTCATGGCCTAATGGGAGACAGCCAACATGGCTTTAGACAAGGAAGATCTTGTCTTACTAATCTGATCTGTTTTTTTGAAGGTGTGCATAAACAGGTAGACAAAGGTGAGTCGGTTGATATAGTGTATCTGGACTTTCAGAAAGCTTTTGACAAGGTCCCCCATCAGAGACTTTTGGCGAAGCTAAAAAGTCATGGGATAGGAGGCAGTGTACTATTGTGGATCGGGAACTGGTTAAAAGATAGAAAGCAGAGGGTAGGGCTAAATGGCCAATATTCCCAATGGAAAAAGGTGAATAGCGGAGTACCCCAGGGATCTGTACTGGGTCCGCTACTTTTTGACATATTCATAAATGACCTGGAAAAGGGAATAACTAGTGAGGTTATCAAATTTGCAGATGACACAAAACTGTTTAAAGTTGTTAAAACCCAAGAGGATTGTGGAAAACTGCAGGAGGATCTGGATAAATTGGAAGACTGGGCATCCAAATGGCAGATGAAATTTAATGTGGACAAGTGCAAAGTTATGCACCTAGGAAAGAACAACCCACACTATAGTTACACGATGCAAGGCTCCACATTAGAAACCACCACCCAGGAAAAAGATTTAGGAGTCATCGTGGATAACATGTTAAAACCCTCCGCCCAGTGTGCAGCGGCGGCCAAGAAAGCAAATAGAATGCTAGGTATCATAAGGAAAGGGATGGAGAATAAAACAAAGGATATTATAATGCCTCTGTATCGCTCCATGGTACGACCGCACCTTGAATATTGTGTGCAATTCTGGTCACCGTATCTTAAAAAGGACATAGAGTTATTAGAAAAAGTACAGAGAAGAGCCACCAAATTGGTGAAGGGGATGGAAGGCTACTCCTATGAAGAGAGGCTAAAAAGGTTAGGACTCTTTAACCTAGAAAAGAGACGGCTGAGGGGAGATATGATAGAGGTGTATAAATTAATGAATGGAGTGGAATGGATAAACGTGGATCAATTGTTTACGCTATCAGAATATAGAAGGACTAGGGGACATGTAATGAAGCTACAGGGTAAACTATTTAAGACAAATAGGAGAAAATATTTCTTCACTCAACGTGTAATCAAACTCTGGAATCTGTTACCGGAGGATGTAGTATGGGCTGTTAGTATAGCTGGGTTTAAAAAAGGTTTGGACAAGTTCCTGGAGGAAAGGTCCATAAACCACTATTAAAAAGGGACCCAGGATATCAATGCTTGGCCTAGTACAAGCACTGCAGAACCTGTGTCTTTTGGGGAAACTGCTAGGTACGTATGACCTAGATTGGCCACTGTTGGAAACAGGATACTGGGCTTGATGGACCTCGGTCTGACCCAGTATGGCATTTCTTATGTTCTTATGTTCTTAACTGAGAGTTATAACCAGCCTAACACAATTCAGAAAGAGTCTCAAACACCACCTCTTCCTAAGCTATTTCCCAATCTAACCTTCGCACATGAAAATATTACAGACACTTTTCTGACCAGGACATTTTCCCAACTGATATCCAAATGTGACTAATGTATTTCAATATTCTGTAAATAGTTAGCTAGCCTATGTAGTTGTACCTTGTTATTCCCAAGTTTTCAAAAACCTTGTTACTTGTAAAATGCATTACAGTTCTTTGTATGTATATGTTTGTTACATGTAAACCGCGCTGGTGACAATAGTGCGGTATATAAAAGATGTTAAATAAATAAATAAATAATCAGACTCTGGAATTTGTTGCTCTGGATGTAGTAAAAGCTGTTCGTGTAGCTGGGTTTAAAAAAGGTTTGAAGAAGTTCCTGGAGGAAAAGTCCATAAACCATTATTAAAGGGGACCCGGGATATCACTGCTTGGCCCAGTACAAGCATTGTGGAACCTGTGTCTTTTGGGGAAACTGCTAGGTACGTATGACCTAGATTGGCCACTGTTGGAAACAGGATACTGGGCTTGATGGACCTTGGTCTGACCCAGTATGGCATATCTTATCTTCTTATGTTCTTAACATTGGAATTTGACTATAAACTGACAACTGCGGGAAAAGCATGTTTTCTCTGTGGCTGGGGATCGTGGCTCGTGAATGGAGCCACGGTGCCGTAGTGATGGAACGTCATGGCGATCTGGCTTCATTCAGGAGCCTGGCTGTGCAGACAGGGATCAGCAGGACATGCGGCTCATCAGAATCGGGGCACGGCCTGCACGTCCATGCTGGTAAACCCGATTCTGATCCCGATGGGCCTAGACATGCCCATGGGATCAAAATCAGGTCTATCTCTGTATGCCTCGATTCTGATAGGCCATACAGGGGCTGGACGGTCAATACAGAATTGGCCTCAGAAGGTCTAAGCATCTAGAATCTATTTAAAAAAATCAAGCAAGAGAAATGAAAAACGTAGCCAGACTGGTCTACTCAGTGTGCTTCTGCCCCAGTGCTCTGGAGACCAAGTGTTAGCATGGGGGGAGGGGGGGGGGGAAGGTGTTATATAAAAAAAAAAAAAAAGATGACTGACTATTTTTCATATCAGCAGTGGAAAAATAGTCTTAAATTACAGCAGAGGGAACTTGGGATAGACATTAGAAAAGGGTTTCTAACTGAGACACTGTCTACAAATAGGTTAGTTTTGCGCATACCATGATAGTAATGAACTTCAGTCCATAGCCAGCATATGTGGAATATGATCTCAGTCTCTCAAATTTACAGCTAACGCTCGCCGTACTACTTCTATTGGGCCAAAGAGCCTCCTCTAACATGTACAGGCAACTTTGTAGTACTAATTCCAGTCAAAGGTTCCACTGACACTTTTCATGACCTCTTATCACGCTGCTTTGACTCTATTTCTGGATGCTTTCCTATAAACTTAAAATAAATCCTGAGAAGACCAAATTCCTATGCGCAAACTGAAAAAACAGAGACATCCCAAATGAATCCCCTCAGTCGGAGGAAACGAGATTAAATATAGCTAGGTAATCAAACTCTTGGGAATACTCATTGACTCACTATAAGGTCACAAATCTCATTCTTATCCAAGAAGCTCTTCCCAACCCTTAAGATTACTTTGACAAATCTGGGAATTCTTCATCTCAAACCATTTTCACACAATAATCCAAGCAATCAGTCTCCCCAATCTTGACTACTGCAATTTAGTCTACCTAGGCCTAGCCAAACAGAAAATTTCTTAACTACAAACCTTTCAAAACACAGCAGCCAAAATAATTTTCAGAGCCTTTAGATTTGATAGTGCCTCCACATATCTTGAAAAGCTCCACTGGCTCCCTATAGTAGGGAAAATATTCTTTAAACTCATACTATTCGTTTTCAAAATTAGAGAAGGTCTAGCACCAGTCTACATGTCTCACCTCATTCAAAACTACAATCCTCCCAGAGAATTATGATCTTCTGAGGCCTGCAAAATTACAGTACCACCCCCACCCCCCAATCATTCCAACTTCTGGATACTTGGAAAAAGGCTCTCTCAGTAATAGCCCCAAAGGCTTGGAATAATCTTCTGACAGATATAAGACTTATGACTTGTCACACCTTTCAGAAAATTCTTGAAGATGTGGATCTTCCAGAAATTCTTTAAACCCAATGATTAAACAGTCTCCACCTGTACTCTACTCTCTCTCCTAAAGTTCCTCACGTCTCCCTCTTCTACCCAACCGTATTTTATCACAAGTTTCACAGGCCACCTTTAATGTCCAAGAAACTCAGTCTCAGCATTGCGTTTCTCTCTTCTGTCTCCTCTTCCCTTACTTTCGATTGTTCTAATGCTTTATTTGTAATCCACTCTGAGCTCTACTCTTAGTAGGGTTAAAGAGGAATATAAGAAATTCAATAAAACTAAACTTGTCTACATGTAATTGGAAATTCCTCTTAATCAGGCCTGTGGCTCCCAGTACGATGGGAAATATTTCTGCATCTTTCTTGGTCTCTGACTTCTCCCTCACCAACACCTCCATAGTCAGTGCCATTCTGATGTGTTTCTCCTTTAGCACTATGTGGAGTCTTCCTGCCTTCGGTTTCTTGTCCATTAGAATGGGAATGTCCCAACTGATCATAACTTCTCCATTCTCCGTAATTCTCTTAGGGTCATGATCCTGGGGCCCTTTCAGTACAGCAATGTTGTAGTATTTACAAAGTTTCCGTTGGATGAGGCGTGCCACTTGTTGTGCCTGTCTGTACAGAGGTTTTCTGCAATCAGAACTTTGCGGCCAGCTAGGAGATGAGTAACTGTTTCCAGCCCTCTCTTACTAAATCTGCATATGCCTGTTTTATCAGTTTTTTCTATGCATGCGGTGAAACATTTTGAGGCCAATTCCATACTGGCCAATTCCATACTGGCCAATCAGAATCAGGGCGTACAGAGGCAGATCTGATTCTGATCCCGCGGGGGCTATACATGCCTGTGGGATCAGAATCAGATCTATGGCCTGGCTGGGCAGACTGGGCCCCAGGTCTGATCAGCCGCACGCCCAGTCCACATACCCAGCTAACTCAGCCAGGCTCCTCAATGAAGCTGCAGTACAATGGCATCCCATCGCCATGGCACTGCAGCCCCATTCAAGAGCCATAATCCCCAGCTGGCAGCGACACCATCTTTTCCCCACAGCCTGACCCCCGATCTGGACTCCCATGGCCAGGGTTGGGCTGCAGTGATCCCCCTGTACCCCCTCACCTTCCATCTCTGCCTGGCGCCGTGGTCCCCCGACATCCAGGGAAACTTATTCCACCTCTTATTTCCCCATCTCCGTGGCAGACCATGGATGTACAGATCCAACCTCAGAATTGACTCTGTACATCCGGAGTCACTCTCCACCCACTCCCCGCCCTCCCTCCCATGAACAGAGCTCCCCATACAAATTGCCTGTTCATACAGTGAACTCTGTCCTGGGAAGGCTACACGGCCGTTTAGCAGATCTGGTTGTCCTGATCAGACCTCCAGACCCGCTAAATGGAGTTCAGAATAACCCCCTTGGTCTGTAATCCACTATCCTAGCCTGCAACTCTTAGTCTCTGGTCCTTGGGTTTCAATTCACCTCTCTATAATCATTCACACACCCAGATTTCATCCATGTAATGACTCCTGAAGTAACGCTTTGTATTTCCCACTGTATTTTGCATTTCCCACTTGTCTTTCCTTACCTTCTGATCTATTTTTTAAAAACATTTTTCTCTCATTTTGTAAATTCTGTTGCTTCCTTTCTCATGCATATAGGTGGCTTCTCACTCATTCCTTCTGCTCACCGGAATGCTTGTCCCAGTTTAATGATGGAACTGAATTATGATTGTTTAACTTTCATTCTGCCTGTTGATGCTGTTAAGTAGGCCTGAAGGCCCATGATGGACACACAATATGCATAATCAATTTCTTTAAGGTCCATTCCTCCTTCAGATCTAGGGTTGCATATATTCATTTTTATAAACCATCTTGTGGCCATAGAGGAGTTTTTTTGTTTGTACATCTAGGTTTTCAAGATATTTCAGGGGCCAGTCTATAAATCCAAAGCTATATGAGAGTATGAGGATTCCAAACTGGTTTATGGCTTCTATCTTATTTTTTGATGTTAGTGTATTTTTCATTATTTGCTGGTCTTTTCTCTCAGTACTTTATGCTAGATTGTTGCTCTTTTCTGTTCAAATTCCTTTACGTCATAAGTTACAGATACGTTTTCAGGTTTCCTCCAAGGAAGATAGCCTTAGAATCTTTGCTCAGGCCAAAAGTCATCCTCATGTTATCTGAAAAACTTTTATTAGATAGAGTTGTTCTGCTAGATGTTGATCACTGGGACTATAGAGCTACAAGTCACCTACAAACACTAGGTGTGACTTACATTAACTTCTGGGTCTTTGCCGGCTTTAGGATTAAGGCTAAACCCCAAAGAATTAAGAAGCACACTCGAAGGATTAAGCGCTATACAAAACAAGAGTGCTGATGAGGAGTCTCCTGAAATATTCCTCTCTGGATCTTGATGTTGGGGATGAAAAATTATTCATCTTCATAGTGTAGAAGTCAAGTTATCAAAAGAAGGTATCCACAGAGAGGGCAGGATCTCTCTCACTGATTGGGGAGGTTTGTGAGGTCTCCTCATATAAACATCTGGTTGTGAAAGCTAAAGTACAGTGGATGCTTTACAGGGATCCTGCAGCTAAGATCATTCTACCAAAATAGTTATATAAGTTACTAACAGGTCCTTGTTAGGAGTCATGTCTCTCCTCTGGACCACATAGCCATGATGTCAAGGAAGATTTAGACTTGGTCAGGTAGTACCCGAGATTTCATATAACCATGAAGGCCAACGCATCTGAGCTTTCCTTCTGTTGAGGGGACTCAGGCTTTGAGGTTACAGCCTGTAGGACTCTAGAGAGAGCAGGGTGTGGAGCGGCTTCAGGTAATAAATTAAAACAAGAGAAAAAGGAAACCTATTTAGTTCTCCGAAGAAGTGGCTGCATAAATAAAGGCAAAAAACACAGCTTTCACAAAATTCAGAAGCTCGCAAACAGAGGAACACAGAAAAGAATACAAGATCAAACTAAAAGAGGCAAAAAGAGAAATAAGGATAGCAAAATCAAAGGCAGAAGAAAAGATGGCTAAAGATGTGAAGTGTGGCGACAAGACTTTTTTCAGGTATATTCGGGAGAGGAGGAAAATCAGAGATGGAATTGCAGGACTCAAAAGTGCTGGAAACTGATTTATGAAAAGTGACATTGACAAAAGCGAAAATGCTAAAAAAATACTTCTGCTCTGTTTTTACTAAAGAAAATCCTGGAGAAGGACTACCTGTGATTGACAAATATACAAATGTGAATGGAGTAGATACCACACCATTCACAGAAGATGATGTGTAGTCCCTGTACGGCCAATCAGAATCAGGGCATATAGAGGTAGACTCGATTCTGATCCTGTGGGGGCTAGACGTGCCTGCGGGATCAGAATCGGGTCTACGGCCTGGACGGAAAACTGAAATTGGCCAAGGCCATGGGACTGGATGGGAAACATCCCAGGATAGTGAAAGAGAGACTCTGGCAGGGCTGCTAAAGGATGTTTTTAATAGATCCTTGGAGACCCGAGAAGTTCCACAGGACTGGAGAAGGGCTGATGTGGTACCTCTTCACAAAAGTGGTAATAGAGAAGAAGTGACAAACTACAGGCTGGTAAGCCTTACATTGGTGACAGGAAAAGTAATGGAGATGCTCCTGAAAGAGCGAATAGTGGACTTTCTCAAAACCAACAGGTTGCATGATCCAAGGCAACATGGTTTTTACCATAGGACGATCTTGCCAAACAAATCTGATTGAGATCTTTGACTGGGTGACCAGAGAACTAGATCAAGGGCATGCGATGGATGTAATCTACTTAGATTTCAGCAAAGCCTTTGATACTGTTCCTCATTGGAGGCATATCAATGAACTCAACAGCTTGGGGATGGGTCTCAAGGTGGTGAACTGGATCAGAAATTGGTTGACTGACAAACGACAGAAGGTGATGGTAAATGGTGCTCACTCGGATGAAAGGAAGGTGATTAGTGGTGTGTTCTAGGGTTTGTTCCTGGGACCAATACTGTTCAAAGTATTTGTGAGTGATGTTTTTGAAGGACTGAATGGAAAAGTCCGTCTTTTTGCACATGACACAAAAATTTGCAACAGAGTGGACTCCCCTGAGGGAGTGGATAACATGAGGAAAGATATACAAAAGCTGGAAGAATGGTCTAATGCTTGGCAGTTAAGATTTAATGTGAAAAGGTTCAGTGTCATGCACTTGGGAAGCAGAAATTCAAGGGAATTGTATGCTATAGGGGGCGAGAGGTTGGTGTGCACAGACCAGGAGAAAGACCTCGGAGTGATTGTTTCTGAGGATCTCAAGGTGGCAAAACAGTGTGACAAGGCAGTGGCAAAAGCCAGAATGATGCTGGGTTGCATACAGAGATGAATTACCAGCAGAAAAGAAGAGGTACTAATGCCACTGTACAAGTCGCTGTTGAGGCCTCACTTGGAATATTGTGTTCAGTTTTGGAGACCATATCGCACAAAGGATATAAAAAGACTGGAAACTGTTCAGAGGAAGGCAACCAAAATGATTTGGAGCCTGCACCAGAAGACATATGAGAAGAGACCTGAAACCTAAATATGTACACTCTGGAGGAGAGGAGGGACAGGGGAAGATATGATTCAGATCTTTAAATATTTAAAGAGTATTAATAAACAAACTTCTTCCAAAGACAGGGAAGTTGTAAAACTAGAGGGCATAACATGAAGCTGCAAGGGGGTAAAATGAAAGGCAACATCAAGAAATACTTTTTCACTGGAAGGGTGGTGGATGCTTGGAGTGCCCTCCCGATGGAGGTGATGGGGGCAAATACAGTGACAGAATTCAAAATGGCCTGGGACAGGCACAGTGGATCCCTTTATAGCAAGAGGATGAAATCAAAATAATATATCTGAACAAATAAGGGTGATCTACACGGAGCGGTGGGTACACCCCCGAACCAAAGGCATGGGGAGGGGTGACCTGCACGGAGCGGTGGGTACACCCCCAAACCAAAGGCATGGGGAGGGGTGACCTGCACAGAGCTGCAGGGGCACCTACTTTTGCCGCCTTGCTGGGCAGACTAGATGGACCATACTGGTCTTTATCTGCCGTCATTTACTATGTTAGGTAAGAATCTGTGAGAGGGAACAGCTGTTATTCATGTCCCCGCCCCGTTCTTTCAGAGGCATTCAAATGTACAGGAGAGTCACTGTTAACTCAAGTACCGACACTGGACTCCCCCAAGTATAGGAGACGGCCTGCATGTAACCCGAAGGGGCGACGGAACCGGAGGATGAACTCTTGATGCGACTGTCTGAATTTATTAAAATAGATATTACTTAAAGGAAATGTGTTTTCTGCCAGCTGATTACCATTCAGGAAGTCTCTTAATTTTTGGAACAACGCGAGTAAGCGTGAATTTGTCTTTGGTTTTATTTATTTATTTATTTGCACACCATTTTTATACCGCTCCTTCCGGTGATCAGCAGCGGTTTACATTTTAACAATTTGTTCTGCAATGGTAGCAGTTACATAGAACATCAGTAACATATAACAATTAACGGTAGTAACAGTAGGCAAAGTATGTACAAATAACATCAGTAATAATATAAAACTATGTATAACCTATGGATATCTGTTAAATAAACAATATTAACAGTAGTCATCCTATGTAGAGGATAATGTTGGTAAGGGATTCGCAGGACTCTAAATATTTACATGAGATAAGGGAGGTGTATTTTAGGTTATCTAAATATATATTTCTATACTGATGTACATCAGGAGATGTCACGCGACTAGTGTGTTTCTAGTTTAATATGGTCGGGTGAGGTTGGCGTTTTTTACGAAGGAGTTGCTAGGTGAATATCAAGTTGAGTTTGTATTGTGTATGATTTTTTGGTTTAAGTTATTTCGGACAAATTGTAGAATTCTAGAAAAAGATGTGTTTTGAGATTTTTTCGGAATGATTGAAGTTCTTTGTTGGCTCTTAAGGACTCTGGGAGTTTGTTCCATAGTGTGGGGGCTATGTAAGAGAAAACTCTGTTGCTAGTATTCTTTTTCACCTTGCGCATTGAGTTTGGAATTTGCAACATATTTAGATTGTGGCTTCATCTGTTTCTGTTGGGGGGTTGTGCATTAATGAGTGTGTTAAGGAAGGATGGGGCGATATTGTGTATTAGTTTAAATATTGTGATTATTATTTTGTATCTGATGCGTGCTTGTATAGGTAGCCAGTGGAGTTCTTGTAGAATAGGTGTGATGTGGTCTGTAAACCACACATTCATTAAGATCCGAGTTGTGACATTTTGGGCCATTTGCAGTATGTTTGTTGTTTTTTTAGGTATACCTACAAGAATACTGTTACAATAGTCCAGGTGTGGAGTTATGAGAGCTTGCACTATTGTTCTAAAATCTGAGTGTTCAATGATGTTGCGTAATGGTTGTAATACTCTTAGTTTGTTGAAAATAGTTCTATTTAGAAGTCTTAGGTGTGTTTCCATGCCTAGTGTCATGTCAAGAGTTATACCTAAGTACTTTAATTCCTGTTTGATGTTACATTGTGTCTCATTTAGTATGATTGTGGGAGGATGTTTAAGTTCAGGGTTCTTAGAGATAAACATTACTTCTGTTTTTTTATGATTGATACTCATGTTGTTTTGTTGAAGCCATAGTTGTGTTTCTTTGAGGCAGGTTTCTAAGTGGGTATAGTCTGGGTTATGTATATCTAGTTGTGTATATAGAGCATTATATCGTCCGCATATAAATTATAGTTTATTTTATGTTTTTGAATTATTGAGCAAACTGGTCTTAAGTATAGGTTGAATAATATGGCAGATAATGCCGAACCTTGTGGAATACCTTGTGTTTGTGGGAAAGTGTTGGATAGTTTTTGATCAAAGCTTACTTGTTGTATTCTATTGGTAATATATGAATTGAACCATTTTAAGGGTGTCCCTGTAATTCCAATTAATTCTAATCTGTTTATGAGGGTATTATGGTTTACTGAATCGAAAGCCGCTGTAATGTCTATGAATATTAGAATAAACATTTTCTTGCAATTTTCAATACCTTTATATAGTTTATCGAATAGCGCGAGTAGGAGTGTTTCAACTCCATGGGATTGACGAAAACCATATTGATGATCATCAAGTGCATTTGTGGCATTGATATGGTCTTGCAGTTGAAATTGGACTGTCTTTTCGATGATTTTTGCCATGAATGGTATACTTGGTTTTGCCCCTCTAAAGAATGTCCCTTAGCTAAAAGGATATTGAAGCAACTCTTTCCCCTCACCCTCACCCGCAAGAGACCCTGGAAGTCCCCTGGCAATGTTCCCTCTAATTTTCTGTAGGCTGTGTGCGCGTAAAATATCAGCTGTGTGTAGCTTTTGAAGGAAGGTTAAATTTTTGTGCGCCACATAATGACACTTGGAGTTATATACTTTAAAATTTGACTACACATCAGAATACAGTATGTACACCACACTGATTTTAATCAAATTAAATGAAAATAGACTTATTACTAAATGAAGCGGGAAAGTTCTAGTAATTACAATCATAACTTTTAAATTTTAAGATGTCTGTGTTGTTTTCTATCAGAATCAGAGCCGTAATTTTTGTGCGCTCTGTTGTAAAGTATGTGCGCTCGCTCGGCGAGGTGTGCGCGTGCACACACGCGCACAGCTTAGAGGGAACAGTGTCCCCTGGGTAGCATTATGGTGCAGCAGTACTCTGATGTGGCCCTCATCTGGTCCAGGCGTGGAAGGGTGTTACAGTTAGAAGTAAAACAGGGGGGCATCCATAGGCGTAATTTGGGATGGGCAAGGTGGGGGGGGGGGGGGGGACCTTCCTAAATGTTATGGGTGCTAATGTTTAATTGGTGCCACTCCCCTACTGTGAATATGACTTCCTTATACCTTTTGACTTCCCAAAGATAGCACATGTGGTATACTCTAAGATTAAGGGGTAATAGACACATTTTTAGAAGAAAAGAATATTGATGGCTATGAAGGTACAGCCACATTTTAGGGAAAGCACCAATCCTGCAGTTCTGATTCCGTTGCCATATCTGAAGTCATGAAGGAATGCCTTTTCCACTGATGTATAGGGGTCCACTGGATGACTAGGTAGCAAGAGAGAGAGCTGTTAAGCAACCAGAAGGTGGCTGGATTTCATGGGCCTCTGGTCTACTTTCAACTTACATTAATCACCAAAACTATGCTGACAAAACGCTTCTTATCCAGTTCTGAAAAGTAAATAGAAGAGAAAAGACCTCAGATTGCTTCCTGCAGATTGTTATTGTAATACTTATTTATACAAACTATGTGACCGAGTCTAGCAATCTGGAGACTGAGCATCCTGCTTGTAAGCACGCAGTGTTCACCCCAGTGTGGGTGCTTGGACGAGGGCCACACTCATGTTCTCCTCCAACAGAACTGGGGGGAGGCAGCTGCGAAATACCACAGAACACTCCGGGATTCAACTGGGAGGCTGCCACTAATGATGAAACGTCAAGGGTGGCTACTACTCAGTGAGCCATCAGCCTGGGAGTGGCAGAAATTGCTTCTAAATAGTTTGAAGAGAGGGGATGTGTGGGTGGCACGTGAGCAAAAATAAACTCTCTTTGCTTTTTATTAGATCAAGGAATGTTTGAATGAATAAACGTTCAGCGTTTTTCTCATGCCAGCTGTATGCAATATTTGAGCAATCCATTCCCTGCCCTCTGCTGCCCCCTCCTGCCTAGTAGTATATCATCAGCTCACAAGAAAAAACTCTCGAAGCCCATTTTGCAATGATTGGTTTTCAGTTTCTGTAACGAATGCTAATTATTAGAAATAAAATGACAGTTGCAACAAAGCTCCAATTACTCCCGTTCTGCGGCACAGTTACTACCAAAAGCCTTCAAAAGTTAAAAGGGTTGCAAAGAACTGGTTTCCTAAATGTTTTCTTTTTCTATGTAAAAAATGATCATCATCAAATTTGAAAAAGAGGAATAGTTTTGATTTCTAAACATTGAAGAACTGAAATTTGATGCACATCCTTCTCGAAGAAGAGACAAAATAATAGATAGATGAGAAGAGAAGAAGAGGGGGAGGGAGACCAAGACAGAATCAGAAATTGAAGGGGTCTGAACATCTATAGCTCAACTTAAAGTAGACAAAGCGATGGGACCAGATGGGATATACACCCTACAATACTGAGGGAACTTGGGGACGTTCTAGCAGCTCCACTAACTGACCTTTTCAATGCCTCGTTGGAGTCGGGAGTGATGCCAAAGGACTGGAGAGAGGCTCATGTGGTGCCTTTACACAAAAGTAGAAGTAAGGATGTGGTTGAAAACTACAGGCCGGTTAGTTTAACTTTGGTGGTGAGTAAATTATTGGAAACGCTGCTGAAAGAGAAAATAGTGAGGTTTCTGGAGTCCAGTGGATTACAAACGAGGCAGCATGGATTCACAAGAGGTAGGTCTTGTCAGACAAATCTGATTGATTTCTTTGACTGGGTGACCAGGGAGTTGGACCAAAGGAGAGCCCTAGATGTGGTATATTTAGATTTCAGTAAAGCCTTTGACACTGTTCATCACAGGCGACTTATAAACAAACTGAGCACCCTAGGGATGGACCCTAAAGTTACTGCTTGGGTTAGAAATTGGTTGGGTGGGAGGCGACAAAGAGTACAGGTAAATGGGGCTCATTCTGAGGAGAAGGATGTTACCAGTGGTGTGCCCCGGGAATCTGCCTTTGGTCCGATTCTTTTTAACATCATTGTTAGTGATATAGCGGAAGGGCTGTTGGGTAAGGTTTGCCTTTTTTACGGATGATACCAAAATCTGCAATAGAGTAGACACCCAGGAAGGTGTAGATAACATGAGGAGGGATCTAGCTAAGCTTGAAGAATGGTCTAGAATCTGGCAGCTGGGATTTAATGTTAAAAAATGTAAGGTCATGCATTTGGGCTGCAGCAATCCAAGGGAGCAATATGGTATAGGGGTGAAGTACTTTTGTCCACTAAATAACAGCAGGACCTGGGTGTGGTTGTGTCTGATGATCTTAAAGTAGCTAAACAGGTAACATAAGAACATAAGATATGCCATACTGGGTCAGACCAAGGTCCATCAAGCCCAGTATTCTGTTTCCAACAGTGGCCAATCTAGGTCATATGTACCTAGCAGTTTCCCCAAGAGACATAAGGTCCACAATGCTTGTACTGGGTCAAGCATTGATATCTTCGGTCATTTCTTAATAATGGTTTATGGACCTTTCCTCCAGGAACTTGTCCAAACCTTTTTTAAACCCAGCTACACTAACAGCCTTTACTACATCCTCCGGTAACAAATTCCAGAGTTTGATTACACGTTGAGTGAAAAAATATTTTCTTTTATTAGTCTTAAATAGTTTACCCTGTAGCTTCATTGCATGTCCCCTAGTCTTTCTATATTCTGATAACGTAAACAATCGATCTACGTTTACCCGTTCCACTCCGTTCATTAATTTATAGACTTCTATCATATCTCCCCTCAGCCGTCTCTTTTCCAGGTTAAAGAGCCCTAACCTTTTTAGCCTTTCTTCATAGGAGTATCCTTCCATCCCCTTTACCATTTTGGTGGCTCTTCTCTGAACCTTTTCTAAAATCGCTATATCCTTTTTAAGATACGGCGACCAGAATTGCACACAATATTCAAGGTGCGGTCTCACCATGGAACGATATAGAGCAGGGGTCTCAAACATGCGGCCCGCGACGGCTTCTGCTGCTGCTGCCGTTGCCGCCGTGGCAACGGCAGAATCGACGGTCAATTTTTAAAAAAAAAAAAACTGGCTTCTGCTGCTCAAGCAGCAAAATCAGCTGTCCTGCGGCCCCTTCCTCTCTGCCCAGAGATCCCCAAGAGTGCTCCATCAGCGGGTGCTTTTCAAGCCGCGAAGAGAGTATTTCCCTCTCGCGAGGCTTGAAAAGTGACTAGGTTTAAGCCGCGCGAGAGGGAAATACTCTCTTCGCGGCTTAAAAAGCACGCCGCAGATGAAGCACACTCAGGGCTCTCCGCGCAGAGGGGAAGGGGCCGCGGGACAGCTGATTTTCTGCTGCAGCAGCAGAAGCCAGGTTTTTTTTAATTTACCTGGGGGGGGTGTAGGACTGGAAATGGGCTATTGGCAGGGGGGGGTATGACTGGAAATGGGCTATTGGCAGGGGGGGTATGACTGGAAATGGGCTATTGGCAGGGGGGGTTATGACTGGAGATGGGCTATTGGCAGGGGGGGGGTTATGACTGGAGATGGGCTATTGGCAGGGGGGTTATGACTGGTAATGGGCTATGGTGGGGGCTAGGACTGGAAATGGGCAGATGGGGGTTAAGAAGGACTGGAGGTGGGCTGATGGGGGGAGTTAGGACTGGTAATGAGCTATGGAGGGGCTGACTGAAATGGGGTAATGGGGGTTAGGGCTGGAAGTGGGCTATTGGCAGGGGGGGGTTATGACTGGTAATGGGCTATGGGGGGGGTAAGACTGAAAATGGGGTGATGGGGGTAAAACTGGAAGTGCGCTATGGGGAGGTTAGGACTGGTAATGGGCTATGGGGGTCTAGGACTGGTAATGGGCTGGGGGGGGGTTGCTAGGACTGGAAATGGGCTGAGTGGAAGGGGGGCTTGAACTGCAAATGGCTGATGGGGAGGGGGGCTTGGAATGGAAATGGGCTGATGGGGGGCTAGGATTGGAAATGGGCTGATGGTGAGGCTAGGATAGGACTGGAAATGGACTGATGGGGGGACTAGAAGGGAGCGGATGCTGGGTGGGGCTGGAACTAGAAGGGAGCTGATGTTGGGGGAGGATTAGAATGGGATGGAGCTGGGAAAGTGAAATGGAGAGGGGAAAAATATTTTGTCTGGGAGAGAAGACAAATCTACAATTGGCCAGGTATTGGGAGAGTAAGTGAGGATTGAGGATGGAGGGGTAAAATTTGAGTGGATGAAATAGGAATGAGGAAAGAGAAAAAGGAGAAAGATTAGTATGTTAAAGCAGATGTAGAGAGAGAATGGAAAAAAAACTAGGAGAGAAGAAAGGGCAAATGGACAGCAGACGATGGAGAGTTAGCAGAAGACATGAAGAAACCAGAAGAAAGTGGCTGGAACAATTGCAACTGAAAAAAATGCACAAAAGGTAGAAAAATATCTCTTTATTTTGAATTTATTAACTGGAATATGTCAGCTCTGGGAAATGTGCATCATTAATGTTTGCGCTTTGTTTAGTACAAGAGGAAATTAATTTATAGTTTTATTTCTACAGTGTTGTTGTACATTCCAAGTTTGGCTTTTGGGGTTCCCAGTTTAATTATTGTCTTCTTGTTTCTAAATCTTTTAGTCTTTCTTTATCCATACTCATTAAAGAGGCATGTTTACTAAAAGTTAGTGTATGGTAACATTATGCAAATATTTATGCAAATGAGGCCCCTTATGCAAATGAGGCCCCGCGTCTTATGCGGCCCCCGGGTTACTTTACAAGTCCTCATTTGGCCCTCAAAGCAATTTGAGTTTGAGACCCCTGATCTAAGACTTTATCTAGGTGGCGCGTGAGGTCCGCTACCTTCGCACCAGGCAGGCATGTTACCAGGCGATCCTCACGTCCACCAGCCACCCAGCTATCTACATGCCTAATGATTGAATCACCAACTATAAGGCTGTCCTAACCCTTCCCTCATGGGCACATGGCCCTGGAGAAACTTCACATGGGAGGGGGAGGGGAGGAAGGCAAGAAATTCCTAGACACCAGGTGGAAATTTCTGTTCACCACGGTGGCTGGGATTCATTGCGCCTTGGTGTAGTGTAGAGGGGTCCTCAGCCCAGTCCTCAGGACACACCTAACCCGTCAGGCTTTCATATGCATGAAACAGATTTGCATACAATGGAGGCAGCACATGCTAATCTTTCTCATTCACTTTCATCATGATTATCTACCTTTTGGGAATCCGACAGGTACTTGTGACCTGGTTGGAAACAGGATATGGGGCTTGATGGACCTTTGCTCTGACCCGGTATGACATATCTTACGTTCTTATGATTATTCTGAAAGCCTGACTGGCTAGATGTGTCCCAAGGGCTGACTTGAGAATCCCCGGTGTTGTACAAGGTTTGGTTAAGATGTCTAGGGTTAATGGGGTCACGGAACAATTTGAAAATGATTTTTGCATAAACAGAGCAGGGCATACCCCCCTCCCTCCATGACAGGAATGCAGCCACTCAGACCCATGGGAATCTTTACAGTTAGTTTCTGAGGAAACTCTTTCTGGAACAACAACGCAGTGAAGAGGTGGCAGGCTGTGTGCTGGAGTCCTGTCTTTTCAGTTTGCTTTGCAAATCTTATTTATTTAGCAAGATTTTTATACCGCTTTTCATCCGGTCAAAGCGGTTTACAGTTAACAGTTTTTGCAGGTTTACAGAGAACATTTAACTATATACAGGTGGGGGAATACATAATCATCTTAAGTGGTTGAGTTTGCAGATAAACAATGTAGTGCTGTCTTCTGGGATTTATCCTCCATCATTAAACCCGGCTTTGTCTCATCCTTTCTTAAAACTCCCCCCTCCCTTAGTAAGAGAGGCCATGCCAATTATCACCCTCTATCAACCTGATTGAAAACTGTGCGATTTTTATGGTAGGATAGATATTCTTTCATGCCGCATTGATTGAAAAGTCTGTGCTATTAATCTTGCTTGATATGATGGCTTTTTTCACATACTGAATTTAATATATTACAGCTTCAGATAAGACATTAAAAGTAATTGGATTGTTCTTCACATTATAAAAAGAGAAAATAAGGAACCAAATTTAACGATCATCAAAAAAGACCATATTGCAGGGTAGTAAGCAGCTATAAATCAAAAGAAAATTGTGAAGCAAAAAGGACAAAAACGTCCTTTTGCAACCCACAGAAGACCTCTATGCCTATGACAACAAGAAAGCAAAACTATTTTTATAATGGCAGCTTTTGATACTAGTGATTATAACATTATGCTGACCTGCTTAGTGGCTTATTCATATTTCTCAAAACTTATTCCGTTGGTTTCAGTCATTTTTGTCTGAGAGGTATTGGAGTGTTTATTAGCGGGAAATTTAGCATTTCTGCTCTTTTGGTTGCCTTGCTTAATGTCTATCTGCAACCCTTCGTGGTTCTCCTTAAGACATCAGGACTTCAATTTTGGATGTAGGCTGATGACATACAACTGCACTTTGCTTGAGCAACTGGAGATAAGCTACCAGTGTAGGCTAGTTATGTGGCAACTATACTTATGTTCATGAATCGATTATACTGAATATGAAAACAACCAATTTGGTCTGGATTATTAAATGGACCCTTTAGCAGAAGGTTTCCAGTTTATTTGCTGCACCCACTTTCACCGGTAGTATGGAATTTAGGTTTTAGGATGGATTTGCAATTCTCTTTTAAGGTGCAGGTTAGAGCTATAGATTCCGTTGCTTTTCATAATTGCACCTTATGCTATTTTTGAAATACCTTCATCAGATTTTTGGATTTTGCTGAGATCTTTCGTCTTAAACGTCTATGTTAAGCTCTTGCCTTTCTTTTCTTACATATCATTATAAACTGTCCAGACTGCAGCTGCTGCTAACAGTTTGAGGGTCTGAATTACTCCTGTATTGTCTAAAGAATCCATTTTAACGTGTGATCTTCAATGCTATACCTGAAGCTGGTCCCAGTTACCTTCAGACGGTGCCGATTCCTCTCTTCTCCGATTTGAGTGGTGCCTTCTTTTCATACATCATTGTCACAGGTCCCTTTAGTGAAGGGTGCTAGTCAGCTACCAGGCCTAATTCTGCATTTTCTGTTTCAGGTCTGGTTGTCTGGAATACATTGCTGGAGATTTGTTATTTCGGAAAGGCCATAGAACTAATTTGCTTGCATAGCTTTGATAGACTAAAGAAAGGAGCTAGTATTAGTCTGTTACGCTGGTTTGTTTTCATGTCAAACTCTGTGTTAGGATTTTTATTTCACTTATATTATTATGAATGTTATTCTGTTAATTGCACAGATTGGTTGTAACTGAATTTATGGCTTATAAGTGCTATGAAACATATATTTCTGAAAACCTCAAAACAATTCTCAAGGAATGGGAGAGAGAGAGAGAGAGTGTGTGTGTGTGTGTGTGTGTGTGTGTGTGTGTGTGTGTGTGCATGGGGGCTGCACAACTAAGGGGGGGGGGTGGGCACATACCTAGGTATTGGGTGTGTATAGTGTGGTCCTCTTGGCATCCAGTCATTCTGACGCTCTTTCCCCAATGCACTCAAGTTCTCAATCTCCCATCCCCCTGCACTTTTCTCCATCCCCCATATTCTCATCTTCTCCCCTCCCACCCCTCCCCCTTCCACTCTGGCTCACTGTCCAACCTCCCCTCCACGCCCTTCCTCTAGCTTCTACCTTTTTATTTAAAATTTCCTCCATGGGATTCTCAGCCTTTCCCAAAACTTCCAACACCCTGTTACTTGGCTCAAATCCTGCTCCCTTGAAGACTTCCTACACTTCAAATTCATGATCGTCTCTTTCCAGTCAGCTCTAGCACTCACCCTACTAGACTATTATGTCCATCTGACTTACTCGCTTGCCTCTGACCCTTGCTGTCTCTTTACTACTCTCCACTCTCTCCTCAAGATGCCTCCGCCTCCGACCCCCCCCCCTCCTTTTCTGCCAAACCCTGGCTATTTCCATGACAAAATTCACAAGATCACCCTCCAATTCCCCACAAAATCAGCTACTTCCTCTCCTCCCTCTCTTCACTCCCAACTTTCCCCCTCTACCTCTGCTACCCTTTCTTCCTTTTCTATGATCTCTGAGGAGGAAATCACACACCTTCTTTCCTCCTCCAAACCCACTACCTGCTCCTCTGATCCTATTCCCACCCATCTCCTAAGTCCCATCTCCTCCACTGTCCCTTCCATCTCTCATATTCTCAACCTATCGCTCTCCACTGCAACTGTCCCTGCAGCCTTCAAGCATGCTGTAGTTACACCTCTCCTCAAGAAACCTTCACTCAATCCTACCTGTCCTTCTAACTATCGATCCATTTCCCTCCTTCCCTTCGTTTCTAAACTACTTGATCATGCGGTTCACCACTCTTGCCTTGACTTTCTCTCCTTTCAAGCCCTTCTGGATCCTTTACTATCTGGCTTTTGTCCTTTACATTCTACTGACATGGCTCTCGCCAAAGTCTCCAGTGACTAGTTCCTGGCAAAATCCAAGGGCCTTTACTCAGTCCTCACCCTTCTTGATCTCTTTGCTGCTTTTGACACTGTTGAACACAACCTTCTCCTTGACACCCTGTCCTCGCTTGGTTTTAAGGGCTCTGTACTATCCTGGTTCTCCTCTTATTTCTCCCATCGCTCTTTCAGTGTTTGTTCTGGTGGATCCTCCTCTGCTGCTATCTCACTCTCAGTTGGTGTACCCGAAGGATCTGTCTTGGGTCCACTTCTTTTCTCTCTCTAAAACCCAGTCCCTTGGTGCACTCATCTCTTCCTATGGCTTTCGGTACCATCTTTATGCTGATGATTCCTAGATCTACCTCTCTACACCTGAAATCCCTCTGGCAATCCAGACCTGGATCTCTGCCTGCCTTTCGGACATTGCTGCTTGGATGTCTCACTACCACTTGAAATTGAACTTGGCCGAAACTGAGCTTCTTATTTTTCCCCCTAAAACCTCCTCTCCTCTTCCTCCTTTCTCAGTCTCTGTGGATAACTCTCTACTCTTCACTATTTCCTTGGCTCGCAACCTTGGGGTTGTCTTTGACTCCTCTCTCTCCTTCTCCACACACACACATCCATCTGATAGCTAAGACCTGCCATGTCTTTATAACGTCAACAAAATCTGCCCATTCCTTTCTGAACACACTACTAAGACACTTATCCACTCCTTAATCACTTCCTGTTTTGACTATTGACTAAAGAGGGAGGAGTGGCTCAGTGATTGGGACAGGTTACCTCAGGCCAGAAGGCTGGGGGTTCAATTCCCACATGGGGACAAGCAACCTCAGGTTGGAGGGACTGGGGTCTCTAGTCCCATGGCCACCCCTTGTGGCCTTAGGCAAGTCACTTAACCCTCCCCATTGCCTCAGGTACACTTAGATTGTGAGCCCTTTGGAGACAAGGAAATAAAAAGTACCTTAGTATACATGTAAACCGCACTGATTCTAAAGAGCGCAGAACAAAAAAAATGTGGGAAACACACCATTGCGTACACTTTTCAACTTGTTCTTATGATATAGAATAGCAGACAAAGAACTGCCTCAGCCCTGCCAATGACCGTGCATGCTGTCCATCTGAGGAGTTAATGCTAGAGCAGTAAAAGCCCTTCTAGCAACCAAGATTTAGAAGTGATTAAATCTGTCTTGTACTTCTCAGTGGCATCAGCTGAAAACAAGCAAACCATTTCATTTTGGAGCTTGTCTGCTTACACCTCTCTAAAGAAGAGACATTTCAGAGACGAAAGCAAGGGGGAAACAGGCAGGTATACGGGAGTCTGTCAGACTTCTGCAGGTGATGCTTCTGGAAGGCAAAAAGGTTCTTATGAGGGTGTGACCATCTCAGGGAGGGGAGCGCTAGAAGGCATGAAAAGATACTATATAAAAACCCTCTTAAAAACTTGGAGTGGCACAGAAAAGTAGGCTTGTCTGTAGCCTGTAGGGACGAGTTTTCTTTGCTAGATCAGCTCATTATTGTTTGCTTAGCGCAGCAAGAGCAAGCCTCGAGCAGTGATGAGTGATGTGGCAGCGATTTGGCTCCGCTGCTCACCTTGCAGCTGCTGCTGGAAGAATCCAAAGCTGCACATAGACAGGAGAGATGCCCATAGTGGACACATCCCAACCCTTCAGACTTAGGGAACAGAAGCAGGACACCTCCCCCTCCACTGTCTTCACGTAGGGCAGGCAGAAATAGTCAGCCAAAGAGCTGGATTTACAGTGCTACACAGCACACTGCAAGCATCAGACTGGCTGTGGAAGGGGCAGGGGTGGGGTAGATTTATCACTGAAATTTATTTGTCCCCCTTGTTCATTGCATTGGGAAATGACTATGAAGCTTCATCTGTTTTATCATCTTTATCAACTAGTACCACTTATCATTTGTACAGCACTACAAGGTATACACAGCACTGTACATGTACACGTAAGAGACAGTCTCTGCTCAATAGAGATCACAATCCCTCTGCCTACAGCAAATGGGGGATTAGGCTAGAATTAATGGTTATAGCGCACATGGGTGGTAAACAGGAGAATAAGGGGGTCAGGAGCAAATTTACATAAGGTGCTGCAACAGTTTCAGGAATCACTTTTACACTCACTCCCATATACACATGAAAGGTGTTTGGTGGAAGGGATTTACGCAATACTATGGCTCCAACATTGCTTCACTCTTTCTTCTGGTCATGGGGTAGGAGGCCAAGGTCTTTATCTCCAGCTTTGCTTGATCCTTTCCTTCTTGATCTTTAGAGGCTGCTTTTGGTTCCTGACTCCCCCCCCCCTTACACATGAGTGGTGGACAGGACTCTTACTATAGCCTATGACGTTGTCTACCTTGAGTAGATTGTAAGCGCTGATGAACAGGGATTGTCTCTTACAGCACTGCGCACATCTTGTACTGCTATATACATAAGTAGTGATTGCAGTTACCTCTTTATGATTATCATAATTCTCACTCCTCTTTTCCCTTCTTTTATGACTTAGCATGCTCTTCTCTCACCCCTACTTTTTATGATGATTTCAATAGTCTCCTTACCCTCCTGACATCTTCTCTCTTCCCACTATCATATCCAGGGCACTGCATCCTTAGGTACACTCAGCCAGCCAGTCTGCTTTTCAAATGGCTTTCAAGATGTCCACAATGAATATGTAGGAGATAATATGCATGCAATGGAAGCAGTCCATAGAAAGCACTTCAATTATCCCCTTTCCATGCCGATTGAGCTGCAACTACTCAGTCTCCTCCCCCTCTTGTAACCAAACTGAACTATTCATTATATCTGTTCTCCAGGAACACTCATATGACCACCACCACCACCACTGCAGTACATCTTCTAACGCCCAACTAATCTCTTGCTCCACCCTCCCAACAGTTTGACCTTGTTGTCTTGGAATCTTCCCCCCTCTGCTGTTCTGCTAATTTGTTCCTACATACTCATTCTCCCCCTCCACCAAGATGGAGCTCTCACACAATCTAATTTGTGCTATACACATAATTTCTCTAATCTTAGCACAGAGGGAGAGGCCAGGGGTATCATAATAGTCAGCATTGAGAGAGATAAAGGGTATTTTCAATCTCTCCAGTTATTCTCTTACCCCTATGGAGACTTCTGTGCTCCAGAAAGGCTTGTGCTTCGTTCCAACTAAAAAGCATGATCCATTTGACACTCAGGTAGAACTTTTCAAATTCTTTCGGAAACTGCAGATTAGAGATTTCTTTGACAATTATGCGGACACCTATAGTGATCCTTCTGTAATTCATAAACCCTCTACTTGGATTCCCCCTAAGACAGATAACACAATGATTGAGGCTTTTCAGAAGGTGGTCCTTCATGAGGTACAAAGCTTTATGATAGCAAAAAACCCATGAAGAAAGAGAAGCTCTGACACATCTTAAGAATAACTTTGACATTATCATAAGGCCAGCTGATAAAGGCGGGGCCCTAGTGATACAGGACAGGAACACATACATTCAAGAGATTTTACACCAAGTGAAGGACAATACTTATTATGTAAGATTACATGACGACCCTACCACTGCTCTTAAAAGTAAGATCGACACTCTTGTTTATGTGGGCCAACAAGCTGGTTATTTAACACAGAAAGAATGTGATTTCCTTACAGTACCCTGTCTGGTCATGCCAACCATTTATGTTCTCCCTAAAATACATAAATCCCTGGAAAACCCACCTGGCTGACCAATTATATCAGCAATTGGGTCTTTATTTGAACCTGTATCAAAATTTCTTGATGTTTTCCTTCGTCCTTTTGTCCAACTAGCACCTTCTTTTGTCAGAGACTCTTCATATATGATACATATTTTGGATACATACCAAGGTCCACATGAAGGAATTCTTTTAATCACTTTACTGTAGATATCAAATCTCTGTATACAAATATAGCTCAGGATGCTGCTCTTTCCATTTTAGAGAACATCCTCATCACACGCACCAGACCAGTACATACTCCTACTTGTTTTCTAATGCAAATGGCCACATTAGTCTTAAGTCATAATAATTTTGTTTTCAAGAACTATATTACCAACAAATCAAAGGTGTGGCAATGGGGTCTTCCATGGCACCTGACATTGCCAATTTATATGTATCCAGTTTTGAAAAGAAATTTCTGACTATACATCTGTATCAAGAACATGATTGCATGTGGAAACATTACATTGATGACGTTTTCTTAATCTTGAAGGGTACCCAAGATGTCAAAATTCTTTTTTTGGCTTAATTCTCTCGATCCTCATTTGCAATTTGAATTTTCTTTCAGTCTGGATCAAATAGCTTATTTAGACATTTTAATTAAAAACATGCCTCTTGGTTTTGCCACCAAGCCCACTGATAGAAATTCCCTTTTACATTTTAGCAGCTTCCATAATCGGGCTTTAAAAGAAAATCTGCCCACCAGTCAATTTCTGAGAGTCCAGAGGTTCTGCAACACAGACGTCGATTTTGAGTTTCATGCAACAGACATGAGCAGGAGCTTTTTAAATCGTGGATATCCTTCAGCATGTATCCAGAAAGCTCTCTGTAGAACTCGCTCATCTGACAGAGCGACCCTTTTACATGGTCACCCTCTACACAGAATAACAACATTGTTTGTGCCATCACTTTCTCAGAATATTCTAAAGACATTGCTCGTATTTTGAAAGAAGCATGGCACATACTGGATCCGCTTCTTTCTCTTAAAGATAGTAGGCTTTTGATAGCCTACAAAAAGAATTCAAATCTTAGAGACATCCTGGTACCTTCTGCTCTCAGCAAGCCCCAATTTGTACTTAAGGTGCGTGGACATTTCAAGTGTGGTAAATGTAGTGTTTGTGAAAACTCACTAGTAACCAAAGATGTATTTATACATCCCACCTCCTTCCGTAAGATATATCTCAACGACTTCTCTAACTGTGAGACTGCACAAGTGATCTATTTAATTATTTGTCCATGCCAACTTTGCTATATTCAAAAACCAATCCCCAATTCAGTGATAAATCTTAATGATACCAAAAAATCACCAAAATTAACCCCATGGAAATTTACTAAATAATTATTTTTGTCGGATGTTACAGGAAAGGAACATGTAATGATACTATGTCCACCACTCAGTTACATCCATTTTAATTAGTTTTTTATAAAACCATGAAAACTCCACTACTTAGCTGGATAAGAAGAAGCGAAACTTAAACTGCTCAGGCACGACGTGCACGTTTCGGGTCTGTAGCCCTGTTTCAAGTGCTGCCATACTTTAATTCAACCGCCATCAAACGCTGAAATCAGCTGCCCCATCCTCCTCCTCCTCCTCCCATCCCATCCCATCCCATCCCTTTTCCCCCTTCCCCATCCTTCCCACTCCTCCTCCTCCTCCCCTTTCCCCCCTCCCCCTCCCTCCTTTCCCCCTCCCCCTCCTCCTCCTCCCCCTCCTCCCCCTCCCCCTCCCCCTCCCCCTCCCCTTTCCCCCCTCCCCCTCCCTCCCCTCCCTCCCCTTCCCCCCTCCCCCTCCCTCCCCTCCCTCCCCTTCCCCCCTCCCCCTCCCTCCCCTCCCTCCCCTTCCCCCTCACTCCTCTTCTCCTCCTCCTCCCCTCCCCACCTTTCCCCTCATCCCCCTTTCCCCTCTCTCCTCCTCCCCTTCCCCCTCCCCCCACCACCTCTTCTCCTTCCTCCTTTCCCCTCCCCCATTTACAATTTTATTATATTATTTTACTATTACAGTTCACTTCCATTTCATAATTTATGTTTTTACACTGACATTAGTGTCCTTTGGTACCTCATTTTTTTATAATATATTTTTTATTTTGATTTTATTCGATTTCACACATAGGGGTATGTTTACTAAACCGTCTTAATGTTACTGGCACTAGTTGCAGCGATAATGTGAAGAATGCCATATAAGGAGTGGGCGTTCCAGTCCTATGGTAGCAAGAATCTGTATCACACAATAGTGGGCACCGTGGCACGTCAACGCACATTAACTCTAAGTACATGCCAGCGCAATGTTAGAAGCTATAACAATGTAGCCCACTGGTTACTGCAATGACAGTGGAGGCAGAGGTCATGGGTTCGATCTCGCAGTGGTGTAATCTAGAAAGGCTGTCTGAAGCATTTTCTTTTAATTTAAATCAGTGCTGCCAGCAAAAACACCCTCACAGTGCTGTAACCTAAGGTGCCTCATAAGGCGCCCTATAAGGCACCCCATAGGTCACATTATAAAGTGCCCTGTCTGCCAAAGTACCCTATAATGTGCCCTATAGGGCGCTGTATAGGCTGCCTTACAGGGTGCCCTATAGGGCGCCTATGAGGCACCTTAGGCTACAGCACTGTGAGGGTGTTTCTGATGGCAGCTCTGATTGAAATGAAAAGGAAAAGCCGCGGACAGCATTTCTAAATAACACCACTGTGGGATCAAACCCATGACCTCTGCCTCCACAGTCATTGAAGTAACCAGTAGGCTACATCTCTATAGCTACTACCACACTGCTGGCTGGCTACAGAAAGACTGCAGGTCACCACAGAAACTGTCTGCTGTGGTTACCAGGATAGGGTAAACCCACCCGTACCGATGATGCACTGGAGTGGAGGAGTGGTCTAGTGGTTGGGGCAAGGTACTTCAGGCCGGAAGGTTGGGGGTTCAAATCCCACTAGAGGACAGCAACCTTGGGCCGGAAGGACTGGGGTTTCTAGTCCCACGGGTGCTCCTTGTGGTCTTGGGCAAGCCACTTAACCCTCCATAGCCCATGTTCCCTGTAAAATAGTTATCTCCAAGTTATAATGCCCTGTTCAATGTAATTTCAGTTTGTTCAATTTAAACTGCACTGATGCAGAATAGCGTGGTATATAAGAGAATGTAAATAAATAGTGAGGTATGCACCCCCACAGCACCTAGGCCTGGTAGGGGGGAAGTGACCATGTGTGTTACTGGCACAGAGTAGCTACAGACCGTGACATTGTGTGTGTCCTGTGCTCACCCTGAGGGTGAGGTTGGGCACCCAGCACCAGATCCGCAGCACCTGGCTTGGCTGAGATAGGCTATGCTGCAGGTCCCCATCAGTGCCAGTGTGTGATAGGTAGTCCTTGCAGACACACCTAAGATACACCTGTGTCCAACTGTATTTCCCAGTCACATCTAGCCCTTGTGGACTATGATGCACCCAGAATAGTGCATATCCTGTGTGGGTGCCATGGTCACATGTTATAGGTGAAGGGGGGTGTTTGGACCCAAAAGCGGATTATGTAGCACCACCCAACCCACCCTCTGTGGCTCAGGGTGAGGGGACAGGATCTCCCACCAACTGATCCACATTGCACATCTCTGCAATGGTGGCAGTAGAGAGGACCATCAACCCCAGTCCTGCTGGGGAACAGGCACCCTACAGGGCAGTCGATGCAGATCTGTACGCATCACATAAAGCAATGGCAAACAGGCAGAATGCTGGAGAAGCTCAGCTGCCCCCCACCACTATCTCACATTCACCAGCAGAGGACACAGTCAGTCTCCACCCGCTGCACCCTGCAAGGTGTTCCAGCCATACACATGCTAACTGCAGACAGTCTGCTAGCTAGTACATAGTGCATGGAGGAACTGCGTGCACCCAAAAATGGGATGTGAGCACACACACCAAGCAGGTATGTCAGTGATTAAGCCCCAGAAAAGAGAACCCATAAATATCACTTGAGAGAAATGCTGCATAGCACTATGGGGGAACCTAGCCATGCCGTGGTCACTGCTCAGTCAGGGTGAGAGTGACCTCCCAGCAAGACATGCTGTGGCCACCCTGTCCGTGCAGGTGGTGGTCGGGCACTACAATGTCCCAGCCATTGCCCTATACCCTGTGCAGATCCACCCTGTCCGGGCCATACCCACAGTACCTTGCTCCTCATTATGCACATTGGCAGGATAAAACTGGAAACAGTGCAAGCAGTGTGGGCTCAGTAAGGTGTAGGCAGCCACAACACACTGGATAGACAGACACACACTCCCACACCTATGCCAGCATTGTGCAAATATGGAGGTTTGTGGCAGCCTTGGCTGCCACACCAGTCCTGGGCACAGTGCGGGCATTGCTATGGTATGCAATACTGTTGGGGTCACTCCCCAGAGTGGTAAATACTGTCAGAAGCAATAACTGAAACACGCTCCACAGATATCAGAAAGGTTGCTATTATGAATCTCTATCAACAAATCATGTTTAACTTAGGATTTGTTAGCTGACATTAATCATAGCAACCTTTTGATATATGTGGAACGTGTTCCCAAGTTTAGGACGGCATTGCTAAGGTATGCAGGTGCCAGTATTGGGAGATACTGCTCCGCGCAGGGCCCAATGGCCTGATTCTCCATGAGGCTTTGGATAGTGGAGCCTGTGGGTGTGGGTGTGGGTGTTTCTGCCCCTGTTGGCCGCTGCTCTAGGGCAGAGGTTCCCAACTCCGGTCCTGGTGGGCCAAACACTGTTCAGGTTTTCATGCTGTCCCTAATGAATATGCATGAGATAAATTTGCATACAATGGGAGCGATGCATACAAATGCAGCACAGGCATATTTATTAGGGACAGCATGAAACCTGAATGGTGTCTTGTCCTCCAGGACTGCAGTTGGGAAACTCTGCTCTAGGGATTGCACATGTTTATGGTGTCTGTGCTCTGTAGCGTAAAATATAGGCGTTTCAGGCATGTTTAATTTATCTGCAATAAAGGTTCTGTCTTTATTACCATGGTTTAGTACTGGGTAAAATACGGGGACAAGGTTGGCAGGAGCCACAGCTGGGACTTGAACTTGTGACCTTCTGCCCCTGAACACACTGGCTGTGTGTACTGCACCAAACTGTTGCCACAGGGGCAGATCATTCCCTGGGGATACCATGACTGTTCGTCAGACAGAACTTGTCTGTTGCAGTGCACGGCTCCCACCTAAACGGGGCTTGGCCGTGGTCTGCTGTGGGCAGATACCACTGCCCCCTCCGCCACCATGCTGACATGCCCTTATGCCAGTGGTGCGCAGTCCCAGGCCACCAAGTGTGCTGGTAGGCAGCTGCCTATGGTGTGTGTTCTCGGGTAGGGGTGCCTACATGGACATGTGCACTTCCCCCCGGCACTGCCTGCCAATGTTAGGTGCCCTGGGGGTACCTGCTGGGTAATATCCCCTGTGAAACTGTGGGACACACACTCGTGCCCATGTTGGTCCCTCGTCAGTTGCTGTCTTGCTGCTTTACAGTTTCAGCATTCCTATGTGCCACCTAGGCATCTGCCTAGTCCGCACTGTGCCCCAGCTGGACCACAGCATGTACCGCCTGCAGCCCCCTGTATCCCATTTACAGCATCAGTACAGTTGCCCTTTCCTACGTGCCCACTCTGCTGTTGCTGCACATGTGCACGCCATAACAAACCTGCCCAATCTAAATGACAGAAACCCTGATCAGCGCTATTTCAATGTGGGATCATTCACTTTGTAGGGGGACAGAGCATAGACCCTTCCAAACATATCATCTTAATTTATACGCTTTGTCAGTAGTGTTGCTTTATGTTTATCATTAATATCACTATTGGCCAGCTTGGTTATTGGGATTTCAGGTGGGGTTCTGGTCATTTTATATGTTTATTTGCCTTTTTGGTTTCTGTACATGTATCACTACTATCACTTTTCTGGGTTTCCCTGCCTTTGCTATACATTGCTGACTGAAATGGTTTCTCTCTCCTGCAAATGTGCCTCTAACGCGAGGGTTTCACTGGCGTTAGTGTTCAGACCCGGATTTCACAGCGTTAGTGTGCCTGGAGCCTCTCCCTGCCCACTCTCCGCCCATTGACCCCTATCTCCGCCCTCTGGGAGGCCTTACTCCACCCTTCAGAACCGCATTTCACAGCATTAGTGTGCCGACATTATCGCGCGATACACGATATTATTGCACGATAACGTCACTGCTGCTACGTTAAGACCGTTTAGTAAACCTACCCCATAGTCTGCTATGGAATAACAGCAGTGCCCCTTTTTATCCTAGGCACAAAGGTTGCTCTTACAATTTTGTTTTTTATGTAATTATTTCGTTGGTATTGAAATCCCTTCCTGATGCTTCTTTCATTAGTATGGACCAAATAAGACTGCCAGTAAAGCTGTCATTTCTTAGACATAATTTATTTATTTGGTGCGCTGGATCATCATCTACCCAGTTACTCCATAAGGCAAGTTATATAGCAACAATAGTTTTGCATGAGATAAGTTCACCAAGGCTTCCTGTGCTCACTCCTTCCCCTGTGTATATTCACTTTTGACAGCAGCTGTCACGGCGATACCTTTCTGATTAACATATCCATGTGTATACACAATTTTAACCTTTTATTTTTTTATATTATTCTTTCTTGATAGTTTCCCCGTTTTATGCATTTATTACACATTTTTTAACTTGGTTTTAACCCGTTAGTATATTTTAGCCTTTAACCCTCGGCGGTGGGAAAAGTGCTTCTTAAGCCCTCAGAGTCGGCGGATAATCTCTTTCTAGTCATTCGACTTGGGAAATCACCACGGCACTTTGAAGTGGTAAGGTTCTCTTCCGTTTTAACAAATCTTTTTTAGAATAGGACATAACATAGCTTCCATATGTTGAGTTTACAATTTTATTTTTCAGCGGTAATTGTTTTTATAAAACGGCAGGATTCTATAAGGTATTTGGATCCTTTCAAGTATGTCTTTCTACACAATTGGTCCTCCTCACCAACTTTTTGCCCTCCTTCTTTGCGGCACCTATAGCTTCATTGCACTGACTTGAAATCTGTACATAGTCCACTGTGCATACACAAAGGAGTTCTATCTGTCTGATTTGTCCTTTTCCTTTATGATGGGTTTTATATTTTATTATAATTTTTTTATGTTCTCATATTATTGTGTAATTTTATTATCCATTTTTTTAGTTTTGTACATTAATTTACAATACATTATTATATTATATTTATATTATGTTTATAATGTATTCTTATTATTTTTATTGTACTCTTTCGAGGTTTGTTCTCCTATTTATTCCCCCTGAGGAAGGCCTTACCAGCCAAAACGTGTAGGGGTTCAATAAAAGGGGTTTAAAATTAACCTGAAATCTGCCGGTCTGTGTACCAGCTCCATTGATTTCCACTATTACACTGCAGGTACTCGGTTGCTCTCCTTTGGTTTTTCCTCTCTGTTCTTTTTCTAATGCCACTATATCCTTTTTAAGATACTGCGACCAGAATTTCACATAATAGTCAAGGTGCATTCGCACCGTGGGAACAGTACAGAGGCATTATATCATCCTTGGTTTTATTCTCCATTCTTTCCTTATGATTCTTAGCATTCTATTTGCTTTCTTGGCTGCTGCTGCACAGAGGGTTTCAACATATTATCCATGAGGATGCCTAAATCTTTTTCCTGGTAGAGTTAGCAGCAAAATTACTCTCTTTTTGTCAGAGCAAAAAACTCACAAAAGGGGTGAAAGTATTAACACCGCCTCGCTGTGAACACTCCTTTTACTCAAGTCACTTAACTTGATTTTCGACACTTTATTGAATTGAGCAAAAAGGAGCAGTCACAGCGAGGTGGTGTTAATACTTTCACCCCCTTTTGTGAGTTTTTTGCTCTGATAAAAAGAGTAATTTTGCTGCTAACTCTAGTCTACGGGGACTTTTTCTATTGGATTTTGTATATGGTCTTTGGTTTTAAAGGATATTTTCTAAATCTTTTTCCTGGCTGGTGGTTCCTAATGTGGAACCCTGCATCGTGTAACCGTAGCTTGAGTTTTTCTTTCCTAGGTGAATAACTTTGCACTTGTCCACATTAAATTTCATCTGCCATTTGCACATCCAGTCTTCTAATTTATCAAGGTCCTCTTGCAATTTTTCACAATCCTCTTGTGTTTAACAATATTGAATAATTTTGCATCATCTGCAGATTTGATCACCTCACTCATAATTCTGCTTTCCAGGTCATTTATGAAGATGTTAAAAAGCAGCGGACCCAGCACAGATCCCTGGAGTACACCACTATTCACCTTTCTCCATTGAGAAAATTGGCCATTTAGCCAGACTCTCTGCTTCCTATCTTTTTCGTGATCCACAATACTACATTGTCTCCTATCCCATGACTTTCTAATTCACCAAGAATCTCTCATAAGGGACCTTGTCAAAGACTTTCTGAAAATCCAGCTACACTGTATCAATTGACTCATCTTTATCTACCTGTTGATTCCCACCTTCAAAAAAATATAATTAGTAAGACAAGACTTTCCCCTTGCTAAATCTATGTTGACTTGCTCCTATTAAACCGTGACTATCTACATGTTCAGTAATTTTGTTCTTTATAATGGTTTCTACTATTTTGCCCAGTAATGATGTCAGGCTTACCAATCTGTAGTTTCCCAGATCACCCCTGGGACTCTTTCTAAAAATTGGCGTTACATTGGCCATTCTCCAATGTTCATGTACTACAAATGAATTTAATGATAGTTCACAGATTACTAATAGTAGGTCTGTAATCTCATATTTCAGTTCTTTCAGCACCCTTCGATGTGTACCACCCAGTCCAGGCGATTAGCTACTCTTTAGTTGATCAAATACATTTTCCTGATTTATCCAAATTTGTTTCAATTCTTCTGATACATCACTTTTAAATACCATTTCAGACATGGGTAACTTCCCTACATCTTCTTCAGTAAAGACCGAAGAAATGAATTGATTCACTCTCTCTGCTATGACCTTGTCATCACCCTTAGCGCCCCTTTTACCCCTATATTATCCAATGGTCCAACTCTCTCACAGATTTTTTGCTATGAATGTACTTGAAAAGGTTTTTATTGTGTGATTTTGCTTCCACTGCAAGCTTTTTTTCTCAAATTCTCTCTTTGCCTACTTTATCAGTGCTTTGCATCTAACTTGCCAGTGCTTATGTTGTTTACCGTTTTCATCATTTGGTTCCTTTATCCATTTTCTGAAAGATGCTTTTTTGGCTACAACAGCCTCTCTGACCTTTGATAAGGTGGGGGAGATTTTTAGGATCCCTGATATTAATGTGCCAGTCTTAGGCCTGGATTGATATCTGAGACATGATGGCCCATG
The DNA here is from genome assembly GCA_033557465.1 of Ichthyophis bannanicus. Lineage (NCBI taxonomy): Eukaryota > Metazoa > Chordata > Amphibia > Gymnophiona > Ichthyophiidae > Ichthyophis > Ichthyophis bannanicus. The sequence continues at coordinate 1,023,267,967 of CM066034.1, read as the reverse complement.
GGGTACTGAGATCCTTTTTCCCCCCTCAAAGTGTGATTCCATTTTCCCTGTTTTGTGCATATGGAATGAAGTTTTTTGATTGAATAGCTTTCCTCTAAAGCATACATACTGAGATCTTTAAGTCTGTCTTCATATGGTTTATAATAAAGACCATTAACCATTTTAGTAGCCACCCTCTGTACCAACGCCAACCTATTTATATCCTTTTGAAGGTGCGGTCTCCAGAATTGCACACAATACTCCAAAATGAGGTCGCACCAAAGACTTATACAGATGCACTATCACCTCCTTTTTTCTGCTGGCCATTCCTCTCCATATGCACCCAAGTATCTTTCTGGCTTTTGCCATTGCCTTTTTTACCTGTTTAGCTTCTTTAAGATCAGACACAATCGCGCCAGGTCCTGCTCTTCTTTCATGGATAGAAGTACTTCACCCCCTATACTGTACTGCTCCCTTGGATTTTTGCAGCCCAAATGCATTTTTTAGCATTAAATCTCAGTTGCTAAATTCTTGACCATTCTTCAAGCTTATTTATTTATTCAAGGGGGGGGGGGTTATACAGCTTTATCATTATTCACAGAAGTCTACATTACAACTTAAACTCGGTAATGCACATTAAACAGGAACAGTGATAACTTGGATTCTTCTGGAAGGTTAAGTGACTTTGCCAAGACCACAAGGAGTGCTAGTGGGAATTGAACCCTGGTCCCTTGATTCCAAAGCAGTGCTCTAACAACCAGGCTACTCCTCCACATCCCTCCTCATGTTATCTTTTCCTTCCTGTGTATCCACTCTATTGCAGATTTTGGTATCATCCGTAAAGAGGCAAACCTTACCCAACAGTCATTCTGCAATATCACAAACAAAAATGTTAAAAAGAATCTGAGCAAGGACAGATCCCTGTGGCACACCACTGGTAACTTCCTTCTGCTCAGTGTGAGCTCCATTTACCTGTACCCTTTGTCACCTCCCACTCAACCAATTTCTAACCCAAGCAGTCACTTTAGAGTCCATCCCTAAGGTGCTCAATTTATTTGGTGGCCCTCAAGAACCAGAGTTGCCCACGTATAGGGGCTGTCAGAAGGCAGAGGGGTAGCTGAACATAGTTTTTGGTTGGAGGGACCAAGCAAAGCAACTAAGCTCCAATTTCTTACTTTAAATGTATTCTTAATATCATTCTCTCTTATGCATATTCTTTGCACAGATCATGTGCAGGACAATGTCAGAGTAACAAAAAATGTACCTATTTTATGTAGGCAACCTAGGTGTCCTATAAAATAAACAGCCAGAACTAGCTCCAGCGACATGCAAATTCTCATATACAAATGTAAATGTGTCTCTCCTCTATGCATGCACCTATGTATTTTATAAAATATGCATGTACATTTCAACTTCGCTTAAACTATGCTGCCAGGAATGCATTGATGTAAGTTAATGAATGAGGTCATTATGCAAGGAAATACCCACTATACCTGAAGCATAACTTGTCTTGTAATATAAATAAATCAAAAGCTCCAAATAACAAAGCAAACTCAGGCCCCCTTTTACTAAGCTGCATTGAAAACTTGCATTTACTGCACTTTAATGGCAAAAGTAATGAAAGTAACTGCAAAGCTTCTGCATTAACAGTTGGTGACATTCCCAAGATTGTCCCATAGCGTTGGCACAGAGATAATACACTTTCCACATAAACTGCATTCAGATTATATAGAAACACTTCCCTGCCTCATTCCTTGGTCATCAGTTGATGCAGAGGTTAGCACACACTAACGAGTTGACATTTAACTGTTGCTGTCAAAGGTATTAAATGTTAGCCATGGCTGTTAAATATGTTTATTCAATGCTATAATCTGGATAGCAAGCAGTGCTAAATATACAGTACATGTAAGAACATAAGAACATAAGATATGCCATACTGGGTCAGACCAAGGTCCATCAAGCCCAGTATTCTGTTTCCAACAGTGGCCAATCTAGGTCATATGTACCTAGCAGTTTCCCCAAGAGACACAAGTTCCACAATGCTTGTACTGGGTCAAGCATTGATATCTTCGGTCACTTCTTAATAATGGTTTATGGACCTTTCCTCCAGGAACTTGTCCAAACCTTTTTTAAACCCAGCTACACTAACAGCCTTTACTACATCCTCCGGTAACAAATTCCAGAGTTTGATTACATGTTAAGTGAAAAAATATTTTCTTTTATTAGTCTTAAATAGTTTACCCTGTAGCTTCATTGCATGTCCCCTAGTCTTTCTATATTCTGATAAGGTAAACAATCGATCTACGTTTACCCGTTCCACTCCGTTCATTAATTTATAGACTTCTATCATATCTCCCCTCAGCCGTCTCTTTTCCAGGTTAAAGAGCCCTAACCTTTTTAGCCTTTCTTCATAGGAGTATCCTTCCATCCCCTTTACCATTTTGGTGGCTCTTCTCTGTACCTTTTTTAAAATCGCTATATCCTTTCTAAGATACGGCGACCAGAATTGCACACAATATTCAAGGTGCGGTCTCACCATGGAACGATATAGAGGCATTTTGTTTTATTTTCCATTCCTTTCCTTATCATACCTAGCATTCTATTTGCTCTCTTGGCCGCCGCTGCACACTGGGCCGAGGGTTTTAACATGGTATCCACAATGACGTCTAAATCTTTTTCCTGGGTGGTGGTTCCTAATGTGGAACCTTGCATCGTGTAACCATAGTTTGGGTTGTTCTTCCCTAGGTGCATAACCTTGCACTTGTCCACATTAAATTTCATCTGCCATTTTGATGCCCAGTCTTCCAATTTATCAAGATCCTCTTGCAATTTTTCACAATCCTCTTGGGTTTTAACAACTTTAAATAGTTTTGTGTCATCTGCAAATTTGATAACCTCACTCGTTATTCCACTTTCCAGGTCATTTATGAATATGTCAAAAAGCAGCGGACCCAGCACAGATCCCTGGGGTACACCACTATTCACCTTTCTCCATTGGGAAAATTGGCCATTTAGCCCTACCCTCTGCTTTCTATCTTTTAACCAGTTCCTGATCCACAATAGTACACTGCCTCCTATCCCATGACTCTTTAGTTTTGCCAAAAGTGTCTCATAAGGGACCTTGTCAAAGGCTTTCTGAAAGTCCAGATACACAATATCAACCGACTCACCTTTGTCCACCTGTTTATTCACTCCTTCAAAAAAACATAACAGATTAGTAAGACAAGATCTTCCTTGTCTAAAGCCATGTTGGCTGTCTCCCATTAGGTTGTGACTATCTACATGCTGAGTAATTTTATTCTTTATGATGGTTTCTACCATTTTTCCCGGTACTGACGTGAGGCTCACCGGTCTGTAGTTTCCCAGATCACCCCTGGAACCCTTTTTAAAAATTGGTGTTACATTGGCGATCCTCCAATCTTCAGGTATTAGAGATGATTTTAATGATAGTTCACAGATTACTGATAGCAGTTCTGCAATCTCATATTTCAGTTCTTTCAACACCCTTGGATGTATACCATCCGGCCCAGGTGATTTGCTACTCTTCAGTTTATCTAATAGTTGTAAGACATCTTCCCGATGTATCGATATTTCCTTCAATTCTTCCGCACCTTTAAATACCACTTCAGTCATGGGTAACATCCCTACATCTTCCTCAGTAAAGACCAAAGCAAAGAATTCATTCAGTCTCTCCACTATCGCCTTGTCGCCTCTTAGTGCTCCTTTATCCCCTTTATCATCTAATGGACCAACTGACTCTCTCACAGGTTTTTTGCTACGAATGTACTTGAAAAGGTTTTTATTTCGCGTTTTTGCTTCCACAGCAAGCTTCTTCTCAAATTCTCTCTTTGCCTGCCTTATCAATGCCTTGCATTTGACTTGCCAGTGCTTGTGCTGTTTCCAGGTTTCGTCGTTTGGCTCTTTTTTCCATTTCCTGAAAGATGCTTTTTTGGCAACAACAGCCTCTCTGACCTCACCTTTAAACCATGCTGGCAGTTTTTTGGACTTCCTTCCACTTTTCTTAAAGCGTGGAATACAGCTGGTCTGGGCTTCCAAGATAGTATTTTTCAACAACACCCAAGCTTGATGTACGTCTTTCGCCTTCGCAACTGCTCCTTTTAGTTTTTTCTTAACAGTTTTCCTCATTTTATCATAGTCTCCCTTTCGAAAGTTAAAAGGTAGTACTGTGGATTTCCTTACTATCCCTCCTCCACTAATTAAATCAAAGGCAATCAGTCCTGTAGCTCTCAGGATAGTGGCAATACTCAGTCCACGATCCAAATATATTTAGGACGTCTCTAAATACCACCGTTATCTGGAAGCTAGGCAGAAGCTGACGCTTTCACTCCTGCTGTGGCGCTCTGAAATGATTTTCAGCAAGAAGTATCCTTATAACGCGGCTGAGCCACTGCATGAACTATTAACACGGGCTTGCGCTAAGGGCACATGTTAATTTCTCCATCACTACTTAACATGCTGTAATAAAAAGGGCCTTCGTCTGGGCTGATCGCTTATTTTCAGCCCTATGTATTTTGATATCAGTGTGGGACAGTTTTTCTCAGTGCAGAAATGAGTGTGTAATTGTCAGTTTTGAATTCAGGCATCTCGTCTGTTCCCAGGATAAGCAGTGAAAATAGAATGAGAAGATAAAGACTTCAGCATTCTAGTTTACAGATTTCTCTAGGTCTAGGGGCAAGTTGTGCTTCCCAGGGACTCAGGACTAACCCATCCACTAGGTGGCCACCTACGGCAGCAGACTTCTGTAGGTGGTACGGCACTCATGACCTGCTGCTTTATGTCAAAGTGGGGTCAGAAGCAGCTGGCCATGTGTGCCAAAGCAGCAAAGGGGGGGGGGGGGGCAGCACAGCCAGGGCTTCTGCCTGGGGCAACAGAAACCCTTGGGCCAGCTCTGCAGGGACTAGAAGTTTTTTGTCAGCTCAAACAAGAGATGTTGATATTTCTTGAAGGAAACAGCATGCTTTGTTATTAGAGGTTTACTTTATTAAAAAGACATCCAGACCGGGTGGATCTGATAGACTTCAGAGAGAAGAGCATGTTTCTGCAGGTACCGTTCAGAGGAAGCGAGCTGCAGTTACAGACCGTGTGCTGGAGACGGAGAGGTTCCGATAAGATGCAGACTAGGCAGGATTTACACATCATCATAAATTATGTGAGGCACTTATTAAAAAGGAAGTCAGACCCACTGCTCTGACTCAGGCACTTACACCTGCACAAACCTGAGGCGAAGACGAGACAGTCCATGTCTCCAAGTCCTGGCATGAAGATGAGCCTGTCTTTTGTCTTTCGGGCCAGCTGATACTTAACACTTCACAACCGTCTGCCCTACAGCCATACTGGCTCAGACCTGTCAGATGGAAATGGGGGCTGGAAGGGGGGGGGGGGGGAGCAGCCTTAACCTCTTAATGGCATCAGGCTTGGAGGGCAAAGGAGAGATTTGAAATTCTGTTATCAAAGACGTACAAAAGGAGCACAGCACGTTATCTTCTGAGAATTCTTGCGCTCTGTGACGACTTTTCCAAATTCCAGGGCTTATTTTTGGTACTTGACACAACTAACCTACATGTAAGAGAAACAGTCTGAAGAGCAAATTGATCTACCAAAAGATGCTGCTAGCCAATGTTTCTGACCAAGTTTCTTTAGGGTTTAAACTAATGTCTGCTAGTTTATCAATTCACTCCTATTTCATAGTAACACAGTAAACGGTAAAAGCCAGCATGCCCCATCGAGTCTGGCCAGCATAGTGTTCACGGGTGTAGCTGCTGCTCCATACCGGTTACCTCTTTTGTTTACTATTACTATTTAGCACTTCTAGAGCGCCATGCACGCAGCGCTGCACAGCTAACCTAACCTACAAGAGGTAGTCAGCATACATGAGACAGTCGCTGCCCGTCAGAGTCATGCTCGTCGGAGCTTACAATCTACTTAGAGTAGCACATTAGTTAAAACAGTGCAGAGTGTTAAACGGTACTACTCCAACTAGCTTACAATCTAGTTAGAGTAGTACATTAGTTAATGTTTAGGGGTGTAACTGCCTCCACTTTGCTTTTTACTTTGCATTGTAACTGCTGCTCTGAGACATCTATCCTGCTATGATTTTGTTTGTGAAATGTGAAAGTCATTTCAGTTTTACGTTGAACAGGAATGCTCCTCTTTGGGGCAGTTTCTCCAAATGGGTTAGTTTTGCACATCACACGAATAACTGTATAAGAGCTTCACTAAACTAAGAGCTATTTGTTTTCTAGTTTAGTTTTGCACATACCATGACAGTCATGAACCTCACTCCTAAGCCCTAAGGGTATGTGGAGTGTGATCTCAGTCTCTCGTGTTTACTGGCCGAAAAGACAAGAGACAGGCTCATCTTGCATTGTGCCAAAGAGAGCTTCCTTCTGGAATAACATGGGTAGTTTGTCAAGATGTGCTTGGAAATTCTTTATCAGGCATGTGGCTCCCAATACAATGGAAAATATTTCTCTATCTTTCTGCCACATTTTCTTGGTCTCTGACTGAATTTCTTGATACTTCAGGATCTTCTGCCTCCGTGTAATTCACAGAATAACACAGGTCTGCAAAAAAACTTTTTCGAGAGCTATTTTGGTTATTCCACGTAATCTTTATGGTTTGTGGTGAGCTGAATCCGAAAATGACCTCCATTTTGTCATAGGACATCATGTTTCCTGACAATTTAGGTAACTATGTTAAATAAGGCAATACCTCAAAATAAATGGAAATAGACTTATAAAATTAAAGTTTTATTACAATATTTTCATGAAAATCCTTTTTTGAACTGAAATGAGCTCACCTACACACACTAAACTCGATTCTTCTTCCTTGTGAGGCTCCTCTTGGTGCATTTACACTTGTGAGTAGCATCTGGAATGTCTCTCTGAAGCATCCAACAGTAGTCTGCCATCATTGTAATGCTCAATTTTCCCTGGTATCTCCTTTCCATCTCTTTAATGTCTTGGTGGAATCGTTCACCTTGTTCCTCACTCACAGCTCCCAAATTTTCAGGAAAGTAGTCAAGGTGGGACTGGAGGAAATGCACTTTCAAACTCATCAGGCAACCTAAAGCTTGAAATGCTTTCAGCATTCGTCCGACGATCTTTTTGTAGTGAGGATCTTTGTTATTGCCTAAAAATTTCTGTACGACTTCTTTAAATGCAATCCACCCTTCTTTTTGAGGATCCGTCATGGTATTGACAAACTTGATCAACTATAAGTCTTCTACTAATGTCTTGTCCGACGAACACACCTTCCTTCAATTTTGCCTCCGACAGGCCTGGAAACTTGGTGACCAAGTATTTGAAGCATTCGCCATCTCTTGGAAGTGATTTTACGAATTGCTTCATCAAGCCCAACTTTATGTGGAGAGGTGGTAGAAGAGTTTTATGGGAAGGTACCAAAGTTTCTTGGAGGACATTTTTTTCACCGACTGTTAGCACCCTCGGCTGCCAACTCTTCTTGGTCCAGTGATTTTGTCAGTCTCGACTGTCCCATAGACACAGAAAACAAGGATATTTGGTATACCCAGCTTGTTGCCTGAGCAGCATGCACAAGACCTTCAAGGCCCCACACACTTGCCAACCATGGTCTTCATTTTTAAGTTTATGAAGAACCAATTCCAAGTTCTCATAGGTTTCCTTCAAGTGTACGGAATGACCTACAGGTTGTTGTTGTTGTTGTTAAGTGCCATCGAGTCGGAGTCGACTCATGGCGACCCTCTGGATAGCTATCCTAAATTGTGTTCAGTCTTCAGTCAGGCGGCTCATTGTTGACAGACTGGTACCTGTAGCTGCTGTTATTGTATCGATCCATCTCATTGCTGGCCTTCCTCTTTTGCGTTGACCTTCTATCTTGCCAAGCATGATGTCTTTCTCTAATGATCTCTCTCTACGCATGATGTGTCCAAAGTATGAAAGTCGAAGTCTTGTCATCTGAGCTTCTAAAGAAAGCTTAGGTTTGATCTCCTCTAGTATCGACTGGTTTGTTCTTCGGGCAGTCCATGGTATACACAGTATTCGCCGCCAGCACCATAATTCAAAGGCATCAATTTTCTTCCTGTCTGTCTTTTTCACTGTCCAGCTTTCACATCCATATGATGTTATTGAAAATACCATGGCTTGAACAAGTCGAATCTTTGTATGGAGAGAGACATCTCTGCTCTTGAGAATCTTATCTAGGTCTTTCATAGCCATTCTGCCAAGAGCAATGCGTCGTCTGATTTCTTGACTGCTTGTTGCTTCTTTATTGATAGTTGATCCAAGTAGGTTAAAGTTGTTCACAATTTCAACTTCTTCTCCTTCAACGATGAACCAGTTGATTATGCCAGTTGTCATGATCTTTGTCTTCTTTACATTAAGGTGCAGGCCCATTTTGAGACTATGTTCTTTGATTGTGAGAAGCAAGTGTTTCAGATCATCTTCACTTTCAGCCAGTAATGTAGTATCATCAGCATAGCGAAGGTTGTTGATGAGTCTTCAACCAATCTTCACACCTCTGTTGTCTTCATACAATCCTGCTTCTCTGATGATTTGTTCTGCATATAAATTAAACAGGTAGGGGGGAAGTATGCAGCCTTGTCTTACACCTTTGCTTATTTTAAACCATTCTGTTTCTCCTTGTTCCGTTCGAACTGTTGCTTCTTGATCAATGTACAAATTGCGCAAGAGAACGATCAGGTGTTCTGGTATACCCATGCTTCTTAATGTGGCCCAGAGTTTCTCATGGTTTACATAGTCAAAAGCCTTGCTATAGTCGATAAAGCACAAATAGATATCCTTTTGGTATTCTTTAGTCTTTTCAAGGATCCATCTCACATCCGCAATGTCTCTCGTTCCTTGCCCTTTCCTGAACCCTGCTTGCACTTCAGGTAGTTCTTGTTCCAGGTATGGTTGTAGTCTCTTTTGAATAATCTTCAGTAGAATCTTGCTGGCATGTGGGATCAGAGCGATTGTTCGATAATTTCCACAGTCAGTTGGATCACCTTTCTTTAGTATTGGTATAAACACAGATCTTTTCTAGTCAGTTGGCCATGATGTTGTCTTCCATATTTCTTGGCAGAGCCTTGTAAGTATGGTAACAGCTGCATCAGATTGCTGCAATACTTCTATAGGAATGCCATCAATGCCTGGTGCTTTGTTCTTTGATAAGGATTTCAATGCTGCTTCAACTTCTTCTTTCATCAACAATGGTTCCCGATCATAAGGTACAGGTTGAAACGGCTGTTGGTCCACTTGATCTTTATCATATAAAAACTCTGTATATTCCTTCCACCTTTTCTTGATCTTCTCAGCATCATTCAACATAGAACCTTGAGCATCTTGTAACATTCCAATTCGAGGCTGAAACTTTTTCTTTAACTCTCGTAGCTTTAGGAGTGGAGGAGTGGCCTAGTGGTTGGGGCAAGGTACTTCAGGCCAGAAGGTCAGGGGTTCAAATCCCACTAGAGGACAGCAACCTTGGGCCGGAAGTACTGGGGTTTCTAGTCCCAGAGGTGCTCCTTGTGGTCTTGGGCAAGCCACTTAACCCTCCATAGCCCATGTTCCCTGTAAAATAGTTATCTCCAAGTTATAATGCCCTGTTCAATGTAATTTCAGTTTGTTCAATGTAAACCGCACTGATGCAGAATAGCGCAGTATATAAGAGAATATAAATAAATAAATTAGGAAAGCCGATCTTGTTCTTCCTCTAATAGTTTCTGCTTCTATTTCCTTGCATGCATTGTTATAGTACTTTTCCTTGTCCTGTCTTGCTGCACGTTGGAAATCTCTGTTGAGTTCTGCGATTGTCTTTCTTTCTCCTCTGGCTTTAGCTTCTCTGCATTTCTGAGCAATTTTCAGAGTTTCTTCCGTCATCCATTTTGGCCGTTTTTGCTTTTTCACCTTTTGTAGAGACTTCTCGCTTTCTTCCAACACAACCTTCTTGATGTCATTCCATAACACTTCCGGAGCTCTGTCATTTGTATCTAAAGAAGCAAATCGATTTTGCAGGCAGTCTTTAAATTCCAGTGGTATATTCTCAAGGTCATATTTTGCTGCATTCATGAGTGGTTTGCTCTTTTTCAACTTTAGCTTGAGTTTGCATACTAGTAGTTGATGATCTGTACCACAGTCAGCTCCAGGTTTTGTCTTGGTTGATGTTATAGAGCTTTTCCATCGTTGACTTCCACAGATGTAGTCAATTTGATTTTTATACAATCCATTGGGTGAAGTCCATGTGTACAGTCGCCGCTTGTGTTGCTGGAAGAAGGTGTTTGAGATGAATAGATCATTGGTCTTGCAGAATTCTATCAGTCTTTCTCCAGCTTCATTTCTGTTGCCAAGTCCATATTTTCCAACTACTTTGCCTTCTTCTTTGTTACCAACTTTTGGCATTCCAGGCATCCATGACTATCAGGATATCCTGTTTGCATGTTCTGTCAATTTCAGCTTGTACTTGTTCATAGAACTCTTCAATTTCATTCTCTTCTGCAGCTGTTGTTGGGGCATATACCTGAATTATAGTTGTGTTGATAGGCAATCCTCGTAGACGAACAGAGATTAAGCGTTCGCTGACTGCATTGTATTTCATAACAGTTTTTGAAAATTTCTTCTTTATTATAAATGCAACACCATTTCTTCTTTGTCTTTCATTTCCAGCATAGTAGACCATGTGATTATCTGATGCAAAGTGCCCGATGCCAGTCCATTTCAGTTTGCTGACACCCAACAGATCAAGTTGTACACATTCCATTTCATTCTTGACCAACTCCAACTTCCCTTGGTTCATGCTTCGTACGTTCCATGTTCCAATGTGTAAGACATCTTTACAGCTTCTGACTCTCATTTCATGCGTAGCTACATCAGCAGTCAGACTTCCCGAGGGCTTTGATCCAACCACATCATAAATGCTGGCTTTACTCTGAAAAGTCTTCAGCTCTTCCCCAGTAGCTAGTTGAATGCCTTCCGACCTGGGGGTCTCACCTTCCAGCACCATAGCAGGTATGGAAGCGTAAAAAACGTTGTGGAGTAAAACTGCTTTGAGACTTCTTTTTGAAGAATCTATAAAAAGACGCCATTGCTCTGAATCATATTGGATTTTAAATTGACCCATCAGACCTTCGACATCGATGCAATAAACCAACTTGTCTTCCTGGGCGAAGTAAGGAAGAAACTCCTTTTCACGATGTCTGAACCATGAAGATGACACTCCTGGCAACAATAAATTCCTGCTTTTCAGCCTTGATCCGAGTAACTCAGCGGCATCTTTGGGAAGATTCAAGTCTCTTACCAAATCATTCATCTCCTCCTGAGAAAACAATTTTGGTCTTGTATCATCTTCAAAGTCAGAACTTGATTCGTCATCTGGTTCAGGTATGACTTCACCTTCTTCGGAGCTAGGTATCTCTTCCAAGGTAGCAGGGGGCTTGGGTACTGGTATATCTGTGCCATGGGGGATGGGACGAATTGCCGAGTGAAGATTGGGGTATGAAATGGAATGCTTCCATTTGGAATTAAACCCTTTCACATCGCATGAACAAAAGTAACAGTTGTCACTATGGTACTTTTGCTCTCGCCATACCATAGGAATCCCATAATGGAAAGATTTTTTCTTACCCTTGAACCAGTTTCGGAGGTCCTCAACACACCGTTTGCACACTTTATGAGGCGCCCAGACTTTATCTTGATCTCCAATTTTAGTCCAAAGTATGCAAAGTATACTTTTTTCACAAAGTCTAATATTCTGCTGTTGCTTCAACACTGTATATTCACCACAGATGAAACAGAAACTGTCTGGCGAATTAATACACTTTCGCGGATTCATAATATAACAGTTGAAGAATGACGAGCTAACATGAATTGCGATGAAAAAGTGTGAACAGCCTAGAACCAAGAACCTGATGATGATTCGTGCACAAGTGTGGCATGCAGGAGAGAGCAGCTCTGTCTGTACACGAGACGTCACAGTGCTGGCCACGCCCCCCTGCACTGACCGGAGCTGCTGCTATCTGCCCTGTGTCTCCCTCCCGAAAGATTAACCCCTTCTACCATTAGAAGCACGGACTTAAAACTTGCTTAGCTTATGTATATATTGCTGACCATCAGATTTACAGTGCTATATTTTTTTTACATAACTCGGACAACCCCTTTAAGGTTTTTTTGGCATTTTATATCTTAAATGCACTTATGTGAATTAATTAATAGTAATTTGAATTAATTAATAGTAATTTGAAAAAATTTGATAAATTTGAAGACAATTTTGCATGTTGTGGCAAATCATAATGTCTAGAGGTTTTTTCAATATTTCATTTGTTTTCAGCACACCAAAATACATGGAAATTAGATGAAAATAATCAAACAGCTTTTTAGTCGCAGACCTGTGTAATCATTTGGCACCAACAACTCTATTATCAATACCGTTCTGGTGTTTTTCTCCTTTACCACTATGTTGGGTTTCCTCGCATCTAGTTTCTTATCCGTCAGAATGGGAATGTCCCAAGTGATCATAATCTCTTCATTCTCTATGGGTCATGATCCCAGTGCTTTTCAGGCACATCAGTGTTGTAGTGTTTACAGAGTTGTCTTTCTGTACAGAAATTTTCCCCCATCAGAACTACACAACCAGCTATGAGGTGACTCACTGTTTTCAGGTCTTTCTTACAGAATTGACTCATGTTTGCTTTGCCAGTTTTTTCAATGCTTACTGTAAACCACCTCGTCCGTAATCCATTGTCCTGGATTGTAACTATCAATCTCTCATGCATCAGTTTCAATTCACCTCTCCTTAACCATTCATGTGTCCATTCTTGATTGAATTCTCTATGCTTAGCCCATGAATTTTTGAATTTTGATGCTGTTGTTGCCCCCACTACCACCAGTGGGATAGCATGCCAGACATCCACCCGTGAAAAAGTATTTCCTGATGTTGCTTTTAAATTTTCCACTTTTCAGCTTTATTTTATGTCCTCTAGTTTTATTGATGATCTATCTTGGGAACAGGATTTATCTGTTCATTAATACCTTCTAAGTATTTAACATTTGTATCATATTTTCCCTGTTCTTCCTTTCCTCCAAGGTATGCATATTCAGGCCTTTAAGTCTCTTCTCATACAACGTCTGGCAAAAAAAACAAACAAACCCATACTATTTTGGTCACTCTCCTCTGAATCACCTCAAGTCTTTTTATATCCTTAGCAAGATATGGCTTCCAAAACTGAACACAGTACTGCAAGTGAGGCCTGCGGCGCTCCTGCCCCACCTTAGGGCTAAAGACAGGAGCAGGGCCTATTGCCTCGTGAGGAAGGAGTTTAAAACCTATTCCCCTGGAATGCTGGGTACTGTAGTTTTTCTGCTCCTTTCACTCCGAAATAAAGTGTAGTTGTGCGCCAGAGACGGTAAGGCTTATTTGCAAGTATTTTTATTATGGTTAAGGTTATTCTTCCATCGCATGACAAATTCAGAAATATGAACAAAACAGGTGCTTTAACACGAACAGAAAGAACTCAGGTATAAAGTCAACTTAAAGTAGAAATCCAGCTTTACTTCTAAGCAGTTTACTCAGCTCTGCCCCAAGAGGTCATTCACTTTAAATGCAGCCTCTTTTCACACACTGTTACGTTCACAGTGCTGGGGCACTTCAGGTGCAGGTAAATTAAAGCTTTCCTAGCATGGCAGCAAAACAGCTCTGTAGTATTCAACTCATACACGGCATAACCAGTTTTCTTCAGTTTGGTATTTCCACACAACAAATAGTACAGTCCATGCTCTCACAGTCAGGTAAGTCAGAATTATCCTGCATTAATTCCTCAGACTGTATAGAATTATTAGCTTCCTGCAATACTGGCTGTCTGTTTGCTTTTAGCTTTAAAAACTCTTTAAAATCCTGGAGAAGCAATTCAGCCTGTTGTCTGCTAGATAAGGAATTGTTATCAGTTATTAAACTTCCCTCTTGATTAAGGCTGTTTCCCTTTTCCTCTCTCAGGTTAAGTGAATCAGAGTAACTCTTAGGCTCTTTTGTTAAGGTTTCAAATATAGGAGAGTTGGGTTTACCTTCACTCTGGAAACTCTTTGGCAAATCGCTTACTTGTTGCCAAGCCCCTCTTATCCTAGGTGGCTCAGACATCCTCCAGCTGTGAGTTCCCGTGCCTCTCTGGGCCAAACTGTAATTCCCAGAATGAGCTCTTTTTCTCTCTTGCCTGCCGTGAAGGCTTCCTCTCCCAGGGCTCTGCCTTCCTCCAGGTGTCTATTCCAGGGCTAGGTCCACTTTCCTCAGGACTTCCATTTATTGCCTCTGAACAGATTCTTGCAGGTCTTCTTCTACTGCTTCGGCTCAGTCCTTGGCTGCTAGCCTTCTCTCTCTGACTGCTGCTCCTCTGACTGCTCACGGTACTCTGACCATTCCCTGGGCTCCTTCTCTTCTCCTTCTCCTTCCACTTCTCCTCCCACTTCTCCCCCATAGCAAAGCCATACTCCGGTTTAAAACCAGGTTCTCTTCTAGACATGCCCCTTCCAAGCACTGGGTGTGCCCAATCAGGACTGCACGACTCCTCCCCTGGGCTGGTATCCATGCTCAGCTCAGCAGAACGAAGTCTCTCTTTCTTTCCAGGATTGACAATCTGACGTAAATCCTGTTGCCCTTCAGGATTTTCATCTGTCTCCATAGCCTCAGGAGGGCGCTCTTCACCACAGAACCCCCCCCCTTAAGATTACAGGCTGGCTTCTGACCAGAGGCACAGCACGTGATTCTACTCAGGGCATCGGCGTTCTGGTGGAGCCGTCCGGCTCTATGCTCTACTTGAAAGTCGAACGCTTGGAGGGCCATAAACCAACGGGTTAACTTTGCATTATGGTTGTACATCTGATTTAGCCATTTGAGTGGTGCATGGTCTGTAATCAAAGTGAAACGTCGCCCCGTGAGATAAAAGCGTAGCGCGTCTATGGCCCACTTTATGGCCAGACACTCACGTTCAATTGTTGAATATCGCTGTTCAGCTGGGGCCAGCTTCCTGCTGAGGTATAACACGGGGTGTTCCGTACCGTTATGCCGCTGGGACAGCACCGCGCCGAGGCCCGTCTCCGACGCGTCGGTCTGTACCAGAAACGGTTGGGAAAAATGCACACCTCTTAGAACCGGTGCTGCACACAACTTATTCTTTAGTAGGTGGAATGCTTCTTCCGCCTCTTCCTGCCACCTTAGTTGAGTAGGCGCGTTCTTCTTCAACATTTCAGTTAGAGGGGCACTCTTCTCTGCAAACCCTGGAACAAACCGTCTGTAATACCCCACTAACCCCAGGAAGCTCCTTAATTGCTTCTTATTAAGTGGTTTGGGGAATGCTTTCACAGCGGCTATTTTATCAGTAAGGGGTTTCACTACCCCATTACCCACCAGGTGGCCCAAATACTTAACTTCCCGGCCTCCAAATAAACATTTAGCCGGGTTTAATGTAAGGCCAGCATCCCTTAGTGCCATAAGAACGGCTTCAACTCGTGGGAGATGTTGTGTCCAATTGTCACTGTGAATGACCACATCATCCATATAAGCCACAGCGTATAAGAACATAAGACATGCCATACTGGGTCAGACCGAGGTCCATCAAGCCCAGTATCCTGTTTCCAACAGTGGCCAATCTAGGTCATGCGTACTGTGACAAGGCAGAGCTGTCAGAGCACAAGAAAAAGGCTTTTAAACAAACTTTTTCCTCTGAACCTGCCAGGAATACAGGGCAGCTGAGGGTTAAAACCTCAGCGCACAGAGTTGCAGGGCAGGAGAGAAAAGAAAGGGAGCCACACCCTAGCTCTAGGCTGACAGGGAGAGCTAGCCAACCAGGGAAAGGGGTGGACTCTCACCTGATTGGACAAACCACTCCACTTAACCAGGAAGTGGTAGGTTCAGGAGGAGGAGCAGCAAGATCAGCAAGATCAGCTGGATCAGAGAGGAGATCACACGAGGAACGCAGAGAGCTACAGGAGGAAGGAAAAAGGCAAAATAGGAACTTACCTTTGGCAAAGCCAGGAAAAGGGGTCTCCAGGAGTGCAGATACAGCCTTGGAGTCAGGCATTCTTGGCAGAGGAACAGAAACAGAATCCTTATCCAAAAGGGGCCGAGCTCAGAGCAAGCGGGACCAGCTAGGATCCAATTACCTGGACCATTGCCAGCCACCTTGCAGAGAGAGAGCCACGTCTCTGGGGAAACAGCCGAGAATCCTCCCAGGAAGGGATTACCCTCAGGAGAAGCTGAACCAGGTCAGAAAAACGTATAAGCCTTTTAAACAGAACATAGAGCCTGTGTCTGAAAGAGACAGAAGTAGTTCCTCTGATAGTTTACCTTGCAATATTGGCAGTGAACGTGGTAGAACTTGTAAGCTAGAAGCCAGCACAGGTGCACGTCAGCTAGCTCATAATTGGCAGCAGCGTGATTCAAGCACAGATACTGAGCTGGAGGAATGGGAGAGAGGTAAAGTCCCTGAAAAGCCTAGTTACAAGAAACAGGTAGTTCCTCAACAGGGAATAAGGTACAGGAAAAAGGAAGAAGGAAGAAATCCTTATGCCCAGCTCTTTAAGAGGCTGAATAAACAGTTATCCTTGCAAGACTGCAGGACAGGCAGTGAGAGAGGAGAAAAGCAGATACAAGATCTCCTCCACCATTTAAGAGCATTAGACTCGAATGGGCCAGATAGCCAAGGAGCTCAACTCAGCGACGAAGAATCCATGCAAACCGACATTCCATTGTCTGATCACAGTAGCTCTGAAATGGAATGCGGGATTTGCCAGTGTGACTTTTAAATGTACAGCTTAAACAGAAGCAATGTTTTAAGGCTGTTTTAAAAGCATGTAGAGAATAGAGTTTAAGTACAGACAGGAAGTTGTCTGACTGCTGACACTAGTGAAGTGCATAATTCTAAGGCTTGAACTGAATTATCCATGTGAAGGTGGAAGAGGAAAACCACGCTTGATTGGAAGTTCTTTATTGAATGCCTTGAATGAGTATCGCTGTTAAGAAGTCTACAGTTGTTTTGGACTACAGTAACCTGAGAAGTATCAGGGAAACATTTGTACAGGACTTTATTTGCTTTATTCATGTTGTTATCCTTAAATATCTGTTCTGGGGTGAAGAAAACCTGCTGGGAACAATAAACCTATTGTTTACCTTCAAATTGCTTTGGCTGTGATCACTGGGCCTACAACTACAATTTTGCTCAACCAGAGAACAGCGATAACAAAGTAACATACACGACGCTGTCTCCCAAATGAACTGCGCCACAAGTTGGTGTAATTGGTAAGACGAGGCGTCACATTATTGGCGTAGTTTTGAGGATTTTTCAACACTCTGACCAGAAAGAAGGATATACTAACCCCAACAGTTGAAGTCCTGAGGAGAGAATAAACCTCGTGCAAGCTTGAAGGAAAAAAAAAAAAAAAAAAAAAAAAAAACCCAAATACAAAAGGAAAGTGCCTGAAGGAAGAGCTGACCGGATCTGCGAGAGCAGTTAGGAGCGCAAGAGTGGTGAAGCCGGACCAGAGTTCCTGTGCAAGCACCAGCGTATTCCTGATGAGCATGACTCTCCACTTGTAGCAGGTAACCAGTAGCTGGGAAGGCTTGTATAAGGATACTGCTACAAGGGGGGAGGGTAAAGCAGACATAAGCCGGGAGCTAGGCAGGTGCGAGTGTATTGGTGCCGCACTTGGTGTGTTTTCTTTTGTGTCATTTCAGCAACAACGGGATGGAGCCCGCACACCTGATGTCGTGGGTAGCGGAGAGGTTCCAGCAGCAGGAGGCGAGAGCAGCGCAGACACAGGAACGCATGGCGGAGATGTTCCAGGCGCAGCAGAAGCCGGTGATGGATCTGCTGACTTCATGGATTGGAGAACAAAAGGAGACGACTCAAGTACTAAGAACTGTTTCTAGTTCATTAGGAACTAATGCAGGACTTGGACAGTGTGGTCAAGGAATGTGGTCATTAGGACCAATGTCTAAAGAAGTCGATATAGATGACCATATCGAAGTCTTTGAACGCATTGCTATCATGAGCGGATGGCCAAAAGAGCATTGGGTCATCAGATTCGCTACTTCCCTAACGGGAGAGGCATTAACAACATACAGAGAGATGCCCGATGATCTGGCTACTGATTATGACGCTGTGGTCAAAGCCATAAGAGAAAGGCTGGGCCTAACACCGGTGGTGTACCATCGCCGTTTAAGAGGGTGCAAATTAAACCCGGGCGAGTCACCACAGGCTTTATGCCATAGAATTAAAGCGTTAGTGCATAAATGGCTTTCACCAAGTAACAGGAGCCTTGACACTATTATGGATGATATTGTACTAGAACAATTTCTGGAGGCAGTCCCTAAAGAAGTACAATCTTTCTTGGTTCTACAGGACTGTAGAAGCACTAAAGATGCCATCACGCTAGCCGATCGCTTCTTTGCGGCAGAGGCAATAAGACAGCGGGGGATGGGTGTTTCAGAGCAGTCAGTCCTGAGAATGCCAGTAACAAAGGGAAGAATTATGGTGGGAGAGTGTCCATCTAAGAAGCCCTTGTTTAAAACTGGGTGGGAAGAACGTAAATGTTTTTCTTGCAGTCAACAGGGACACCTGAGAAGAAATTGTAAGGCTAAGCTAGCACTAGTGACTACTCCTTCCAAAAAGGTGGGGGAGGGATTCTTATTAGCAGTCACTGTTAACAACGTCCAGATTGAAGCGCTGTTAGATTCTGGCGCTGACCAGTCAATGGTCTCAGAGGAATTCTGGAATGAGATAGGAACCCCGGATGAGTGCCCAGAAAGACACCCTGAAGGAAAGATTAAAATTCGCTGTGTACACGGTGCGGATAGGCCTTATCCGGTGCACACAGTAGTGGTGGACGGTCTAGGGGTAAAGAAAGATATCCCAGTAGTGGTGGTGCCTAACTTACCCTATTCCTTAGTTCTAGGTAGGAATAGTCCACAGTTTAAGGAAGGCCTAGTACAAGCGTTAGCCGTCAAGGACGAAGCTAACATTCCGACAAAATGTAAAAAGCCAAGGGGACGTAAGGGGATTCAGGACATATCTCCCTCTAAAGAAAGAGGTGGTATAAGTCTGGTATCCACACGTGCCCAAACTAAGGCCAGTCAGAAGGACCAAGATAGTGAACTAGATCCCCTGGCAGAACTACCCTCACACAGTGGGTTGGTAACTCCCTCTCGGGAGCATGTAAAACCTAAGAAGGGGGAAAATCGCAGGGAGAAACAGTGCAGGTCCCGTAGTCGGAGGGAACTAAGGGCAGGACAGGAGTTACCCTGGGCTCCGGCCCAATTGGTAGCAAAATTCCCTTCATTCCCTGAGGAACAAAGGCATGATCCAGCCTTGACCTATGCCTTTGATAGTGCTAATAAAGGAACTGGGTCATGGCCACGTTTTTGCTTGGAGGGGAATGTATTATATAGGGAGAGCTCAGACCCTTGTTCAAACGGTACCCGGAAGCAATTAGTGGTGCCCACTGCATTTAAAAACTTGGTCCTACGCCTGGCGCACGATCATCCATTGGGGGGTCATAAGGGGCCTCAAGGCACCCTGGATCAGATTTTGAGCCGTTTTTATTGGCCGGGGGTTTACCGCGAGACCGCAAAATTTTGTGAGGCCTGTCCCGCGTGTCAGAAGGTCACCCCCTATTTGCCAGGGAAAGCACCTTTGACGCCTATGCCCATTATAGCTAGACCAGTGGAGCGATTGGCCATGGACATGGTCGGGCCCTTAATTCGGACTCCCAGAGGGTTTAAGTATATATTAGTTATTGTGGATCACGCCACACGTTTTCCTTGGGCCGTTCCCTTAAGGAATACGTCTGCCCGCACGATTGCCATAGAATTATTAAAACTTTTCTGTGAGATCGGATTCCCAAAGGAGATTCTCACAGATCGAGGTACTAACTTCTTGTCCCAGTATTTAGCACAGTTTTGGGACGCCTTTGACATCCGGCACATTAGGACCTCTGCCTATCACCCCCAAACTAACGGGCTGGTTGAAAGGCAGAACCAGACAATCAAAAGGATGCTGAGGAGAAGTTTAGAGGGTGATGTGGCCGAGTGGGATATGATGCTCCCCTTTATATTGTATGCCTGTAGGGAAAAGAAACAGGTTTCCTTAGGTGTCTCCCCGTATGAGCTTCTATATGGGAGAGCACCCCGGGGCGTATTAGATATTTTACGGGATCAATGGGTGGAGCCTCCGGCAGAAGAGGTAGAAATACCCAAGTTCCTAAGAGACTTACGGGCTCGTTTACAGCGTACGTCTCAGGTAGTAGGAGAAAATCTGACCTCCAGTCAAGGGAGACAGAAAAAATATTATAACCTCCGCACCAAACCTAGGAGCTTAGAAATTGGTGAAAAGGTCATAATAATGGTGCCTGGTCACAAACCAAAGTTTGAAAGCACCTGGAGGGGACCCTGCCGGGTTATCAAACGAATAGGACCCACCACTTACACAGTAGAAACTAGGAGGGGGAAGCAACAAAACTTCCATGTGAACGTTTTAAGGCCCTGGCACGAACGGGTAGCATTAGCTCGTTTAGCTACAGTTCCTGATCACGAATTTAGCTACAGCCACCGGAGAAGGATTCCGGGCTGTTCTGAAAGTTTTCAGACAGCACGGAATATCTTAAATGGGGGGTTGTGTGACAAGGCAGAGCTGTCAGAGCACAAGAAAAAGGCTTTTAAACAAACTTTTTCCTCTGAACCTGCCAGGAATACAGGGCAGCTGAGGGTTAAAACCTCAGCGCACAGAGTTGCAGGGCAGGAGAGAAAAGAAAGGGAGCCACACCCTAGCTCTAGGCTGACAGGGAGAGCTAGCCAACCAGGGAAAGGGGTGGACTCTCACCTGATTGGACAAACCACTCCACTTAACCAGGAAGTGGTAGGTTCAGGAGGAGGAGCAGCAAGATCAGCTGGATCAGCAAGATCAGCTGGATCAGAGAGGAGATCACACGAGGAACGCAGAGAGCTACAGGAGGAAGGAAAAAGGCAAAATAGGAACTTACCTTTGGCAAAGCCAGGAAAAGGGGTCTCCAGGAGTGCAGATACAGCCTTGGAGTCAGGCATTCTTGGCAGAGGAACAGAAACAGAATCCTTATCCAAAAGGGGCCGAGCTCAGAGCAAGCGGGACCAGCTAGGATCCAATTACCTGGACCATTGCCAGCCACCTTGCAGAGAGAGAGCCACGTCTCTGGGGAAACAGCCGAGAATCCTCCCAGGAAGGGATTACCCTCAGGAGAAGCTGAACCAGGTCAGAAAAACGTATAAGCCTTTTAAACAGAACATAGAGCCTGTGTCTGAAAGAGACAGAAGTAGTTCCTCTGATAGTTTACCTTGCAATATTGGCAGTGAACGTGGTAGAACTTGTAAGCTAGAAGCCAGCACAGGTGCACGTCAGCTAGCTCATAATTGGCAGCAGCGTGATTCAAGCACAGATACTGAGCTGGAGGAATGGGAGAGAGGTAAAGTCCCTGAAAAGCCTAGTTACAAGAAACAGGTAGTTCCTCAACAGGGAATAAGGTACAGGAAAAAGGAAGAAGGAAGAAATCCTTATGCCCAGCTCTTTAAGAGGCTGAATAAACAGTTATCCTTGCAAGACTGCAGGACAGGCAGTGAGAGAGGAGAAAAGCAGATACAAGATCTCCTCCACCATTTAAGAGCATTAGACTCGAATGGGCCAGATAGCCAAGGAGCTCAACTCAGCGACGAAGAATCCATGCAAACCGACATTCCATTGTCTGATCACAGTAGCTCTGAAATGGAATGCGGGATTTGCCAGTGTGACTTTTAAATGTACAGCTTAAACAGAAGCAATGTTTTAAGGCTGTTTTAAAAGCATGTAGAGAATAGAGTTTAAGTACAGACAGGAAGTTGTCTGACTGCTGACACTAGTGAAGTGCATAATTCTAAGGCTTGAACTGAATTATCCATGTGAAGGTGGAAGAGGAAAACCACGCTTGATTGGAAGTTCTTTATTGAATGCCTTGAATGAGTATCGCTGTTAAGAAGTCTACAGTTGTTTTGGACTACAGTAACCTGAGAAGTATCAGGGAAACATTTGTACAGGACTTTATTTGCTTTATTCATGTTGTTATCCTTAAATATCTGTTCTGGGGTGAAGAAAACCTGCTGGGAACAATAAACCTATTGTTTACCTTCAAATTGCTTTGGCTGTGATCACTGGGCCTACAACTACAATTTTGCTCAACCAGAGAACAGCGATAACAAAGTAACATACACGACGCTGTCTCCCAAATGAACTGCGCCACAAGTTGGTGTAATTGGTAAGACGAGGCGTCACAGTACCTAGCAATATCCCCAAAAGACACAGGTTCCTCAATGCTTGTACTGGGTCAAGCATTGATATCCTGGGTCCCTTTTTAATAGTGGTTTATGGACCTTTCCTCCAGGAACTTGTCCAAACCTTTTTTAAACCCAGCTATACTAACAGCCCTTACTACCTCCTCTGGTAACAGATTCCAGAGTTTGGTTACACGTTGAGTGAAAAAATATTTTCTCCTATTTGTCTTAAATAGTTTACCCTGTAGCTTCATTATATGTCCCCTAGTCTTCCTATATTCTGATAGTGTAAACAATTGATCCACGTTTATCCATTCCACTCCATTCATTAATTTATAGACCTCTATCATATCTCCCCTCAGCCGTCTCTTTTCCAGGTTAAAGAGCCCTAACCTATTTAGCCTCTCTTCATAGGAGTAGCCTTCCATCCCCTTCACCAATTTGGTGGCTCTTCTCTGTACTTTTTCTAATAACGCTATGTCCTTTTTGAGATACGGTGACCAGAATTGCACACAATATTCAAGGTGCGGTCGTACCATGGAGCGATACAGAGGCATTATAATATCCTTTGTTTTATTTTCCATCCCTTTCCTTATGATACCTAGCATTCTATTTGCTTTCTTGGCCGCCGCTGCACACTGGGCGGAGGGTTTTAACATGTTATCCACGATGACTCCTAAATCTTTTTCCTGGGTGGTGGTTTCTAATGTGGAGCCTTGCATCGTGTAACTATAGTGTGGGTTGTTCTTTCCTAGGTGCATAACTTTGCACTTGTCCACATTAAATTTCATCTGCCACTTGGATGCCCAGTCTTCCAATTTATCCAGATCCTCCTGCAGTTTTCCACAATCCTCTTGGGTTTTAACAGCTTTAAACAATTTTGTGTCATCTGCAAATTTGATAACCTCACTAGTTATTCCCTTTTCCAGGTCATTTATGAATATGTCAAAAAGTAGCGGACCCAGTACAGATCCCTGGGGTACTCCACTATTCACCTTTTTCCATTGGGAATATTGGCCATTTAGCCCTACCCTCTGCTTTCTATCTTTTAACCAGTTCCCGATCCACAATAGTACACTGCCTCCTATCCCATGACTTATTAGCTTCGCCAAAAGTCTCTGATGGGGGACCTTGTCAAAAGCTTTCTGAAAGTCCAGATACACTATATCAACCGACTCACCTTTGTCTACCTGTTTATGCACACCTTCAAAAAAACAGATCAGATTAGTAAGACAAGATCTTCCTTGTCTAAAGCCATGTTGGCTGTCTCCCATTAGGCCATGACTATCTACATGCTGTGTAATTTTGTTCTTTATGATGGTTTCTACCATTTTCCCTGGTACTGACGTCAGGCTCACCGGTCTGTAATTTCCCGGGTCACCCCTGGAACCCTTTTTAAAAATTGGTGTTACGTTGGCGACCCTCCAATCTTCAGGTATTACAGATGTTTTTAATGAAAGTTCACAGATTACCAATAGCAGGTCTGCAATCTCATATTTCAGCTCTTTCAACACTCTGGGATGTATACCATCCGGTCCAGGTGATTTGCTACTATTCAGTTTATCAAATAGTTGTAATATATCTTCCCGGTGTAGCGATATTTCTCTCAATTCCTCTGCAGTATCACCTTTAAATACCACTTCAGTCTTGGGTAACATCCGTACATCTTCCTCAGTAAAGACCGAAGCAAAGAATTCATTCAGTCTATCTGCTATAGCCTTGTCTCCTCTTACTGCCCCTTTTACCCCTCTATCATCTAACGGTCCAATTGACTCTCTCACAGGCCTTTTGCTACGAATGTACTTGAAAAAGTCTTTATTTCGTGTTTTTGCTTCCGTAGCAAGTTTCTTCTCAAATTCCCGCTTTGCCTGCCTTATCAATGCTTTGCATTTAACTTGCCAGTGCTTGTGCTGTTTCCAGTTTTCATCATTTGGCTCTTTTTTCCATTTCCTGAAGGTTGCTTTTTTGGCAGCAACAGCCTCTCTGACCCCACCTTTAAACCATGCTGGCAGTTTTTTGGACTTTCTTCCACTCTTCTTAATGCGTGGAATACAGCTGGTCTGGGCTTCGAGGATAGTAGTTTTAAATAACGCCCAAGCTTGCTGTAAGTCTTTAACCTTTGGAACCGCTCCTTTTAGTTTTTTCCTAACTATATTCCTCATTCTATCATAGTCTCCCTTTTGAAAGTTAAAAGGTAGTACTTTGGATTCCTTTACTATTTGTCCTCCAATAATTAAATCAAACATGATCATACTATGATCACTATTGCCAAGTGGTCCCAACACCCTTATTTCTTGCACCAGATCTGGCGTTCCACTAAGGACTAGGTCCAGTATGGCTTCCCCTCTGGTCGGTTCATGAACCAGCTGCTCCAAGAAGCAGTCATTTATTCCATCTAGAAACTTTACCTCTTTAGCTTGTCCTGCCGTGACACTGACCCAGTCGATACCGGGGTAATTGAAATCACCCATTATTACTACTCTGTTGTGACTTTTGTTAGCTTCCGTGATTTCTTTGAGCATTTCATCATCCATTTGTTCATTCTGGCCAGGCGGTCGATAGTATACTCCCACTGCCATCACCTTCCCCTTCATAAGTGGAATTTCAATCCATAGAGATTCTACAGCAAATTTTGTTTCCTACAAAACTTTAATCCTTTCTGACTCAATGCCCTCTCTAACATAGAGCGCAACCCCTCCACCAATTTGATCAGCTCTATCATTACGATATAGTTTGTATCCAGGTATGTTTGATGCGGTCGCAAAACCAAGTCCATTAGGCGCTGACACGTGGCAGCAGCTCCGTGTAGGCCAAAAGGCATTCTTTTAAACTGGTACAGGCCTACCAGGGTGCTGAACGCAGTCTTCTGTCTGGCATCCCTGGTCAGTGGGACCTGCCAGTATCCTTTCGACATGTCCAATGTGGTGAGGTATTTGGCACGGCCTAGGCGATCAAGGAGTTCTTCTATTCTGGGCATCGGATAAGTATCGAAACGAGATATTAGATTAACTTTCCGAAAATCGATACAGAAACTTATGGACCCGTCTGGCTTGGGAACTAGAACAATTGGGCTGTTCCACGGGCTCCGCGACTCCTCTATAACGCCCATCTGTAACATTTCCTGTACCTGCCGCACGACCTCCTCCTTCTTGGCCTCCGGCAACCTATATGGACGTTGGCGTACTATTTCGCCAGGCGGCGTTATGATCCCATGGGCGATCAGGTCCGTCTTACCCAGCATCGGTGTGAGGACATCCCGGTATCTGGTTAGTAGCTGAACCAATTCCTGCTTTTGCACCCAGGATAGGCCTTCATCTATTCTAAGCTCCGGGTTGCTTTTACACACTGCGAGTTGTGGCCCCAGGTCTTCCTCTTCTTTTTCTTCCATTACGGCGGCTAGAGCTTGGAAACTGGTACCCCCTGTTGACCCGAATCCACTTGTTCCACGAGCCGTTGTTGACAGGCTGGATACTTCTTCCAGAGGAGGCAGACCCACACGCTCGCAGATTAGTTGGGCTACTCGATCTCCAACCCTGACTTTAAAGTCTTCCTTGCCGAAGTTAAACATGAGAATTTTAATAGAACCCCTATAATCCGGGTCTATCACTCCGGCACCTATATCTAGAAAATGCTTTATGGCAAGGCCCGATCGTGGGGCTATCCGGCCGTAACAGCCTAGTGGCATTTCCATCCGTAGAGCGGTATCTATCAGTGCTTTCCCTTGCCTAGGAACTACGACCTCCTCAGCACTACAGAGGTCATAACCTGCCGAGTTACTTGAAGCTCTCTTAGGGGCCTGAGCATTAGGGCTCATCTTGCAGAATCTTAGCACAAACACTGGTTTCTTCACCACTTCCTCTTTTGGAGCTTGTGTTTTCCCTTTTTGCTTCTTCAGGTGGGCAAACAAGGGACTAGGAACTATACTTTTTCCGGTGGTTTGGGTTAGAGCTTCTACCGGGGATTCTCTGGCAGCTTCTTGCTCTTTTAAGAATAAGCCCTGTTCCACCCCTTTATGGAAGTGTGGCCAGTCCCTACCCAAAACTATATTATGTGGTAGCTTGGGGACCACTGCAATGGGAACTTTCCTAACCACACCTAGCGCTTTCACTTGAAGGTTGTACACGGGGAATAGTGAAGTACCTCCATGAACACAGCGGATTTTCACATTGCGGACAGGCTGAATTGCTACCCCCGATGCTTGGACTTGCTGCCACAGCGCCTTGGAGAGCATTGTCTGCTCCGCGCCAGAATCAAGTAACGCGGTGGTGGCAATTCCCTGCACCTCTACCTCAATGAGAAATCCTTCTCGGGTCTTTTGTGCATTTACTGCTACTAAGGCAGTTTTAAAACAATTCCTCTGCACATGCCCTTCTCGCCCACATTTGAAACATTTCCTAGGCGGAATCCTAGCCTTCATGGTTGGCATACACATTTTGCTTGCTTTATTTTTAAATTCTCACCTCCTTTCTGATTCGGGTATTGCTGCCCCCTTTAAAGCACTACTGCCTTCATGAGCCATTACTTTGGCCTCCAAGAAGCGTTCTGTGAGGTCTACTGCCTCCTGTGGGGTCTTGCAGCTCTGCAGAATCAGGAAGGTTTTTATTTCAGTAGGTACAGCATTCATATATTGCTCTACAACAAGACTATCCATTATAGATTCTTTGGATCTACCCCCTGGATTAAGCCACTTGTTTAACATGCGTATTCTATGAGCTAAGGCTTTCGGGGTCTCATCCTGTTTTAATCTTACCGCTCACAGGAGATTATGGTAGGCTAGCGGTGTAAGGCCTAGCCTTTCCCTAACCGCTCTTTTCACCTCCTCATAATTTCCAGCAAGATCCGGTGGCATACTCCTATACGCGGCCATTGCTTCACCCGTAAGGGATGCCCAAACCTAATGGCCCAACACTCTCTCAAAACATTCAATGAAGTTATCTACATCCTCATTGTCCTTCAACTGGCCAAAATTAAACATTGTCCCTGCGTTTAAACTAAGCGCAGCTGTAGCAGAAAAACCTGGGGGAGCGGATGGTATCTCTGGTGGCTTCTTCTGCTCAGCTACCCACGCTTGCAGCATGTCCAATAGGGGTTGCTGCTGAGCCTGCAGGGCGGCAGCATTTTTTTCTTGGAACTCCAAACTTAAGTCCCTCTGTCTCTCCAGTTGAGTGGCCATCCACTTGAACACCTCCGCTGGATCCAGAGACATCTTCAACTCCTGTGAAGGCAAACACACAAAAAAAAAACAAGTGCGGTACCTCACACTTAAAAAAAAAAACTTTTCCTTTTTTTTTTTTTTTTTTTTTGCTAGCAATCACCCCTTAGCCCTGTATCCTTAACCTTTCCCAGGTGGACACTTATTACCTGGCTCAGGTGTTGCTTCACACTTTCACAATCACGTTGCAGCCAGTGGTCCTCCGATGCTGTGACTCTTTCCTTCCCTTCAGGATGGTCTGCAGACAGGGTCTTTCTTGGCAATTGCTTTCCTGTAGCTTTCTTCTGCGCGGCACCTTGCGCATGCGTGGGATGATCCTGCCACGTAGCCACTTGCGGCGCTCCTGCCCCGCCTTAGGGCTAAAGACAGGAGCGGGGCCTATTGCCTCGTGAGGAAGGAGTTTAAAACCTATTCCCCTGGAATGCTGGGTACTGTAGTTTTTCTGCTCCTTTCACTCCGAAATAAAGTGTAGTTGTGCGCCAAAGACGGTAAGGCTTATTTGCAAGTATTTTTATTATGGTTAAGGTTATTCTTCCATCGCATGACAAATTCAGAAATATGAACAAAACAGGTGCTTTAACACGAACAGAAAGAACTCAGGTATAAAGTCAACTTAAAGTAGAAATCCAGCTTTACTTCTAAGCAGTTTACTCAGCTCTGCCCCAAGAGGTCATTCACTTTAAATGCAGCCTCTTTTCACACACTGTTACGTTCACAGTGCTGGGGCACTTCAGGTGCAGGTAATTAAAGCTTTCCTAGCATGGCAGCAAAACAGCTCCGTAGTATTTAACTCATACACGGCATAACCAGTTTTCTTCAGTTTGGTATTTCCACACAACAAATAGTACAGTCCATGCTCTCACAGTCAGGTAAGTCAGAATTATCCTGCATTAATTCCTCAGACTGTATAGAATTATTAGCTTCCTGCAATACTGGCTATCTGTTTGCTTTTAGCTTTAAAAACTCTTTAAAATCCTGGAGAAGCAATTCAGCCTGTTGTCTGCTAGATAAGGAATTGTTATCAGTTATTAAACTTCCCTCTTGATTAAGGCTGTTTCCCTTTTCCTCTCTCAGGTTAAGTGAATCAGAGTAACTCTTAGGCTCTTTTGTTAAGGTTTCAAATATAGGAGAGTTGGGTTTACCTTCACTCTGGAAACTCTTTGGCAAATCGCTTACTTGTTGCCAAACCCCTCTTATCCTAGGTGGCTCAGACGTCCTCCAGCTGTGAGTTCCTGTGCCTCTCTGGGCCAAACTGTAATTCCCAGAATGAGCTCTTTTTCTCTCTTGCCTGCCGTGAAGGCTTCCTCTCCCAGGGCTCTGCCTTCCTCCAGGTGTCTATTCCAGGGCTAGGTCCACTTTCCTCAGGACTTCCATTTATTGCCTCTGAACAGATTCTTGCAGGTCTTCTTCTACTGCTTCGGCTCAGTTCTTGGCTGCTAGCCTTCTCTCTCTGACTGCTGCTCCTCTGACTGCTCACAGTACTCTGACCATTCCCTGGGCTCCTTCTCTTCTCCTTCTACTTCTCCTCCCACTTCTCCCCCATAGCAAAGCCATACTCCGGTTTAAAACCAGGTTCTCTTCTAGACACGCCCCTTCCAAGCACTGGGTGTGCCCAATCAGGACTGCACGACTCCTCCCCTGGGCTGGTATCCATGCTCAGCTCAGCAGAACGAAGTCTCTCTTTCTTTCCAGGATTGACAATCTGACGTAAATCCTGTTGCCCTTCAGGATTTTCATCTGTCTCCATAGCCTCAGGAGGGCGCTCTTCACCACAGGCCTCACGAAGGTCATGATCTTCTCCTTTCTGCTGGTTATGCCCTTCTCTATGCAGCCTAGCATCCTTCAGGTTTTGTTCACTGCCTTGTCATGTTGTTTCATAACCTTGAGGTCTCCCTTCTGGTCCGTGAACATCATCCTCTCGCCCCCCATCACATCCTGCTCTTTTGGATTTCTGCACCTCAAGTGCATCACTTTCACTTCTTTGCATTATATCTTAACTGCCAAGCATTAGACCAGTTTTTTCATTTTTGTAGATCATCTCTCATGTCGTCAACTCCCCCTGGGGGGGTCCACTCTCTTGCAAATCTTTGTTTCATCTGCAAAAAAGACAAACATTTGCTTCCAACCTTTTAGCAAATGTAATTTACAGATAGTTTGGCTCTGACACGTCCTAGTATTGAGAGTCCACTTGCAAGTAGGATCAATGATTACAATAGTGTATGGAACATTTCTTTTATTAAGTTGAACCCTCTAGATAATGATGATTTGAATAGGCTGAGAATGTTGGTACTTTAATGCCAGTTCTTGAGGGAAAAAAGGAATTTTTTGGGTTAAAGTTGATAAATCTGTGTATTTTAGAATTCAGTGTTTTTGCTGAGTCAGTCAGGTCTTAGTACCACCAGAGAGCTTTTCATTTAAATCAAACTAGCATAGAGCTTAGCATAGAAAATAAAATAGAGTAAATAGTCACTAAAATAAATTTGTTTCTTGAGAACTTTTTATTTAAATCAAATCAGAGTATATCTTAGCATACAAGTAGAATAAATAGTCTCTCAGTGGAAAGAAATACATTGGTTTCTAGTGACCTTTACAAAGAGGCCTTCCAATTGGGGGGCAAAAGATTTGTGAAGTTGTCTTAAATACATGTTAAAGCCAAGTGGCAGATCAAAGGGGTGATTTGAAAGGTCCCCTCTATCAAACCATGGGTTGTGTGAATCACCCAGGAATTGGGAAGACTTTACCTTAGAAGCACAGGTCAGTGCACTGTGTAGCAAGCCAGTTTTTATTAAGTCTTCTTTCCCTCCCACCCACCCCAGGGATAATCTTAGCTTTATAGGCTCTCAAACCTATTAAAGGGAACAACATGCCCATATTCACTTTCATGTGCAGCTGGATATCCTCATCAGGAATACATTTATTAAGGACCTGAGATTAATTAATCTTGAGGTGAACAAAGTCCATTAAACATTTTAGGTTTGGTTGTATTAGTATAAGTATCCCCAGCAAACTTAAGTAAACAACTTAAATACCTACACAAAACCTTAAAACTAAGATGCAGACAGCAGTTCAGCAGGGAGATGGGGGTTTTCCAGTCTTTTGCATTGTGTCACATGTATGATTTTCTCCCAGTTGTTGAGGGGTCTTATGTGTGCACTAGGTTCAAGGAGCTCTTTGCTCTCAGGGAACAAGTCTGATCTCTAGAGGCTAGAGTAGAAGACTTGGAGGATATAAGGAAGACATAGAGGTATATAGGCAAGACCTACAAGGATGTAGTGCTGAAGTCCCATCTCCAGTCTAGCAACCCTCCCTGTTGCAATGGAGGAAAGAGGTCATGTGACAGGTGTGTCAGGATGTGATCCTGTAGCTTGGGCCTGTCCTCCAGGTGATAAGAACATAAGAACATAAGAACATAAGAAATGCCATACTGGGTCAGACCGAGGTCCATCAAGCCCAGTATCCTGTTTCCAACAGTGGCCAATCTAGGTCATACGTACCTAGCAGTTTCCCCAAAAGACACAGGTTCTGCAGTGCTTGTACTAGGCCAAGCATTGATATCCTGGGTCCCTTTTTAATAGTGGTTTATGGACCTTTCCTCCAGGAACTTGTCCAAACCTTTTTTAAACCCAGCTATACTAACAGCCCTTACTACATCCTCCGGTAACAGATTCCAGAGTTTGATTACACGTTGAGAGAAGAAATATTTTCTCCTATTTGTCTTAAATAGTTTACCCTGTAGCTTCATTACATGCCCCTAGTCCTTCTATATTCTGATAGCGTAAACAATTTATCCACGTTTATCCGTTCCACTCCATTCATTAATTTATACACCTCTATCATATCTCCCCTCAGCCGCCTCTTTTCTAGGTTAAAGAGCCCTAACCTTTTTAGCCTCTCTTCATAGGAGTAGCCTTCCATCCCCTTCACCAATTTGGTGGCTCTTCTCTGTACTTTTTCTAATAACTCTATGTCCTTTTTAAGATACGGTGACCAGAATTGCACACAATATTCAAGGTGCGGTCGTACCATGGAGCGATACAGAGGCATTATAATATCCTTTGTTTTATTCTCCATCCCTTTCCTTAGGATACCTAGCATTCTATTTGCTTTCTTGGCCGCCGCTGCACACTGGGCGGAGGGTTTTAACATGTTATCCACGATGACTCCTAAATCTTTTTCCTGGGTGGTGGTTTCTAATGTGGAGCCTTGCATCTTGTAACTATAGTGTGGGTTGTTCTTTCCTAGGTGCATAACTTTGCACTTGTCCACATTAAATTTCATCTGCCATTTGGATGCCCAGTCTTCCAATTTATCCAGATCCTCCTGCAGTTTTCCACAATCCTCTTGGGTTTTAACAACTTTAAACAGTTTTGTGTCATCTGCAAATTTGATTACCTCACTAGTTATTCCCTTTTCCAGGTCATTTATGAATATGTCAAAAAGTAGCGGACCCAGTACAGATCCCTGGGGTACTCCACTATTCACCTTTTTCCATTGGGAATATTGGCCATTTAGCCCTACCCTCTGCTTTCTATCTTTTAACCAGTTCCCGATCCACAATAGTACACTGCCTCCTATCCCATGACTTTTTAGCTTCGCCAAAAGTCTCTGATGGGGGACCTTGTCAAAAGCTTTCTGAAAGTCCAGATACACTATATCAACCGACTCACCTTTGTCTACCTGTTTATGCACACCTTCAAAAAAACAGATCAGATTAGTAAGACAAGATCTGCCTTGTCTAAAGCCATGTTGGCTGTCTCCCATTAGGCCATGACTATCTACATGCTGTGTAATTTTGTTCTTTACGATGGCTTCTACCATTTTCCCTGGTACTGACGTCAGGCTCACCGGTCTGTAATTTCCCGGGTCACCCCTGGAACCCTTTTTAAAAATTGGTGTTACGTTGGCGACCCTCCAATCTTCAGGTATTACAGATGATTTTAATGAAAGTTCACAGATTACCAATAACAGGTCTGCAATCTCATATTTCAGTTCTTTCAACACTCTGGGATGTATACCATCCGGTCCAGGTGATTTGCTACTATTCAGTTTATCAAATAGTTGTAATATATCTTCCCGGTGTGTGTAGCGATATTTCTCTCAATTCCTCTGCAGTATCACCTTTAAATACCACTTCAGTCTTGGGTAACACCCCTACATCTTCCTCAGTGAAGACCGAAGCAAAGAATTCATTCAGTCTCTCTGCTATAGCCTTGTCTCCTCTTACTGCCCCTTTTACCCCTCTATCATCTAATGGTCCAATTGACTCTCTCACAGGCCTTTTGCTACGAATGTACTTGAAAAAGTCTTTATTTCGTGTTTTTGCTTCCGTAGCAAGTTTCTTCTCAAATTCCCGCTTTGCCTGCCTTATCAATGCTTTGCATTTAACTTGCCAGTGCTTGTGCTGTTTCCAGTTTTCATCATTTGGCTCTTTTTTCCATTTTCTGAAGGTTGCTCTTTTGGCAGCAACAGCCTCTCTGACCTCACCTTTAAACCATGCTGGCAGTTTTTTGGACTTTCTTCCACTTTTCTTAATGCGTGGAATACAGCTGGTCTGGGCTTCGAGGATAGTATTTTTAAATAACACCCAAGCTTGCTGTAAGTCTTTAACCTTTGGAACCGCTCCTTTTAGTTTTTTCCGAACTATATTCCTCATTCTATCATAGTCACCCTTTTGAAAGTTAAAAGGTAGTACTGTGGATTCCTTTACTATCTGTCCTCCACTGATTAAATCCCTGATGGAAAACCCTCTTGCACCAAGGAGATTTCTCCAGGGCCACGTGCCCATCAGGGAAGGGTTAGGACAGCCATTATAGTTGGTGATTCGAAAATAAGCATGTACATAGCTGGGTGGCTGGTAGACGTGAGGATCGCCTGGTAACATCCCTGCCTGGGGCGAAGATGGCAGACCTCACATGCCACCCAGAGAAGGTTTTAGATAGTGCTGGGGAGGAGTCTGCTGTCTTGGTACATATTGGTACCAATGACATAGGAAAGTGTGGGAGGGAGGTTCTGGAGGCCAAATTTAGGCTTTTAGGTAGAAAGCTGAAATCCAGACGCTCCAGGGTAGCATTCACAGAAATGCTTCCCATTCTAAGAGCAGGACCCAAAAGGCAGGCAAAGCTCCAGAGTCTCAATGCATGTATGAGATGATGGTGCAAGAAAGAGGGTTTTGGATTTGTTAGAAACTTGGCAACACTCTGGGGAAAGGAAGGGCTTTTCCAAAGGGATGGGCTTCACTTTAACCGGGATGGAACCAGGCTGTTGGCTTTAACCTTTAAAAAGGAGATAGAGCAGCTTTTAAACTAGATAACAGGGGAAAACAGACAGTTGCCCAAGAGCGCATGGTTCGGAACAATGGATCCTTGAAGGATACTAGCAAAAGATTGAAATTAGGGCATATTGACAGAGAGGTTCCAATAAAGACAAAAGTAACCCAAATTCACTTAAAAATAGAGCAGAGACAGAATCCAAGATGGTGGAGGAGTGAGACGACGAAGTGTAGCACTCTGAACCGGCTTCTGTACTTGCTTTTCAATGGGGAAGAAAAGGAAACAACGGTCTCAGAAACCTCCTGATGCTTCGACCCCGTTGGATAAGCTGGTTCAGACATCTATCGCTGGTTTTTGTACTCCCTCGTTGGTTATGGCATCGAACGATCCATTGAATGCTTCACTGGATCAGAGCATGGAAGGGGTATCTTTGAGCCCCGTGCAGGCTTCTCCCGCTCAGCCCGGAAGCAACCTCAGGGCGGGGCAGTTTGGTGGCGTCTCTTTGGAGTTGGAGACGCGAGCGGCTGCTGGGGTTCCGCCTGAGAGGTCCAAGTCGACGGCAGCTGCGGCTGGAGCTGGTGTTGGAGTTACCGTTGGAGAACGGGAGGGAATATCTTCCCCAAATGACGATCAGTGTTTGGGGCAGTCAACAACCAGCTCTGCTGGTACTATGGTGCTCCGGTTTCCCGGGGGAGTCGAAAAACCTGCGGTAGTAACATTAGATAGCTTATGGGAAGCTATCTCAGTGCTGCAACAGTCCCTATTGCCTGTGGTGGGTGCTTTCACTCAAGAATTGGCAGAAATTAAAGCCCAGTGTACTTCATCTGGTTTGGAGGTGGTTGCTCAGTCTACAAGGCTTTCTCATTTGGAATCTAAAGTGGAGGATCTTGAGACACTAGGGGCTGTAAATGTACGGGATCGTTTAGTTCAAGCAAGAAAGTTAGAGTTTTTGGATAATCAACTTTGAAAGAACAATCTTAGGTTCTTGAACTTTCCTCGGTCCCCATTGCTAGCTCCGGTGGACTTGGTCCGTAAATTTTTCATTGATGTTCTCCAGATGCCTGCTGAATCTCTCCCTCCGGTGGTGAGAGCTCAATATGTTTCTATTTCTAATTTGGAGACCGAACAGCGGGCATCAGCCTCTGACTCGGGACCTCCGCAAATGTAGTTAACTGATTTTCTTGAGAGCTCTGTGGAGGTAGTGACAAGCAGAGCGACTTTGTTAGTAAGTTTTGCCTTCGAGTCGGACCGGAATACTGTGCTTAAATTGTATTTCCGTAAGATTTCAGTTACGCAGTTTTTAGGCTCAAAAATATTAATTTTTCCTGATTTGGCTAGGGAAACGCAAAATAGGAGGAGAGCGTTCCTGGCTTTGCACCAGAGGACGCTTGCCCTGGGTGCGCAGCTTAAATTAAGATATCCATGTAAGTGTGTGATTAGTTTTCAATCTAAACAGTATATGTTTTTTGAGCCTAAACAGCTTGTACAATTTCTTGTAAATAGGGAAGTGGGTGGTGCTGGGGCTATTCCCGTATCGGCTGCCATATAGTAATACCATTGCTCCTATGATTTAGTGTATTGCATGGGGTAACACCTTTTGAATTTCTTTTTTCTTGGATTGCATAGTGGGGATATATTGTGGTCTATTCCAATTTGATCTTGTTTTTCTTTAGGGCTATGTATATATGTATGTATCTAGATGGTCCCTTGGAATTCTTACCTGTATGTATAATTTCTGATTCAGATTCAGATTTGTTTTTTCTGGATTGTAATGAAAATGTTATAAATAAAAATTTTTAAAAAAAATAGAGCCGAGAGAGCTTAAAGATTCCAAATTAACACTGTCTACCAATAACCAGATTAATATGAATAAACTACAACCTCTAAAATGCATCTTTGCAAATGCTAGAAGTCTAAAAAATAAGATGGGAGAGTTAGAATATATAGCACTAAATGAGAGGTTAGATATGATTTGTATCTTAGAGACCTGGTGGAAGGAGGACAACCAGTGGGACACTGTGATACCTGCATATAAATTATATCATAATGATAGAATAGATCAAATTGATGGGGGATGCGCTCTATGTTAGAGAAGGCATTGAGTCACACAGGATTAAAGTTTTGCAGGAAACAAAATACACTGCCAAATCTCTATGGATCAAATTCCATGTGAAAAGGTGAAGGCGATGGCAATGGGGGTGTATCGACCACATAGCCAGAATGAACAAATGGATGATGAAATGCTCAAAGAAATCAGGGAAGCTAATAAAAGTTACAACAGAATAATAATAATGGGTGATTTCAATTACCCCAGTATTGACTGGGTCAGTGTCACGTCATGGAGCAGCTGGTTCATGAGTGAAGAGGGGAATCCATTTTGGACCTAGTCCTTAGTGGAACAGAAGATCTGGTGCAAGAGATAAGTGGTTGGGGCAAGGTACTTCAGGTCGGAAGGTCGGGGGTTCAAATCCCACTAGAGGACAGCAACCTTGGGCCGAAAGGACTGGGGTTTCTAGTCCCACAGGTGCTCCTTGTGGTCTTGGGCAAGCCACTTATCCCTCCATTGCCCATGTTCCCTGTAAGTATTAGTGTATGTGTCTCATATCCCCTCGTGTTAAATGTATCCCCCAATTGTGTTGTGACCACTTTGATTGAAGGATAAGGTGGTATACAAAACTGTCTAAATAAATAAATAAGGGTGTTAGGGCCACTTGGAAATAGTGATCATAGCATGATCACATTTGCTTTAATAAAGGACATAAAGGAAATCCACAGTACTACCTTTTAACTTTCAAAAGGGAGACTATGATAAAATCAGGAAAATAGTTAAGAAGAAACTAAAAGGAGCCGCTGCAAAGGTTAAAGATTTACATCAAGCATGGGCGTTGTTTATAAATACTATCTTGGAAACCCAGACCAGCTGTATTCCACGTTTTAAGAAAAATAGAAGGAAGTTTAAAAAACTGCCAATATGGTTTAAAAGTGAGGTCAGAATGGCTGCTGTAGCCAAAAAAGCAACTTTCAGGAAATGGAAAAAGGAGCCAAATGATGAAAACTGGAAAGAGTAGTTACTCACCTGTAACAGGTGTTCTCCAGGAGCAGCAGGAATCAGTCCTCACATATGGGTGACGTCGGCGCCGATGAAGCCCTCGTGCGGAGCATTTCCCCAGCTTTCAAAGAAAGCCTTTGGGAATTGCAGCGCACATGCGCGGTCCCCTTCCCGCCCAAGGGTGACATCTTGCTCAGTCTGATGACATAGCTAAAAGACAGCAAATAAATTAGCAAAAACAAATCATATGACTGCAACTCCAAGGGGAGGAGGGAGGGTTGTGAGGACTGATTCCTGCTGCTCCTGGAGAACACCTGTTACAGGTGAGTAACTACTCTTTCTCCAGGACCAAGCAGGAAGTCAGTCCTGACATATGGGACTCCCCAGCTTAAGGCTACCGGAGACCTCAACCGGAAAAAATGAGCTCCCTCTTGCTCGTCAGCACGTAAGGAAGGAACCTTCTCTGAGAGCGCCCCCGACCGGTAGCCCAACACTAGGGCCGGAGGGTAGGAGTTGCCTAAACCCCAAAGAGATTATGGAGTACTGCCTGTCCGAAAGCACTGTCCCTGCGGGACTCCCTCTCAAGGCAGCAATGGGCCGCAAAGGTCTGGCTTGAAGACCAAGTAGCGGCCCGGCAGATGTCTGCCAACGGAACAGAGCGGAGATGAGCCACTGACGCAGCCTTCGCCCTGACACGATGAGCCGTGACTCGACCCTCCAACGAGAGGCCGGCTGCCCCATAAGCCCAGGCGATACAGTCAGCGACCCACATGGACAAAGTATGCTTGGAGACAGGGAGCCCCAACTTATTGGGCTCAAAAGAAACGAAGAGCTGAACAGCCCTCCGATGCTCCCGCGTACGGTCAAGGTAGAAGGACAACGCCCTCCTACAGTCCATGGTATGCAAAACCATCTCAGCCCGGCTGGCATGCGGCCTGGGAAAGAAGGTCGGAAGAACCACTTCCTGATTGAGGTGAAAAGGTGAGACAACCTTAGGAAGAAACTTAGGGTGAGTCCATAAGACTACCCTATTCCTGTAGAACCTAGTGTAAGGAGGATCAGACACTAGTGCCTGAAGTTCACTCACTCTCCTAGCAGAGGTAAGAGCCACCAAAAACAAGGTTTTCCAGGAGAGAAAACGGAGAAGGCAGGTAGCCATAGGTTCAAATGGCGGACAAGTAATCCGCTGCAAGACCACATTCAGATCCCACTCAGGGGCTGGTGGACGTAAAGGAGGCTTGAGCAGGAGGAGGCCTCTGAGAAAACGAGCCACCAAAGGGTGGCTAGAAAGAGGCCTCCCATCCACTGGCGCGTGGTGTGCTGAGAGAGCACTAAGGTGAACTCTGACAGAGTTATACTTAAGGCCCAGATTGGAGAGGTAAAGCAAATATTGCAACACTACCGCTACCAAGCACGAGAAGGGATTCTCGCTGTGCTGAGCACAACAAGCGGAGAATCTATGCCACTTAAGAGCGTAGGATTTCCTGGTGGATTGTCGGCTAGAGGCCAAGACCACATCTTCCACCTCTCGAGGCAGTAGTAGGGGAGCCAGGACTACCCTTTCAGCAGCCAGGCCATCAGTTGAAGGGACTGGAGGTTGGGGTGCAAGAGAGTCCCCTGATCCTGAGACAGGAGATCTTGTTGAAACCCCAGAGGAAGAGGGGTGTCCACCGCTAGCTGCAGCAGAAGCGGAAACCACGGCTGCCTCGGCCACCTGGGGGCTATCAGGATCAATGAAGCCCCGTCCTTGAGGACTTTGAACAGCGTTCTGGACACTAGTGGCGTGGGAGGAAACGCATACAGTAGGCCTGTGGACCACGAGATCAGAAACGCATCCGCTGCTACTCTGAGAGGATGCGGTTGTCTGGAGCAGAATCTCGGGAGTTGCCGGTTCAGAGGACTGGCGAAAAGATCCATGGTGGGGAGGCCCCACCTGAGAAAGACCTGCTGAACCACCAACGGGTTCAACCTCCATTCGTGTGGTTGCAGGATCCTGCTCAGTCTGTCCGCCAGATAATTTTCTTGACCTGGGAGGTAGACAGCCTTTAGGAGGATTCCGTGAGAGACGGCCCAAGAGCACAGCCTTTGTGCCTCCTGACATAGAAGGAAGGAGCCTGTGCCTCCTTGCTTGTTCACGTAGAACATGGCAACTTGATTGTCCGTCTGGACCAGTACAGACTGGTGAGAGGCGAGGTGGGAGAAGGCTCTCCGAGCTAGGCGTATCGCCCGTAGCTCCAGGAAGTTTATTTGTTGAGTAGCCTCCCAAGGGGTCCAGAGACCCTGAGTACATGCCCCTTGGCAATGTGCTCCCCAACCCAGAAGAGAAGCATCTGTTGTCAGCACTTGAGAATGCAGAGGGGATTGAAAAACCACTCCGAGTACCAGATTCGGAAGATGAAGCCACCACTGCAGAGAGGAGACTAGCAGGTCCGATATCTTTACTGAGTCCGCTAGGCTCCCCGTGGCCTGATGCCACTGAGTGCGAAGGCTCCACTGAGCCGGCCGCATGTGCAGGCGGGCATTGGGGGTGACATGAACCGTGGAAGCCATATGGCCGAGTAGTCTCAGGAATTGCCTGGCAGAGACCAGGGAATTGCTGCGAAACTGCCTGGCCAGATCCATCAGCCTGTGGGCTCTGTCCATAGGTAGAAAAGCCTTCGCTTGTCTAGTCTGGCCCCTATGAACTCTAAGTTCTGGGACGGGAGCAAAGTGGACTTTGCGAAGTTTATGACAAACCCCAAGTGCTGAAGTAGAGCCACAGTGCGAAGGGTGGCTTGATTGGCCTCCTGGGAAGATTGGCCCCTTATGAGCCAGTCGTCCAGGTACGGAAACACAAAAAGACCTTGAAGCATCAGGTAGGCCGCCACCACTGCCAGGCACTTGGTGAACACCCTGGGAGCAGAGGACAGGCCAAAGGGTAGTGTGTACTCTGTACTGATAGTGGTTTCCCCCCACAACAAATCTGAGATATTGTCTGTGGTCTGGATGAATAAGGATGTGAGTATACGCATCTTTTAGATCAAAGGAGCATAGCCAGTCTCCCTGCTGGAGGTAGGGCAGCAGGATTCCAAGGGTAAGCATCTTGAACTTTTCCCTCTCCAGGAACTTGTTGAGGTTGCGCAAGTCTAGGATGGGTCTGAGGCCTCCTGTTCTTTTTGGTACCAGAAAGTACCTGGAATAAAAGCCGTGACCTCTCAGGTGGTGGGGCACCGGTTCCACAGCCTGATCCTTTAGCAGACTTGCCAACTCCTGAAGGAGTAGGTCCCTGTGCAGAGGGAGTCTTGGAGGCTCCCCTGGAAAATAGGAGGGAGGTACCTGGTGAAAATGGAGAAGATAGCCCTTTTGGACTATATGGAGAACCCAGGTATCTGATGTGACGGCTGACCACCTGTGGGCAAAGTGGGCCAGCCGGCCTCCTGTGCTGAGAGAAGCCAGCTGAGGAGAAGAGGCTATGCTTTCTGAGTCAAAAACCCCCACCCTGCTGAGCAGGGGCCGGTGTAGGTGGCTTGGGGGCCTTCTGCCTACGGGGCCCTTGATAAT
Source organism: Ichthyophis bannanicus (assembly GCA_033557465.1). NCBI lineage: Eukaryota > Metazoa > Chordata > Amphibia > Gymnophiona > Ichthyophiidae > Ichthyophis > Ichthyophis bannanicus. Next base: position 1,023,227,613 of record CM066034.1, on the reverse strand, counting down.
GCCCCTTGGCCTGCTGACCCTGTTGGGGAGCTGCAGAGGCCTGATAATGAGGATATTGTTTATAGGCAGATGACTTCCTCGGGTAAAAGGTCTTTTTTCCCGAGCCCTTCTTTTTCTGAGAAGGGGCAAAGGTTTTTCTGGACAGCCTAGTCCTGGTGAGAGTCTGTCTCGAGCTCAGCAGCCTTTTCAGCCATGGGTTTGCCGAAAAGGTTTTCACCCCGGCAGGGGACATCGACCAACTTGTCCTGTACCCATGGCTCGAGGTCGGATGACTGTAGCCAAGCCTCTCGGCGGGCACCGATGCCGGCCCCGGCTACTCGGGCCGAAGCCTCGAAGCCATTGTAGGCTGCTCGAGAGATAAAGTTCGAGCACTCCCGAATACCAGTGGACAAGGCCTGGAACCTCTGCAAAGGTTCCTCGGAGAGACCAGCAGAGAACCCAGCAATCTCCTTTGCCAGGTCTCGGAGGTACATGCCCATGTAGAGCTGATATGTCTGGACACGGCAAGCAAGCATAGAGCCCTGGAAGCACTTCTTACTGAGGGCATCCAGGTTCCGGGCCTCCCGGCCAGGAGGCACCGAGGAGTGCATCTTCTGACTTTTCAGTCGATGCATGGCCGATTCCACAACCATGGAGTGGTGCGGTAATTGTGCCTTTTGGAACCCGGGGCTCTTGCGGACTCGATAGATTGAATCGATCTGCTTGCTTAACACCAGCGTCGAGGCCGGGGTCTCCCACATGCGGAAGAGCAGCCGCTCCAGCATCGGAGGAACCGGAACAATAAAGGCCTCCTTCGGGGGAGAGTCGTACTGGAGGGCCTCGAGGTCCTCGGCTCGAGGCACCTCCTCGGGATCCGCGGGGAAGGCCAAGGCCTGGCCATATCTCGCATGAAGTCCGAGAACCGGGTATCCTCCAGTGGGGATTGTCTCCGAGATTCGGACTTGGGTGAGTCCGATGGAACACACAGAGTCCGATGAGTGTCGGGTGACTCTTCGTCCTCCGTCTCCCAGCCCGACTCCTCAGAGGAGGAATCGAGCGGCTCTGGTCGGGCGGGCACCGATGCCCTCCGCCCCGATGCCGAGGGTATCGGTGTCGACGACCTCGGCCCCGAACGGGAGGTCGAGGGAGACCGTGGCCGAGGATCGAGCCCGCATGGACTTGAGGATCGGCTCGGCCTCCGGGGTCGACTTGGACGTCGAGGTCCCGGTGGTCGGGGCAGATGCACCGGTGAGACCGGCGATCAATGTCCGCTGCTGTTCCATGAAGGCAGCGAAGCTGCTCTCCAAGGCCGTCAACCTGAGTCCGAGCTCAGGAGACCCAGCATCCCCCAACTCGGGCCCCGACGGCGTTGGGCCCGATGTCAGCTCCCTCGGAGGAGAGTCCACCAGGATAACAGCATTTACGTGTCCAGGAGACTCCATCTCGACACGAGGATGTTTGGCAGGCCTCTCCGACTCTGAAGACCCGGGACGGCTATCGGGGCTATGCGACCTGGCCCTCGAGGAACCAGGAGCATCCACCGATGCCGCCCTCGCGGGTTTCTTCTTCCTGCGATGTTCCCGCGAAGGAGACTCCTGCTCAGAGGAACCCCGACGCTGCTCAGGGCCGGAGTCCCAAGACGTCGAGGCCTCTGATGAGGTCCGGGCTCGGCCAGACGCGGAGTCAGAAAAAATCCTATCCTTTTGGTGCTGCCGACTCCTCAAGGCCTTTTGAGGACATTTTGCCACACGGACCACAGATCATCGGGTCATGATCGGGTCTGAGGCAGCGGAGGCAGCAGTCATGTGTGTCGGTAAGAGACATAAGTTTCTTACACCGATCACATTTCTTAAACCCGCTGGTAGCCATCGGTGGAAAAAGAGCCCCTGCTAGGTCAAAAGACCGGGCTGCCAGGGAAAAAAAAAAAAGGCGCGAATGCCAGTCACAAAGGACAAAAACCGAAAAAGAGAAAAAAGGACTCGATACCGGTGTATCGGTCCGAGCGGGAAAAGGATCCGGCGTCGAACCGGAGAAAAAAGAGAAAAAACAGGGAAAATCAACTTTTTCCTCGGGGGAAAAACGAACTACGTCCGTCGGGCTCCGCGGAAAAAAGAAGACTGAGCAAGATGGCACCCTTGGGCGGGAAGGGGACTGCGCATGCGCGCTGCAATTCCCAAAGGCTTTCTTTGAAAGCTGGGGAAATGCTCTGCACGAGGGCTCCGTCGGCGCCGACGTCACCCATATGTGAGGACTGACTTCCTGCTTGGTCCTGGAAAAACATAAGTACTGGCCAGTTAGATGCAAGGCAAGGCAGGCAAAAACAGAATTTGAAAAAAAGCTCGCCATAGAAGCAAAAATGCATAATAAAAACTTTTTCAAGTACATTTTTAGCAAAAAAACTGTGAGAGAGTCAGTTGGACCATTAAATGATAGAGGGGTAAAAAGGGGCCCCAAGAGGGGACAAGGCCATAGCAGAGACTGAATGAATTCCTTGTTTTGGTCTTTATTGAAGAAGATGTAGGGAAGTTACCTGAAATGGTATTTAAAGGTGATGCATCTGAAGAACTGAAAGAAATATCAACAAACAGGGAAGATGTATTACAACTATTTGATAAACTAAAGAGTAGCAAATCACCTTAACAGGAAGGTATACATCCAAGGGTGTTGAAAGAACTGAAATATGAGATTGCAGACCTACTTTTAGTAATCTGTGATCTATCATTAAAATCATCTGTAATACATGAAGATTGGAGATTGTCCAATGTAAGGCCAATTTTAAAAAGAGTTCCAGGTGTGATCTGGGAAACTACAGACTGGGGAATCAGACATCAGTACCGGGCAATATGTAGAAACCATTATAAAGAACAAAATTACTGAACATATAGTCAGTCATGTTTAATGGGAGAAAGCCAACATGGCTTTAGCCAAGGAAGATCTTGTCTTACCGAGCTGTATCTTTTTTTTGAAGATGTGAATAAACAGGTAGACAAATGTGAGCCGGTCGATATAACATATCTGGATTTTCAGAAAGCCTTTGACAAGGTCCCTCATGACAGTCTCTTGGTGAAACTAAAAAGTCATGAGATAGGAGGCAGTGAACTATTGTGGATCAGGAACTGGTTAAAAGATAGAAAGCAGAGGGGAGGGCTTAAATGGCCAGCTTTCCCAATGGAGAAAGGTGAATAGCGGAGTACCCCTAAGATCTGTGCTGGGTCTGCTGCTTTTTGACATATTCGTAAATGACCTGGATATGGGAATAATGAGTGAGGTAATCAAATTTGCAGATGACATAACATTATTCAGAGTTGTTAAAACGCAAGAGGATTGTGAAAAATTGCAAGACGACCTTGAAAAACTGGAAGACTGGACGTTCAAATGGCAGATAAATTTAATGTGCACAAGTGCAAAGTTATGCTTCTAGGAAAGAACAACTCAAACTATGGTTATACGATGCAAGATTCGACATTAGGAACCACCACCCAGGAAAAAAGACTTAGGTGTTATCGTGGATAACACATAGAAACCCTCTGCCCAGTGTTCAGCAGCGGCCAAGAAGGCAAATAGAATGATAGGAATCATAAGGAAAGGAATGGAGAATAAAACAAAGGATATTATAATGCTGTCCTGCTGTGATTACACTTTCTCAGGGATCAAGCAGGACATATGGGACTTCTAAGCTACAAGGTATTGAAAAAACCTGTAGGGTACACGGGCGACCCCTGAAGGGCAGCAAGGAGTGCTGAATGACTTGAAATCCAGCGAGGCAACCCAACATTGATGATGGAATCACCTCTCCGGTAACCTGGACACAAAGAACCAGAGGGAAGGAGTTGCACTATTCCTCAAAGAGGTGACAAAGTACTGCCTGGCCAAAGGCATTATTGTGCTGTGAGCTCTCCTCCAAGAAGTAATGCGCTGCAAAGGTATGGACTGAAGACCAGGTGGCAGCTTGGCAGATGTCATGCAGGGGGACTGAGCACTGGTGAGCCACCGAGGCCGCCATGGCACGCAAATTGTGTGCGGTAACATTACACTCTAGAGAGTCCAGCCTGCTCGTAGGCAAAAGAGATGCAGTCTGCCACCCAGGTAGACAGAGTACACTTAGAGACCACAACCCTGAGCCTGTTGATGTCCTAGGAGACAAACAGTTGTGACGAGCGGTGATGGGCCTTTGCCATCTCAAGGTAGAAAGCCAGTGCCCTTCTGCAATCCAGGGTATGTAGCAAGGCCCCCACTCGTGATATGTGAGGCCTGGGAAAGAAGGTGGGAAGGACCACCTCTTGGTTGCTCTGAAAAGCAGACACCAACTTAGGCAGGAAGGATGACCCTGTTTTTGAGGAGCCAGGTGTAGGAAGCGTGGGCCACCAGCGCTTGTAGCTCACTGACCCTTCTGACTGAACTGAGCACTACTAGGAACACTACTTTCCATGACAAGAACTTGAGATGGCATGAAAGCAGCAGCTCAAAGGGGGGGGGGAGCTTCCTGACGACAATGTTCAGGTCCTACGCCACCAGCAGTGGGCAAATGGAGGGGCTACGAGAGAAGAAGCCCTCTCATAAAACGACCACAAGTGGGTGCCCAAAGATGGGCTGGCCATCGACGAGGTGGTGATCTGCTGCCAGGGCGCAGAGATGCACCCTGACGGAAATGGATTTCAGACCAACCCAGGAGAGGTGTAGCAGATACTGTAGGACCACCACTACTACTACTACTGAACATTTGTATAATGCTACAAGATGTACGCAGCGCTGCATAAGCACATCTAAAAGACGATCTCTGCTCATCAGGGCTTACAATCTAATCAAGACAGGCAACACAGTAGCTGTAGACATGGGATACATCTAGGGGGAATGGTAAGGAAACACAAAGGAGGTCAGGTGAGCCAAAAGCGACAAAAAAGAGGCGACTTTTCAGCCTGGATATGAAAAGGGTCAGAGAAGGTGCTTGACATACAGAATCAGGGTTGTCGGGTAAGGTTTGCCTCTTTGTGGATGATACCAAAATCTGCAATAGAGTAGACACCCAGGAAGGTGTAGATAACATGAGGAGTGATCTAGCTAAGCTTGAAGAATGGTCTAACATTTGGCAGATGGGTTTTAATGTTAAAAATGTACAGTCATGCATTTGGGCTGCAGCAATATATATAGGGGATGAAGTACTTTTGTCCACTAAAGAAGAGCGGGACCTAGGCGTGGTTGTGTCTGATGATCTTAAAGTAGCTAAACAGGTAGAAAAGGCGATGGCAAAAGCTAGAAGGATGCTTGGGTGCATACGGAGAGGAATGGCTAGCAGAAAAAAGGAGGTGATAATGCCTCTGTATAAGTCTTTGGTGCGACCTCATTTGGAGTATAGTGTGCAATTCTGGAGACCACACCTTCAAAAGGATATAAACAGGATGGAGTCAGTACAGAGGGTGGCTACTAAAATGGTTAGGGGTCTTCATTATAAAGCATATGAGGACAGACTTAAGGATCTTAATATGTACAACCTTAGAGGAAAGGCGGGATAGAGGTGATATGATTGAGATGTTTAAATACCTCCATGGCATAAATGCACAGGGGGAGAGCCTCTTTCGATTGAAAGCAAGTTCTGCTATGAGGGGACATGGGATGAGGGTGAAAGGGAGATAGATTCAGGAGTGATATGTGGAAATATTTCTTTACGGAAAGAGTGGTGGATCCATGGAATAGTCCTCATCTCCATGGTAGAGATAAGGACAGTATCTGAATTCAAAAAAGCATGGGACAAACACAGAGGATCTCTAAAGGAAAAAAGGGGACTGTTGTAGTTATGGATATGGAAGGACAGACTAGATAGACCATGTGGTCTTTTTCTGTCGTTATTTTTCTATGTTTCTATGAATCAGGTAGTTTGTTCCAGGTTTAAGGAGCAGCAAGGTGAAAGGAGTGCAGTTTGGTGTTAGCAATAGAAGAGAAGGGCACAGATAGAAACGATTTTCCAGAAGAGCGGAGTTCCAGAGGAGGGGTGTAGGGAGAGATGAGGAAAGGTATTGAGGAGCTGCAGAGTGAATGTACTTATATGTCAGCAGGAGAAGTTTGAACTGGATGCGGAAACTGATAGGGAGCTAATGAAGTGACTTGAGAAGAGGGGTAATATGAGCATGACGAGGCTGATGAAAGATTAGCCACACAACAGAGTGTTGAAAAGATTGAAGGGAAGAGAGATGATTCAGAGGGAGACCAGCAAGGAGTAGGTTACAATAGTCTGGATGGGACGTGAATAAGGAGTGGATAAGTGTCTTAGTACTGTGTTCAGAAAGGAATGGGCAAATTTTGTTGATGTTATAGAGAAAGAAACGGCACGTTTTAGCTATCAACTGGATGTGTGTGGAGAAAAAGAGAGAGGAGTCAAAGACGACCCCAAGGTTGCGAGCTGAGAGACACAGAGGAGTAGAGAGTTATCCACAGAGACTGAGAAAGGAGGAAGGGAAGAGGAGGGTTTAGGGGGGGATAATAAAAAGCTCAGTTTTGGCCATGTTCATTTTCAGGCAGCGGTGAGACATCCAAGCAGCAATGTCAGAAATGCAGGCAGAGATCCTGGCCTGGATTACCAGAGAGATTTTAGGTGTAGAGAGATAGATCTGTGAGTCATCAGCGTAAAGATGTTACTGAAAGCCATTGGAAGAGATGAGTGCACCGAGTAGAGAGAGAGAAAAGTTGTGGACCCAAGACAGCAGGACAGCAGTAGAGGAAGAACCACCAGAACAAACATTGAAAAAGTGATGGGAGAGATAAGAAGAGAACCAGGATAGCACAGAGCCCTTAAATCCAAGCGAGGACATGGTATAGAGGAGAAGGTTCTGGTCAACAGTGTCAAAAGCAGCAGATAGGTCAATAAGGATGAAGATCGAGTAAAGGCCCTAGAATTTAGCCAGGAACAGATTGCTGGAGACTTTGGCAAGAGAGCCAGAGTGTAAAGGATCCAGGAGGGCTTGAGAGGAGAGAAAGTCGAGGTAACAGCAGTGAACCACGTCAAGTAGTTTAGAAATGAAAGAGAGGGGGGAGATGGGTCAGTTAGGACCGATAGGGTCTAGTGTGGGTTTCTTGAGAAAAGGTGAGACCACAGCATTCTTGAAGGCTGCAGAGACAGTTGCAGTAGAGAGCGATAGGTTGAGAATATGAGAAATGGAGGACAACAGTGGAGGAGATGGAGTTTAGTAGATGAGTGGGAATAGGATCAGAGGAGCAAGTAGTGAGTTTAGAGAAGGAAAGAAAGTGTGTGGTTTCCTCCTCAGAGATCTTAGGAAAGGAAGAGAGGGTAGCAGAGGTGGGGGGGGGGGGGAGTTTGGAGTGAAGAGGGGGATGTGGAGAAGTAGATGACATTGTGGGGAAGTGGAGTGTGATCTTGTGGATTTTGTCATGGAAATAGTCAGCCAGTGTTTGGGCAGCAAAGGAAGGAGGGGTTGGAGGCGGAGGCACCTTGAGGAGAGAGTTGAGAGTTGTAAAAAGACAGCAAGGGAAAGAGGCAAGAGACTTAGTCAGATGGACATAATAGTCTTGTTTGGCAAGTTATATGGATGACTGGAAAGTGACAAGCATGAATTTGAAGTGTGGAAAGTCTACAATGGTGTGGGATTTGAGCCAAGCGCGCTCAGCTGAACGGGCACAGGAATGTGGGTAGTGGATCCTGCATGGAGCAAGAGAAAGGGTTGAAATTCCTAATCATGTCAAATCCTTAAACCCTCCTTCCTGCACCTTGTGTGTTGTCAATGTCTCCCCCCTCCCTTCATGTCTGCCTCAACCTCCACCTTCCAGCCCCACCCTCTTCTCCTACTTAGTAAACTTATGTTAGTTCCTAATTCCTCTTTCCTGAGCTTCTTTGTTTTGTCTATGTGCTCCCTTCCTTCCCTCCATGTCTGCCTTCTGTATCCCCTGACTGCTATCTGTTTCTATCCCTGTTCTTTGATTTTATGGCGTTCTTTTCTGTTTCTTTTTCCGCAGCCTTCCTTTTAAATGCTTTTATGTATTGTAAACCGCCCAGATGCTATTTTGTATTGGGCGGTATATAAAGTTTTAATAAACATAAACATAAACCGTGAATCTATGCCATTTGATAGCACACACTTGTCGTGTTCAATCCTTGCGCAATGCCAGTAGAACATCCTTCATGTCATGGGGGAGGTGGAGATGTGCTAGAGCTAACCATTCAGCAGCCATGTCGCCAAAATGAGGTACTGGAGGATGGTATGAAGAAGGATCCTGTCCTCCGGCAAGAGCAAATCTGGGGCATAGCCCAAGAATATTAGGGCCACCTGCGACAGCTGCAGGAGTAGATAACCATGGCTGCCAGGCCCACCGAGGAGCAATGAGAATTACTGAGGCCCAGACTGATCCTTGAGCAAGATCTTGGGAACCAGGGGTGTAGGTGGGTATGCATACAGCAGGCTCCTGGAACAAGGCAGGAGGAAGGCGTCCGGCTCCACCTGTTCTGGGGTCAGCCTCTGGGAACAGAAGCATGGCAGTTGTCAAAGAGGTCCAATGTCAGGATTCCCCAGCTTTGAAAGATGGAGATGGCCACTGCTCGGATGAGGCACCACTCATGTGGTTGAAGGACTCTGCTGAGTCGATCTGCAAGCAGATCATCCTAGCCCAGTACACAGACCGCCCGGAAGATCATGCCCTTCTCCGCGGTGAAGGTCCACAGGTGAACTGCCTCCCAAAAGGCCGCTGCCCGGACAATCCACCTCCCTCTTCAGCTCCTGCCCAATCGGGGCAGTGGGAGCCCGTGAAAGCAGCAGCGGCAGCAGATAAAAGCGGCGTCCCTGCTTGCAGAGACGCCGCTGCCCAGACAATCCACCTCCCTCTTCAGCTCCTGCCCAATCGGGGCAGTGGGAGCCCGTGAAAGCAGCAGCAGCAGCAGATAAAAGCGGCGTCCCTGCTTGCAGAGACGCCACTGCCCAGACAATCCACCTCCCTCTTCAGCTCCTGCCCAATCGGGGCAGTGGGAGCCCGTGAAAGCAGCAGCGGCAGCAGATAAAAGCGGCGTCCCTGCTTGCAGAGACGCCGCTGCCTGGACAATCCACCTCCCTCTTCAGCTCCTGCCCAATCGGGGCAGTGGGAGCCCGTGAAAGCAGCAGCGGCAGCAGATAAAAGCGGCGTCCCTGCTTGCAGAGACGCCGCTGCCCGGACAATCCACCTCCCTCTTCAGCTCCTGCCCAATCGGGGCAGTGGGAGCCCGTGAAAGCAGCAGCGGCAGCAGATAAAAGCGGCATCCCTGCTTGCAGAGACGCCACTGCCCAGACAATCCACCTCCCTCTTCAGCTCCTGCCCAATCGGGGCAGTGGGAGCTCGTGAAAGCAGCAGCGGCAGCAGATAAAAGCGGCGTCCCTGCTTGCAGAGACGCTGCTGCCTGGACAATCCACCTCCCTCTTTAGCTCCTGCCCAATCGGGGCAGTGGGAGCCCGTGAAAGCAGCAGCGGCAGCAGATAAAAGCGGCGTCCCTGCTTGCAGAGACGCCACTGCCTGGACAATCCACCTCCCTCTTCAGCTCCTGCCCAATCGGGGCAGTGGGAGCCCGTGAAAGCAGCAGCGGCAGCAGATAAAAGCGGCGTCCCTGCTTGCAGAGACGCCGCTGCCCAGACAATCCACCTCCCTCTTCAGCTCCTGCCCAATCGGGGCAGTGGGAGCCCGTGAAAGCAGCAGCGGCAGCAGATAAAAGCGGCGTCCCTGCTTGCAGAGACGCCGCTGCCTGGACAATCCACCTCCCTCTTCAGCTCCTGCCCAATCGGGGCAGTGGGAGCCCGTGAAAGCAGCAGCGGCAGCAGATAAAAGTGGCGTCCCTGCAGGGCGGGCCCACGCCTGAGGGCCTCGCCAGAGGGCCCTTTGGCGTGGCCCTTAGGCAAGGCACGAAGGCGAGCAGAAGGAAACAAGAAAGGAAACAGCAGTGCCAACAGCACCACAGCAGAGACCAACAAAGAGCAGTCCGAGGAGAAGGGCGTCTGAACCGCAAGTAAACCTTTCACAGAGCATCCCAGCAAACCAACATGATCACAACACTGTTTCTACCAATCAGCCTCTTCCTCACACATTTCATACCCCCAAACTCTCACTTCCACTTCACGCATCCTAACTCACCATGGCACCCACCAACCACATGGTCACCCACAGAATCTCAGTGCTCTCATTCTGCCACACTCAGCACATCAATGACAAATAGAAAAAGCACACACAAACCACACTCCCACACTCAAAGGAAACACGCGAAACAACAAAGACCACAAAGCATACAACCATAGAACTCATAAACGCAAGATCCATATGCAACAAGATACACACAATAGCAGACCACATAGAAGACCACCAGCCAGACATACTTTGCATAACAGAGACTTGGCTCAATCCAACTGACAATGTTCTACTCAATCAATTGGTACCAGACACATACACAGCATACAACTGCCCACGCACCCACCAACGTGGAGGAGGTGTCTTAATAATTGCAAAGAAGAACCTAAAGTTCAAAACTCAGAACTCCACTGACACACCTCAAGGTAACACACAGCATCGTGAACAAACACATGGCTCTCTGCCTAACCTACAGAGCACCCAGGGCCTCACCCGATGAACTAGCCTCTACACTAGAAGCAGTATGCGACATCACCGCAACTAACAAGCCTACGCTACTGCTAGGAGACTTCAACCTCAAGTCCACCAACAACAAAGACGCAGAAGCCTTCCTCCAAGCAATGACCTCACTCCAATTTACCCAAATCATCGACGCCCCAACGCACAGACACGGCTCTACCCCAGACCTCATCTTCGCAACCAACTACCTAACTTCAAGAGGCCTAATATCAACACCTACCATCACCCCAGTTCCATGGTCAGACCACTACATAATAAAGATAAAGTTGCAACTACAAAAGGACAATCTCAACGAACAAACGGACAACACACCCACACAAAGGCGATTCAAGAACTTCGACAGAGACACTTTCCTGCAGGACACGATACAACAACTGACCACGAAAACGGATGACCTGGAGACTCAAATCACCAACTGGAACAACACCCTATCCAAGGCCGCCACAGCAACAGCTGCCAGACCAAAGAAACACCGTCACAACAAGAGACAACACAAGCCTTGGTATTCCACAACCATACGACAAGAAAAAAGAGAACTCAGAAAGATTGAACGGAGATGGAGAAAATCCAAGGATGCTGAAAACCAGCAGATATACCTAACAAAGCAAAAACAATACAGCGAACACATCAACCAATCAAAGAAAGAATACCACACAAACATGATAAATACTCCATAAACAAACCCAGAGAACTATTCGAAATAGTGAAAATCCTCACAAAGGAGCAAAGACAGAGGAAAAAGTACAAATAGACCCACAAGAATTTGCTGATCATATCAGAGAAAAATTTCACTCTGCAGAACCAACAACGCCTAGCACACCAACTCAGCCCGACTCACACCCTAAGACCTGGGACACATTCTGCTCACCCTCAGCAGAACAGCTCTCCCACATCATCTCTGCAATCAAAACAAGCACCGCTCCTACGGACCCTTGCCCAGTGTCATGGCTCAAAGCCACCAAATCAAGCTTCATCCACTTCATACACAACATGGTGCACAACTCCCTCACCCAAGGACTCATGCCAGATAAACTAAAGCTAGCTACAGTACGACCAATACCAAAGAAAACAACCCTCGACAAGAGCAACCCAGCAGCATACCGACCAATATCCAGCATACCCTTTCTAGCAAAAATCATAGAAAAATCAGTGCAACAACAACTACAGGAACACATCGACAACCATGCTCCTCTAGATGACAACCAACACGGCTTCCGCCCCAACCATGGAGTCGAAACACTGCTGATCTACCTCTTCGACAACATCCTCCGAACCATAGACAACACCAAAAAAGGTATCCTAATGATCTTCATCGACATCTCCTCAGCGTTCGACACAGTAGACCACCAAACTCTTCTGGAAAGACTAAAGAAAATTGGGCTTCATGGTACCACATTAAAATGGTTCCATTCATACCTTACCAACAGATACAGGTCAAGGTAGGCCACAACACCTCTCAACCCATAAAAGTCCTCCAAGGAGTTCCACAAGGGTCCGCCCTCTCAGCACTTCTGTTCAACATATACATCCAGCCAATATGCGACATCCTGAAAGCGAACAGCATTCAATACACCATCTATGCAGATGATATTATGATATACACGCCTATCTCAATTGACAACCCAGACTACTCTAAAATAACAGGCTGCCTAACACAAATGACAAGATGGTGTAAAGACAACAACCTCGCCATCAACTACAGCAAGACGGAGGCACTAATAATCACTCACAACCCAGACTTCATCCACCCACCGGACATCAGAGTACAAAACACAACCATACCAATGAAATCAGAAGTGAAATACCTTGGAGTGACCCTGGACAACGAACTGAATCTCAAGACACACGTAAGCAAAACAATACAGAATGTATACCACAGGATGAGAATCATCAGAAGACTCAAACCCCTCCTCACCACAGAACACTTCCGTACCGTATGCCTAGCTCTAATTACTCCCTTACTGGACTTCTGCAACCCCATCTACCTTGGGATAACAAAACAAACACTCAAACCACTACAACTAGCTCAAAACACTGCAGCCTGCATAATATCTGGTTCAACAAGACATGATCACATTACTCCTGTTCTGAAAGACCTACACTGGCTCCCAATCAGATCTCGCATCAAATACAAAACAATCATAAACATATTCAAGATCAAACACCACACTTCAGCCAACAGCCTACACACCCTCATACAACCAGACACCAGCACGCGCCCAAGAAGAAAAGGAACCGCCAACAGAATAAACACCCCGAATGACATCAGAAACACACGCAAGGACACCACAGAGACAGCCCTCTCCCTGGCTGCCCCAACAATATGGAACTCCCTCCCGGACGAACTGAGAGCGACAAATGACCTCAAAGACTTTCGCAAACAGCTAAAGACAACGCTGTTCATCGAACACTACTGACATGTTACTTAATCATACTAACAGGAGCCTCCCCCTTCCCCTTCCAACCGTGACAAGAAAATGTTCAACGGCTCACGATATATCTTAAACCTTAATTGTATAGACCAATGTATTATAGCTCATGCTGTACTCTAGCTCACAATGTACATAGTTCAACCTAATCTGTTACACTACCCTCTTACACGCAAACCATGACATTTTCTCACTGCATGAAATACCCTTCCACTTCTCTTGATTGTATTGCTGTGACACCGCCTTGATTGTATGATAAGGCGGTATAGAAATACCATTAAATAAATAAATAAATAAAATAAAAGAGGAGGTACCAGTCCGTTTCCCTATGTTTGTTGATGTAGAGCATCGCTACTTGGTTGTCCATCTGAATGAGGACAACCTGGCCTGCCAGGTGGGCTTGGAATACCTGAAGGGCATTTGTCACAGATCTGAGTTCCAGGAGGTTGATCTGGAGGGCACTTTCCTCCTGAGTCCAGGCACCCTGTGATTGGAGACTGTTGCAATGGGCTACCCAGCCAAGCTTGGAGGCACCTGTGGTCAGAATGCATTGGGCTGGGGGGCCTGGAAGGGTAGGCTGGCCATGAGAGTCTGTCGGTTTTGCTACCAGGCAAGAGAGGTCACCAGAGGCTGGGTGATCCGGACATGATCCTCTAGTTGGCCCATGGCCTGAGTCCATTGAGAGCTGAGGGTCCAATGGGCCTGTCGCATCCATAGATGGGCCTGCAGGGTTACGTGAACCGTTGAGGCCATGTGTCCCAATAGGCGCAGTAAGAGATGGGGAGGTGCCGAAGAATGACCCTGTACCTCTTTTGCTAGAGTCACCAGATGCTGCTTCTTGTCTAGAGGGAGGAAGGCTCTGGACTGGGTGAAGTCCAGAAGGGCTCCTATGAACTCCAAGTGCTGGGTCAGTAGCAGATGAGACTTTGGGAAGTTGATCACGAACCCAAGATGCTGCAGCACCCTGATGATGTGGGTAGGTCGCGTGACATACCTCCTCTAGCGAGCTGTCTGTCAGGAGCCAGTCATCCAGATAGGGGAAGACAAAAACTCCCAGCAAGCAGAGGTGAGTGGAGAATATCACCAAGCACTTGGTAAACACTCAGGAGGATGGGGAGAGGCCGAAGGGGAGCACCCTGTACTGGTAGTAACAGCCTCCGAAGACAAAGTGGACATATTGATGGTGCCAGGGATGGATCAGGATGTAGGTATAGGCATCTTTGAGATCCAAGGAGCATAGCCAATCTCCCCGCTGGAGGTAGGGCAGCAATATTCCAAGGGATAGTTTCTTGAACTTCTCCTTGACCAGAAAGTGGTTTAGGTCCCACAGATCCAGAATGGGCCAGAAGCCCCCTATCTTTTTTAGGATGAGGAAGTACCGGGAGTAGAATCCCATGCCCCAGAGGGGCGGAGGGGACTGGTTCGACTGCCTGATCCTTGGAGCAAGGACTCTAGTACTTTTGTAGGAGTTCTTTGTGCAGGGAGGTCACTGGAAATTCCCCTGGGAAGAAGGGAGGCGGTGTCTGGTTAAAGTGCAGAAGGTAACCTTCTCGCGCTACCTGCAGCACCCAGGTGTCGGTGGTGATGCCCAGCCAGAGGTGAGCGAAGTAAACCAGACATCCTCCCATGTGCCTTGGGCTCTGGTTCTCAGGGGGAAGAAGGGCTATGTTCAAGGAGTCAAAAGCCCCCCCTCCCCAGGCTGCAGCTGGAGCCCTGTTTGGGGCTTGGGGGCTTTCTGCTTACAGGGGCTGTGCCCCTGGCCTGTTGAGCTTTTTTTGCATTTGGGTGGAAGTGCTTTTTCCCCCAAAGCCTTCTGGTGAGAAGGGTCAGTGGTCTTACAGGACAGCCGTCTTCCGGACCTCCTAGTTCTGGTCATGAACTCTGACTCCAACTCAGCCACCTTGTCAGTCATGGGTTTGCCGAAGAGATTCTCTCCTCAGCAGGGTACATCAGCCAGTTTGTCCTGTACCCATGGCTCCAAGTCCGAGGACTGTAGCCATGCCAGGCAGCAGGCAATAATGCCCACCATAGCCACATGAGCCACAGACTCAAAACCATCATAGGCCACTCAAGTCTGGAATTTGGAGCATTCCTTGATGGAGGAGCTGAGGGTTTTTAGCACTCGAGAGATTCACCTACCAGTCTAGCTGAGAACCCAGTGAGCTCCTTCGCCAGGTCTCTCAGGTGCATACCCATGTACAGCTGGCACCACAGCAGAGGACTTCAAGCTAAAAAGCTCCCCCCGCTGCTTTTCACAATTCCTCCGGCTCTTGCTCAACATCTGCAGGCAGAGTGGGCAAGTGGAGTCGTCATGATCTGCACTGAGCCACTTCATACAGCAACTGTGGCAGCCTATTATGGACAGGGTATGGGTGCATTTGCCACATTGCTTAAATCTACTGACCGAAGACATAGAGGGAAAGACAGCACTTGCGAAGTCAGACATCTCAGTCAGGGAGAAAAGACCCATGCACCGATAATGAAAAAGGATCCGAGAAAAAATGTGATAAAAAGGCTAGGGTGGACTCAGAAAGTGAGAAGGTGATCAGGAACTAACTGGCAAAAAGAGCAAAAATGCTAAGAGAAGGGTTAGAAAAAAAAATCAACTTTTACTGGAGACGACAGACAGGACAACTGCAGAGCTCTGCGGAAAAAAGAAGACTGAGGTAAGGTGGCACCTTTGGGTGGGAAGGTGACCACACATGCGCGGTCTAACTTGCAGAGGCTTTCTTTGAAAGCTGGGGAGTGAATCCGCATGGGCTCAGTCGATGATGACATCACCCATATGTGAGGGCCGACTTCCTACTTGTTCCCAGTTGGTATGGAAGAGAAGACTGGATAGACCATATGGTCTTTTTCTGTTATCATGTTTCTATGTTTTATTCCCAGGAACCTGGACGTCCCCACTTGATCTTAGAAATGTCCCGAATGTCCAGCATTGAATCTAATTTTAGACCTTCTCCAGGCACAAAAAGGCAGGTGAAAAGTGCTCGTTTTGGTTAAGAAACATCCAGAGGGTACACTCCATCATCCCCAGTATTCAGCACAGTTTGAATGATGGCAGCAGTGGGATTGGAATCCCCGCTTCCCTGTTCCTAGCCCACTAACCTAACCATTAGGCTATTCCTAGATGTCCAGGCTCTGAAATACTATTCTGGGGACATCTGTGTCGACACCTCAGCAGATGTCCACATCGGGCATGTCAACACTTGTGAAATCATGCCTGCATCTGGATGTGCTTGCTTTTTTCCAGATATCCCAGACTGCACTTGGATGTCCATTCTAAAATCCCCCTCCATGTTAATATACTAGGACAGCCTGGGCTCTAATGGGGACTCAAAGCACCGTCAGCCCATCCAACAGCAGTTAGAAGATGCTTAACATTGCTCAACCCTGCCCTAGAGGTGCACTTAAAATCCGGCAGTTTTTGGAGTAGTCACGATGAATTAGAATGAGAGAGATTTGTATACACCCGGTCTCCAATGTATGCAAATCTCTCATATGCATTTTCATTACAAATAGCCTGAAAGATAGACCAGTTAGATATGCCTCAAGGAAAGGATTGAGAATCACTGCGGTAAACATACACAGGATTCACCTAACCAGAAAGAAATGTGCTTCTACGTCCTGCTCAGAAGAAAGTGTGTTACAAAAGATATTCTACAATTTATCACTTAAGGCCCAGAAAAACACATTAGCCGAAGTCCAAATTTCCCTGAGGAAAGGATTCATAATTAGAAACTATTTAATGTTGCTGCCTTTGGTTTGAAGAGATGGGAGAAAGGTGAGGTTTCCGCAGAGCTTGGCCGGAGCACATTCTTCTTATCTCTGTCAAGCGAAGGGCTCTCAGACCCTCTCCCTGCTCTGTAGTCCAGTGACTGGAACATGTGGCAGGAAAGGATAAGGCTGCTTCATTCCAAACAGCCAGTTTCCTGTTTATAGAAAGGAAAATTGTGTGCTCTGTTTAGAGAACAGCTGGCCTGCACTCAGAAAAACCCAATACATCAAATCTTTGCATAATTTCTACTGTAAATTCACATCAGCCTTTGAGCTGAGCTCTTGAGGTGAGCGAAGTGTAAGAGCCAAGTGGATGATGGGAAATGTCAACTGGCACCAAAAGAGAAAGAAACCATGGCCGTCATTTTTCCTCAGATGTACATTGGTCTCAGTGTGGGACTTCTAGACCTAGATGACATCTGAAGCTTGGAAACAGCTTCTCCTGGACACAGCCATGCAGTCTTCCAGAACTTGCTTGGCGAGGTCCGTGATACAAATTACTAGGCTGAAATTTGCCAAAGCAATAAAGTCAGACTATGGATCACAGGTACCTACTGTGTTCTGTTCCTCTACAAGAGGTTTATCACATATTTGTGGTGTAGAAACAACCTCTAGAGACTCCAAGAATAGAAATTAAAGTTGATGACAAAATTAAAACAGGAAAGAATGGAAGAACAAATCATAAGCATTTTTCCCGCAAAAGAGCAAAGAGTGTAAAACATGTTATAAAGCAGCGCTCCCAATCTTCTACGATTCTACAGTCATGGAAAGGGCCATAAAATTCAGCCTTTCCCTCTGAATTGCCTGATTCCCGTGGAAATGCCACTAAGGACCAGAGATTGAGAAGATCAGGCAGAAGGAGGCTGGCAGCAGGTTTACAGCTGATACCTCTCATTACTGCTATGTTTAACTCTAGTCTATCCTCCGGCCATTTCCCTTCCCCATGGAAATCGGCCATAGTTCATCCTCTCCTGAAGCAGTCCTCTCTTAATCCCTCTGTGCTTTCCCATTGGCGCCCAGTTTCTAACCTTCCATTCTTAGCAAAGGTGCTCTTCATCCTCGACAAGCAGGTTTTCGGGCAGGGCATAGTACCGAGACCATCCTCCTGGCCCTGCTAAACGAGCTTCATGTCGCTCATGACCGTGGAAATATCTCACTCTTGGTTTCACTAGATCTGTCAGCAGCCTTTGATCTAATTGACCACCGTACCCTTCTCTCACGCTTGTTTGACATTGGTTTAAGGGGATCAGTATTAGGCTGGTTCCGTTCTTTCCTTACTGCCCGTTCCTTTGTTGTCTGTGCCAATCCTCCCCATCTACCCCCCTGTCCTGTGGGGTACCCCAGGGATCGGTCTTATCTCCCCTACTTTAACATCTTTCTCGCCCCCCTCCCCCTCTTAGTCCAACAGTTCCCAGTTTCCATCTATATTTATGCGCTCCGGTCAATATTGACATCACCCCACTTAATACTTGTCTCACCCATATTGCAAACTGGCTTTCTTCCAATTTTCCTCATTTGAATCCATCCAAATCCACAGCCATGTGGGTCTCATTGAGTACCTCTTGTCCAAACATCACGCCTCAAATAAATTCTGTTCCCGTTTCACTTACCTCTTCATTCCGATATCTGGGAGTAACCCTAGACTCCTCAATGTCCTTCCATGAACACATATCTAATCTTTCCCGTCGTTCGTTCTTTGTATTGCGACAGCTCCGATCAGTCTGTTCTATTTTGCCCACTGATTCACTTATCACCCTTGTACTTGCTTTGGTCATGTCAAGACTGGATTATTGCAACGTGGTCTACGCGAATCTCCCAGCCTACCAGCTCCAACGTTTGCAGCTTTTACAGAATACAGCTGCCCGACTTGTTACCTTTGCCCGTAGATCCGATCATGTCACCCCTCTCCTGTATCACCTTCACTGGCTTCCTCTGCGTTTCAGGTTCAGATATAAGTTCCTCATATTAACACATAGAGTCATTTATTCCTCCAACCCTCATTATTTAGCAAACTTGATCTCTCTCCATACTCCCTACCGACAGCTTCGCACCTTGCATGCTAATCGTCTATCTCTTCCTTCCCCTGCACAAGCTCATCTAGAACAGACACGTCACGCTGCTTTCTTTTTTCTGGGACCCTCACTTTGGAATTCACTACCATCCTCCCTCCGGTTAGAACCCTCCTATCAGAATTTCAAAACACTACTAAAAACCCACTTATTCCAACAGGCATTTGACCTCCCTCCTGGACATCCTGTATAGTCTTTCGTTTGTTTGTCTTCTGTTGACTTACTGATTTGTTTGATTATTGTCTTTGATTTACTGTTTGTCTTTGGTGGCCCCTTCGGCCCTTCTTTTTCTTTATTTTAATGGAGTTCCTTTCTTCTTTGACGCTAGCATCTATATTTTATTGTAAACCGCCCTCATGTTTCGACAAGGGCGGTATATAAAGTGTTAAATAAAGATAAAGATAAAATTCCTCCCCTCAAACTGATCGGTGGCCCAACTGCTTTGAAACAATGGCATCTTAGGTCTGGAACTGTTCTCTCATAAGTCAATAAGCTTAAAGCCGACTCAGCATGTGCGGGAATTCTTGCTCGATTATCCTTCCCCTAACCAGCCTAGCTCAATAGCAAAGCAAGCAAAGAGGCTTTACCATAGCATGCTTCTACTTTTGAGCTGGTTGGTGGACCTGTGGCGATGACCAATCCTGCTTTTCCATGAAGAATCCCATTAGAAGGTGCGCAAGCAAGCAGTATCTTGGTGAGTCCAGAACCGAAGGTTGCATGGGGTAGGTCCTCTGCATTTAAATGCTCCCATGCGGCCACCTACAGTGGAGATGGCAATTGAAGCAGTCAGGCAAATAAGGCTTGAAGAACTGCTTAACCAAAAGTACTGTCCTTACAGGAAGATTTGTTAAGGCAAAAGTACTTAATAAAGGTGCATACGAACAACCATGCTCTGCATATCTCCAGAATGAAGGATGAATGTAGGCTCACTATGGATGAGTTGTTGTCCTTATTAAATAGGTGAACCTATGCTAGGCCATTAAAGGTACAATACAAAAACAACTCCCCCCCCCCCAAAAAAAAAGTGATAAATATTAAATCAAAATCCACAGATCACCCTAACACAGAATACTCAAAATTTTATTTCTTTGTCGGGCATGCCATTAGGAGTTGGAGCACTTTGAAGGAGAAGATTTTCTTAACCGTGTCACATCCAAAAATACTTATTATTTATACGGTACCAAAAATCCAGAAGTCCATCACTGATCCACCAGGTAGACCTATGGTCTCATGTAGAGGTTCCATTTTTGAACTCCTATCACAATTTTGTGACTTTATTTTTGGAAAAAGAAGCTGCATTATTGAAATTGCTAATTAGAGATTCTACGCATTTTTTAAGCCAGTTGTCTGAATTACGTCTACTGATAGAAACATTTTGGTTGGTAACTTTGGATGTAACGGCCTTATATACCAATATCAATCAAGATGAAGCTATGCCGTTACTAGGTTCCTTATTCCAATTTGTACCATCACAGTTTCCCAAGACTTTTCTGCTTGATTTGATCAGATTGGTTCTCATGAATAATTATTTTTTGTTTTATGGAAGTTATTTTTTGCAAATGTTTGGTATAGCAATGGAAACGACAGCAGCCCCATCCATTGCTACATTATATACGGCTGATATGGAAGAGGGATATGGCTGATTTATTCAATGTGCATGTTTTTGACGCATATTTTTGGACATAAAGAGGAGAGGAACCATAGCCACACCAAAAAGTAATCCTTAACAAACGTTTTATTTGGGACCCAACTTAACCAAGTTTAGGCCCTAGGCCTTCCTCAGGGATCTAAAAACATAAAAAGTACAAACAAAAATCTCTTAAAAACAATGAGACATGTATGTAAATAATAACTATAATAATAATATGATACTACATTAAAACAATACTTTACCAATTTGTTGGAGGGAACTGTCTTGAAGAAGATGGATGTGAATACTAATTGAACATTTTCCAGTCCACAACACAAATCATAAATGCATGAGATATACATATATTCTTTCAAAACAGTGTAAATCTAAACAGTCAACACAGCAAGTAAAAATATATGTATCAAAAAACAATTAAACAAAGGCATATTAATAAGAAAAAATATATTAAGACCACAAACCATAAAATGCGTACAATATAAAACCATAGATATATAAAACCTCAGAAAACTGACTGTCATAATTGTGGTCAGAGCACATTATGCAATAATTGAAATAAACAGCTAACAAGATTAAAAACTATAGCAAATCTATATAAAGCAAGAGATATGACTGTGTGTTATCTATGCCATTAGGATATTACAAGGGAACACGGGACAGACAGACTCTGCATCACCTTTAAAAACACTGCCAATCTAAACCATATATAAAGCTCGTTTATATTGTTCAGACTTCCAATACAAAGCTGGTTACCGAAATAATCGTACGTACGTGACTACTGCTTATTAGGGGATAAGCCTTTATCAGCCTCAAAAAAATGATGAAAAAAGCTTCCAAAACATGGCTGATCAAAACCAAAGGTCATGTATAACATGGTTAATTGGATCCATAACAAAGTCCAAACTACCAGTATATCATCAAAGTTTTAAAACACAGTAACGAGGTCAAACTAAGCTCGTATAGGCCACAAAGAATGAAATGCAGGGCATTCTGCAATGAACTGAGTATTCTTGTGGCAAAACAATAAAGAGCCCGATATACAACAAAATATTCTATAAAAATGTGTAAAGACCCATATGGGAGAACAGACTATACTTGCGTGAACCGCAGAAATTCAATGTGTCCCCCTCTGCAAGGAACTGAGTGTGGCCCATAGAAGGTCAGTAAAGCCCACTGCACAACAGATTACTCATAAAGGAGAAGTGGATAAACAAAAATGACATTACATAGAGGACAATTACTGTAAAAAATTTGTTGCGGTTCTCGCACGGTGTTAGAAATGGAACAGGTTACCTGTCTGCCGAGAGAACATAACCTCAGGGATATGCATTGCCTGCCCAAATACCTCATAGTGCAAGTTGTTTAAAATGAAAAGAGGTAAAATAAAGCGATAAGAGGGAACCAGAGGAGAGTAGGATTCTTACCTCTGTGCATTTGCCAGACGCGGGAAAATGCCACACATGAGAGCGAGAGCAATTTTAAAGGCGAGGGTGAGCCCTGCTCACTGTAACATCAAAAAGAAATTTGGGTAGAAGCTGCTCTAAAGTCCGACAAAGAGGATCAGCATTACATATCTAGATGACTCAAACTGGATTTTGCTAACAAATTCCTAAACCAGTAACCGGGTAGCCGGACACGGCGCTTCCCCAGCTCCAAACCCCAGCCCCCCCCTCCCCTTTCCCCCCTTACACCCCCTATGGTACAAACCACAGACAACATTTTCATGGTAACAAACTGGTCGCAGCTTTATTTTTAACAGCAACATATTAACATTAATGCCAAGAGTACATAACTCTCCCAACCCAGCGGAGCGGTATGCCGCCAGCCATGCTACTAGCAAAGCGGCCCCGCCTCCGCTGCGGCCGTGGACCCCCCAACGGCCGAGCTCACCCAACCCCTATCCGAACTCGCCATATTACTAGCAAAAGACTTCCAGGGGTTATCCGGGCAAGGGCACCCCGCCCCCACCCCAAGTGGCATAAGGCTCCGGACCCCGGAAACCTCCGGGATCCCGCCACCGGCACAGGCACCATCACCACCTGTGCCACCCCCCACCTGCTGAAAGCTGCGACCATTGATACCGGGACCTCACGAGACCCTCCAACAACTCCTGCCAATCGTTCAGGAGGAGATCAGTTCCCACAGGGGACAAATGAACTCCATCCCCCCTGAACAACCCCCCGCAAGACACCTCCGCCCAAGGATGTTGCACCTGAAACCCGCCATGATCGCTCACCCACCTCCCAATTTGCCGGTTGATTTTGGTCAGCCCACGAGACCAGCGCCGCTGGCCTCGGAACAATATCCGACCAGACCAACGCAGCGCCCGGAAACAGGCGACGCACCAATTCAAAATCCCGCTTAGCAGCCCTGATCAAACGCTTGCAGGACCACGCAGCCAAATCGTTGCCCCCTAGATGCAAAATGAGAATCGCTGGATGCTGCCTGACGCGGCCATGGTGACGGAGCAAAGGCAGCAGCTGCTCCCACCGCAGACCCCGCTCGCCCAGCCATGAAATCGCCACCTCATCCGCAGCCAGCCCGAGATTCGGCCCAAAGGGGTGCTCCGCTGCTCGCTGGCCAGCCCAGTAAACGAAAGAGTGGCCCAGAATCCAGCAGACCAGCTTTCTCGGCTCCCCATCTGGAAGAGAAAACATAACCACATTAGTAACCCCCACCCCCCCCCCCAGGAATGGCCAGGTCAGAGACGGACGTACCCTTCGAACGCCGTCGACCGCCACCTGCCAATACTTTGAATCTGAAGACCCGAGCAACCTGCCGCCGCCGCGCTGGTAGCCGCACCGATGCGAAAAGAATGGGCTGAAAAAAGACGAGGATCTTCGCCCAACCGAGTCAGCGCGAGCCACAAAACTGCCGTGAACTGAAAATGCGTCAATGCCCTACCATCCTGATGCGTAAAAAGCGCACCGCCACCCCCCGGGAGCAGGGCCAGGAATCCCTGCATGGAGGCCACCGGGCAGGTAAGCCCTCCCGTAGATCTGAGGACCACCCAAAGCCCCTTACCCCGCTGGTCCGTCTTGGACCGAGCCAGCACCAGCGCATCCGCGGATGCACCATCCACATGTGCCGCCGGAGCAAACAATTCCCGGGACCCGCCGACGCCGACGCGGCCACCAACTCCCCGACGCGAAAGGCACCAAAAAACGCCAGGCAGAAAGCCGCACGAAAGAGCGCGCACTCATACGGCGACCGGGCCACCTCCGGTAGCACCGCGCACAGCTGCACCAGGAGGTCGTGCGTAACCGGACAACGACGATCGCGGAGACCCGGCTGAGAACGCTCCCAGCCCTGAAGCAAACGTCGCGCCAAAAAACCCCGCCCGGGCACCTCCCACCCCGTCGCCCTGGCAAAAAACAAGAAACCCGCCAGATGGCAACGCATGGACGATCGCAAAACCCCCCGCTCCTTAGCCCAGCTAACATACCCCCCAGCAACTGATCCGGGACCACCCCCCAGCCCACCCCTGCACTTGCAAAAACTCTTGCACTCGCTCGCAACCGATCCGATACGCCTCCCAGGTCCTGTCCGCCACCGAGCTCTGCAGAAGACACCTCATCGTAGCAGGCCATCGCTCCACACATGCCAAGGGACCGTCAGCCCGACCGGGTCGGCGTCCGGAGCCAACTCCCGAAACCGATCCAACTGCAAACGGGAAAGAGCATCAGCCAGATCATTAGTACGCCCTGGTATGTGCCGAGCGCGCAAGTGTACATTTAAGCGCAAACACGCTAGCACGACCTGGCGCATCAGCGACGCCACTGCCCCGCACCGCGGAGAAAAAACGGTTAACCACATGAACCACCGCCTCGTTGTCACACCACCACAACACCCCGCGGTCGGCTAACCTATCGGGCCACAACTCCAGCACCACCAAAATCGGGAAGAGCTCCAAGAAAGTAATATTGCTAACCAAGCCGTTTGCCACCCACTCGCGCGGCCACCGGTCAGCACACCACGCCCCATTAAAATAGATTCCCAATCCGACTCCCCCGGCAACCGTCACCCCATTGAAGTCACGCAAAAAGACATCCCAAATGCACAAATCATCACGCATACCCCGCGTCACTCGAATATGGTGATGCGGCTTGCGCACTCCAGCCGTCGCCGCTGCCAGCCGTCGACTAAGCACCCGCCCCATGGGAATGACCTTACAGGCAAAGTTGAGGGAACCAAGAAGAACCTGCGCGTCTCTCAAGGTGACTTTCTTGGAAGCCAAAAGGTTGGCCACGAGAACCTGCAGCTTCCCACCTTCTCACCGGGGAGCCGCGCCACCATCCTCAGCGAATCCAACTCGACGCCTAAGAACACTATCGTTGTCGCGGGGCCCACCGTCTTCCCCTCCACTAGAGGCACCCCCAGTTCGGCCGCCAAGCGAATAAAACCGCGTAATAAAGCACCACACTGCGCAGAATCGGCCCCCCCCACAAACAGAAAATCATCCAGATAATGGACCACCCCCGAACAGCCAATCGCCTGCACCAACTTCCAATGCAGGAAGGTACTAAACTTTTCAAAGTAGGCGCACGACACCGAACAGCCCATCGGCATGCATTTATCGTAGTAATACGCCCCCTCAAATTGGAAACCCAACAACGGAAAAGACGAAGGGTGGACGGGCAACAGTCGGAAAGCCGATTCCAAATCCACCTTGGCCATCAACGCCCCAGGACCCGACAGAGACACAAGCTCCGCCGCCAGGGCCGGATTTACGTATACGCCATGTACGCCATGGCGTAGGGCCCACAACCGGCAGGGGCCCACAAAAAATAGAACCAGGTTTTTTTTTTTTTCAACTCGATTAAAAAAAAAACCTGGTGGCTGCCGCCGCGGGGCCCCCTCTGCTGCCGCGGGGGCCCCGTCTACAAGATGGTCTGGTCGGGTCGGGTCTCGTCTCCCTCCCTCCCTCCCTCCCGGCTGCCAGAGACGCGAAGAGAGAGCGTCTCCTCGCGTCTGTGTTAAGCCCGCAGGGGCTGATGGGATTTCCCATCAGCCCCTGCGGGCTTAACACAGACGCGAGGAGACGCTCTCCCTTCGCGTCTCTGGCAGCCTGCAGCGAGGGAGGGAGAGAGACCCGACCGGACCGGACCCGACCAGCTTGTAGACGGGGCCCCCGCGGCAGCAGAGGGGGCCCCGCGGCGGCAGCCACCAGGTTTTTTTTTTAAATTAAATTTTACTTTAGGCCGGGGGGGGTAGGAGTCCCCCCGGCCTAAAGTAAAATTTAATTTAAAAAAAAAACCTGGTGGCTGCTGCCGCCGCGGGGCCCCCTCTGCTGCCGCGGGGGCCCCGTCTACAAGCTGGTCGGGTCGGGTCCGGTCGGGTCTCTCTCCCTCCCTCCCTCGCTGCAGGCTGCAAGAGACGCGAAGATGCGTCTCTCGCAGCCTGCAGCGAGGGTGGGAGAGAGACCCGACCGGACCCGACCCGACCAGCTTGTAGACGGGGCCCCCGCGGCAGCAGAGGGGGCCCCGCGGCGGCAGCCACCAGGTTTTTTTTTTAAATTAAATTTTACTTTAGGCCGGGGGGGGGGTAGGACTGGTAATGGGCTATGGGGGGGGGGGGTGGGAGTGGTGATGGGGGGTGTGGGGGGGGGGGGTTGGACGGGTAATGGGCTATGGGGGGGTAGGACTGGTAATGGACTATGGGGGGGGTAGGACTGGTAATGGACTGGGGGGGGTAGGGCTGGTAATGGGCTATTGGGGGGCTGGGGCTGGAAATGGGCTGGGCTGGGGGGGGGTTAAGGCTAGAGGTGGGCTGATGGGGTTAGGACTGGTAATGGACTGTGGGCTGTTGGGGGGGGCTTAGAACTGGCAATGGGCTTTGGGGGGGGTTAAGACTGGTAATGGGCTGTGGGCTGATGGGGGCTGTCTGGTAATGGGCTATGGGGGGGGCTAGGACTGGAAATGGGCTGGGGGGTTAAGACTGGAGGTGGGCTGATGGGGTTAGGACTGGTAATGGGCTGTTGGGGGGGATTAGAACTGGTAATGGGCTTTGGGGGGGTTAAGACTGGTAATGGGCTGTGGGCTGATGGGGGTTGTCTGGTAATGGGCTATGGGGGGCTAGGACTGGAAATGGGCTGGGGGGTTAAAACTGCAGGTGGGATGATGGGGTTAGGACTGGTAATGGGCTGTGGGCTGATGGGGGGGGGTAGGACTGGCAATGGGCTATGGGGGGCTGACTGGAAATGGGTTGATGGGGTTAGGACTGGAAGTGGGCTGATGGGGGGTTAGGACTGGTAATGGGTTATAGGGGGGTCTTAAACTGAAAATGGGGTGATGGGGGGGTTAAGGACTGAAAATGGGGTGATGGGGGGTTAAGGACTGAAAATGGGGTGATGGGGGGTTAAGGACTGGAAATGGGCTGATGCAGGGACTAGAAGGGAATGGATGCTGGGTGAGGCTGGAACTAGAAGGGAGCTGATGTTGGGGGAGGATTAGAATGGGATGGGGCTGGAAGAGTAAAATGGAGAAGGGAAAAATATTTTGTGTGGGAGGGATAAAAAATCTACAATTGGCCGGGTATTGGGAGAGTAAGTGGGGATTGAGGATGGAGGGGTAATATTTGAGTGGATGAAATAGGAATGAGGAAAGAGCAAAAGGAGAAAGATTAGTATGTTAAAGCAGATGTAGAGAGAGAATGGAAAAAAAATCTAGAAGAGAGAAGAAAGGACAAATGGACAGCAGACGATGGAGAGTTAGCAGAAGACACGAAGAAACCAGAAGAAAGTGGCTGGAGCAATTGCAGCTGAAAAAAATGCACAAAAGGTAGAAAAATATCTCTTTATTTTGAATTTATTAATTGGAATATGTCAGCTCTGGTAAATGTGCATCATTAACATCTGTGCTTTGTTTAGTACAAGAGCAAATTAATGTATTGTTTTATTTCTACAGTGTTGTACATTCCAAGTTTGGCTTTTGGGATTCCCAGTTTAATTATTGTCTTCCTATTTCTAAATTGTGATTACTTGTTTGGTGATGGTCTATGTTCTGCATGTGTAACTGAGCTGAGGTGTTCTGTTTATATAATTCCTATTTGACATTGCCACTTGTTCTCTTTCCCCAGTAGGTCATGTATTGTTGTTCTCTGAAATGTATTGGTTTAATATTTGCAGTGTTGCCTTTTGATTGGTAGAGTATGGTGCTTTGTGAGTCCTGGTAGTGCTGTTAGGATACGGCGGGTTTACTATGGGCAGTGTTTGTAGTAGTTCCTAATGTGTCTGGCAGTTGGCACTGGATTATAGTAATGTAGGAATCTTTTAGTCTTTCTTTATCCATACACTCATTAAGAGGCACGTTTACTAAAAGTTAGTATATGGTAACATTATGCAAATATTTATGCAAATGAGGCCCCTTATGCAAATGAGGTCCGCACCCCCCTTGGGCCGCCCCTGCTGGGGGCCCACAATTTTTGTTGGCGTAGGGCCTCACTCAAGGTAAATCCGGCCCTGTCCGCCGCCCTATCGAAAGAGGCATAGCGCACCGAACAAAACTCCCGCGGGATAAGTTCATTGACAGAGGAGCCCATCGGAGCAGACAAATTATGAATGAGGCGAAACTTCCCCGGTTCCTTCTTGGGCACCACACCCAAGGGGGACACCACAAAATCCGGAAAAGGCGGGCCACTGAACGGCCCCGCCACCCTGCCAAGCTGCAACTCGGCCGACAACTTCCGCCGGGCCACCTCGAGCCAGCGCCGCACACTGGGGGAATTACGAGCCACCGTGCCCGCCGCCCGACCCCGCACTGGAATAACGAAGCCAAATTGAAAACCCTTCTCCAAACATAATTTGTCATGCACCTTGGGGTACCCGCGAAGCCACCTACGCAAAACGGGGACCCGAATAGGGGAGGGCGCCAGGCGCGAATCGGCCGGCCTACTTGGAACCGGACCCCGGGAGGGAGGGACCCCCTTTTTTAACACATTTGGACGCGGAATGGGACCCCCCCCAGACGGAGCACGCATGCCGGAACTTGCAGTTCGGGAAAGGGCACGAGGCTCTGTTGAACCTCCAGCACACGTCTCCGCCCACCCCGACGGCAGCACGTGCCTGCCCCGCGGGGGGCTCCCCTCGAAAGGACCGGTTCGCCCCGCCAGTCGCCCCCAACCCCGCCCTGACCCCCCTACCCCCACCACTCCCTTTCACCGACATTTGCGTTAACCAAAGGCTAATATCCTGCGTACTCCAGGTCAGCAAACGGTTCTCCTCCATTTTGTCATGAAACTTTTCGTCGTAATTAAGCCACGACCAACCTTCGTGCACCTGCGACGCCTCCAAGATCGAATCCGCATACGCCAATAGACTACCGAATTGGTCCGGCCAACGACGCCCCCAAACGCTCGCCAATCGCAAAAAAGCCCGGACCCAATTGACCACATTACGCGAAACACAGTGAAGCCGCCCAGCCTTTTCCTCCTCTTTCCGCTTCTTTTTACTATCACCCGAGCGCTTCCTGCCCTCGAGCAAACGGAAAATGTCAATATACTGCCTACGCGTGATCCGACGCCGTAACTTCCGAGGAACCCCCTCCCACAGCTCCGAAAGGGAGGCAACGGAGGACATCGCCCCCTTGGGTCACCCCCCTCCCATCCTCAGCACTTGAGGACCCCGAATCCGCCGACGACGAAGAGGACGACGAGTCCGAATCACGCCTCCGACGACACGCATGTTTCCGCTTCCGCCCCCTTTTTCCCCGACCGCGCAGCCCCCGACCCCCCCGGAGCTCCGCCCAATGCAGTCAACTCACCCGAAGCACCTCCCGCCGAACCAGCAAGGGCAGGAGCAGGCAACCGTCCTGGGGAATCCTCCGTCCGCGGCTGCAGACCGGCCCCTTGTGCAGCACCGTCCACCGCCGTCGTCCCGCTGGGCGCACCAGGAACAGGATCCATGTTCGCCGGACCAGCCGTAGCCCCCGCTGCTGACACGACACGAGGCGCTGACAACCAGGGAACCTGCGGAGATAAAAAGGGGGGGCAGAGAGGCGAGAAACCAGGAGACCACGGCTGCCAGGCCCCCAACCACTCCGCCCACGAGGACCCCTGCCCCCCAGCCGCCCACTGGTCCCAAAGGGGGGAAGAGCCCGGTGGCAAAACACTCCCAGGCGGGATCACCAGCCCCCCATGCCCCTGACTACCCTCAGCGCCCCGACCGCCAAGCGAGGGCTCAACCGAAAGGCCCCCGGAGGCAGCCCCACCCCAAACACTGACCCCCCCTCCCCGCCAACGCCTGCCCCCTCCCCCCAACTGACGTCACCCCCCGCATGGGGGCCCTACCCCGTGGAGAGGCCAGCGGAGCCACAACAGCCCCCTCCCCCATAGACCCACTCCCACCACGCCTGCCACGAGCAACTCGGCCTCTAGCCGCAGCCCGAGGCACGGAAGGGGACCCCCCAACCCCCCGGACTGGATTCAGGCCTCCCCTTGGCCTACCAGCCCCCCTCCCCCCTACCCCAACTCCCGGTCCTGCCCGCGGCCTCCGGGCCGCCCCCCGCCCCCTCAAGGCCCCCCCCTGCTTGACTGCCGGCCCCCCCTTTGCCCCACGACCCTCCCTGCCATGCCAAACTACTTCAGGTTTATTTTGTGCCCCCTTGGAAGCAAGCCGCCACCAAAACCGTCCCTCCACTCGGGAAAAACTTGCCTTTGCTGAAGGCACTGTCCCGCCACCGGAAAAACCGAGTCGGAGCTGCCCAGCCGCTTGGGAAACTGCCGACGACCAGCCGCACAGGAACATGCCGCGCCGACAGCCAGCAGCATGTGCTCCAGGCTCGCAACAGCGGCAGGAGCACATGCCCGCCTGGCCCGACTGATTGGCTCCGCCTGGCACGTGCACCCGCGGAGCCAATCAGATTGAATGATGCCACGCTCCCCCCTTTGGCGCGCTCGTCCCCGACCGCCCGACGCTTGCAGGGTCCCGCGCCTAACCGGCACCCGGTTACTCTCGGGTGCCGGGACCCTGCCCGCGCCCTGCCTAAAAAAGAAAAAGAAAAAGGCACATATGTATCAGAATAGAAATGAATGACTGGGAATGGGTTCTAGAATGGAATGGGTTCTAGAATGGAATGGGTTCCCAACCAGAGGACTTAAAAACAGGCTTATATGTAACAAAGTCAATGAAAAATGGATTAAAAGAGCATTGTTGTGTTACTAAAAAGCCAATGGAGAACTGAAGGGCCTCAACTTACGACATTCCAAAAAACAATTAAAATGTGACACATTGGAATTAGGGGCTCATTTATAAGACTCATTTGTCGGGGGATATGCCACTTGAAACTTAACTTGCAGAAGTCTAGTATGTAACGTGACATACTAGACTTCTGCAAATTAAGGGACATAGGACGGCTTCACTAGAAAACACTAAAGAAATGGTGAAAACTAATGAGGACTCACAAGTATCAATAAAACAATCTGAGGGCAATAGGGAGCAGAAGGAGTGAAAACCAAGGGGAGGTGGGAAAATAAAGACTCTAAAAGATGTCGTCCCTTATTCAAAGGTATAAAGGAAGAAAACATTTATAGAAACCAATATAGATTGAGGGAATCTAGTTACAAAAAACTTGAAATTCTATCTCTTTATTGAGTCCCTTAGGAAGAACTGTATCTAGTTCAAAAATGAACCGCTATTCTTCCCTAGTTAATAAGCAAGCAATATTTTCACCACATACAGAGGGGAAAACCTTTTTGATGACAAAAAAATTAATGTCTTCAAGGGTATGATTTTCCATCGACCAATGTTTGACAAGTGGTGCTGTTGGCACTTGTCGTCTGATACAGCTTTTATGCTCCTGAATGAATGTTTTTACTTGCCATTGTCTTTCCAACATAAAGGAAATTGCGGGGACAAATGATCACAAATTACTTGCACAGATTTACAGTCAGTCCTATGGTATAACTTGAATTTCTTTTTGGTACTTGGATGTACAAAGACATCCAAATTAATGGCATGATTGCAAACAGAACAGCTACCACAACTGAAATGTCCAGGGGTCTGGACTTTCCCCCTTGCAAAGTACGCATCCTCTCTTCCTTGTTTGGCAGGTTTTTGCATGACATTTTCTTTTGGTGGACATCCTCTTTGGATGCTTTGAATGAATTCATATGATGGTTAAACTCTATAAAACCCAACATACAATTCACTGCTCAGATACATTATTATACTATTGATTTTTTAAGATATTACCATTTATAAAAACTCAGATGGTTTATCAACAACATTGTTTAGGAAACTGGTCCAGCGAAATAGCCTTCTTCATTATCATAGCCATCACCTGGATCACTTCGCAGAGCACTTCCATTTGGTCAGTTTCTAAGGCTTCGGCAAGTTTCTTCCATTCTAGAAGAATTTCATGTTCATACAGCTAACCTTAAGGGTCATCTACTGGCTAGAGGTTATCCCATGGAGGTGATTAAAAGATCTTATCAACAAGCATGTAACATCCATCGTGAATGGCTTTTGTCTGAACGACTCTCCTTAAGTTCTCAAGATGATGGCGACCGCATGATAGGGTTTTACCTTTAATGCAGAATTCTTTTAAGGTCATTAATCTGTTGAGAAGATATTGGTCCATCTCGAGCTGCCCCTGTTTTGTAAAACCACTTTCTATAGCGTATTCAAGGGGATCCAATTTGTGTGATATTCTTGCAAAGTCAGCTCTACCGACTGACCGTCCATCGCAATTATATGGTGACAGGTCTGGCCATACTGCTGCGGCCAATGCCAATTTTGTTTTATGACCTTATTGGGCAACATGGAGAATGACCCCAACACAGGATGAGTATATCATTTTTGGTGGCAGATTACTTGTACATCTGATTTTGTGGTACATTTATTTTGTTGTCCGTGCAACTTATATATTGGCCGCACTACTCAGGCAATGAAGGTCAGGCTGAGTGAACATGCCTCTCGGATACGATCTAACATCCGATCTGCCCTGGTAGTTGAGCATTGTTTGATATTGGGTCATACATTTGATGACTTGAAATGGAGAATTCTAAATCATGTACAATATGATTCTCACAGTGGTGATATGGTTTTACAACTCCAATGGCTTGAATAACACTGGATTTATTCTTTATATAACGTGCACCCCAAAGGCTTGAATTGAGAGATTGATTGGTTGAGCAAGCTTATTTTAAGATTGTCCAACGGGAGGAGGGCTTCCCCGATGAGGTGGGGAAATCCCTCTTCTCCATTGGTGGTTCTGATGAATGACGCTAATGTGGATCAGCCAAAGAACAAGTGAGCAGTTTCTCAAATACTGACCTTTTCATGGTTGGCATGGTTGTTGGCAGTTATGTTCTATTGAGCATTCCCATTGCACCTGAAGCATAGTCGGTAGTGGACTCAAAATGTGCATGTTGTGATTCTGGGGGCTCCTTGGAACAAAAATGTTGATTCTCTGCCACACGGAGGACTGATAAGATAGGCAAATTTATTTTGGCTAATGATTTTGTGAACCTTATAATGATTAAAATGGACATGATCAGCTTTCAAGATTAAGCAACGCTCTTCTCCTGATGGCATGCCAGACAAAAGTGTGGAGTGGAGTGGAGGAGTGGCCTAGTGGTTGGGGCAAGGTACTTTGGGCCAGAAGGTCGGGGGTTCAAATCCCACTAGAGGACAGCAACCTTGGGCCGGAAGGACTGGGGTTTCTAGTCCCACAGGTGCTCCTTGTGTTCTTGGGCAAGCCACTTAACCCTCCATAGCCCATGTTCCCTGTAAAATAGTTATCTCCAAGTTATAATGCCCTGTTCAATGTAATTTCAGTTTGTTCAATGTAAACCGCACTGATGCAGAATAGCGCGGTATATAAGAGAATGTAAATAAAATAAATTAAATTTTGGATATTCTGCGTTATTAGGGTGATCTGTGGATTTTGAGGCCATTAAAGGTGGCAATGAGGACCAAGATCCAAATTGAGAGTGTTTGTTTGACGACAGGAACAACCATTCTGTTTGCGTTGTAAGCCATGAATAGCAAGGATGTGTTCTGTTAAGGCAGGGTAACAGAATGTACTTGCAAGTCCTGTGTGTGGAGCTGGACTTGTTTTCAACAGCTGCATGAATTCTGAGAAGAAAGTTAATAGGATTATGCACTGGTTTTGGTGAAACTTGGAGACCACCTTGGGTAGGAATATGGGATCAGTGTGCAGAGCTACCCTATTCTGAAGAAACTGGGGATATGGAAGATAATATACAAGGGCCTGGAGTTCAATCATTGGGCAGAGATAATGGCTACCATGAATAAGGACTACAATGAGGACCAACAATGAATGGAATGTTTGATATTCACCAGGCCCTTCATAAAACCTTAGGCAGCAGAGGTTGCACTAACAATGCCTTTGTGTCAAAAGGTCATGATGGGCCACAATTGCATTTAGGTGAATCCATACAGAGTTGATTTTTAGACCTGTGTTTCACAGGAAGAGGAGAAAATGTAGAATTACTGGACTAGGTCATTGGAAAGGATTTTGGTCTTCAGCTGGCACCACTGACTGAAACTATTTCATTTTAAGTGGTAGGATTTTCCAGTAGATTGTCACATTGAGATCAATAGTAATGTGTGAACTATCATTAAAATCATCTGTAATACCTGAAGACTGGAGGATGGCCAATGTAATGCCAATTTTTAAAAAGGGTTCCAGGGGTGATCCGGGAAACTACAGACCCGTGAGCCTGATATCACTACCAGGAAAAATGGTAGAAACCATCAAAGAACAAAATTACTGAATATGTAGATAGTCATGGCTTAATGGGAGACAGCCAACATGGCTTTAGACAAGGAAGATCTTGTCTTACTAATCTGTTATGTTTTTTTGAAGGTGTGAATAAACAGGTGGACAAAGGTGAGTCGGTTGATATTGTGTATCTGGACTTTCAGAAAGCCTTTGACAAGGTCCCTCATCAGAGACTTTTGGCAAAACTAAAGAGTCATGGGATAGGAAGCAGTGTACTATTGTGGATCAGGAACTGGTTAAAAGATAGAAAGAAGAGGGCAGGGCTAAATGGCCAATTTTCCCAATGGAGAAAGCTGAATAGTGGAGTACCCCAGGGATCTGTGCTGGGTACGCTGCTTTTTGACATATTCCCTGGAAAAGGGAATAATGAGTGAGGATATCAAATTTGCAGATGACACAAAACTATTTAAAGTTGTTAAAAACTATGAGGATTGTGGAAAATTGCAAGAGGATCTTGATAAATTGGAAGACTGGGCATCCAAATGGCAGATGAAATTTAATGTGGACAAGGGCAAAGTTATGCACCTAGGAAAGAACAACCCAAACTATGGTTACATGATGCAAGGTTCCATATTAGGAACCATCACTCAGGAAAAAGATTTAGGCGTCATCGTAGATAACATGTTAAAACCCTCCACCCAGTGTGCAGCGGCGGCCAAGAGAGCAAATAAAATGCTAGGTATCATAAGGAAAGGAATGGAAAATAAAACAAAGGCTATTATAATGCCTCTGTATCGTTCCATGGTGCAACCGCACCTTGAATATTGTGTGCAATTCTGGTCGCGGTATCTTAAAAAGGATATAGCGTTATTAGAAAAGGTACAGAGAAGAGCCACCAAAATAGTAAAGGGGATGAAAGGATACGCCCTATGAAGAGAGGCTAAAAAGGTTAGGGCTCTTTAACCTGGAAAAGAGACGGCTGAGGGGAGATATGATAGAGGTCTATAAATTAATGAATGGAGTGGAACGGGTAAACATAGATCGATTGTTTATGTCATCAGAATATAGAAAGACTAGGGGACATGCAGTGAAGCTACAGGGTAATCTATTTAAGACTAATAAGAGAAAATATTTTTTCACTCAATGTGTAATCAAACTCTGGAATTTGTTACCGGAGGATGTAGTAAAATCTGTTAGAATAGCTGGGTTTAAAAAAGGTTTGTACAAGTTCCTGGAGGAAAGGTCCATAAACCATTATTAGAAGGGACCCAGGATATCAATGCTTGACCCAATACAAGCATTGTGGAAAATGTGTCCTTTGGGGAAGCTGCTAGGTACTGTGATAAGGAAGCTTATCATAGCTCAGGAAGGAGCTATAGGAAAGGTGAAGTGACTCTGAACAAGCAACCTGTCAGATCGGGTAGAAATAAGAAAACAGAATTTTCCCATAAAAGACTACAAGTCCCAGAATGCACCAGGTTTCCAACAGCCATTAGAGGAGCTGAAGTGGGGAAACGTGTGTTCAATCAGGAGGGCTATGAGGTAATCCCTAAGCACTCATCTCAAAGGGCAGGGCCTGATTTAGCACAGCTGAGCTGTGTTAGGGAGGAGCACTCATCTAAGCAGAATAAAGGTAGAGTTTATTCTACAGAGAATCAGCTTGAGTTTGATCATCTTTATCATCAGGAGGATCATCAGAAGCAGAAGCCAAACTGGACGGACAGAGAGGGAAAGAAACCCTTTGGAAGAAAGAGGAGAAAAGCCTTTGAGAGGTCTAGAAGAGTCCAGAGCAGTACGTATATTGGGAGGCATTCCAAGGGCCAGCATACACCATTGGACTGGGGAAAGCCAGAGGAATGGTGCTGCAGAGCTAGGAATCTCCAGACGGTACCTGTGAGGGAGACGGCTGCACGTGGAAGGGACCCTAAGACCCGTGCCAGAAGGTATGTGAAGAGAGATCCAGTGCCCAGGGATCTGGATTGGAAGGCTGGACATAAGAACTGGACTACATACTGGCCAGGCTATATAGAGAGGAACTCTAACAGCAATGGAAGCTCAGGTATGAACACTGATCTATGCCCTAGCTATAACCTTGAAAGACAGCAGGGAAACAAGTATTCTCCTGAAAGTGCTCCATTGGGAGATTCATCTGTGCCAATCCATGATATTGAACCCATGCTTGTTGAAGAAGGGGGAATGATAGCAGATGAAGAATCTGTTTACATGGACTGCTCTCTGTCTAAACTCCTTTGGTGATTTTCTGTTATAAAGTACAGCAACCATCACAAAGAAATACAAACTTGTTCTTTAATATACTCAGAAAAGCTCCTGAATAGGATTTTTAGCCACGCAGTAGAAAGCAAGCCAGCTAAGGGGTTTCAGCTGGATAACTGCTAGCAATTGAGCCTTTCCTAATTGATTGTGAGCTCTGAGAGAATCACTTCTGAATCTATGTGGGAAGATATAAGAAGTTAACCTGAAAAGAACAGTTTTTCTTTTCTTTGTGGCTTTTGTTTGTTGTTTATTACATTGCTAAGAGAATATTAGCTAAAGCCTACAGAAAAGACCAGTTTGTTACCAACCAGGTCTTATTTCTTTTGCTTTGATTGCCTGACAAGTTCAAATGTTGTTTCCTGATTTTGTTTTTCCAAGTTTAACACTGAAAGCAAGTAACCTGATTTATGTGCTACCAAGCATATCTGTGTTGGGAGAA
The DNA here is from genome assembly GCA_033557465.1 of Ichthyophis bannanicus. Classification (NCBI taxonomy): domain Eukaryota; kingdom Metazoa; phylum Chordata; class Amphibia; order Gymnophiona; family Ichthyophiidae; genus Ichthyophis; species Ichthyophis bannanicus. Next base: position 1,023,190,708 of record CM066034.1, on the reverse strand, counting down.
ATAACCCCATAAATAAATATCTTATTGGCTTTACACTTGAGCACAACTAAATTATTGTGAGCAGCTGTGTCGGGTGTGAATGGACTGCATTGCCCACAATCCCTTGCAAATCATATAGATATATGCACTTGCCAAGACTGTGAGCATTCTCACCCAGGCGGCCGTCTGACAGTACTTATGACCTAGATTGACCACTGATAGAAACAGGATAGTGGGCTTGATGGACCTTGGTCTGACCCAGTATGGCATATCTTATGTTCAGATTCTCTTGCTCCCAGGGGAACATGAAAGGGACATAATTTCATGCATTCAACATCCACACTGAGAGTCAAGGGTTTGAAGACTTGGGTGTGGAGTATAGGAATTCACCAACCTGTTCCATTAGGAGTGTTGGTGCTGTCCTAGCTTGATTGGTTTGTTCACAGTCTTTTCAACCAAGGGAACCATACTTAGCAATGCCAATGCAGTGCAACCAGAATAATGCATACTGCATTTTGGGGTATGTTTACTAAACCGTCTTAATGTCGCAGCGGTGGTGTTATCGCACGATAACGCAACGGCGGCATTAAGGCACACTAACGATGTGAAATCCAGGTCTGAAGGGTGGAGTAAGGCTTCCCAGAGTGCAGAGAGAAGGGGTCAATGGGCGGAGAGTGGGAGGGGAGAGGCTCCAGGCACACTAACGCTGTGAAATCTGGGTCTGAACACTAACGCCAGTGAAACCCTCGCGTTAAGGCACATTTGCAGGAAAGAGAAACCATTTAAGTCAGCAATGTGCAGCAAAGGCAGGGAAACCCATAAAAGTGATAGTTGTGATACATGTGCAGGGAACAAAGAGGCAAATAAACATATAAAAGGACCAGAACCACATCTAAAATCCCAATAACCAAGCTGGCCAATAGTGCTATTAATGATAAACATAAAGCAACACTACTGACAAAGCGTATAAATTAAGATATCATGTTTGGAAGGGTCTATGCTCTGTCCCCCTACAAAGTGAATGATCCCACATTGAAATAGCGCTGATAAGGGTTTCTGTCGTTTATATTGGGCAGGTTTGTTATGGCGTGCACATGTGCAGCAACAGCAGAGTGGGCACGTAGGTAAGGGCAACTGTACTGATGCTATAAATGGGATACAGGGGGCTGCAGGCGGCACATGCTGTGGTCCAGCTGGGGCACAGTGCGGGCTAGGCAGATGCCTAGGTGGCACATAGGAATGCCAAAACTGTAAAGCAGCAAGACAGCAACTGACAAGGGTCCAACATGGGCACGAGTGTGGGTCCCACAGTGTCACAGGGGAGATTACCCAGCAGGTACCCCTAAGGGCACATAACATTGGCAGGCGGTGTGGGGGGGGGGAGCGCATATGTCCATGGAGGCACCCCTACCCGAGAACCCACACCATAGGCGGCTGCCTACCAGCATACTGGATGGCTTGGGACTGCGCACCACCAGCACCACTGGCATAATGGTATGGCAGCATGGTGGCAGAGGGGTGCTGGTGGCGGAGGTGGCGGAGGTGGCAGTGGCATCTGCCCACAGCAGAACATGGCCTAGCCCCATTTAGGTGGGTGCCATACAATGCAACAGACAGGGTCTGTCTGATGAACAGTCATGGTATCCCCAGGGAATGAAGTGTCCCTGTGGCAACAGTGTGGTGCAGTACACACAGCCAGTATGTTCAGGAGCAGAAGGTCACAAGTTCAAGTCCCAGCTGTGGCTTCTGCCAACCCTTTCCCCATATTTTACCCAGTACTAAACCGTGGTAATAAAGACGGAACCTTTATTGCAGATAAAATAAACATGCCTGAAACGCCTATATTTTACCCTACAGAGCACAGATACCATGAATATGTGCAATCCCTAGAGCAGAGTTTCCCAACTGCAGTCCTGGAGGGCCAAACACCATTCAGGTTTCATGCTGTCCCTAATAAATATGCCTGTGCTGCATTAGTATGTGCTGCCCCATTGTATGCAAATGTATCATGCATATTCATTAGGGACAGCATGAAAACCTGAACAGTGTTTGGCCCACCAGGACCGGAGTTGGGAACCTCTGCCCTAGAGCAGCGGCCAACAGGGGCATAAACTCCCACATCCACAGGCTCCACTATCCAAAGCCTCATGAAGAGTCAGGCTGTTGGGCCCTGTGTGCAGCAGCATCTCCCAATACTAGCACTTGCATACCTTAGCAATGCCGCCCTAAACTTGGGAATACGTTACACATATATCAAAAGGTTGCTATGATTAATGGCAGATAGCAATTCCTAAGTTAAGCACAATTTGCTGATAGAGCTGCATCATAGCAACCTTTCTGATATCTGTGGAGTGTGTTTCAGTTTTTTCTGACAGTGTTTACCACCCCGGGGAGTGACCCCAACAGTATTGCCTACCATAGTTATGCCTGCACTGTGCCCAGGACTGGTGTAGTGGTCAGGGCTGCCAAAAGCCTCTATATTTGCACAATGCTGGCATAGGTGTGGGAGTGTGTGTCTGTCTATCCAGTGTGTTGTGACTGCCTACACCTTACTCAGCCCACATTGCTTGCAGTGTTTCCAGTGTTAGCCTGCCAATGTGCATAATGAGGAGTATGTGGAGATGTGGGTATGGCCCAGACAGGGTGGCCTGGGCAGGATGCATCTGCACAGGGCATAAGGCAATGGCTGGGACATTGTAGTGCCCAGCCACCACCTGCATGGACAGGGTGGCCACAGCATGTCCTGCTGGGAGGTCACTCTCACCCTGACTGAGCAGTGACAAGTGATATTTATGGGTTCTCTTTTCTGGGGCCCAATCACTGACTTATCTGCTTGGTGTGTGTGCTTACATCCCAGTTTTGGGTGCACATATCTCCTCCAGGAACATGCACTATGGACTAGCTAGCAGACTGTCTGCAGTTAGTATGTGTATGGCTGGAACACCTTGCAGGGTGCAGCAGCTGGAGACTCACTGTGCTCGCTGCTGGAGAATGTCAGATAGTGGTGGGGGCAGCTGAGCATTTCCAGGCCTACTGTCTGTCTGCCATTGCCTTATGGATGTGTACAGATCTGCATTGACTGCCCTATAGGGTGCCTGTTCCACAGCAGGACTGGGGTTGATGGTCCCCTCTACTGCCACCATTGCAGGGATGTAGAATGTGGATCTGTTGGTGGGAGATCCTGTCCCCCACCCTGAGCCCCAAAGGGCGGGTTGGGTGGTGCTACATAATCCGCCTATGGGTCCAAACACCCCCCTTCACTTAAATCATGTGACCATGGCACCCACACAGGATATGCACTATTCTGGGTGCATCACAGTCCACAAGGGCTAGACATGATTGGGAAATATGGATGGACACAGGTGTATCCTAAGTGTGTCTGCAAGGACTACCTATCACACACTGGCACTGATGGCGACCTGCGGCATAGCCTATCTCAGCTAAGCCAAGTGCTGCGGACCTGGTGCTGGGCGCCCCACCTCGCCCTCAGGGTGAACACAGTACCCCCACAATGTGTTGGTCTGTAGCTACTCTGTGCCAGTAACACACACGGTCAGTTCCCCCTACCAGGCCGAGGTGCTCTGGGGGTGCATACCCCATCTTGTGATCATCTGTAGACTGCTGATCTGCATGTGCAATGCATCATGGGTATGGGTGGGTTAACCCTATCCTGGTAACCACAGAAGACAGTTTGTGTGGTGACCTGTAGTCCTTCTGGTTTGTTAGTAGCTATGGAGATGTTGCCCACTGGTTACTTCACTGACTGTGGAGGCAGAGGTCATGGGTTTGATCCCACAGTGGTATTATTTGATAGGGCTGTCTGAGGCATTTCCTTTTTTAATTAAAATTAGTGCTGCCAGCAAAAACACCCTCACAGTGCTGTAACCTTAAGGTGCCTCATAAAGCGCCCTATAGGGAAGATTATAAGGTGCCTTGGCAGACAGCGCACTTTATAATGTTCCCTCTGGAGTGCCTTATGGGGCACCTTAGGTTACAGCACTGTGAGGGTGTGTTTGCTGGCAGCACTAATTTACATTAAAAAAGAAAATGCTTCAGACAGCACTGATTTAAAGTAAAGGGTAATGCCTCAGACAGCCTTACTCATTAAGCCCACTGGGGGATTGAACTCATGACCCGTTTCTTCAGTCAATGTATTAACCATTGTGCTATACCTCTGTTGCTGTGTTTCCAGGTCAGCGTGCCTAATTAAGGCTAACGCGCGTTAACGTGCCACGGCTCCCTCTATCGTGCGATAACCCAAAATGCTACCTTAAGACCAGAACGCTCACTACTTTATATGGCATTTGTCACAGTAAGACTGCAACTAACGCCGGTAACATTAAGATGGTTTAGTAAACATACCCCTATGTCTGATCTTCTGGATAACTCCAGTCATTGATAGACGTGGAGGGAAGACATAAAACAGGCCCTTTCCTAAGTATAAGGTAAATATGACTTAAGGTGATCAGTGCAGAGTAGGTTAAAATGAACCAAGAAGTGGACATTTGGTTTTCAAAGCAGTCACAAAAAGGTCTGTGACTGGAGCACTCCATTTCTGAAAAGGTTTGTGACAGTCTGTTGGCCAAGAACTATATTACTATTAGAAAGGCTCCCACAGATATTGCCACATCCCTGATTTTGATGGTTTCTTTGCGAAGCTGTTAAGAGCCCATGCATCCTTATTGTTGATGAAGAACGTAGCCACTTGGTTTCCTGTTTGAATAAGGGCAACTTTATTAGTAATCCAGTTCTTGAACATTCCTATAGCATACCGTACTGATCCTAGTCTAAGCAGGTTGATGTGGAAGCTTTGCTGAAGGCAAAACCATACCCCAAGTACAGGGATACAGTAGGTGTGCGCCCCAGCCTAGGTTGGAGGTATCAGAGGTTAAAATTATCTGAAATGTTTTGTTGGTGGAAAAGAAAAAGAAAAAAAAACTTACGTAAAACAGGTTGCCGTTAATTGCTTTTTTTAGTGAATGAAGATTTTGTGAGCTAATGCCTACAGATACTGACTTTATTGAAATAATTTTAGCAGTCATTGAACTGGCCTCATGTGTGGACTAGCAAATGGTACATGCCCCAATACCACTATGTGCCCTAGAATGATGCAGCATAGAGCAGATGGCCTTGGATTTCAATTTAACAATGAAACTGCAGATAAGGCAAATTGCCGAGTCCTGTTTTTCCAAGTTATGTTTATTCCATCTCCTACTGATTTTCAAACAATGCTATTCTTCTTTTTAAATATTTCTATAATGTTATTACAAGTTGAATATGTAAAATACAGTATATTGTGCAGTTCAGTGAAACAATCTCCTACTTTAATGCACTTTGAATTGTATTTTTCAGACAGCAGAATGTTAAAAATGTATAAGCGTGTGAAAACATTTACAAAGCACCAAATAGAATTTTTTTAATGGTACTTGGCAGTATTATGTACTATCAACTCTTTTTCTGCATCAGCCCCTGGAAAACAGCAGCAAGGGAGGAGTCAAATTATAAAGCAGATTGTCTGGGACCCTAGTTGAGACGTAGGCAGCCACAGAGAAGGGGTCCTCTGCTTGGGAGAAAACAAAAGCGTTCAAATCTAAAGAGCAGATTAAAGGCCAGTTTTACTCTGTACTAGCCTTCAAGGAAAAGACAAGTTGAAAACACAACACTCACTCTCGCAGACACCCAAAGCAAAAATTCTAATGAAACAAGAAACATGAAGGAGCAAGAAAAGACAAGGCGAGATAGGAGCCCAGACAAAACCTGGAGCAGGAAATCCAGCACAGGAGCAGGAACTAGACTCTACACCAAAACAAAGCAAAAGGCGGGAACCAGGAGCACAGACAGAAACCATCACATAGCCAATAAGCCAGAGGCAGGGCAGATAAACCCCCAGCTCTTTGGGCTGGCCCCAGTAGGGCCAGTCAAGACAGGACACATAGGGTTGCCAACTGGCCGGTTTTTCCATGGCCAGGCCGGCTGCCGGCGCAGAGGCAAAACCGGCCCTTGAAAAGCCGGTTCTTTTTGCTCTGGCCGCAAGATCGGGAGCGGCCAGAGCAAAAAAACCGGCTTTTCTCCCAACCCGGACGGCTTCAGAGGGAGCCGGGGAAGCCCGCACGAGGCCCCGGCTCCCTCTGAACAGCCGCCAGCGTGAAGAGCCTTTTCCTTCACGCTGGCGGCTGTTCCTGTGAAGCCGCGATTGGTGGGAAAGGTTAAAGGGCATTGCCCTTTAACCTTTCCCAGCATTCACGGCTTCACAGGAACAATCGCCAGCGTGAAGGAAAAGGCTCTTCACGCTGGCGGCTGTTCAGAGGGAGCCGGAGCCGGAGCCTCGCCTCGCCTCGGCTTCCCTGGCTCCCTCTAAAGCCTCAGACAGCCACAGTTTTGGGAGGGGGGAGGCCAAGGACTGCCTGGGCTGTGATGGGGGGAGGGGGCCTGGACTGGAAAAGGGTTATGAGGGGGAATTTGACTGGAAATGGGTTGTGATGGGGGGGGGGGGGGGGCCTGGACCGGAAAAGGGCTATGGGGGTGGGGGGACTTGGACTGGAAAGAAATGGGCTGTGATGGGAGGGGACCTGGACTGTAAAAGGGCTATGTGAGGGGGGGGGACATGGACTGGAAATGGGTTTTGATGGGGAGGGGGACCTGGACTGGAAAAGGGCTAGGGGGGGGGGACATGGACTGGAAATGGGTTGTGATGGGGAGGGGGACCTGGACTGGAAAAGGGCTATGGTGGGGGGGGGGGGGAAATTGGACTGGAAATGGGCTCTGGTGGAGGGAGGGGGAACTTGGACTGGAAATAGGCTGTGATTAGGGGGACTTGGACTGGAAATGGGTTGTGAAGGGGGGGGACCTGGACTGGAAAAGGGCTAGTGGGGGGCATAGGAATGTCAAGAAATGGGCTCTGATGGTGATGGGGACCTGGACTGTAAAAGGGCTATGTGGGGGGGGGGGGGACATGGACTGGAAATTGGTTTTGATGGGGAGGGGGACCTGGACTGGAAAAGGGCTATGGGGGGGGGGGGACATGGACTGGAAATGGGTTGTGATGGGGAGGGGGACCTGGACTGGAAAAGGGCTATGGGGGGGGGGAACTTGGACTGGAAATGGGCTATGGTGGAGGGAGGGGGAACTTGGACTGGAAAAAGGCTGTGATTAGGGGGGCTAGGACTGCAAATGGACTGTGATGGTGGGGGGGGGGGGGGGGGTAGGACTGCAAATGGGCTGTGATGGTGCGGGGGGACACAGACTGCAAATGGGATGTGATGGGGGGGCCTAGGACTGGAAATGGGCTGTGATGGGGGGGCTAGGACTGGAAATGGTCTGTGATGTGAGGGCTAGCACTGGAAATGGGCTGATGAAGAGCTGGAATAGGACTGGAAATGGGCTGATGTGGGGCATGGGAGAATGGGATTAGAAGGGAGTGGATGCTGGGTGGGTCTAGAACTATAAGGGAACTGATTTTGGGGGAGGACTAGAATAGATGGGGAATGAGAATGGAGAGGGGAAAAAATATTTTGTGTGGAAGAAAAGTCTATGATGGGCTGGGTATTGGGAGAGTAAGAGGGGCTTGAGAATGGAAGGGTGAAATTTAAATGGATGATAAAGGAATAAGGAAAGAATTGGGGGAAAGAGCAAAAGGGAAACAATCAGTATGTTAAAGCAGAAATAGAGAGAAAATGGAAAACATCTAAAAGAGAAGAAAGGACAAATGGATAGCTCGCAGAAGACACGAAGAAACCAGAAGAAAGTGACTGGAGCAATTGCAACTGAAAAATAAAACGCCCAAACAGAAGGTAGAAAAATACTTTTTATTTTGAATTTATTAACTGGACTATGTCTGGTCTAGGAAGTGTGTATTGCTAACATCTTTGCGTTTTTGTTTAGTGCAATAGGAAATTACTTTATAGTTTTATTTCTCCAGTGTTGTACATTTCATGTTTGGATTTTGGGGTTCCCAGTTTAATTATTATCTGACCAAGGAAGTTAGCCTACACGTATCCTCGGTAATTTTTGTGGGTGGGGCTGGGGGCGGGGTAGGGGTGGGACTAGGGGCGGAAAATGGGTGGAGCATGGCGAGCCACAGGTGTCGGGTTTTTCTCGGTGAAAAAGTTGGTAACCCTAAGGACACACCGAGGTAAACAAGATACAGGAAATACTCACTCTTGGATACAGACAAGGCAAGACACACCAGAGTACACACCATTCCACAAAGACACACACGGGAAGAGAAATGGAAAAGGGGGAGGGGGGAAGGCTCATACCTAACATGGCAGTTCTACCCTAGTGCTATGCTTTAAAAGGAGCGGCTATATCCTCCATTCTGACCCCTCCCCTCCTGCTCTTTGTGGGCTGCTGCCTAGGAGGGGAGGGGCTAGACAGAGCAGGAAGCATAGGGCCATTTTCTGCACTGACGAATGAATTTCAGGCAGCAGCTCTGTATGCTATGATCTGGGAAAATACAGAATAACTGTCCATACTTCCATACTATTAACCCTCCATTGCTTGGGTACAAATGTAGATGGTAAGTCCTTTAGGGGCAGGGCAACAATTCTTGTACATGAATGTAGGTTGCCTTGCGCAGGGGTGGCCCAAGGGGGGTGTGGGGCCATGTGCGGAGACTCGGTGCGGGGCCTCATTTGTATAAATATTTGCATAATGTTACCATACACTAACTTTTAGTAAACATGCCTCTTAATGAGTGTCTGGATAAAGAAAGACTAAAAGATTTCTACATTACTATAATCCAGTGCCAACCGCCAGGCACATTAGGAACTACTACAAACACTGCCCATTTAGAACCCATAAATATCCAATACACCCAATGGAATCAACCTAACTATATCCCTCTTAAATTACTTGATTTCCAAAACTCCCTGTATAGTGCTGCGTGATACTACCAGATAAAGTTATGTTTTTTTTGTCGGATCACTCACCGATGAGCAGAAATTTTTCTACTCTCGAAGTGAGCCCTCCATTTTACTCAAAAGTTATTTTAAAATGGCCCACTCCAGGTCATTATATCAGGTGCTACAGTACTAACAAGCCGTTGCTCCTGCACTGTGAGGACTAAACACTAATCAGTGTTTCAAGCCGCTCAGCTTTGCAGCTCTTCTTCAGGTGAATGAATCATACCAGCAAGCGATACCTATTTAAAGGCCGCAAAAGTGACGTCAAAGTAACCATCCAATAACATGCCGTTTCAGTCCAGAGCGAATGACTATAGGCGAAGATTCCACCAATCAATATCCATGTTAATAACTGTTGACGTGCTAATAGCTGAGCGGCTTGAAACACTGATTAGTGTTTAGTCCTCACAGTGCAGGAGCAACGGCTTGTTGGTGCTGTAGCACCTGATATAATGACCTGGAGTGGGCCATTTTAAAATAACTTTTGAGTAAAATGGAGGGCTCACTTCGAGAGTAGAAAAATTTCTGCTCATCGGTGAGTGATCCGACAAAAAAACATAACTTTATCTGGTAGTATCACGCAGCACTATACAGGGAGTTTTGGAAATCAAGTAATTTAAGAGGGATATAGTTAGGTTGATTCCATTGGGTGTATTGGATATTTAGGGTGCTATTGTATGACCCCACCATGAGTGACGGGGTAGAACAAGTAACCTTACCATCAAACACGGCTACCTATGCCTTTTCTGAAGTGGCCATATCACAGTTGTTAAAACATCCGTCGTTATTGGATGAAGCTGAAGTTGCTAATATCCAGATGGTTGCGACCACTTTGTGGTCGGATTTTAAAAATTTGCATAGGAAAGCTATTAGAGTTCAGCTCCATGCATCTACCATGACACAATATTTAAAACAGATGATTCCCAGGGGCTTACGAATGATTAAGCCTCCTCACATGTTTACCGATGATGTGCTTTTTTGCACAACATGGAACAGTATATTAAACAAGTGTGGGCTTGATTTAATTGCTTTATTGATAGAGCGCTTGTCAAAAGAAGAGAGCACATTGCAAGATCAATTACTACAACAAGAAACTACTTTAAAAGGGGAGATGGTAGAAGACCCATTTAAACTGAGTAAAAAAGAACTTTTGGAACAAAATCAAGCTTTTCGAGATCAGATTAAGGTGGTAAAGTTGCAGAAATTTTCTCGAGATACCGAGGACTATGCCAAAAACCAGGTTTACACCTGGAGACGTAATAAATTGGGTAACACAAAAGAGCAGAAACGAGTGACATTTGAGGATTCGGCCGAGGATCGAGATTCAGATTCTTCAGATAATGCTTCGAGAAATGGAGAAGCCCATAAATCACAGCGGGGTTTTCCCAGGGGCCGCCCTCCGAGTCGTCGGCCTTATCAATCACATCAACAGGAGGGTTGGAGGGGCCCTTTTACACGCTCCCAATCACATCAACAGTTATTAACCTGACAGGACAGGCATTGACTGAGGAACAACTGTCAGTATTGGAACATGGCTTGGGCTTTGTCCCAGCCCCGCCATATGATCCATTTAGAATAATGATAGCACTTCATCAATTTTTTCGGAAGCTTCATTTAATATTACACTTTGCACATACCCCCCCTTTTGTAGATACGGATGATTCTGTATGCAAAAATCCCTCTCGATGGCGGCCTCCGATTAGTTTGGATCCAGCTTTAACCACCTTTCAGAGTTTAGTGCTCAGAGATTTGCGAGGACTTGAAATTTCTGACACTAAGCATTGTTCGAATTTGACGCGCCCACAATATCGAGCCTTGAAACAATTACAGCGGGATAAGAACATAGTCATCCGTAGAGCGGACAAGGGTGGAGCAACAGTGCTTCTTTCTAAGGCTGATTATAGTAGCAAAGTATTAACACATCTTTCAGATACAAAATATTATCAGATACTGGAGTTGGATCCAACCCCTCGTTTACAACAAGAGCTTAAGGAGCTTACTTTAGCGGCTTTGGATCGCAAATGGCTAACTAAAAAGGAGTTTGAGTTTTTGAATCCTGCTTTTCCTATAATTCCCATTAGGTATATGGTTCCTAAGGTGCATAAATCCCTTGATAACCCCCCTGGACGCCCAATTGTTTCGTGCCGCCATTCTATTTTAGAACCTTCTTCCCAATTCTGCGATTATTTTTTTCAACCCCTGACAGCTAGGGTTAAATTGTTTATTAGGGATTCTTTCCATTTGTTATCAGAAGTGTCTGAATTGATCATTCCAACAGGTTCTCTTTTGGTAACCTTAGATGTCGTTTCGTTATACACGAACATCCCCCAGTTGGAGGCATGGGAAGTTTTAATGAGTTTGGATATTCAACTTCCTCAGCGATTACCAAAGGCTTTCTTGGGAGACCTGTTGCGATTGGTTCTTTTTCATAATTACTTTATGTATGACTCTACCTTCTACCACCAGACATTTGGAGTGGCGATGGGGGCTACAATAGCTCCCTCGGTGGCCACATTGTATGTAGCGCATTTTGAGGAGCGATATGTTTATGGTTCGGCTGGTTTCTCCCATGTAATATTATGGAAAAGATTTTTAGACGATATTTTCTTTATTTGGGTGGGACCCGAACGAGAATTGCAAGCATTTTTGTTGTGGTTAAATTCTTTAAATGAAAACTTACAATTTACCCCGAAATACCATCAATGTGAGATTGAATTTTTGGATCTTTTGTTGTCTATTCAGGGATCGTCACTTCAGAGTACTTTGTATAGAAAATCAGTACAGCGGAATGTATTATTAAAATACACTAGTTTTCATCCACCGGCCTTACGACGAGGTTTACCTTTTGGCCAATTCCTTCGCATTCGGCGCCTATGTTCAACGGTGGGAGAATACCGACAACATGCTAGGGAATTAAGCCAACGCCTGAAAGAACGAGGTTATCCGATAAAAATCATTCAAAGGGCTTTTAAACGAACCTTATATAATCACCCGGGGTGGTGGGAGGGTAATGATTCTCGACATCAGGATAATACAGAGCAGGACAATACCGGCAAGATTATAGGGGTGTTACCATTTCTGCCTACATCCACTCAGGTAGCCTCTCTCCTTAGACGTCATTGGTCGGTGTTGACACTCCATCAATGTTTTCAGAAACCTTTAATGATAGCTTATAAGAGATCCCGGACTATAGGAGAATTTGTTGTTCAAACACGGGGGGATGGGACAACTCCAGTACCTCTTAGAGGCCACTTTTCTTGTGGCCATTGTGATTTCTGCATTACCTCCTTGCAGGGGGACACTTGGATAGATCCTATTACTAATGAACAGTACACATCACGGTTTTTTTTCAGATTGCTACACAGCTTTTGTAGTATATTTGTTAATCTGTCCTTGTAATTTGAAGTATGTGGGCAAGACTACGCGTCCAGTAAGGAAGCGATTGCTTGAGCATCGTTCTCGTATTAATGCCCGCCAAATGTCAGCTCCGATGGTTCCTCATTGCCAACAATGTGGACACCAGTTTGAAGATCTTCGATGGCGCGTTTCGGACGTGGTCGCCCCCCTGAAGATTGGGGGGGGGGGGATCGCCAAAGTAAGCTTCATTTTAAAGAACAACAGTGGATTTTTCGCTTGGGCTCTATTACTCCAGCTGGTATGAACATGGATATTGATTGGTGGAATCTTCGCCTAGTCATTCGCTCTGGACTGAAACGGCATGTTATTGGATGGTTACTTTGACGTCACTTTTGCGGCCTTTAAATAGGTATCGCTTGCTGGTATGATTCATTCGCCTGAAGAAGAGCTGCAAAGCTGAGCGGCTTGAAACACTGATTAGTGTTTAGTCCTCACAGTGCAGGAGCAACGGCTTGTTAGTGCTGTAGCACCTGATATAATGACCTGGAGTGGGCCATTTTAAAATAACTTTTGAGTAAAATGGAGGGCTCACTTCGAGAGTAGAAAAATTTCTGCTCATCAGTGAGTGATCCGAAAAAAAACATAACTTTATCTGGTAGTATCACGCAGCACTATACAGGGAGTTTTGGAAATCAAGTAATTTAAGAGGCATTTAGAACCCATAGCAAACCCTCCGTATTGTAACAGCACTACCAGGACTCACAAACCCTACCTATCAAAAGGCAACACTGCAAATATTAAACCAATACATTTCAGAGAACAACAATACATGACCTACTGGGGAAAGAGAACAAGTGGCAATGTCAAACAGGAATTACCATAAATACCTCAGCTCAGTTACACATGCAGAACATAGACCTTCACAATTTAGAAACAGGAAGACAATAATTAAACTGGGAACCCAAAAAGCCAAACTTGGAATGTACAACACCACTGTAGAAATAAAACTATAAATTAATTTCCTCTTGTACTAAACAAAGCGCAGACGTTAATGATGCACATTTCCCAGAGCTGACATATTCCAGTTAATAAATTCAAAATAAAGAGATCTTTCTACCTTTTGTGCATTTTTTTTCAGTTGTAATTGCCCCAGACACTTTCTTCTGGTTTCTTCGTCTCTTCTGCTAACTCTCCATCGTCTGCTGTCCATTTGTCCTTTCTTCTCTCTTCTAGTTTTTTTCTATTCTCTCTCTACATCTGCTTTAACATACTAATCTTTCTCCTTTTGCTCTTTCCTCATTCCTATTTCATTCGCTCAAATTTTACCCCTCCATCCTCAATCCCCACTTACTCTCCCAATGCCCGGCCAATTGTAGATTTTTCTTCCCTCCCACACAAAATATTTTTCCCCCTCTCCATTTCGCTCTCCCAGCTCCATCCCATTCTAATCCTCCCCCAACATCAGCTCCCATCTAGTTCCAGCCCCACCCAGCATCTGCTCCCTTCTAGTCCCCACATCAGCCCATTTCCAGTCCTAGCTCCCCCATCCATTTCCAGTCCTATCCAAGTCCCTCCATCAGCTCATTTCCAATCCCAGCCCCCCATCAGCCCATTTCTACTCCTTTCCTAGCCCCACCATCAGCCCATGTCAAATCCTAACTCCCTTCCACTCAGCCCATTTCCATTCCAAGCCCCCGTCCCCATCAGCTATTTATAGTTCAAGCCTCCCCTTCCACTCAGCCCATTTCCAGTCCTAGCAACCCTCCCCAACCCATTACCAGTCCTAGCTCCCCCATAGCCCATTACCAGTCCTAAGCCCCCACTCCCATCAGCCCACTTCCAGTCCTAACCCCATCAGCCCATTTCCAGTCTTGGCCCCCCCATATAGCCCATTACCAGTCCTAACCTCAACAGCCCATCTCAGGTCCTAACCCCATCAGCCCACCTCAAGTCCTAACCCCGCCCATCAGCCCATTTCCAGTCCTAGCCCCCCCCCCCATAGTCCATTACCAGTCCTAACCCATGAGCCCCAGTCCTAACCCCCCCCCCATTTTAAGTCTTAGCCCCTCACATAGCCAATTACCAGTCCTAACCGCCCCATCAGCCCACAGCCCATTACCAGTCCTAACCCCCCTACCCCCCATCAGCCCAGGGAAAACTTAAAATAAAAAGCTGCCTGCTGCCGCTGCCACCATGGCAGCGGCAGAATCGAGTGTCCCACAGCCCCCCCCCCCCCTGCCTGGCAGAGCCCTCCCTCCCTGCATCAGTCCCTCTCCGCGCCGGCTTTCAGAACCGCGAAGGAAGAGTTTCTCCCTCGCGGCTCTGTTAAGCCCGCCAGCGCTGATGGGAAACAGGCATTTCTCATTTCCCATCAGCTCCGGCAGGCTTAACAGAGCCGCAAAAGGGAAACTCTCCCTTCACGGTTCTGAAAGTCGGCACGGAGAGGGACTGATGCAGGGAGGGAGGGCTCTGCCGGGCGGGGAGGCTGCGGGACACTCAATTCTGCCGCTGCCATGGCGGCAGCGTCAGCAGCCAGCTTTTTAAAATTTACTTTTAATGCAGAATGTTGTTTGCGTGGGGCCCCCTGAAACGCGGGGCCCTGTGCAAAAAACATTCTCACTCAATGGATGTGCTGGCCGTGGCCTTGCACTACTACTGAAAAAGATGTGAGCTAAATCCAAAATCAAAATCCTGTAGTTTTAACTAATGCTATTAGCATCCTTATATATGTCTTATTCTGTCTTACATATTGGGACATGGAACGTACGAAGCATGAACCAAGGGAAACTGGAGGTGGTCAAGAATGAAATGGAACATGTACAACTCGATCTATTGGGCGCCAGCAATCTGAAATGGACTGGCATTGGGCACTTTGAATGTGATGATCACATGGCATACTAAGCTGGAAATGAAAGAAAGAAAAAATGATACTGTGTATATAATTAAGAAGAAACTTGCAACAACTAGAATGCGATCAGTGAACACTCAATTTCTAGTCATCTAAGAGCAATGCACATCAACACAACCATTCTTCAGGCATATGCACCAACAGAAGCTGCAGAAGAGGAAGACGTTGATCAGTTCTATGAACAAGGACAAGCAAAAATCGATGGAACATGCAAACAAGAAACAGTGATAGTCATGGAAGGCTGGAACAACAAAGTTGGAAACAAAGAAGCTAAAGTGGTTGGAAAATATGGGCTTGGCAACAATCTATTCATCTCAAACACTTTCCTCCAGTAACAAGCGGCAGCTGTACACATGGACTTTGCTCAATGATCTGTACAGAAATCAATCAAATTTACTACATCTATGAAATTTCAAGACTGCATACGAAATTGATTTTCCACTTTGGATACAAATGACAGAGTATCAGTAGAGTTATGGGATGACATCAAGAAAGTTGTGCTTGGAGAAAGTGAAAAGTCTCTGCAAAAGGTGAAAAAGCAAAACTAGAGACATTTAATCCGAGAGGGACATTTCAGGCACATGTTAACAAGAGAAATCTACGGAGTTTAACAATGGGTAATTTCATAAAGCCTTTTCCATATGCAAGACAGTTTTACATGTGGAAAATGCCTATTATAAAGTCAAACTGACGCAAACACAAGAAAAAAGGAGATGTACAGTAACATAGTTCAAGCATATTAAATTGACCATGTGTCTCTTATTAAATTAGAAACCAAGAAATTATTAGAAGGAAAGATCACAGAAAAACATAGCATTAGCTTATTTAAACTTAGAAATATAACATCAAAAACCTTCATGTTCATAAAGTGAATCCTCAAAATCCTTATAAAGTGTTGTAACTGCTTTTATAATTTATTTTCCTATGTGTTTTTTGTTTATCCTTATGGATATTGCCTATACTTTATTTTGGAATACCTATAAATAAAAAGTTAAAATCCTTATATAGTGTCAAAAACCAGATGGTAGATCTTTATAGTAACCCTTGATGAGCCTGCTAAACATATTTTGCAGAAATGAATGTGACTGCACTGGTAGAGATATTAAGAGAGGTGGAGAAGGCTGTTTGGCTTTTGCCCCCTCCAACGCCTGATGCAGTCTTCCTGTTTGCATGAGTACGGGAGCCGGCACTGGGTGTTGGAGGGTGCAGAAGCCAAACAGTCTCACAGTACCAGAGGTTTATGGTAAGCACTGTGGGGCTATTTAAAGCCATTTCCACGCTACATGTCCCAGAGGTGACAGCAGTGGGGAGGTGCTCAGGATGAGGTCTCCTATTCTTGCAACGGCCCTGTCTGCATGCGCAGTTCTGGGGCAGTGTTGTCATTATTTGTGCTGGTATGAAGCACTGACCTATCTGCACTGATGTAGCAAAACCAAGTCGCACTGTTGTCCAACTGGAGCATATAGCGCAAGAAATGGCTGTGCAGATTTGCGCTTAGGGGAAGAGCTCTGAGCGACATCTGCATGGAGGTGTCTGTGATTCTTCAGTACATTAGATGTTGCCCTGACATCAGGCCTGTGCGAATGTGCTGAACATAACTGCACTTTAAGCCTGGAATCCTCACAACATTTTGGAAGATTCCTTTGTATCTAGAAGTGGAGGAGTAAGCTGGTGGTTATGGCAGCAGCCTGGGACCAGAACCAGCAAGCTTCCAATCCCATTAGCACTCCTTGTGGTCTTGGGCAAGTCACTTAACCCTCCTTTGCCTCAGATACAAATTTAGATTGTAAGCTCTCGGGGGACAGGTAAACACCTACAGTACCTGACTGTAACTCACCTTGAAGTACTACTGGAAAGGCGAGAGCTAAAGACTACTACGATTATTACTCATAGACTCTTAAGAGTCATTGTGCACGGAGGCAACGACTGCCAAGGAGGATCTGTTAATGTTGATGGAGTTCGTTGCTCTTCACACAGACATCATCTTCCTTTCTTCCATCTGGGCGAGCAAGAGTCTCTTTTATGCCTCAGTAATTATAGGCTTAGTCCAGGCAGTGGTTGACTGGAAAAACCCAACTGCAGGACTGCACATACAGGAAAGGCTATATATGCTCACTTTGTTCTGAACTCTGGGAGAGCTTTCTCTTTCGGGCAACATGTGGTAATGTCATCCACTTGTCAATGTAACAGAGTAAATGAGGGCAAAAAGACCTGTACAATCCATTTAGACTGCCCAGTAACAGGGCCGGCCCTAGGCAAGTGCAGGCCTGTTGCCTGCTGATGGCCTGCTCCAGAACAGGCTCCACATGGGGTGCACAACATCTGCACACAGCCGCGGGACTGTTCTCCTTTGGTCCTGTGGCTCTGCTAAACTGCAGCTGCCAAACATGATTGCATCGGGAGGAACTTGTCTTGCACAAGGGACAGGAAGCACCCCCATTTCCCTTTTAAAATTACAGCAATGTGATCATGCTGGGGACTGGCACTATTACTGAGCATTTGTATAGTGCTATAAGGTGTAGGCAGCACTGCACAGACACATGTAAGACAGTCCCGGCTCATCAGAGCCTACAATCTAGTCATAACAACACAGCAACTGTGGACAAGGCTACATCTAGGGGCATGGTAAGGAAACACAAAGGAGATCAGGTGAGTCAAGATACAAAAGCGGCAGCAAAGAGGCGAGTTTTCAGCCTGGATTTGAAAAGGGTCAGAGAAGGCACCTGACATACAGACTCAGGTAATTTGTGGAAGGCATAAGGTGCAGCAAGGTGAAAGGAGCGAAGTTTGGAGTTATCAATAGGAGGACACAGATAGAAGCGATTTGCCAGAAGAGTGGAGTTCCCGAGGACGGGTGTAGGGAGAGATAAGAGAGGAAAGGTAGTGAGGAGCTGCAGAGTGAATGTACTTATAGGTCAGCAGGAGAAGTTAGAACTGGATGTGGAAATGGATAAGAAACCAATGGAGTGACTTGAGAAGAGGAGCTGCAGTTTAGCAGTCACAGGACAGGAGGAGAACGATCCTGCGGCTGTGTGGTCAATGTGCTCCTGAAGTTGGATTTGGACTGTCTTTTCGATGACTTTCACCAGGAAGGGTACGCTGGCTATGGGTCGATAGGAAGTGGGTGAGTTAGGGTCCAATGTAGGTTTCTTTAGGAGGGGTCTGACAGAGGCTCATTTGATTGGGGGGGAGGATGATTGTACAATGGTTGTTAGGTGAAACGTTAAAGGGGAATTGAGAACGGGTAAGTGAGTGTGTGTTAAATATCAGTGGATGAAGGAGGAGTAAAGAAAGAAATGGAGGAAAGAGCAAAATGGGAAAGATCAATATGTCAGAGGCAAATGTAGAGAGAGTGTGGAAAAAAAAAAGAGACAAGTGAAAAAAGGACAAATGGACAGCAAACAATGGCAAGTTAGCAGAAGATACAAAGAAAGCAGAAGAGAGGGACTGGGGCAATTGCAAATGAAAAATAAAATGTCCAAACAAAAGGTAGAGAGAAATTATTTTATTTTGAATTTATTAACTGTAATATGCCAGCTCTAGGAAATGTGCATCATTGATGCCTTTGTTTGTTCAGTACAAGAAGAAATGAATTTATAGTTTTATTTCTCCAGTGTTGTGGTGCATTCCAAGTTTGGCTTTTGAGGTTTCCAGTCCAATTATTGCCTTCATATTTCTAAATTGTGATCCCTTGTTCTGTGTTTGGTGACAGTCTATGTATATGAGCGATCTGCGGTATTCTGTTTGTGTAGTTTGTGTGTAAGCAGTCTTTCATGTTCTCTTATCTCAGTAGGAGATATATTGGTTTTATATTTTCAGTGCTGTTTATAGGTAGGGTTTGGTGCTGTGTGGGTCCTGGTTGTGCTATTATGGTATGGTGGGTTTGCTGCTGTGCGTTTTAAATGAGCAGGGTTTTGTAGTACTTCTTAATGTACCTGACAGTTGATACTGGAGGATAGTAATGTGGAAATATGGTAGCCTTTCTTTATCCATGCAAATGATATTAAGGCACTCATTAAGAGGCATGTTTACTAAAGGTTCATGGGTATTTACAAGTGTTAACACACATCCATATAATTCTATGGGCATAGTGGCATTTAACGCACATTAATGGTTAGCAAGCCTGTCCCTAATTTATTGCTGGGACAAAAAAAGAGGTTTGTGAAAAGCTCCTTTGGAAGCCTCCTAAAATGTTAGATGGGAAGCATATACATTTTAAAATATATGCAAATGAGACCCAGTGGATATGTCAATATTTATGCAAATGCGGCCCACAATGATTCTTCAGGAAAGATTAACCCCTGCTACCATTAGAAGCACGGACTTAAAACTTGCTTAACTTATGTATATATTACTGACCATCAGATTTACAGTGCTATATTTTTTTTACATAACTCTGACAACCCCTTTAAGGTTTTATTGGCATTTTATATCTTAAATGCACTTATGTGAATTAATTAATAGTAATTTGAAAAAATTTGATAAATTTGAAGACAATTTTGCATGTTGTGGCAAATCATGATGTCTAGGAGTTTTTTCAATATTTTATTTGTTTTCAGCACACCAAAATACATGGAAATTAGATGAAAATAATCAAACAGCTTTTTAGTCGTAGACCTGTGTTTGGCTTTCATCTCCATCACAGAACTGAAACTCTGTTGTCTCTTGCTGAAGATTTTCTTTTGGATTTTATCAGAGTAAAACTTGTTTATATGATCTTGGTATCCAGGAATCTGTTCTTTCTTGGTTTTTGTCTTGTTTGTTGAATGGACAAATACAAGTTCGGTCTGCCGGTAAATTTTCGTCTTGGCGAATTATTGCTGCTGGCGTTCCTCAGGGGTCAGCTTTATCTGCAATCTTATTTAATATTTACATTGCTCCAATTCATAAAATCTTTAACATCTTAGATGTAACATAGTATATGATGGCAGATTAAGACCAGTATGGTCCATCTAGTCTGCCCAGCAAAGTGGGACAAGTAGGTGCACCTGCTGCTCCATGCAAGTCACCCCTCCCCATGCCTTTGTTTAGGGGTGTACCCAGGGCCGTACCGAGACTGAAATGTGCCCTGTGCGACTTGCACATTGGGCGCGCACCCCCCCTCCCGCAACTCCATTTAGACACTTTATGGGTGTGTGTGTGGGGGGGGGGGGGGGCGCGCGCGCCCGATCTGCAAGTTGCCGGCACACTAAGCAGGCCTGGTCCCTCCTGGAGAGACCAGACCTGTTTAGTGTGCCGGCGCGAAGACTTAACAGGCACATTTCGTCTCTCTGCTGCTGCCTGCCGCCGAAAAAGTGGCGGCTGCAGGCAACGGTAGAGAGCCGAAATGCACCCTTTTAAGTCTTTGTGCCCTGTGCAGCCGCACCGCTCGCACAGGGCTCGGTATGGTCCTGGGTGTACCCACTGCTCCGTGTAGGTCACCCCTATTTGATCAGATATAAGAGCATCATGTTTATTTTGATTTTATCCTGTTTCTGTAAAGGGATCCACTGTGTCTGTCGCATGCCAATTTGAATTCTGTCTCTGTATTTGCCCCCACCACTTCCATCGGGAGGACATTCCAAGCATCCACCACCCTTTCAGTGAAGAAGTATTTCCTGCCATTGCCTTTCAGTTTACCCCCTTGCAGCTTCATGTTATGCCCTCTAGTTTTACAGCTTCCCCGTCTTTGGAAGAGGTCTGTTTGTTCATTAATACTCTTAAGTATTTAAAGGTCTGGATCATATCTCCCCTATCCCTCCTCTCCTCCAGAGTGTACATATTTAGTCTTTAAGTCTCTTCTCATGTCTTATGATGCAGGCTCCAAATCATTTTGGTCGCCTTCCTCTGAATTGTTTCCAGCCTTTTTATATCTTTGCGAGATACGATCTCCAAAACTGAACACAATATTCCAAGTGAGGCCTCACCAGAGACTTGTACTGTGGCATCAGTACCTCTTCCTTTCTGCTGGTAATTCCTCTCTGTATGCAACCCAGCATCCTTCTGGCTTTTGGCTTTTTGCCACCTTGAGATCCTCAAACAATCACGCTGAGGTCCTTCTCCTGGTCCTTGCACACCAACCTCTTGCCTCCTATCGCATACAATTCCCTTGGATTTCTACTTCCTATGTAACTATGTCATCTGCATAGAATTCCATATTTATGCAGATGACATACAGTTCATTGTTCCTGTTTTTTCATCTCTGGAAGATTCAGCGTAGTTACTCACCTGTAACAGGTGTCCTCCAGGGACAGCAGGAATAAGTACTCACATATGAGTGATGTCGGCGCCGATGGGGCCCTCATGTGGAGCAAATGCCCAGCTTTCTAAGAAAGCCTTTGGGATTGCATCACACATGCGCGGTTCTCTTCCCGCCCAAGGGTGCCATCTTGCTCAGTAAAATGACATAGCTAAAAAGACGGCAAAATGAATAAAATATAATAGGACTGCAACTCCACGGGAGGAGGGAGGGTCGTGAGGACTGATTCCTGCTGTCCCTGGAGAACACCTGTTACAGGCGAGTAACACTTTCTCCAGGAACAAGTAGGAAGTCAGTCCTCACATATGGGACTCCCTAGCTATAGGCTACTGAGAACCCATAACTGAAAATAGGCTCGCTCTAGAAGAGCCACAGAAGCAATGATAGGAGTTCAACTGAGAATGTAACACTCCGGTAGCCTGACACCAAAGGGTAGGCAAGTAGGAGTTGCCTAAACCTCAAACAGGTTACAGAGTACAGCCTGGTCAAAAGCACTGTCCCGTTGGGACTCCCTATCCAAGCAGTAATGGGCCGCAAAACTCTGGCTTGAAAACCAGGTTCTGCCAGTGGAACAGAGCGGAGGTGAGCCACTGATGCCATCTTAGCCCAGAACCGGTGGGCCGTGACTCAACCCTGCAATGGGAGATCGGCTGCCTTGTATGCCCAGGCGATACAATCCGCCACCCAAGTGGACAACGTATGCTTGGAGACAGGCATCCCAAGCTTACTGGGGTCATAAGAGACGAAGAGCTGAGAAGCCCTTTGATGTCCCCGCGTACCCTCCACGTAGAAGGCCAAAGCCCTCTTACAGTCCAGGGTGTGCAGAAAGCGTAGTTACTCACCTGTAACAGGTGTTCTCCAGGAGCAGCAGGAATCAGTCCTCACTTATGGGTGACGTCGGCGCCGACGGAGCCCTCGCGGAGCAATTTTCCCCAGCTTTCAAAGAAAGCCTTTGGGAATTGCAGCGCGCATGCGCGGTCGTCTTCCCGCCCGAGGGTGCCATCTTAGCCAGTCAGATGACATAGCTAAAAAAGACAGCATAAAAATTTGCAAAAAGAACATAAGCAGACGATTGCAACTCCAAGGGGAGGAGGGAGGGTAGTGAGGACTGATTCCTGCTGCTCCTGGAGAACACCTGTTACAGGTGAGTAACTACGCTTTCTCCAGGACCAAGCAGGAAGTCAGTCCTCACTTATGGGACTCCCAAGCTCAAGGCTACCGGAGACCCTAAGCACAAAAATGAGCTCCCTCTAGCTCAGCAGCACAGAAGGATAGAATCTTCGCTGAATTATCACCCACCGGTAGCCCACATCCGGGATGGAGGGTAGGAGTTGCTCAGACCTCAAAGAGATTACGGAGGACTGCCTGTCCGAAAGCACTGTCCCTACGGGACTCCCTCTCGAGACAGTAATGGACCGCAAAAGTCTGGCTCGAAGACCAAGTAGCGGCCCGGCAGATGTCTGCCAGCGGAACAGAGCGGAGGTAAGCCACTGACGTGGCCTTTGCCCGAACGCAATGAGCCGTGACTCTACTTTCTAAGGAGAGTCCGGCTGCCCCATAAGCCCAAGAGATACAGTCCGCAACCCAGATGGACAGAGTACGCTTGGAGACCGGGAGCCCCAATCTATTGGGGTCAAAAGACACAAAAAGCTGAGCAGCTTTACGGTGCTCCCGCGTACGGTCAAGGTAGAAGTTCAGAGCCCTTCTACAGTCCAGGGTATGGAGGACCGTCTCAGCTCGGCTGGAGTGTGGTCTGGGAAAGAAGGTTGGAAGTACCACCTCCTGATTGATGTGAAAAGGGGAGACCACTTTAGGCAGAAATTTCGGATGACTCCGTAGGACCACCCTATTCTTGTAGAACCTAGTGTAAGGGGGATCAGACACGAGGGCCTGCAATTCACTTACGCGTCTAGCGGAAGTGAGGGCTATCAAGAACAGTGTTTTCCAAGACAGAAAACGGAGAGAACAGGTAGCCATAGGTTCAAAAGGCGGACAGGTGATCCGCTGCAAAACCACATTCAGGTCCCAGTCAGGCGCTGGCGGGCGCAGAGGTGGTTTAAGTAGAAGGAGACCTCGGAGAAACCTCGCTACGAGAGGGTCATTGGAGAGAGGTCTGCCGTCCACCGGCACATGATGTGCTGAAAGAGCACTGAGGTGAACTTTGACGGAGTTGGACTTAAGTCCCAGATTAGAGAGGTGCAGCAAGTACTGCAAGATCACCGACACCGGGCAGGAGAAGGGATCCTGAGACTGTTGGGTACACCAGACTGCAAAGCGACGCCATTTAAGGGCGTAGCATTTGCGGGTAGAAGGCCGTCGCGAAGCCAAGACGACCTCCTCCACCTCCGCCGGCAGGAGAAGGGGAGCAAGGACTACCCTCTCAGCAGCCAGGCCATGAGGTTGAGAGACCTGAGATTGGGGTGCAGGAGGGACCCCTGATCCTGAGTGAGGAGATCCGGTTGTACCCCCAGAGGGATTGGATCCTCCACCGCCAGTTGCAGCAGGAGCGGAAACCACGGCTGCCTGGGCCAGCGAGGGGCCACCAGGATCATGAAGGCTTTTTCTCGGAGAACCTTGAAAAGAGTCCGAGAGACTAGCGGGATGGGAGGGAAAGCGTACAGAAGGCTCCCCGACCACGAGATCAGAAAGGCGTCCGCCGCAACCCGAAGGGGGTGTGGCTGACGAGAGCAGAAGCGAGGAAGCTGCCGGTTGTGAGGACTGGCAAAGAGATCCACCGTGGGGAGACCCCACTTGAGGAAGAGCTTCTGAACTACCAAGGGATCCAGACGCCACTCGTGCGGCTGGAGGACCCTGCTGAGTTTGTCTGCAAGGCAATTTTCTTGGCCCGGGAGATAAACTGCCTTGAGGAGAATGCCGTGACTGACGGCCCAAGAGCAGAGCTTCTGTGCCTCCCGGCAGAGGAGGAAGGAGCCCGTGCCCCCCTGCTTGTTCACGTAGAACATGGCAACTTGATTGTCCGTCTGGACAAGGACGGACTGTTGGGAAGTCAGGTGGGAGAAGGCCTTGAGAGCTAGGCGGATCGCCCTGAGCTCCAGGAAGTTGATCTGCTGAGCAGACTCCCACGTGGTCCAGAGGCCCTGAGTACGTGCCTCTTGGCAATGTGCTCCCCAGCCCAGGAGGGATGCATCGGTGGTTAGCACCCGGGTCGGCTGAGGTGACTGGAAAGGCATTCCGAATATCAGGTTCGGCTGCCGGAGCCACCACCGGAGAGACGAGACCAGCGGCTCGGAAACGCGCACTAGGTCTGCTAGGCCGCCCGTGGCTTGTCGCCACTGCTGGCGGAGACACCATTGAGCAGACCGCATATTCAGGCGGGCATTGGGGGTCACATGGACGGTGGAAGCCATATGGCCGAGCAGTCTCAGGAAGCGCCTGGCGGAGACCAGGGGCTGGCTGCGAAAGCGGTCGGCTAGGTCCATGAGCCATTGAGCCCTGTCGAGCGGTAGGTACGCTCGCGCCTGAGGAGTGTGCAGCCTTGCGCCGATGAACTCGAGATCCTGTGAGGGGAGCAAAGTGGACTTTGCGAAGTTTATAACAAAGCCCAAGTGCTGCAGCAGAGTCACCGTGCGGCACGTGGCGTTGGTGACCTCCTGAGCGGACGCTGCTCTGATGAGCCAGTCGTCGAGGTACGGAAAGACATAGAGGCCGTGAAGCCGGAGATGGGCCGCCACGACCGCGAGACATTTTGTGAAGACTCGCGGTGCGGAGGACAGGCCAAAGGGCAGTACTCTGTACTGGTAATGATTTCCTGCCACCACAAACCTTAGGTATTGGCGGTGGCTTGGGTGGATGAGGATGTGCGTGTAGGCATCCTTTAGATCCAAGGAGCATAGCCAATCTCCCTGCTGGAGGTAGGGCAGAAGGATTCCAAGGGTAAGCATTTTGAACTTCTCCCGCACAAGGAACTTGTTGAGGTTGCGCAAGTCCAGGATGGGTCTGAGGCCCCCTGTTCTCTTTGGTATCAGAAAATACCTTGAATAAAAGCCTTGACCTCTCAGGTGGTGTGGCACCGGTTCCACCGCCTGTTCCTGCAGAAGACCTGCTAACTCCTGAAGGAGCAACTCCCTGTGCAGAGGGGGGCGCGGAGGTTCTCCCGGAAAATAGGAGGGAGGGACCTGATGGAAGTGGAGAAGGTAGCCTTCTCGCACGACCTGAAGCACCCAGGCATCTGCGGTGATGCTGGACCACCTGTGGGCGAAGTGAACCAGCCGGCCTCCGGTGCTGGGAGGAACCAGCGGGGGGGGAGAGGCTATGCTGAGCGAGTCAAAAGCCCCCACCCTGCTGAGCAGGGGCTGGTGGTGCAGGCTTGGGGGCTTGCTGCCTACGGGACCCGTTACCCCGTCCCTTGGCCTGCTGGCCCTGTTGGGGAGCTGCAGGGGCCTGATAATGGGGGTATTGTTTGTAGGCAGCCGCCTTCCTCGGGTAAAAGGACTTTTTCCCCGAGCCCTTCTTTTTCTGGGAAGGGGCGGAGGTCTTCCTAGAAAGCCTGGTCCTGGTGAGAGTCTCAGTCTCAATTTGTGCAGCCTTTTCCGCCATGGGCTTGCCAAAGAGGTTTTCGCCTCGGCAGGGGACATCGACCAACTTGTCCTGTACCCAGGGCTCAAGGTCTGACGACTGAAGCCAAGCCTGTCGGCGGGCACCGATGCCGGCTGCGGCCACTCGAGCCGAGGCCTCAAAGCCATCATAGGCTGCTCGGGACATGAACTTTGAGCATTCCCGAATGCCCGTGGACAAGGCTAGGAACCTCCGCAAGGGCTCCTCGGAGAGACCAGCGGAGAATCCGGCTAGCTCTTTAGCCAGATCCCGGAGATACATGCCCATGTAGAGCTGGTAAGTCTGGACACGACATGCGAGCATAGAGCCCTGGAAGCACTTCTTGCCAAGGCCATCCAGGTTACGGGCCTCCCTTCGAGGAGGCACCGAGGAGTGCATCTTCTGGCTCTTAAGACGATGCATGGCCGATTCCACTACCATGGAATGGTGTGGCAGCTGTGCCTTTTGAAAGCCAGGGCTCAGGCGGACCCGATAGATAGAATCGACCCGCTTGCTCAGGACCGGCGAGGAGGCCGGACTCTCCCACATGCGGAAGAGTAGTCGTTCCAGCATAGGAGGAACCGGCACAGTAAAGTGTTCCCTCGCGGGAGAGTCATACTGGAGGGCGTCGAGCTCTTCGGCTCGAGGCTCCTCCTCGGGATCCGCAGGGAAGGCCAAAGCCTTGGCCATATCCCTAACGAAGTCCGAGAACCGGGCATCCTCCGGGGGGGACTGCTTCCGAGGCTCGGACTCCGGTGAGTCCGATGGGACACACCGAGTCCGGAAAGAATCAGGTGACTCTTCCTCCTCAGACTCCCAGACCGACTCCGACGAGGACTCGGTGGGGTCGGCCCGGGCAGGGTGCGGTGCCAGCCGCCCCGACGCCGAGGGAGTCGGCGTCGGCGACCTCGGTCCCGAACGGGAGGCCGAGGGTGACCTCGACCGAGGATCGACTCGAGTTCTCATTGACTCGAGGATCGGCTCGGTCTCCGGGGTCGACTTGGACGTCGACGTCCCGGCGGTCAGGGCAGCGGCGCCAGCGAAGCCAGCGAGCAGTGCCCTCTGCTGGTCCATGAAGGCAGACAGTCTGCTCTCCAAGGCCGTCAACCTGAGTCCGAGCTCAGGTGACCCAGCAGCCCCCGACTCGGGCCCCGACGGCGTCGGGCCCGACGTCGGCTGTCGCGGAGGCGAGTCCAGAAGGACCACAGGACTTACCCGGGCAGGCATCTCCGACTCCAGGCGAGGTCGCTTCGGGATGTGTTCCTTCTCCAAGGACCCGGGGCGGCTGTCGGGGCTATGCGACCTGGCCCTCGCGGAACCAGGAGCGTCCACCGACGCCGCCCTCGCGGGTTTTTCCTTCCGACGATGGTCCCCGGAGGGAGAACCCCGGTCGGAGGAGCTCCGGCGACGGTCCGAGCTGGAGCCTTTCGACGCGGAGGCCTCCGACGAGGTCCGGGTACGGCTGGGGTCAGCGAAGATTCTCTCACGCTGATGCCGCCGACTTCTCAACGCCTTTGAGGACAGTTTGCTGCAGGGCCCACAGATCAGTTCCTCATGATCCGGGCCCAGGCAGCGGAGGCAAAAGTCGTGTGTGTCGGTTAGTGACATATTTCGGTCGCACCGACCACACCGCTTAAACCCACTGGCAGCCATCGGGGGAAAAAGTGCCCCTGCGAGGTCAAAGGACCGGGCTGCCAGGGAAACCGAAAACGAAAGCTGACTAAGTCAGAAAAACCGAAAAAAGTAAGAGGACTCGAGACCGGCGTCGCGAGTCCGGGCGGGAAAACGATCGGCCCGAAAGAAAAAAGGATAAAACAAAGAAGAAAATCAACTTTTTCGCGGGGACAAGACGGGGACGTCTGTAGGGCTCCGCGGAAAAAAGAAGACTGGCTAAGATGGCACCCTCGGGCGGGAAGACGACCGCGCATGCGCGCTGCAATTCCCAAAGGCTTTCTTTGAAAGCTGGGGAAAATTGCTCCGCGAGGGCTCCGTCGGCGCCGACGTCACCCATAAGTGAGGACTGACTTCCTGCTTGGTCCTGGAGAACTGCTTCTGCCTGACTGGCATGTGGCCTGGGAAACAAGGTCAGATGTACCACCTCCTGGTTGAGGTGGAACGGGGAGACCACTTTCGGAAGGAACTTGGGGTGAGTGCAAAGCACCACTCTGTTCCTATAGAACTGTGTGTACGGTCTATCGGAAACCAGAGCCTGCAGCTCACTCACTCATCTGGCCGATGTGAGTGCCACCAAGAAAAGTGCTTTCCAAGAGAAGAAGCGGAGATGGCAAGTAGCCATCGGCTCAAAAGTTGGGCGAGTAAGCTGCTCTAAGTCCACATTCAAATCCCATTCAGTCGCCAGGGAGTGAACCGGGGGCTTCTGCAGAAGTAAACCTCTCAGGAACCTGTACACCAAAGGGTGTACAGAAAGAGGTTGTCCTTCCACTGGAGAGTGGTGTGCTGATAAGGCACTAAGGTGTACTCGGACAGAGTTTGACTTGAGGCCTAAATCTGAGGTGAAGCAGGTACTGCAACACCACTGACACTTGTCAGGAGAAAGGGTTTTCGCTCTGCTTATCACACCACACCTCAAACCTATGCCATTTAAACGCATAGGTTTTCCCAGTCGATTGCCTTCTTGAGGCTAGCAGTACATCCTCCACTTTTTTAGGGAGGAGAAATGGTGCGAGGACTACCCTTTCAGCAGCCATGCCATCAGGTTGAGAGACCTGAGGTTGGGATGCAGAAGAGTGCCCCCCCTCCTGCAACAGGAGGTTGGGGTGTAACCCCAGAGGGATTGGAGCCTCTGCTGCCAGTTAAAGCAGCAGCGGAAACCATGGCTGTCTCAGCCACCTGGGTGCTACCAGGATGATCAAGGCTTTGTCCTGAAGGATCTTGAATCGAGTCCGGACCACAAGGGCCTGGGAGGAAACGCATACAGGAGGCCCACCGACCATGATATTAGAAAAGCATCTGCAGCCACCCTGCATGGGTGTGGCTGTCTGGAGCAGAAGCGGGGCATCTGGTGATTCTGTGGGCTCGCAAACAGATCTATGATTGGTAACCCCCAGCACTGGAACAGCTTTTGGACTATGTTGGGATCCAGTTGCCACTTGTGTGGCTGGGGAATTCAGCTTAGCTTGTCGTCTAAGAAGTTCTCCTGACACGGCAAGTAAACTGTTTTTATTTTTTTGTAAATAACTTTTTATTAAAGGTTTCAATATAAAGTACAGTCATCTTTGCACTGAAACATGGTAGACAGCCACCACTGCAAACCAACCTCCCCCTGGCAGCCTGATATACTTGATAACTAACCAAAAACATACA
Organism: Ichthyophis bannanicus; assembly: GCA_033557465.1. Classification (NCBI taxonomy): domain Eukaryota; kingdom Metazoa; phylum Chordata; class Amphibia; order Gymnophiona; family Ichthyophiidae; genus Ichthyophis; species Ichthyophis bannanicus. Next base: position 1,023,161,445 of record CM066034.1, on the reverse strand, counting down.
CCGCTCCGCCTTCCCCGCCCCCTCCCCATCTAAGTCCAACACCCAGGCACACCCGAACAGACCGCCATGGTCAAGGCCTGTCCCCCTCCCCCCACCTCCCCTCCCCCCAAGTCCCAACCCCCCCCGCCCCCTTAGCCCCCTACCAGGCCTAGAACTCCCCCCACTGAATCCTTATAACCCCCTACCCCTCCCCCCCTATCTCCAACCTGCCGCCAGACCACCCCCCAAAGTACCTCAAGCTTGTCAACCCTACCCCGTCTAGCCGCCGTCAACTTTTCCATCAGGACAACATGCCTCAGCCGTTGCACAAAGCAACCTTCCGAGGGCGCTTCCCGTTGCTTCCAAGCCGCCGCTACTGCACATTGGGCAGCACTGAGACAAGCCAAAACTACCCGCCCTCCCTGCTGCCGCTCCGCCCCCCCACCATGACAGGAGAAATATCCCAGGCTGCAACCTCACTTCCACCCCAACCACCCTCAATATCCACTGCTGTACCCCGCTCCAAAACACCCGTATTTTACTGCACCCCCACCAAATATGCCAGAAAGTACCCTCCTCCCCACATTCCCTCCAGCATGCCGCCGAGACACCCGGAAACATCTTATGCAGTCGCATGGGCGTATAATACCAGCAAACCAAAATCGTAATCCCATTCTCACGGATACTGCTAGCTAGGGGCGCCCTCTTACCCTGGGACCACACCAACCTCCAATCCTTCAACTCCAGGGACATCCCCAGGTCCTCCTCCCACTCCCGCATGAATTTGAACTGCCCCCCCTCCACTTCTCGTACGCCCCTATACAGCCCAGAAATCAACCCCCTCCGCCCCCTATGCCCCAACCACCCCACCTCCACCAGCGACAGCTCCTGCTTCAACCCCCCCTTCTCTGCACCTGTCGCATATATTGTCAAACTTGCATATACGCAAATCTATCCCCCTCCTCCAAGCCATATAATTCTTGTAGCCTCTCAAAGCTCAGAAGGGTCTCACCCTCCCATAATTGAAAGCAGCACTCCAACCCTTTGGCCAACCACCGATTAAATCTCCCCCCTTCCCACCCCGGCCGAAACGGTTTCCACCCCCTCCACGGGGTCACCAGCAACAACTCCACCCCCTGCTCCTGCTGCCTCCGCACCCACCACCCATCCCAAATCCCCGCCACAACTCTCATCCCCGGTGCCCCAATCCCCGGTGCCCCAACCCCCAATTCCCTCCGAGTACCCGGAGAGGCCCACAACCATGCACCTAAGCGTCCCCCCCGTACATACGATCTTTCCAAATGCACCCCTGGCTTCACCTCCACCCCCCTCCTCCAAGCCATACCATGACTCAACTGAGCCGCTCTATAATAATCCAAGAAATTCGGAACCCCCAACCCCCCCTCCTCCACTCTAGCAAACATAACTGCCCGAGCTACCTGCGGTGGCTTCCGTTTCCAAATATACTGGAAAATCTTCCTTTGCAATCCCCGCAAAACTGCCCCAGGAACCTTCACCAACAACGCTTGAAACAAATATAACAACTTCGGGAATACTGCCATTTTAACCACCGCCACCCTCCCCAGCCAAGAGGTCTCATAGCCCATCCACCCCTCTAAAGCCCTCCCAATCCCCTTCAAAACCTTCGGGTAATTAGCTTCATAGACCTCCTCATACCGTGCTGTTATCTGCACCCCCAGATAGCCGAGGGATTTCTCCACCCATCTCACTGGATAAGCCCGTTTTAACTGCTCCACCTCCACCGGAGCCATCGAAATATTAAGTACCTCCGTCTTGTCTATATTCATCCGAAAGCCCGATACCCTCCCATAGTGTGCTAATTCCCGCATGCAAGTAAACTGTTTTGAGGTGCATACCCTGGTTGACTGCAAAAGAGCATAGGTCCAGGGTCTCTTGACAGAGGATGTGAGATCCTGTGCCCCCCTGCTTGTTCACATAGAACACCACCACTTGGTTGTCTGTCTGAATTAAGACAGGCTGATGAGCCAGGGTTTGACAGAAGGTCCGTAGAGCTAGGCGGATAGCTCGAAGCTCTAGGAGATTGATCTGTTGTGTGCTCTCCTGTGGAGACCACACCCCTTGAGTGCGCAATTCCTGGCAATGGGCTCTCCAGCCCAGCAAGGACACATCTGTAGTCAGCACTCTCGTGTGTGGGGGAGGCTGGAAAGGCACTCCCTCCAGTAGGTTGTATGGCTGAAGCCACCATGTCAACGACTGCACCAATCGTTTGGACACCTTGATGCTGTCTCTGAGTCTGCCTGTGGCCTACGTCCACTGGTCCCTGAGGTACCACTGAGCTGTTCTCATGTGGAGGCAGGCATTGGGTGTAACATGTACTGTGAAGGCCATGTGACCAAGGAGGCGCAGAAAGTGTCTTGCGAAGATCTGGGATCTGCGACTCACTTGCTGCACTAGGGCCACAAGTCTCTGTGCCCTGTCTTCCGGTAGATAAGCCCTTGCTTGAAGAGTGTCTAACCTTGCTCCTATGAACTCCAGTCCTTGAGAGGGAACCAGAGTGGACTTTGTGTAATTGATCACAAACCATAGGTGCTGTAGCAACTGGATAGTGCGAGACGTGGTCTGTTAGGCTTCCAGGGCTGACTGGGCTCTGATGAGCCAGTCGTCCAAGTAGGGGAAGACAAATACCCCTTGGTTTCTTAGGAAGGCCGCCACCACCGCTAGGCACTTTGTGAACACCCTGGGTGCAGAGGCAAGGCCAAATGGAAGTACCTTGTACTGAAAATGGTTTCCTCCCACCACAAATCATAGATATTGTCTGTGGTCTGGATGAATTAGGATGTGTGTGTAAGCATCCTTTAGGTCTAAGGAGCATAGCCAGTCTCCCTGGCGGAGGTAAGGCAGCAATATTCCAAGGGAAAGCATCTTGAACTTTTCCCTCACCAGGAACTTGAAACCTCCCATGGAGCAGAAGGGCAAAAGCTCGCTTGATCTTGATTTTCAGTTGCACAGGTCGAGGATGGGTCTTAGGCCTCCAGTTCTCTTTGGTATCAGGAAATACCTGGCGTAGAAGCCCTGTCCCTGCAGGTGGTGGGGCACCGGTTCTACCGCCTGATCCTCGAGAAGACCTGCCAACTCCTTTAAGAGGAGGTCCCTATGAAGAGGGGGGGGAGGGTCTGAGAGGCTCCCCTGGAAAGTAGCGACAGGTGCACCTACTCTTGCCATCTTGCTGGGCAGACTAGATGGACCATGCTGGTCTTTATCTGCCGTCACTTACTATGTTACTATGTTACTATGTAAGAGGGAGGTGCCTGGGTGAGATGTAGCCGATAGCCCATTTGGACTATCTGCAGAACCCAGGTATCTGTTGTGATGGCTGGCCACCTGTGGGCATATAGGGTCAGCCTTCCTCCTGTGCATGGCCTTGTTTCCTTGGAGAGAGGGACTATGCTCTGGGAGTCAAAAAACCCCTCCAGGCTGGGCCGGGGCCAGAGCCGGTGCCTGGGGCTTGGGAGCTTTTTGCTTAAGCGGGCCATGCCCCTGTCCCTTGGCCTGCTGCCCCTGTTGGGGAGCTGGGGAGGCCTGATATGTGGGGTAGTTGTGATAAGCAGTACCTTTTCTCGAGAAAAAGGGCTTCTTACCTGAGCCCTGCTTCTTAGAAGGGGCAGCAGTCTTCTTCGAGAGCCTTGTCCGGGTCAGGTACTCGGACTCGATCTCGGCAGCCTTTTCTGTCATGGGCTTGCCAAAGAGGTTTTCACCTCAGCAATGGACATCGACCAACTTGTCCTGTACCCATTGCTCCAGGTCTGACGACTGTAGCGTGCACTGATGCCGGCTGCAGCTACCCGGGCCGATGCCTCGAAGCCGTCATAGGCTGCTCGAGTCAAACTTCGAGCACTCCTGGATCCCAGTGGACAAAGCTTTGAAGCACTGCAAAGGTTCCTCGGAGAAACCAGCTGAGAACCCAGCAATCTCCTTTGCCAGGTCTCATAGGTACATGCCCATGTATAGCTGGTATGTCTGGATTCGGCATGACAGCATTGAACCCTGGTAGCACTTCCTGCCAAGGGCATCCATGTTGCAGGACTCCCGACCAGGAGGCACCGAGAAGTGCGTCTTCTGACTCTTGAGCCGGCGCATGGCCAATTCCATAACCATGGAGTTGTGCGGCAGTTGTGCTTTTTAGAACCCAGGGCTCTTGCGAACTCGGTAAATGGAATTGATTCGCCTGCTGAGTACCAGCATCGAGGCTGGTGTCTCCCACATGCGGAGCATCAGCCGTTCCAGAATGGGAGGCACCGGTACAGTAATGGCTTCCCGAGGGGGAAAGTCATACTGGAGGATCTCGAGCTCTTCGGCTCGAGGCTCCTCCTCAGCCTCCGCCGGGAATGACAAAGCCTTAGCCATGTCTCGGACGAAGTCCAAGAACAGAGTGTCCTCCGGGGGGACCTTCTCCGAGGTTCAGATCCCGGGGAATCTGAGGGGACGTATTTGGTCCGATGGGTATCCGGTGACTCCTCATCCTCCTGTTTCCCAACCGGACCCCTCCGAGGAGGAATCGAGTGGCTCCGGCCCCGAGGGCTTCAGTCTCGACTGCCCCGACACCGGTAGAATCGTTATTGATGACCTCGGTCCCGAACGGGAGGTCGAGGGGGACCTCGGCTGAGGATCGACTCGAGTTCTTAATGTCTCGAGGATCGGCTCGGCCTCTGGGGTCAACTTCGACATCAATGTCCCTGTGGTCGGGGCGGATGGACCAGTGAGACCAGCCATCAGCACCCGCTGCTGGTCCATGAAGGCAGACATGCTGCGCTCCAAGGCCGCCATCCTGAGACCAAGCTCAGGAGGCTCCGCAGCCCCTGGGTCGGGTCACGACGCCGGCTCTCCCAGAGGAGAGTCCACATCGAGGACAGTGCTTACCTGCCTCAGTGTCTCTGGTTCCTTACAAGGGAGTTTAGCTGGCCTCTCCGACTCCGAGGATCCAGGGCGGCGGACCGGGCTCCTCGACCTGGCCCGCGAAGGACCAGGCCGCTCGGAGCCATCTAGCGACACCGCCCTCACGGATTTTTTCTTCCTCCGGTGTTCCCGCGAGACCCCCTTTCAGAGGACACCCGACGCTGCTCGGGATCAGAGAGCTCCCAAGAGGTCGAGGCCTCCGATGAGGTCCGGGCCTGGGCGGGTGCGGACTCAGGAAGAATCCTATCATGTTGCTGCTGTCTGCTCCTCAAGGCCTTGGAAGACATTTTCTTACACGGGCCACAGACCTTCGGGTCGAGGTCGGGCCCGAGGCAATGGAGGCAGCAGTCGTGTTTGTCGGTGAGGGACATTAATCTCGTGCACTGATCACACTTTTTAAACCCGCTGGCCATTAGGGGAAAAAGGGCCCCTGCAAGGTCAAAGGACTGGACTGCCAGCTAAAAAGAAAAAAGAGCGCAAACGCTAGTCTCTAAGGACAAAAAACGAAAATTTGGACCGGACTCGATACCGTTGTACCGAGCCGAGGCGAGAAGAACAGGCGTTGAACCGGCTAGACAGAAAAGAATTTTCTGACTTTTAAACAGTTTTAAACACTTTTTTCGCGAGGGAACTTGGACGACGTCCGTTGGGCTCCATGGAAAAAAGGAGGCTTGTACACTATAACCTTTACGATCTGTTTAGAATGTGGTGGTTCATTTACTGAATAGTTGTAAATGCTCTGAGGACATTTCACAGCAATTATGCAATTTGCATTGGCTTCCTATTAAATTTTGTATCTTGTATAAAGTTATAATAATAAATGTCTTCATCATCAGGCTCCACAAAGTCTATCTGGTCTTTTGCATCTCTACTGTCCTACAAAGATCACTTCATTCTCAGGATGCACACCTTTTAGATGTACTATCATTTAAAAGAATATATTCCCAAACACTCCATAAATAAATTTTTTCCATGAGTGCTCCAATTATTTGGAATTTTATTTATTTATTTATTTAACATTTCTTATATACCGCCTTTCATATCATCAAGGCGGTTTACATTGAACAAACTGAAATTACATTGAACAGGGCATTATAACTTGGAGATAACTATTTTACAGGGAATATGGGCAAAAAAAGGCGGAGGAAAGAGCAAGACCGCATGCGCGGCGTTTTTTTGAATCATCAGAAGACATTGAGAGACGTGGGCAGCAGTTTGTAGTGAGTAGAATTTTATAACAGGGGTTAAGTAAATTAATATTTTAAATTTTAGCCAGGAATCAATGATTCGTGGGAAGGTCAGAGCTATTTTATTTTCTCTCTCAATTTTAGATCCTCCTGAAGAAACTCCGTCAAGGAGTGAAACGCTCAGAGAGGTACCAGAGGAGGCGTAGAGATCTGCTAAGAGAATTCTGAGAGAATAACTTTGAGAAGATAAGTCAATGTCTGGAAATGTTTAATGTTTAAAGAGAGATTTGCTAAGAAAATTCTGAGAGAACAACTTTGAGAGGATAAGCCAGCGTTTGGAAACGTTTAATGAGATTTGCTACGAGATTTCTGAGAGACCAACTATGAGAATTTAGAGAAAAGCTCAGCGACTTATCAAGCTCACATGGATAGAGATAAGCCAGTGTTTGGAAAAGTTGAATAGCGTTTAGAATACCACAGTGGATGAATACCGGTGACAAAGTAGAAAAGCCTTTATTCACACAAAAAAAAGTATATATATATAAAAATGTCTTCCCAGTAGTCATTGATGCAATTGAAGCGCTACTAGTTTTCCACTATAGTGGAGCATGAGCGCGATACAGGTCTGAGACTACATATGGGATTGGTATAGTTTAAGGCTCATCACTGGTATTCAGTAATTTTGATGCAAGTTAGAGTGGAGTGTTTTCCCATTTTCTAATAATATGACCTTTGTGTGGCATATACTTTTAAATAAATAAATACTTCTAAATCAAAAGAGAGACCCCAATCATTAATCTCAGCCTGCAAGATATTTTACCAGCTAAACTGAACAAGGAGACGCAAATGACATCATCTCAATGGAGCATGCAAGAGCTATAAAAAGCAAAGTTGCTTGCTTGTAAGTGTGATCTCTGAAAACAGCAGTTCGCCAATTACAGAACTGAATGTGGTCATTCCCTGACTGATGACCCTGCTATTGTTGCTGCCATGTTTAGACTTTTGATAACTGTACAGTACTACAAGAACAGGCCCATGGTGGAGGGGAGGGGGGGAGGAGGGCAAGTTGTAAAAGATAGATTGGGGCAGAGGGAGTGTTTCATGGTGAAAGGAGAGGGTCCTTTGATTAGTTTTTTTATTTTTTGGAAGTTGGCACCCTGAGCTCTGGGAAATTGCATGTTAAGGGTTAGATTTTGTGACCACAGAATTGTTGGAGACCAATAACAGTGAGATATGAAATCAGCTATCCAATTAGCCATTGTTCTACTCGTGATGGTAATTCCATGATTGTTGGAGCGGAAAACCCCCCAAACTGGGTATTATAAACTCTCTGGTCCTCTCCAGATTGAAGGCAATGACTCTAATTCCAATATATTTATACCGCCTAAAAGAGGTGTATAGCACATTAAACACAAATACAAAGTAAATATTCCCCCATAAACACCAGAGCAGTTAGTACCATAAATTAAAAGTACCCATAATTAAAATCACAAAATACCAAAGCAGGCATACATAACCACACCTCCATACAAGCTACCAACCATCCAAACCACAATCAACACTGGGAACCGCAATATTAATAGTCTGCATCAGGTTATGACCGCCTTTCAAAAGTTAAATAATTATCTTTAGGCCTAAAGTTGGCATTTGGTCTTGAGAAAAGTATTGGAAGGATTTATTAAAGTGGAAATCAGTCACAACCTTAGGCAAAAACTTAAGATGTGTGTGTATCCTGTTGGGATGAAACTTGGTTTAAAATGTTTAAGTTACTAGGGCCCAAAGCTTTCCGAGTCTGCAGGCTGAGGTTACAGCTGCCAAAAAGATAATTTGCCAGGTCAGGTTAAAGTAAGCCATAAAGGTTTAGAGGCTCAAAGGGGACTTTCTTTAACTCTTAAAAGCATGCTAAGATCCCATGATAAAGGACATTGTTTCTGAAACACTGTAAAAGAGGCGGCAGTTGTGACTGCACAGAATGATTCTATGACACACACACAGTGCTGTGACAGCACTAGAAGACAAGTTTGTGTTACCCACATGTACACAGCATAATGCAAGTAGGAAGAAGAGCCCAGCACACCACTGGAGAGACGGAGATCATACCCAACACATCTGCCTGACAAGTGATACTCACTGCTGTCATGGTATGTGCAAAACTAAGATCATCACACACCACTGATGAAGAAATTATGTGCAGGCAATGATGTTTTGGAGTTCGAGAGTGGAAACTTTGAGAGAAGTTGATATTGTGCTACTCATTATATAGTGAAGATGCTCATAGTCACTAGGGTTGTCTGTTTTTTACAGAACCCTGAAGATCGATTTGGAAGTCGTACTGCCTGTTTAAGAAGAGTTTTATGGAAATGCGTTGAGTTATGTAGCACGAAAGCTGTGCTGTGTTGCATTGAGATAATTAAATTGTTAAAGTGGATTGATGATTTAGAAAAAGTATGTTTTTCAAATTGGTAATACTCTGTTTGAATTATGGTAAAGGGAGTTTTTTTTAGACCAGTGATGTAAGAACTACATATTCCCCTATGGTGATGAATTTCGCCACATAGTTGAACCATTGAGTTATCCTGAGGTCTTTTTCTTCCTTTATGTTTTATAAAAAATAAAATAGCAAATATAAGGTAATAAAAATTAGAATAAGCTGGGAGCCGGCCACACCAGCAGGCTCCCCCGAATGATCGGGGTCGAGCCGGGCCGCTCCACGCCACCCCAACAGCTGCCCAATCAGAGGGCAAAGGAACATTTAAATGCCATCATCGGGTGCGAAATCCATCGCCAGCCACACCAGCAGGTTCCCCCGAATGATTGGGGTCGAGCCGGGCTGCTCCACACCGCCCCAACAGCTGCCCAATCAGAGGGCAGAGGAACATTTAAATGCCACCATCATCGGGCGGGCCCGCACCTGAGGGCCTCGCCAGAGGGCCCTTTGGCGTGGCCCTTAGGCACAGGCCCTACAATAAAACGGCATACACCCATGCCGGTGACCCCAGGTATGCTGCCTGCAATGTAACCCATGATGCCCAGCCTGCTTGCAATACATTTATTTATACTATGTGTAATTGTGCTGCATAGCCTGTAGTCAATGCTGCTTGTAATCTAACCCATTGATTCATCAAATCTCCTTTTCCCCCATCCCCCCCACCCTTACCTGTGTTTGCCCTTAATAGATCATAAGCTCCCTCTGTGTTTGTACTGACTAGTTTGTAAGCTCTGATGAGCAGGGACTGTCTGTCTGTCTGTCTCTTATTCAAACAGAAATGCACAGTAGTAGTAGTAGTAATGGGAAACAACCAACCTGGTTTTGCCCTAGCTAGAGACTGTTGCTCTGTGTGTTTTTTGTCTCGACTAGATTGTAAGCTCTCACGAGCAGGGACTGTCACTCTTACGTGTCTGTACACCGCTGTGTATGACTAGTAGCGCTTTATAAATGTTCAATAATTATCCCGAATTAACTATTGCTGCATGTCACCATATTTGTTTTCCCAACCTGTCTATTGTTCTGTGTTGTCTTGACTAGATTGTAAGCTCTGACAAGCAGGGACTGTCTTTTCGCTTGTATTTCTGTACAGCGCTGCGTGCGCAGCGCTATATAAATGCTAAATAGTAGTAGGAGTGTCATGAAAGGTCTATAATTTTTATAGAAATTTGCGTTAGGTTTTGGTTGTTCTAAGGGATTATTTGTGCAATGTGTAAAACTAACCCATTTGGCTTCAATAACCTTGAAAGAGTCTGAGCTGTGTGTATTTACCTTCAATAATTACAAATGGAAGGAAGACAAAGCAATGTAAACTGTTACAGAAGTTTTCAACATGTATTTATTCAAAGAATTTGCAGAGCATAGTGCATGCATGTCCTTTGAGAGCAGCAAAAATGGGACTTGAACTGAAGAATTAATTACATATGTTTCATGGGTCACAGATTAGTCAACTCAAGAAAACATTTGGTCCACCCAATCTCTGCAGGCTCCCAGTCAGGCAGAGAAAATAATGAATATAACAAACATACAAGACCTGTCAGTCTCCTCTAAGTACAGTATAAACAAAAGAAGAGACTCTGGACAGGAACTTGGGACCAGACAGGTTCCTATCTGTGCTACACAAAAATTCAAATACCTAAGCCCAGTGAATCAGATACCATAACAATATAAACCAGACCCTAAAAATTCCAAAAACCTAAAAGCCTTATATCTTATTTTTATTTGTCGGAAATGCCAGCATGGTAAAGAGGGAAATTCCCTCAGACCGCCGTGGCGTTTCCTTTTGGCTGGCAAAGTGCCTTCATTCATTAAAGATACTGGAGATTTTTTGAATCATCTGTCCACCTGCACGGCAATTTCCACATACACCTTTTTGGTGACATTGGACGTACAGTCCCTCTATACTAACATAGATCAACGTGAAGTCTTAACAGGTTTAGCATCTCGTTCTTTGCCTCTTCCGGACCGCATTCCTCAAGATTTTATTCTAGATCTTCTCGATCTAGTATTGAATCAAAATTTTTTTGTTTATCAACAGCAACATTACCTCCAAATCTACGGAATTGCTATGGGGGCTACGGTAGCACCTTCTATAGCCACATTGTATATGGGCTGGTTCGAGGAACAGTTCATCTATCCCCATCCGCTATTCAGATATATTCCGTTCTGGCGGCGCTTTCTAGATGACATCTTTTTCATTTGGACGGGAACGGGGGAGCTATTGGATAAATTTCTTCGGTTGTTAAATACATTTAAGTCTAACATACAATTCACGGCTCAGGCTGAACCTCGGCGGATTCAATTTTTGGACATTACTGTTGAATTAACTGATAGGGGTTTGGAGACCTCTTTGTACCGCAAACCTGTCCAGCGTAACACCCTCCTTCGATTTGACAGCTTTCATCCACCTGCTTTAAAGCGAGGATTGCCTTTTGGTCAGTTTTTACGTCTTCGCAGAAACTGTACTCATCGGGTGGACTTTAAAAGACATGCTAAAGAACTCACAGCTCGATTGCTGGCCAGAGGTTACCCCTTTGGGGTTGTGCGGAAGGCGTATAAACGAGCCAGTTACATCCATCGTGAATGGCTATTGAGGGGTTCTTCCATTGCACCTTCTACAGATCATATTACAGCAGTATTTCCCTATATGAAGGGTTCTTCCAAAGTGGTGGAGCTTTTGCACCGTTATTGGCCAATACTCACCTTACACCCTTGCTTTCGGAAGAGACTGCAAATAGCATACTCTCGACGGTCTAATTTACGAGACCTCCTGGTACACACTTCAGCGGAGGTTGATCGCCCAATTACTTTTCATACACCAGCGGGACATCATCCATGTGGTGATTGCCATTACTGTTTGAACACTCTTTCTGGCATATCATGGATGGATGTCCATTCTCAGATCTCTTATTACACTCGATGGAACACTAGTTGTACTACATCGTTTGTTGTATACCTTATAGTCTGTCCTTGCAATCTGTATTATATAGGACGCACCTCCAGACCTGTAAAAGTCCGGTTGGGAGAACATGCCTCTCGACTACGTACAGCCTCACTATCTGCACCGATGGTTGAACACTGTTTATTGAACTCTCACAATTTTGGTGATCTTACATGGCGAGTATTGGATTTTATACCTTCAAACCCTCGGGGGGGCGATCGTGTGCAGGCTTTGCAATTTCGCGAACGGTGGATTTTTCGCCTTGATACCGTGCATCCGAGGGGACTGAACCAACAACTTGATTGGTACACCATTGTGTGATTTTGTTTTTACCTTGAGGTGTATATTTTTTCATCTGAGGCCTTTCTCAGTACCAGGGGGGTGGTCTAAGATCAGTGGCCCCTTCCCTGAATTCTCTGATTGGCTTTTTTACACACAGTTCCTCCTACCAGCTGATGGGTATCAGCTGAGCTGACGTTAACTCAGCCTAGATAAAAAACCGCTCTTCGAAAAGGACTTTTCATAATGCTGGAGCAGCGGAGCAATGTTGTTGACCTGAAGCAGGGGTATCGCTGTTTAGAACCCCGAAACGTGCCACGTCGTGACTGTAACATTGCTGCTAAAATGGACATTACCACATAAATGTCAGCTAAGTGGTTACTGATTTTTAACAAGTTTTTTGAATTATTAAAAACGATTAAAAAGGAAACGCCACGGCGATCTGAGGGAATTCCCCTCTTTACCATGCTGGCATTTCCGACAAATAAAAATAAGATATAAGGCTTTTAGGTTTTTGGAATTTTAAAGGGTCTGGTTTATATTGTTATGGTATCCTATCTGTGCTAGGCTACTAAAATGGATCACCACCTGAAAAGACTCCCGCTTCTTCCAGGACTTCTAACGCCACCCCCCCCCCCCCCAAGCACTGCCAGCAGATCTGCTCCAGAGAGAGAGGAGAAAGCACAGTTACTTACCTGTAACAGGTGATCTCTGGGAACAGCAGGAATAAGTCTTCACATATGGGTATCGTCGGTACCGACGGAGCCTGCGCGGGAACGCTCCCCAGCATTCAGAAAGAAAGCTTTTGGGAGCATCCCACAGCGCCTGCGCGCTGCCTTCCGCCTTTCCTAACCGCCTCTCTCCAGTTCAAGTTTTAAGCTGAGACAAAGAGAGAGAGAGAGAGAGGAAAGATAGAGAGATACAAGTCCTAGGGGAGGTGGGTGGGTTGTGAAGACTTATTCCTGCTGTTCCCAGAGATCACCTGTTACAGGTAAGTAACTGTGCTATCTCCAGGAACAAGCAGAAATGAGTCTTCACATATGGGGACTCCCCAGCTAGAGATGCCAGGGAGATCTCCAAGGTGGTGAGTCCCTGAGAAGGGCTCTACCTCCTCCTCCCATGGATCTCGGGCATCCAACCAGGGATAGGGGGTAGGAGTTGATTAGGTATGGAACAGGTGTTTGAGAACAGCCTGACCAAACAAGGCATCCCGGCGGGAGTCCTTGTCCAAGCAGTAATGGGCTGTAAAGGTATGAACCGAGGCCCAGGTGGCCGCTCGACAGATTTGGTCGATGGACACAGAGTTTAGATGAGCCATAGAGGCTGCCATGGCCCTCACATTGTGAGCTGTGACATGGCCCTCCAGAGAAAGGTTCTTACTCTGGTAGGCGAAAGAAATACACTGAGCAATCCAATTGGACAGAGTTCTCTTAGAGACTGGAAGTCCTAAATGAGAGGGATCAAAAGCAACAAATAGTTGAGAGGACTTTCTATGTTGCTGTGTCCTTTGTAAGTAAAAACAAAGTGCTCTCTTACAATCCAGGGTATGGAGATTCCTCTCTGCACTTGATGCATGAGGTCCTGGAAAAAAGACAGGTAAATACACCTCCTGGGTTCAGATGAAAAGGTGAGACCACTTTAGGCATAAAGTGTGGATTAGTCCTGAGGACTACCTTGTCATGATGGAACCTTGTATAAGGAGGATTAGCCACCAAGGCTTGCAGCTCACTGATACGGCGAGCTGAGGTGACTGCAATGAAAAAAATAACCTTCCAGGAAAGGAATTTCAAGGAGGTAGTGGCTAAGGGTGGCTTCATAAGCTGGCCAAGAACCAAATTCAAATCCCATGCCACTGGAGGTGGTCTAATGGGAGGTTTAGTTAAAAGAAGGCCTCTCATGAATCTTGCAATAAGAGGATGAGAGGAAATAGGCTGTCCTTTGAAAGGCTTAAGGGATGTTGCAATAGCAGTCAAATGGACTCTTACTGAATTTGTTTTAAGGCCTGCATGGGATAAATGCAGCAAATACTCTAGTAAAGAATTCAGAGGTATTGCAAGAGGGTTAAGACCCTTCTCTGCACACCAAATGGTAAACCTTTTCCATTTAAAAGCATAGGAACGTCTAGTGGAAGGCTTTCTGGAAGAATGAAGGATATCCTTCACCTGCTGAGAAAGATGCAAATCTTGAAGGTCTAGGCCTTCAGCAACCAGGCCCTGAGATGAAGAGACTGGGGATTTGGGTGCCAGAACGTTCCCTCCTCTTGGGACAGGAGGTCTGGAGCAGATCCCAAGTCCAGGGAGGGAGCTTGAGAGAGATGCAGAAGTAGAGGGTACCACACTTGGCATGGCCAACGTGGTGCTATGAGGCTCATAGACCCCTTGTCTCTCTGAAGCTTGAACAGTGTCTTGGGAATTAGGGGAATGGGTGGAAAGGCATAGAGGAAGTCTTGCCCCCAATGAAGGAGGAAGGCATCCCTGGCCTGAACTCCCTGATACGGAATCCTGGAACAGAACCGGGGAAGTTTGGCATTCCATGGACTTGCAAAACAGGTCTATGTCCGGGGTTCCCCAAATTCGAAAGATCCTGGCTATCTGGTCCCCATGGAGGGACCATTCGTGTGGAAGCAGAACTCGACTGAGTCTGTCTGCCCAAGAGTTTTGAACCCCTGGAAGATACACTACCATGAGATGAATTTGATGCTCTCTGGCGAAGGCCCACAATCTCAAAGCTTTGTTGCAAAGCGACAGAGAGACAGTCCCGCTCTGCTTGTTCACGTAGAACATGGCTACTTGATTGTCCGTGTGGATGAGGACTGTCTTGTAGCTGAGCAGGGTGTGGAAGACTCTGAGAGCTAGAAAAATTGCTCTGAGCTCCAAGAGGTTGATATGTAGAGATGTCTCCTGTGGAGACCAGATGCCCTGGGTGGAGAGATCTTGTAGATGAGCTCCCCAACCCCTTGGAGAGGCATCTGTTGTAAGGGTTGCTTGGGGTAGCAACTGTTGAAAGGGGGACCCAGCAACAGATTTTGAGTGGACTTCCACCACTGGAGAGACCAAAAGAGGCGACTGGAGGTTGCTATTTTGTCTGACAGGCACCCTGATGCCTGGGTCCATTGGGTGGACAGAGTCCACTGAGCTGCCCGCATGTGAAGGCGAGCGTAAGGAACCACATGCACGGTGGATGCCATGTGGCCTAACAGTTGTAACATCTCTCGAGCAGTTAAATGGGACTTTAACTGAACTTGTGAGGCTAACTGCACCAAGCTTAGGCAACGGGCTGGGGAAGATAGGCCCTTGCAGTTGTGGTATCCAGCAAGGCCCCTATGAACTCTAATGACTGAGTAAGGGTGAGATGTGATTTTGGGATGTTTATTACAAGTCCCAGATACTGAAGAACACGCCTTGTGCAGGCTAGGGAAGTCTGGGCCTCTGACTGGGATGGAGCTCGGATGAGCCAGTCGTCCAGATATGGGAATACAAATATTCCTAGAGTGCGTAGAAATGCAGCTACTACTGCCATGCATTTTGTGAACACTCTTGGAGCAGAGGCCAGACCGAAATGAAGCACTCTGTATTGGTAGTGTTTTCCCTGATAAAGGAACCGAAGGAACCTTCTGTGTGTTGGATGGATGAGGACATGGGTGTACGCATCCTTGAGATTTACAGAACAAAGCCAATCCTGACTCTGAAGGTATGGAAGGAGAGCACCGAGAAAAATCATCTTGAATTTCTCCTTGCATAGAAACTTGTTCAATTCTCTGAGATCTAATATGGGTCTGTAGCCCCCTGTTTTCTTTGGGATAAGAAAACAGGGGGAGTAGATCCCTGAGCCCTGTTGAAGAAGGGGTACTTCTTCTATTGCCCTTTGGGCAAGAAGGGTAGCAATCTCCTGACCCAGAAGGTCGAGGAGAGATGTTGGAGAATTGAACTGTCTCACCATGGTGTGAGGAGGAAGGTTTAAGAAATGAAGCTTGTACCCCTCCCTTATGATGGAGAGGGTCCATTGCTCTGCTGTGATTTGTTCCCATCTGGGAGCAAAGTGAGCTAACCTTCCTGGAATGGTGAGAGGCTCTGGTTCTTCTAGAGCCAGAAAGGCTAAGTTCTCTAGTTGTAAGTCAAAGGCCCTGAGGAGGCTGAGGCTGTTGGGCAGTAGCAGTCCTTGCAGCCTTAGGCTTGGCTTGTTTAGGTTGTTGCTGACGCTTTGCAGCAAAACGACCTGCAGAAGATGCCTGCTGACCATAAACAGAATAATATTTCCCCTTTTTGGGAAAGAAAGCCTTTTTGAATAACCTTTTTCTAACAGGAGCAGAAGTAGACTTTGAAAGTCTATCTAAGGCAGAATTTTCAGCATCCATCTGAGTGGCCTTTGCTTGCCAATCCTTGCCAAAAAGGTTTTCACCAGTACATGGAAGATTTCCTAATCCATCCTGGACCCAGGGTTCCAAATCAGAAGCTTGTAACCAAGCAAGTCTGCGTGCATCTATGGCAATAGCCGAGGCTCTGCTGGCACACTCAGAGTGGAGTGGAGGAGTGGCCTAGTGGTTGGGGCAAGGTACTTCAGGCCGGAAGGTCGGGGGTTCAAATCCCACTAGAGGACAGCAACCTTGGGCCGGAAGGACTGGGGTTTCTAGTCCCACAGGTGCTCCTTGTGGTCTTGGGCAAGCCACTTAACCCTCCATAGCCCATGTTCCCTGTAAAATAGTTCTCTGTGTGCTGTGCTTTCCTGTCTAATCAATGTGTTTATACCTCAAAAATTTCCTGTCATGATTTGACAATTTCCAATCTGTAATCAAACCGCTGCTGATCGCTGGAAGTAGCGGTATACAAATGTATACTAAATAAATAAATAAATAAAATAAATAAAAGAGTCAAAGGCTGCAAGGTTGGAAAATTTGGAAACATCCTGGGCATGTTTAAGCCAGGTGAGAAACTCCTCTCTTTTATCTTCTGAGATAAAAGGAGATAAAGTTTGCAGATGATCTGTAACTTCTTTTAGAAACATCCCCATATAGAGACTATAGGAGTTGATTCTGGCAGCAAGCATATTGGCCCGGAAAATTCTCCGGCCAAAAGCATCTAAGGTTCTGCATTCTCTTCCTGGAGGATTAGATGAGTGCCTTTTTGCACTCTTTATCTTCTTCATAGCAGACTCCACCACAATAGAGTGGTGAGGAAGCTGAGTCTTATGAAAGCCAGGACAAGGAGGAACACGGTACATGGTGTCCAACCTACGAGAATGAGGGGAGGTGGTGAGAGGAGTCTCCCATATGCCCAACATGTGATCATAAAGGATCTCATGAATTGGTAAAGTAGCTGCCTCTTTAGGAGCCTTAGGATATTGTAAAATACCCAATTTTTTGGCCCTAGGCTCTGCCTCAGGGGCCACTGTAATGGAGAGGCCCCTGGCCACTTCCCTAATGAAGTCTTGAAAAGACAAGTCTTCTGGAGGAGACATTCTTCTTTTTGGAGAAGAGGGCTCCTGAGGAAGGAGTACCGATGCTTCGACAGAAGCCTCTGATTCATCAGAGTCTTCGGAGGAATCGAAGTATCGCCTGTCTGAATGCTCCTGCAGAGCCCGATACGCGTACCGAGTGGTATCGACATCGGGAGTGATCGGTACCGATTCGGTACCGATGGGTATCACAGAACAGGGTACCGCTGCAGTCGACACCGAAGCCGATGCAATTGGTACCGGCACCGGAACCGATATCGGTGCCGGAACCGGTACCGACAACGGAGTTTGTTGCGGTACCGGAGGCGTTGCATCTTGTATGAATGCCGTAATGGCACGCTGCATGGTCAGAATATTCTGATCCATCGACGCCACCAATGTCTGGATGTCGGTACCAGTGGAAACCACCGGTACCCCAGAACATGGCAACAGGTGATTGGTCGAGGCCGAGCCATCGATGTCAACCTGTGACCCCATAGATAAAGCTTTGGAAGCCGGAGCCTCCCGCCGGGGTAATTTTGCCGGTGCGGATTCCTCGAGAGCAAGCCCGGAGGCATATCGATTCTTAAAGGGAGATCTACCCTTCGAGGACCGGCTGGAGTTATGTTTGGTTACCTGAGATCCATGGGAGGAAGAAGCAGCCCTGGAAGACGTCGATGCCACCGAAGCTGCATCAGAGGGAAACAGGGTACTGAGCTTGGCCGCTCGATTCTGTCAACCTCTTTTAGACATTATGGAACAGGACTCACAATCCGTGATGGAGTGGTCAGGACCCAAACATTTTAGACACCAGTCATGGGTGTTGGTGACAGAAATAGTGCCGCTGCACTTCGTGCACTTTTTAAACCCGGAAGCGGGCTTTTCCATGAGGAAAATTTCCCCCTAGGCCTAAGGCTCAAAGAAGAAAAAATGCACAGAAGTGGGAAACGGTAGGTTTTTTTTTATTGATAAGAAAGAAAGAAAGACCGGCGGTACCGGTCCGACGTCAAAGAAGGCAGACGCGCGACCAAAGAAATAAAAGAAAATGAAGAACTTCTTCAGTGGTGACAGGAACACGACCTGCTGGCTCCGCGGAAAAGAAGAACTGGAGAGAGTCGGTTAGGAAAGGCGGGAAGGCAGCGCGCAGGCGCTGTGGGATGCTCCCAAAAGCTTTCTTTCTGGACGCTGGGGAGCGTTCCCGCGCAGGCTCCGTCGGTACCGACGATACCCATATGTGAAGACTCATTCCTGCTTGTTCCTGGAGATAAGCCAATATGGAAAGCAGAGAGCCTGTCTGAAACTGGCAGCTCAATCTTACTTGTACAGATGCAGGGCAGACAGCCACAGCTAATAAATACAGACTATAATAAGTGCTGGAAGAAGAAAGCACATCTGAAGGGCTGCTTGGATTTTACCAAAATTCACTTATACGCTGAACAGCGTCTCTGGAGCAATAATGACAGCACTAGTAAAGAGGAGCTCTTACACACACAACAAACATACTGAACAAGGGTGCACTGGGAATTTTGGCTAACCTCCGAGTTCACCACACCAGGATGGCCTCTTGGGCCATAGAACTGGTACGTGTGCATGTGCACATGTGTAAAAACTTCAAAAAGGAAAGTACATGCCTATCTTCCCTTAGAAAACTGGTTTAACGTCTGTGCATGCCTGTTCGAAAATTACTCTCCCAGTAAAAGAAGGTCAGGGAGGAATGGTGTGAAAATCTAACATAACGGGAATGAAAGAAGCAAGTCAAACCCACCACTCTGAATACATGGAATGAAGCTGAATGTTAACAGATGGGACACTGAACAGGTTGCTGTACAGCTCAAAGCCCAACTGACCCTCTAGAAGTGCCTTAAGGTGGTCTGATGTGCAACCTACCTGCTGTGCAAAGGAAGGACATGCAACCTATAGAGTATGAGCCCTAACGTTTCTGATACTGCTTGATGCATTCACTCATCCCGGAGAGATGAAAGGTTGGGCACTGATCATCAGTCACCACAAAAGAGCACAGAAAGGGACCTCATTCTGCCTGATTAGTATCTCGGTGCCTGCTTACTATTAAGATTAAATTAAATTAAGTTAAATTAGTTAACGTAGTGTCTTAATGTAAAATGGAGAAATTTTACTCACCGTTAATGTCCTTTCCTGGAGCACTGTTAGATCAGTCCAGACTATAGAGTTACCTCCTCCAACCAGCAGATGTGAAACAGAGAAAAAAAACAGAACAGTGCTGTGACGTCATCACTGCACATTACCCAGTACAGCTAGGGGCACTGTTCAGTATTAGGTAACAAAGCAGCAGACCTCCAACTGAGTCCGCCAAGGGGCCCCTATCCCCAGTCGCTCCAGAACTAGGCTGAATAGGGGAACTATATACATGACAAACTGACTCAGTCCAATTCAGGAACCACCGGAGTATCCGGATTGGCGACGACAGGCGAATGTCCTTCAGGGCAGGTCCTGGACTGCTCTAGAAGTGCTCCAGGAAAGGAAATTAACAATGAATAAAATTTCCCCTTCCACAGTGCCTCTGCTAGACCAGTCCAGACCAGACCATAGGGTAGTTAGACAGCACAGTCACTAGCACCTGTACAACGAAATGAGCTGCCATACGCGCTTGCACATCCAAGCAATAGTGCAGCACAAAAATAGACGAGGCGGCCTACGTGACTGCCCTACATATGTTGATAGGGGCCACCACGGTGGGCTCTGCCCATGATGCTGCTTGAGCACCGGTGGAATGCGCCTTCATTACACGGGGTACCTCCTTGCTAGAGAGCAGATAAGCCGAAGAAATGGCCTCCTTCAGCTAGCGTCCCAAGGTGTCCTTGGTTGCCGGATGTCCCTTGGGGGGCTCTGCAAAAAGGACAAACAGATGGTCTGACAGCCGAAAGGCGCTTGTTGCCTCCAAATAATGCATGAGGACTCTGTGCACATCCAATTTCCATAGATCCTTCTCCTGGCCGAGTATAGCACAGGGGAAAATGCCGGTAAAACAATCTCTTGATTGACATGGAATGGTGTCAGGATCTTGGGCAAAAAAGAGAGGGCACCGGACATAAGGAGACACCCTCTGCCGAAAAGGACAAAAAGGGGTCATGACACAAAAGAGCCTGAAGCTTAGAGATTCATCGAGCCGAAGTGATAGCGACGATGAATACAGTCATTAAGGTGACATCCTTGAGGGTAACTCATCACAAGGGCTCAAAGAGGGTGCCCACCAGTACCCACCAAACAATAGAAAGATTCCAAGATGGAACCACAGGCCTCAGTGGAAGGCACAGAGTGCAGGCACCTTTAAGGAAGCAACCTACGTCTTGATGAGACGCGAGGGACCGACCTTGAACTGGCTACCCAAATGCTGACAATATGGCAATCTGCACCTGCAGAGAGATGTATGCTAGGCCCTTCTGCAACCCATCCTGCAAGGAGGCCAACACAGCTGGAATGCACGCATGCGAAGGCGATATCCTTCGGCGAGCACACCATTGCTCAAAGAGATACCAAACGCACACATAGGCAAACGACGTGGCGAAGTGCCCTGAACAGGGTCAGCACAACTATGGGGGAATACTACCTGCACATCAGTTGTCCCCTTTCAAGAGCCAAGCCGTAAGTGAAAAGGGATCTGGCTCGTCCATCAGGACGGGACCCTGACGCAGGAGTTCCCTCTGCGTCCCTAAGAGGAGCGGGGTAGTGACCTGCAGCTGCACTAGGTCCGCATACCAAGGATGATGGGCCCAGTAAGGGGCCACAAGAATGATCTGATGAGGGAGACACGCCACCCACCGGAGGACCCTGGAAATCAGCAGCCATGGAGGGATGACATAAAGCAGCAGGTTTGCCAGCCAGATGGACCAACGCATCCATGCCCTATGAATCCAGGGCTCTGTGTCTGGTGAAGAAAAACAGGGACCTTGGTGTTCTCCAGGGTTGTCATAAGATCCAGCAGCGGAAGCCCCCGACGACGTACAATGCGGGTGAACTCGCTCATGTTGAAGTGATGTCGACTGAGGTAGTTGGCCTTGACATTGTGCTCTCGAGATGTGCTGGGGCTGAAAGAGCTTGATCCAGGGGAAGAGTAGCTGCATCTCCCGAGCCATGCCTGCCATGCCTCCTGAACACGTGGATATCCATCCACAAAAATTCGCTGACTACCTCCAGTCAAAGATCATACAGACCGACAAAATATCAACAGCCTCACTCCAAAACCATACCGGCATAACCCCTTTAAGTAAGTTTTCCGCACCATCTAGAAAAAGCATTGAAGATACAATAGCTTCCCTCAATACCTCCACAGCACAAACAGATCCTTGTCCGGCTTTTTGGATCAAGGAGCTACGCAAGGAATTTAGTCCATTCATCGCAAAATTGACAAAACATTCCTTTACTACTGGTTCCTTCCCTACAACCCTCAAGCAAACATCTATCAGGCCGTTACTGAAGAACACTAAACTTGATCCACAACAAGCCGAATCGTACAGACCAATAGCTAGTATTCCTATACTAGCAAAGATATTAGAGAAAGAGGTCCAAAGGCAAATCCAGGATCATATAGACTCCACAGCGCCCTTGGATCATTGCCAACACGGGTTTAGAGAGTACCATGGAGTAGAGACACTTCTCACCTTCTTATTCAATAACATTTTCACAGGCATTGACAACATCCGACAAGGCTTTGTGCTCATCTTTTTAGACATCGCTGCAGCCTTTGACTCGGTTCATCATGAGATTCTCCTCGGGCGACTGAAAGAAAAGGGAATTTGTAATACCGCGCTCAATTGATGCAGTTCCTATCTAAATGGCCGACATCAATATGTTAAATCTGGAGCAGAAGAGTCGAAACAATTCCATCAAACACAAGGTGTGCCGCAGGGATCCTCATTGTCATCTTTACTATTCAACATTTACATGCAGCCCATCTGCAACATCATTAGATCATTTAACGTGAGCTGTCTGATATATGCAGACGACATCCTACTATATATGCCTTTTTCAACCGTTCAAATGGACCTTACACCTCTTATAGAATGCTTCAATACCATATCGGATTGGCTACAAGCACAAAACCTCCGCATCCAGCACAAGAAAACGGAGGTATTGTTCATCGCTAGAGACCCAGATTTTACCCCACCGACACATATAAAGGTAAAGGAAGCGGAATTACAAACCAAAGAAACAATAAAATACCTGGGGATCACCTTAGACCAACATCTGGACATGAAATGTCATATAAGCAACATTGTCAAAGCAGTCTATTTTAAAATCCGTTCACTCAGACATCTGCGCTCCCTACTGGAGCCAGATGATTTCCGGACCATATACCAAGCACTGATCCTGCCGCACTTTGACTTTGCCAATTCCATCCTACAAGGTCTCCCGCAATCCACACTAAACCCGCTACAACTGGCCATGAATGCTGCAGCAAGGATTCTTCATGGAGCCTCCAGAAGAGACCACGTGACTCCGATATTAAAACAGCTTCATTGGTTACCTATACACGGAAGGATTATCTTCAAAACATTAATCCTCTCATTCAAGGCAATCAAGCGCCTTTCCTCCACAGCGCTTACGGATCTCATCCATACAGTGCCCCCCAACAGAGCCAGGAGGTCAACAGCCCTAAATTTATTAGCAACCCCGAAGACCTTGACAAAATGCAATAATACAACAGCAAATAGGGCCTTCAGCCTTTACGTCCCCAAATGTTGGAATGCACTCCCACCAGACATTCGAGCTATAACAGACCTGACCCAATTCAGGAAGGCAATCAAATATCACCTCTTCCTTCAATACTACCCAACCAGCGATGAATTTAGTTAGCACCACCTAAGAAACACCGCCCTTTTGCAGCCCATACTCACAAGGTCTCAAGTATTCAAAACGGATTCATCATTTATTGTGCAATTCAACAATGTTATAGGAATTTACCTCATGTATATAGCATATTTCATGTAAATAGTTCATGTATATAGTTCAGCCCCTGTTATCCAAGTTTATATTCCTGTTCAATGTAAAACCAAACAGAATGTGTGTATTGGTCACTTTGTTATATGTAAACCGCGCTGATACCGAATAGTGCGGTATATAAGCAACTGTAATAAAAAAAAAAAAATTTCATGCCGCCCTGGTGGTACACATAGGCCACTGCTGTAGCATTGTTGGACATCACTCACACTGCTCTGCAGTGGAAGAGACCCTGAAAATGGCAAAGGGTTAGGCGGATGGCCCAGGCTTCTGGCCAACTGATGGCTCAGGCTGCCTCCACCAGTGACCACATATCCTGAATGGAATGATGGAGACAGTGCACTCCCCAGCTGGAGAGACTGGCATTGGTAGTGACTACTATTCAAGTCCGGCTGTTTCAGCAGAGTCCCTTGAAACAGGTTGGCGTGCAACGCCCACCAGTGGAGCCTGGCGCATACCTTCAGGGACAAGGGTAGTTTGAGCTCAAACTCCTCTGACAGTGGGGACCAGCAATTCAGTACGGTGTACTGCAGAGGATGTATGTGTGCCCTAGCCCATGGTACCACATCCAAGGTCGCCACCATCACCCCCAGAAGTTGCAGGTAGTACCATGCTTTAGGAACAGTGAACTGCTGAAAACTAGTGCAACTGATGCTGAAAATGGATCCAATATTCCTCTGTGAGAGCAACTATGCCTCTGCATGTGCCAAAGTGGGCTCCAAGAAATTCCAGGCTCTGGGACGGAATCAGACAGCTATTGGAATAGTTGACCGCCCAGCTGAGGTGTTCCAGGAACTGAATCACTTGGTGAATGGAATGCTCGGCCTTGGCATTCATTTTTGCGCAGATCAGCCAATCATCCAGATAGGGATGGACGCAAATGCCGCCACTACCACCACCATGACCTTGGAGAAGGTCTGTGGGGCGATCACCAGGCTGAAGGGAAGGGCACAGAACTGAGAGTGTTGACCTAGCATGGTGAAAGGGAGGAAGTGCTGGTGGTCCTCGCAAAAAGGGAAATGCAGATATGCTTCCATAAAATCCAATGCTGCCAGAAATTTCCCTGGCTCAACGGCCTGGATGACTGCTGGCGGTGTCTACATGCAGAAGCAGGGTACGCGCAAGCTGCAGTTGACCACTTGCAGATCTAGAATCGGGCAGAAGGTCCTGTCCTCCTTTGGGACCACAGAGTAAATGGAGTAGTGCTCTGTCCACATTCATCTGTGGGGACGGGTGCTAACGCGCATAGGAGGAGCAAGTGCTGAGCGTGCCGTGACTCGCACTGCGCTTGCCCTTGGAACCACAGGGCAAAACCATAAAGGTGTTATGAATGGGTCGAGCAAGTTTGAGGGCATAGCCATAATGAATAACCTCCAACACCCAGGCATCCAGCATGATGTGAGCCCATTCCTGGTGAAAAAGGTGGGGGCGCCCTCCTATCCATGGCACTTTGGAATGGGCCTCGGACACGTCAGTGCGAGGGGTGAGAGGACAGCCTGGTGGATTTCTTACAGCCTCCTGTGTCAGACGGGCAAGAAGCCGGTGCCAAAGGATGCCAGCTGCCGGGAGGAAGTCTTAGATTTATCCTCCAGCAGATGCTGTCGCTTGACCTCACCCAGATCTTCCACAAGCTTCTCCAAAGCCTCCCCCAAAAAGGAGATTGCCCTTGAAAGGCAGCCCGGCCAGGCATGCCTTTGATGCTGTATCTGCTGACCAATTCTGGAGCTAGAGTCATCTTCTGGCCACATTAGCTGCTGCCACCGCCAGTACTGCCAACTGGAGCAGGTCATAGAAGCTATCAGACATGAAAGAGGCCACAGACTCCAGGTGGACGGACTCCAAATTCTCAAGCAAAAGCTGTACCCAGTGTAGTAAGGCTCAGCTGCCAACCTGTCACACGTGGAGATCTACACCACCAGGGAAGACACTGAGAAGGCAGTCTTCAGTAGATTCTCCACCTTGTGATCCTGAGGATCCTGAAGGGCTGCCCCTCCTTTCACTGGGATCGTGGTCTTTTTGGTCACTGCCATAACCAGGGAGTCCACATTTGGATAACGCAACCAACATTGCAAGTCCTCTTGGGACCAGGGGTAAATCCTGTTTAGGCAATGGGCCATCCACAAGGAAATGTCCAGTATAGCTCATTCATCAAGTTGTTGCAATTCAGGGGGAAAAGGCAAGGCCTTAGCCGGTGACCTAACGCCTTGGAGGAGAGGGTCAGACAAAGGCTGGTTTGGAGGCTCAGGACTTTCAGGTATCCAGGGGTCAGACATAACCTGGCTGATAAGTGCAGGCAATTCGGCTCTGCGGAACAGCCTGATAACTCGGAATGAGCCACTGTTGTCCTCTGACGGCGAGTATTCTCTCTTCAGGACTAGAAGTGGCTGGGGAGGACACGCCAAGTTCACTACTCTAATCCACCTTGTTGGGCGAGTCCAAGTGCCTAGTCAAGCATCTTACGCTGGCGCTTAGTCACCTCCAGCGCTTCTGTGGCATCCTTGCGCAGTGTTGGCAGTGCTAGTGCTTCTTGGTTATAGTAACATAGTAAATGACGGCAGATAAAGACCAGCATGGTCCATCTAGTCTGCCCAGTAAGATGGCAGTAGTAGGTGCACCTGCCACTCTGTGCAGGCCACCCCTCCCCATGTCTTAATTTAGGGGTGAACCCACCGCTCCATGTAGGACATCCCTATTTGTTGAGAAATTAGATGGTTCCGTTTATTTTGATCCTGTTGCTGAAAGGGATCGACTGTGTCTGTCCCATGCCATTTTGAATTCCGTCACTGTGTTTGCCCCCACCACTTCCATCGGGAGGGCATTCCAAGCATCCACCACCCTTTCAGTGAAAAAGTATTTCCTGACATTGCCTTTCAATTTACCAACTTGCAGCTTCATGTTATGCCCTCTGGTTTTACAGCTTCCCGTCTTTGGAAGAGGTTTGTTTGTTCATTATTTCTCTTTAAGTATTTAAAGGTCTAAATCATATCTCCCCTATCCCTACTATCCTCCAGAGTGTAAATATTTAGGTCTTCAAGTCTCTTCTCATAAGGCTTCTGATGCAGGCTCCAAATCATTTTGGTCGCCTTCCTCTGAACAGTTTCCAGTCTTTTTACATCCTTTGCAAGATATGGTCTCCAAAACTGAACACAGTATTCCAAGTGAGGCCTCACCAGTGACTTATACAGTGACATTAGTACCTCTTCCTTTCTGCTGGTAATTCCTCTTTGTATGCAACCCAACATCCTCCTGGCTTTTGCCACTGCCTTGTCACACTGTTTTGCCACCTTGAGATCTACAGAAATAATCACACCAAGGTCTTTCTCCTGATCCGTGCACACCAACCTCTCGCCCCCTATTGCGTACATTTCCCTTGGATTTCTGCTACCCAAGTGCATGACACTGCACTTCTTTGCATTAAATCTTAATTGCCAAGCATTAGACCATTCTTCCAGCTTTTGTAGATCTTTCCTCATGTTAACCACTCCCTCGGGGGAGTCGACTCTGTTGCAAATTTTCATGTCATCTGCAAAAAGACAGACTTTTCCATTCAGTCTTTCAGCAATATCACTCGCAAATACATTGAACAGTGCCGGGCCCAGGACCGAACCCTGGGGCACCCCGCTAATCACCTTCCTTTCATCCGAGTGAGCTCCATTTACCATCACCTTCTGTCTGTCAGTCAACCAATTTTGATCCAGTTTATCACCTTGGGACCCATCCCGAAACTACTGGGTTTATTGATAAGCCTCCTATGAGGAACAGTATCAAAGGCTTTGCTGAAATCCAGGTAGATGACATCCATTGCATGTCCCTGATCTAGTTCTCTGGTCACCCAGTCAAAGAACTCAATCAGATTTGTTCGGCAAGATCGTCCTTCGGTAAAACCATGTTGCCGCGGATCTTGCAACCTGTTGGTTTTGAGAAAGTCCACTATTCGCTCTTTCAGGAGCGCCTCATTTACTTTTCCCGCCACTGAGGTAAGGCTCACGGGCCTGTAGTTTGTCACTTCTTCCCTGTCACCACTTAAGTGTAGAGGTACATCAGACATTCTCCAGTCCTGAGGAACTTCTCCTGTTTCCAAGGATCTGTTGAAAACATCCTTTAACGGCCCTGCAAGAACCTCTTTGAGCTCTTTCAGTATCCTGGGATGTATCCCATCCGGTCCCATGGCCCTGTTCGCTTTCAGTTTTGCAAGTTGTTCTAACACATCATCTTCTGTGAATGGTGTGGTATCTACTTCATTCCCATTTTTATATTTGGGAATCACAGGTTGTCCTTCTCCAGGGTTTTCTTTAGTAAAAACAGAGCAGAAGTATTTGTTTAGCAATTTCACTTTTTCAATGTCACTTTCTATGAGTCTGTTCCCAGCACTTCTGAGTCCTGCAATTCCACCTCTGATCTTCTTCCTTTCCCGAATATACCTGAAGAAAGTTTTGTTGCCACACTTCACATCTCTAGCCATCTTTTCCTCTGCCTTTGAATTTGCTTTCCTTATTTCTCCTTTTGTCTCTGAGTTTGATCTTGTATTCATTTCTGTGCGCCTCTGTTTGCAAGCTTTTGAATTTTGCAAAAGCTGTGTTTTTTGTCTTTATTTAAGCAGCCACTTCTTTGGAAAACCAAATAGGTTTTCTTCTCCTCGT
Organism: Ichthyophis bannanicus; assembly: GCA_033557465.1. Lineage (NCBI taxonomy): Eukaryota > Metazoa > Chordata > Amphibia > Gymnophiona > Ichthyophiidae > Ichthyophis > Ichthyophis bannanicus. The sequence goes on along the minus strand of CM066034.1, from coordinate 1,023,133,593 downwards.
TTTTATTTACTTTTCTTACATATTTATCTGTTGCCCCTTTTATTGCCACCTTTAGTTTAGCCCATTGCAATTCCACTTCCCTTATCCCCTTCCACTCGAGGGACACAGGTTGTGGGTGCAGAGAAGTCGGTGGGGGAGGGATGACTTCTCCTTCCAGATTGTCTAAGTGTGCTTGAAAAGCGTGTCAAATTCAGCCGCATCCTCAAGCTCCCAGGGGGTGGAGGTGCACCTTCATCAGGAATCCCCTCTGCAAGAGAAGTTCCAGTGCCACTCTATCCTCCGCATACATGGAGGAGAGTGCAGCCCCAGATGGAGAGCCTCGGAGGCTAAAGGAGGAAGTGATGAAGAAGCACTCATAGCTGTGAGGTCTGACATAAGGCTCCTGGCCTGGTGCAACTCATTGGATCCGGCCCCCATTGGCTGCCCGGGATCTGCAGGGCAGGCAGCGCATATTCTGTCCACCAAGGCCTGCTGTTGCTTCCCACAATTCATGCAGCATGGAGCCTTAGCTGACATGCTGGTGCCGAACACGCATGCATGCTGTCTGCAAATGGTGGGAAGAAGGCCTGTGTCCCTCGAGTACCATGATGGTGGGAAGGTAGCAGCCGAAAACATTTCTCGTGGGTCTGATTAAAACGGAGCTGTCCCAATGGCTCTGATGCAAGAGGAGGAGCAGGCTAGACTAGTGACGGCTGACAAGTGAGGTGGGAAAGGTAGAGATGTGCCTCATGGCTGTGAAGCTGGATGCAAGCAGGAATGGCTTTCTAGAATGGCGGTATTTACAATTGTGCCTCCGCTGGCCACCCCCCCCCCCCAACCACAGACCTTTGAGGGGAGGGAGGAGAGCCAAGGGAGCTGTGGCACTTGCCTAGGCCAGACCGGATCTGACTGAAGAATGGACTGAAGTGAGTCTGTCCTTTAATTATCTTTTTTTTTTTTTTTTTTTAAATTAAAACAAAAAGTAGAGAGTAGGAGCAACTGATGATAGGCACCGCCCTGGCAAAAGCTACAACACAACTGAACTGACCCTTGTGGGTCAGAAGTCGCCCCTCCCATCCAGAGCAGAGGAAGTCTCCTACTTGCCCCTGGGATCACTTGTGCCGCTGGACTGCTACCGTCCTCGAATCCAGAGCAGTAACCAAGTTAGAAGCTGTACAAAACTTCAACCACCATCTGCTGAGACAGAGAAAATACTGAACAGTGCCTGTAGCTGTACTGGGTAAGGTGCAGTGATGATGTCACAGCACTGTTCTGGTTTTTTCTCTGTCTCATATCTGCTGGTTGGGGGAGTTAACCCTATGGTCTGGACTGATCTAGCAGAGGCGCTCTGGAATTCAGTTTATTCTAGGGGGACAACTGGAGCATTTTTTCACCACTTTATCAGCAAACATTCAATAACGGTATGGAGAAAGACAATGATATTCTCACGTCCTGTTTCAGTTGAGGAAGGAACTAAATCACAGAAAGAATGTCTTTAAGAGAAGCTACAAGCCAATGACACCTCAGGGTTGAACAAAGCACTTTATCAAGAAGTTGAAAAGCAAATTAAAGTTCCAACTCAGAAAATTCGAAGGCCCTTACACGGGTAACTTCTTTAGTTACCCGTGTAAGGGCCTTATCTGGGACATTCGAAGGGCACCTACACGGGCAGTGCCCTTCGAATATCCCGGCTAAGTCCCTAACGCTCCCGGATGCTAGCCGCATAGCATCGGGGAATGTTAGTGGTGGTCTGGGGCGGAGCGGAGAAAGGGGCTACACGGGTAGCAGCGATATTCAATGCTATCCACGTAGCCCTCTGCACCTTAAAGATAGGTCTTACCTCACCTATCTTTAAGGCGCAGAGGGCTATGCCGGTAGTAATGAAAATTGTTGCTACCTGTGTAGCCTCTGCGGCTGCTGGGGCGTGCAGGCTTACCCAGATTCCGGGTTAAAGGGGTCGGCAGGCAGGCTATGCACCGCCACTGCGCACAGCCTGCCCAACTGAATATCAGGCCCTATGTTTTTTTTAAGCAGGAAGTGACCTTACAGGATCTTTTGAAGTCAATTTTCAGAGAGTTTAAGCATCTAACTTTGGGAGTTGCATGTCTAAATCAGCACCTTTGAAAGCAGACTAGGGAAGGTGACTCAGCTATGTCCAGACAGTAGAACTTACAACAGTTAGGGGATCTAATAAATATAGTTTCTGGAAAGACATCAGGATCATCTCTTGCCTCTCTCCTCACAAGAGTGAAATGGCTGCCCCTGTCCCATGCCCCTTGCCCTGAGCGCTCTGAGGATGTAAGTGAGGGAAATCCAGAGAAGCAAAAGGCAACAATAGAAAATGGAGGAGGGGGAATGGGGTCTATCAGAAGAATGGCTCCTGTCTTTGCTGTAAAAGCTAGATTCAATTGCAAGTTTAAAAAACAAGAGGATGGCTCCTAAGTGGGGAAGCCTTAAAGAGAAAGGTCTGAAGGAGTGTCATTCACTAGTGGACGTACTGCTAGTACTCCTGTGCCATCTTGGTGTGATTGCAGGCATGTTGGACAGATCTATCGGGCCATCGGGAGATTTGCAGGAGACCCCAGCCCCAGCTAAGATCACATCCTGTACAAGCTACTGAGTTGGAACCTGCATAAAAAGCTAGCAGGGATCACAGTGCACATAACCTTACAGTTCCTCCTGCAAAAGGCAGCAATCCAAGAACAGGTGTCGGAAAGCAATCCAAAGCAAGACTGTAGAAGCTTGAGTGCAAAGTCCCCAGTACAGAGGCCTAAGACTTCCCAAAATAGGCTGCTAGACAGAAGTTGAAAATGGGTCATGGAGCTCTGATGGTATGGGCTGGAGACAGACGGCCAGACCCCCTTCCTTCTTCTCCCCTCCCTTCCCCAAGCATTCTTTCACTTTTATATAGGGCCAACCAGCAACTTTTATTCGGCCCACAGTGCTAGTCATGGCAGACTACATCATCTTGTGCTGCAAGTTTTGGGCTCCTGTGACACCAACTGACCCGCTCTCTCCACAGCTGCCTCTCCTTTTCTGCATCACTCCGTTCCTTGTGGCAGAGTCTTGCCACCCCACCACCACCCTGCTTGAGGCTAACTCCTGCTTTACACTGAGTGCGCACAAACCAACCAAAGCGCATAAAAAGGTGGACAGACCCAAACCCAGGTGAAATTTAAACATACCTGATAAGTTCCTTTTCCTTTAGTCTTGCACAGCAGTCCAGATGAGTATGTTCTGTATAGAACTTCTATTCCTGTGTGTTTATACGTTTCAAATTTAGGGGTATATTTTGCAGCTAATTAGGTGTTTTTAAGGGTACAAAAAAAATCTGTGTTTATTGGTCTTGTGCCACTGGTGCTATTGCTGGGTACCTCTCTCAGTGGAAAGATAAGCCAGGAGAGGGGAGAAAAGGTACCGGGGAAATGGTGTTTTCCGGTGTTTATCCAATAAACATTTTAACTTTCTTTTTTAGCATTGGAAGTGTTTTATTGGCGTTTATCAGTTAAAACCTTAAATCAGAAGCCCTATAATGTCCCTCTGCCAGCAGATGGAGAAAGAGCAAAAAGCTCAGAGCTGACTTTATTCCCTTTTTAGGGACTGATGCTGCCTTCACCTCCTCAATATCCAATGTCAAAGCTAAGACAGCCGAAGGCAATGTTATGTTTTTGTTTCCAAATCACTACCAAAGTCAAACCTGATGCAGTCAAGCACTTCACTTCATGGTCACTAACCCAGGAATGAAACACTCTCAGTCCTTAAGGGCCCATAAAACACTCTCAGTCCTTAAGGGCCCAGGTTTTCAGGATACCCCTAATAATATGCATACAATGAAGGTAGCATGCAAATCTCTCCTATGCATATTTATTAGAGATATTCTGAAAATATGTTCTGTTGGTGGCCCTTGAGGACTGGGAGTGAAGTCCAAGGCCAAGTGCCAAAGGTAGGGCTTGGCCAATTACCTTCAGAATGGGCAGCAACATACTGGCTGTTAGTTTTCTCAGCTTGTCAGACTGAGAGCCTTTGATCGCCATGGCTTCCATGGATGGGTTTTGAACAGACCTGGCAGAACTCAAGGAAAGGAAATTCACAGGTAAGTTTAAATTTCACCTTCCATATTGTCCATGCCAGACCAAACCAATGGAATCTACCCAAGCTCTATCCAGAGTGGGCAGGGGGAAGCCAAGATAGTTCTCAGGACCCCTACATCTAAGGGGCAGTCCCCTCCCGACCTGCATATACTCACTGAGGCACTTAGAAAGGGCTGCAGTGGTGGCAAGGGGGTACTTCCCTGCCATTAGAATTCATTAGGGCCAAAAAATCCACAAACAAGAAAGCCTTCTCCCATGCAGCTCCCATCTTGTGGAACACAATCCCAATAGAATTAAGACAATTACCTGAAATCATGGAGTTTAGGAAAAAACTTAAAACACACTTATTTACAATGCACTACGGATCCGTAACGAACTCACCCCTCACCTCTCAACTAGATAAAGGATAAGCATACGCCTGATAATACATTGTTCAACAAAAGAATTAAGTACTGTACCACTAAAACAATGTATTGAAGACAAATAACTCTGTATATAGTTTAATCCTGTTTCATTCGTACATAGTTAACTAATTGTTAATTGTTAAATGTTACCTGTAATACCCAAGTTACAATTTGTTATATGTAAAAACAGCTTGTACTGTTTATTGTTGTTCTATGGGAACCGCTTCTGATCAATGGAAGAAGCGGTATATAAAAAAATCTGTTAATTAAATTATCCTCTGGAAAGACAGATTCTAACTCTACCTATAAGGAATCCTGCCCTCTAAATGACTGGGCTTGCCAGCCCTCTGGGACTTGCCTATTCTTGCTGGTGTGGTAAAGATGCTCATCTCCTGGAGTCCTCCTGAAATCAATGTCTTAAAGACCACATGAGCAGACCAAAGACCTATTCGGAATTTAGAAAAAAGTGAGAATCAACCAACATATCAAAGATGATTGATACCACCACTCCCGTGACCTACATCACCTGCCTTGCTTGCCGCCACAATAAAGAAAATCTCATTCCACCTGAAGGGGGAGAGTACAGGGCATAGAGATACTCTCTCTCTTAAAATTATCCAGCACCCCTAAGGAGGCCGACCTCTGCAACAAGACTTAAAGGGGGAATTTTATAAACATGGCGCCAAAGTAAAGCAAGTTTTAATGCACCTAAATTAAGACTATTTTATAAAGACAAATTGGTGCCTACTTGTCCTTATGAAATACTGGCGCAAATAGCAGAGACCGCACCTTAAATTTAAGCGTGATCATTTACAACAGCTCTAGAACTGGTATAAATGACTGCACCTACATTTTGCAAGGATGCATGTAAATTATCACATTTTATAAACATGCTTACATGCCCGTACCACCCACACTCCGCCAAAACTCTGCCACTGTGCACGCTCTCAGTGAAAGTACACACCATGCAAATAACGCACATATTTTTATGCTGATCAGTATTCTATAAGAGGTCATTTATGCATGTATGTGGTCATATATGAATGTAAATTAATAAAATACTAATTTGCCTGCATTGTTTGTGCCTAAAGATAGGTGCCTCTTTATAAATGCTACCCTGGGGGGTCTAGAGGAAGGAAGGATTGAGTCCTTGGGTCTAAACGTAGGTTCCAAGTAGAAGTCCTGCATGCTTGACTCCTTGGAGGAAAGTATCCCAATCTGGGAAACAGCCAGATCTGAGATTTTAGCATTCACAGGAAAGACCAGACAGCAGATCGCAGAGACTGGAGAGCCAGAAGAGGAGCAGAGGAAGGCCATAGCGCCACTGTAGTGCCCTTCTGAGGAAACACACATGCACATGACCCTGCAGGAAGTGGGAGCAGGCTGCTCTGGTCTGGAGACTTGGCGCCTTCAAAATCTGGCGCCCTATGTGATCTTCTTTCCCATAACCAATGTCATAAAAAAACAATGGAAGGGATCTGCCAGGAAGGAATTTTCTGACAGGGAGTGACCAGCCCAGGCCATGTCCATGTTCTCAGCAGGAACACATCTGGCTGAAGAACTTGCTTGTCCTGGAATTTCAATGAGAAGATCTGAGGTCCACCTACAGAGCTGCCCCACATTACACCCTGCTGCCTGCCCCCCCCCCACCCCTCGCCCCAGTATTTCTATAGACACTTTTTCCAGTCCTTATTTATTTTATTTTAACAGGTTTTATATACTGCTTTATCATTTCAATCAAAGCGGTTTACATTGAAACTTAAACTTGGTAATATACATTAAACAGGGACATTGATAACTTGGATTTTTCGGAGGCAATGGAGGGTTAAGTGACTTGCTCAAGGCCACAAGGAGTGCTAGTGGGAATCGAACCCTGGTCTCTGGGTTCCCCAGTCAGTGTTCTTATACTTCAAGGTCCCAAAAGGAGTGGCTCAAAAAATTCATCTCTACAATGAAAGTGTCCGTTATTTGAGCTGTTGCTCTGTTCTACAAGGAAACTCCATCCTACACCAAATCTGACACTTGCCAGGGCATCTGAAGGCTACTAATTTCCTTCAGTTTGTTCCCATCAGCTAATAGTACTGTCTTGCCTGTTGCCACATGGACTGTTTTCTCCCAAGTTAAAGGCCAGGACTGCTGGAATGCTAGACAGCTGGCTCTGGCCCTCAGCCTAGACTTGGACCTGTTGGTTCTCTACTAGGACTCACCGTTCTTGCTTCAGCACCCTGGATCACAACTCCCTTCCCAGCCTACAAGGCTCCCATCTGTGGTGCCAAATAACCGTGAAAGAGACTCCTGATTCAGTCCCTGCCAGAGACAACTGTGAAAAGTAACCTGACTCAGACTCTTTCCAGCCTCCTTGGAGAAAGGGAAAGTAGCCTTGTGACACTGGGCTAAAGAGACATATTGAAAAGAGCTTGAACTGGGAGATGCATCTGCGCCTGAGCCCAAAGCACTACATACTGGTCCACTGTCCTGGAGCCTAGAAATGGCAGAAAGGACAATTATTAGGGTGACCATAGAAACAGGAGATCTGGATACTGGCAGTGAGGTCTTGGGAACTTGATATCCAAGGCCACAAGACCATGACCTTCTTTGGAGACCAGAGATTGGGAGAGACTAAATTGCTTTTCAGAATAATCACTGGCCTAGGGGTGCACACCTGCAGAACCCTGACAGCTGCTAAACTTTCCTATGCTGACTTGGTGAAAGAGTCAAACATCTGAATGTACTCTCCCTTGACAAACAGATAATTGGGGCCACGATTAGCACAAGAGAGCCTGAAGCTGTCAGGGAGGAATCCGGGTTAACAAATCTCATTAGTTATTGTTTTGTATGTTCTAATAAAATACATCTTTTGTAAACTGCTTTATATGCGCATGCAGTGAAAAGGTGGGTAATAGGTTTTAAAGTAAGTTAAAATTAAATATCTGGTGGTAACCTTTGGCAGGACCATCCCCAGAGCTGCTTCAAGGTGTGGGCACCCTAGGCAAACCTTAAGCCTTACGAACCCCCCTCCCCCGTCTGCCAAAATCTATTGTTTAGCTTTGAATGCCTTGCTCTTTGTCACACTAGGCAACCTCCTAGTTTGCCTAGTGGTTGGGCCGGCCCTGAACCTTGGAGGGATTGCCCCTATGTAGCAAAGTTAGGAACTGCCAGAAGAGAGATCTGCCATTCTGTAAAGACTCACAGCTCTTTTTTTGGGTGGGGGCAGCAGGCTCTAATCTGAACTCAAGGGGTCAAATCATTCCAAACAGCTGGGGGGGGGGGGGGGAGGGAAAGACCTAGAATAAACAGTACCTTGTCCTGACCTCTTTTCAAAGGAGAGGAGCTGCTCCAAAACCTATAGCTGACTGAAGCAGCTTAATATTGCTCCAAGCCTATATTAAACACATGCCCTACCATCTGCTGAAGACAGCGAAATACAGGGGATCTGGAGGCAGGACCAGCCCCCTAGCTCTGTGCTTTGTTCTCTGGCTCCATCTGTTGGTAGTGGGGAGATAACACTTATCTGGACTGATCTGGCATGGATAAGGAATAAGCACTATCACTCAGTGAAAGATGCCTAAAAGAGACTGCATAATACAGAAATATTGCCTTCAATAAAAGTCTTTCTATAGAAAGGCATGCAACATGAAAGAACTGACAGAGCATGTTGCTTGCAGACAATTGGGAGTAACAGCTTTAACATCTTTTATATAACTGTCATATGTCCTCACTTGTGCATGACTGAAGATGAATTGTTTTGCAAGCGCTAACATGTTTAAGAGTGAACTCACTTCTCTATGTATATGTGTTTAGCATACTCTGAAGAAGCTGTGGAAATAACGCTACTTATTTTGGCTGTCCCTTCACTGCATGCACTGTGAAGAACATGATAGCAAAGAACAGCTTAAAATTCCCTTCTGGCATAGGTGTGCTTCACACCAGGATGATCTATCAAGTCTTTGTATCAAAAAGCTGAGCCAGAATGTGACATGACTGTTAGGCTGAGCAATTTGCCAATGGAGAAGATGGTTTCTGAATAAATAATCACTCTGCAAGCATGTTGCTGGTTTCCTTCCGACGGGATGATTTCAAAGCCCCCTTGAGACCACACTCCAAGCATGAGGCACTTGTACACATATAGAAGCTTGATGGATCTTTATTCTGACCTAATGTAGTATTTCTTATATTCACTCACACGTAAGCGAGGACATGTGATGCGTACAATCATAAACAGTTACCTCCAACTGTCTGCTAGCAGCATACTCAACGGTTTCATGGAACGTGCCTTACTGAAGTCTGTATTTATACCCTATGGTCATGTATGAACTTGCTATATACCTTCCTTTATTTAACTTAGAATCCACGGCCCATGACCAACTACACCTAAATGAGCTTGATACCCAAGACTGCCAACGCTTAAGGAGCTCTCCACCATGTAGGAAGGATGTGCTGTTGCTTCGGTCACAGCTATATTGCGTGCCTTGCCCATTACACCAGCAAGGGCTCCCCTTCACAGCAAGAGGTCTCAGCAGAGCAGCAAGGGAGAGCAGCTTGCAAGTTTGACAGTTCTGCAGAGAGCCGCAGCTTCTCTCCTCTTACTGGAGACCAATGAGATACTGAAGTGCCTGGGAAAGAGAACCTACTACTGAAACTTTCATGAGAGTGAAACTTCATTATTCTGTCTCCTGAGGTAGGATGGAGAATACCCAAACTGGCTGGGAAAAAACTAAAGGAAAGTTCATGTCATTTGAAAGGATTCCTACTAGCCCATGTTCTTGTCACACTACTGTGTGTCCGTGCCGGGGCTACATGTTTCTGTAAGCAGACCCAGAACACTTTGGTTCCCGGAAATGGAACCGAGCTCGTGATTAAAAGCTCGGTCCATACACGCATCAAATGAGACAGGGGAGCCAGCCGAGATTAATCCCAGGATGGGATCCTTGAAATAGCTAGACAGTCTCTTTCCTCCAGCATGGAGTCTCAGCACACAAGCTGCCCAAGCCCTGCCCTCTGTTCGTTTTCTGGAGCCTGGCCACGTTCAGTGCTTTTCTGTAGTTCCTCTCTGGGCTGCTGCAGCTCGTCCAGCAAATCTTTCCCCAGGGCTCTGGCTTTCGAAGCAAAGAGGATGGCTCCCTCCATAAAACCCAGACTCCTCAGGCTCCTGGCATAGTCTGCATACACTGTCCGCACCAGTTTATGTGCAGCAAGATTAAGGAAAACATTGGAAGTGATGGGGACACTGGCTCAGCTTACACAGTATTTATTCTCTGTGAGGGCAATATTCAACAGTGCTGAAACTGGTTAAAGAAACATTCTGTTAAGTTCGCATTACTGAATATACTCTATTGGATAAGCTGAATAGCGTAATTACTCACCTGTAACAGGTGTTCTCCGGGGACAGCAGGAATCAGTCTTCACATATGAGTGACTTTGGCACCAATGGAGCCTGCGCGGTAATCTCATATGTGAGAGAGGTGACCAAAAAAAGGTGAGCTGTGAGCAGCAACCGAGTCAGAAGACAACAGACCATGAGCGACCCAAGTGTCCAGTGAGGAACCAGTTCACCGGTAGCCTGAACATAGTAAGGGCCGGAGGGCAGGCGGTGACTATACCCCGAACAAATGACAGAGTACTGCCTGGCCGAAGGCACTGTCCTGACGGGACTCTCTCCAGGCAGAAGGCATGAACTGAGGACCAGGTGGTGGCCCGGCAGATTTCTGACAAGGGAACGGAACGCAGATTTGCCACTGAGCCTGCCGTTGCCATGGCCCTGATTCTGTGCACTGTGACACAGCGCTCCAGCAAAGGAGATGCAGTCTGCTTATCAGGAGGACAGCGTGCGCTTAGAGACCGCCATCCCCAACTGACCTGGGTTAAAGGAGAGGAAGAGCTGCAGGTAGAAGGAAAGCACCCGTTTACAGTCCAGTGTATGAAGGACTGCCTCTGCCCTGCTGGCATGGGGCAGCGGAAATAAGGTAGGTAGCACCACCTGCTGGTTAAGGTGGAATGGGGACACTACCTATGGAAGAACAGACTAGATGGGCCATGTGGTCTTTTTCTGTCATCATTTTTCTATGTCTCTATGGAAAAAAGGGGACTGTTGTAGTTGTTGATATAGAAGGACAGACTAGATAGGCCATGTGGTCTTTTTCTCTCATCATTTTTCTCTGTTTACCTTGGGTAGGAACTTGGGATGCGTGTGGAGCATGACCCTGTTCCTATAGAACCTAGTGTATGGTGGGTCCGCCACCAACACTTAGAGCTCAAAGGTGAACACCACGAGGAACACCACCTTCCAAGTGAGATACTTAAGGTTGCAGGAGCCAAGCAGCTCAAAGGGTAGCGCAGTAAGCTTTGAGAGTACCACGTTTAAGTCCCACTGCTGCTGGGGGACGGATGGGAGACTTTAAGAGGAGGAGAACTCTCAGGAAGCAAGTTACTAATAGCTGAGTGGAGACGGGTTTGCCCTTGATTAGATGGTGGTGCGCCGCCAGCACGCTGAGGGGCACCCTAACAGAGTTAGTTTTCAAGCCTGAGACAGGTGAAGCAAATACTGCAGCACCGGTTGGATAGAGCAGGAGAAGTGGTTGATCTGCCTCTCTTCAGAACCTCTGCCACTTGAAGAACGTATGGCTGGTGGGTGGAGGACTTATGGGAGGCCAGGAGCACCTCCTCCACCTCTGTAGAGAGGCTGAAAGGAGCCAGGTCATGAGCGTCAAAGGACCCCAGGTTGGGGTGCAGAAGAGCGCCTTCTTTCTCTGTCAGCAGACCTGGGTTGCATCCCTGGGGAACCGGGGGAGCCATGGACAGACGGAGAAGCAGGAGAAACCCATGGCTGCCTGGCCAACCATGGAGCTATCGCAATCACTGTGGCCCAGTCGCATTGGGTCTTGAAGAGGGTCTTGGTGATGAGGGCATGGACGGGAAGGCGTAAAGGAGGCCCTCCGCCCATTAGATCAGGAAGGCATCCATTGCCACCTTGGCAGGGTGCAGCTGACAAGAACAGAAATGGGGCAGCTGGGCATTGGCTGGGCTGGCAAAGAGATCTCTTGTGGGAGCTCCCAGCATTGGAATAACCAGTGGGACACTCTGGAGTCCAGCCTCCACTCGTGAGCATGGAGGACCCAGCTGAGCCAGTCCACCAGGGCTGTGTCCTGGGTCCAGGGAGTATACTGCCCGCAGGAGCATCCCATTGTTGCTGACATAAGTGCAGATGCCCACTGCTTCCTGGCAAAGGAGGGATGACCCCATGCCCCCTTGCTTGTTTATGCAGAACATCGCCACGTGATTGTCGGTCTGGACCAGTACTGGTTGGTCCCGCAGGTGGTGGTGAAAAGCCTGGAAGGCTAAGGCAACAGCCCGGAGCTCCAAGAAGTTAATTTGCTGGAGACTCTCCACTAGCAACAAACTGCCCTGAGTGCAGAGGTCGCCACAGTGGGCTTCCCACCCCAATTTTGAAGCATGCGTTGTGAGGATTCTCTGAGGCGTTTGGAAAGGCATCCCTGCCAGCAGGTGTGGGAGGTGTTGCTACCAGCCAAGGAAGTTGGCCAAGGGACTGGTGATGGTCACCCTGTTCCGCAGGCGCCCCACGGCCTGTGACCACTGAGTGTGGAGTGTCCACTAGGCCACCTGCATCTGCAAGCGAGCATCAGGGATGATGTGCACTGTGGATGCCATGTGTGTTTGGCAGATGCCGAGCGGCGGTGCTGGGTATCCTCTGCGAGCGCCTGAAGGCACAGGGCCCTGTCCCTTTGGAAGAAAAACCCTGGCCTGGACTGTGTCCAGCTGCACTCCTATGAACTCCAGGTTTTGAGTTGGCTGAAGATGAGACTTTGGGAAGTTGACTATGATACAAGGATTGTGCGGCCTGTTACCTGTTGTACTTCAGCGGCACTACTACCCTTTACCAACCAGTTGTCCAGATAGGGGAAGATGAAGACCCCCCTGGAGCCCGAGGTGGGCTGCGACGACCACCAGGCACTTGGTGAATACTCACAGGGCGGCGGCCAGCCTGAAGAGGAGCACTCTGTACTGGCTATGACCTCCGCCCACCATGAAGCGAAGGTACTGCCTGTGGAGGGGGTAGATAAGGATGTGCATGTACGCATTCTTTAAGTCCAAGGAGCATAGCCAGTCTCCCTGCTGGAGAGACAGCAGCAATGTTCCAAGGGAGAACATCTTAAACTTCTCTCTCACTAGGAACCTGTTGAGGTCCTGCAGATCCAGAATGGGATAAAACCATCCGGTCCCTTTGGGGACCAGGAAATAACGGGCGTAGAACCCCCTGCCCCTGAGGTGGATGGGGACAGTTTCCACTGCTTTGCTTGTTAGAAGGCCTGCAAGTTCCTGCTGGAGCAAGGCCCGGTGAAGGGGAGGTTCTGGGGGGCTCTTCCAGGAAGAATAGTGGGGGCATGTGTAGGATGTGGAGGAGGTAATTCTCCCTGACTGCCTGGAGGGCCCACACGTCAGTGGTGATGGCCGGCCACCTGTGGGTGTAATATATCAGATGATCCTGTGTGTGCTGCAGGGCTGTGCCTCCTGGGGGAAGAGACACTATGCCCAAGGAGTCAAAAACCCCCTCCAGGTTGTGCTGGTGGTGCGGTCCATGGTTTGGGAGCCTTAGGCTTATGTGAGACATGCCCCTGTCCCTTGGCCTGCTGGCCCTCTTGGGGAGCTTGGAAGGCCGGGTACTAGGGGTAGTTTCCGTAAGCCTTCCTCTTCTTTTGGAATGAGGACTTTCTGTCTGAAGCCTTCCTTCAGGAAGGGTCAGTGGTCTTCTTGGAGAGTTTGGTCCTTGTCAGGTACTCAGACTCCAAATCGGCGGCCTTGTCTGTCATGGATTTCAAAAGAGGTTCTCTCTGTGGCAGGGGACATCAACCAGCTTGTCCTGTACCCATGACCGTAACAAGTCAGAAATGCGCCCTGGGTGACTAACGAATCTGGTGCCCCCCCCCCCCCACCCAGCCATATTCAGTAACTCATTCTTTTTGAGCTTTTTGGGAGCCCAATGATGAATATCTGTGCCCCTTTCTGTTCTTGCACCCTGTGCGGCCACTCTGCTCTCACAGCACTTGGTACGGCCTTGCCTGTATCCATTGCTCAGACTGTAGCCAGGCCTGGCGTCGGACATTAATGCATACCTCAGCCACTCTAGCCGCTGACTTAATAAACTTGAAGCACTTCTGACTGCGGAGGTCAGGGTCCAGAACCACTGTAGGGGTTCCTCCGAAAGCCCAGTTGAGAACCCAGTGAGCTCCTTCACCAGGTCCCGCAGGTACATGCCCATGAACACCTGGCCAGGCCTGTATTCGGCTGATGAGCATTTAGCCCTGGAAGCACTTCAGGCCTATAGCGTCCATGGCATGGGCCTCCCTACCCGGGGGCACAGAGAAGTGCATCTACTGGCTTTTCAGCCAACGCACATCTGACTCCACAGCCATGGCGTTATGAGGCAGTTATGCTTTTTGGAAGCCAGGACTCCGGCGGACTCGGTACTTCGTCCGGCTGCCTGCTTACAATGAGCACCGAGAATGGTATCTCCCACATGCAGAGAAGCAGCCTTTCCAGAATGGGGGGAATGGGCACTGCGAGTGCCTCCTTCAGTGGAGCCTTCTACTGGAGGATCTCGAGGTCCTCCATACGAGAGTCCTTCATTGATTCTGTGGTGAAGACGAGGGCCATCATATCCCTCATGAAGTCAAGGAAGGCCATGTCCTTGGGAGGAGACCGGTGCCACGTCCCGGTGGTGGCAGGTGTCCAGGGACTCATCCTCCTCGGTCTCCCAATCCGATTTTGAGGTAGTGGAAGAGTCGAGGGTTCCCCGGGTCTCGGGGTCGCACCTCAGTCCTGATGGCTCTGGCACGCCCTGGCTGCCCACCACTCAGAGCAGAGGGTACTGAGCAGGGAAGAGCGTGGCCCTGAGGGACCAGGATCGTGACCAACACAGAGGGATCTCTCGAGGCCGGAGGTGCTTGAGGATTGGCTCGACCTCTGGGGAATCCCTCGATGTGGAGGGCACCATGATTGGGAGTGATGACCCAGAGGAACCGAGCATCAGAGCCCGCTGCTGGGCCAAGGCGGCAGACAAAATGCACTCCAGGGCCTCCATCCTGGCCTCAAGATAGATGGCTCTGCAACCTTTGGCGCAGGTATCAAGGACTTTGGGCCTGGTGCAGACTCCGTCGAGGGGGAGTCATTAGTGAGTATGACCTTGAGGGTCCGAGGCCAATCACTCGACATCAACGGCTCTCTTTGGGGCAACTTAGACCTCTTCAGCCGTCGCCCTCAGCCTCACGTCAAAGGCTACGTGTCCTGGGCCTATGGGATTTCCCCACCATCCTTGACTCATCTCCTGACATGGTCTTCAAGGGTTTCCAGCTCTTCTGGTGGCTCTCATTGGTGCAGCTCCGGCTGGAGACTCCGTGGCCTCGGGCCTCTGAGGTCGCTGGGTTCCCGCGAGTCTCGGAGGAGGAATTGAAGCGAGATCTCGCAGACGACTCCAGGGCTGAGTCAACTTTGTGGAAGATAGACTCACGTGCTCCTGACGGCTCTTAAGGGCCTTGGGAGTTATCTGCTTACAGAGACTGAAGACCAAGGGATCATGATCCGGCCCAAGGCATCAAAAGGCAGCAGTCATGGGGGTCATGCATGATATGTTGTGAGCACACACGGTCACATGGTTTGAAGCCACTGACTGAGGCCACGGCGGGGAAGACGGCCCCGTGAGGTCAAACTCGCTTGGCCTGGCCAGGAAAAAGGTGCAAACCCGCACCAAACAAAAATAGAAAAAAAGAAAGGAAAGAATCTGAGAAAATGCGACGCCCAGGCAAGTGGACTCAGGGATGAGAAGGGACCGGTATGCAACTGGAGTAAAGCAATGTTTAAGATCAAAAACTATCAACTTTTTCCGAAGGGAACAGACACACATCCGATGGGCTCTGAGGAAAAAAGGAGACCGAGGCAAGATGGCACCATTAGGCGGAAAGGGACCAGGCATGCGTGGTGTATCTCCCATAGGCTTTCTTTGAAAGTTAGGGAGAGATTACCACACGGGCCCCATCGGCACAGATGTCACCCATATGTGAGGACTGACTTCCTGCTTGTTCCTGGAGAAATTGTTGCTATCCAGTGATAGTATATTTCTTCTCTTTAATCTGTCAACTTTTGGATGGACATCATAAGAGCATAAGATGTGCCATACTTGGTTAGATAAAAGGTTCATCAACCCCAGCATTCTGTTTCCAACAGTGGCCAATCGAAGATACAAATTCTCAGGAGAATCCCAAAGAGTAGATGCGTTCCTTGTTGCTCACTCCCAGGGATAAGCAGTGGCTTTCACAAATTTGGCTGGCTGATAATGGTTTATAGATTCTTCTTGCAGGAGCTTGTCTAAACCCTTTGTTAAGCCCAGCTATGCTGACTGCGTTCACACCACCTTCTGGTAGCAAATTCCACAACTGTATGTTGAGTGAAAATACATTAAGCTGTCCGGTCAGATGTTAACTGGTCAGCAGGCCCAGCATTTTAAAGCTGATGATTTATCAGGTTAACTTCCGCCATTAACTGGATAAATCATTTTGAATATTAAGCACTGCATTTCTGGAAGCCCTCAGATGCCTCCTCTCTTGGGCCATATATACTTAGTTCTGCAAAAGTGACAGCATTCTTTTTTTAAACTTTAATTAAAGAGAGATCTATCATTAGGAGCTTAAAGGGATTTCTAGATGTGTTCAGATTCCTCAGGGTAACAGAGTGGGAAGGTAATGCTGTGGGGTATTACAGTAAAGCCCCATCCCTGTTCTATGACACACTTTGGTCGCTGAGTACTGCAGCCTGCTCTGTGGTGATGGCACTCAGAAGCGGAAAATATGAAAGCAGGTAAGGACCATCTGCTGCAGCACCATCGAGGTCTCTTTACCTTATCTTCCATGCGACTGCCCCAGGCCTTTTTTGAATTTGGTTACCAATTTTCTCAGGAGGTTGTTCCACACATGCAACCTTTCTATGAAGAACTATCTCCTAATCCTTGTTCTCCGTCTATCCCTCATGCTGAGGAAAGATTTTCTTCTTGTACATTATATATGCCTTTGAGTTGCTGAAATATTCTATAATATCCCTCCCCCCTCTAGAATATACTGTACAAATGTATCTCCTTAGATCTCACCTTATAGAGCTTTTGGTGCATGCCCTGGACCAGTTTAGTAGTCTTGCCATGGACTTCCTGTGTTTAATCTATATCCATTTGAAAGTAAGGCCTCTAGAATTGGACGCAACACTCCAGATGAGGTCTCACTTGTGCTGAAGTATTGTCACCTCTTTTTTTTTTAATACCCACAGTGCTTTCCCCTATGCACCCTAGCATCCCTCTGGCCTTTATCACAACCTCATTACCCTGAGATTTCTCTCCTGTGCTTTAACATGGGAAGGCAGAAACTGCTGAGGTGTAAGTCAGCGCAGGAAGAGCTGGTAAATGCAGATGAAGAACAGTCTATTAAAGCTTTGCCACAGAAAAGGATATTAGTGTCCTCGGTGTCTGGGAAAACTCCATACCTCAAGCATGCTTCCACAAAGAGTGCCGCACGATCATAACACCTCAGACTGGGGAAGGATACAATGAGACATTATACTACAGGAAGGGTCTAGAATATAATAATTATTCTTAGATTCTTCATCAATGAGTCGTTACTGTATGGCAGAAGGTGCCAGAGACCTGGCTGCTCTTACCTGTGCAGCATTTCAGTGACACGGGTAAACGAGCCCAGCGACAAAAGCACAAGCATAGCTTTGGACTTCTGATTGACTTGTGGAGAGCAGAGATGATCCACCCAGCGCTTCAGCACCTCTGCACATTCTTCTGGATTCAAACGCACCTGTGAAGACGAAATATACTTAGCCCAGAACAGCTCCATAATTACACAATACTCCTCACTCCAGGTCTACCCAAAGTGTACCTGTTGGTCATTCATGATGCACCTGAAAAGCATGCAACACCACTGTTCTGTAATAGAGGCCCAATACCAGGAATTTTACCCCTCCCTGCACCTTAACCCTGGAAAAGCACTCCACGCTCATTCTGGCCCGCTTCCCAGTCACACAAACTTTATCCCACTTCCTCAGGGACTGGGTAGGTACTACTATGGGTAACTGTGTAAATAAAAATGTAAAATTGGGGATAAGGTTACATAGAAACATAGAAATATGATGACAGAAAAAGACCACATGGCGTATCTAGTCTGTCCTTCCATATCAACTACAACAGTCCCCTTTTTTCCTTTAGAGATCCTCTGTGTTTGTCCCATGCTTTTTTGAATTCAGATACAGTCCTCATCTCTACCACCTCCACTGGGAGACTATTCCATGGATTCACCACTCTTTCCGTAAAGAAATATTTCTGCATATCACTCCTGAATCTATCCCCTTTCACCCTCATCCCATGTCCCCTTGTAGCAGTACTTGCTTTCAATCGAAAGAGGCTCTCCCCCTGTGCATTTATGCCACGGAGGTATTTAAACGTCTCAATCAAATCACCTCTATCCCGCCTTTCCTCTAAGGTGTACATATTAAGATCCTTAAGTCTGTCCTCATATGCTTTATAGTGAAGACCACTAACCATTTTAGTAGCCACCCTCTGCACCGACTCCATCCTGTTTATATCCTTTTGAAGGTGCGGTCTCCAAAATTGCACACAATACTCCAAATGAGGCCGCACCAAAGACTTATACAGAGGCACTATCACCTCCTTTTTTCTGCTAGCCATTCCGCTCCCTATGCAGCCAAGCATCCTTCTATCTTTCGCTGTCACCTTTTCTACCTGTTTAGCCACATTAAGATCATCAGACACAACCACGCCTAGGTCCCGCTCTTTTTTAGTGGACCAAAGTACTTCACCCTCTATACTATATTGCTCCCTTGGATTGCTGCAGCCCAAATGCATGGACGTTGCATTTTTTAACATTAAATCCCAGTTGCCAAATTCTAGACCATTGTTCAAGCTTAGCTAGATCACTCCTCATGTTATCTACACCTTCCTGGGTTGAATTCAACACTAAACATTCAAGGGGACAAGAATACATAGGCCGTTGATGCAAACAGGCACTAAGGCATAGGACATTGTCTGATTAGCCAGTGCCATGGGAAGTCTGAGACCTATGTACCCCTTATAAACTTACATTTAAAAATGTGAAATTTGAAACTGTTGAATTGGAATAAGGAATTGCTATAGTACAATTTAACTTTAGCGATGGAAGGCAGGACAATAATAGAGATTTACAGCCTTGGAAAGTTGGAGGGATTATCTATATTTATTTGGAGACTACAGGCGACATGACACGAAACTTCACCTTGCTGGAAGACATCTGAGCTGTCATAACAGTGTCCAGGAGATCCACAACACAACGTTCTTACGACCATAGCAGCTGGGAGGCCTCGCAGAATCAAGACCCTCATTCATTGTTCTTTAGAACATATGCTGACTTACCTCCTTCACTTGTCCTTCAGACTAACTCCGTTTGCTATCACCTGTCTTCCATCGCAGCTTCACACGCTCCCATTGATAGCCAAACCATTTCCACACCCTTAGTAACCAGATTCATGAAAGACCTCATGAATACAAACCACCGGTCCTAGCTTGGGACCTCAACATCATTGTTTCTGAGTATCTGCCAACCTCAAGCATCTCACATGGAAAACATTTTCCTGGTTACCATCATGTCTGCCCAGCGCCTTGTCTGGTTCACTATCTTCTTTATATGCAGTTCCTATATGGCAAAGTTGTCCTGCAAACTCATACCAAATTTTGCCTAAAGTGATATCGGAATTTCACATTAACCAGCCTCTTATCCTTCCTGTATTCTTTCCAAATCCACTGAAGGAATTACCAGAAGTAACTGTGCATAACCTTGACTTTAGGAGGGCTCTTTTATATTACCTACATCTTACTGCATCCCAATGCGATTCATCGCAGCTTGTCACATTAAATCCTAATAACCCAGGAAAACCAGCATCCAAACAGACTCTCCCCTCCTGGATAGCAGACTGCATTTCTTTCTGCTACAAACAGGCCCAGCTGCAATCTCCTGGCTGCATTGAACTCCATAACCTCAGGGCCACAGCAGCGTCTATAGCCAATCTAGCTTTTGCCTCTGCTCAGGACATCTGCAGAGCAGCTACTTGGACCTCTCTTCACACATTCACCAAACACTACAGTTTGGATCGCTCTTTGGTGCGAGACTATGGCTTTGGACAGGCAGTACTCCGCAACCTCTTTGTAACTTAACCTTCTCCATATCCCATTTATAAGCATGGGCTGCGAGTTCGAGATGCTACCATTGTGGCCCTCAGCTCTGGATTCACCAATGGAGTGTGCCTGCATCCCCTGCTCATCTCTGGAGAAAGCACAGTTGCTTACCTATAACAGGGGTTCTCTGTAGACAGTAGGGGTATGCAGCCACACTCATCCGCACAGCATTCCTGCTAAAGAAAAAAAAAAAACCCAGAGCCCATCAAACACAATACTGTACAAGCAAGACTGTCGTCTGCTATATTATGGAACCGATGCCACCGAAGACAAGCAGGTGGGAAGGGCACATTCATGCTCAGGTCCAAAGACTTCTCTGAGCTAGGGGGGAGCCCGGGCAACTTGGCTCAGTAGGCACTTCACTAACGCAATGTTGAAGAATAATGGCCGAATTAACTTGGACAAGCATGTTTGTGTTATTCATTTTTTCAGAACAAGCTAATGTTATTGCTAAGAGTATATATAAACACTGGGATTATTAATGTTACACTCAAATTTTGCATAGCATATGCAAGCGGAAGAAGTATTAAAGACATTGTGGTACATTCTGCTTTTAAAAAGGAGCACTGGAGTAGACTGGATGGTGGTGGACCCAATCCTTGTAACAACTGTATTTTTTGTGTCCAAACTCTTACACAAGCACATGGAGTAATCCTTTAAATAAATGTTGTCAATTGCAACATTTTACTGACCAACCACCTATGTCATATTATGTCAGCCTCTGCCCTTGTAATTGATACATGTGGCAGAAGCATCAGAAAGTTCAAAGTGAGACTGACTGAACATAAACACATGCTCAATATTGGTACCTTTAGTTTTACACTGACAAGCTAAGGGGAATATGTGGAAGGACATAAGATAGACAGTTCTTAATCACATACTGGATGACACTGGTGGGATAAGACTAACATGGCGTGAACAGTGATGGATCTTTAAAATTAATTTGATGACATTTTTTATTTTCAAATATACCAACCAAAATACATTGGCAACACAATCACATTGAAATCATCAGGAAAAGGCAATAATAACTGAGGGATTAATAACATAAGGAGGGATTTACTGAAGCTTGAAGAATGATCAAGAATCTGGCAGCTAAGATTTAGTGCTAAAAAATGCAGGGTCATGCATTTGGGCTACAAAAATCTAAGGGAGCGGTACAGTATAGGGGGCAAACTGCTTCTGTCCACGAAAGAAGAGCGGGACCTGGGCATGACTGTATCTGATGATCTTAAAGTGGCTAAACGGGTAGAAAAGGTGATGGCAAAAGCCAGAAGAATGTGTGATGCATAGGGAGAGGAATGGCCAAGCAGGGAAAAAAGAGGTAATAGTGCCTTTGTATAAATCTTTAGTGAGACCTAATTTGGAGTACTGTGTGCAATTCTGGAGATGACACCTTCAAAAGGATATAATCAAAATGGAGTTGGTGCAGAGGGTGTCTACCAAAATGGTCAGTGGGCTTTGCCGTAAGGCATATGGGGAAAGACTTAAAGATTCTCAATATGTATACTTTGGAAGAAAGACTGGAGGGGGGAGATATGATAGAGTTGTTTAAATATCTCAGTGGCATAAATGCACATGAAGAGAGCCTCTTTCAACTGAAAGAAAGCTTTGCAACGAAGGGGCATAGGATGAAGGTGAAAGGAGACTGACTCAGGAGTAATTTGCAGAAATATTTCTTTACGAAAAGAGTGGTGGATGCATGGAATAGTCTCCCAGTAGAGGCAGTAGAGACAAAAACTGTATCTGAATTATAGTAAGCATGGGACAAACACAGAGGATCTCTACATGAAAAACGTCTGTAGAGCTTAGTAGTTTGTATGGAAGGGAGGACTGGACAGGGCGAATAGTCTTTATCTGCTGTCATGTTTCTATGTATAATGTGTTAAGAGATCATTATAATAGGGAGTGACCAACTCTGATATATGCAGAAAGAGGTCCAAAGGAAATTTGGCGCAGTAATACAATGAACACTCATTCTTTCTAGTGCAACAATAATCTAATCTGCAGTATGGGAGAAAACAGCAGATGGTCTCTGAGCAGAATGACAGAACAAAATTAGAAAGCTGTGGTTGATCATAAAAACATATTTAACATTAAGATATTTAACTACATATTTACAGAGAAAGTTTAGCCAAAATAAGGCTCCAAGTTGAAGAACAGCCGGTCTCAATAACAAACGACTTCCTTTTTAACTGAGCAGTTTTCACAACATCCGGAAACATGCCTACTGTAAAGCCACAAAAGGAAATATCTTTATGACAAAAAAACCATTTTAGCAAGAAATATCTCGATCCGATGCCAAAACTAAATGTATAATTAAAGTCATAAGTACTGGTTTTCCTTCTTCAGTTTCTTCGATTAGGGCAGTGACATTTAAGGAAGACTGAACAGAAGCCGATGGATTGCCTTCTGGCTTCTCCTTCCTAGAAGCCAAATCTAAATCATAGGAAAAGCCTTTTCAGGTGGTTTTAGAATTTCCGTCACATATTTCCTGAAAATATCGTGGAGAAAAAGAACATATGCATTTGGGAAAGTTATTAACCTCAAATTGCTCTTATGCAATAATGTCTCCAGACAGTCAGTGTTTTATTGCACCGCTAGGTTATCTTTAATGTAAAGAACAATTTACTGTAAATATTCCACTTTTCCCCTCTAACTGTTCAAGGCGTTTCTTAGCCTGTTCAATCTCAGACCCTGCAGTCTTCAAACAGTCTTGTGAATGATCAATATAAGTATCAAGCTGCCCCAGCAAGCACAACTAAGACACCCCATATGTTTTCAGCGGAAATTGATTTAGGCTTCTGAGAGAGAATTCATTGTAAATCAGCCGTAAACTTTTGATCCATACCTGTTGGTACCAAACTGAGCTGCGTACTTGCTGTCATCGCTTCTTGCAGGCTAGCATTTACTTCCATGGTATGCAGATCTTCTTGCACGGTGACTAACGATATTGAGGACAGCCTTGTTGACAAAGGCACCGATGCGCCCACAGCCAAATCAACTTCCCACGCAGTGGGGGTAGCTTCGGCCTCTTTCACTTGCAGCAACAGAGGGAAGAGCGCACTACTATGGGCTTAAAGATACCTCTGGGTCTGGGGACAACAGCTGTACCGTCCCCTCCTACAGATTGTCCCAGCAACTGCCTATTGGAGCTTCCATGGGCATCCCCTTGATGTGCAGGAATGATGTGAGCATCCATTGGACCAGAACCTCCCTGCAAACCAGGTAAAGACACAGGCTTCCCTGACGAGTCTTTCCTTTGCATTTAACTATGTGGACCCAAGCATTCGGCAGATAAAGAGGAAATCGCAGAGCTCTGCCACAAGCTCACTAATGTGCAGCCATCTTGGACACGCCAACCCCCCCCCCCCCATGATGGATTTTTGAATTACAAAGTCTATCACCCACAGTTTAAATGAAAAAAATCAAGTGTTTATTGATCTTGTGACATAGTAGTGATTGCATTATGCTTTATTTTCTTCTGCTTTGAGTGAGAGATCTCTTTAAGAACAGAGACAATGATGTTGTCATATGTTTTATAATATATTCCTGGTTTTCCTGCACGTGGATTCATGGCAATGGCACTGAAATACTGAGAAAAATACTGTGTGCTGGTTCCAGTCTTATTCTGACTGCATCAACATGCTAAGAACAACAGTGTGCTGGCTCCAATATTCTCATGATGCAGCCAATGAGATTCAATTAAACTTGAGTCAAGATTATAGTTGATTCAACTGGGACCTTACGAGTGGCCATTTGAACTACAGTGGTGGTTTCTAGTCAATCAGCATTGAACAGGTAAGTCTGATTTGGTTTATCTGCACTTGAAAGCATAGTTACTCACCTGAAGCAAGTGTTCTACGGGAACAGCAGGAATAAGTTCTCATATATGGGTGACGTCACTGACGGAGCTCCCGTAGGAATGCTCCCCAGCTTTCATAGGAAGCTTTTGGGAGGGCCATCATGGAAACGTGCCCGTCTTCCTGCACGAAGGAGCCATCTTACCTCAGTATGATGACATAGCTTAATCAAGCAAAAAAAAAAAAGAATAAACTCCACGGGGGGGGGGGGGGGGAGAGGAGGATAATGACAACTTATTCCTGCTGTTCCCAAAGAACACCTGCTACAAGTGAGTAAAGCATTGTTACTCACCTGTAGCAGGTTATCTCTGGGGACAGCAGGAATCAGTCTTCAAATATGGGCGACGTCGGCATCGATGGAGCCCCATGAAGGAAAACTCCAAACATCCAATAGGAATGCTTTAGGGAGTATCCCTCCATGCATGCGTACCTGCCTTTTTGCCTTCTCAACAGTTCTCCTCAGTCAGATATACAGCACAGAGAAAAAAACTCATAGGAAAACCAAAGTAAAAACAAGAACCTAGTCCAATCTACAACTCTGAGGGGAGGCAGGTGGGTTGTGAAGACTGATTCCTTCTGTTCCCAGAGATCACCTGTTACAGATGAGTAACAACACTATCTCCAGGAACAGGCAGGAAGTCTTCACATATGAGACTCCCCAGCTCCCATGAAGGATAGAAATAAGCCCGTGCCAACAGGGAGGAAATCTGAACTATAAGAAGGGTAAAGCAGGGATCTGTCAGACCAAGCCCCTCAGGCACACTCTTCATAAGGTATGCGGCTAAGGATGGTGGGAGGCGGTGTAGTTAAAACACTGAAAAGATGTCATAAGACGTTTTGGCCAAATTGTGCATCTTGACTAGAGTCTTTATCGAGAGAGTAATGGGCAGCAAAGGTATGCATCGAAGACCAAGTGGCTGCTTGGCAAATCTCTGAGACAGTGCGTAGGCTGGCTATTGTGGCGGCCATAGCTCAGACATTGTGGGCGGTGACATGCCCTTGCAGGGAAAGTCTGGCCTGTGCGTACACAAAAGATATGCAGTCAGCAATCCAGTTGAAAAGGGTCTGCTTGCCGAGACTGGGAAAGGGTCAAGGGAGGCAAAGAGCTGTGAGGATTTACAATGATCCTTAGTTCTATCAAGATTTATTTATTTTATTTATTTAAAAGGATTTTATATACCACCTTTAAACCAAGGTGGTTTACATAGAACAACAGTATACAATCTCAAGAGAGTTGTTTTACACAGAACATGTGCAAGTAAACTTGGTGTTAAATATGGGGGATATATATAAATCAAAAGTGTGTGGATGGTTATGGTATTTACAGTTAGGTAATGTCTTAGGACCAAAAGATAGAAAGCAAGAGCTCTTTTGCAATCAAGCGTATGGAATGAGGCTTCCGCCCTAGAAGAATGAGGCCTTGGGAAAGAAGTCGGAAGAGAAATGGCATGATTAATGTGGAAAGGAGAAACCACCTTTGGTAGAAACGTGGAATGAGTCCGGATGACCACTCTACAGTAGGATGGTGGATTGGCGATCTTGTTAATAGAAGGCCGCACATAAAGTGCGTCACTAAGTAGATGTGAAGAAATTGGATGATCCGCAACTGGGCAATGAGAGGCCAATATTGCACTAAGGTGGACTTGCACAAAGTTTGCTTTTAGTCCAAACATGGAGAGATGAAGAAGATAGTGAAGAAGGTACTCCAATCGGCAAATGAATGGGTTGGGAGTTCTCTGGGAACACCAGAGGGAAAATCTATGTTTATGTTTATTTCATTTGATATACCGCCCTTCTGTAATGAACAAGGCGGTTTACAAATTATATAAAAAAAAAAAATCTAGTAGAGGCACAAGGCCAGTAGAAAGGGAAAGGAACTACAATCATTGACAGGACAGTAAGAGAGAAAGGAGAGAGTAAACAAAACATAGGGGAAGTAATTACACAAAAGGGGAGGGGAGGTCAAAGGCCAGGGAAAAAAGGTGGGTCTTTAGGTTTCGCTTGAAGGTGGCGTGATGGGGGTCTAAGCGGAAGGAGGAGGGGAGGGAGTTCCAAAGGGCAGGGCCGGCGAAGAAGGCGGCAGAGGAACGGGTGGAGTGTAGATGAGCAAGAGAGGGAGAAAGGAGGTTCAGGCGGTTGAGGTGAAATGAGCGGGGAGTGTATCTGGGGGTGTGAAAAGTGATAAGATCAGCTAGGTATTGTGGGGTACTGGTGTGGAGAGCCCTGTGAACAAGAGAGAGCAATTTAAATTGAGCGCGGAAGGGAACCGGTAACCAATGAAGATGAAGGAGAAGGGGTGTTACGTGATCTCGGGGGGAGGAATAAGTAGTGAGACGCGCAGCAGTGTTTTGAACCCTCTGAAGTCGAGCCAGTTGAGATTTAGAGAGACCAGTGAAGATCAAATTGGAAAAATCAACGCGCGACATGACAAGAGACAGTAACAGGTATTAAGAGCAGATGGGGAGAGAAAGGGGCGGATTGCATGGATCTGGCGGAGAAAGAAAAAGGAGGTCTTAGCGATGTGTGAGATGTGGGCCTGAAAGGAAAGATCGGAATCAAAGAGCACACCCAGATAGCGAAAGGTGGAGACCAAAGGTATAGGAGTGCTTGAGAAAGAGGGGGCTAACGAGGGGGGTGGACTACCGTGGGAAAACCAGATTGCAATAGTTTTGGTTAAGTTAAGGTGGAGACAGTTTTGAATCAGCCAATCCGCAACGATGGAAAGACAGGAATTCAGTGCGGAGAGATCAGGGCAAAAGGGAGAGGTGTGGTGAAGGAGGACTATGTCGTCTGCGTAGTAAAAAGCAGAGACCCCAGATTGTTGAATTAGCAATGCGAGGGGGGCTAAGAAGAGATTGAAAAGAAGAGGTGCCAGAACAGAACCTTGGGGGACCCCACATGGAAGAGGAAATGAATCTGAAGAGGGGGTAGAGGGAGAGGAGAGGACTGCACAAGTTCGAGAGGAAAGAAAGGAGTGAAACCAGCGATAGACAACACCGCAAAGACCCGCTTCCCGTAGGCGAAGAAGAAGGAGAGCGTGGTCAACTAAGTCAAAAGCAGTGGAAAGATCAAGAGCTACCGCCACCGAGATGTCCCCGTGATCGTGAGCCACATGCAGTGCATTGGTGAAAGCAAGCAGAACAGTTTCAACACTATGGCCTAGTAGGATTTTTCCTAGAATCCAGTGAGACTTCTGTTATGTCTTCTGTGAGATGTAGGAGAGACAAGAGGAAGCATTCAGCAGCGATGCTGTCAACCGCAACGCTCTCAGGTTGGGATGAATAAGTGTCCCTTGGTTCTGCAAGAGAAGATTGAGTGTATGCCCGAGACTGACAGATTGTGTCTATGTCAGCTGAAGTAGTAGGGGAAACCAAGGCTAAGGGGGCCAGAATGGGGCGATGAGAATCTTCTTCCCTCTGTCCAGCTGCGATATGAAGAGAGTTTTTGGAACCAGTGGAAGTGGTAGGATTGCATAAAGCAGGCCCTGACCCAAATGAAGCAGGAAACATTTGAGGCTTTGCTCCATGGCGATGGGATTCTTGAACAGAAGTGAGGGCGCTGGGCATTCATTGGAGTTGCGAAGAGATCGATGATGGGCATTCCCCAAAGTCAGAACAAGCACACCGTTTCCTGGGGAAGACTCCACTTATGTGGGCGAAGGATACGGCTGAGTTTGTCTGTTAGCCGATTCTGCACCCTCAGGAAATAAAAAGCCTGAAGTAGAATCTGATGAGCTATCGCAAAAGTCCAAAGTCGGATTGCCTCATTGCAAAGGAGGTGAGAGCTGGTACCACCCTGTTTGCTGATGTAGAACAAGGGAACCAAAAAAGCATCTTTCAGGAAATGGAAAAAAGAGCCAAATGACGAAAACTGAAAACAGCACAAGTACTGGCATGTTAAATGCAAGGCATTGATAAGGCAGGCAAAGAGAGAATTTGAGAAGAAACTTGCTGTGGAAGCAAAAGCACGTAATAAAGACTTTTTCAAGTACATTCATAGCAAAAAAAACCTGTGAGAGTGTCAGTTCGACCATTAGATGATAGAGGGGTAAAAGGGGCAGTAAGAGGGGACAAGGCTATAGCGGAGAGACTGAATGAATTCTTTGCTTCGGTCTTTACTGAGGAAGATATAGGGATGTTAGCCATGACTGAAGTGGTATTTAAAGGTGATAACTACAGAGGAATTGAAAGAAATATCGATACACCGGGAAGCTGTATTACAACTATTTGATAAACTGAAGAGTAGCAAATCACCTGGAACAGATGGTATACATCCAAGGGTGTTGAAAGAACTGAAATATGAGATTGCAGGCCTGCTATTAGCAATCTGTGAACTATCATTAAAATCATCTGTAATATCTAAAGATTGGAGGATCGTCAATGTAACGCCAATTTTTAAAAAGGGTTCCAGGGGTGATCTGGGAAACTACAGACCGGAGAGCCTGACGTCAGTACCGAGAAAAATGGTAGAAACCATTATAAAGAACAAAATTATTCATCATGTAGATAGTCATGGCTTAATGGGAGACAGCCAACCTGGCTTTAGACAAGGAAGATCTTGTCTTACTAATCTGTTATGTTTTTTTGAAGGTGTGAATAAACAGGTAGACAAAGGTGAGTCGGTTGATATAGGGCAGCGATGGCGAACCTATGGCACGCGTGCCAGCTGTGGCACGCGAAGGCCTTGCAGCTGGCACGCGGGAAGGTCCGCATTTAAAAAAATAAAAAAAAGCTGTCTTCTGCCGCTTCCGGGGCCGCCGCGGCAGAATCGAGTGTGCCGCGGGGCCCCCCCTGTGCCTGGCAGAGCCTGCCCTCCAGAGATCCTGCCTTCCCCGGTATCAGCTCCCTGTTTCCAGCTTGTCACACGCGCCGGCTTTCAGAGCGCGAGGGGAGAGTTTCTCCCGCGCTGCTCTGTTAAGCCCGCAGGGGCTGATGGGAAGTTCCCATCAGCCCCCGCGGGCTTAACAGAGCCGCGAAAGGGAAACTAGTTCCCTTCGCGCTCTGAAAGCCGGCGCGTGTGACAAGCTGGAAACAGGGAGCTGATACCGGGGAAGGCAGGATCTGGAGGGCAGGCTCTGCCAGGCACAGGGGGGGCCCCGCGGCACACTCGATTCTGCCGCGGCGGCCCCGGAAGCGGCAGAAGACAGCTTTTTTTTATTTTAAATTTTGGCTGGGCTGGGGGGGGTTAGGAGTGGTGATGGGCGCTGCGGGGGGATTAGGAGTGGTGATGGGCGCTGGGGGGTTAGGAGTGGTGATGGGCACTGGGGGGGGTTAGGAGTGGTGATGGGCACTGGGGGGGTAGGAGTGGTGATGGGTGCTGGGGGGGTTTAGGAGTGGTGATGGGCTATGGGGGGCTTAAACTAAAAATTGGGTGATGGATTAGGACTGGAAATGGGCTGGTGGGATTAGGACTGGAAGTGGGTTGATGGGGGTTAGGACTGATAATGGGCTATGGGGGGCTTAAACTAAAAATTGGGTGATGGGGGATTAGGACTGGAAATGGGCTGGTGGGATTAGGACTGGGCTGATGGGGAGGTTAGGACTGGTAATGGGCTATGAGGGGGCTTAAACTGAAAATGGGGTGATGGGGATTAGGACTGGAAATGGGCTGGTGGGATTAGGACTGGGAGTGGGCTATGGGGGGCTAGGACTGGTAATGGGTTGGGGGGTTGCTAGGACTGGAAATGGGCTGAGTGGAAGGGGGCTTGAATTGCAAATAGCTGATGGGGGACGGGGCTTGGAATGGAAATGGGCTGAGGGGAAGTGGGGGGCTTGAACTGCAAATAGCTGATGGGGACGGGGCTTGGAATGGAAATGGGCTGAGGGGAAGTGGGGGGCTTGAACTGCAAATAGCTGATGGGGAGGGGGGACTTGGAATGGAAATGGGCTGAGTGGAAGTGGGCTTGAACTGCAAATAGCTGATGGGAAGGGGGGCTTGGAATGGGCTCTTAGGGGAGGGAGCTAGGACAGGAAATGGGCTGATGGAGGGGCTAGGATAGGACTGGGAATTGGGTGTTGGGGGAGCTAAGTTTGGAAATGGGCTGTGGTGGGGGCTTGGATTGAAATGGACTCATGGAGGGGCTAGAACTGGAAGTAGGCTCATGGGGGGCTTGGATTAGAAATGGGCTGAGTGATGGTGGGGCTAGGAAAGGACTAGAAATGGGCTGATGGGAGGCTGGTATTGGAAATGAGCTGATGAAGGGACTCGGATAGGATTGGAAATGGACTGATGGGGGGCCAGGACTGGAAATGGGCTGATGTGGGGACTAGAAGGGAGCGGATACTGGGTGGGGCTGGAATTAAAAGGGAGCTGATGTTGGGGGAGATTAGAAGGGTATGGGGCTGGGAGAGTGAAATGGAGAGGGGAAAAATATTTTGTGTGGGAGGGAAGAAAAATGTACAATTGGCCGGGTATTGGGAGACTAAAAAAGGAGAAAGATTATTATGTTAAAGCAGATGAAGAGAGAGAATGGAAAAAAACTAGAAGAGAAGAAAGGAGAAATGGACAGCAGACGATGGAGAGATAGCAGAAGACACAAATAAACCAGAAGAAAGTGGCTGGAACAATTGCAACTGAAAAAAATGCACAAAAGGTACAAAGATATCTCTTTATTTTGAATTTATTAACTGGAATATGTCAGCTCTGGGAAATGTGCATCATTAGTGTCTGTGCTTTGTTTAGTACAAGAGGAAATTAATTTATAGTTTTATTTCTACAGTGTTGTTGTACATTCCAAGTTTGGCTTTTGGGGTTCCCAGTTTAATTATTGCCTTCCTGTTTCTAAATTGAATGAAATCATTAAAACATTATAAATTGCCAATAAATTGAAATGAAAACCAAAGGATTGTGAATCAAATTGATTCTCTGACAATACAAAGATTCCAAACTTTACAAATGATGTTACATAGTTCAGGCAACTTTATAAAGAGTTTTTAGATACTAAAATCTTGTTGTTAAGGTTTAATTGACGTGCTGGCACTTTGAGGAAATTCTTTGGTTTTGTGCGGCAGTTTGGGCACTCGGGCTCAAAAAGGTTAGCCATCACTGATATAGGGTATCTGGACTTTCAGAAAGCCTTTGACAAGGTCCCTCATCAGAGACTTTTGGCAAAACTAAAACGTCATGGGATAGGAGGTGATGAACTATTGTGGATCAGGAACTGGTTAAAAGATAGAAAGCAGAGGGTAGGGCTAAATGGCCAATTTTCCCAAAGGAAAAAGGTGAACAGTGGAGTACTCTAGGAATCTGTGCTGGGTATGCTGCTTTTTGACATATTCATAAATGACCTAGAAAAGGGAACAATGAGTGAGGTTATCAAATTTGAAGATGAGACAAAACTATTTAGTGTTGTTAAAACCCAAGAGGATTGGGGAAAATTGTAAGAGGATCTTGATAAACTGGAAGACTGAGCATACAAATGGAAGATGAAATTTAATGTGGACAAGTGCAAAGTTATGCACCTAGGAAAGAACAACCCAAACTAAAGTTACATGATGCAAGGTTCCACATTAGGAACCACTACCCAGGAAAAAGATTTAGGCGTCATCGTGGATAAAACATAGTTACTCACCTGTAACAGGTGATCTCTGGGAACAGCAGGAATTTAGTCTTCACATATGGGTATCGTCGGCACCAACGGAGCCTGCGCGGGAACGCTCCCCAGCATCCAATTAGAAAGCTTTTGGGAGCATCACACAGCGCCTGCGTGCTGCCTTCCCGCCTTTCCCAACTGCCTCTCTCCAGTTGAGTTTTAAAGCTGAGACAAAGAGAGAGAGAGGGAAAGGAAAGAAAAGAAAAGAGAGATACAACTCCTAATGGGGTGGGTGGGTTGTGAAGACTAAATTCCTGCTGTTCCCGGAGATCACCTGTTACAGGAGAGTAACTATGCTATCTCCAGGAACAAGCAGGAATGTAGTCTTCACATATGGGGACTCCCTAGCTATAGATGCCAGGGAGAATCCCAGAAGTTGTGTGCCCATGTGAAGGGGCTCCACTTCCCCCCATGGATCTCTGGCATCCTACTGGCAAAGGTGGGTAGGAGTTGATTAAGTATGGAACAGGTGTTGTAGAACAGCCTGACCAAACAAGGCATTCCGGCGGGAGTCCTTGTCTAAGCAGTAATGGGCTGTGA
Organism: Ichthyophis bannanicus; assembly: GCA_033557465.1. Lineage (NCBI taxonomy): Eukaryota > Metazoa > Chordata > Amphibia > Gymnophiona > Ichthyophiidae > Ichthyophis > Ichthyophis bannanicus. The sequence continues at coordinate 1,023,101,842 of CM066034.1, read as the reverse complement.
AGGTATGAACCGAGGACCAAGTAGCTGCTCGACAGATGTCGTCAATAGACACAGAGTGTAAATGAGCCATTGAGGCTGCCACGGCTCTTACATTGTGAGCTGTGACATGACCTTCCAGAAAAAGGTTTTTACTCTGATAGGTAAAAGAAATACACTGTGCAATCCAGTTGGATAATGTTCTCTTGGAGACTGGAAGTCCCTAATGAGAAGGATCAAAAGCAACAAAGAGCTGGGAAGACTTTCGATGTTGCTGTGTCTTTTGTAAGTAAAAGGCAAGTGCTCTTTTACAGTCCAAAGTATGAAGATTCCTTTCTGCATTTGAAGCATGATTTCAAATGCAGAAAGGAAAAAATACAGGCAGATAAACCGCCTGGTTTAAATACAGACCTTGGAAAAAATACAGGCAGATAAACCGCCTGGTTTAAATGAAAAGGTGAGACCACCTTTGGCATAAAGCGTGGAGGAGCCCTAAGGACTACCTTATCATGATGAAACCTCGTGTAAGGAGGAACAGCCACTAAGGCTTGCAATTCACTGATGCGATGTGCTGATGTGATTGCAATGAGAAAGATAACTTTCCAGGAAAGGAATTTTAAGGTGGTAGTAGCTAAAGGTTCAAAGGGCGGCTTCATGAGCTGCCCCAGAACCAAATTCAGGTCCCATGCCACTGGGGGTGGCCTAATGGGAGGTTTAGTTAGAAGAAGGCCTCTCATAAATCTCGCTATGAGAGGATGAGAGGAAATAGGCTGACCATTTAAAGGCTTTAAAGAAGCTGAAATAGCACTTAAATGGACTCTTACTGAGTTAGTCTTAAGCCCTGCATTAGATAAATAAAGGAGATATTCCAGTAGTGATTCCAGAGGTATCGCAGAGGGCTGAAGACCCTTTTACGAACACCATATGGAAAACCTTTTCCACTTAAAGGCATAAGAACGTCTTGTGGAAGGTTTCCTGGAAGCACAAAGAATATCCCTTACTTGCTGAGAAAGGGTAAGACCATGAAGGTCTATACTCTCAGCAACCAGGCCCTGAGATGCATGGAGTGGGGATTGGGATGCCACAACATCCCGTCCTCCTGAGACAGGAGATCTGGAGCAGATGCTAACTCCAGGGAGGGAGCTTGAGAGAGATGTAGAAGCAGAGGTACCACACCTGCCGTGGCCAATCTGGAGCTATGAGAATCATGTGGCCCCTGTCTCTCTGAAGCTTGAATAGGGTCTTGGGAATTAGGGGAATGGGTGGAAAGGTATATAGGAAGTCCTGACCCCAATGGAGAAGGAAAGCATCCCTGGCCTGAGATCCCTGAGTCAGAATTCTGGAACAGAACCGGGGAAGTTTGGCATTCAACGGACTTGCAAAGAGGTCTATGTCCGGAGTTCCCCAAATCTGAAAAATGTTTGCTACCTGGTCTGGATGGAGAGACCATTCGTGTGGAAGCAGAACTCGACTGAGTCTGTCTGCCCAAGAGTTTTGAATGCCTGGCAGATACACCGCAAGGAGATGAATCTGATGCTCTCTGGCGAGGGCCCATAGTCACAAAGCTTCGCTGCAAAGTGACAGGGAGCCTGTTCCTCCCTGCTTGTTCAGATAGAACATAGCTACTTGATTGTCCGTCTGAATTAGGACTGTCTTTTAGCTGAGCTGGGTATGGAACACTCGAAGAGCAAGGAAGATTGCTCTGAGATCTAGGAGATTGATATGTAAGTGGGTCTCCTGTGGAGACCAGATGCCTTGAGTAGAGAGATCTTGGAGATGAGCTCCCCAACCCATCTGTGAGGCGTCTGTTGTTATAGTGACCTGTGGTAGGGGTTGCTGGAAAGGAGACTGCACCAACAGGTTTTGGGTTGATCTCCACCATTGTAGGGACAAAATAAGGCAACTTGTGTTTGCTATTTTGTCTGATAGGCAGCTTGATGCTTGAGTCCACTGGGTGGATAGAGTCCATTGGGCTGCTCTCATATGAAGGCGAGCATAGGGAACTAGGTGTACCGTAGAAGCCATGTGGCCTAGTAGTTGTAACATTTCCCGAGCAGTGAGATGAGTTTTTAACACTGCTTGGGAGGCTAGCTGCACAATGCGAAGGCAGCGAGCCTGTGGAAGACAGGCCCTTGCTTTTCTTGTATCCAACAGAGCTCCTATAAACTCTAGAGATTGAGTGGGAGTTAGGCTGGATTTTGGGATATTTATGACTAGGCCCAAATACTGGAGGATACGCATTGTGCATGCTAGAGAAATTCTGGCCTCTGATTCTGATGGGGCTCGAATGAGCTAGTCGTCCAAGTAGGGGAAGACGAATATTCCTAGAGTGCGGAGAAATGCTGCCACTACAGCCATGCATTTCGTGAACACCCTTGGTGCTGAGGCCAGGCCAAAAGGAAGCACCCTGTATTGGTAGTGCTTTCCTTGAAAGAGAAACCAAAGAAACCTTCGGTGAGTTGGATGGATGAGAACATGGGTGTATGCATCCTTGAGATCTAGAGAACAAAGGCAATCTTGACTCTGAAGGTATGGCAGTAGAGTTCCTAGAGAAATCATTTTGAATTTCTCATTGAACAGAAATTTGTTCAGTTCTCTGAGGTCTAAAATGGGTCTGTGTCCCCGTTTTCTTTGGAATAAGGAAATAAGGGGAGTAAAACCCTGTGCCCTGTTGGGACATGGGCACGTGCTCTATTGCCCCCTGGGTAAGAAGTAAATTGACCTCCTGACTCAACTGTGTGTTGAGGGAGGGTTGAGAATTGAACTGTCTTACCACTGTAGGAGGGGGGAAGCTGAAGAAATGAAGTTTGTACCCTTCTCTTACAATGGAAAGAGTTCATTTCTCTGCTGCTATTTGCCCCCATCTTGGGGCAAATTGAGACAACCTTCCTGGGATGGTGGAAGGTTCTGGCCCTTCAGAGCCAGGTAGGCAAAGTTCTCCAGATGGGAGTCAAAGCCCCTGCGGAGGCTGAGTCTGCTGGGCTGGTTGAGGCTTAGCAGGCTTTGATTTCCTTTGCTTTGGGGTCTGTTGTCCCTTTCTGGCAGATTGACCTGCAGAATGTACCTGCTGGGTATAGGAGGGGTAAAACCTCTTCTTCATAGAAAAGAATGGTTTCTTGTAGGATTTCCTTCTTGCAGGATCAGCTGTTGCTTTAGATAATCTATCTAGAGTAGTGTTATCAGCATCCAGCTCATTAGCTTTCTCTTGCCAATTTTTGCCAAAGAGGTTTTCACCAGTACAGGGGATATTCCCCAGTTTGTCCTGTACCCAGAGCTCTAAGTCAGATGCCTGAAGCCAGGCAATTCTGCGAGCTCCTATGGCAATGGCAGAGGTTCTGCTAATACACTCAAAGCAGTCAAAAGTTGCACGATTGACAAACTTAGAGACATCCTGTGCATGTTTGACAAGCGTAAGGTAATCCTGCCTCTTATCATCAGGAAGGAGAGGGCTCATAAGTTCTAGATCTCCTGTGACCTCCTTAAGGAACATTCCCATATATAGGATGTAGGAACTAATCCTGGAGGAAAGCATAGAAGCCTGTAAAGTTCGATGCCCAAAGGCATCAAGAGTCCTACATTTACGTCCTGGAGGATTAGATGCATGTCTCTTTGCACTTTTGATCCTTCTCATGGCTGACTCCACCACTATGGAATGGTGTGGCAACTGGGTTTTCTGAAATCCAGGACAAGGAGGCACTCGATACATGGTATCTAGCCTACGGGAATGAGGAGAGGTGGTAAGAGGTGTTTCCCACATTCTTAACATGAGATCATGCAAGATCTTATGAATAGGCAGGGTAGCAGCTTCCTTAGGAGCCTCAGGATATTGTAAAATCTCCAACTCCTTTGCTCTGGGCTCTGTTTCAGGAGCCACTGTGATAGAAAGACCTCTAGCCACTTCTCTGATGAGATCTTGAAAAGATATATCCTCTGGAGGAGACATCCTACGTTTAGGGGAAGAAGGCTCCTCAGAGAGAAGTACTCCAGCATCGACAGAGCTGTCAGAATCCTCAGAGTCATCTGAGGATTCAAAATATCTTCTGTCTGGGTGCTCTTGTAAAGCACGATACAGGTACCGATCGAAGTCGGTACCGGAGGGGTCTGGTATCGACTTGTCGATACCTGAGGAAACAGCATGACTCTGTGTTGGTAACACCATTGTCGATGCTGTCGGTACCGGTACCGATATCGGTGCTGGCACCGGTGTCGACACCGGTTCTATCGTCTGAAGCGGTCCCAAAGGCACCGATGCCACAAGGAGAGCCGCCAGACTGCGTTCAATGGCCAGAATCTCTGGTCAATTGACGCTGCCGATGCTTGAGTATTGGTACCGGACGAAGCAGCCGGGGTTGAGGCCTCGAGAACGTCCTGGAGCCCCGATAGTGCTTTGGAAGCCGAAGCCTCCCGCCGGGGCAGTTTTGCCAGTACAAGTTCCTCATGGGCAACGCCAGAGGCATCTCGATACTTGGAAGGAGATCTACCCTTTGAGGACCGGCCAGATTTATGTTTAGTTACCTGAGATCCATGAGAGGAAGTGGAAGCCCTGGAAGACGTCGATGCCACGGATGCTGCATCGGAGGGAAAAAGGGTGCTAAGTTTAGCAGCTCGGTTCTGCCGGCCCCTTTTGGACATCATCCCACAGGCAACACACTCGGAGATGGAGTGGTCAGGTCCTAAACATTTAAGGCACTACTCATGAGTGTCGGTGACACAGATGGTACCGCCACAATTTGAACACTTCTTGAAACCCGAAGCGGGTTTTTCCATACTGAGGAAAAATTTGGGGCCTAATGCCTAAAATGGTGCGTGGCGCCCTAGGGGAAAATTTTTAAGGAAAAAAGTATATATATATATATATATATATATTTTTTTTTTTTAAAAGAAGAAAAGAACCGGCGGTACCGGTATAGCGTCGAGGAAGGCAGACGCTAACAGAAAAAAGATGAAAATATTAGATGATTTCTGCGGTGACAGGAAAACGACCTGCTGTCTCCATGGAAAACGAAGAACTGGAGAGAGGCAATTAAGAAAGGCAGGAAGGCAGCATGCAGGCGCTGTGGGATGCTCCCAAAAGCTTTCTAATTAGACGCTGAGGAGCGTTCCCGTGCAGGCTCCATCCGTGCCGACGATACCCATATGTGAAGACTACATTCCTGCTTGTTCCTGGAGATCATGTTGAAACCCTCCGCCCAGTGCGCAGCGGCGGAAAAGAGAGCAAATAAAATGCTAGGTATCATAAGGAAAGGAATGGAAAATAAAACAAAGGATATTATAATGCCTCTGTATTGTTCCATGGTACGACCGCACCTTGAATATTGTGTGTAATTCTGGTCGCAGTATCTTAAAAAGGATATAGGGTTATTAGAAAAGGTGCAGAGAAGAGCCACCAAAATGGTAAAGGGGATGGAAGGATACTCCTATGAAGAGAGGCTAAGAAGGTTGGGGCTCTTCAACCTGGAAAAGAGACGGCTGAGGGGAGATATGATAGAGGTCTATAAATTAATGAATGGAGTGGAACGGGTCAACGTAGATCAACTGTTTACGTCGTCAGAATATAAAAAGACTAGGGGACATGCAATGAAGCTACAGGGTAACCTATTTAAGACTAATAAAAGAAAATATTTTTTCACTCAACGTGTAATCAAACTCTGGAATTTGTTACCGGAGGATGTAGTAAAAGCTGCTAATGTAGCTGGGTTTAAAAAAGGGTTGGATAAGTTCCTGGAGGAAAGGTCCATAAACCATTATTAAATGGGACCCAGGATATCACTGCTTGACCCAATACAAGCATTGTGAAACCTGTGTCTTTTGGGAAGACTGCTAGGTACATATGACCTAGATTGGCCACTGTTGGAAACAGGATACTGGGCTTGATGGACCTTGGTCTGACCCAGTATGGCATATCTTATGTTCTTAACCTTGTTGTCGGTCTGAATGAGTACTATCCCTCCTGAAAGGAGGGGGAAGAAGATGGGGAGGGCGTTGACAATTGCTTGGAGATCTAGCAGACTGATGTGATAAGAGGCCTCTGATGGAGTCCACTGGCCTTGTGTGGTGAGACTATGTAGATGGGTTCCCCAGCCTTACTTGGATGCACTGGTGATCAGGGTACACTGTGGTGCAGACCTCTGAAAAGGTAACAAAATGAGAAGACTTTGGATAGTGCACCACCAGTTGAGGGAGGTCACAAACTGGGGTGAGATGGTGATCTTGTCCAAGAGGTGACCCATGGACTGTGTCCACCGATCTGAGGTGGTCCATTGCCCTGGTCGCATGTGAAGATGGGCATATGGAACAACATGGAGGCCATGTGACCTAGGAGACATAGCATGTCCCTTGTCGTGATACTGGTTTGGTGTTGGCAATGGCTTGCCAAGGAAATGAGATGATGAAGGTGGTCCTCTGGTATGAAGGCCCGTGCCTTTGCAATATTTAGAAGAACTCCTATGAACTCCAATGTTTCATTGGAATCAGGTGTGACTTTGGATTGTTGACGATGAAGCCCAAATGCTGTAGAACCAGAATGGTGCAATGAAAGGGAAAGCTCAATGCTGGATTTAGTGCTCACCAACGGTGACAGCGTTTCGAATGTCTGGGTGAGTGCCCCTGTGAGCAGCAGCGATCATCACACGGTGTGGTTTGAGATAAAAGCCAAGGTGCAGTCCAATCATAGCAAGCTCAGTCCTAAACTTCAAAAACACTGACTTCAGTAGAATAGCCAAGTACCTGAAGGAGGAGTTGGCAGGGAGGAAGGAGATAAGGGAAGTGGAATTGCAATGGGTTAAACTAAAGGTGGCAATAAAAGGGGCAACAGATAAATATGTAAGGAAAGTAAATAAAAACAAAAGGAGAAGGAAACCTATTTGGTTCTCCAAAGAAATAGCTGCTCAAATAAAGGCAAAAAGCACAGATTTCACAAAATTCAAAAGCTTGCAAACAGGTACACAGAAATGAATACAGGATCAAGCTCAAGGAGAGAAAAAGAGAAATAAGGATAGCAAAATCACAGGCAGAGGAAAAGATGGCTAAAGATGTGAAGTGTGGTGATAAAACTTTCTTCAGGTATATTTGGGTGAGGAGGAAAATCAGAGATGGAATTGCAGGACTCAGAAGTGCTGGGAACGGATTTGTGGAAAGTGACATTAAAAAAGCAAAATTGCTAAACAAATACCTCTGCTCTGTTTTTACAGAAGAAAATCCTGGAGAAGGACCACCTGTGACTCCCAAATATAAAAATGGGAATGAAGTAGATATCATACCATTCACTGAAGATGATGTGTTAGAACAACTTGCAAAACTGAAAGTGGACAAGGCCATGGGACCGGATGGGATACATACCAGGATACTGAAAGAGCTCAGAGAGGCTCTTGCAGGGCCGTTAAAGGATGTTTTCAACAGATCCTTGGAAACAGGAGTAGTTCCTCAGGACTGGAGAAGGGCGGATGTGGTACCTCTTCACAAAAGTGGTGACAGGGAAGAAGTGACAAACTACAGGCCCCTGAGCCTTACCTCGGTGGCGGGAAAAGTAATGGAGGCGTTTCTGAAAGAGCAAATAGTGGACTTTCTCAAAACCAACAGGTTGCATGATCTGAGGCAACATGGTTTTACCAAAGGACGATCTTGCCAAACAAATCTGATTGAGTTCTTTGACTGGGTGACCAGAGAACTAGATCAGGGGCATGCGATGGATGTCATCTACCTGGATTTCAGCAAAGCCTTTGATACTGTTCCTCACAGGAGGCTTATCAATAAACTCAGTAGTTTGGGGATGGGTCCCAAGGTGGTGAAAAGGATCAGAAATTGGTTGACTGATAGATGACAGGTGATGGTAAATGGAGCTCACTCGGATGAAAGGAGGGTGATTAGCGGGGTGCCCCAGGGTTCGGTCCTGGGCCCAGCACTGTTCAATGTATTTGTGAGTGATATTGCTGAAGGACTGCATGGAAAAGTCTGTCTTTTTGCAAATTACACGAAAATTTGCAACAGAGTGGAGTCCCGAGGGGGTGAATAACATGAGGAAAGATCTACAAAAGCTGGAAGAATGGTCTAATGCTTAGCAGTTAAGATTTAATCTGAAGAAGTGCAGTGTCATGCACTTGGGAAGAAATCATCCAAGTGAAATGTACGTGATAGGGGGAGAGGGATTGGTGTGCACGGACCAGGAGAAGGACCATGGTGTGATTATTTCTGCGGATCTCAAGGTGGCAAAACAGTGTGACACGGCGGTGGCAAAGACCAGGAGGATGTTTGGTTGCATACAAAGAGGAATTACCAGCAGAAAGGAAGAGGTACTAATGCCACTGTATAAGTCACTGGTGAGGCCTCACTTGGAATACTGTGTTTAGTTTTGGAGACCATATCTTGCAAAGGATATAAAAAGACTGGAAACTGTTCAGAGGAAGGCGACCAAAATGATTTGGAGCCTGCGTCAGAAGCCTTATGAGAAGAGACTTGAAGTCCTAAATATGTACACTCTGGAGAAGAGGAGGGACAGGGGAGATATGATTCAGACCTTTAAATACTTAAAGAGAAATAATGAACAAACCTATTCCAAAGACGGGGAAACTGTAAAACCAGAGGGCATAACATGAAGCTGCAAGGGGGTAAATTGAAAGGCAATATCAGGAAATACTTTTTCACTGAAAGGGTGGTGGATACTTGGAGTGCCCTCCCGATGGAAGTGGTGGGGACAAATACAGTGACAGAATTCAAAATGGCATGGGACAGACACAGTGGATCCCTTTACAGCAACAGGATAAAATAAAAATAAAAATAAACTTAACTATCTAATTTCTCAACATATAAGGGTGTCCTACATGGAGCGGTGGGTTCACCCCTAAAACAAGACATGGGAAGGGGTGGCCTGCATGGAGCGGCAGATGCACCTAACTCTTGTCATCTTACTGGGCAACCTTAATGGACCATATTGGTCTTTATCTTCCATCATTTACTATGTTACTATGAAGTGATGTGGAGACCATCTGAGGGGTATCTCCCCTAATGAGCCAGTCATCTAAATAAGGGAAGACGAAGATGCCCAGGGAATGGAGGTAGGCCGCTACTACTTCCAGGCTCTTTGTAATCACCCTTGGAGCTGAAGCCAATCCAAATGGGAGAACACAGTATTGATAGTGGTGCCCCTGAAAGAAAAACTGGTGGTATTTTATGTGGAAGGGGTGGATCAGGATGTGTGTATAGGCATCCTTGAGATGCAGAGAGCAGAGCCAGTCTCTTTCCTGAAGGTAAGGGAGCAGAGTCCTTAGAGAGATCACCTTGAACTTCTCCCTCACTAGGAATGTGTTATGATTCCACAGATCCAGGATAGGTCTGAAGCCCCCTGTCTTCTTTGGAATGAGGACATAATGGGAGTAGAACCCTAGGCCTTGTTGAGGGAGTGGGACATCTTTGATGGCCCCTTGAGTTATTAGAGTGGCAATCTCCTGCTGCAGCAGAGTGGAATGAAGGAGATCCATGGGAAACTCGCCCACAAAGTGGCTCAGTGTCACAGCAGGACATGCTAGGGAGATAAAGTTTCTAGATGAAATAAATGACTGCTTCTTGTAGCACCTAATTTATAAACCAACAAGAGGGGAAGATATTTTGGACCTAGTCCTTAGTGAAACACAGGAGATAAGGGTGTTGGGGCCACTTGGGAATAGTGATAATAGCATGATCACATTTGATTTAATAAATTGATTTAATTAATGGAAGAAGGATGGCAAGGAAATCCACAGTACTACCATTTAACTTTCAAAAGGAAGACTGATAAAATGAGGAAAATAATTAAGAAAAGACTAAAAGGAACAGCTACAAAAGTTAAATATTTCAGGACAAAGCGGTATGTAAATCCTTTTAAATAAATAAATAAATAAAAATAAATAAATAAATTGTGTGCACTGTTTAAAAGTACTATTTTGGAAGCCCAGAACAGATGTATTCCATGCTTTAAGAAAGGTGGGAGGAAGGCCAAAAAACTGTCAGCATGGTTTCAAGGTGAAGTCAGAGAGGCTGTTGTTGCCAAAAAAGCATCTTTCAGGAAATGGAAAAAGGACAAATGCCAAAAACGGGAAACATAAGCATTGGGCAGGATCGAAGGGGTACTCCCTTGGGAAAAAAGGAGGAAGAAGTTGATCGAAATGCAACAGGCATCTGTCCTGGACTATTTTGAGGGCCCAGGAATCTGATGTTATTATTGGCTACCTGTGGGTAAAGCATAGTTACTCACCTGTAACAGGTGATCTCCGGGAACAGCAGGAATTTAGTCCTCACATATGGGTATCGTCGGTACCGACGGCGCCTACGCGGGAACGCTCCCCAGCGTCCAATCAGAAAGCCTTTGGGAGCATCCCACAGCGCCTGCGTGCTGCCTTCCCGCCTTTCCCAACTGCCTCTCTCCAGTTGAGTTTTAAAGCTGAGACAAAGAGAGAGAGAGGGAAAGGAAAGAGATAGAGAGATACAACTCCTAGGGAAGGTGGGTGGGTTGTGAGGACTAAATTCCTGCTGTTCCTGGAGATCACCTGTTACAGGTGAGTAACTATGCTATCTCCAGGAACAAGCAGGAATGTAGTCATCACATATGGGGACTCCCTAGCTTTAGGTGCCAGGGAGAGACCCCAGAAGTTGTGTGTCCCTGAAAAGGGATCCACTTCCTCCTATGGATCTCTGGCATCCTACCAGGAATGGTGGGTAGGAGTTGATTAGATATGGAACAGGTGTTTGAGAGCAGCCTGACCAAACAAGGCATCCCGGCGGGAGTCCTTGTCCAAGCAGTAATGGGCTGTGAAAGTATGAACCGAGGCCCAAGTGGCTGCTCGACAGATGTGGTCAATAGACACAGAGTTAAGATGAGCCATTGAGGCTGCCATGGCTCTCACATTGTGAGCTGTGACATGGCCCTCCAGAGAAAGGTTCTTGCTCTGATAGGCGAAAGTAATACACTGAGCAATCCAGTTAGATAGTGTTCGCTTGGAGACTGGAAGTCCCAAATGAGAATGATCAAAAACAACAGAGAGTTGAGAGGACTTCCTATGCTGCTGTGTTTTTTGTAAGTAAAAAGCTAGAGCTCTTTTACAATCCAAGGTATGAAGATTCCCCTCTGCATTTGATGCATGAGGTCCTGGAAAAAAGACAGGTAGGCAGACCTCTTTGTTGAGGTGAAAAGGCGAGACCACTTTAGGCATAAAGTGTGGATGAGTCCTAAGGACTACCTTGTCATGATGGAACCTTGTATAAGGTGGATTAGCTACTAGTGCTTGCAAATCACTAATGCAGCGTGCTGATGTGATTGCAATGAGAAAGATAACCTTCCAAGAAAGAAATTTCAAGGAGGTGGTAGCCAAAGGTTCAAAGGGTGGCTTCATGAGCTGACCAAGAACCAGCTTCAAGTCCCATGCCACCGGAAGCAGTCTAATGGGAGGCTTAGTTAGAAGGAGGCCTCTCATAAATCTTGCTATAAGAGGATGAGAGGAAATAGGTTGTCCATTTAGAGGCTTAAGGGAAGCTGCAATAGCACTCAAATGGACTTACTGAATTTGTCTTAAGGCCTGCATTAGACAAATTGAGGAGATACTCCAGTAAAGATTCCAGAGGTATAGCAAGAGGGTTAAGACCCTTTTCTGAACACCAAATAGTAAACCTTTTCCACTTGATGGACAGGCCCCGAGCCACCTCTCTGATAAAGTCTTGGAAAGACATGTCCTCTGCAGGAGACATCCTGCGTTTAGGGGAGGAGGACTCCTGTGGAAGAAGCATCTCTGCATCAACAGAACTTTCAGAGTCCTCAAATTCTTTTGAGGAATCGAAGTATCGTCTGTCCGGATGCTCCTGCAGAGCCGGATACCTGTACCGAGAAAGATCGGTATCGGGAATAACCGGTACCGGGGAATCGGTACCGGCAGGCATCGAAGGACAGGGTAGCGGCATAGCAGACACCAATGCCGATGTCGATGCTATCAGTACCGGTACCGGTACCGATACCGATGCCGGTGGAGTTGTCTGTCGTGGTTCCAAGGGCGTCAATGCCACAAGGAAAGCCGCTAGACTGCGTTCTATGGACAGAATACTTGAGCCGCTCCTCCGAAAGGATGGCTGAGAAATAGGCCAGGTCACCCGCTAGATCCCTCAGATACATTCCCATGTAGAGCTGATAGGCCTGGATGCGGGCTACTAACATGGAAACCTGCTAGCACTTCCTTCTGATGCCATCTTGAAGGCTAGGAGTAGTGGATTTTTTTTTTTTTATTTATGCAATTTTCAATATACACAAGAAAGAAAACTTGTACAGAAAGGGCATTAAAGCATAACAAAGGAAAAATCTTCCTACCAAAGGCAATAATAAGTAAACATAGCCCACAAGTCCACAATAAACATGGCAAAATAGGTCACAACATATAAGATAAATTAACTACATTGCAAATACAAGAAATTGACAAAGGAGTGCAGACAACCTATTTCGAATTAGCCCACCTAACTAGGTAAGCTACTTTGGGGGAGAGAGTAGAAGAAGGGCACTGCACATCAGATAATTTTGAGGCAATAAAGGCAGCCAACTGAGAGGGATAAAAAAAAAGGTAACTATGCCCGGCTAACTTAACCAGGCATTTGCACGGAAAACAAAGAAAAAACAACCATCCCAAATGAAGCACCCCAGGACGATATAGAAGAAATTGCCTCTTTCTCTTTTGGGTTGCTCTAGATACATCAGGAAATATCCTTAGATTGGACTCCAAGAACACTTTACATGGGGACTTGAAAAAGAGTCTGAGGAGCCAATCTCTGTCCGCCTCAAGGGCAAAGGTGACCAACAATGTAGCAGTCATCCCAACATCAGAGTGGGACCTTTCCAAAAAGATAGTTAAATCCAAACTATTCGAGGAAAATAAAAGATACTCATCTTTACCCACAGGTCTAGTCTTTGCAGATGGTAAATAGAAGGCCTTAGATATAGGTGGCACGGATTCAGCCGAAACCTTTAGAGTAGTTATAAGAAACTTCTTAAAGAGTTCCAAGGGAGATACCGATGGAAGCTTAGGAAAATTCAGAATTCTTAGGCTACGACTCCTTGCTGCATTTTCTAGAAATTCAAGCCTCCTATGCAGAACTACTGAGTCCTTAACAAAAGCTTGGGAGGCATCCTGTACCTGCCCCAGGCAACCCTCAACAGAGGCCACCTTGGTAGTAAGCTCCTTCTGACCCATCTCATATAACTTTAATTGCTGCCCAAACACTGAAAACTGCTGCAATATAGACTGAAGCTGTGATGAAGTATTGAGATATATGGACGAGAAGGCATCCCAAAGAGAGTCAGAAGTAACAACTTCAGGTCTCACCAGTTTGTGTCCAGGAACTTCCCCACCAACCTGCGACTGAACATCCAAAGAAAAAGGGAGCACCTCCTCCGGAGAAGACACTGTAGAGGTCAGCCCGACTTGATTCTCTCCCCCAATGCCAGCATTCAATGCCGGAGACACCAGCCCCATCAAACTTCCACCGGGGCTAGGTAAGTGCAACTTGAACTCCTGAAGCGGGCTGCTCACCTCACTCACGCCAGCATTCAGTGGCCCAGGCACGACCTCTCCTTCCGGCTAAGCTGGCAGCATTCGGAGCTCCGGCTGAGGGAAACCTCTAGCCCTTCAGCGCTGAGAGACCTTCCTTCCGCCTCAACAGCGCACAGCGGGCACCCCGGAACTGATTCGCTCCTCTCAGCAGGCCGCACGAACACATCCATAGGCCTACTCACCGCCGACTTCTCTGCCACTGGGATTTCCCCCGTCGACATCGCCATCAGCTTGGCTTTCCTCTTCCTGCCTGCATGTGGCATCAGGAGGGCTTACCAGTGGACCAACAAGGAAAAAGGTAACCAAGAAAATAATCAAAACGGGAGAATCATCAGGAGCAGGTTCAGCGAGTGTCCATCATCGCCGCCATCTTGCCTACATCTATTTAATTTCAGAGTAGTGGATTTTAGTGCTCTTGATTCTCCGCATGGCCGACTCCACAATTTAGAAGCATAGAAAAAATAGAAAAATGGCGACAGAAAAAGACCACATGGCCTGTCTAATCTGTCCTTCCATATCAACAACTACAACAGTCCCCTTTTTTCCTTTAGAGATCCTCTGTGTTTGTCCCATGCTTTTTTGAATTCAGATACTATCCTCATCTCTACCACCTCCACTGGGAGACTATTCCACGGATCCACCACTCTTTCCGTAAAGAAATATTTCTACATATCACTCCTGAATCTATCCCCTGTCACCCTCATCGCAGAACTTGTTTTCAATAGAAAGAGGCTCTCCCCCTGTGCATTTATGTCATGGAGGTATTTAAATGTCTCAATCTTATCACCTCTATCCTGCCTTTCCTCTAAGATGTACATATTAAGATCCTTAAGTCTGTCCTCATATGCTTTATAATGAAGGCCACTAACCATTTTAGTAGCCACCCTCTGTACTGGATCCATCCTGTTTATATCCTTTTGAAGGTGCGGTCTCCAGAATTGCACACTATACTCCAAATGAGGTCGCACCAAAGACTTATACAGAGGCATTATCACCTCCTTTCTTCTGCTGGCCATTCCTCTCCCAAGCATTCTTCTAGCTTTTGCTGTCACCATTTCTACTTGTTTAGCTACTTTAAGATCATCAGACACAACCACACCTAGATCCCGCTCTTCTTTAGTGGACAAAACTGATTCACCCCCTATACTATATTGCTCCCTTGGACTGCTGCAGCCCAAATGCATGGACATTGCATTTTTTTTATTTATTTATTTATTTATTTTTTATTTATGCATTTTAACATTAGAATCAAGTAGATACACTTGTACAGAAAAGATATACACCATGAAAATTTTTCAAAAGAATACACCAAAAGAAAACAACCACCAAGGTAATACATCATTAGTCCCCAATAAGTTGGGGTGAGAACTAAGAAGAAAAAAAAAACCTTAGGAGCGGAGATACCCCTATAGGACACTAAACAAATTGTACTCAGAAAGCCCAGAGAGCAAAAGAGAGTAAGGAGTATCAATTACAGATCGCAAACCCTTATGAAGGAGATGATGTTACCATATGAGTACTGATATAGGAGGATAAATCTTGAGGTTGCAAGAAAATATATTTAGCAGACTTATGTAAAACTATACATTTACATGGAAATCTTAATAGGAAAGACGCCCCTAATCTGAGAACCCCAGGCTTTAATAGAAGAAAAGCTTTCCGTCTACGCTGGGTGTCCCTAGAAATATCCGGGAAGATAGAAACTCTCCCTCCCATAAATAAATTAGCACGTTTCTTGAAATAAACCTTAAGAAGCCAGTCTCTATCAGATGAAAGTGCTAAAGTCACCAATATTGTAGAGACCTTCCTTTCTTGCTCTGGAGGGGAACTCAGCAAGGCTGACACATCCAGCACATCCATTTGTATACCTCCAACTACACATTCCCCCTCCTTTCTACCTATAGACAAATAATATGCCTTCGCAACTGGAGGAAACAACTCAGATGAAATCATCAGAGACTCCTGCATATATTTCTTAAAAAGTTCCACCGGAGCCACCGCAGGTATCACAGGAAAATTCAAAATCCTTAGATTAGAAGCTCTGGCAGCATTTTCCAGGGCCTCTATCTTTGCTTTAAACAACACGTTATCCTTCATCAACGAGTCTGATAGACCCGACACTTGAGAAAGCCTCAAATCCATAGAGACAGCTTGTTTCTTAACGTCCCCAAGTTCCATAGATAATTTATTTGTATTGAAATCCACTGCGGATAAGTTGGTAGCAAACATAGCCAGTTGTTGATTCATTACCTGGGAGAGCTGACTTATAGCCTCCCAGATACTCTCCAGAGTCACCTTAGCAGGTCGAACCAAAGTAATCATCGGGGTACTCACAGATACCGGGGCGCCAGGGAGAGTCATCCGCCCATCAGACGCAGCCTCCAAACTAAGGGTAGTTTGCCCTTCCAAAAGTTGTTGAACGCCGAAGCTTGTTAGTCGACTCTTGGTATCGGTCCTCTGCTCCTCAGCTATCTCCTCAGTCACACCCCACTCCGGTAGAACAGAAGACGCCAACTCCGGGGTCCCTGGAGTACCTTGCTCCCGAGGTCCTGAGGGTAACCCCGATACCAGCGGAGGGGCACGATCATCCAGGGAAAGCGAAACCTCCAGGGAAGAGGCAGCCGAAATCTCCACCGCCGGCGCCACCATTTCCCTACGGATTCCCCCTCTTTGCTCCTCAGTAAGCGATACGAATCGATCCATTGGTCCGGTAACCACAGGCTTGGACTCTGTGGGGTAGGCCCGAGTCTTCCCTTTACGTTTAGGCATCATGCTCAAAATCTCTCTATCGCCATCTTGGGTTAAGCCACACCCCGTTGGACATTGCATTTTTTAACATTAAATCCCAGCTGCCAAATTCTAGACCATTCTTCAAGCTTAGCTAGATCCCTCCTCATGTTATCTACACCTTCCCGGGTGTCTATTGCAGATTTTGGTATCATCCGCAAAGACAAACCTTACTTGACAGCCCTTCCGCTATATCACTAACAAAGATGTCAAAAAGAATCGGACCAAAGACAGATCCCTGGGGCACACCACTGGTAACTTTCTTCTCCTCAGAGTGAGCTCCATTTACCTGTACACTTTGTCGCTTCCCACTCAACCAATTTCTAACCCAAGTAGTAACTTTAGGGTACATCCCTAAGAACATAAGAACATAAGAAATGCCATACTGGGTCAGACCGAGGTCCATCAAGCCCAGTATCCTGTTTCCAACAGTGGCCAATCTAGGTCATACGTACCTAGCAGTTTCCCCAAAAGACACAGGTTCTGCAGTGCTTGTACTAGGCCAAGCATTGATATCCTGGGTCCCTTTTTAATAGTGGTTTATGGACCTTTCCTCCAGGAACTTGTCCAAACCTTTTTTAAACCCAGCTATACTAACAGCCCTTACTACATCCTCCGGTAACAGATTCCAGATTCCTAGGGTGCTCAGTTTGTTTATAAGTCGCCTGTGAGGAACAGTGTCAAAGGCTTTACTGAAATCTAAATACACCACATCTAGGGCTCTCCCTCAGTCCAACTCCCTGGTCACCCAGTCAAAGAAATCAATCAGATTTGTCTGACAAGACCTGCCTCTGGTGAATCCATGCTGCCTCAGATCCTGTAATCCAGTGGACTCCAGAAACCTCACTGTTTTCTCTTTCAGCAGCGTTTCCAATAATTTACTCACCACCGAAGTTAAACTAACCGGCCTGTAGTTTTCAATCATATCCTTACTTCCGCTTTTATGTAAAGGGACCACATGAGCCTTTTTCCAGTCCTTTGGCACCAATCCTGACTCCAATGAGGCATTGAAAAAGTCAGTCAGTGGAGCTGCTAGAACGTCCCCAAGTTCCCTCAGTATTCTAGGGTGTATCCCATCCGGTCCCACCAGAAGTTGTGGTTTTTCAAAGCCAGGGCTCTTGTGGACTCGATAAATGGAGTCTAAATGCTTACTCACCAGGGGCATGGTGAGGGGAGTCTCACACATGCAGAACAGCAGCCACTCCAGGATCCTGTGTATGGGGATCATAACCACCTCCTTGGGAAGGGAAGGATATTGGAGGATCGCCAACTCCTCTGCCCTGGGCTCCTCCTCAGCCTTAATGGTAAAGGGCAAGGCTTTGGTCATGTCCCAGGAGCTTGTAAGGTGGAGAGCGATCTGAGGGTATGTCATGAGGGTGCTCGGGCACCGGGAACTCCTCCTTGGTCTCCCAGCCAGCAGAGTCTCAAAGGAGATCAAAGTACCACCACAATCTTTCACGGTGCTGTAGGTATTCAGGAGGGGTGGAAGGAGTCGGAGTCTCCGGACGGTCTAACCCAAAGCTGCATGGGGGAGAATTATGGGGCACCAAGAGGGACTCTGAAAATCTGCCCAAGCAGTTTCCCCAGCCGGGAAGAGCTTAGGCTTCCAGGATGGGCTGCACCTCTGACAGGGAGGTCACCGCTGTGGACTGGGTCATCCTCAGCACAGAGGAAACTGAAGGCACGGGTCCCAGGCAGCCTGTGTGGTCAGGAATGCAGCTTGGCTGTGCTCGCAAGAAACGCAGTATTGGAACCGGAGCAGCAACTGCGGTTTCCGGTGTTGGTTCCCTCGTCAGTATCGGGAGTTGACCAGGGAGGCACGAGAGAAAAAAACCCATGTGCCAAAAAGAACCCGAGAAAAAATACAGTGTCAAGGCACCAAAGCTCCCGGAGACAGGCAGGAAGATGGCGATGAGCATGCAACCAAAAAAAACAAACTGAAACCCCCCCCCCCCAGAAAAATGAACCCGGGGTATCAACTAATTTTCGGGGACAGATGGATGTCTGAAAGGCTCTGCAGAAAAAAGAAGATTGAGGTAAGATTGCGCCTTCAGTCGGGAAGATGGGCACACATGTGCGATGGTCCTGCCAAAAGCTTCCTATGGAAGTTGGGGAGCGTTCCTGCGTGGGCTCCGTCAGTGACATCACCCGTATGTGAGGGCTTACCTTCTTGCTTGATCCCGGAGAAAGAATGAAATTTGTAACATTTATGGACTAGGAGCAATGATAGTTATCATGAGCAGGCACATTAGCATAAGAGGTTGCTGAGGGTTTGCTGCTCTACTGAGGTTCCGTATACTGTTCTAGATTGAAACATACAGAATTTATTTTCCAGTGCGTGAGAGCCATAGAAAAGAATCTGCTTGTAGAAGTGTGTTTGTTGGAGATGTACTGTTAAAATAAAGCATCAACACCCCCATCCCTACCACCTATCTCTCATTAGATTATGCTTGTTGTTAAGTGCCGTCGAGTCGGAGTCGACTCATGGCGACCCTCTGGATAGCTATCCTAAACTGTGTTCGGTCTTCAGTCAGGCAGCTCATTGTTGACAGACTGGTACCCGTAGCTGCTGTTATTGTATCTATCCATCTCATTGCTGGCCTTCCTCTTTTGCGTTGACCTTCTATCTTGCCAAGCATAATGTCTTTCTCTAATGATCTCTCTCTTCGCATGATGTGTCCAAAGTATGAAAGTCAAAGTCTTGTCATCTGAGCTTCTAAAGAAAGCTTAGGTTTGATCTCCTCTAGTACCGACTGGTTTGTTCTTCGGGCAGTCCATGGTATACACAGTATTCGCCGCCAGCACCATAATTCAAAGGCATCAATTTTCTTCCTGTCTATCTTTTTCACTGTCCAGCTTTCACATCCATATGATGTTATTGAAAATACCATGGCTTGAACAAGTCGAATCTTTGTATGGAGAGAGACATCTCTGCTCTTGAGAATCTTATCTAGGTCTTTCATAGCCATTCTGCCAAGAGCAATGCGTCGTCTGATTTCTTGACTGCTTGTTGCTTCTTTATTGATAGTTGATCCAAGTAGGTTAAAGTTGTTCACAATTTCAATTTCTTCTCCTTCAACGGTGAACCTGTTGATTATGCCAGTTGTCATGATCTTTGTCTTCTTTACATTAAGGTGCAGGCCCATTTTGAGACTATGTTCTTTGATTGTGAGAAGCAAATGTTTCAGATCATCTTCACTTTCAGCCAGTAATGTGGTATCATCAGCATAGCGAAGGTTGTTGATGAGTCTTCCACCAATCTTCACACCTCTGTTATCTTCATACAATCCTGCTTCTCTGATGATTTGTTCTGCATATAAATTAAACAGGTAGGGGGAAAGTATGCAGCCTTGTCTTACACCTTTGCTTATTTTAAACCATTCTGTTTCTCCTTGTTCTGTTCGAACTGTTGCTTCTTGATCAATGTACAGATTGCGCAAGAGAACGATCAGGTGTTCTGGTATACCCATGCTTCTTAATGTGGCCCAGAGTTTCTCATGGTTTACACAGTCAAAAGCCTTGCTATAGTCGATAAAGCACAAATAGATATCCTTTTGGTATTCTTTAGTCTTTTCAAGGATCCATCTCACATCCACAATGATGTCTCTTGTTCCTCGCCCTTTCCTGAACCCTGCTTGCACTTCAGGTAGTTCTTGTTCCAGGTATGGCTGTAGTCTCTTTTGAATAATTTCAGTAGAATCTTGCTGGCATGTGGGATCAGAGCGATTGTGCGATAATTTCCACAGTCAGTTGTATCACCTTTCTTTAGTATTGGTATAAACAGAGATCTTTTCCAGTCAGTTGGCCATGATGTTGTCTTCCATATTTCTTGGCAGAGCCTTGTGAGTACGGTAACAGCTGCATCAGATTGCTGCAATACTTCTATGGGAATGCTATCAATGCCTGGTGCTTTGTTCTTTGATAAGGCTTTCAATGCTGCTTCAACTTCTTCTTTCATCACCAATGGTTCGCGATCATAAGGTACAGGTTGCAACGGCTGTTGGTCCACTTGATCTTTATCATATAAAAACTCTGTATATTCCTTCCACCTTTTCTTGATCTTCTCAGCATCATTCAACATAGAACCTTGAGCATCTTGTAACATTCCAATTCGAGGCTGGAACTTTTTCTTTAACTCTCGTAGCTTTAGGAAAGCCGATCTTATTCTTCCTCTAATAGTTTCTGCTTCTATTTCCTTGCAATTGTCATTGTAGTACTTTTCCTTGTCCTGTCTTGCTGCACGTTGGAAATCTCTGTTGAGTTCTACGATTGTCTTTCTTTCTCCTCTGGCTTTAGCTTCTCTGCGTTTCTGGGCAATTTTCAGAGTTTCTTCCGTCATCCATTTTGGCCATTTTTGCTTTTTCACCTTTTATAGAGACTTCTCGCTTTCTTCCAACACAAGCTTCTTGATGTCATTCCATAACTCTTCTGGAGCTCTGTCATTTGTATCTAAAGCAGCAAATCGATTTTGCAGGCAGTCTTTAAATTCCAGTGGTATATTCTCAAGGTCATATTTTGCTGCATTCATGAGTGGTTTGCTCTTTTTCAACTTTAGCTTGAGTTTGCATACTAGTAGTTGATGATCTGTACCACAGTTAGCTCCAGGTTTTGTCTTTGTTGATGTTACAGAGCTTTTCCATCGTTGACTTCCACATATGTAGTCAATTTGATTTTTATATAATCCATTCGGTGAAGTCCATGTGTACAGTCGCCGCTTGTTTTGCTGGAAGAAGGTGTTTGAGATGAATAGATCATTGGTCTTGCAGAATTCTATCAGTCTTTCTCCAGCTTCATTTCTGTTGCCAAGTCCATATTTTCCAACGACTTTGCCTTCTTCTTTGTTGCCAACCTTTGTGTTCCAGTCACCCATGACTATCAGGATATCCTGTTTGCATGTTCTGTCAATTTCAGCTTGTACTTGTTCATAGAACTCTTCAATTTCATTCTCTTCAGCAGCTGTTGTTGGGGCATATACTTGAATTATAGTTGTGTTGATAGGCAATCCTCGTAGATGAATAGAGATTAAGCGTTCGCTGACTGCATTGTATTTCATTACAGTTCTTGCAAGTTTCTTCTTTATTATAAATGCAACACCATTTCTTCTTTGTCTTTCATTTCCAGCATAGTAGACCATGTGATCATCTGATGCAAAGTGCCCCATGTCAGTCCATTTCAGTTCGCTGACACCCAACAGATCAAGTTGTACACGTTCCATTTCATTCTTGACCACCTCCAACTTCCCTTGGTTTATGCTTCGTACGTTCCATGTTCCAATGTGTAAGACATCTTTACAGCTTCTGACTCTCATTTCATGCGCAGCTACATCAGCAGTCAGACTTCCCCAGGGCTTTGATCCAACCACATCATAAATGCTGGCTTTACTCTGAAAAGTCTTCAGCTCTTCCCCAGTAGCTAGTTGAGTGCCTTCTGACCTGGGGGTCTCATCTTCCAGCACCATAGCACAATTTGTTTTGTTGTAACTATCCATTGGGTTTTCATGGCAAGATACAGAAGTAGATTGCCGGGCCTTTCTTCCGCGCAGTTTAAGTTTGGTGTTGTTGCCGTTGTCACAAAAATATGATCCTCCGCCGTCAACACTGTCCCATTCTGCTGCTGCCCAGATGGATGGTTTGTCTTGGTCTGGCACCTCAGCTGAGACCTGTCCATCTTGGGAGACCCTGCCAGTAGTTAAACTACCGATAGTTTAGCTCTCAGCATCACTGATGCACGCAAGACCTCACAGCACGACAAGCTGCAAACCAAGTGAGAGAGATTATGCTTATCAGAGACTAAACAAATCACCATGCTATGCCCTCACCAGAAACTACATCAAGAAGCCCCCTGTCCTTCAAAAAGGTCCTAAGGCTGCATTCAGACTGGTTGCTCTAATAATTTCCCTATAAAATCTTGAAAAATCTGTCATAGTACATTTAGTACTTTAATTGCCTCGGCATTTGATGTGGAATGATAGTTCCCTAGCTCGAGGGTCTAAAGCAGATCTTTTCATTACCATTTGTGCTATCGCTGTCTTATGGATGAAAAAAAATCAGCCTTCAAATTTTTAATAATGCTCATCACCCAAATAGGACAAGGAACAAACATACAAAAAGTTAGTTTTAGATGAGACAATGAGCAGAACACCCCAGTCCTGGAGACCAATTTGAATCTATTAAATGGAGCAGCTCCTGCTTACTGGTTGTGCTGAACATTATCCAGGGAACCTTAGTTTCATTTGCATTCCACGGTCTGAGAGAGGGAAATCTGCTAAGTATTGTTTAGTTTTATAAAGGGGTCACATTCTAACAGCTCTACTGGTTTTCTTTAATATACTGTTGTTTTGCCTTCGCTGTCTCTGGCTCGAGTACACCATTGAGCAGTGTGACGATATATAGCAGCACGGTACGCGAGACCATCCAGAGCACTTTGAGAAAATGAACCTGGAGTGGTGCGGGGAGGTGAAGTCGCAATACAGGAGCAGACACGAACAGAGGTTATAGGACTGACAGTGGTGCAGGCAGCTGACATGCGACAGAGGCTATGGGGCCAACAGTGGTGCAGGGAGGGACCCAGAGAGCGAAACAGAGCTGACAGTGATACAGGGAGAGGAAGAACCTGCTCCTGGAACAGATTCAAACAAACCCAGACTTCACAACTTCTGTCGAGCAGTAAGACCCACTTATTAAAACACAACTATGAAAACATACCATACTAGCCAGAAGGAATCTCCAGCAGCCAGCCCCAGAATCTTCCTGCCCAGCACCTCGTTGAACTTACCCCCTCCCTTATCACCCTTCCCACCATCAGGAATTTTGTTAATTACCACTGGTTATATCATATTATACTACAAGTTACCCAAATACTGTTATAAATCATCCAAGTTAACCTTCCTGTTTAATGTATAAAGCTGTTCTGTTATAAAATGTTTTCTGTAAACCGTTCTGCCTACAAAATACAGAGGTATAAAAACCCAGTTAAATAAATACATAAATAAGATTAGAAGCCTAGAGGTGACCTTGGGCAAGTCACTTTCCTCTCTACTGCTGCAGATACAAAATTGTACATGTATGCAAGTTGCTTTGACCTCTGATTTTGAAAAACAAGGAATTAAATCTAAATTCCACACCCAGATCCAGACAGAAGTATAGAGGGATTAACAATAGTGCACAAAGGAGACAGAGAAAGAGAGAGGGCACAGGGCTGAGCGTGGTATGCGAAGATGACAGGGAGAGGGCATAGGGATGAGCATGGTACATGTAGAGGACAGGGAGAGAGGGCAGGGGAATGAGCGTGTTACCTGAAGGGGACAGGAAGAGGGCACAGGGCTGAGCATGGTACGCAAAGGCAAGAACAGAGGGGCACAAGGCTGAGTGTGGGATGCAAAGGTGACAGGGAGAGGGCACGGGGCTGAACGTGGTACACGAAAGAGATGGGTTGAGGGCACGGGACCGAGCGTGGTACACAAAAGATGGGTTGAGGGCACGGGGCTGAGCGTGGTACACGAAGGAGATGGGATGAAGGCACGGGGCTGAGCGTGGTACACGAAAGAGATGGGTTGAGGGCACGGGGCCGAGCGTGGTACACAAAAGATGGGTTGAGGGCACGGGGCTGAGCGTGGTACACGAAGGAGATGGGATGAAGGCACGGGGCTGAGCGTGGTACGCGAAGGTGACAGGGAGAGGGCCCAGCATGGTATGCGAAGATGACGGGGAGAGAGGGCACAGGGCCCAGCATGGTAGGCAAAGGTGACGGGGAGAGAGGGCACAGGGCCCAGCATGGTAGGCAAAGACGACAGGAAGAGGGCACGGGGCTGAGCATGGTACGCAAAGACGACAGGAAGAGGGCATGGGGCTGGTACGCAAAGACGACAGGAAGAGGGCACGGGGCTGAGCGTGGTACGCGAAGGTGACGGGGAGAGGGAGCATAGGGCTGAGCGTGGTACACAAAGGTGACGGGAGAGAGGGGACGGGGATGAGCACGGTACGGCGAAGATGACAGGGAGAGGGCATGCGGCAGAGTGTGGTATGCGAAGGTGATGGAGAGAGAGGGTACGGGGCCAAGCGTGGTACACGAAAGTGATGGGGAGAGAAGGGACGGGGCTGAGCATGGTACATGAAGGGGACGGCAGAGGGCTGCGCGTGATGCATAATGACAGGGCACAGAGCTGAACAAGGTGCATAAAGGTTAAACTGCTCTGTTTTTATATCTATAGTTATCAATGAAGTTGCTACTAAATAAAGAGGAGGATTTGAGAGATAGGTTAAATGGGAAAGTCGTTATTTTGAAAATTAATAAGAAGTGGTAAGCAGTCATAATCGTAACTTGGAAAAGGTGAAATTAGGCCTTACCTGTTAATTTTCTTTCCTGGAGTCCCTCCAGTCCAGTCTTATGGGTTATATCCCACCACCAGCAGATGGAGACTGAGCATGCCAGGTTTTGATGATGTCACAGTATAAGGCTATGTGCACCACTCTTCAGCCCAGTATTCTACTGACAAAGCAGACTCCAACATGAGAAATGTGAATTAACCCTTTTTCTCAATTTATTTATTTATTTAGCATATATTTATATACCGCTACTTCCAGCGATCAGGAGCGGTTTGATTAAGTAAACAAGGAGTGTCGGATCAATGACAAATTTCAAGAAATTACAGCGTGATTTACAAGGTTATATGATGGTTATCAGAACAAAGCCAGTCATTTTCAATAATGTATACAGTTTGATTCATGGGATAAGCACAACACACAGTTGGGGGGGGGAGAGAGGGAGATTTACATATGTACAATTTTACACTTGTTTCATTTTGGAGCATAAGTACATTTTACAATTGACTACATTTTGGTGATGCAGCTGATGTTAGAATGTATTGATGTTCAGGACACGTTGTAGGCTTGTTGAAATAAGTATGTCTTCAGTTTTTTCTGAAGACCATAAGGTCGTTGATTGAGCGCAACTCAGGCGGGAGTTGGTTCCAAAGTGAGGGGGCAGTGTAGGAGTATGCCCTGTTGCTTGTGGCTATTTTAACTGATCTTATACTTCTTAAATGGATTTCTAACATTTGTATACACGAGCTTGCTGTAAGGTGAAATTTTACTGAACGTTAATTTCCTTTCCTGGAATCCTGCTAGACCAGTCCAGACTAGTGGGTTGTGTTCCCCTGCCAGCAGATGGTGAGACAGAGAAAATCACAGCCGTTTTGAGACCTTTCCCCCTAGCATGTGATACCTGGGTACAAACTATATCGTAATGATAGAGCTGATCAAATTGGTGGAGGGGTTGCGCTCTATGTTAGAGAGGGCATTGAGTCAGAAAGGATTAAAGTTTTGCAAGAAACAAAATTTGCTGTAGAATCTCTATGGATTGAAATTCCATGTAAAAAGGGGAAGACGATGGCAGTGGGGGTGTACTATCGTCCGCCTGGCCAGAATGAACAAATGGATGATGAAATGCTCAAAGAAATCAAGGAAGCTAGCAAAAGTTACAGTGCAGTAATAATAATGGGTGATTTCAATTACCCCGGCATCGACTGGGTGAGTGTCACAACAGGACATGCTAGGGAGATAAAGTTCCTAGATGAAATAAATGACTGCTTCTTGGAGCAGCTGGTTCATGAACCGACCAGAGGGGAAGCAATATTAGACCTAGTCCTTAGTGGAACACCAGATGTAGTGCAAGAGATAAGGGTGTTGGGGCCACTTGGCAATAGTGATCATAGCATGATCACCTTTGATTTAATTAGTGGAGGGGGGATAGTAAGGAAATCCACAGTACTACCCTTTAACTTTCGAAAGGGAGACTATGATAAAATGAGGAAAACAGTTAAGAAAAAACTAAAAGGAGCAGTTGCAAAGGTTAAAGACGTACATCAAGCTTGAGTGTTGTTGAAAAATACTATCTTGGAAGCCCAGACCAGCTGTATTCCACGCTTTAAGAAAAGTGGAAGGAAGTCCAAAAAACTGCCAGCATGGTTTAAAGGTGAGGTCAGAGAGGCTGTTGTTGCCAAAAAAGCATCTTTCAGGAAATGGAAAAGAGAGCCAAACGATGAAACCTGGAAACAGCACAAGCACTGGCAAGTCAAATGCAAGGCATTGATAAGGCAGGCAAAGAGAGAATTTGAGAAGAAGCTTGCTGCGGAAGCAAAAACGCGAAATAAAGACCTTTTCAAGTACATTCGTAGCAAAAAACCTGTGAGAGAGTCAGTTGGTCCATTAGATGATAAAGGGGTTAAAGGAGCACTAAGAGGCGACAAGGCGATAGCAGACTGAATGAATTCTTTGCTTCGGTCTTTACTGAGGAAGATGTAGGGATGTTACCCATGACTGAAGTGGTATTTAAAGGTGTGGAAGAATTGAAGGAAATATCGATACATCGGAAAGATGTCTTACAACTATTAGATAAACTGAAGAGTAGCAAATCACCTGGGCCGGATGGTATACATCCAAGGGTGTTGAAAGAACTGAAATTTGAGATTGCAGACCTGCTATCAGTAATCTGTGAACTATCATTAAAATCATCTCTAATACCTGAGGATTGGAGGATCGCCAATGTAACACCAATTTTTAAAAAGGGTTCCAGGGGTGATCCGGGAAACTACAGACCGGTGAGCCTGACATCAGTACCGGGAAAAATGGTAGAAACCATCATAAAGAATAAAATTACTCAACATGTAGATAGTCACGACCTAATGGGAGACAGCCAACATGGCTTTAGACAAGGAAGATCTTGTCTTACTAATCTGTTATGTTTTTTTGAAGGAGTGAATAAACAGGTGGACAAAGGTGAGTCGGTTGATATTGTGTATCTGGACTTTCAGAAAGCCTTTGACAAGGTCCCTCATGAGAGACTTTTGGCAAAACTAAAGAGTCATGGGATAGGAGGCAGTGTACTATTGTGGATCAGGAACTGGTTAAAAGATAGAAAGCAGAGGGTAGGGCTAAATGGCCAATTTTCCCAATGGAGAAAGGTGAATAGTGGTGTACCCCAGGGATCTGTGCTGGGTCCGCTGCTTTTTGACATATTCATAAATGACCTGGAAAGTGGAATAACGAGTGAGGTTATCAAATTTGCAGATGACACAAAACTATTTAAAGTTGTTAAAACCCAGGAGGATTGTGGAAAATTGCAAGAGGATCTTGATAAATTGGAAGACTGGGCATCAAAATGGCAGATGAAATTTAATGTGGAGAAGTGCAAGGTTATGCACCTAGGGAAGAACAACACAAACTATGGTTACACGATGCAAGGTTCCACATTAGGAACCACCACCCAGGAAAAAGATTTAGGCGTCATTGTGGATACCATGTTAAAACCCTCGGCCCAGTGTGCAGCGGCGGCCAAGAGAGCAAATAGAATGCTAGGTATGATAAGGAAAGGAATGGAAAATAAAACAAAAGATATTATAATGCCTCTATATCGTTCCATGGTGAGACCGCACCTTGAATATTGTGTGCAATTCTGGTCGCCGTATCTTAAAAAGGATATAGCGATTTTAGAAAAGGTTCAGAGAAGAGCCACCAAAATGGTAAAGGGGATGGAAGGATACTCCTATGAAGAAAGGCTAAAAAGGTTGGGGCTCTTTAACCTGGAAAAGAGACGGCTGAGGGGAGATATGATAGAAGTCTATAAATTAATGAACAGAGTGGAACGGGTAAACGTAGATCGATTGTTTACCTTATCAGAATATAGAAAGACTAGGGGACATGCAATGAAGCTACAGGGTAAACTATTTAAGACTAATAAAAGAAAATATTTTTTCACTCAACGTGTAATCAAACTCTGGAATTTGTTACCGGAGGATGTAGTAAAGGCTGTTAGTGTAGCTGGGTTTAAAAAAGGTTTGGACAAGTTCCTGGAGGAAAGGTCCATAAACCATTATTAAGAAGGGACCCAGGATATCAATGCTTGAACCAATACAAGCATTGTGGAACCTGTGTCCCTTGGGGAAACTGCTAGGTACGTATGACCTAGATTGGCCACTGTTGGAAACAGAATACTGGGCTTGATGGACCTTGGTCTGACCCAGTATGGCATATGTTATGTTCTTATATAGTCTCCTACCCCTAAGGGTCAGCTTCAGTATAACCCTGGCAAGCACCAGGACGGTAAAACAGTTCAAGACCAAGCATACCAGACTAAAAACAAACATCGAAACAGAAATAGATAAACGAGGTTCCAGGGCGAGGAGAATGCACATTGGGAACAGCTAGCTGACTGGAACTGGAGGATTTACAAACCAGAATAGAGTATGTACAAACCAGAATGTCGCCGCCCTAACACTTCTTGGAGGTAGCAAACGAGTCTGCCCAGAGTGGGACCTGGACTGGTCTAGCAGGATTCCAGGACAGGAAATTAACGGTAAATAAAATTTGACCTTCCAGCCCATCCTACTAGACCAGTCCAGACTAGAAGGGACTACCAAAGCTACACCACCATAGGGCGGGAAGAGACAACTGCAACCAATACAGTGGCTCCGAAATGAGCTGCTTCCCTGGCTTGGAGGTCCAAGCGATACTGACGAGCAAAGGTAGACAGGGATGACCAAGTTGCTGCCCTGAAAAAATCAAGCAGGGAAACTGCGATCTTTCAGCCCAGGAAGTCGCCTCGGCATGTGTGGAATGTGCCTGCAGACCTGCCAGAATAGGCTTGATCTGAAGGATATAGGCCGATTCAATGGCCTGCTTGATCCAGCATGCTATCGTCACTTTGGAAGCGGCCGTCCCCTTATGGGGACCGGCAAATAAAACAAAGAGGTGGTCTGAAAGACGAAATGGATTGGTCACCCTGAGATAGCAATGCAAAATTCGGCTAACATCGAGATGATGCAGGGCTTACTGGCAATTTGAAGTCCTTCTAGAAAGAAGGCAGGCAAAGATACTGACTTGCTAAGATAGAACTCTGAGAGGACCTCTGGTAAAAAGGCAGGTAATGTATGAATGTTGACTCCTTCCGAGGAAAAATAATAGGAAGGGGTCCCGACGCGACAGAGCCTGTAGCTCAGAGACACGTCGTGTGGAGGTGACCACAATCAGAAACACGGGCTCGAGTGTGAGGTCCTTAAGGGACAAGGTGCGAAGCGGCTCGAAGGGAGCATAAGTGAGGGCACGGAGCACCAGGTATAGGTCCCAACCGGGCTTGTATCGGTGGTCACAGAGAGCAGACCCCCCGGAGAAACTGGGCGACGTCTGCATGAGAGGCGAGGGAATGTCCTCATATTGGGCATTGGAAGCATGTTAAGGCTGCGACCTGTACCTTCAAGGAGTTAAGGGCAAGGCCCCTATCAAGACCATCCTGGAGAAAGGAAAGGATGATTGGGACTTCCACAGTCCATGGAGAGACATCTTTGCGGGAGCATCAGGAGGAGAAGAGGCATAAGCCCATGAGGTGGAGGGCCACTGCACCTCAAGCAATGTGGCAACCACTGGCGGCGAATACCTTTTTGCGCTCTAGTCGGCGCCACTCAAGAGCCAAACTGTGAGAGTAAGGAGCGGGGTCATTCATGAAGATTGGACTCTGATGGAGATGAACCCTCCGTGCCCCGAAGGGCAGGGGCTACTCCTGTAGGAGGCACACAAGGTTGGCATACCAGGGTCGCCATGGCCAGTGTGGCGCCACCAGGACTACTCGACCAGAATGTGTCTCTATCTGGCGCAGAACACAGCCAATCATTGGCTACGAGGGAAAGACATACAGGAGTTGAGCATGGGACCAGGGCTGAGTCAGGGCATCCAGACCCTGAGGGCGCGGTTTGTGACATAGTGGGTCCTTCCAGCCCGTCAGGAGAAGCTAAAAAGCCAGGAACAGGAGTAGGGCTGAGTTGTAAACAAAAGCACATGGCTCCTGGTAACCTTAGAAACCAAGCACAGAGGCAAGAGAAACGCCCGTGCTACCATTCAGGGAAGGAGTCATGAGCTAATGCAGGACACCTGCTAGGGGGTGGAGTTGAGCACTGCCCTAGAATTCACCCTGATAAAGAGAGTTCAGTTGAGCTTATGGAGTTAGAAGAAGAGGAGGAGTTAGAGGAAGGAGTAGGAGCTGAGGCATGTGTGCTGGATAAGGAAGCTAATGAGAGCTACAGTGAAGACAGCAGTGCCAGGAAAAAGCCAGAGTCTCTGTGGAAGGGTGAGACAGAGTCCTCCTTCAGGAAAAGAAAAGAAACCCCAAGGGAAGGATATAATAAGGGCAGAGTGGATTACCTGCAGTATCCGGGGGAACACAGAAGTGAAAGGAAGCCAGGAAGGCAAGTGAAATCTTCTGTGCAAGGCTTAGGTTGGGAATCTACAGCCAGTCCAAAGCCACAAAGAAAACCTCCACCAGCTAGGCTAAAAGGTAAGCCAAAAGGCTGGTATAAAAATAGTTTCAGTGACTGTATTTACCCAGAGGGTTGGAGCTGGGAAGAGAATACCTGTGCTGATAACATTTGTGAAAGCCAGTATTTAACTCAGGACTATCAGGTGAAACCTGAAGCTGTTAG
This sequence comes from Ichthyophis bannanicus, assembly GCA_033557465.1. Taxonomy (NCBI): domain Eukaryota; kingdom Metazoa; phylum Chordata; class Amphibia; order Gymnophiona; family Ichthyophiidae; genus Ichthyophis; species Ichthyophis bannanicus. The sequence continues at coordinate 1,023,071,056 of CM066034.1, read as the reverse complement.
AAAGGGCCTTCCACGTCTCCGTGAAGCTATGCAGCTGGTGCTCCATTTCACGCATCACCTCTCCACGGTAGAAAGGGCGTGGCATCAGGATTGCCGTTACAAACATTTCCTTCTAGCCAGGAAGAGTTAATGGACTTTGAACCTGAGTGTGTGAATAGTGATGAAGATATCATGGACTGTACGATATCGCTTGCTAATGAAATAATCTCATTACGCTAAAGGCATGTTTTGAAAGAGAAAGTACAGCACTACTAGCATTTGGAAGCAGAGAGCTGTGAAGAAACAGCATTGTTACGTTGGAATGCTAGATATCAACCTGTTTATTGCTGAAGTAAGCCTTTTCTGTTAAAGAACCTTTGATTTGTCCTTATGCCAGTAAATACCTGGTTTGTGTTACTTTGTTCATGGTGAAATCCACCCCGGGAGGGGAAATAAAATCCTTTGGTTGCTTAAACCATTTTTCCACAACTGCTCCTCATTGATCCGGTGAAGGGACTACATTTTCCAAAAAGCCCAGCTTCAGGATTTGTAAAGTAGCTGCTTCAGTGGGGAAAAAGCCACTCACTTAACCTCTACCCACTTATACACGGGGGTTTAAGGAGAGCTGGTGACAGGTTTCTTGTGCCGATTGAAGAAGGATCAAAAATATATAGAGCAAAAAGTGTCTGAGCACTATAAATTATTTATATGTTGGAAGATAATTCTTGAGGGACACTTCCCTCTCGCGACCTCTCTTCTGTTTTAAATCAGTGATAGGTTCTGTATTTAGAAACCTTTGTTGTAATCAAGTGAAAGAAGCAACCATTTATGTGCCTCTAAATAATTAAAACATTCAAAACCTTTGTGACATATATATAGCCCTCTTAAAAATTGTGTCAGAAATTGTAGTGATTCACTCAATACTCTGCAGTATTTAAACTGAAACACGATTGTGAAAGCGCAAAAAACCTTTAAGCTCTTAACCGAGAAAACAGCCTCCAGAAACAATCTTCTTTGTAAAGAGGCTTTTCCTTTGCGGTGATTACAACGAACACAGCACTGCGTTTAGGACGATGTCAACAGTACACACCCTGATTTCAACGCTCCAGGAACCACAATCAGAATTGGCATCCAAACTTTACATTTACATTTATACATTTGCATTTATAGAGTTTTGTTATTTTGTTTTTTGACTGAAGAAAGATAGCACTTTTGCATTGGTCGACGTAGCCATGAGGTCCAGTGATGGGCATCCCCAGCAGTGCACGATGGTTGCAAACGCCCACAGGGCCAGCTCCCACTCGCTGGGATACAGACCTCATTGGAAAGGGGCAAAGCATGCTGCGCGAAAACAATGGAAATCTCTAAACTGTCCTCTAACTGGAGCCGCACACTTTCGACCACTAGGTTTATCCTCCAGAAGTCTGGCCCCTTTGTAGTCCCCTAAATCCACCAACTTTTCCAAGGCTTCCCCGAAGAGCAGTTTGCCCTTGAATGGAAGCTTACTGAGCCTGATCTTTGAAAACACATCAATCGACCAGTTGTACAGCCAAAGGAAACGGTGTGCCATGACCACCAAATCCATGTTCTTTGCCAAGGCTCATACCAAATCATAGTACACATCTGTTAAGTACGCCGAACCAGACTCCAACTTAGCAGCTTCAGAGGATGCTTGTTGCACCCCTTGCTCATGGGAGGGTAATGCCTGTGCCCATCTCAAACAAACCCTAGCCACATACGCTCCACAGATGGAAGCTTGTAACTTGAGTGCATTGACCTCAAATGCGCATTGCAGCAGAGTTTCAAGTTTTTTATCCTGCGCATCCTTCAGTGTCGCCTCTCCTTTGACCGGAATGGTCATCTTCTTAGTCACAGCCAACACCAGCATCCACCCTCAGTAAACTTGAGGAGCTCCTTCATGGGCAGGATGGAGTACAGGCAGGCCTTAGCCCTGACCCCCGCCCCCCCCACCCCCCCCCCGTAAAGCCTGCCTCTGGCGGCACCCATTCTGCTTGATCGCTCTATGCACTGTAAAGGAATTCTGAGGGATACTTATGCTCTGAAGAAGAGAGGCTCCCAAAGACGCCTCCTCCTCTGTGGCACTGAATGGAATATTCATCAGCGCCAAAGATTGTGCTATTAAAGACAACTCCTCCTCCTGGCAGAAAACCCTGTCAATATTCGGGTCTTCACCCGGCCTTATTTATTTATTTATTTACTTATTTACTTACTTGAACAGTTTTTCTATACCGCTCCTTCCTGCGGTCAGGGGCAGTTTACAATGAACTATTAATGCAAAGATACATGGAACAAATCAAATTATTGTACATTGAAACTAAGAACTTGGATAACATAAGGAACTATATACATGCCAGTGGTCACTTATACATATGCATAGTGAGCTGGTTTTCTCAGCTATTTACAATGGATTTGTGGTTAGGGGAGAGGGGGAATTCAGGTCTGAGTGGGTGGAGAATGGCTGGGTGTATGCATTATACTAGTTGGAGAATAGATGTGTTTTTAATTCCTTGCGGAATGTAAGGAGGTCCTTGATTGCTTTAATTGGGTCAGGGAGAGCGTTCCAGAGTGAGGGAGCTGTATATCTAAATGTCCTGCTCTCGTAAATGGCTTCGTTTTTCATATTATGGGAGACATTGCTAGGAGGTTTTGAGTATTTTAACGCCAGCTTCTGGTGTCTGTTTGTAAGTGTACTGTGGAGGATAGGTAAGATGGGGAAATAGCGTTGTGTAGTTTGAAAGTAGCAACTATTTGTTTATACTTTATTTTGGATGCTATTGGGAGCCAGTGGAGGTTAAATAGAATTGGGTTATGTGATCTGTTAGGTTGGCTTTGGTTATTATCCTGGTGGCTATGTTTTGGGCCAGTTGGAGGGGGTGAATGGCTTTCTTTGGGAAACCTTGTAGGATTCCATTGCAGTAGTCTAAGCGAGGTGTGACTAGCGCTTGGACTAATGTTTTAAAATCATAGGGGTCTTAAATGGGTCTGAGGTGCTGTGTGGTTTTTAATTTATAAAGAATCGCTCTAGCAGTATGTCTGATTTGCGATGTCATACTGAGAGCTCTATCAATAATACCCCCTAGGTATTTCACTTCATGCTTGATTGGCAAACTGGTATTGTGTAGCTTGAAAGTAGTAGGGGGTGTGTAATTTTGGCTTCTTGTAGCAAATAATATTTCATTTTTTTTGTAGTTGATTTGTAAATTGTTTTTGTTCAGCCAGGATTCAGCTTCATATATGCAATCGATTATTGTGTTAAATTGGGGTTTTTTAATGTCTACTGGTGCATAAAGCCTAGTTACTCACCTGTAACAGGTGATCTCCGGGAACAGCAGGAATTTAGTCCTCACATATGGGTATCGTCGGTACCGACGGAGCCTGCGTGGGAACGCTCCCCAGCGTCCAATCAGAACGCTTTTGGGAGCATCCCACAGCGCCTGCATGCTGCCTTCCCGCCTTCCCCAACTGCCTCTCTCCAGTTGAGTTTTAGAGCTGAGACAAAGAGAGAGAGCGAGGGAAAGGAAAAGAGAGAGAGAGCGAGGGAAAGGAAAAGAGAGAGAGAGAGATACAACTCCTAGGGGAGGTGGGTGGGTTGTGAGGACCAAATTCCTGCTGTTCCTGGAGATCACCTGTTACAGGTGAGTAACTATGCTATCTCCAGGAACAAGCAGGAATGTAGTCATCACATATGGGGACTCCCTAGCTTTAGGTGCCAGGGAGAGACCCCAGACGTTGTGTGTCCCTGAAAAGGGCTCCACTTCCCCCCATGGATCTCTGGCATCCTACCAGGGATGGTGGGTAGGAGTTGATTAGGTATGGAACAGGTGTTGGAGAACAGCCTGACCAAACAAGGCATCCCGGCGGGAGTCCTTGTCCAAGCAGTAACGAGCTGTGAAGGTACGAACCGAGGCCCAAGTGGCTGCTCGACAGATGTCGTCAATAGACACAGAGTTCAGATGAGCCATTGAGGCTGCCATGGCTCTCACATTGTGAGCTGTGACATGGCCCTCCAGAGAAAGGTTCTTACTCTGATAGGCGAAAGAAATACACTGAGCAATCCAGTTAGATAGTGTTCTCTTAGAGACTGGAAGTCCCAAATGAGAAGGATCAAAAGCAACAAAGAGTTGAGAGGACTTTCTATGTTGCTGTGTCCTTTCTAAGTAAAAAGCTAGAGCTCTTTTACAGTCCAAGGTATGAAGATTCCTCTCTGCATTTGATGCATGAGGTCCTGGAAAAAAAACAGGTAGGTAGACCTCTTGGTTTATTTTATTTTATTTATTTACAGTTTCTTATATACTGCACTATTCGGCATCAGCGCGGTTTACATGGAACAGAAAAGCTCAATACAGTTAACACGTATGAGTTTACAGATAACAGGGCAAAACAGGGTTGAGATGAAAAGGCGAGACCACCTTAGGCATAAAGTGTGGAAGAGTCCTAAGGACTACCTTGTCATGATGGAACCTTGTATAAGGTGGATTAGCTACTAGTGCTTGCAATTCACTAATGCGGCGTGCTGATGTGATTGCAATGAGAAAGATAACCTTCCAAGAAAGGAATTTAAAGGAGGTGGTAGCTAAGGGTTCGAAAGGTGGCTTCATGAGCTGCCCAAGAACCAGGTTCAAGTCCCATGCCACCGGAGGTGGTCTAATGGGAGGCTTAGTTAGAAGGAGGCCTCTCATGAATCTTGTTATAAGAGGATGAGAGGAAATAGGTTGTCCATTTAGAGGTTTAAGAGAAGCTGCAATAGCACTCAAATGGACTCTTACTGAATTTGTCTTAAGGCCTGCATTAGACAAATGGAGGAGATACTCCAGTAAAGATTCCAGAGGTATAGCAAGAGGGTTAAGACCCTTTTCTGAACACCAAATAGTAAACCTTTTCCACTTGAAAGCATAAGAACGTCTAGTGGAAGGTTTTCTGGAAGCATAAAGAACATCTTTCACTTGCTGAGAAAGATGAAGATCTTGGAGATCTAGGCCTTCAGGAACAAAGCCCTGAGATGCAGGGACTGGGGATTGGGATGCCATAACATCCCGTTCTCCTGAGATAGGACATCTGGAGCAGACCCTAACTCCAGGGAGGAAGCTTGAGAGAGATGTACTGTAATGCAATTCTACAGGGCCTCCCAAAAAAACCCTAAGCATACTCCAGATGGCACAGAACGTCGCAGCCAGAATCATCACTAAAACAGGCGTGGCAGAGCGCATCACACCAGTGCTAGTTGAACTACATTGGCTCCCCATCATAGCTCGTATAAAATACAAAACCCTAGTGACCACATTTAAACTCATCCACAACCTGTAATGTTCCCTCTAATTTTCTGTAGGCTGTGTGCGCATAAAATATCAGCTGTGCAGCTTTTGAAGGAAGGTTAAATTTTTGTGCGCCACATAACGACACTCGGAGTTATATACTTTAAAATTTGACTACACGTCAGAATACAGTATGTACACCACATTGATTGCACTAGAAAATATTGTAGAACTTGTGAAAACCATAAATACACAGCAACTTTTCAATTTTAAGAATGTCTGTGTTGTTTTCTATCAGAATCAGAACCGTAATTTTTGTGCGCTCTGTTGTAAAGTATGTGCGCTCACTCGGTGAGGTGTGTGCGCGCGCACACGCGCACAGCTTAGAGGGAACAGTGCCTGGCACCAACTTTCCTCAATAACCTAATCAACTTGCAACCTGCCAACAGAAATAGGAGAACCACCACCATAAACAACCTGCAGGTACCAATAAGTATAAGATCAGTTAAAACAGCCACAAGCAACAGGGCATACTCCTATACTGCCCCCTCACTTTGGAACCAACTCCCACCTGAGTTGCGCTCAATCAACAACCTGATGGTCTTCAGAAAAAAACTGAAGACATACTTATTTCAACAGGCCTACAACGTGTCCTGAACAGCGATACATTTCAACCATTATCTGCATCTCCAAAATGTAGTCAAGTGTAAAATACTTACGCTCCAGAATGTAACAAGTGTAAAATGTATATATGTAAATACTCCCCGTCTCCCCCTCCTGTGTGCTGTGCATATCCCATGAATCAAGTTGCACTCATTATTGAAAATTTACTGGCTTTGTTCTGACAACCTATCATATAACCTTGTAAATCACCCTGTAATTCTTGAAATTTGTCATTTGATCTGGCACTCCCTGTTTACTTAATCAAACCGCTCCTGATCGCTGGAAGTAGCGGTATACAAATATATGCTAAATAATAAATAAATAAATAAATAAATAATGTAGAAGCAGAGGGTACCACACTTGCCGTGGCCACTGTGGTGCTATGAGGATCGTGTGGCCTCTGTCTCTCTGAAGCTTGAAGAGGGTTTTGGGAATTAGGGGAATGGGTGAAAAGGCATACAGGAAGTCTTGACCCCAGTAAAGGAGGAAAGCATCCTTGGCCTGAGCTCCTTGAGCCGGAATTCTGGAACAGAACCGGGGAAGTTTGGCATTCCACGGACTTGCAAAGAGGTCTATGTCCGGGGTTCCCCAAAGTTGAAATATCCTGGTCACCTGGGTCTGCATGCAGAGACCACTCGTGTGGAAGGAGAACTCGACTGAGTCTGTCCGCCCAAGAGTTTTGAATGCCTGGAAGATATACTGCCAGCAGATGAATCTGATGCTCTCTGGCGAGGGCCCATAGTCGCAAAGCTTCGTTGCAAAGCGACAGAGAGCCCATTCCCCCCTGCTTGTTCACATAAAACATGGCTACTTGATTGTCCGTGTGAATGAGGACTGTCTTGTAGCTGAGCAGGGAGTGGAACACTCGCAGAGCCAGGAAAACTGCTCTGAGTTCCAAGAGATTGATATGTAGACAACTCTCTTGTGGAGACAGGTGCCCTGGTTGGAGAAGTCTTGCAGATGAGCTCCCCAACCCTTTGGAGAAGCATCTGTTATGAGAGTTGCTTGGGGTAAGGGTTGTTGGAAGGGGCACCCCAGCAACAGATTTTGAGTGGACCTCCACCATTGGAGGGACAAAATGAGGCGACTTGTATTTGCTATTTTGTCTGACAGGCTCCCTGATGCCTGGGTCCATTGGGTGGATAAAGTCCACTGAGCTGCCCTCATGTGGAGGTGAGCATATGGTACCACATGCACGGTGGATGCCATGTGGCCCAGCAATTGCAACATTTCTCGAGCAGTTAGATGAGGCTTTAGCACTGCTTGAGAAGCTAACTGCACTAAGCGAAGGCAACGGGCCTGGGGGAAATAGGCCCTTGCTTTTGTGGTATCCAGAAGAGCTCCTATGAACTCTAAAGATTGAGTGGGAGTCAGACTGGATTTTGGGATGTTTATTACCAGCCCTAAATACTGGAGGATACGCATTGTGCAGGATAGAAAAGTCTTGGCCTCTGACTGTGATGGAGCTCGAATGAGCCAGTCGTCCAAGTGAGGGAAGACGAATATTCCTAGAGTACGGAGAAATGCTGCTACCACAGCCATGCATTTCGTGAACACCCTTGGAGCAGAGGCCAGACCAAAAGGAAGCACCCTGTATTGGTAGTGCTTTCCTTGAAAAAGGAACCGAAGGAACTTCCTGTGGGTTGGATGGATGTGTACGCATCCTTGAGATCTAGAGAACAAAGCCAATCCTGACTCTGAAGGTATGGAAGCAGAGCACTGAGAGAAATCATTTTGAATTTCTCCTTGACAAGGAATTTGTTTGATTCTCTGAGATCTAATATAGGTCTGTATCCCCCTGTTTTCTTTGGGATAAGAAAATAAGGGGAATAGAACCCTGTGCCCTGTTGATGCAGAGGCACTTCTATCGCCCCTTGGGCAAGAAGAATGGCAACCTCTTGACCTAATAGGTTGATGAGAGGTGTCGGAGAATTGAACTGCTTCACTATTGTGTGAGGGGGCATGCTTGAGAAATGAAGTTTGTACCCCTCCTTTATGATGGAGAGTGTCCAATGCTCTGCTGTTATTTGCCCCCATCTAGGGGCAAAATGACATAACCTTCCTGGAATGGTGGACGGTTCTGGTCCTTCTCTAGCCGAAAGTCAAAGGCCCTGAGGAGGCTGAGGCTGCTGAGCCGGAGGAAGCCTAGCAGCCTTTGCTGTCTTCTGTTTGGATGGTTGCTGACGTTTCGTTGAAAAATGACCTGCAGAAGATGCCTGCTGAGTATAAGCAGGATAAAATCTTTTCTTTTTAGAAAAAGGTGTTTTCTTGAACAACCTTTTCCTAACAGGATCAGAAGTGGACTTGGATAGTCTATCCAAGGTGGAATTTTCAGCATCCATTTCATTGGCTTTCTCTTGCCAATCTTTCCCAAACAGGTTCTCACCAGTACAAGGGATGTTTCCTAATTTTTCTTGTACCCAGAGCTCTAAATCAGATGCCTGGAGCCAAGCAATTCTACGTGCACCTATGGCAAAAGCCGAGGTTCTGCTTATACACTCAAAGCAGTCAAAGGCTGCACGGTTGGAGAATTTAGAGACATCTTGGGCATGTTTGACCCAAGTGAGAAAGTCCTGTTTTTTATCTTCAGAAATGAAAGGACTTAAAGTCTGTAAATTATCTGTGACCTCCTTTAGGAACATTCCCATGTAGAGACTATAGAAACTGATTCTTGCAGCAAGCATGGAAGCTTGGAAGACTCTACGTCCAAAAGCATCCAGGGTTCTGCATTCACGTCCTGGAGGATTAGAGGCATGTCTTTTTGCACTTCTTATCCTTCTCATAGCTGCCTCAACCACAATAGAGTGGTGAGGAATCTGAGTCTTATGGAACCCAGGACAAGGAGGGACATGATACATAGTATCTAACCTTTGAGAATGAGGAGAGGTGGTAAGAGGTGTTTCCCACATCCTCAACATGAGATCATATAGAATCTCATGAATTGGTAAGGTAGCTGCCTCCTTAGGAGTTTTGGGATATTGTAAAATTTCCAACTCCTTGGCCCTTGGCTCTGTTTCAGGTGCCACAGTGATGGACAGGCCCCGAGCCACCTCTCTGATAAAGTCTTGGAAAGACATGTCCTCTGCAGGAGACATCCTGCGTTTAGGGGAGGAGGACTCCTGTGGAGGAAGTATCTCTGCATCGACAGAACTTTCAGAATCCTCAGATTCTTCTGAGGACTCGAAGTATTGTCTGTCCGGATGCTCCTGCAGAGCCCGATACCCGTACCGACCAAGGTCGGTACCGGAGGGCATCGTAGGACAGAGTACCGGCATAGCAGACACTGATGCCGATGCTATCGGTACCGGTGCCGATACCGATGCCGGTGCTAGTGCCGGTACCGGTGGAGTTGTCTTTCGTAGTACCAAGGGCGTCAATGCCGCAAGGAAAGCCGCCAGACTGCGTTCCATGCTCAGAATTCTCTGGTCCATGGACGCCGCCAATGCCTGGAAGTCGGTACCGGTGGAAGCCACCAGTACCCCAGAGCATGGCACCAGGAGATCTGTTGAGGCCGAGCCATCTAGAACATCCTGGAACCCCGATAATGCTTTGGAAGCCGAAGCCTCCCGCCGGGGTAATTTTGCCGGTGCAGAATCCTTGAGGGCAACGCCAGAGGCATCTCGATGCTTAGAAGGAGATCTACCCTTCGAGGACCGGCTGGATTTATGTTTAGTTACCTGAGATCCATGGGAGGAAGAAGCAGCCCTGGAAGACGTCAATGCCACTGAAGCTGCATCAGAGGGAAACAGGGTACTGAGCTTGGCAGCTCGGTTCTGCCGACCTCTTTTAGACATCATGACACAGGACACACAATCCGTGATGGAGTGGTCAGGACCTAAACATTTTAAACACCATTCATGGGTGTTGGTGACGGAAATGGTACCGCCACACTTGGTGCACTTTTTAAAACCTGAGGCAGGTTTTTCCATGTTCAGGAAGTTTTTTGGGCCTAAGACCCAAAAAGGCGGGTGCACTTGAAGAAAACAGAAAAGAAATATATATATATATATATATATATATATATATATATATATATATATTTTTTTAGAAATAAGAAAAGAAAGATCGGCGGTACCGGTAGAGCATCGAAGAAGGCAGACGCGACCACAAAAAGAAATAAGAAAATAAAGAAATTCTTCTGCGATGACAGGAACACGACCTGCTGGCTCCGCGGAAAAAGAAGAACTGGAGAGAGGCAGTTGGGAAAGGCGGGAAGGCAGCACGCAGGCGCTGTGGGATGCTCCCAAAAGCGTTCTGATTGGACGCTGGGGAGCGTTCCCGCACAGGCTCCGTCGGTACCGACGATACCCGTATGTGATGACTACATTCCTGCTTGTTCCTGGAGATGCCATTATATCATCTGCATATATGTGATAATTTTGTGTTTGTTGAAAATGTCACATTATCAGTTGCAGAGATAAATTTAACAGAGTGCAGAGAGGGCTGAACCTTGGGGTATCCCTTGTTCCTGTGGGAAAGTGGTAGATGACAATCTATTTTTACATATTGGTGACGGTTGGATATGTAGGACTGAAACCATCTTAATGCAATTCCATCAATGCCTATGTGATTTAATCTGGACAGAAGGATAGAGTGGTTAACATTATCAAATGCAGATGAAATATCTAGAAAAATCATAATGAAGGCTTGGTTTGTGCGGTCTAGACCACCGATCAGGCCATATCTCTCCCTCCTCCAGCTCTCAAGCAGAGGAGTCACTCCAAAGCCCTGAGGGACCTTCATGGGGGTCCTCGGACACCTCAGACCTAACCGACATCTGATCCTCAGATGCCTCATCCTTCAATTTGCGGTGCTTGGACGGAGGCTCTGGACCCTCTCTAGCCAATTCCACAACGTCTGGGACCACAACTGTTGAAGGCAACTTGCCCCTGAAGCACTCACCAGTATGCCTGGTGCAGAAGCAGCATAAAATCTGGGGAAAATGGTAAATTTGCTGAGCCCTGCAGAGTTCCTTGGGTGCCCCAATCATTGACTGCCTGTCCCGCTTTGAATTGACTGCTGCTGCCCAGAGAAGAGATCCTCATTCTTCTGCTGAGTTTGCAAGATAGCTCCCATTCCTGCTGAAAATGCGGGATTGCGTGGCTGAGAGGAGGCCTCAAAAAAATAATCGTTACTCTCATCTGTAGCTTGAGAGTCCCTCAACCTTGATTGCGCGTTTTTAAAATTAAGCTCAACAGTCCAGCCCTCCTTAACGCCACTGTGGCAGAAGCCCGCTGCAGAGAAAGTACCCCGCCGGCTCACACTGGTTTCGGTTCAGCATGGCAGCCCCCTGCCGCAAACACCTCCGCTACCACCAGAGCTTGCTCATCTGATCCTTGCGGCCCAACCAAACTACAGCAGGGAAGAGCCATAAAGGACTGCACTGTCTAGCACGTTGCTGGCTGAGAAGCACACGCTGCTGATACTTTTTTTGTTTTCATCCCCTTAACAGAAAGGGAATCAGAAAGCTTCACTGTCAATGGCTTGTTGTAAAGGTAAGAGCTAAACTTTGCAGGCCAGCTGCTCTGAGGCAGTAGGGGAAGGGACACAGACCACCAGGTGAGTACCCCACGACACTAGAGAAACCGTCTGCTGATCCAACAGCTCCTGGTTGTCAGTAGAGAGGTATTTTCAACTTCCTTTGTCCTTAAGCTCTCCGTAATTTCAAGCCTTATCTCATCTCTCAACTCTTTTTTTTTTTTTTTCATCCAGTCAGTGGAGTCTAGACTGCACAGAAGCTCATCACCATATGCTGGAGACTGAGAATACTGGGCAGAAGAAAGGTGCACAGAGCCCTTATATCATGACATCATCAAAACCTGGCATGCTCAGTCTCCATCTGCTGGTGGTGGGACATAACCCATGTGTCTCGACTGGACTGGAGGGACGATAACGAGGCATTAATGAGGATCACAGTTTCCCAAAAGAAAACTGGAAAATCTTTTATAGGACAGTTTTTATATAACCAGCAGTGCCTGCACTGTACCAGCCAGCCAGCAAGCACCTGCATGGGATTCCCTTGAAAATTGGGCTGACTGTAGCAACCAGGCACCATTTTTCATGCAGACATTTGCACATGCTTTAAAGAATGAGGGCTCAACAGGCATGGAACTGGAGAGAGCTCTCAGCGTCCCAACCCCTCCAGGCCCCTGTCTAGTGCAGACAGCTTTGGCCTAATAACAAGGAAAGTAGGACACTCTTTGTACTGGAAAGAAGGCCCACAGGCTTCTCCTCTCCAGGAACAACACTGAAGTCCACAAAAAACAGAGAGGGATAGAAAAACAAGGGCCAGGAGACATGGGACCTGCTGAAGCAGGACCACAAGTCCCCCCACCCCCAAAATAGGGCCAGTGTGAAGACCTACTGGGGAACTAGTGCCAAGGGCAGAAATTTGGGAAGAAGCCCCAAAGCCTGCTAACAAGTTGTGCCCTCTTCAGTTTCTGGCAATTCTGGGCACTCTGTAGCATGGAAACCTGGAGAAGTGCCCTGAGTACACCCCCTAATGCCAGCCCTGCCCCCAGAATAGCATAGAAACGCCACTGGGACACCCTGGGCCCCTCTACCTCTGGGAATGGTACTAGGAATCTTGTGCTTGGTAGGGAGTAAAAGCCAGAGACACAGAGCCTGGAGAGAAGTGTCACAAGCAAACTGCAAAATGGTGGCCGCTCCTATCATTGAGCTGCCTGCTGCAATAGTGGGACTCATACCACAGCGCAGTCTCCCCACCTGTTGGAGTGTCAGGCCACAGCCTCTAAATCTCCCTCAAGACAATCTTCAGCCTGCAAAAACGGCTGGGATGAAAGATGCCAGTAATGTAGCTTTTGCATGGCCCTTGCTTCCCTCACCTCAAAGGTATTCCACAGATATCCGACCTGCCTGCCTCTGACTTTGGGTGTTGGGGAGGGAGTGGCCTAGTGGTTGGGGCAAGGTACCACAGGCCGGAAGGTCAGTGGTTCAAATCCCACTAGAGGACAGCAACCTTGGGCCGGAAGGACTGGGGTTTCTAGTCCCACAGGTGCTTCTTGTGGTCTTGGGCAAGCCACTTAACCCTCCATTGCCCATGTTCCCTGTAAGTATTAGTGTATGTGTCTCATATCCCCTCGTGTTAAATGTATCCCCCAACCGCTTTGACCCGGTGAAAAGCGGGATATAAATGCAGCTAAATAAATAAAATAAATAAATGGCTCTACTGCCCTCAACCTGTTGCAGCCAGTTACAAAATTCCTTTCAGAATTCCTTCCCCTTTTGTTTTTTCAACTTATTTTCAAAAACAACTTTATCTGCTGCTGCTGGGACTGGACTCCTTAACGTTAGAGGAAAGAGGAGAATGGAAACCACTGGAAGATGGGAGAAAGCAGTCCAGAATCAGCAGTCTCTCCTGCTCTTGCTCAGACACACACCAACAAGGTGATCTAGGAGCCCACCTGTTAGAAGCAGCTTGACCGGGTCGAGGCTGAACCTGGAAGCCAGGAGAAAGGCAAGACGACAGGGCCCGGGAACTCTGATGGAATCCTGCGTAGTCAAGGGCAGCACACGACAGATTGGTGCCCGCTGGGATCCTTGCTCTACCAGGCAAGTGACAGAGGCACCATTGCCATGGGCACAAATGAAATCTTGCTGCACTAGTTAAGCAGATGCCACCATCTACTGGAGATGCAGAATACTGGAAGTGCCTTGCAGCATCATTCCTTAAGTACAGTATGCTCGGTGACAGGGTGCCATAAACCCACACATCTGCAATGGTCTAACAATAAGGAAATATCTTTTAAAACTGTCCTCCATAGTCTGTTTCCACTTCTCTGGGATTGGGAAAACAGGAGCCGACAAATCACTTTTTTTTTCCTATTGGCTTCTAAATCTAGGGAAGTCTTTAAGCTGAGCAGAAGAATTTCTCATCATTGCATCACAGCGCACAGCAGATATACAGCTCTCTCTCCGATATCTGCTCTAGGCATATTATAAACGCAGTAGTGTCTCATAAAATGCAGGTGGGGAAATCATCACAAATAACCCACCTTTGCAAGCCATGCTGCTCGGTTCCATTCACCATATGTCTGCAGGTAGCGGCATGCGTCTGCAGCTTTGTCAATTAAGCACAGTAACTGAACTCCTTCTGCAGAGAGAAAAATCAGTATTACCCATCAGGAACAAGATGTACCAAACACTTTTTAAACCCTGGCTTAAGCCTGAGAGCTTTCCTGCTAAGCAGCTATCAAAGCTAATCCATGTCCTTTCTGGTTCAGCCTTTCCTGGAACCCCCCAACATCACCCCCAATCATATAGCCCAGTTACTGCCTGTCTTGTCTATATGGCCTGGTGTAGGTCCTTCCCACCTTACATCCCACAAGTATTGGTCAAAGCACAGCAGATCCCATTAGCCTTACTTGTATGCCTGGTCTTGATCCTAACCAGTCCAGGCCTGAATCACATTACCATTGTCTGGTATAGTTCAGATCGCATCATGATGGCCCAAACGCCCAGCACCTTAAAGATCCAACCAGCCTTGCCTTTATGAATTGATCCAAACACACCAACCTTTCCTATATACCTAGCTTGAATCTCCCCAGTGTGTCTAATCTAGACACCCCACACCTCTCCAGCTCTACCCATATGCCTTTTTTGTATATAGAATACAATTTGTTATACAGCATACAACTTGTTGTCAATAACCATCAAGCAGACATGTTGCCACCCGCTCTCACGGGCCCGACTGTTTCGCCTGTGTATATAGTTTAACTGAGTAGCCTGTACATAGTTTCCCCAGTTAGCCAAGTTGTAAACCCTGTTCCTTGTAAGTACAATGCAGATGCCGCCTGCACTGTATAAATTTGTTTTAACTGTAAACCAAGCTGATTTTAAAGAGCGCGGTATAGAAAAACCTCAAATAAAATAAATAAATAAATATGGCTCACACCCTTCCAACCCTGCCCCAGTCCTGTGGGTAGAAGGCTCAGAAATCTATCTACAGTACCCAGCCCATATGGCTCCATTTGGTGGCTAGAGTTAGAGGGATGCTGGGATGAATAGGGAGATACATAACTAGTAGAACAAGGAAGCAATCATGCCTCTGTATTGGCTATTGATAAGGCTTCACCTACAATACTGCGTTCACTTCCGGGGATTAAGAACATAAGAAATGCCATACTGGGTCAGACCAAGGTCCATCAAGCCCAGTATCCTGTTTCCAACAGTGGCCAATCTAGGTCATACGTACCTAGCAGTTTCCCCAAAAGACACAGGTTCCGCAATGCTTGTATTGGGTCAAGCATTGACCCAGTACAGCGTTTTACTATGTACCACTCTCTGTCCCTACACTCTTTACTCTCGCTCATATCAACACTGCTACACTCCAGCACAACTCAAGGCCACCCATCATGACCCCCAACACTCGCCCCACCATACAGACAAAACCAAATAAATCTAAGAGGAGAATAAAGCATAATTTGCTACTGCAACCTAGCACTCCATCTCAATCCCAACTCTCTTGCATCCTAATAAACGCAAGGTCCATAAGGAATAAGACCATATCATACACAATATTATTACTGATGATAGGCCTGACCTCCTATGCATCACAGAAACATGGCTCTCAAACACAGACGCAGCTATTATAAACCAAATCAATAGCCCAGGCTACGTGATATTCAACTGTCCACGCATGCACAAAAAAGGAGGCCGAGTCCTAATAATGGCAAGGGCCTCTCTCGGGCTTACAAACACATCAACAGTTGCCACACAGGAAATTGACATTCTCCAAGTGGAGAATAGGACCCTGTCGATATGCCTATTGTATAGACCTCCAACACCTCACCACGAAGCCCTCGCTGACGCTTTGGGAACCCTCTCTTCCACTGCAGCTAAGAAATACCAGATAATTCTGGGAGACTTCAATCTTAACTCCATCACACACATACAGGCAACCTCCTTCTTAGAAGCTATGGACCAGCTCGGATACAATCAATTAATTCAAGAGGAGACCCACACAAAAGGAAATACTCTGGACCTGATATTCCTTCCTAAGAGCTCACCGCAACTAGAAATTGAGCAACCCAAAACCCGTATAACCAAGTTCCATGGTCTGATCACCACCAAATTCAGTTCACCATATACCCATGCCCTGCAACAAACAAATTAGATTCTGACGCACCTAATCAACAACGAAGAAAATTCCAACAACTCAACAAGGAAACTCTAATAAGCTCTCTTGATGAACACATAACCCTTGACAACACCGACATTGAAGACCTAACTCAAAAATGGTTCTCTACAATTGAAGACAACTCTAAACCAATATGGAAATCATCAGCCAGACTGACGAAAACAAAAACAGAACCTTGGTACACTCCACTGCTGCACAAAATGAAGAAAGATTTAAGAAAATTGGAGAGAAAATGGAGACGGACCAAGAATGATCTACAAAAGATGGAATACCTTGAGCTCCTAGCCAAATACAAAAATGAGATCAACAATGCAAAAAAAGTGCATCACACCAAAAGTTCTCAACAAGGCCATTAACAGACCCAGAGAGCTTTTTGACCTAGTAAAGTCGCTCACAAAGCCCTTGCCTGAACTTAACTGCAATGGAAAAATTAAGGCTCAAGACCTGGCGGATCACTATGCTACCAAACTTAATCCCCCTAACCATCCTCTCCAAACCCCGAATGTGACTGCCTCATGCCCAAAGCTGACAGACAGTAAAAACACAAGCTTTAACCTGAAAGAAGGATGGTCTACTTTCCATACAATTGACGAAAAACTAATCATAACTACCATCTGAAACCTTCATACGACGACATCTCTCCTGGATCCATGTCCAGCAGAATGGATCAAATCTACTAAAAACGAAATTTCTCATCTAATAGCGCACATAGTCAATCAATCCCTGCAGCAAGGTATCATGCCCGCCCAACTGAAAAGATCTCTAATTAGGCCTATTTTGAAAAATAAATCTCTCAACAAAGAAGATCCTACCGCCTACCGGCCGATATCAAACATATCCTTTCTTGCTAAGATTATCGAGAAAGTAACTCAGCAGCAACTTCAAGACCACCTTGATGAAAACAAAATCCTTGACGATCATCAATACGGTTTTCGACCCCACCACGGTGTCAAAACCCTACTCATAGCTCTTCTAGACAACCTCATCAAGGGACTGGAAAACAAAAACAAGATGCTCATACTGATATTCATAGATATATCAGCAGCGTTTGACACAGTACATCATCAAATACTCTTGCGCAGACTTGAGACTATAGGTATAACGGGCACACCGATAAAGTGGTTTGAGTCATACTTAACAAATAGAATGCAACAGGTACGCTTCAATAACGAGCAAGCTAAGCCGTTCCCCCAAACCCAAGGGATACCTCAGGGATCAGCTATCTCCTCCCTGCTATTCAACGTCTACATCCAGCCAGTATGTACAATTTTCCAAAAGCATAATATCAGCTACAATCTATATGCAGATGACATTATGATGTGTACACATAACTTGACATAAACAATCCCAAGTTCAAACAATTAGAAGAATGCCTACATGAACTGCAAAACTAGCTCCAATGCAACAATATGTCTATAAATCACAAAAAAACGGAAGTGATGTTCATATCAGGAAAACAAGACTTCAAACCTCCTGCATCTATCACCCTGAACGGCAACACTTATCACTCAAAAAATGAGATCAAATATCTAGGAGTACTAATCGATGCGAACCTAAAAATGGACAAACACCTCCGGATAACAAATAGAGCAATATTTCACAAGCTGAAAGTTCTCCAACCCTTACGCTGCATCATTGACCACTCAGACTTTAGAACAGTAGCACAGGCGCTCATCATTCCCCACTTTGACTACTGTAATGCTATATTACAAGGGCTACCGAAAAAAACATTAAACATCCTACAGATGGCGCAGAATGTATCAGCCAGGATTATTATGAATAAGAGCCTGACAGATCACATCACTCCAGTTCTTATAGAGCTCCACTGGCTCCCCATACCCGCAAGAATAATCTACAAAATGCTGATAATGACATTCAAAATTATCCATAAGATATCTCCCTCATTTCTCGATATCCTAATCACCACTCAGCCCTCCAACAGATGCCGACGGACTGCAAACCTGAACATACTCTGCGTACCCAGCAGCATAAGATCAGTCAAAGAACGGACGAGCAACCGGGCATTCACGTACTCAGCACCTATGCTCTGGAACCGGCTGCCACACGACTTACGCCAGACCAAAGACTTACACACCTTCAGAAAAGAGCTTAAAACACACCTGTTCCAATCACATTACGGCATCACCTAGCCGATCTCAACTATATCTTCCCATACTGCCTTCCTACCTCTTAAGCATAAGGTTAATAGGAACCCATTTCTCATTGATGCATCACAGCCTTGATGATTTAAAAAAAAAAAAAAAGTTTATATGTATATATTGCTCTGCTAATTGCTTGTATTTTTGCGATCTCTATGTACAATTATAACCTCTCTGGTTGCTCAATCTGTAATTTATTGAATAATCAAATGTATAACTGTGATCTGGGGGTTGTTAGTCCCCCCTACCTTAATCAGACTGTATTCCTAAATTTATGCTGTACATATTCCCTTGTCTTGTCCACCTAAGGACCGCTTCTGATCGCTGGAAGGAGCGGTGTATAAATTTATGCTAAATAAATAAAATAAATATCCTGGGTTGTTCCTTTAAAGGGATAAGATAGGCAACCACACTAGCGTGTGATCTGCATTTGAAGTCATATGAGATGAGACTCAGTGATCTAATAGGGTTATACCTTAGAGCAGCGATTCCCAGCCCAGTCCTTGGGACACAACCAGTTAATTGGATTTTCAGGATCTCCACAATAAAAATCCATGAAATAGATTTGCCTATACCGCCTCTATTGTGTATATTCATTGTAGATATCCCGAAATCGTGGCTGGTTGGGTGTATCCCGAAGACTGGGTTAAACACCACTGACTGAAATGAAGATATACAGTAGGGAAATTACTGAGACATTTAAATATTTGTAAGGTCTTAATAACGCTCAAGAAAGAAATCTTTTACAATGGAAAGAAAGCTGGGATCAGCTGTCTTTGCAGGAGGCGTTTGGAGCCAAGCCATCGGCTCGGGAGGCTGCTGTTGCCGTTAGAGGAGAGGATTCCCTACTCTACCCCCTTTTCATCGGGCATGCACTGTTGAGACAGCCCTATCTCCAGGTCCTTCCTTGCTATTTCTTCAGGTCTCCTCTGTGACGCGGAGCGTGTGCGCAGGGCGTGTGTCGAAGGGGCGTGGTCAAAGAGGTAGTGTTGCCCCTTTGACGCCCCTTCGACGCTACTGAGACGTTATACTGTATGTTTTATTTGTCATTGACAATTAGTTTTCCTTACAGATCAGAGAGTGTTAGTTTATCTTGTTAGTAGGTCTTATGGGGAAGCGTAAGGCTAAGTCAGGGGCTAGCGCCCAGGAGACCATTTCCGGTGATGCTAAACCGGTCGGTCCGTTAGACAAGCATTTCATTCCCCTTCCTCTAGCTCAGTCTTCCCCTGAGGGGGTGTCTCTTAGCCCCGACAGCAGATTTCCTCCGGTGTGCCCTGCTCCAGGTAATTTATCAGTCTTGTCTAAGGTTGCCCCGAGTTCGGTGACCAAATTACAATCTATTACTTTGCCAGTCCCCGTGCAACTGTTAGAAGCAGGTAGGTCTTTTGAGCTCCCTGCTTCTTCCTTGGAGTCAGAGATTACTTTGCGGGATATCTGGGTTGCTCTGCAGTCTATTGATAAGAACATGTTAGTTTTGTTGAATTCTTTGTGCACTTACTCACAAGATTTTTACAGCTTAAGCCCCGTGTTTTGGCAGTGGGTGCCTCCTTTTTTCTTCGCTTCTCCTGCAAATGCATTGTTGGTTTGGAGGATGCACTGTATACCTTCTTAGAGGTGTCTCATCTTGAAAAATATTTTGGAAGGACGGCAGGTGGTAGACAGACACACTGATGATTAACTAAATATAGCCTCCAAATGTTGGGATTTTTTTTCTCTAGATTTCTTTTGTTTGTATCTGCATTTATCATGGACTTTACTGACCCCATAATGTGGACTTTATCCTAGGCATATTGCCTTTACTATGTTTCCTTTGTTATGTATACTGCATTCGGATTGACCTTTCACTATATTTTGGTTATGTATATTGACTGAAAATGGAAATAAAAAAAAACAAAAAAACCCAAACAAACAATGGAAAGAAAGCTCTAGAACAGGTCCAAGGGGGCAAAAGCAGAAGCAATATTAGAAAAACCTGAAGGATGCCTGGAATACCCTCACAGGTGGATGATAGAGACAAATACAGTAGAGAAATTCCAAAAAGCGTGAGATAAACATAAAGGATCCTGGAAAGCAAGAGGATGGAAATGAAGCACATGGATAACCTGCAAGGAACATCAGTTGTGACCCTAAAATTAGTGGGATCATTGGTGGGTGACCTACACAGAACAGCAGCTGCAACCCTAAAAGCACTGGACATACAAGACCTGCAGAGCAGCAGTTACAATCCTTAAAAGCAGTGGATTCATGAGAACGCACTGGAAGTAGCCTGCACGGAGCAGCAGTTGCAACACCAGAAAGACAGTATTGTTTTAATAAGTTACATGATGAACAGAGGGGAAGAGGGCCTGGGTGTAGGTTTCTCTTGGAGGCAGTCTCTCCAAATGGATTAGTTTTGTGCATCCAACATAAAAAAAAGACTACATCAGATAGTAATCCAATAGCACAAACAACCCAAACCACCTGAATAACAAAGACGTCACTTTATACGTGTTTCCTCATTACTCTTTTACTGAAACAAGGATGACAAAACCATCCAATTTTATAAATGAAGGAGAAAAGACCTCAGTACTGTCTCAACTAGCAGGGTCGGTCCTAGAGCTGGTCCAAAGTGTTGGAGCCCTAGGTGGACCTCAAGCTTTACACTTCCCTCTGGCTTTACTTTGCTGCCCTCCAGAGGTTGCTACCTTAGGCAACCGCCTAGTTTGCCTAGTGGTTGTATTTATTTAAAGCTTTTCTATACCGTGCTCTTAAAAATCTGTGAGGTTTACAAGTAACATTTTGTACAAAGCAGGAGGAACCTGCTTCGTACTTACACTGAACGGGTATTTTAACTTGGATTTAGAACCAGGGTAACTATATACAATCTGAGCAGAGTGTCGCTGAGCTGTTGTAGCGACATGATGTGCTCTAATAACTATGTACAGGATTGTCAGATATTTACAATTAGATGGCTGGACTGATGAGTGTGGTTGCCTTGACATGATTAGGGTGTGTTGGCGGTGTTGTCAAGGTGGGTGGGGGTATGGTGGGTGGAGTTGTATCGTTGGCATGTGAGTAATGTAGAAGAAAAAGATGGTGCTTTAATGCCTTCCTGAATTGGGTGAGGTCGGTGATCGCTCGGTTGGTGGCTGGGAGGTCGTTCCAGCGAGTAGGTGCGTAGAACACAAAAGCTTTGTTGCCTGAGAGCATTTTGTTATTTCACTGGGGATTATTAGTGTGTTGGTGGCGAAGGTCCTTCTTGATCTGTTTGGAGGAGTGGGGTGGAGAAGGTCCGTTAGGGAGGTGGAAGGTCTGTTAGGGAGGTGGAAGGTCCGTTAGGGAGGTGGAAGATCTTTTGTTGATGGCTTTGAAGGTCAGCAGTATTTCTTGCACCCCCGCCAATCTGGGTTTCGTCGGGGTCACAGTGTTGAGACAATTCTCTTGGCTTTCACGAATGCGTTGCATGTGGCACACGAAAGTGGTGATATCTCGGTGGCGGTTGCTTTGGACCTTTCGGCTGCTTTCGACTTGGTAGACCACTCTCTTCTTCTTCGCCGTCTGTGGGATGCGGGTCTCTGTAGTACAGTACATCACTGGTTCCATTCTTTCCTTTCTTCTCGTTCTTGTGCGGTTACCTCCTCTCTCCCATCCTCCTCTCCCTCGGACTCTCACCCCCTTCCCTGTGGGGTTCCCCAAGGTTCGGTTCTTGCCCCCCTTCTTTTTAATCTTTTCCTGGCCCCTCTCCCTTCTTTGATCCAGCAATTTGGTGTCTCCACGTTTCTCTATGCTGATGATATTCTTTTACTCTATCACACTTCTCCTTTATGTCCGGATCTCGCGCCCCTTAACTCCTGCCTTGCAGCTGTGGCTGATTGGCTGACACTCAATTGTCTCCACTTGAATCTCACCAAGACTGTGGCTATTTGGTTCTCGTATGGTAGTCCCCCTCCATCACTAGCCCCCTCTTTCTCTGGCACTCCTGTACCTCTGGTCTCCACTTTTCGCTACCTGGGGGTGCACTTTGATTCCAACTTATCCTTCCATTCTCATATCTCTCAGGTTACTAAAACCTCTTTTTTCTTCCTACGACGGGTTCGCTCTGTTCGTCCCTTTCTTTCCCCTTCGGCTCTTGTCACTCTAGTACTTTCTCTGGTCTTATCCCGCGTTGATTTCGCCAATTCCCTTTTCATTGGTCTTCCTAAGAATCAACTTTCCCGTCTCCAACGTATTCAAAACACTGCCGCACGCCTTGTCACCCACTCCTCCCACCGAGACCATATAACTCCTCTGTTATTTCACCTCCATTGGTTGCCAGTTCCTTTCCGCGCTATGTTCAAATTACTGACCTTGGTTCACAAAGCTTTCCATGATAGCACTCCACAATATCTCACGGATCTCCTCTTTTTTCACTCCCCCAGGCATACTCCCCGTTCATTTCATCTTAATCGTCTTACCCTCCCTTCCCCCTCCCGTGCTCACCTCCAGTCCACCCGCTCTACTGCATTCTTCTTTGCTGGACCTGCCCTTTGGAATGCCCTTCCCTCCTCCATCCGTTTAGAACAACAACACTCTACCTTCAAGCAGGACCTAAAAACCCATCTGTTTTCTTTGGCCTTTGATGTCCCCTCTCCTTTTGTATGACTCCTACCTTCCCTCTCCTTTTCTTTTCTCTTAGGCCTCTTTCACTTTTGTGTTTCGTCTGTCTGTTCTCTTTGTCATTCATCTGTCCTATAATATATTGTACATTTCCTTTCCTTTTTTACCGGCTTCCAGCCATCTTTTAATGGATTTTATTTTATTGTACACCGCCTTGGTTCTGTAGAAAGGCGTTTTTTATCAAATAATAAACATAAACATACTACTTTGTAGGTGAGCCGGTTGTTGATCGTCAGCCAGTGCAGGTCTTTTAGGATTGGGGATATGTGATCTCTTCTAGAGGCCCCATGTAGGAAGCGGGCAGCAGCGTTCATTGCTAATTGTAGAGGGTTCAGTGGGTTCTTGGGGAGTCCATGCAGGATAGCGTTGGCGTAGTCGAAGTAGGGAGTTACAAGTGCCTGGAAAATTGTTCAGAAGTCATCTGGCTGCAGCAAGGGTCGGAGAAGTCGAATTGTCTGCATCTTATGGTAGATTGCCTTGATGGTGTTGTTTATGTGTGCTTTCATGTCGAGGTGCCGGTCTAGTGGGACGCCCAGGTAGCAGATGGTGGGTCTGCTTGGGAGCTTGGCGTCTCTCAACTTTATTGATGCGAGTGGGGAAAAGCATCAATTTCTTGTGATGAATAGTACATCAGTCTTGTTGAAATTGATCCTGAGACTCTGAGTGGAGCCAGTCGGTGACAGCATCAAAGCATCTCACTAGTGTCGAGAAGTCAGGTTGGTCGATGGCAAATGGGGTGAAGAGCAGTACATCGTCTGCATATATCAGGCAGGAGATATTGAAGGAGTGGATGATTGCACATATGGGCTGCATATATATATTGAATAAGAGGGCAGAGAGTGAGGAGCCCTGGGGAACGCCCTGTTTTTGTTGAAAAGGTTCGGAGGTCTTGGAGCCCGTTCGTACCTGTTGCCATCTGTCTGTTAGGTATGATTTACACCAGCTCCAGGCTGAAACATGGATTCCCTTCTCCCAGAGACGTGTCAGGAGTTGCTGCTCATGGTTGATGGAGTCGAATGCGGAGGCGATGTCCAAGAAGATAAGGGCATAACCACATCTGATGTTGTCAATCTCTGTGATTAAGGTGTTGATTAGCATGGTGAGTAGCGTCTCGACGCCATGCGATTCTCTGAAGCCATGCTGGCATGGGTCGAGAGGGGCAGTGGTTTCGATGTGGTGCTGGATTTGACATTGGACAATCTTCTCGATTATCTTGGCTAGCAGCGGGATGCTTGAGATTGGTCGATAGGATTCCGCCTTCTGGGGGTTGTTTGTTGTTTTTTAGAAGGGGGCCGGATGGACGTCTGTTTGAGGCTTGATGGGAAGGTTCCTGTTGAGAAGGACAGGTCCATGATCTTGGCTAGTATTGGGCTGAGTTTTGTGCGCAGTGATCTTATCCAGAATGCTGGGCACGAGTCGTTTGGAGCTGTGGTGGTGTTGATGGCTGCGATGATGTCTTAGATGCCTCTCTCTGATGATGGTGTTAGTGAGGTGAGCGGCATTAGTTGGTGTGGATTGTGACTAGGTGTGGGCTTCGTGGTGGCATTGGCATTGCTGATTTTGGCTTGTAAGTAGTCTGCGAATTCCGGGGGGGGGGGGGGGTGAGGTTTTTTGTCAGGGTCTTTACTATGTTGAAGAGGTCCTGAGGTTTGTTTAGAGAGTGATGCAGAAGTTCAGAGTGGTGTTCTTTCATTTTTGCTGAGATTGCGTCTCGGTGTGCCTTTAAGTGGGAGGTGTAGGCTGCTTGGTCAGCTGGAGACCGGGAGCATCACCATCTTCTTTCTAGTCTCTTGAGAAGGAGTAGTGAGGTCTGTAGTTCCGCGGAGAACCAGCGCGCTGATTTCCTTCTTCTTGGTGGCTTGTCTGAGGCAGGTAGATGTGCGAAGGAGCTCAGGCTGTTGTTCCATGTGGCTATTATTGTATCCAGGTTAGACGACGACAGCTTGAGATTTGGAAGGACTCTATTGAGGATCGCCTCTTTGTCAGAGAGTCTAAATCGTCCTGTGGGTGCCAGTGAGGCCTCGGTTGCCTTGCTGGGCAAGTTGCGATCTTGATGTATGGGCATCTGGAATTTGATTAGACTGTGGTCGGACCATGGGACTGGGGTGATGGCTAGGTTGAAGCTGTAGTTCGGGCTTATGTCTGGTCGTGGGGCGAAGACAAGGTCCAGTTTATTTCCTTTCAGGTGGGTGGGTGCATCAACTATCTGTTCATAGCCCAGTTTGTTGAGTGCTTCAAGAAAGGCTTTGGAATGAGTACTTTGAAGAGCTGGCAGGTTAAAGTCGCCCAATACCCAGTTTGGTATGTGCGTGTTCTTGGGGTTGCAGTCAAGGTCAATTATGGTTGAAAGGTCCTCAGGGGAGGAGGATGGGGATCTGTAGATTAGGTTGATGGTGCTGTAATTGTTAGTTATGGTGATTGTGTCCAGGTGTGTTGTGCTGTTGGAGATGAGCAGCTGAAATTGGAGCTCTGTCTTTACTAGGATGAAGGCGCCTCCGCGGTTAGCTCTGTGGCAAGTGTGGATTGAAAAGTTGGGAGGGATGAGCTGGTTGAGGAGGACTGAATCTGAGTCAGACAGCCACGATTCTGTGACCAGTAGGATGTCTAGATCAAGGTGTGTTTTAAGGTCGGTGATGGCTGGCCATTTCTTGCGGACCGACCGTGCATTTATGAGGGCATATTTCAGGTTGCGAGGACTTAGGAGCTGTGCCACTTTGGGCTTCGCAGGGTGTTGGAGTGATAAGTAAATTAAGTGTGGGTGAAGGTCATGGTAGGATTCTGTTGGTGGACGGCGTGTGCTGCCTAAGATCTCTTTCCTAGGTTTTGTAGGATTGGAATAGGGTTGTGGATGGATGCAAAAGCGAGGGAGCCATAGAGTGCATTGGCAAGGAGGTAAAAACTAGTGAGGGTTAGGCTGGTCCTGCCAACAAGGATAGCTTAGACTACTTGTTTGGGTCTAGGGCACTTGTCCGCATAGGTCATAAAAACCCCTTCAACATATTCAAATTTAAAATTTGTGTTATTAAAAAAACCATGCACTGTGTAAAAAATTCAAAACGTAAACTTACCTGTACACAGTTTTCAATCAGTGCCAGTACACCCACTGTTGTTACACTCTGTTACACTCGACATGGCCGTGTTTCACAATTAGCTGCTTCAGGAGTATAGCCAACAAGGTGAAATTTGATCTTACTTGCTAATTTTCTTTCCTTGAATTCCTCCAGTCCAGTCACGTCAGTTGTACTCACCTACTAGCAGATGGAAACTGAGAACCACTGATTTGATTATGTCACAGTATAAAGGGTCCTGTGCAGCCCTGCTCTCACCAGCATTTCTGTAACAAAGCAAACTCCACAACCAGAGATTATTAAATGCACATCCAATACATACACACCACACAGTATACTTACCAATGAAGCTTTTGTGCTCCAAAGTGCATAAGTGATAGGAGACATAAACCAATGATCTCAAGACTAACTCCAACACAATGCACCGGTACAGCCTTGCATTCTACTGAGAGCCCAAAATGAAAGAGTTGGATATTCAAATTTGGCCCCACAGCCTCACCACGTTTTCCCGTCTCTTAAGGTTGGGAAAGAACCATAATAATATAGAGTGGATCCTGGACTGGACAGAGGGACTCAAGGAAAGAAAATTAGCAGGCAAGGTCTAACTTCACCTTCCTCATCATCTCTCCAATCCAGTCCAGACGCATGGGACATACCAAAGCAGTACCACATGATGGGGAGGGGAAAAGAACAATCTGGCCTGTAGCTCAGAAGCATACAAAACGTCTCAGCCTGAGTACTGCAATGCCATTAAGGCATGAAGAAAGTAGGACATACCTTCCCTATGACACTGAGCTAGGTTTTGCTGATGTAGCAATGTACCCTCTGGCAGTAGCCACTGAAATCAGAGCCAGAAGTGAAACGATCTCCATGACTTGGCAATCGGTTCACCCTGGAAAATTTTCATAGGCTACACTAAAGGGCAATGCACAAATGAAGGCTCCCTGTATCCTTAAAGAACTGATGAAGGAATGGTGGGCATCAAAGTTCTACAGTAACTGAGACTAGAGATGCCCATTAATAACAGAAGACAAACGGTAGTAACAGACCTAGGACTCAAGGAAGCTCCAAAGCCACAGAGATCAAAATGGAGAGTTTCAAGGACCCTGAACACTTCCAAAAATATGTTGAAAACATGCCCAAAAACATATTACCCATTGAACCAGGAGTTCTCTGTGCTACTTCAGCCAGAAAACCTTAAAACGAAAGCTTGATCTCAAAGGCTACTAGAAATTTTGAGTCAATAAAACCCTGCCTTTTTTAAAATAGAAAACCTGCCGCTGTCCAAGTTGCATTGATACTATCCCCCTCAAAATAACAGACTACCAGCATCCTGAGACGAAGAATCCATCTCCTCGCTGTGATAAGGAAGCTTATCATAGTTCAGGAAGGAGCTATAAAAGAGGTGAATTGGCTCTGAACAAGCAACCTGTCTTTGCTGGTAGAAATACTAAAACAGAATGTTTTCATAAAAGACTACCAGTCCCAGAATGCACCAGTTTTCAAACAGCCTCTAGAAGAGCTGAAGTGGGGAAACGTGTGTTCAATCAGGAGAGCTATGAGGTAATCCCCAATCACTCATCTCCAAGGGCAGGGCTTGATTCAGCACAGCTGAGCTGTGCTAGGGTGGAGTATCCCTCTAAACAAGTTAAAAGTAAAACATATTCTACACAGAATCAGATAGAGATCAGACAGATCAGGAAGCAGCAGCAATGTGGAAGGAAGAAGAGAAAGACATCTTGGAGGTCTAAAGAAGGAGCCCACAGCAGTACGTGTGTTGGGAGTCATTCCAGAGGCAAGCATACTCCATTGGATTGGAGGAAGCCAGAGGAGTGGGGTTACAGAGCCAGGAATTCCCAGACGGCACCTTTGAAGGAGACGGCTGCATTTGGAAGGGGCCCTAAGACCAGTGCAAGAAGGTATGTGAAGAGAGACCCAGTGTCCAGGGATCTTGATTGGAAGGCTGGACATAAAAGCTGGACTACTTACTGGCCAGGATATCTGGAGAGGAAACCTAACAGCAAAGGAAGCTCAGGTATGAACTCTGATCTATGCCCTAGCTCTTCACCTGGAAGACAGCAGGGAAACAAATATTATCCTGAGAGTGATCCATTAAGGAATTCCTCTGAGCCAGACCATGATATTGATTCTATGATATTTGAAGAAGAAGGAGATATTTTAAATGATCAGAATGAATACATGGATTGCTCTCTGACTAGGCTGCTGTGGTAAAATACTTTCACTAATACAACAACCATCAAAAGGAACTATAATTTGTTCTTTTATCTACCCAGAAAAGTCTGCAAGAAAGCTTTAGGGTAGGATTTGAGCCACGTAGAGAAAGTGAACCAGCAAAGGGGTTTGCAGCTGGCTAATTATTGGTAATTGAGCCATGCACAATTGCACGTGAGCTCTGAAAGGAAACTACTGTTTGTGTGTGTAAATAGAAGAAAGTTATCCTTGAAAAAGAACAGTTTTGTTACTTTTGGGTTTTGTTTTTTTGCTTTTGGAGCACTGCTAAAAGTTATTAGCAGGAGCCCTCAAAAAGACCTTTTCTGTTTCCCATCAAGGTCTTTATTGTTTGATTGCTTAAGAAGTTCAGTTGCTTATATCATGATTTGTTTTTCCTGAGTACAATACTGAAGCAAGTGTCCTTTTGTGTTACCAAGTAAATCTGTGTGGGAGAATTAACCCCATGAATAAAATATATTTTTCTTTGCTTACACTTGAGCAACACAACTCATTATTTTGTGAACGGCTGATTCTGGTATGAATGGACTACATCCCCCACAATCCTTTGCAAGTCATAATAGTATTTTGCCTTTGCCAAGACTGTGGACATTCACGCCCAACGCCCCCGTTTACATCGCCTAACCAACAAGACCATCCACTGCAACCTAAGTTAAACAAACATAAGGATAGCAATGGAAGCAAATTGTTTAACCATGAGAAAAATTAGGTTCTCCTTCTCAGCCCCCTGAAGGTCCAAACCACAATCAAAAATAAACCATACCATGGCCTCTGTGGCCAGTCCGTAACACACAGCACCAGCTGTTCTGTAAGCTTTGGGGCTACTGTCATCAGACCTTCCAGGGGAGTGCACAGCGCAGACTTGGCTCCACATTAAGACTCTCAGGACCTCCTGTCAAAAGCAACTATTTGAAACTGCTTACTGTGCCTGGAGGCTTTTGTCCTCTCAGGCTGATCTCCACCCCAACTTGCAACTGATACTGCTGAGAAGCTAGGACTAACTACAATTAACCTGACCACCTCACTGGAAATCACTCCACAAGACATCTGTCCTGTGAATCAGGATCACCAGGGCCTCCACGATTAGCGACTTATGGCAGCTCAGGCCCCTTGATCTCACCAAGTACCACTGCTGTGCAGCCATGTTAGCCTTGGGCTGAACCTTGGGACTGATACTTGCTCCTATGAGCCAATCCTGCACCCACAGTTCTGACAGCTTCACTCTCAACCAGCTCTGTGATTCTCAGTCTACCAAAAGGGACTGCTACTGCTGGAAAGAAATCTGCACTTGTATTTATCTTCTGGGAAATTCTTTCATTTAAATCTAAACTCAGTCAAGGCTTAGTACCACCAGAGAGCTTTTAACTTAAATCAAATCAGAGTATAGTTTAGCATAGAAGGAAGAATAGGGTAAGTATTCTTTGAGTAAGAAATAAATTATTTCTAGAGATCTTTACAAAGGGGCCTTCCAGTGAGGAAGCAAGAGACCTGTGAAATTGTTTTAAATAGATATTAAAGCCCCCTTGGTTCCACGAATTTATTACAGTGCCCCCTCCCTCACCCAGTGGGGCTATTACTCAAAACAAATCAATCAAAATTTTGCTAAAAGTTTTTATTTAATTCATTACATAAATAGTATCGGTTCAATAACATGAATGATTGAATTGAAATTGTTATTTAATTTATAACCCAAAAGCAATTAATATTTTTCAAAAACCAATTTTAATAAAATAGTTACCTACTCTATCTGTTGAACATGTTTAATTGGATGGATGGTCTTGATGAAGTGATACCAGTTTTCACAATGTCTGGTTTAAAGTTACTGAGTAGGAACTTTCGGTATATTTCATTTGCGCATACAAATCTGACATGCTGGGCGCAACTAATTGCTTATTCCCCCAAATATGCTAGTGAAACCCCTCCTGGTATAATTATGTAACGTAAACATATGCACTGTTGGTTCTCTTGCGACGATACAAACATATACTCATTTAGTATACAGTCAATTTCTATTGCACAATCTTCTTGATTGTTCACGCTGCTATATTGTACTTACCCTTCCAGCGACCCCCTAGGACATAGGTGTCAAACTCTGGCCCGCGGGACAAATTTGGCCCGTAGTGTAATTATATTTGGCCCGCGAGGCTATACCAAATGACTACTAGAGCTAGCCCGCCGGTATTATACACCGCATTCATTCATCGCTAATACTACAAATCCCATAATGCCTTGCTGTTGTTTTGGCGCGTCAATCAGGACAGGTCCCAGAAACGCCCTCTCCTGTGTGACAGAAGTCATAGCGATCTCAAGCTACAACTGT
This sequence comes from Ichthyophis bannanicus, assembly GCA_033557465.1. Classification (NCBI taxonomy): domain Eukaryota; kingdom Metazoa; phylum Chordata; class Amphibia; order Gymnophiona; family Ichthyophiidae; genus Ichthyophis; species Ichthyophis bannanicus. Next base: position 1,023,040,550 of record CM066034.1, on the reverse strand, counting down.
CACTGTGGAACCCCTTCCCAAAAATGGCAAAAAGAAAGGCAGACAACAGGAACTTTCTGGACAGGTGGGAGACAGAATATTTGTTTACGTATGTAAAAGACAGACCTGTTTGTCTGATTTGTGGAGTCAACGTGGCTATAACTAAGGAGTATAACATTCGACGACACTATGAAACAAAACACCATGACAAGTACAAGGACCTGGACATGACTCAAAGGAGCCAGAAAGTGGAGGAGATGAAAAGAAGTTTGGTTTCACAACAGAATATGTTCAAAAAAGCCACATCACAAAGTGAGGCTGCTGTAAAGGCTAGTTATATTGTGGCAGCAGAGATCGCAAAATCAGCCCGGCCCTTTAATGAGGGAGAGTTTGTGAAAAAGTGCATGTTGAAAGTTTGTGACATCGTGTGCCCAGAGAAAAAGCAAGCCTTTTCAAACGTGAGCCTGAGCAGAAAACACAGTAGCTGATCGCACATGTGATCTTGCCACCAATCTGTATGACCAGCTTTTGGAAAAGGGAAAAGATTTCGTTGCATTCTCCCTTGCTGTGGATGAGAGCAGCGACGCATCTGATACTGCTCAGCTGTCAGTCTTCATCCGTGGAGTGGACTCAAATATGTGTGTTACGGAGGAGCTATTGGGATTCAAATCAATGCATGGCACAACCACAGGAAAGGAAATTTTTGAGGAGGTTTCCAAATGCGTAACTGAAATAAAGCTGCCGTGGGATAAACTCGTGGGATTAACGACAGATGGTGCGCCAGCGATGTGTGGTAAAACAAGTGGACTGGTGGGCAGGGTCCGGGAGAAGATGCAGGAAGAGAACTGTGCAGGTGAACTAACTGTTTATCACTGCATCATACATCAGGAATCATTGTGTGGCAAAGCCCTAAAGATGGAACATGTTATGACCACAGTAACACAAGTAGTTAACTTTATAAGAGCCAAAGGTCTGAATCACCGCCAGTTTAAGTCTTTTCTGGAGGAGTGTGGTTCGGAATACGCAGACGTGCCGTATCACACAGAGGTGAGATGGTTAAGCCGAGGAAAAGTACTGAATAGATGTTTTGAGCTGCATGAGGAAATATGTCAGTTTCTGGAAAGCAAAGGGAAGGACACAGCAGAGCTTCGGGAGAAAAAGTTTCTGTGTGAGCTGGCCTTTCTGTGTGACATCTCGAGCCATCTCGATGCGCTGAACCTGCAGCTTCAGGGGCGGGGGCGCATCATCACAGACATGTACGCTGCAGTGAGGGCTTTTAAAACTAAACTGTGCCTGTGGGAGAATCAGATGCTGCAAGGAAACCTTGGCCATTTTCCCTGCTGCCAAACCATGAAAACGCAGTTCTTTACCAACTTGTTCCCATGCGCACAGTTTGCTGAAAAACTCAGTGTACTCGGCGCTGAGTTTAGCCGGCGATTTGCCGACTTTGATGTCCAGAAATGTAGGTTTGAACTGCTCAGTAATCCCTTTGCAGTTAATGTGGAAAACGCACCAACCAACCTCCAAATGGAGCTAATTGAACTCCAGTGTAATGACACGCTGAAGTCAAAGTATGATGCTGTGGGCGCCGCCCAGTTTCCACAGTTCATCCCTGACACAATGCCTCAGCTCCGCACCCAAGCTGCTCAGATGCTCTCCATGTTCGGCAGCACTTATCTATGTGAGCAACTTTTCTCCTCGATGAAGATGACCAAAACATCTCACAGGAGACGTCTGACTGATGAACACCTTCGCTCGATACTGAGGATTTCCTCAGCTCAAAGCCTGAGCCCAGACATTGATGAACTATCATCCAAGAAGAGATGCCAGGTATGTGGCTTGGGCACATCAGATTAGATCAGTGTGCAGCAAACTGAGCAATAATTAACGTTTTCTTTATGCACTTTTTCTTGCTACTCCAAGACATGGGCTTGAATGGTTGATTAATTTTATTATTGTTATTTTATTTTAAAAATTATTATTTATTATTATTTAAATCTTATTTAATAAATGAATGTCATTGATGTTTTTTTTATTTGAAATTGGTTTTTGCATATCTGAACTATTAAGTTATAAATTGTATAGTAATAAGTGTTGCTTCATATTCAATGTTAAAGCAAATCTTGTTTGGGTCCATATTAAAAGGTTCATTTGTTCAATGCTGGCCCGCGACTTTGTTCAAGTTTTACATTTTGGCCCACTGTGTATTTGAGTTTGACACCCCTGCCCTAGGACAAAGTAGCACCCCCCATGTCATCACCTTGTCTTTCAACGCTGCCTTAGATTAACCCAATGCCCCCCAGGGAGCAGTGCAATTTACTGCGGGAATCACTACTTTAGAAGCACTGTGTTGCAAGTTAGCTTTTACTATGTGTTCTTTCCCTCCCATCCACCTGAGTCATAATCTTAGCTTTATAGGATCTTAAACTTATTAAAGGGGAAGAGGTTGTCAAATTCACTTTCAGGTTCAATTGGTTATCTTCACCAGGAATAGAATAATTAAGGCCCTGAAATTAATTAATCTTGAGGCGAACAAAATCCCTTAAACTTACTAAGTACAGTGATGTGCAAAGGTCTTGCATAGGCTGCATGATCAAGCTATTCTCATCTTTAGTTTGATAATCTTTCCAAATTCTGTGGCAGAATCCTGGCTTATTATATACCGTTTTGTTGCAAATTTAATTCGGCAGCCATTTCTGCATACAAAATTACTTATCTGTGAACTTTTGTATGGCTGTCATGAGGAAACAATGTCCCTGTACAATCAACCAGATTCTGTATCAAAGTGGAATCAAAATGAACCAATAGAATACTGTGTTTCCTCTGCCAACAGGAAGTCATATTTGATAACTAATCATGGACAGTGGATGCCATATGCCTCAGCAGCTGAAGCATTTCTCGAGCAGTTAGCAAAGTCTTCATAGCTGCTTGGGAGGCCAGCTGGAGTATTTGAAAACAACATGGATGAGGCACGAAAGCGTTTGACTGCCTTGTGCCTAGAAGAGCCCCTATGAGCTCTAGAGACTGAGAAGGGGCGAGATGAGATTTTGGGAGTTTTATGACCAGTCCCAGGTACTGCAGGATTTGCATCGTGCGGGAGAGAGTGGAACTTGGCTTCTGGAGCTGTTGATGCTCGGATGAGCCAGTCATCTAAGTAGGGGAAGACGAATATTCCCAGAGTTCTCAGGAATGCTGCTATTACTGCCATGCATATTGTGAAGACTCTTGGGGCAGAAGTCAGTCCGAAGGGTAGAACCCTGTACTGGTAATGTCTTCCTTGAAAAAGGAATCGAAGAAACCTCCTGTGATCTGTATGGATGAGAAATGTGTATATGCATCCTTTAGATCTAGAGAATATAACTAATACTGACTCTGAATGTAAGGAAGAAGTGTTCCGAGGGAGATCATCTTGAATTTTTCTCGGAACAGATACTTGTTTAACTCTCTGAGGTCCAGTATGAGTCTGTATACCCCTGTTTTCTTTGGAATGAGGAAGTAGGGGGAGTAGAAACCCATGCCCTGTTGGGATATTTATTTATTTAGCCAGTTTTGTATATCACCTTATCCTTCAATCAAAGTGGTTAGGGATGGGACGAGGGTCTACATTCAACAGAGGTGATAAGACATACATGTATTTCTGGGGGTTGTGCCCCAAGACTGAGATGGTGCTTGATGGTTGTATAGGCAAGGGTGGGAGTTAAGGTCCTTGTTCAAATGAGGCCCTGAACAGGTGGGTTTTGAGGGATTTTCGGAAGTCCTTGAGGTCCCTGATATGGGTACCTCTTCTATTGCCCCTTGAGCAAGTAGTGAGGTGACCTCTTGACACAAGAGAGTGGTGAAAGGACCCTGAGAATTGAACTGTCTTGTGATGGTGGGAGGGGGTATACTGTGAAAATGGAGTTTGTACCCCTCTCTTACAATGGATAGAGTCCAGTGCTCTGATATTATCTGTTGCCATCTTTTGGCAAAATGACAAAGTCTGCTGGGGATGGCGAGAGGCTCTGGACCTTTCAGGGGCAGGTTGACTAAGTTCTCTAGGAAGGAGTCAAAGTCCCTGAGGAGGCTGTGTCTGCTGAGCTGGTTGAGCTCTAGGGACTTGGGCCTTCCTTTGCTGTCTGGGTTGCTGTTGTCCCTTTTGGGGAGCATGAATTGGGCAATGGACAGCCTGGGTGCAAGATGGGTAGAATTTCTTTTTCTTGTTGAAAAAGGGTTTCTTAGTTGTCTTTCTCTTAGCTGGGTTGGCTGTGGTCCTTGATAATCTGTTCAAGGTGGTGTTTTCGGACTCGAGCTGATTAGCTTTATCCTGCCAATCCTTGCCAAAGAGATTTTCGCCTGTGCAAGGAATATTCCCCAGCTTGTCTTGCACCCATTGTTCTAAATCAGATGCCTGAAGCCAGCCAATGTGACGTGCACTGATGGAGATAGCAGAGGTTCTGCTAATGCACTCAAAACAATCAAAGGTTCATAAACTTAGAAACATTCTGGGCATGTTTGACCAAAGTGAGGAAGTCTGTCCTTTTATCATCGTGGAGAAGAGGAGCCATCAGCTCCAGATCTCTTGTAACCTCCTTAAGGAACATTTCCATATAAAGGATGTAAGAGCTGATCCTGGCCGATAGCATCGAGGATTGAAAACATTGACACCCAAAGGCATCGAGTGTCCTTGCTTCACGGCATGGAGGATTGGAAGAATGGGTTTTAGCACTCTTGAACCTACGCGCATTGCTAATTCTGTTACCATTGAATGGTGTGGTAATTGTGCCTTCTGAAACCCAGGGCATTGTGGAACTCGGTACATTGTATCGAGCCTCCGAGAGTGTGGAGACACCATTAAAGGTGTTTCCCACATCCTTAGCATGAGGTCATGCAAGATTCGGTGAATGGGAAGGGTAGCAGCTTCTTTAGGAGCTGCCGGATACTGAAGAATTTCTAATTCTTCTGCTCTCGGTTCCTTCTCAGGGGTCACTGTGATTGAGAGTCCTCGTACTACATCGCGTATGAAATCCTGAAAAGACATGTCTTCTGGAGGAGACATCCTACGCTGAGGAGGAGAGAGATCCTCCGGAAGAAATCATTCCAGTACTGGCGGAGTCCTCAGAAACGGAGGACTCGAAGTATCTCCGTGCCAGTGTTCTTGCATTGCTTGACGCCAGTATCGATCGAAGTCGACATCGGACTGTCTCGATATCGGGACCTCGATACCGGACACTGATTCAAGGGCCGGAATGGGGTGAAGCAAGGAATGAGGCGCATCGGTTAAAGCAGGTGTGGTCGGTACTGGTATTGATGACTGCGGAACCGCCGGGAGCGGCCTTAGTGGTACAGAGGCTGCTAAGAGCGGCTAGGCTGCGTTCGATGGCCAGCATGCGCTGATCCATAGCCCCTGCCGATGCCTGGATGTCGGTACCGGTGCAGCAGGCCAGGACACCAGAACATGGCACCAGGAGTTCTCTGGAGGTGGAAGCTTTGGGAACATACTGGAGCCCTGTTAATGCTTTGGAGGCCGGGGCCTCCCGCTGGGGCTATTTTGCCAGTATGTTTTCCTCGAGAGCAACGCTAATAGCATCTCGATGCTTCGAAGGAGATCTACCCTTTCAGGACCGGCCGGTCTTGGAAGACCTGGGTTTAGTTACCTGAGATCCATGGGAAGATGATGAAGCCCTGGAAGACGTCGATGTAACGGACATCGCATCTGCGGCAAAGAGGGTGCCAGGTTTTGCAGCTCTGTTCTGCAGACCTCTCTTTGTCATCTTTCTACAGAAGAGACACTCCGATGGTAAATGGTCAGGAACTAAACATTTAAGACACCAGTCAAGGGTGTCGGTAGCAGAAATGGTACCGCTACACTTTGAGCATTTTTTTGAAACCACTAGATGGTTTCTCAATTTTAGAAGAAAAGAGGGCCTAGTGCCCAAAATGGCACCTTGCACCCAGAGGGGGCAGACCCTCAAAAAGAATTATTTTTTCTATTTTTTTTAGGAAAAGTATAGGCGTTGACGGTGAAGGCAGACACGACCACAAAAAGAAACTTTTCTGCGGTGACAGGGTTTGCTGCCTGTCAGCTCCGCGGAAAATGAAAAACTGAAGAGGGAGAGTTGGAAAGATGGGAAGGCAGCGACGCAGACGGATGCTCCCAAAGGCTTTCCCATTGGAAGCTGGGGAGCGTTCCCACGCGGGCTCCGTCGGTACCGACGATACCCATATGTGAAGACTACATTCCTGCTTGTTCGTGGAGATATTTTCTTCTCACGATCAAGGAACATAGTCTTAAAATGGGCCTGCACCTTAATGTAAAGAAGACAAAGATCATGACAACTGGCAAAATCAACAAATTCATCGTTGAAAGAGAAGAAATTTAAATCGTGGATAACTTTAACCTACTTGGATCAACTATCAATAAAGAAGCAACAAGCAGTCAAGAAATCAGATGACGCATTGTTCTTGGCAGAATGGCTATGAAGGATCTAGACAAGATTCTCAAGAGCAGAGATGTCTCTCTCCATACAAAGATTCGACTCGTTCAAGCCATGGTATTTTCAATAACATCATATGGATGCGAAAGCTGGACAGTGAGAAAGATAGACAGGAAGAAAATTGATGTCTTTGAATTATGGTGCTGGCAGCTAATACTGCGTATACCATGGACTGCCCGAAGAGCAAACCACCGCAATATTCAAATGATCATTCCTCCAATTATCCTTAAGGCTAGGTTTATTAGCAGACAATTATGGACTTCTAATTTTTAAATTCTCAAATCATTTCCAGATTATGTTTGCATTAAACTTAGAAAGGTCTGTGTTCGTAAATGTGTGTGAACCCAGAGGTCTCAGACTTATCTTGGCATTGTTTTCAGGACTTATCTCTTTGTACATTGCCAGTTATTGCATCAACGACCTCTTATGGAAACTAGGGTCACACATTTGAGGAACGTACTCCATAAAGATCAAAAAAAGTGCTTATCTTAGCTAGCTGCAACATGCCCCGACGCCACTTTCCGGCACCATATGAGCGTTTCACCTCGATGAGTTTCCTCAGGGGGTTTCCTTCATTCAAGCACTTTGTTATGAAATGTAACCAGATGATTCTCATTCAAGCACTGTCGAGAAAATATTATTGTCATGCCTCTTGCTACCATACCAATAATTCCTTAAATCAAACCATAAGCATGTATGTAAAGATGTACTATCATACCTTTGTTGAAAATGTGATCAAGCGATTCCCCGTTGCATGGCATGTGATTGTGAGCCTCCTGGCTTCAAAAACCGCCGCGCATGAATTAATTAAATTACAAAGGCGAAAAGTAGAGCTGGAGCTCCACAGATTATCATTGGTGGAGTATATATGACGTCAACATATCCCCAGAGGTTTAAGAGTGTACAAAGAACCCAGAATGTTCATCACTGACACTGCATTCATCGACAAATGGAATGCTATTCTCAACAAATGTTCTCTGGACCTGATGGTCCTCATAGTAGATACAGCAGCTAATTCTTTAAAAATCCTGACCCAGGAGATTGAAACTATGCTGACTAATTTGAAAACTGAAGAGTTAGCAGATACATTTGACACTAAACAGCAAGATATGAATAAGCAAATACAATAATTGAAGGAAGAAGTGAAGAAGTTTGTTCAATATAAACCGCACTGATGCAGAATAGCGCGGTATATAAGAGAATGTAAATAAATAAATAAATAAATAAATCAAAGCAAAAAAATTAAAAAGGGATTACGGTGATTATACATCTGGGTACGTATATCCCTGGATGAATTTAAAAAGGAAAGTGAGAAAAACGTGTAAGCAGGTTGATTTTGACACGGATTCCGAAGACACCAATACTACGGATTCTAGCAAGAAGCCGCAGGAGGATTTTCAGACGACCTGGAGGGGAAAGTAAGGAAGAAGGGCATGGGAAGAGACAAGCAACGAGGGAAGGGAGAAGGACGGCACAAAAATTGAAACGACCACCTATAACAGAGTCGTTTGAAAATTCTACATCACATTCCTTAGTTATTAATATATCAGATATATCTATATCAATGGAACAGGAAAATATACTTAATAAGGGTTTATCATACGTCCTGGAGACGTTTTTTGATAGTTTCCAATTCAGAATCGATATTGAATAGTTAATAAGGAAATTAAATTTGAAAATCTTCTTTGCGTCTAAAGAATGTAATGTTGAAGATATTTCAAGACTCTAATCTACGAAGAATACAATTATCTTTGAAGTCGAAATGGACTCCTCCTGGACCAATATCTCCGGCACTGATCATGTTTAAAGATCTGGTGCTAAAGGATGTTGAGGTACTAGAAAGGAAAAACAGCCCTAAGTTCCGTACACTTACGAGAATAGAATATCAGGCATTGAAAGATCTACGGACACGGACAGACATTGTAATAAGGAAGGCTGATAAAGGGGGAGCCATAGTAATAATGAGTAGAGAACAATATCTAGGGGAAGCACAACGACAATTGTCTGATACACGTACGTATAAAATATTAACTAAGGATCCAACCACTGATTTACAGCAACATATTAGAAGAATCACACTTCAGGCCCTGGATAACAAATTGATTAATAAAAAGGAATGGACTATTTTGAATAGTTCAGATTCCACTATAGCAAAGCTGTATTTGGTACCAAAATTCATAAAAATCTTACGACACCTCCCGGACGCCCAATTGTATCCACTAGAGGCACTGTTCTGGAACCTCTGTCTGTTTATATAGATTCTTTTTTGAGACCAGTGATGAATAACATTTCTTCATATATAAAAGACACCTCGCACTTTTAACACATACTATCTACTTGTTCAGAATGGGCATCCAAGGCAGATATAGTGCTGGTCACTTTGGATGTCTCGGCTTTGTACACTAGCATTCCACAAATGGCAGCTTTTGAGACAATAAAAACCTCGCTACATGATAGAGGTGATCTATCTGCAGAATTAATTTCATTTGTGTTGCAGTTAGCAAAATTAACAATTTTTCAGAATTATTTCATGTTTGAGCGAGAGATATATCAACAATTGTCAGGGGTAGCGATGGGAGCAACCTGTGCCCCTTCCATAGAGCACAGTTATTTACCTGTAACAGGTGATCTCTGGGAACAGCAGGAATAAGTCTTCACATATGGGTACGTCGGTACTGACGGAGCCTGTGCGGGAACGCTCCCCAGCATCCAAAAAGAAAACCTTTGGGAGCATCCCACACGCATGCGCGCTGCCTTCCCGCCTAAACACTTCCCTCTCATCAGTTGAGTTTGTAGCTGAGACCGAAGGAGGGAAGCAGACAAATTAGAGAGAGAGAGAGAGAGAGAGCGCAACTCCTAGGGGAGGTGGGTGGGTTGTGAAGACTTATTCCTGCTGTACCCAGAGATCACCTGTTACAGGTAAGTAACTGTGCTATCTCCAGGAACAAGCAGGAATGAGTCTTCACATATGGGGACTCCCAAGCTAAGATGCCTGGAGGAGGCCCCAGCATGTTGCAAATCTAATGGATGGGCCATGCTTATTCCTCAAAATCTCAGGCATCCAAGGGATGGAGGGTAGGACTTGAATTAGAAAAGAAAAAAGGGTGCTGTGGAACAGCTTGACTAAACAAGGTATCCAGAGGGGAGTCCTTGTGTAGATCATAATTGTTAGAAAATATTGAATCCCAATTTTCTAATATGGATCTTACTCAGAAGTATTGTGAAAGTATTTGTTGAGGCTAATATGGGTCTGTAGTTGAGAGCCAGTAGATTATCCCCAAAGCACAGTTACTTACCTGAAACAGGTGATCTCTGGGAACAGCAGGAATAAGTCTTCACATATGGGGTATCGTCGGGTACCAACGGAGCCTGCGCGGGAACGCTCCCCAGCGTCCAAAAGGAAAGCTTTTGGGAGCATTCCACAGCGCCTGCGCGCTGCCTTCCCGCCTTTCCTAACCGCCTCTCTCCAGTTCGAGTTTTAAAGCTGAGACAAAGAGAGAGTGAGGAAAGGAAAGAAAGATAGAGTGATACAACTCCTAGGGGAGGTGAGTGGGTTGCGAAGACTTATTCCTGCTGTTCCCAGAGATCACCTGTTACAGGTAAGTAACTGTGCTATCTCCAGGAACAAGCAGGAATGAGTCTTCACATATGGGGACTCCCCAGCAAGAGATGCCTGGGAGATCATCCAGGTTGTGAGTCCCTGGGAAGGGCTCTACCTCCACCCATGAATCTCAGGCATCCAGCCAGGGATGGAGGGTAGGAGTTGGTTAGGTATGGAACAGGTGTTTGAGAACAGCCTGACCAAACAAGGCATCCCAGCGGGAGTCCTTGTCCAAGCAGTAATGGGCTGTGAAGGTATGAACCGAGGCCCATGTGGCTGCTCGAGAGATCTGGTCAATGGACACAGAATTTAGATGAGCCATAGAGGCTGCCATGGCCCTCACATTGTGAGCTGTGACATGGCCCTCCATAGAAAGGTTCTTACTCTGGTAGGCAAAAGAAATACACTGAGCAATCCAATTAGACAGAGTTCTCTTAGAGACTGGAAGTCCTAAATGAGAAGGATCAAAAGCAACAAAAAGTTGAGAGGACTTTCTATGTTGCTGTGTCCTTTGTAAGTAAAAAGCAAGAGCTCTTTTACAATCCAGGGTATGAAGATTCCTCTCTGCACTTGAAGCATGAGGTCCTGGAAAAAAGACAGGTAAATAAACCTCCTGGTTCAGATGAAAAGGTGAGACCACTTTAGGCATAAAGTGTGGAACAGTCCTAAGGACTACCTTGTCATGATGGAACCTTGTATAAGGAGGATTAGCCACCAAGGTTTGCAGCTCACTGATGCGGCGAGCTGAGGTGACTGCAATGAGAAAAATAACCTTCCAGGAAAGAAATTTCAAGGAGGTAGTGGCTAAGGGTTCAAAAGGTGGCTGCTTAAGCTGGCCAAGAACCAAATTCAAGTCCCATGCCACTGGAGGTGGTCTGATGGGAGGTTTAGTCAAAAGAAGGCCTCTCATGAATCTTGCTATAAGAGGATGAGAGGAAATAGGTTGTCCATTGAGAGGTTTAAGGGATGCTGCAATAGCACTCAAATGGACTCTCACTGAATTCGTTTTAAGGCCTGCATGGGATAAATGCAACAAATACTCTAGTAAAGAATTCAGAGGTATTGCAAGAGGGTTAAGACCGTTCTCTGCACACCAAATGGTAAACCTTTTCCATTTAAAAGCATAGGAACGTCTAGTGGAAGGCTTTCTGGAAGCATGAAGGATATCCTTCACTTGCTGAGAAAGATGCAAATCCTGAAGGTCTAGGCCTTCAGCAACCAGGTTCTGAGGTGAAGAGACTGGGGATTTGGGTGCCACAACGTTCCCTCCTCCTGGGACAGGAGGTCTGGAGCAGATCCCAAGTCCAGGGAGGGAGCTTGGGAGAGATGCAGAAGTAGAGGGTACCACACTTGGCGTGGCCAATGTGGTGCTATGAGGATCATAGACCCCTTGTCTCTCTTAAGTTTGAAGAGTGTCTTGGGAATTAGGGGAATGGGTGGAAAGGCATAGAGGAAGTCTTGCCCCCAATGAAGGAGGAAGGCATCCCTGGTCTGAACTCCCTGACACGGAATCCTGGAACAGAACCGGGGAAGTTTGGCATTCCACGGACTTGCAAAGAGGTCTATGTCCGGGGTTCCCCAAATTCGGAAGATCCTGGCTATCTGGTCCCCATGGAGGGACCATTCGTATGGGAGCAGAACTCGACTGAGTCTGTCTGCCCAAGAGTTTTGAACCCCTGGAAGATACACTGCCATGAGATGAATATGATGCTTTCTGGCGAAGGCCCACAATCTCAGAGCTTCGTTGCAAAGAGACAGAGAGCCAGTCCTGCCCTGCTTGTTCACGTAGAACATGGCTACTTGGTTGTCTGTGTGGATGAGGACTGTCTTGTAGCTGAGCAGGGTGTGGAAGACTCGGAGCTAGAAAAATTGCTCTGAGCTCTAAGAGGTTGATATGTAGAGATGTCTCTTCTAGACACCAGATGCCTTGAGTGGAGAGATCTTGAAGATGAGCTCCCCAACCTCTTGGAGAGGCATCTGTGGTAAGGGTTACTTGGGGTAACACCTGTTGAAAGGGGGACCCCAACAACAGATTTTGAGTGGACTTCCACCAGTGGAGGGACCAAAAGAGACGACTGGAGGTTGCTATTTTGTCTGACAGGCAACCTGATGCCTGGGTTCATTGGGTGGATAGAGTCCACTGAGCTGCCCTCATGTGAAGGCAAGCGTAAGGAACCACATGCACAGTGGAGGCCATGTGGCTTAATAGTTGTAACATCTCTCGAGCAGTTAAATGGGATTTTAACTGAATTTGTAAGGCTAACTGCACCAAGCGTAGGCAACGGGCCTGGGGAAGATAGGCCCTTGCAGTTGTGGTATCCAGCAAGGCCCCTATGAACTCTAGAGACTGAGTAGGGGTGAGATGGGATTTTGGAAAGTTTATTACAAGCCCCAGATACTGAAGGATACAGCTTGTGCAGGTTAAAGAAATCTGGGCCTCTGACTGGGATGGAGCTCGGATGAGCCAGTGGTCCAGATATGGGAATACAAATATCCCTAGAGTGCGTAGAAATGCAGCTACTACTGCCATGCATTTTGTGAACACCCTTGGAGCAGAGGCCAGACCGAAAGGAAGCACTCTGTATTGATAGTGCTTCCCTTGATAAAGGAACCGAAGGAACCTTCTGTGTGTTGGATGGATGAGGACATGGGTGTATGCATCCTTGAGGTCTAGAGAGCAAAGTCAATCCTGACTCTGAAGGTATGGAAGAAGAGTACCGAGAGAAATCATCTTGAATTTCTCCTTGCATAGAAACGTGTTCAATTCTCTGAGATCTAAAATGGGTCTGTAGCCCCCTGTTTTCTTTGGAATAAGAAAGTAGGGGGAGTAGAACCCTGAGCCCTGGAAGAAGGGGTACTTCTTCTATTGCCCCTTGGACAAGAAGGGTAGTAATCTCCTGACCCAGAAGGTCAAGGAGAGATGTCTGAGAATTGAACTGTCTCACCATGGTGTGAGGAGGAAGATTTAAGAAATGAAGCTTGTACCCCTCCCTTATGATGGAGAGGGTCCATTGCTCTGCTGTGATTTGTTCCCATCTGGTAGCAAAGTAAACCAACCTTCCTGGAATGGTGAGAGGCTCTGGATGTTCTAGAGCCAGAAAGGCTAAGCTCTCTAGTTGTAAGTCAAAGGCCCTGAGGAGGCTGAGGCTGTTGGGCCGTAGCAGTCCTAGCAGCCTTAGGCTTGGCCTGTTTTGGTTGTTGCTGTCTCTTTGTAGCAAAATGACCTGCAGTAGATGACTGCTGACCATAAGCAGAATAATATTTCCCTTTTTTGGGAAAAAATCCCTTTTTGAACAACCTTTTCTTAAAAGGAGCAGAAGTAGACTTTGAAAGTCTATCTATAGCAGAATTTTCAGCATCCATTTGGGTGGCCTTTGCTTGCCAGTCTTTGCCAAAAAGGTTTTCACCTGTACAAGGAAGGTTTCCTAGTCCATCTTGAACCCAAGGTTCCAAATCAGAAGCTTGTAACCAAGCAACTCTGCGTGCACCTATGGCAATGGCCGAGGCTCTGCTGGTACCTTCAAAAGAGTCAAAGGCTGCACGGTTGGAAAACTTGGAAATATCCTGGGCATGTTTGAGCCAGGTGAGGAATTCTTCCCTTTTATTTTCTGCAACAAAAGGAGACAAAGTTTGCAGGTGATCTGTAACTTCTTTTAGAAACATCCCCATATAGAGACTTGTGATAAGGAAGCTTATCATAGTTCAGGAAGGAGCTATAATAGAGGTGAATTGGCTCTGAACAAGCAACCTGTCTTTGCTGGTAGAAATAATAAAACAGAATGTTTTCATAAAAGACTACCAGTCCCAGAATGCACCAGGTTTCAAACAGCCACTAGAAGAGCTGAAGTGGGGAAACGTGTGTTCAATCAGGAGAGCTATGAGGTAATCCCCAATCACTCATCTCCAAGGGCAGGGCTTGATTCAGCACAGCTGAGCTGTGCTAGGGTGGAGTATCCCTCTAAACAAGTTAAAAGTAAAACAGATTCTACACAGAATCAGAGGGAGCTGGAGTTGATGAGGAACCCAGAGCTCAAGGACAGAGAGAGCAAGAAGCAGCGTGGAAGAAAGAAGAGGAAAACATCTTGGAGGTCTAAAGAAGGAGCTCATAGCAGTACGTGTGTTGGGAGTTATTCCAGAGGCAAGCATACTCCATTGGACTGGAGGAAGCCAGATGAGTGGGGCTACAGAGCCAGGAATCCCCGGACGGCACCTGTAAAGGAGACGGCTGCATTTGGAAGGGGCCCTAAGACCAGTGCAAGAAGGTATGTGAAGAGAGACCCAGTGTCCAGGGATCTTGATTGGAAGGCTGGACATAAAAGCTGGACTACTTATTGGCCAGGATATCTGGAGAGGAAACCTAACAACAAAGGAAGCTCAGGTATGAACACTGATCTATGCCCTAGCTCTTCACTTGAAAGACAGCTGGGAAACAAGTATTGTCCTGAGAGTGCTCCATTAAGGAATTCCCCTGAGCCAGACCATGATATTGATTCTATGATAGTTGAAGAAGAAGGAGATATTTTAAATGATCAGTGTGATTACATGGATTGCTCTCTGTCTAGGCTGCTGTGGTAAAATACTTTCACAAATACAACCACCATCAAAAAGAAATATAACTTGTTCTTTTATCTACCCAGAAAAGTTTACAAGAAAGCTTTAGGGTAGGAATTGAGCCACGTATAGAAAGTAAACCAGCCAAGAGGTTTGCAGCTGGTTAATTGTTGGCAATTAAGCCTTGCATAATTGCATGTGAGCTCTGAAAGGAAACTTCTGTGTGTGTGTGAAAATACAAGAAAGTTATCCTTGAAAAAGAACAGTTTTTGATTACTTTTTGGGGTTTTGTTTTTTTGCTTTTGGAGCACTGCTAAAAGGTATTAGCAGGAGCCCTCAGAAAGACCTTTCTGTTCCCATCAAGGTCTTTATTGTTTGATTGATTGCTTAAGATGTTCAGTTGTTGATCATGATTTGTTTTTCCTAAGTATAATACTGAAAGCAAGTATCCTTTTGTGCTACCAAGTAAATCTGTGTGGGAGAAATAACCCCATAAATAAAATATATTTTCTTTGCTTACACTCGAGCAACACAACTCATTACTTTGTGAACGGCTGATTCTGGTATGAATGGACTACATTCCCCACAATCCTTTGCAAGTCATAATAGTATTTGCCTTTGCCAAGACTGTGGACATTCTCACCCAGCGCCCCCGTTTACAGACTATAGGAATTGATTCTGGCAACAAGCATACTAGCCTGGAAAATTCTCCTGCTAAAGGCATCTAAGGTTCTGCATTCCCTTCCTGGAGGAGCAGAAGAGTGCCTTTTTGTACTTTTTATCTTCTTCATAGCAGACTCCACCACAATGGAGTGGTGAGGAAGCTGAGTCTTATGGAAGCCAGGACAAGGAGGAACACGATACATGGTGTCCAACCTGCGAGAATGAGGGGAAGTGGTGAGAGGAGTCTCCCATATGCCCAACATGTGATCATAAAGAATCTCATGTATTGGTAAAGTGGCTGCCTCTTTAGGAGCCTTGGGATACTGTAAAATATCTAATTTTTTGGCTCTAGGCTCTGTCTCAGGGGCCACTGAGATGGAAAGGCCCCTGGCCACTTCCCTAATGAAGTCTTGAAAAGACAAGTCTTCTGGAGAAGACATTCTCCTTTTTGGAGAAGAGGGCTTCTGAGGATGAATCACCGATGCTTCGACAGAGACCTCTGATTCATCAGAGTCTTCAGAGGAATCGAAGTATCGCCTGCAGAGCCCGATATGCGTACTGGGTGGTATCGACATCGGGAGTGATCGGTACCGGTTCGGTACCGATGGGCATCACAGAACAGTGTACCGCTGCAGTCGACACCGAAGCGGATGTCGATGCAATCGGTACCGGCAACGGAGTTTGTTGTGGTACCGAAGGCGTCGCAGCTTGTATGAATGCCGTGATGGCACGCTGCATGGTTGGGATATTCTGATCCATTGACGCAACCAATGTCTGGATGTCGGTACCAGTGGGAACCACCGGTACCCCAGAACATGGCAACAGGTGATCGGTCGAGGCCGAGCCATCGATGTCAACCTGTGACCCCATAGATAAAGCTTTGGAAGGCGGAGCCTCCCGCCGGGGTAATTTTGCCGGTGCGGATTCCTCGAGGGCAAGCCCGGAGGCATCTCGATGCTTAGAGGGAGATCTACCCTTCGAGGACCGGCTGGATTTAAGTTTGGTTACCTGAGATCCATGTGAGGAAGAAGCAGCCCTGGAAGACGTCGATGCAACCGAAGCTGCATCCGAGGGAAACAGGGTACTGAGCTTAGCTGCTCGATTCTGTAGACCTCTCTTAGACATCATGGAGCAGGATTCACAATCCGCAATGGAGTGGTCAGGACCTAAACATTTTAGACACCATTCATGGGTGTCAGTGACAGAAATAGTGCCGCTGCACTTCGTGCATTTTTTAAACCCAGAGGCGGGCTTTTCCATGAGGAAAAATTTCCTAGGCCTAAGGCCAAAGAAGAAAATGCACTGAAGTGAGAAAAAACAGGGGGTTTTTTGGGGTTTTTTTTAGAATAAAGAAAGAAAAGACCGGCGGTACCGGTCCAGTGTCGAGAAGGCAGACGCGCGACCAAAGAAATAAAATAAAATAAATTCTTCAGCGGTGACAGGAACACGACCTGCTGGCTCCACGGAAAAGAAGAACTGGAGAGAGGCGGTCAGGGAAGGCGGGAAGGCAGCGCGCAGGCGCTGTGGGATGCTCCCAAAAGCTTTCCTTTTGGACGCTGGGGAGCGTTCCTGCGCAGGCTCCGTCGGTACCGACGATACCCCATATGTGAAGACTCATTCCTGCTTGTTCCTGGAGATAGAAATTCCCTCACTGTGAAGTAGAGGAAAAATAAATTTTGCAATACAGGAAGAGATAAGAAGCCTTAATGGCTAGAACTAACCCCAGAAGAAAAAACTGGGGAGTTTAATGAGGTTGGACTTCACAGAAGCTTTAGCTATTTCTCCAAAGTTTGAACTCCTTGTCCTTGGAGAAGAATTAGGCCCTAGGAAAGAGTGGAGATAAATCTGACTGGTTTGGATGAAAAGGTAGAAATACCCTTTGCAGAAAAAAGGGATAGGTCTTTAAGACCCCCTTTATCCAAATGAAAGACAAGACATTTGTACTAGGCGTTGGGCCTCCAATTTCTTGAAGATCAGTAAAGTCTTTCGTAAGTGATGTCACTTATGATAATGACTTTACATTGAGAGCTTCAGATGTGACGTAACTGAAAAGGTAATGGTAAAAGAAGGTATTTCCTAATTTACTTTAGAAATTGGTTGTCCATTAAGTTTTATGATTATGCTGGGACAGCATTAATATGGACAGTAAACAAATCTTTCAAAGTCAGATGTTGTATAGAGATTGACCCAATAACAAGAAGGATTAAGACCTACTTGAGAATATTGATGGAGAATCTCTGTCTGGTTAAAAATGAAAGAACTAATGAGAAAGTTTCATGGAAACCGATATTATGTTCTTCACTTACAAGGAGAGGACTAGATTTCTTTAAAAAAAGATCTAGCCCCTGAATAACCAGGTCTCGAGACGTACGTGAAGGAGTGCAGAGGAGATCCTTAGTCTTAAGAAAGCAAGTCTGGATCCTTCTATAACTTCAAGTAGTAGCTGGAGAAAAAGACGCAATATAAGGGGATACCATGTTTGCGTCTCTGTGAGGGCAATATGAGTATCATGTGTTCTTTTGTTCATCATAAGCTACAATGAAGTATAGGGAATTAGAAGGAAAGCAGTGAATAAGGACCAACTGCAGTGAAAGGAATGCATCCCTGTTGTTGAAGTTCCAGTGAGATGTGGAACAACCTAGGGCATTGTGCAATTCTCTACGCTTTCACGTGATCTAAGCCCTGGTTACTTTTCCTTAAAAGGAAATTTTTATGGAAGATGGTAAGAGTAGGAAAAAAACAGTCATGTAGCAGCATGACTGGGCAGAGTCTACCAGCTGAAGCCCTTTTTAACCATCTGGAAGCTACCTACTAGGAGTAGCTCTGAGGCTCTCTGGCAAAGGCCCATAGTTGCAGAGCTTTCTTGTATAATTGCAGAGAGCATGTTGTAGGTTGCTTAGATCTGGCTGTTTAATTGCCAGTGTGCAACCTAATCTGTTCTGTTAGAGGCCAAAAAGAATTGAAGATGGCTAAGAATAGTAGACAGGCCTGATGCCTGCAACAATAAATTGTCCAAATGGGTTCTGGAACCTCTCTTGGAGTTATCTGTTAAGGCAGCAGAAAAATGTTAGGTCCTATAGGTTGGAGAGGACCGACAGACATAATTTGGAGTGGTAATACCCAATTTCTGTCTGATAAGCTGCCTTAAAGAAGTATCTGAGAAGGTTAACTCAAAGATATACAGAAAAGAAGATGAACCGCAAAGGGGAAGAAAACTCTGTATGGAAACTACTTACTGGAGTAGGTATTGAAGAAAATCCTATGAGCTTAGAGAATAAGCCCTCCAGTTGATTAGCAGTACTCTTAGAGACTGAATGTCTGGACTAAGAGGGATAGAAAGTAATACAGAGTTGAAAAGACTTACAATTTGGTAAGTCTTTGAAGAGGTAGGGTCCCCTTGCAGTTAAAAGTATGAGATATCCTCGTACAGGAAACTGTCAAGGTGAAGGGCATAGCTCACTTTGTTGTTAGTTGTTACTCCTCCTTTTCTTTTAAAAGGAGAAACC
Organism: Ichthyophis bannanicus; assembly: GCA_033557465.1. NCBI lineage: Eukaryota > Metazoa > Chordata > Amphibia > Gymnophiona > Ichthyophiidae > Ichthyophis > Ichthyophis bannanicus. The sequence continues at coordinate 1,023,021,777 of CM066034.1, read as the reverse complement.
TGTTATCTTTAGGGTATGATGGTTCTCAATAGCTCTTGGAGCTAAAAGAATGGATTTCTCTTGTAGCAAGAGATTCATGCCCAGAGTCGAGGATTGAGTCAATGTATGACTGATATCTGAGAGGAGGAGTAGCCTAGTGGTTAGAACACTGGCTTGGTAACCAAGCAACCAGGGTTCGATTCCCACTAGCACTCCTTGTGGCCTTGGGCAAGTCACTTAACCCTCCATTGCCTCGGAAGAAAGGCCTGGCAATCTACTTCTGGTGACACTGCCAAGAAAACCCAGGAGCTTCTGGGTCGCCAGGAGTCAGGACTGACTCAAAGGCACACATTGCATTGCATGACTGATATCTCAGCATGGATGAGATGAACCTTAGATGCTTCTGCTGAAAAGAAGTAGGTTCAGAGGTTCTAAACCTCACACAGGAAAAGTGAATAAAATATCAGAAACCCTGCGACTGCTGGGTTTGCTGAGCCTGTTGAGGTTTTGATTTCCTTAGCCTGGTTTGATGTTGCCTGTCTTTGGAATCATCTGCATGATAGGTAGAAGATGGATAAAACTTTTTTCCCCTAGGGGGATAAAGCTTTTTAGGAGATTTTTTATTAGCTGGGATAGAGGAAAGTTTTGACAATCCTCTGAAAGTAATAGCATCAGTGCTTAATTGATTAGCTTGAAATAAAGCATCCTTGTTAAAGAGATTTTCACAAGTACAAAGAGTATTTCCCAGCTTTTCCTGTACCCATCTGTCCAAGTCTGAAGCTTCTATAGCAGAGGTTCCGCTAATAGACTCAAAACAGTCCAGGGAAGCACGATTAAGGAACCTAGAGATATTTTGAGCATGATTGACTAATAAGAAATAGTCTGCTCTTTTATGCTCTTGAAGAAAGGGGTTCAAAAGCTTTAAGTTCTTTGTGACCTCTTCAAGAGATAATCCCATATAGAAAATATATGAGATAATTCTTGCTGAAAGCATGGATGCCTGGAAGCATTGACGTCCAAAGGCATCTAAAGTCCTAGACTCACGACCTGGCGGATAAGAAGAGTGCTTCTTTGCACTCTTAATACGCTTCATTGCTGATTCTACAACAATAGAATGATGAGGAAGTTGAGTCTTTTGAAAACCTGGAGAAGGTGGCACCTTGTACATAGTGTCAAGTGCCTTAGAATGTGGGGATACCGTTAAAGGAGTTCCTCACATTCTTAATAGTAGATCTTGTAAGATCTGATGCAAAGGAAGCATGATCACCTCCTTTGGAATCCAGGGGAATTGCAGTGTCTCTGAATCCCCCGGTAGGGATTCTTTACCAGGTATGGAAATGGCAAGTAACTTTGCCATATCAAGCAGAAAAGCTTGAAAAGAAATCTCCCCTGAGGAGGACACTCTAAAATGAGGGGTAAAGGCTAGACTTGTTGAAAATTCAGCCTTGGTACTGATGGATTCATCCCAGTCATCGGAATCGGAAGACTTGAAAGGATGAAGCATCGGACTTTCCTTAAAGCAGTCTTCGGTACTGCCCGAGGTCGGTACCAAATCCTCCATGCTAGAGATCGATTCCAGGCTCGGCATCGAAGGAAGCGAGTCTGTCGAAGCAAGCATGGACGGTACCGACACTGATGCCGATACCGATGCCGATGTCGATACTGGTACCGGTACCAAAACCGATACTCGAGGAACGGTCTGCAGCAACTCTAGCGGTACCGAAGTAGCCAAGAGCGCTAGACTACATTCATCGGTGAGGAGTATTTCATCCATCACCATAGCCGATGCCGGGGTGTCGGTACCGCTCGAAGCGGCCACAACCACCGAGCATGGCCCAGGTATGTCCATCGAGGTAAGAATCCCAGGAACATCCTGGAGCCCCGTTAATGCTTTGGAGCCCGAAGACTCCCGCCGGGGCTTTATTGCCAAAATGTCCTCGAGGGCAACGCCAGAGGCATCTCGATGCTGAGAAGGAGATCTACCACTCTAGGACTGGCTAGTCTTTACAGACTTTTGTTTGGTTACCTGATCCTGTGAAAAAGAAGATATTCTAGCTGGTGACATCGAGTGCGATGTGAACCGGATATCGAGTTGTGCTCGATCCTGAAGACTTCTTCTGTTTGAGCTCCAGCAGGAGAGACACTCCAGAGGACAATGGTCAGGACCTAAACATTTTAGACACCAAGTATGAGTGTCTGAAAATATATCTGTACCACCACACTTTGAGCATTTCTTAAGGATTAGTGGCTGGCTTTTCCATAATGGAAGGATAGAGGCCTAGAAACCGTCAGGCACTAAACAGGAAAAAATTTCTAAGAAAAGAAGAAATTCTTTAGTAAAAAGAAAGAGTAGTTACTCACCTGTAACAGGTGTTCTCCAGGAGCAGCAGGAATCATTCCTCACATATGGGTGTCATCGGCGCCGATGAAGCCCCAGCGGAGCATTTCCCCAGCTTTCTATGAAAGCCTTTGGGAATGCAGGCACGCATGCGCGGTTCCCTTCCCGCCTAAAGGTGCCATCTTACCTCAGTCAAATGACATAGCTAAGAATAGCACACAAAAATGAAAAATAAACTATGTACAACTGCAACTCCAAGGGGAGGAGGTAGGGTTGTGAGGACTGATTCCTGCTGCTCCTGGAGAACACCTGTTACAGGTGAGTAACTACTCTTTCTTCAGGACCAAGCAGGAAACAGTCCTCACATATGGGTGACTCCCTAGCTCTGGGCTACCAAGGAACCCAGGCTGAACAAGAGGACTCCCTCTAGTCCCCAGCTGCAAAGAAAGGCTTTTCAAGGACACAACCTCCACCGGTAGCCCAACAGAGGGCAGGAGTTGCCTAAACCTCAAAGAGATTCCGAAGTACTGCTTGGCCAAAAGCACTGTCCCTACGGGACTCCCTCTCCAGGCAGTAATGGGCTGCAAAAGTCTGGCTTGAAGACCAAGTTGCAGCTCTGCAGATGTCTACCAAGGGCACAGAGCGGAGATGAGCCACTGAGGCAGCCATTGCCCTGACTCGATGGGCCGTAACCCTACCCTGCAAAGGAAGGTCAGCTGCCTTGTAAGCCCAGGTGATACAGTCAGCCACCCAGATGGACAAGGTATGCTTGGACACAGCCAATCCCAACTTACTGGGATCAAAGGAGACTAAGAGCTGGGTAGCCCTTCGATGCCCCTGCGTACGGTCAAGGTAGAAGGATAAGGCCCTCCTACAGTCCAGGGTATGCAGGACTGCTTCAGCCTGGCTTGCATGAGGCCTAGGGAAGAATGTTGGAAGAACCACCTCCTGGTTGAGGTGGAAAGAGGAGACAACCTTAGGGAGGAACTTTGGATGAGTCCAAAGGACTACCCTGTTCCTATAAATCCTGGTGTAAGGCCTATCACAGACCAGGGACTGAAGCTCACTTACTCGCCTAGCCAAGGTAAGGGCTATCAGGAAGAGTGTCTTCCAGGAGAGGAAGCGCAGTGGACAAGTAGCCATTGGCTCAAAAGGTGGGCGCGTTAGTTACTGCAAGACCACATTCAGCTCCCACTCAGGGGCAGGAGGACGGATAGGAGGCTTGAGCAAAAGCAAGCCCCTAAGAAAGCGAGACACCAAGGGGTGACCAGACAGAGAATGTCCCTCCACCAGAGAGTGGTGAGCTGCTAGAGCTGAGAGGTGGACCCGAACAGAATTGGATTTAAGACCTTGATTTGACAAGTGCAGCAAGTACTGAAGGACTACTGGCACAGTACAGGAGAAAGGATCTTCTGTACTTAGCTGACACCACACAGAAAACCTCTTCCATTTGAGAGCATAGGTTTTCCTAGTGGACTGTTTCCTAGAGGCTAGGACAACCTCCTCAACCTCCTGAGGCAGGCCCCAGGGAGCCAAGACTACCCTTGCAGCCTCCAGGCCATTAAATTGAGAGCCTTGAGATTGGGGTGCAGAAGGGAACCCTGCTCCTGAGAGAGACGGTCGGGTTGCAACCCCAGAGGTAGTGGAGGATCCACCGCTAGTTGAAGCAGAAGAGGAAACCAAGGCTGTTTCGGCCACCTGGGAGCCACCAGCAGGACCGAGGCCTTGTCCTGAAGAATCTTGAAGAGAGTTTGGGCCACCAAGTGCGTGGGAGGAAATGCATAGAGGAGGCCCTGAGACCAAGATATCAGAAAAGCATCCGCTGCTATCCGCAGAGGATGCGGTTGCCTGGAGCAGAACTTTATAAGGAAAAAACCTTCAAAAATGTGATGACACACCAAAATATCATAACCAAAAGTCAAAACATGTAAAAAACCTGGGAATCAGTATTAAACCACACGATTATGCCAAAAAACAAAATACTATTTTAACAAACACACATTTTTTTGTCGGGATCCGCCGACCTGAGATGGAGAGAGGAAAAAACTCCCCACTCGTTGTCGGCAGAGGCCTTTTGTTTGTATTTTCAAAAACAATAACACAAATAGTGAAAATCACTTATCTGATAGTGAACAGAAAGGGCAGCAGAATAGTAAAGCAGCGACATGCATGTTTCGAGCCCAGGAGGGGCTCTGTATCAAGCTGTTTCCATTAGTATACGCACCCTAAAAAACGCCAAATTCACCAGGCTATTTAAAGCACCAAAAAGATCTCTGAATGGCTGCTGAAGTAAACGTCACCAAAAACGTCACCAGAAAAAAAGGGGGGGGGGGGGGGGTAAGGAAAAAGGTCCAAAAAACTTGATTCTGTAAATCAAAAAAATCAGAAGGAAAAAGGAGGACACAGTTAAAGTAAACTCCACCAGTCAAACTCCAAGTTCAAGCCCATAGGCATTACCATTTGAAGTTGCAAAATCCATCGCTGTTCACAACGTTGAAGCTGTTGCTTCTGATTTTTTGGATTTACAGAATCAAGTTTTTTGGACCTTTTTCCTTCCCCCCCCCCCTTTTTTTTTCTGGTGACGTTTCTGATGACGTTTTGGTGACATTTACTTCAGCAGCCATTCAGAGAATGTGAGAAAAAGCGCGGCTGTGTCTAAATGTACTACCTTCAGCCCCAAGGGCACTCAATTGTGCTGTGCAGGGATTTCCTCTCCGTTTTTACTAATTTTCTCTTTTTTTTTAAAATTGAACTGTGGGAAAGGCTTGCCTGTGGCAGAAATCCTGCCGAAGGCTGTCCCTGGCTATACTGCTCCTCCTGAGCAGGAGCCCTTCGCCTCAGAGGTGCTCTACTGATTCTCCTGATCGGGAACACCTCTGGAGTCAAAAGGGGAAAATTAGCCAGATACGATACACTACAATGTGTCAAGGGAATTCCCTGGAGAGGCTACACTGGTAGCCAGAGCAAGTAGCAGTCCACCATCTGCTGAGACAGAGAAAATACTGAAGCTGACCCCTCAAGGGTGATGTCATTAAGCTTCTGGAATTTTCTCTGTCTCATCATCTGCTGATAGGGGGACACAACCCATTTGTTTGGACTGGTCTAGCAGTATGAACTGGAAAAAGCCATAATAACCAACAGCTGTCTATCTTTTTTTTTTTTTAAATTTTTTATTTCAAACACGTTGGGCAGAAAACATTGTCAAAGACTATGGGAGTGAAATCAGCCCGACTAGAACCACTGCCAGCCTAAAGGGCTGTATATGATGGAAAGAAGCTAGAGTTCCCGGCTGATTCTCTTTACACTCCCAACGGCTACTGAGCACACTGGAGCCAACACCAGGAGAAAGCACAGTTACTTACCTGTAACAGGTGATCTCTGGGAACAGCAGGAATAAGTCTTCACATATGGGTACATCGGTACTGACGGAGCCTGCGCGGGAACGCTCCCCAGCGTCCAATCAGAAAGCTTTTGGAAGCATCCCACAGCGCCTGCGTGCTGCCTTCCCGCCTTTCCAACTGTCTCTCCTCAGTTGAGTTTTATAGCTGAGACAAAGAGGGAGAGAGAGGGAAAGGAAAGAAAGATAGAGAGAGAGACAAGAGAGAGACAACTCCTAGGGGAGGTGGGTGGGTTGTGAAGACTTATTCCTGCTGTTCCCAGAGATCACTTGTTACAGGTAAGTAACTGTGCTATCTCCAGGAACAAGCAGGAATGAGTCTTCACATATGGGGACTCCCTAGCTTTAGATGCCAGGGAGAGAACCGATAAGTTGTGTGTCCCTGGGACAGGGCTGCACTTCCCCACCTGGATCTCTGGCATCCTATGAGGGATGGTGGGTAGGAGTTGATTAGGTATGGAACAGGTGTTGGAGAACAGCCTGACCAAACAAGGCATCCCGGCTGGAGTCCTTGTCCAACCAGTAATGGGCTGTGAAGGTATGAACCGAGGCCCAAGTGGCTGCTCGACAGATGTGGTCAATAGAGACAGAGTTCAGATGAGCCATTGAGGCTGTCATGGCTCTCACATTGTGAGCTGTGACATGGCCCTCCAGAGAAATGCTCTTGCTCTGATAGGTGAAAGAAATACATTGGGCAATCCAGTTAGAAAGTGTTCTCTTGGAGACTGGTTGTCCCAAATGAGAAGGATCAAAGGCAACAAAGAGTTGGGAAGACTTTCTATGTTGCTGCGTCCTCTGTAAGTAAAAAGCCAGAGCTCTTTTACAGTCCAGGGTATGAAGATTCCTCTCTGCACTTGATGCATGAGGTCCTGAAAAAAAGACAGGTAGGTATACCTCTTGGTTGAGGTGAAAAGGCGAGACCACCTTAGGCATAAAGTGTGGATTAGTCCTAAGGACCACCTTGTCATGATGGAACCTTGTATAAGGTGGATTAGCTACTAGTGCTTGCAATTCACTGATGCGGCGTGCTGATGTGATTGCAATGAGAAAGATAACCTTCCAAGAAAGATATTTCAAGGAGGTGGTAGCTAAAGGTTCAAAAGGCGGCTTCATAAGCTGACCAAGAACCAAAATTAAGTCCCATGCCACCGGGGGTGGTCTAATGGGAGGCTTTGTTAAAAGGAGGCCTCTCATGAACCTTGCTACAAGAGGATGAGAGGAAACAGGTTGTCCATTTAGAGGCTTGAGTGAAGCTGCAATAGCACTCAAATGGACTCTTACTGAATTTGTCTTAAGGCCTGCATTAGACAGATGAAGGAGATACTCCAGCAACGATTCCAGAGGTATAGCATGGGGGTTAAGACCCTTCTCAGAACACCAGATGGTAAACCTCTTCCACTTGAAAGTGTAAGAACGTCTAGTGGAAGGTTTTCTGGAAGCATAAAGAACATCTTTTACTTGTTGAGAAAGATGAAGATCCTGGAGATCTAGGCCTTCAGCAACCAAGCCCTGAGATGCAGAGACTGGGGATTGGGATGCCACAACTTTCCGTCCTCCTGAGAGAGGAGGTCTGGAGCAGACCCTAACTCTAGGGAGGGAGCTTGAGAGAGATGTAGAAGCAGAGGGTACCACACTTGCCGTGGCCAATGTGAAGCTATGAGAATCATGTGGCCTCTGTCACTCTGAAGCTTGAAAAGGGTTTTGGGAATTAGGGGAATGGGTGGAAAGGCATACAGGAAGTCTTGACCCCAATTAAGGAGGAAAGCATTCCTTGCCTGAGCCCCCTGAGCTGGAGTTCTGGAACAGAACCGGGGAAGTTTGGCATTCCACGGACTTGCAAAGAGGTCTATGTCCGGGGTTCCCAAAATTTGAAAGATTTTTGACACCTGGTCCATATGTAGGGACCACTCGTGTGGAAGCAGAACTCGACTGAGTTTGTCTGCCCAAGAGTTTTGAACACCTGGAAGATAAACTGCCAGAAGATGACTGTGATGCTCTCTGGCGAGAGCCCACAGTCGCAGAGCTTCGTTGCAAAGCGACAGAGAGCCAGTTCCTCCGCTTGTTTATATAGAACATGGCTACCTGATTGTCCGTGTGGATAAGGACTGTCTTGTGGCTGAGCAGGGTGTGGAAAACTCACAGAGCAAGATTGCTCTGAGTTCCAAGAGATTGATATGTAGACAAGTCTCCTGTGGGGACCAGATGCCCTGGGTGGAGAGGTCTTGAAGATGAGCTCCCCAGCCCACTGGAGAAGCATCTGTTGTTAGAGTTGTTTGGAGTAGAGACTGTTGAAAGGGGGACCCCAGCAACAGGCTTTGAGGGGACTTCCACCTTTGGAGGGACAAAATGAGGCGACTTGTGTTAGCTATTTTGTCTGATAGGCAGCCTAATGCCTGGGTCCATTGGGTGGATAAAGTCCACTGAGCTGCTCTCATGTGAAGGCGAGCATATGGTACCACATGAACGGTGGATGCCATGTGGCCTAGCAACTGTAACATCTCTCGAGCAGTTAGTAGGGGTTTCAACTCTGCTTGAGAAGCTAACTGCATCAAGCGAAGGCAACGGGCCTGGGGAAGATAGGCCCTTTCCCTTGTGTTATCCAGCAACGCCCCTATAAACTCCAGGGACTGAGTAGGGATCAAATTGGATTTTGGGATGTTTATTACCAGCCCTAAATATTGAAGGATACGCATTGTGCAGGTTAGAGAAGTCTTGGCCTCTGATTGAGTGGGAGCTCGAATGAGCCAGTCGTCCAGGTAAGGGAAGACAAATATTCCCAGGGTGCGCAGAAAAGCAGCAACTACTGCCATGCATTTCGTGAACACCCTTGGTGCAGAGGCCAGACCAAAAGGGAGCACTCTGTATTGATAGTGCTTCTCCTGAAAAAGGAATCGAAGGAACCTTCTGTGAGTTGGATGGATGAGAACATGAGTGTACGCATCCTTGAGATCTAGAGAACAAAGCCAATCCTGACTCTGAAGGTATGGCAGCAGAGTTCCTAGAGAAACCATCTTGAATTTTTCTTTGACTAGGAATCTGTTCAACTCTCTGAGATCTAAGATGGGTCTGAAGCCCCCTGTTTTCTTTGGAATAAGAAAATAGGGGGGGGGGGGGTAGAACCCTGTGCCCTGTTGAGAAGGCACTTCCTCTATTGCCCCCTGGGCTAGAAGAGTGGCAACCTCCTGCTCCACCAGGCTGAGGAGGGAGGCTGGAGAATTGAACTGGTGCACTCTTGTGAGAGGGGGCAAGCTGGAAAAATGAAGTTTGTACCCCTCTCTTATGATGGAGAGTGTCCAATGCTCTGCTGTAATTTGCCCCCACCTGGGAGCAAAGTGACATAACCTTCCTGGAATGGTGGAGGGCTCTGGTCCTTCTACAGCCAGGAAGGCTAAGTTCTCTAGCAGAAAGTCAAAGGCCCTGAGGGGGCTGAGATTGCTGGGCTGGAGCAGGCCTCGCCAGCCTTTGCCTTGCTCTGTTTGGAGGATTGCTGACGTTTGGAAGGGAACTGAGCTGCAGAAGATGCCCGCTGACTATAAGCAGGATAGAATCTTCCCTTTCTAGAAAAAGGTATTTTCTTGAACAACCTTTTCTTAGCAGGAGCAGCTGTGGATTTGGATAGTCTATCCAAAGCAGAATTTTCAGCATCCATCTGATTGGCTTTTGCTTGACAATCCTTACCAAACAGATTCTCACCTGTACAAGGGATATTTCCCAATTCATCTTGGACCCAGATCTCCAAATCAGATGCTTGAAGCCAAGCAATCCTACGTGCACCCATAGCTATAGCTATAGCTGAGGCTCTGCTTCCGCATTCAAAGGAGTCGAAAGATGCACGGTTGGAGAATTTGGAGATATCCTGGGGATGTTTGAGCCCAGTGAGAAATTCTTGCCTTTTATCATCAGATATAAAAGGACTTAAAGTCTGCAAATGGTCAGTGACTTCTTTTAAGAACATTCCCATGTAGAGACTATAAGAATTAATTCTCACAGCAAGCATGGAAGCATGGAAGAAATGATAGGACTGCAACTCCGAGGGGAGGAGGGAGGGTTGTGAGGACTGATTCCTGCTGCTCCTGGAGAACACCTGTTACAGGTGAGTAACTACTCTTTCTCCAGGACCAAGCAGGAAGTCAGTCCTCACATATGGGACTCGCTAGCTTAAGGCTACCGGAGACCTCAAGCGGAAAAATGAGCTCCCTCTAGCTCAGTAGCACAGAAGGAAGGAACCTTCTCTGAAAACGCCCCCGACTGGTAGCCCAACATCAGGGCCGGAGGGTAGGAGTTGCCTAAACCTCAAAGAGATTATGGAGGACTGCCTGACCGAAAGCACTGTCCCTGCGGGACTCCCTCTCCAGGCAGTAATGGGCCGCAAAAGTCTGGCTTGAAGACCAAGTAGCGGCCCGGCAGATGTCTGCCAACGGAACAGAGCGGAAATGAGCCACTGACGCAGCCTTCGCCCTAACACGATGAGCCGTGACACGACCCTCCAACGAGAGGCTGGCTGCCCCATAAGCCCAAGCGATACAGTCAGCAACCCATATGGACAAAGTACGCTTGGAGACAGGTAGCCCCAACTTATTGGGGTCAAAAGAAATGAAGAGCTGAACGGACAAGGCCCTCCTACAGTCCAGGGTATGCAGGACCATCTCAGCCCAGCTGGAGTGCGGCCTGGGAAAGAAGGTTGGAAGAACCACCTCCTGGTTGAGATGAAAAGGGGAAACCACTTTAGGAAGAAACTTAGGGTGAGTCCGTAAGACTACCATATTCCTGTAGAACCTAGTGTAAGGAGGATCAGACACTAGGGCCTGCAGTTCACTAACGCACCTAGCAGAGGTAAGGGCTACCAAAAACAAGGTTTTCCAGGAAAGAAAACGAAGAGGGCAGGTAGCCATAGGTTCAAAGGGCGGACAGGTAATCTGCTGCAAGACCACATTCAGATCCCATTCAGGGGCTGGTGGGCGCAAAGGAGGCTTAAGGAGAAGGAGGCCTCGGAGAAAACGAGCCACCAAAGGGTGGTTGGAAAGAGGCCTGCCATCCACCGGTGCGTGATGCGCAGAGAGAGCACTGAGGTGGACTCTGACAGAGTTGGACTTAAGGCCCATATTGGAGAGGTAAAGCAAATATTGCAAGACCACTGCCACCAAGGAGGAGAAGGGATTCTCAGACTGCTGAGCACACCACACGGAGAACCTACGCCACTTAAGAGCATAGGACTTCCGGGTGGAGGGCCGCCTGGAGGCCAAGACGACCTCTTCCACCTCACGAGGCAGCAGGAGGGGAGCAAGGACTACCCTTTCAACAGCCAGGCCATCAGATGAAGGGACCGGAGGTTGGGGTGTAGGAGAGTCCCCTGATCCTGTGACAGGAGATGGGGTTGAAACCCCAGAGGAAGAGGAGTGTCCACCGCCAGCTGCATTAGAAGCGGGAACCAGGGTTGTCTCGGCCACCGGGGAGCTACTAGGATCATCGAGGCTCTGTCTCTGAGAACTCTGAAGAGCGTCCGAGACACCAGTGGCATGGGAGGAAAGATATACAAGAGGCCTGTGGACCATGGAATCAGGAAAGCATCCGCCGCCACTTTGAGAGGATGCGGTTGTCGAGAGCAGAATTTGGGAAGCTGCCGGTTCAGGGGACTGGCAAATAGATCCATGGTGGGGAGGCCCCACTTGAGAAAGATCTGCTGAACCACCAACGGATCCAATCTCCACTCGTGACGTTGGAAGATCCTGCTCAGCCTGTCTGCCAGATAATTTTCTTGACCTGGGAGATAGACAGCCTTGAGCAGGATGCCGTGAAGGATGGCCCAAGAGCACAGTCTCTGTGCCTCCTGACAGAGAAGGAAGGAGCCTGTACCTCCTTGTTTGTTCACGTAGAACATTGCAACTTGATTGTCCGTCTGGACCAGCACAGACTGGTGAGAAGTGAGGTGGGAGAAGGCTCGCAGAGCTAGGCGGATGGCTCTGAGCTCCAGGAAGTTTATCTGCTGAGCAGACTCCAAAGGAGTCCAGAGGCCTTGAGTACATGTCCCTTGGCAATGTGCTCCCCAACCTAGGAGTGAAGCATCGGTTGTCAGCACCTGAGAAGGCGGAGGAGATTGAAAATCCACTCCCAGCACCAGGTTTGGTAGATGAAGACACCACCGCAGAGAAGAGATCAGCAGGTTGGATACCTGTACTGAGTCCGCCAGGCTCCCTGTGGCCTGATGCCATTGAGTGCGAAGGCACCATTGAGCAGGTATTCAGGCGGGCATTGGGGGTTAAATGGACCGTGGAAGCCATATGGCCGAGCAGTCTCAGAAATTGCCTGGCAGAGACCAGGGAATTGCTGCGAAAGTGGCTGGCTAGATCCATGAGCCTGTGTGCCCTGTCTAGAGGCAGGAAGGCCCGCGCCTGAAGAGTGTTCAACCTTGCGCCGATGAATTCGAGATTTTGAGAGGGGAGCAAAGTGGACTTTAAGAAGTTTATGACAAATCCCAAGTGCTGGAGTAGAGTCACAGTGCGATGAGTGGCCTGAGAGGCCTCTTGGGAAGACTGGGCCCTGAGCCAGTCATCCAGGTATGGAAATACAAAGAGGCCTTGAAGTCTTAGATAGGCCGCCACCACTGCTAGGCATTTGGTGAACACCCTGGGGGCGGAGGATAGGCCAAAGGGCAGTACTCTGCACTGGTAATGATTTCCTCCCACAACAAACCTGAGATATTGTCTGTGGTCTGGATGAATAAGGATGTGAGTATAGGCATCCTTTAGATCTAAAGAGCATAGCCAGTCTCCCTGCTGGAGGTAGGGCAGCAGGATTCCAAGGGTAAGCATCTTGAACTTTTCCCTGGCCAGGAACTTGTTGAGGTTTTGCAAGTCCAGGATGGGTCTGAGGCCTCCTGTTCGTTTTGGTATTAGAAAGTACCTGGAATAAAAGTCTTGACCTCTCAGGTGGTGGGGCACCGGTTCCACAGCCTGTTCCTGAAGAAGACTTGCCAACTCCTGAAGGAGTAAGTCCCTGTGCAGAGGGAGTCTTGGAGGCTCCCCTGGAAAGTAGGAGGGAGGTACCTGGTGAAAGTGAAGAAGATAGCCTTTTTGAACTATATGAAGCACCCAGGTATCTGATGTGATGGCTGACCACCTGTGGGCAAAGTGGACCAGCCGGCCTCCTGTGCTGAGAGAAACCAGCGGAGGGGAAGAGGCTATGCTGATGGAGTCAAAAACCCCCACCCTGCTGAGCAGGGGCCGTTGTTGTGGGCTTGGGGGCCTGCTGCCTACGGGACCCATTACCCCGTCCCTTGGCCTGCTGACCCTGTTGGGGAGCTGCTGAGGCCTGATAATGAGGGTAGTGTTTATAGGCAGTCGCCTTCCTCGGGGAAAAGGGCTTTTTCCCCGAGCCCTTCTTCTTCTGAGAAGGGGCAGAGGCTTTTCTGGACAGCCGAGTCCTGGTCAGAGTCTCGGTCTCGATCTGTGCAGCCTCTTCAGCCATGGGCTTGCCAAAGAGGCTTTCACCTCTGCAGGGGACATCGACCAAATTGTCCTGTACCCATGGCTTGAGGTCGGATGACTGAAGCCAAGCCTGTCGGCGGGCACCGATGCCGGCTCCGGCTACTCGAGCCGATGCTTCGAAGCCATCATAGGCTGCCCGAGAGATAAACTCGAATGCCAGTGGACAAGGCCTGGAACCTCTGCAAAGGTTCCTCGGAGAGACCAGCAGAGAACCCGGCAATTTCTTTTGCCAGGTCCCAGAGATACATGCCCATATAGAGCTGGTAGGTCTGGACGCGACAAGCAAGCATAGAGCCCTGGAAGCACTTCCTACCGAGGGCATCCAGGTTCCGGGCCTCCCGGCCGGGAGGCACCAAGGAGTGCATCTTCTGACTCTTGAGTCGATGCATGGCCGATTCCACCACCATGGAATGGTGCAGTAGTTGTGCCTTTTGGAACCCGGGGCTCTTGCGGACTCGATAAATGGAATCGACCCACATGCGGAAGAGAAGCCGCTCCAGCATCGGAGGAACCGGTACAGTAAAGGCCTCCTTCGGGGGAGAGTCATACTGGAGGGCATCGAGCTCTTCGGCTCGAGGCTCCTCCTCGGGATCCGCGGGGAATGCCAAGGCCTTGGCCATATCCTGCACGAAGTTCGAGAACCGGGTGTCCTCCGGGGGGGGACCGTCTCCAAGGTTCAGACTCGGGCGAGTCCGATGGGACGCACCGAGTCCGAAAAGTACCTGGGGATTCTTCGTCCTCCGTTTTCCAGGCTGACTCCTCGGAGGAGGAATCGAGCGGCTCCGGTCGGGAGGGCACCGATGCCCTCCGCCCCAACGCCGAGGGTGTCGGTGTCGACGACCTCGGTCCCGAACGGGAGGCCGAGGGAGACCGCGACCGAGGATCAACTCGAGCTCGCATGGACTCGAGGATCGGCTCGGTCTCCGGGGTCGACTTGGACGTCGACGTCCCGGTGGCCAGGGCAGATGCACCGGCGAGGCCAGCGATCAATGCCCGCTGCTGGTCCATGAAGGCAGCCAAACTGCTCTCCAAGGCTGTCAACCTGAGTCCGAGCTCAAGAGACCCAGCAGCCCCCAACTCGGGCCCCGACAGCGTCGGGCCCGACGTCGGCTCCTTCGGAGGTGAGTCCACGAGGACTACAGTACTCACGTGTCTAGGAGACTCCATCTCGAGATGAGGATGTTTCGAAGGCCTCTCCGACTCCGAGGACCCAGGACGGCTATCGGGGCTATGCGACCTGGCCCTCGAGGAACCAGGAGCGTTCACCGACGCCGCCCTCGCGGGTTTCTTCTTCCGATGATGTTCCCGGGCAGGAGACCCCCGCTCAGAGGAACTCCAACGAGGCTCAGGACCGGAGTCCCGGGACGTCGAAGCCTCTGACGAGGTCCGGGCCCGGCAGGACGCGGAGTCAGAGAAGATTCTTTCCTTTTGTTGCTGCCGACTCCTCAACGCTTTAGAGGTCATCTTGCCACATGGACCACAGATCATCGGGTCATGATCGGGTCCGAGGCAGCGGAGGCAGCAGTCGTGTGTGTCGGTAAGAGACATAAGTTTCTTACACCGATCACACTTTTTAAACCCGCTGGCAGCCATCGGGGGAAAAAGTGCCCCTGCGAGGTCAAAAGACAGGGCTGCCAGTGGAAAAAGAAAATATGGCGCGAACGCTAGTCACAAAGGACAAAAACTGAAAAAATTTCGAATGGACTCGATACTGGTGTATCGGGTCCGGGCGGGAAAAGGATCCGGCATCAAACCGAGAAAAGAAAAACAAATAAAATCAACTTTTTCAGCGGCAATCACAAACAGCGTCTGTAGGGCTCTGCGGAAAAAAGAAGACTGAGCAAGATGGCACTCTTGGGCGGGAAGGGGACCGCACATGTGCGCTGTAATTCCCAAAAGCTTTCTTTGAAAGCTGGGGAAATTGCTCCGCGAGGGCTCCGTCAGCGCCGACGTCACCCATATGTGAGGACTGACTTCCTGCTTGGTCCTGGAGAACCTTGCTGCTCAGCGTGTTCACCATGGTGGAAGCAATAAAGGTGAGACCCTCACCATGGGCGCTTTCCAAACTGAGCTCCCAAACATTAAACAATAGCAACAAAGGCCTTCTTGCAGCACGGGATTCTCTTGAGAAGACTGGTTCCCGGACAGCTCACAGACCACCTACTCCCCTGAAGTAGTCACTTACTCTTGCCGACGAAAGCTGGAATCCAGGCAGTCCAAAAAGTACTTTTTTTTTTCTTTCCCCAATTCTAAAAAGCAGCATACCTCTTCCCGGCCCCCTCCCAAATGCTGGGGAGGAGGAAGGGACACCCCCCGCTACCTCTTGGATTCACTCTCATCTCCTTCCCAAAGGAGAAGAAAAAGGGGAACTGCCTTCACAGGGGCTCTTCTAACCCTACTCTCCTCCAAAATCTGAGGAGTAGTGTGGCAGGGGGAGAGGGGAGGATCTGGTGTCATCAGGTTCTGCACACCAGGGCTCCAAGGCCAGCAACAGCCAATCTACACCCAAATCATCATCATTTTCAATCCATTTCAGACTGAACAGGTTTAGAGAAACTCCATCTGCTGGAGACTGAGAAATACTGGTGCAAGCAGGGCTGCACAGGACCCTTTATACTGTGGCATCATCAAATCAGTGGTTCTCAGTATCCATCTGCTGGTAGGCAAGCATAACCCACGTGTCTGGACTGGACTGGAGGGACGATGAGGAAACTCCATTGTTCTTCCCATAGTGAGGCACTGAACTCTTTTACGAAAGTTCTAATCGCAATGAATATGAGAAACAGCTTCAAAAAGAACTCTACCGGCAGTGATAATACAACTCACTCGTTACCACCAGTCAACGGGTTGCACTATCGTCGTTGCCGGTAGAGATCTTTCTGAAGCTGTTCCTCGCATTTGGGGCAGTTATAGCATTTGCAAAAGAGTTCAGTGCCTCACTGTGGGAAGAACAACGGAATTTATTGGCTACGCTCCTGAAGCAGCTAATTGTGAAATGTGGCCACACTGAGTGTAACACAGTGTAACAACATTGGGTGTACTGGCACTAATTGAAAGTTGTGTACAGATAAGTTTGCATTTTCAATTTTTTGCACAGTGCATGTTTTTTTCAAACACCACAAATTTTAAAATCAAATATGTAAATGGAGGTTTTAAGACTTAAGAGGATGAGTGCCCTAAACCCAAACAACTACCACTACTACTCCTAATCATTTGTATAGTACTACAAGGTGCGTGCAACGCTGTACATATAGATGTAAGACAGTCCCTGCTCATCGCAAAACTCGGGACCAGAGTATGGCCAGATACACATAAGTAGTGGATAAGAGAGTGAGGAGAATCAGGATCCAAAAGCAGCCTCAGAGGCGGGTTTTCAGCCTACATTTGAATAGGGCTAGAGAAGGGGCCCGTTGCACTGACTCAGGTAGTTTGTTCTAGGCATATGGAGCAGCATGATGGAATTAACGAAGATTGGAGAAGGCAGCGGCAGAGAAGGGCAGGTCTAAGCTGGGTCAGTACTAAGAACTTTTTCCCTTCATTTAGAAAATTATTCAAAACTTTATAAAATTGGATGGTTTTGTCATCATTGTTTCAGTAAAGGAGTAATGAGGAACCACATTTAAAGTGACATCTTTGTCATATTCAGGTGGTTTAATTTTGTGCATACCATGACAGTAATAAACCTTGCTCCCAATATGTATACAAACTTTTTTTTATTTTGTGGCCTGGATTGGTCACTGTTGGAAACTGGATACTGGGCTTGATGGACCTTGGTCTAACCCAGTAAGGCATTTTTTAAAAATCATATAAAGTTGCATAAACTACCCATTGCTAAAATATAAGTAAATGTACTCTGTGATTCTGCCTTCTACCAGCCCAGCACAGAATCATGTTGCTTCATTACACAGTCAGCCAATCATTACCTGCTAACTTCCCGTTAGCTATCATATTGGTGGCCACAAGTTTGATGGTGCTCTGGGAGGGTCCTGATGAGGTTACTGTAGTTACTAAACAAGCTTTAAGAGAATCACAGTAATAATGTGGGTTCTCGGCACTGGTCTCCAGTAGCAGCTGCACTGCTCTGTCTGTCTGTACAGAGAGAAATGACAGCAAACATTACTGCACAAGCAGCCACCATGTCCCATACACTACAGCAGTATTAGGCACCACTTACCTGTCCAAGGAGCAGCAGCTGGTCAGCACATTTCCTGGTGTGCTCATACGTTGACCTCTTAACCTCCTGTAGATACACTCTCTCCAGCTGAAATTTCTGCATAGATACAAAAAATAAATAAGAGGGCAAGGAGCCTAGTTTGTAAACCATTATTAACCAGGAGACCTGGGAAAGATGAAATTAGGCCTTACCTGCTAATTGACGTTCCTTGAGTGACTCCAGTCCAGACCGCACCTGCAGCTTGGAGACTGAGCACATCATGTTTGATGACATCAGGGCATACATACCGACATAAGACATGCCATACTGGGTCAGACCGAGGTCCATCAAGCCCAGTATCCTGTTTCCAACAGTGGCCAATCTAGGTTATACGTACCTAGCAATATCCCCAAAGACACAGGTTCCACAATGCTTGTACTGGGGTCAAGCATTGATATCCTGGGTCCCTTTTTAATAGTGGTTTATGGACCTTTCCTCCAGGAACTTGTCCAAACCTTTTTTAAACCCAGCTATACTAACAGCACTTACTACATCCTCCGGTAACAGATTCCAGAGTTTGATTACACGTTGAGTGAAAAAATATTTTCTCGTATTTGTCTTAAATAGTATACCCTGTAGCTTCATTACATGTCCCCTAGTCTTTCTATACTCTGATAGCGTAAACAATTGATCCACGTTTATCCGTTCCACTCCATTCATTAATTTATAGACCTCTATCATATCTCCCCTCAGCCGTCTCTTCTCCAGGCTAAAGAGCCCTAACCTTCTTAGCCTCTCTTCATAGGAGTAGCCTTCCATCCCCTTCACCAATTTGGTGGCTCTTCTCTGTACTTTTTCTAATAATGCTATGTCCTTTTTAAGATACGGTGCCCAGAATTGCACACAATATTCAAGGTGCGGTCGTACCATGGAGCGATACAGAGGCATTATAATATCCTTTGTTTTATTCTCCATCCCTTTCCTTATGATACCTAGCATTCTATTTGCTTTCTTGGCCGCCGCTGCACACTGGGCGGAGGGTTTTAACATGTTATCCACAATGACTCCTAAATCATTTTCCTGGGTGGTGGTTTCTAATGTGGAGCCTTGCATCGTGTGACTATAGTGTGGGTTGTTCTTTCCTAGGTGCATAACTTTGCACTTGTCCACATTAAATTTCATCTGCCATTTGGATGCCCAGTCTTCCAATTTATCCAGATCCTCCTGTAGTTTTCCACAATTCTCTTGGGTTTTAACAACTTTAAACAGTTTTGTGTCATCTGCAAATTTGATAATCTCACTAGTTATTCCCTTTTCCAGGTCATTTATGAATATGTCAAAAAGCAGCGGACCCAGTACAGATCCCTGGGGTACTCCACTATTCACCTTTTTCCATTGGGAATATTGGCCATTTAGCCCTACCCTCTGCTTTCTATCTTTTAACCAGTTCCCGATCCACAATAGCACACTGCCTCCTATCCCATGACTTTTTAGCTTCGCCAAAAGTCTCTGATGGGGGACTTTGTCAAAAGCTTTCTGAAAGTCCAGATACACTATATCAACCGACTCACCTTTGTCTACCTGTTTATGCACACCTTCAAAAAAACATATCAGATTAGTAAGACAAGATCTTCCTTGTCTAAAGCCATGTTGGCTGTCTCCCATTAGGCCATGACTATCTACATGCTGTGTAATTTTGTTCTTTATGATGGTTTCTACCATTTTCCCTGGTACTGACGTCAGGCTCACCGGTCTGTAATTTCCTGGGTCACCCCGGAACCCTTTTTAAAAATTGGTGTTACGTTGGCGACCCTCCAATCTTCAGGTATTACAGATGATTTTAATGAAAGTTCACAGATTACCAATAGCAGGTCTGCAATCTCATATTTCAGTTCTTTCAACACTCTGGGATGTATACCATCCGGTCCAGGTGATTTGCTACTATTCAGTTTATCAAATAGTTGTAATATATCTTCCCGGTGTGTAGCGATATTTCTCTCAATTCCTCTGCAGTATCACCTTTAAATACCACTTCAGTCTTGGGTAACATCCCTACATCTTCCTCAGTAAAGACCGAAGCAAAGAATTCATTCAGTCTCTCTGCTATAGCCTTGTTTCCTCTTACTGCCCCTTTTACCCCTCTATCATCTAATGGTCCAATTGACTCTCTTACAGGCCTTTTGCTACGAATGTACTTGAAAAAGTCTTTATTTCGTGTTTTTGCTTCCGTAGCAAGTTTTTTCTCAAATTCCCGCTTTGCCTGCCTTATCAATGCTTTGCATTTAACTTGCCAGTGCTTGTGCTATTTCCAGTTTTCATCGTTTGGCTCTTTTTTCCATTTCCTGAAGGTTGCTTTTTTGGCAGCAACAGCCTCTCTGACCTCACCTTTAAACCATGCTGGCAGTTTTTTGGACTTTCTTCCACTTTTCTTAATGCGAGGAATACAGCTGGTCTGGGCTTCGAGGACAGTATTTTTAAATAACACCCAAGCTTGCTGTAAGTCTTTAACCTTTGCAACCGCTCCTTTTAGTTTTTTCCTAACTATATTCCTCATCCTATCATAGTCTCCCTTTTGAAAGTTAAAAGGTAGTACTGTGGATGCCTTTACTATCTGTCCTCCACTAATTAAACAAACATGATCATACTATGATCACTATTGCCAAGTGGTCCCAACACCCTTATTTCTTGCACCAGATATGGCGTTCCACTAAGGACTAGGTCCAGTATGGCTTCCCCTCTGGTCAGTTCATGAACCAGCTGCTCCAAGAAGCAGTCATTTATTCCATCTAGAAACTTTATCTCTTTAGCTTGTCCTTCTGTGACACTGACCCAGTCGATACCGGGGTAATTGAAATCACCCATTATTACTACTCTGTTGTGACTTTTGTTAGCTTCCTTGATTTCTTTGAGCATTTCATCATCCTTTTGTTCATTCTGGCCAGGTGGTCGATAGTATACTCCCACTGCCATCACCTTCCCCTTCATAAATGGAATTTCAATCCATAGAGATTCTACAGCAAATTTTGTTCCCTGCAAAACTTTAATCCTTTCTGACTCAATGCCCTCTCTAACATAGAGCGCAACCCCTCCACCAATTTGATCATCTCTATCATTACGATATAGTTTGTATCCAGGTATCACAGTGTCCCACTGGTTATCCTCCTTCCACCATGTCTCTGAGAGTGCAATCATATCTAACCTCTCATTTAGTGCTATATATTCTAACTCTCCCATCTTATTGTTTAGACTTCTAGCATTGGCATACAAGCATTTTAGAGACTGTATTTTATTCATATTAATCTGGCTATTGGTAGGCAGGGGTAATTTGGAATCTTTATGCTCTGTCTGCTCCTTACTCAAGGGCATTTGGGCTACTATACTCCCTTTTGGAACCTCACTGCTTTTGGTAGTATCCTTCAAGGATACCTTCGTCCAAACCATGCACTCCTGGGTGACTGTCGGCTTTCCCCTATTTTCTAGTTTAAAAGCTTCTCTATCTCTTTTTTAAAGGTTAATGCCAGCAGTCTGGTCCCATCCTGATTAAGGTGAAGCCCATCCCTTCAGAAGAGCCCCTCCTTTCCCCAGAATGTTCCCCAGTTCCTAACAAATCCAAAACCCTCATCCTTGCACCATTGTCTCATCCACGCATTGAGACTCCGGAGCTCTGCCTGTCTTTTGGGTCCTGCACGTGGAACAGGAAGCATTTCGGAGAACGCTATCCTGGAAGTTCTGGATTTCAACTTCCTACCTAAAAGCTTAAATTTAGCCTCCAGAACTTCCCTACCACATTTTCCTATGTCATTGGTACCAACATGTACCAAGACAGCAGACTCCTCCCCAGCACTATCTATGATCCTATCTAGGTGGTGCGTGAGGTCCGCTACCTTCGCACCAGGCAGGCATGTTACCAGGCGATCCTCACGTCCACCCAGCTATCTACATTCCTAATGATTGAATCACCAACTATAACAGCTGTCCTGATCCTCCCCTCATGGGGACATGGCCCTGGAGAAACGTCCTCAGTGCGAGAGGGTTTTACATCACCTGGAGGACAGGTCCTAGTTACAGGATCACTTCCTGCCACACCAGGGTGATGCTCTCCTGTCACGTGACCTATCTCCTCCATGGCAACAGGGATGCTGCCAGACTGGAGGTGGGACTTCAGGACTATATCCCTGTAGGTCTCGTCCATGTACTTCTCTGTCTTTCTTATGTCTTCCAGGTCTGCTACTCTAGCCTCTAGAGAACGGACTCGTTCCCTGAGAGCAAAGAGTTCTTTGCACTTAGTGCATACGTAAGACCTCTCACCAACTGGGAGAAAATCATACATGTGACACTCAATGCAAAAGACCGGAGAACCCCCATCTCGTTGCTGGACATCTGTCTGCATCTTAGTTTAAAGCTTGTGTTTAGGTCTTTTAAATTCTGTATATAATAAGGATTGGTGTAGATGCTTATACCAATAAAAGTGTATCTAATACCCCTAATACACCTTGTGTACCTGAAGCTTAAGTAATTAATCTCAGGTCCTCTGTGTATGACTGATTTGGATAACGAGCTGCACCTGAGAGCAGCCCCTTTCCTCTAAGATGTGCAAGTACCTATAAAACTACAATTACCCCAGGGGTGGGTGGGTGCCGGGGAGGGAGGGAGGGAGTGAGATAAGTCCTATTAAAGAGGGCAGTTACAAGGTACCCTGTCCTGAACCCTCAGCAGGGGAGAGGGGGGTACCACACAAAGCCCAGTTAGTTGAGAGAGGCAAGGTAAGTTATAACTGAGAAGGCTGAACTAGCACACCACTAAGACAAACAATAAATAATTAATAAACAGCTAGAACTCACAGCAAGGTGTCACAGGAGGCAATATCCTCTTCTCTAGCAGAGCACTGTAAAAAGCACTGCTCTTCTCTGATCAGAGAAAAGCAGACTAAAACAGACTATCCACACGTGGAGGAAACAGGAAGAAGGCTACACAATACCTCAGCAGGGGGGGGGGGAGGGGGAGGATTCACTCAGGCAGGCTAGGACAGGAAAAAAAGTTTAACACAGAGCAGGTTCTGGGGAGAGAGATTTAATTTAAAATGAACAGTTAACCTGGCTACCACACAAAGCCCAGGTAGCGCCTCCCACCATTTCCAGTATCATATTGACAAAGCAGACTCACAAAATCAACAACAAACCATGAGAACTATATACAATGTTCCCCCCACCTCAGACAGAAACCCTGCCCCAACAGAGAGAGATTGCTTACCTCAATGGAAGCCTCCACCTCGGGCTTCGCCTGAACGCTCTCAACTGCACAGAGTCGAGCCTCGAAGCTTTCCCTTGCAATCACTATCCAATGCTTCTGCCCCACAAAATCAGTCTCAGCTCCAACCATGCTGACTTTCTTCAGGACCGGAGATAACCATGGAGACAAAAAAGACAGAAATGACACCCCGGGTAGGATTGGGTCTGGACTAAAGTCACTCAAGGAAAGTCGATTAGCAGGTAAGGCCTAATTTCACCTTCCTTATCGTTCCGCCAATCCAGTCCCGCACCTGTGGGATGTACCATAGCAGTACTAAAGATGGGAGGGACCTGGAAGACCAGCCCGAAAAACCGCTGCTCCAAAACGCACGTCCCCAGCTGCTTCAACATCCAGCCTATAATGTTTCACAAACGTATGCAGGGATGACCAGGTTGCCACCTTCAAATGTCCCCTTGGTGGCACCAATCATGACTCCACCCATAACGTGGCCTGCACGAAGGTCGAATGCACTCTCAACCCGACCGGTAACTGCTT
Source organism: Ichthyophis bannanicus (assembly GCA_033557465.1). Lineage (NCBI taxonomy): Eukaryota > Metazoa > Chordata > Amphibia > Gymnophiona > Ichthyophiidae > Ichthyophis > Ichthyophis bannanicus. The sequence continues at coordinate 1,022,998,642 of CM066034.1, read as the reverse complement.
GCGTCTAAGCAAATAAGCGGGAAACGGAGGCCTTCGAAGCTGCTTCTCTTTTGTGGGCTCCACCAAACACCACAATCAATCCGACTGTTGTCTTTAAATAGTTCTGTAACACCCGACAGACATCCAACTGACGAAGAAGCGGATCCTTCTCCTTCCTTCCTGCTCCCAAAAACCCTGGGAGAATAACCAACTGATTCATATGAAAAACTGAAAAGATCTTCAGCAAAAAAGAGGAACCGACCTAAGGACCACCTTTTCCTTAGCCAACACCAGAAAGGGCTCCTTGCATGACAATGCCTGCAGTTCTGAGATCCGTCTAGCCAAACAAATTGCTACCAGGAACACCACCTTCAGCGTTAGATCCTTCAAAGTACATGAACCTATCAGTTCAAAAGGGGGGATCTGTCAATACGGACAGCACCAGATTGAGGCCCCAAGGAGAGACCACCGCTCTCAACGGCAGATGCTCTTGCTTTACCGCATGGAGAACCTGACTACATTTGGATGTGTCACTAGGGAACTGTCTTGAACCTTCCCCCAGTAGCAGGAGATAGCTGTGATCTGCACCAGGAGCATGCTACAGGACAGCTCCTTTTTGAAACCTGCCTGCAAGAAGGCCAACACCTCTGGCACTGAAGCGGACAGCAGTTGACATTGGTAACTGGCACACCAGTCCTCAAACACTCTCCACACGCTCACATAAGCTAGTTAGATTGAACACCGCCTAGCCTTCAGCAACATAGAGATGACCTGTGTCGAGTAGCCCCGACCGCAGAACCATGTCCACTCAATAGCCAAGCCGTAAGCGAAAATCGATTCACCTGTGGCATTAGAATGGGACCCTGAGACAGGAGGTCTGGCCGAGGCAGTAGCCCAATGGATCGTCTACCATCAAACGTACCAAGTCAGCATACCACGGGCGATGAGGCCAATTCGGCACTATCAAGAGCATGAGGCCCTGATGAGCCTCTATTCGCTGTATGACTCATTCGCTGTATGACTCGCCCGATGAGTATCCATGGTGGAAACACAGAGGAGCCCCTCTTTCAGCCACCTCTGAACTAGGGTGTCTGCTGAAAAAACCTTGCTACCTTGGCTGATTTGGATGTCACCATCAGGTCCATAATCTGCGTACCCGACCGCTGGACCAGGACAGCAAATATCGTGTCGTGGAGGGATCCATTCCCCCAGGTCGAGACGAACCCAGCTGAGATAATCGCCCTCCACATTGTCCTTGCCTGCTACATGCGCTGTGCCGATAAGGCCTGCAGATTTGCCTCTGCCCAGGTCAATAATGAGCCCACTTCATCTTCTAAGTTCATGCTGCTCATTCCTCCTTGACGACTGACATATGCCAGTGCTATGGCATTGTCTGAGAACACTTGCACTGCCCTGCCACCAAGGAGAGGACCAAACTGTTGCAATGCCAAGACACCGTTGATCAACCAATCCGCCTCCCGTCCTGACCAATGCTCCTGTGTGACATGACCATCGCAGTGAGTTCCCCAGATGCTCAGACTAGGATCCATCATCAAGGGGTCCCAGCAGGGACTTTCCAGAGGTATGCCTGCCCGCAAGTTGGTGCACCTTAGCTACTACTGGAGCGACCTGTGGGTGCTCGCCAGACAAGGAAGCGGAAGCGATAGTAGATGACTGCGCAGACCACTGCAACAGGCTCCTCTGCAGAGGCCGCATATACGCCCATGCCCAGGGCACAAGCTCGATGGTTGCCATAATGGAGCCCAGCACATGCAGATAGTGCCAAGCCATTGGCGTCTGCATGTTGCAAAACCTTTTGATGTGTCCCTGCAACTTTAGCACCCTCGCCTCCGGCAAGGATACTCACCCTGTTGCTGTCTGAAACCGGACCCCCAAATACACCAAGTCCTGCGAGGGCCTGAGCTGACTCTGCAAAGTTTATCACCCGTCCTAGACTCTGTAGGTAAGCAATCACTCTCACTGTGACGCGCTCGCTTTCACTCATTGACTTTGCTCGTATGAGCTAATCATCCAGGTATGGGTGTACGAGGATCCCTTCTGCTGCAGCCTTGTCACGACGACCACCACCATCACCTTTGTAAACGTACGGAGTGCGGTAGCTAACCCAAAAGGCAGCGCTTGAAACTGGAAGTGATCCATGGGCACCGCAAACCTTAGCAAATGTTGATGCTCCTCCCGAATTGTGATATATTAATAGGCCTCTGTGAGATCAAGGGAGGTCTGCAAAGTGTCCTGTCCGAAACAGTCGAAAGTTCGACGACTATCCCTCTGAGGAACAGTGTACCGAACTGTCTTTTGCATGTCCTCCGGAAGGCACCCACCTTTGGATTCACCCAAGTCCTTCACAAATTTCTCTAAATTCTCTCAGAACAAAAGCTGCCCCTGAAAAGATAACTTGCTAAGGTGGGATTTGGAAGCAATTTCTCAGTCAGAGAGAGCAACGTGCCACTACCACCGCCATCATCCCTTTGGATAGCGCCCTGATTACGTCATAAAAGGCATCTGCCAAATAAGCTGCTCCTGACTCCAACTTGGCTTCCTCTGTCAGCAGTGTCCGGGACACCACCAGAGACGCAATGATCCCATGTCCACCACAAGCAAGCACAGGCCACAAAAGCCCCAAACATTGAAGCACGCAAGGAGAGAGCATCGATATCAAAAGGCATGTTTTAAGAGCATTTCTACCTTCCTATCTTGGATATCCTTAAGTGATGAACTACCTTCCACTGGAATAGTAGTCTTCTTCATCAACACTGATATCGCTGCATCTACTCTTGGCGATCGCTGCAGGCCCTTATCCTTCTCTGGGAGCGGATACAGAGGTGCCATCAATGAACAAAATAAAAGAACACGACTGCAATTTGCCCAGCGTCCATCCTGCTACCTGAACTGCGCTGAAAGTGAGAAGGCAAAGCAAAACCCAAAATGAAAACCACAGGCTCCCAAAATGGCCACCTCCTTGCAGCGTGGGAAAAGACAGCGCTGAAGCTTCTTCTCCCTGCTACCTGCTCCCCACGCTGACATTTACCAGGCACTCACCGATCTGCCGCTCACATGTGTTCCTGCTGCTGCCGGCACTCTTGAACCGATGCTCAGCTTCCTGCAGAGCTCTGGCTCTCCGTGGGTTACTCAGTGCAGTGAGAGGGGCCACTGGCGCAATCCTCTCTTTCAGTCTGGGAGCACTCACTGTCTGCCTGCCCCTCCCAGCCCCCAGTAGATGTCGGTTCAAGACTTGCAGTCCTACAGCCCCGACCAGTATGATTTTTTTAAAATACTTGATTTAGCCTGAATTGTAGAATAGAGGGAGGCAACAAGGTAATTTAGACTGTTGCTCCACTGACTGATGTCTTAGGGAAAACCCCAAATTTAACAGGTTTTTCAAATATTTTTCCTGTTCCTCATCTGTTCCTTTAGTGAGTCCGCCTGTGGAATCACCTCAATCCAGCTGCTTGGAGACTGAGATACACTGGAGCTGGTGGGAGGTGCCACCAGTATGTATGCCCTGATGTCATCAAACATGACATGCTCAGTCTCCAAGCTACTGGCAAGGTGATGCTATCCACAGGTGTGGGACTGGACTGGAGGAAGAATAAGGAATCCACCACTTTTCTCTGAGAATGAGAAACATGGAATGGGCTTATTCTTTGGGATCTTGCTAGATACTAGAGACCTGGATGGCCACAACCTTAATCTGTTTTAAACACTACATCCCCATGTTTCCCTATGGCATGAAATCAGAACTGCCTCAATTTGTTCTAGACCCTACACCCACAAGTTTCTCTATGACACAAACAAACTGCTCTTCATTTGTTTTGAACCCTGTATCTTTCCCTCTGAAGACTCTTCCTCTCATTCCTGCCCTGTTATGCCACTCTTTACCTTTACCCGCAGTCTCTTCTTTTCTTACTACCGGGGTGCATCAGCATATTATCAAACATATATATAAATTTGCTGAGCATAACACATTTTGAGCTCTGCTTATTAGAAAAGCATGTCATAAATGATATCAATTCATAAAAGCCTCTGCCAAATGGGGAGACAGACAACATTTGGACCACACCTAATGTGTGTCTGCAGGGAGGCTCCTTCCCTCTGTAAAAGTTCACATTCAGTCAGCAGATATCTCTACCAGCTGCAAAAGTGGCAAGCAATCCTATACAGAGAGGGCACTGGGGGGGATGGAGGAGAGGATTATATTCAAAGGCATTTACATGGTTTGCAGACTAGCAAACCGTGCATAAATGCCATTCTGTTGGATATTCAGTGCTACTAATATGGTTAGTGCCACAGAATATCTGCAGGTTCCGCATCGAGGCATGTCAGGGGTGTTCCAGGGTGGCATCTGTTGCTAATCGAGCAGTGACAATATTAAGCTGCTACCCGGTTAGCAACATGCGGCTCAAGTACAGCGCAACAAATGCCGGCCTTACCTTAGCCGCAGAAGCTAACTGGGCAGCAGCTAAATACTGCTACTGTCCCGGTTAGCTTCCAGGTTCTGCGATAAGGTCCTAACATTGAATATCTGGGATTAAAGTTCAGTGCCGGCGGCTAGCTGTTTTAGCAGCACTAAACACCGGTGCTGAATATTGGGCCTTGGGTGAACAAGCTCACAATACTCTTATTAATAAGAGAAATTTCAAAAGGATTCGCTAGAGCTAAACAGATGTCTGAAAACTTCTTTCCTGCCGCCATGGGGAAAAGGTAGAGCCAGGACAGGCCAGCTACAGTAAACGTGAGGCTTTCATCTTGTGATCCGCCACCTTTCTTTCAGATTTACCCTACATACTCTGCACCAGCAAACCAAATTTTGGTAAGAGGTTCCTGCAGCACTGGCCAGCCATCTGATGTTTTAGAAGCTTATGAGGGGAATTTCCCTTTAAAAATGAGCTTAGAGGTATGCTATAGATACTTTGTACCTGCTTTCTTGAAGCACTTTTGCCAGACCAAAACCTACCCTTACAACAGCAACTGCATGCTACAGGCACATACCTGAAAGTAGGAGTTCTCACACAGCAAGTCATAGCATATATCCAGGGAGCTGGCCAGCTTCTCCTGGGGGCACCCAGGACCCTTCCCTGCTGGGGCTGCTCGCTCTTGATCCAGAGAGAAACTGTTCAGATAGTGGGCAGCAATAGTCCAGAAATGCAGCTCTGACTCATCACCGTACAGTCTGAGGAGAGAAACCCAAATATTCCAGTAACATCCAGGACAGCTAAACACACCCCCTACAATACTATAGGGTTCTTTCCTCTTACAGCTAAACCTTGTGGGAAGATCTTACACATACCTAATTATTAAAGGCTTTTCACTATTACAGCTAAACACAGCAGGAACAGCATAGTTACTCACCTGAGGCAGGTGCTCTCCAGGAATCAGTCCTCACATATGGGTGACATCAGCGCCGATGGAGCCCACGCGGAGCATTTCCCCATCTTTCAAAGAAAGCCTTTGGGAATGCTACCATGCATGCATGGTCCCCTTCCTGCCCAAAGGTGCCATCTTGTTCAGTCTCCTTTTTTCCGTGGAGCCCAATGGACATGGTCCTCATCTCTCCCAGACAAGTGATTATTTTCCCCTTCCAAATTTCTTCAGCCTTGTACTGTCCTCCACCTCGAGTTGGCACTCAGTGCCATTCTCAGCCTCATTGCGGGGCTGCTGGTAACCAAAAGGACTCTGTCTTTTTGGGTGGCAGACTGCATTGCCTTCGCTTATGAGCAGGCTCGTGGCCTTTCCCTGGAGCACCAAATCACTGCTCATCGCGTCAGGACGATGGCCATGTTGGTGGCCAACCTGTGCTCGGTACCGGTAACGGAATATGCAAGGCTGCCACATGGTCTTCCGTGCATACCTTTGCAGCACTTTACTGCCTAGAGAGTGAGTCCTGCAGGAACAGTGCCTTCAGCCAGGCAGTAATCCGCAGCATATTCCGTGTATAGGCAACTCCTGTCCTCCAGCCTGTCGAAGTTCAGACTCCCGGACTGAGCGACGGGGGTAGCTGGGCATTGCAGAGTCTCTGGGAAGGAACTTGTCTTCTGCAACTGGCGGCCTCCCCTGGTGGTCACCGTTGGTGCTGTCATGGTTCGGGTCCCAGTAACCTGGAGCTAGGGAGTCCCATATGTGAGAACTGACTTCCTGCTTGTTCCTGGAGAAAGCGTAGTTACTCACCTGTAACAGGTGTTCTCCAGGAACAGCAGGAATCAGTCCTCTCAACTCTCCCTCCTCCCCAGGGAGTTGCCTCCTCTATTTGTTTTATCCTTTGCCTAAGCTATGTCATCTGAGTGAACAAGATGGCACCCTTGGGCGGGAAAGGGGGGTGTGGCGATCTACCGGAGGAGATGCTGCTGCAGGACTCTGAGGGTGCCCAGACCACCCAAGAGGAACCCTCCTTCGGACTTGGAGAGGGAGATGCCGGAGCAGTCTGGCTTGGGGAACAGCTTCCCCTGCGACTCCGACCTCTTCCTGTTGGTCTTGGGCATCATGGCCTGGCACCGGTCACAAGTTGAGCTGTCGTGGTCCAGGCCCAGACAGCAGAGACAACAGTCATGAGTATTGGTAACCGATATGGTCTAGTCACATCGGTCACACTTTTTAAATCCACCGGGAGTCATGTTGGGAGAACACCTGGCCGGGGTTATTTATTTATTTATTTCTCTTATATACCGCGCTCTTCAACATCAGCGCGGTTTACATGGAACATTTAGGTTTACGGTGGGGGTTACACCGCAAATTACAGATAACAGGAAGCTCAATTTGGATAACCATAATTAACTATTTAATTATGAAGACCCCCAGGCGAAAAAAGGTGCAAACGCCGGTCAAGGAGGAACCTCGACAAAAAGGGGCCGCAACGAGGCCGAGAACGGCACAGAGGTGTCAACTCGAGGCGGAGGACGGTACAAGACCAAAGCAAACAATTTGGAGGGGGGGGGGGGGGAAATCACTTTTTCTGGGAAAGATGAGGACCACGTCCATTGGGCTTTGCGGAAAAAAGGAGACTGAACAAGATGGCACCCTTGGGCAGGAAGGAAACCTTGCATGCATGGTATCATTCCTAAAGGCTTTCTTTGAAAGCTGGGGAAATGCTCTGCGCGGGTTCCGTAGGCGTCAACATCACCCATATGCGAGGACTGACTTCTTGGTTGTTCCTGGAGAACAGATGATGATCACTTGCTCCTTTCATCTGCCCATCTTTACCTTCCAACTATGCTGGCACAGGTCCTACTTGCTTTGTGATCTTCCCCATCTATTCTGGTGCCACTTAAGTCCCAGTCATTTTATAATAGGTTGTCAAGATGGTGAGGCCAAAGAAGTGTCTCGTTGTTATCATGAGCCCATAGCGGCCATCGTAGAGCAAGTAACCACTTGAGGTAAGTGTAGAAGCAAGTATGGTGGGCGATCCAGCAGAATCCTCACACATGTTGCCAAGCAGAACTTTACTGCCTACCATAGTGATGGTATAGCCTGGTCTATCAGAATGCACAAAATCACCATGCACCGACCTCTCTCCCAACCAGACTTATTGGGTCTCTCAAGATCTATAGATAAAATCCAGTGCGGCCAAGAGAGCAAATAGAATGCTAGGTATCATAAGGAAAGGAATGGAAAATAAAACAAAAGATATTATAATGCCTCTATATCGTTCCATGGTGAGACCGCACCTTGAATATTGTGTGCAATTCTGGTCGCCGTATCTTAAAATGGATATAGCGTTTTTAGAAAAGGTTCAGAGAAGAGCCACCAAAATGGTAAAGGGGATGGAAGGATACTCCTATGAAGAAAGGCTAAAAAGGTTAGGGCTCTTTAACCTGGAAAAGAGACTGCTGAGGGGAGATATGATAGAAGTCTATAAATTAATGAACGGAGTGGAACAGGTAAACGTAGATCGATTGTTTACATTATCAGAATATAGAAAGACTAAGGGACATGCAATGAAGCTAGAGGGTAAACTATTTAAGACTAAGAAAAGAAAATATTGCCAGTCCTATTATAAATTATACACAGGTCAACAGGTTATTGGAGAGTGAAGTGCACATTTAGATCAATCAAAGAGTTGGGAGCAGTCTCATGAGTACTATCCTCCTGGAAAGCACAGTTACTTACCTGTAACAGGTGATCTCTGGGAACAGCAGGAATAAGTCTTCACATATGGGTACGTCGGTACCGACGGAGTCCGCGCGGGAACGCTTCCCAGCGTCCAATCAAAGAGCTTTTGGAAGCATCCCACCACGCCTGCGTGCTGCCTTCCCGCCTTTCCCAACTGCCTCTCTTCAGTTAAGTTTTAAAGCTGAGACAAAGAGAGAGAGAGAGGAAAGGAAAGATAGATAGAGATACAACTCCTGGGGAGGTGGGTGGGTTGTGAAGACTTATTCCTGCTGTTCCCAGAGATCACCTGTTACAGGTAACTGTGCTATCTCCAGGAACAAGCAGGAATGAGTCTTCACATATGGGGACTCCCAAGCTGAGATGCCTGGAGTCCTAGCATGTCATAGGTTAGAACATGCTATCCCCCAAACCACCAGGCATCCTGAGGATGGAGGGTAGGAGTTGAAGAAAGAAAGGTGCTGTGGAACAGCTAACCTAGCATAGGACTGCAGACAAGGAGTCCATGTGTGGATGATAATTGTTATCAATGATATTGCAGAGAAAAATTGCAATATGGACCTCCCCTAACAGGATTTTATCGAAGTATGGAGGTTCATGGGATCTACTGGGGAACCCAGTAGAGGAACCTCCCTGTAAAGTGGAGGTAATAAACCTGTAGGAAAAACAGTGGAGCCCAGTAAGAACCGTGGGATGCAATGGAAAGACGTGAAGCAAAAACCTTTATTTCTTTATTCAACTTCAGCCACCGGCCCGACACTGGCCGTGTTTCGCAAAAGCCTTCCTCAGGGGCAAATGATGGCTGTATGTCATGTGAATATACTATTGTGAACTGCTCTTTCTCTGATTTCAGAGTTTGTGTGTAGAAGGGTCGATTTCTATCGCTTAGCAGCGCGGTGGTCCGCGGGTGTAGTATGATTAGCACTTTGGCACTTTAAGAACATATTGCCCTTAGATATAAATCGTTGCACAGGCTCTCCTGTTTTCTCAGAGAAAGAGCAGTTCACAATAGTATATTCACACGACATACAGCCATCATTTGCCCCTGAGGAAGGCTTTTGCGAAACACGGCCAGTGTCGGGCCGGTGGCTGAAGTTGAATAAAGAAATAAAGGTTTTTGCTTCACGTCTTTCCATTGCATCCCACGGTTCTTACTGGGTTCCTTGTGCACGTGGGATCGTGCTTCTTTGTTGGGTCCTTTGGAAAAACAGTGGAGGTCAGAATCCTGAAAGGGAACAGGTATCCCCAGTAGGAAAAACTGGGGTAGTACAAAAACGGTGGGCCTTCAGCGGAAGGCTTTATGACAAAAGCCGAACTCTTTTGGTGGCAGAGTGGCTCACTCTTAGGAACAAAAACAGAAAGGCTAACCAATTTGGACAAACAGGCACAGTCCTTGTGGGGAGAAAGGGTATGGGAACCCCTTGTATCCCAAAAGAAAGGACAAACGCCGGAGGAGTTAGAGCCTGTGATTAGCTGAAGATCCGCAACGTCTCTCCTAACTGGAGTCAGCTAGGAGAGATATTGGAACATGGAGAGCTTCAGAGGTACCTAAACCTTAAGGTTATGATGGAAGTTTTTAAGTACCACCGAAGTGGTTGTGAGTGTAGAACCCCAAAACATGCTGGATAGCATAAGCATGGGTAAAACCCATCTGTCAGAATCATATAGCTATATGAGCCTCGACAGTCAGGTAGATAAAGCAGAATACATATCTACCGATAGTAAAATATCTCGACAGATACCTTTTATATATATATATATATATATATGTATAGTGAGATATGAAGGGCATAAAATACACACAAATGATAGACAGACATCTGTAAGATGTATGCTATAGGTATGAATATATAGGCCTCTATATGGGTGTCTGCAATGAAGCAGACAGAGATATGCCTACAAAAACGGTATTCACATAGGAAAATGTGGAGAGGAAAGATTCATCTAATAACAAGAAGGTGGAACCTACTTGAGAAGATATATAGAGAATCAATTCCCACTGGTTATGAGCTACAGGGATGCTAGGTAGTGGAATAACCAGGATGGTTACATGAAAAGCAGAGGATGATATCAGTCTGCAGCCAGCAAGTCCCGAGTATTATAGAACTCTAGCATGGTAAGTGAACAGAAGACGCATAAAAATGAGATACCATGCTGACCTGCTTAAGGGCAAAAAAGGTATCATGCGTTCTTACCATGAGGACGAGCTGGAAGGAGAAAAGCATATTCCCGATTGGAAATACTATGGACCAAAGCAGGGAATTGGCAACTCCTTAAGCTTTCACGTAAGAGAAGGCCTATGTCCTTCATATTAAAAAGGAGAACCTTTCTAGTCATGGGAGACATGACTGAAAAAAGCCTTTTTCAACCATCTAGGATAGCTGTTGGAGAAAAAGCCCCCATGCTCTCTAGCAAAGGCCCATAGTGGAGAGCTTCTCTGTAGAATTGCAGAGAGCATGATGCAGGAGAATGAGGAGATAGAACTGGCTGCTGAAGAGCCAGTACCTATGTCAACTATGCTGCCAAACCCAGGGGAATGGAGATGGCAGAAAAAGAAGACAATCCAAGTCTGTAGTGAAAAGATTTCCAAGACAGATAACAGCACTGACTTGAATCACTACTAAAACTAGACAGAAGTTAGTGGAGGACAAATCTGGTTGGTGGTGGACAAGAACCAGTGGTCCAAACATTAAGGCTCCTGCATAGGCAGCTGCTTGCTAGACAGCAGAAAGAATCTTACTGTTTAAAAACAGAAAGAACAAACAGAACAGGAGTAGAAAACTCTGGACATGTCTGATGAACTGCCTCAAGCAAGACTGAAAAAAGAGGAGGCAACTCAGAGAGGAAAACTCCGCACTGGAAAGTTAAAACTAGAGAGGCTGAAGAAAAAGCCCTCCAGTGAAGCAATACCGCTCTTACAGAGGGAAAACCTGGTAAGAGGGTAAAGAGAATGGAGCTGAAGAAGACTTACAAAATAGTAAGTCTATAGAAAGGAAAAAAGACATGCTGGCACAGGAAACTATCGTTTGATAGTGGTTAGACCTCTTTCCCTAGCAGGAAGAAGAGGAGAACCCTGTGACCTAGAAGCATGAACATCCTGACAGCTCATAGAACATAGGAAGAATGGATGTCTTTGGGAAGAGATCCATGTTTAGGATTTAGAAAGACAGCAGTGGATTGCCTCTATTGAGAAGAAGCAACTGCAGATTCTAACCCCCAGAGTCACAAGCATCTGATGAAGATTGATCAGAAACCCTGCAGTTGCTGGGTTTGCTGAGCCTGGTGAGAGGTTGAATTCTGCAGACCAGGACGATGCTTCCCGTGTTTGGGAACATCTGCAGGATGGGCAGATAATGCATAAAACCTTCTCCTATGGGAAGAAGGTTTGGCAGGACATTTCCTACCTACTGGGACAGAAGAAGGTGCAGAACAGCCCTTAGGAACAGGTAAGTCAGTGGACAACTGAGTAACCTGACGTAAAGACTCCTTGTTGAAAAGATTGTCTCCAGTACAAGGAGTATGTCCCAGTCTTTGCTGTGCCCATTTGTCTAAGTCTGAAGCCAGGCTCTATGTCGTGCCCCTATGGATATAGCAGAAATCCTGCTAGCAGACTCAAAAGAGTCTAGGGAAGCACGAGTAAGAAAGCAAGAGATACTCTGGAGATGCTTAAGTAGTGAAGAATAGCCTGCACTCTTGGACTCTGGAAGAGAAGGAATCAAACGATGTAATTGCTTTGTGACTTCCTCAAGAGATAGACTCATAAAAAATATATGAGAGAATTCTTGCAGAAAGCATAGATGTCTGGAAGGTTTGACGTCCAAAGGCATCTAGTGTCTTAGACTCACGACCTGGCGGATGAGAAGAGTGTTTTTTCTTACTCTTTACCCGCCTCATTGCTGATTCCACTACTATGGAATGACCTGGAGAAAGTGGCCGGCAGTTCCATGAAGGAAAAAGAAGAGGCCTAAAGGCCTGAGACACTATGAAGAAAAAATAGTCCTTGAAAAAGGAAAATTTCACAAGAAAAGAAAAGAAAACACCGGCGGTACCGGTAGCGTCAGGGAGACAGCTGCGACCACAAGAAAAATAAAGAAATAAAACAAAATTTTCTGCGGTGACAGGACGACGTCCTGCCGGCTCCGTGGAAAAACGAAAACTGAGGAGAGGCAGTTGGGAAAGGCGGGAAGGCAGCACGCAGGCGTGGTGGGATGCTTCCAAAAGCTCTTTGATTGGACGCTGGGAAGCGTTCCCGCGCGAACTCCATCGGTACCGACGTACCCATATGTGAAGATTCATTCCTGCTTGTTCCTGGAGATTATAGGTACCCTGTTAGCCAAGTTGAATATCCTGTTCATATGTAAACACAAAGTACTATTGGAAATGTGTATGTTCACTGTTTATTGTAAACCGCGCTGATGCTGAATAGCGCGGTATAAAAGAGACTTTAAATAAATAAATAAATAAATCTTGTGGCCACTGCACTCCAGTGAATTACTCTGATGCGCAGCTGAAGCACAGTCTCCTTCTGAACACAGTACCAAAACTGAAAATTTGTGCCAAGACTGCCCATGGCATGGCCTCATTCCAGAGCGAGCTGAAGGGTATTTGATGTTTTAGGTGATCCTTTGGCCAGGTACCCCCACCCTTCATCTAGGTGTCCAGACCTCCCCTTCCCTTCAGGCTCTCAGAGCCATGGCACTGACAAGAAGAGTTCCTGCCATTGGGAAAACACACTCATCCTCTCATTCACCCCGGTGCCAAACTCATCAGTGCAGAGCAACAGATCTGATGGCACTGGTCCTCATAAAATAAAAGCAACAGAGCTAAGCTTAATGACACCAACACTGAGGAAACACTCAAACAGGCATCTTTGTCACCTCCTTCACAGCTCAATCCAGTTTTCATGGACCTGTGGAGAAGTGGTGGATAGAGATTTAATAGAAGACATACACAGCATTGCCATGAAAGGAGAAGTGCAATTGACAGCTGATTTCAATATGCTGGATGTTGACTGGCACATCCCTGCTGCGCTGTCATCTAGAATTAAGGAGATCCTGGATTCTGTACAGGGAGAACTATTCAGGAAACTGGTAACAAAACCCACATGTGAAAAGGCCATATTGGATTTGGTGCTTACCAATGGGGAAAGTGTTTCTGATGTTACAGTGGAAGATCATCTCGCATCCAGTGATCACCAGATGGTGTGGTTCAGTATTAGGACTAGGGCTGATAAAATCCATTCAAAAGAGAGGGTCTTAGAAACACAAACATGATCATAGAAAAAGACCACATGGCCTATCTAGTCTGCCCTTCCATATCAACTACAATTAGTGCCTTTTTTCCTTTAGAGATGCTCTGTGTTTGACCCATGCTTTTTTGAATTCAGATACTGTCCTTGTCTCTACCACCTTCACTGGGATTTTAGGAAAACTAACTTTGCCAAGATGGGATAATACCTCAAGGAGTCGTTAGCAGGATGGGAACAGCTAGGGGATGTAGAAAAACATTGGGCAAAACTGAAAGGGGATTGTCAGCATACATTTCATGCAGCTTTGGACTCTGGTGATTTCAGTCTCCAAAAGGTAATAGGACAGTTTACAAGATGAGATTAACTCTGACCCCCTGGTGATTTCAGGCTCCAAGGCCTGTCTGAAGCCCCTCCTTGCTAAATCAAGAATGGCAGACCTTAAAGGGAGTGGCTAGCAGACCTCAAGGGGAAGTGCTGGAGAGGATTCAATTCACTATAAAGGACAGAAACACTTCCTCTCTTCCACCATTCATCGGACATGAAGGACAGGAGGCTCTGATAATCAATTCCCTTCACCCCTCCCCCGCTCTCTCTCTCTCTCTACACCTTGCCATGAGGCTCTGACCCACATGTTCTGGCCTCTCTCTCTCTCACACTTCACACATGCACATGCACACACAGATTCATTGATGCACACTGAAACAGCTCTGTAACAATCACTATATACCTCTGTTCAACACCTATGTATTAAGCCTATTTCTACATAAAAAACCTTTCTCCAAGCCACACCTGTTTGGTTGTTTTATTACAAACCCTACTGCCTCTGTGAAGTGAAATGAACCCAGGACCTACAAGAGAGTAAAGCTGACCACATCTTACAGGGATATTCTAAGGGCAACAAACCTTTTTGTTAGAAAGGTAAATAACTGTAAAAGAAAAAGGAGGCCACTATGGTTCTCAAATGTAGTAGCTGAAAAGTTTATTTATTTTATTTATTTATTTACATTTCTTATATACCGCACTATTTGCAATCAGCGCGGTTTACATAAAAACAAACAGTATCCGACAATAAACAAGAGTCAGGTCATTACAATGAACAGGAGCAATCAACTTGGATAACAGGGGAAACTATCTACATGTGCGGAACATTGAAATAGGTAACTATATACATGTGAGATGAAGAAAAAGTTGAAGAAAAAGAGAGGCCTTCAGGAAATACAAGAGATAGAGGAAGACAGGCATCTATATTTGGAAACACTTAAACAAGCTATAAAAATAGTCAGGAAAAAAAGATTTAAAAAGAAGAAATAGCCAATGCAATAAAATGGGGGTATAATACATTTTTCAGATATGTCAGTGAGAGGAGGAAACGCAAAAGTGGTATTATCAGACTAAAGGATGAAGGGGAGGAATATGTAGAAGCTGATGAGGATAAAGAGTAGTTACTCACCTGTAACAGGTGTTCTCCAGGAGCAGCAGGAATCAGTCCTCACTTATGGGTGACGTCGCCGATGTAGCCCTCACGGAGCAATTTCCCCAGCTTTCGCAGAAAGCCTTTGGGAATTGCAGCGCGCATGCGCGGTCCCCTTCCCGCCCAGGGATGCCTTCTTGCTCAGTCTGATGACATAGCGGAAAGACAGCAAAGGTTAGCAAAAATATGCAATAAGAATGACTGCAACTCCAAGGGGAGGAGGGAGGGTAGTGAGGACTGATTCCTTCTGCTCCTGGAGAACACCTGTTACAGGTGAGTAACTACTCTTTCTCCAGGACCAAGCAGGAAGTCAGTCCTCACTTATGGGACTCCCAAGCTTAAGGCTACCGGAGACCTCAAGCCTAAAGAGCTCCCTCAAGCTCAACAGTACAGAGGGAAGGAATCTTCTCTGAATACGAATCCGGCCGGTAGCCCAACACTAGGGCCGGAGGGAGGAGTTGCCTAAACCTCAAAGAGGTTGTGGAGAACTGCCTGACCGAAAGCGCTGTCCCTGCGGGACTCCCTTTCAAGGCAGTAATGAGCCGCAAAGGTCTGGCCTGAAGACCAAGTAGCGGCCCGGCAAATGTCTGCCAATGGAACAGAGCGGAGATGAGCCACAGACGTGGCCTTCGCCCTGACCCGATGAGCCGTGACACGACTTTCCAAGGAGAGGCCGGCTGCCCCGTAAGTCCAGGCGATACAGTCGGCTACCCAGGAGGACAGAGTACGCTTAGAGACAGGTACCCCCAACCAATTGGGGTCAAAAGATACGAAAAGCTGGACGGCCTTTCTATGCCCTCGCGTACGGTCAAGGTAGAAGGATAAGGCTCTTCTACAGTCCAGGGTGTGCAGCACAGTTTCTGCTCGACTGGCGTGCGGCCTGGGAAAGAAGGTCGGAAGAACCACCTCCTGGTTGATGTGAAAGGGGGAGACCACCTTTGGAAGAAACTTGAGGTGGGTCCGCAGTACCACCCTATTCTTGTAGAACCTAGTGTACGGAGGCTCCGACACTAGGGCTTGTAGCTCACTCACGCGCCTCGCGGAAGTGAGGGTCACCAAGATGAGAGTTTTCCAGGAGAGAAAACGGAGAGGGCAGGTAGCCATGGGCTCAAAAGGCGGACAGGTAAGCCTTTGCAGAACCACGTTGAGGTCCCAGTCAGGGGCTGGGGGGCGCAACGGAGGTTTAAGCAGAAGGAGGCCTCTGAGGAAACGCGCCACCAAGGGATGCGAGGAGAGAGGCCGGCCTTCGACCGGAGAATGATGTGCAGAGAGAGCACTGAGGTGGACTCTGACAGAGTTGGATTTGAGACCGAGATCAGAGAGGTGAAGCAAATATTGCAGCACCACCGATACTAAACAGGCGAAGGGGTCCTCAGATCGCTGAGAAAACCAGACCGAGAAGCGACGCCACTTGAGGGCGTACGACTTCCGGGTGGAGGGACGCCGAGAAGCTAGGACGACGGCTTCCACCTCCGGGGCTAGCCGTAGCGGAGCTAGGACTACCCTTTCAGCAGCCAGGCCGTCAGGTGTAGGGCCCGGAAGTTGGGGTGCAGAAGAGTGCCCCGATCCTGGGTCAGGAGGTCGGGCTGGAACTCCAGAGGAAGAGGGGTGTCCACCGCTAGCTGTAGTAGTAGAGGGAACCACGGCTGTCTCGGCCACCGAGGCGCCACCAGGATCACGGAGGCCCTGTCCTGGACAACTTTGAACAATGTCCGGGCCACCAGTGGCGTAGGAGGGAATGCATACAACAGACCCGTGGACCACGGGATGAGGAACGCATCCGGCGCCTCCCGAGAAGGATGGGGGTGCCGGGAGCAGAATCTGGGGAGCTGCCTGTTCAGGGGACTGGCAAAAAGATCCACAGTGGGAGAGCCCCACCGGCGGAAGATCTGCTGGACCACCTCGGGGTTCAATTTCCACTCGTGTGGTAGCAGCATCCGACTCAGCTTCTCCGCCAGGCAGTTGTCCTGCCCTGGCAGGTAAACCGCTTTGAGGAGGATGTTGTGATCGACAGCCCAAGAGCACAGCCTCCGGGCTTCCCGACATAGAAGGAGGGAGCCCGTGCCCCCCTGTTTGTTCACGCAGAACATTGCAACCTGATTGTCCGTCTGTACCAGTACGGACTGGCCGAACGTCAGGTGAGAGAAGGCCCGCAGAGCTAGGCGGATCGCCCGGAGCTCCAGGAAGTTTATCTGCTGGGCAGCCTCCCAAGGCGTCCAAAGGCCCTGCGTGCATGTCCCTCGACAGTGCGCCCCCCATCCCAGGAGGGAGGCATCTGTCGTGAGCACCCGGAACGGTGGGGGAGACTGAAAAGGCATGCCGAGCACTAGGTTGGGCAGGTGAAGCCACCAGTGCAGGGAGGAGACCAGACGGTCTGAAATCTGTATCAGGTCCGACAGCCTCCCTGTGGCCTGACGCCACTGAGTGCGAAGGCTCCACTGAGCAGGCCGCATATGTAGACGGGCGTTCGGAGTGACATGGACCGTGGAGGCCATGTGTCCGAGTAGCTGCAGGAACTGTCTGGCCGAGGCCGGTGAACTGCCGCTGAACCTGCCGGCTAGAGCCATGAGCCTGTTGGCCCTTTCCAGAGGCAAGAAGGCACGAGCCTGCCGAGTGTCCAGCCGTGCCCCTATGAACTCGAGGTCCTGGGAGGGGAGCAAAGCGGACTTCTCGAAGTTTATGATGAAGCCAAAGTGCTGAAGCAGGGCCACCGTACGCTGGGTGGCTTGGGCGACCCCTGGAGCAGACGATGCCCGGATGAGCCAGTCGTCCAGGTATGGGAAGACGAAGAGGCCCTGAAGCCTTAGGAAGGCGGCTACCACCGCCAGGCACTTTGTGAACACCCTGGGCGCGGAGGACAGGCCAAAGGGCAGTACCCGGTACTGATAATGATTCCCCGCCACCACAAACCTTAGGTATTGTCGGTGGTCCGGATGAATAAGGATGTGGGTATAAGCATCCTTTAGATCCAAGGAGCATAGCCAATCTCCCCGCTGAAGGTAGGGCAGCAGGGTTCCAAGGGTAAGCATCTTGAACTTTTCCCGCTGCAGGAACTTGTTGAGGTTGCGTAGGTCTAGAATGGGCCTGAGGCCTCCTGTTGGCACGGGCTCCACCGCCCGTTCCTGAAGCAGACTTTGCAGCTCCTGAAGGAGTTAGTCCCTGTGCAGAGGGGGTCTCGGAGGCTCCCCTGGGAAGTAGGGGGGGAGGCACCTGGTGAAAATGCAGGAGGTAGCCCTCTCGAACTACCTGCAATACCCAGGCCTCGGATGTTATGGCTGACCACCTGTGAGCAAAGTGGGTCAGTCGACCCCCCGTACCGGACGAAGACCCTGAGGGGGAGGGACTATGCTGGCATAGTCAAAAAACCCCACCCTGCTGGGCCGGGGCCTGCGTGGTGGATTTGGGGGCTTTCTGCTTCCGGGATCCGTTACCCTGTCCCCTAGGCAGCTGCCCCTGAAGGGGGGTTGTGGCCGGGTATTGTGGTTGGTGATGCGTATAAGCAAACACCTTCCTCGGGTAAAAAGGCTTATTCCCCGAGCCCTTCTTCTTCTGTGAAGGGGTAGAGGACTTTCTAGAAAGGCGAGTCCTGGTGAGAGTCTCCGACTCGAGCTCCGCTGCCTTTTCGGCCATGGGTTTGCCGAAGAGGTTTTCACCTCTGCAGGGGACATCGACCAACTTGTCCTGCACCCAGGGCTCGAGGTCGGAGGACTGAAGCCAAGCCTGGCGGCGAGCCCCGATGCCGGCTCCGGCTACTCGAGCCGAGGCCTCGAAGCCATCATAGGCCGCTCGAGAAATGAACTTCGAACACTCTCGAATCCCGGAGGACAAGGCTTGGAACCGCTGCAGGGGTTCCTCGGAGAGACCGGCAGAGAAACCCTGAAGTTCTTTCGCCAGGTCTCGGAGGTACATACCCATGTACAGCTGATATGTCTGGACCCGACAAGCAAGAATAGAGACCTGGAAGCACTTCCTACCGAGGGCACCCAGGCTCCGGGCCTCCTTCCCCGGGGGCATCGAGGAGTGCATCATTTGACTCTTAAGTCGATGCATGGCCGACTCCACCACCATGGAGTGATGTGGAAGTTGCACCTTCTGGAACCCGGGGCTCTTGCGGACTCGATACATGGAATCGATCCGCTTGCTCAACACTGGCGTCGAGGCTGGGCTCTCCCACATTATTAAGAAGGGACACAGGATATCAATGCTTGAACCAGTACAAGCATTGTGGAACCTGTGTCCCTTGGGGAAACTGCTAGGTACGTATGACCTAGATTGGCCACTGTTGGAAACAGAATGCTGGGCTTGATGGACCTTGGTCTGACCCAGTATGGCATATCTTATGTTCTTATGTTCTAAGAGAAGCCGCTCCAGCATCGGGGGAACCGGTACAGTGAAGGCCTCCCTCGGGGGGAAGTCGTATTGGAGGGCCTCGAGCTCTTCGGCTCGGGGCTCCTCCTCCGGATCCGCAGGGAAGGCCAAAGCCTTGGCCATATCCCTCACGAAATCGGAGAACCGGGTATCCTCCGGGGGGGGACCGCCTCCGAGGCTCCAACTCGGGCGAGTCGGAGGGGACGCACCGAGTCTGAAAAGAACCATGTGACTCGTCCTCCTCCGTATCCCAGCCCGACTCCTCCGAGGAGGAATTGCGCGGCTCCGTGCGGACGGGGCCCGGGGACCTCCGCCCCGACGCCGAGGCCGGCGTCGAGGACCTCGGTCCCGAACGGGAAGCCGAGGGAGACCTAGGTCGAGGATCGACTTGAGCTCGTATGGACTCGAGGATCGGCTCGGCCTCCGGGGTCGACTCGAGCGTCGACATCCCGGTGGTCTGGGCAGATGCACTGGCGAGGCCGGTGATCCATGCCTGCTGCTGGTCCATGAAGGCAGATATACTGCGCTCCAAGGTCGTCAGTCTGAGATCAAGCTCAGAGGACCCAGCAGCTGTCGACTCGGGCCCCGACGTCGGCTCATCCGTGGGGGAGTCCAGGAGGACTATAATCACTCACGTGTCCAGGCGACTCCACTCCGAGACGAGGTTCGAAGGCCTCTCCTCCTCCGAGGGCCCGGGTTGTTGGACCGGGCTAAGCGACCTGGCCCTAGAAGGACCAGGCTCGCCGCCCGGTTCCGCCCTCGCGGGCCGCTTCTCCCGCCGGTACTTCCGGCTGGGGGAGCCCCGTTCAGAAGAACTCCTACGATGCTCCGAACCAGAGCCACGAGGTGTAGAGGCCTCTGACGAGGTCCGCGCAGAGTCAGAGAAGATCCGTTCCCTCTGCGACTGCCGACTCCGCAGCGCCTTCGAGGACATCTTGCTGCACGGGCCGCAGCTCATAGGGTCATGCTCGGCCCCAAGGCAGCGGAGGCAGCAGTCATGCGTGTCAGTAAGAGACATGAGTCTGACACAGCGATCACACTTTTTAAAACCGCTGGCAGCCATCGGGGGGAAAGGGGCCCCTGCAAGGTCGAAAGACCGCGCTGCCAGGGATGAAGGGAAAAGTGGCGGGAACGCCAGTTGGGAAAAAACAAAACGTAAACGGGCCCAATGGGGATATCGAGGCCCGGCGGGAAGAGGAACACACGAACCGAGAAATTTTTTTTTTAACGAAACAAATCAAAGAAATCAACTTTTCAGCGGCGTTAACAGACACGTCTGTAGGGCTCCAAGGAAAAAAGAAGACTGAGCAAGATGGCATCCCTGGGCGGGAAGGGGACCGCGCATGCGCGCTGCAATTCCCAAAGGCTTTCTGCGAAAGCTGGGGAAATTGCTCCGCGAGGGCTCCGTAGGCGACGTCACCCATAAGTGAGGACTGACTTCCTGCTTGGTCCTGGAGAAAGCAGAATTGCTTAACAAATATTTCTATTCTATGTTCACAGATGAAAGGCCAGCAGCAGGACCTCAGAAAACACCAACAAATAGAAACAGAAGTGACGGAAAGCCCAAACGATTTTCAGAAGACTGTGTTCATGAGGAACTAGCTAAACCAAAAGTAGATACAACGATGGGACCAGATGGGAAACATCCGAGAATACTGAAGGAACTTGGGACATACTAGGGGCTTTTTTACTGACCTTTTCAATGCTTCTTTGGAGTCAGGAGTGGTCCCAGAGGACTGGAGAAAGGAATATGTGGACCCCTTCATACAAAAGTGGAAGTACGGATGAGGTTGAAAACTATAGGCCAGTTAGTCTAACCTTTGTGGTAAGCAAATTATTAGAAATGCTGCTAAGAGAGAGAATAGTGAGGTTTCTGGATTCAAATGGATTGCAGGATACAAGGAAGCATGGGTTTACCAGAGGCAGGTCTTATCAGTCAAATCTGATTGATTTCTATGAATGGGTGATCAGGGAGTTGGACCGAGGGAGAGCCCTGGATGTGGTGTATTTAGATTTCAGTAAAGCCTTTGACACCGTTCCTCACAGGCAACTTATAAACAAACTGAGCACCTTTTATTTATTTATTTAACATTTCTTATATACAGCCTTTCATGATATCAAGGCGGTTTACATTGAACAAACTGAAATTACATTGAACAGGGCATTATAACTTGGAGATAACTATAAAACAGGGAACATGGGCAATGGAGGGTTAAGTGGCTTGCCCAAGATCACAAGGAGCACCTGTGGGACTAGAAACCCCAGTCCTTCCGGCCCAAGGTTGCTGTCCTCTAGTGGGATTTGAACCCTGACATTTCGGCCTGCGGTAACTTGCCCCAACCACTAGGCCACTCCTTAGGGATGGACCCTAAAGTTACTGCTAGGGCTGAGTGGGAGGCGACAACGTTTAAATGGAGCTCACTCTGAGGAGAAAGAGGTTACCCAATGGTGTGCCGCAGAGATCTGTCCTTGGTCCGATTCTTTTTAACATCTTTGTTAGTGATACTGCGGAAGGGCTGTCAGGAAGGTTTGCCTCTTTGTGGATGATATCAAAATCTACAATAGAGCAGACACCCAGTAAGGTGTAGATAACATGAGGAGGGAACTAGCTAAGCTTGAAGAATGGTCTAGAATTTGGCAGATGAGATTTAATGCTAAAAAATGCAGGATCATGCATTTGGGTTGCAAAACTCCAAGGGAGTGGTAGAGAGTCGGGGGTGAAGTACTTCTGTCTACAAAAGAAGAGCAGGACCTGGGCGTGATTGTGTCTGATGATCTTAAAGTAGCTAAACAGGTAGAAAAAGTGACGGCAAAAGCCAGAAGAATGCTTGGGTGCATAGGGAGAGGTATGGCAAGCAGAAAAAAAGAGGTGATGGTGCCTCTATTTAAGTCCATGGTGCGACCTCATTTGGAATATTGCATGCATTTTTGGAGACCACATCTTCAAACAAATATAAACAGGATGGAGTTGGCGCAGAGGTGGCTACTAAAATGGTTAGTGGTCTTCATTATAAAGCATATGAGGACAGACAAAAATCTTAATATACAGTTTTGCAGAAGCTGAGAAGCATCCATTAAGCTAAGAACAAACCTTTATATCTTCTCTGCTGGCTTAAAACTATAAATTCTAACTGCTGATTTTTGGAGGTATTACTATTATAGCTCTTAACTGCTTTCCTTGTATAGACTTACATCAGATAACTGTGTGTGGGTTTTTACCCCTGCTGCACTGCTTGGTGAAACCCTATATTCCCAGGGAGGAGATGATTTGGAGCATTGTACACCTGGCCCTGACACAGCTCCGAGCCAGTTTTGCAGAAGCTGAGAACATAAGTACATAAGACATGTCAAACTGGGTAAGACCAAGGTCCATCAAGCCCAGTATCCTGTTTCAAACAGTGGCCAATCTAGGTCATACGTACCTAGCAGTTTCCCCAAAAGACACAAGTTCCACAATGATTGTACTGGGTCAAGCATTGATATCCTGGGTCCCTTCTTAATAATGGTTTATGGACCTTTCCTCCAGGAATTTGTCCAAACCTTTTTTAAACCCAGCTACATTAACAGCCTTTACTACATCCTCTGGTAGCAAATTCCAGAGTTTGATTACATGTTGAGTGAAAAAATATTTTTTTTATTAGTCTTAAATAGTTTACACTGTAGCTTCATTGCATGTCCCCTAGTCTTTCTATATTCTGATAACGTAGACAATCGATCTACTTTTACCCGTTCCACTCCGTTCATTAATTTAAAGACTTCTATAATATCTCCCCTCAGCAGTCTCTTTTCCAGGTTAAAGAGCCCTAACCTTTTTAGCCTTTCTTCATAGGAGTATCCTTCCATCCCCTTTACCATTTTGGTGGCTCTTCTCTGAACCTTTTCAAATAGCGCTACATCCTTTTTAAGATACGGCGACCAGAATTGCACACAATATTCAAGGTGCGGTCTCACCATGGAATGATAGAGACACATTATATCATCTTTTGTTTTATTTTCCATTCCTTTCCTTATGATACCAAGCATTCTATTTGCTCTCTTGGCCACTGTTGCACACTGGGCCGAGGGTTCTAACATGTTATCCACAATGACGCCTAAATCTTTTTCCTGGGTGGTGGTTCCCAATGTGGAACCTTGCATCGAGTAACCATAGTTTGGTTTGTTCTTCCCTAGGTGCATAACTCTGCACCTGACCACATTAAATTTCGTCTGCCATTTTGATGCCCAGTCTTCCAATTTATCAAGATCCTCTTGCAATTTTCCACAATCCTCTTGGGTTTTAACAACTTTAAATAGTTTTGTCCCATCTGCAAATTTGATAACCTCACTCGTTATTCCCTTTTCCAGGTCATTTATGAATATGTCAAAAAGCAGCAGACCCAGCACAGATCCCTGGGGTACACCACTATTCACCTTTCCCCATTGGGAAAATTGGCCATTTAGTCCCACTCTCTGCTTTCTATCTTTTAACCAGTTCCTGATCCACAATAGTACACTGCCTCCTATCCCATGACTCTTTAGTTTTGCCAAAAGTCTCTGATGAGGGACCTTGTCAAAGGCTTTCTGAAAGTCCAGATACACTATATCAACCGACTCACCTTTGTGCACCTGTTTATTCACACCTTCAAAAAAACATAACAGAAAACATAATAGTAAGACAAGATCTTCCTTGTCTAAAGCCATGTTGGCTGTCTATCATTAGGCCATGACTATCTACATGCTGTGTAATTTTGTTCTTTATGATGGTTTCTACCATTTTTCCCGGTACTGACGTCAAGCTCAGTGGTCTGTAGTTTCCCGGATCACCCCTGGAATCCTTTTTAAAAATTGGCGTTACATTGGCGATCCTCCAATCTTCAGGTATTACAGATGATTTTAATGAAAGATCACAGATTACTAATAGCAGGTCTGCAATCACATATTTCAGTTCTTTCAACACCCTTGGATATATACCATCTGGCCCAGGTGATTTGCTACTCTTCAGTTTATCTAATAGTTGTAATACATCTTCCCGATGTATCGATATTTCTTGCAATTCTTCCGCACCTTTAAATACCACTCCAGTCATGGCTAACATCCCTACATCTTCCTCAGTAAAGATCGAAGCAAAGAATTCATTCAGTCTCTCCGCTATCGCCTTGTCGACTCTTAGTGCCCCTTTAACCCCTCTATCATTTAATGGACCAACTGACTCTCTCACAGGTTTTTTGCTACGAATGTACTTGAAAAAGTCTTTATTTCGCGTTTTTGCTTCCGCAGCAAGCTTCTTCTCAAATTCTCCCTTTGCCTGCCTTATCTATGCCTTGCATTTGACTTGCCAGTGCTTGTGCTGTTTCCAGGTTTTGTCGTTTGGCTCTTTTTTCCATTTCCTGAAAGATGCTTTTTTGGCAACAGCCTCTCTGACCTCACCTTTAAACCATGCTGGCAGTTTTTTGGACTTCCTTCCACTTTTCTTAAAGCGTTTAATACAGCTGGTCTGGGCTTCCAAGATAGTATTTTTCAACAACACGCAAGCTTGATGTAAGCCTTTAACCTTTGCAAGTGCTCCTTTTAGTTTTTTCTTAACTATTTTCCTAATTTTATAATAGTCTCCTTTTCGAAAGTTAAAAGGTAGTACTGTGGATTTCCTTACTATCCCTCCTCCACTAATTAAATTAAATGCAATCATGCTATGATCACTATTGCCAAGTGGCCCCAACACCCTTATCTCTTGCACTAGATCTGGTATTCCACTAAGGACTAGGTCTAATATGGCTTCCCCTCTGGTTGGTTCATGAACCAGCTGCTCCAAGAAGCAGTCATTTATTTCATCTAGGAACTTTATCTCCCTAGCATGTCCTGACGTGACACTGACCCAGTCGATACCGGGGTAATTGAAATCACTCATTATTATCACTGCACTGTAACGTTTGTTAGCTTCCTTGATTTCTTTGAGCATTTCATCATCCATTTATTCATTCTGGCCAGGCGGTCAATAGTACACCCCCACTGCCATCGCCTTCCCCTTTTTACATGGAATTTCAATCCATAGAGATTCTACAGCAAATTTTGTTTCCTGCAAAACTTTAATCCTTTTTGACTCAATGCCCTCTCTAACATAGAGCGCAACCCCTCCACCAATTTCATCATCTCTATCATTACGATATAGTTTGTACCCAGGTAACACATTGTCCCACTGGTTGTCCTCCTTCCATGTCTCTGATATTCCAATCATATCTAACCTCTCATTTAGTGCTATATATTCTAACTCTCCCATCTTATTTTTTAGACTTCTAGCATTTGCATACAAGCATTTTAGAGACTGTCTTTTATTCATATTAATCTGGCTATTGGTAGGCACATTTGGGATCTTTAAGCTCTGTCTGCTCCATACTCGAGGGCATTTGGGCTACTTTACTCTTTTTTGGAACCTCTCTGCTTTTGGTAGCATCCTTCAAGGATACATTCTTCCGAACCATGCGCTCTTTGGCGACTGTCGGCTTTCCCCTATTATCTAGTTTAAAAGCTGCTCTATCTCCTTTTTAAAGGTTAATGCCAGCAGCCTGGTTCCATCCCGGGTAAGGTGAAGCCCATCCCTTCGGTAGAGCCCCTCCTTTCCCCAGAATGTTCCCCAGTTCCTAACAAATCCAAAGCCCTCATCTCTGCACCACTGTTGCATCCACATATTGAGACTCCGGAGCTCTGCCTGCCTTTTGGGTCCTGCGTGTGGAACAGGAAGCATTTCGGAGAACGCTACCCTGGAAGTTATGGATTTCAACTTCCTACCTAAAAGCCTAAATTTAGCCTCCAGAACCTCCCCTACCACATTTTCCTATGTCATTGGTACCAACATGTACCAAGACCGCAGACTCCTCCCCAGCACTATCTAAGACCTTATCTAGGTGGCACGTGAGGTCCACTACCTTCGCACCAGGCAGGCATGTTACCAAGCGATCCTCACGTCCACCAGCCACCCAGCTATCTACATGCCTAATGATAGAATCACTAACTATAACGGCTGTCCTAATCCTTCCCTTATGGGCACATGGCCCTGGAGAAACTTCCTCAGTGCGAGAGGGTTTTACATCACCTGGAAGACAGGTCCAAGTTACAGGATCACTTCCTTCCACACCAGGGTGATGCTCTCCTGTCACGTGACCTCTCTCCTCCATGGCAACAGGGATGCTGCCAGACTGGAGGTGGAACTTCAGGACTATATCCCTGTAGGTCTCGTCTATGTACCTCTGTCTTTCTTATGTCTTCCAAGTCTGCTACTCTAGCCTCTAGAGAATGGACTTGTTCCCTGAGAGCAAAGAGCTTCTTGCACCTAGTGCATACGTAAGACCTCTCACCAACTGGGAGAAAATCATACATGTGACACTCAATGCAAGAGACTGGAAAGCTCCCATCTCACTGCTTAGCTTAAGCATCCATTATGCTAAGAACAAACCTTTCTATCTTCTCTGCTGGCTTAAAACTATAAATTCTAACTGTTGATTTTTGGGGGGATTACTATTATAGCTCTTAACTGTGGTTTTAAACTAAGCTTGGGGGCATTTAGACTGCTTTCCTTGTATAGACTTACATCAGATATCTGTGTGTGCCCACGGTTCAGAAACAGCCTACTCGCCAGAGACATTTAGGTTCCCACCCACCCTACCCCTCACCCAATCCACCCCAGGGGCTACATTGCCTTTATAGTGGTCACTTACGTGCCATCTATCCTTTCTTACTTTGGTTAAAAGTCCACAACCTTTTCATCCTTTCTTCTTCTTCCTCCTCTTCTGGGACTGCTTAACCAACATGTCGTGTATTCAGTGCAATAACTGCGGTATTTTCATTCCAAGACGAATCATTTGGAGCCTAAGAACTTGCCCTATGTGCCTCAGGTCAGCTGCCATGCATGACGAACTGACTCTACTAAGGAAAGACCTAGCTGCCATGCATAAAGAAGTGACTCTACTGAGGGAGGAAATGGCTGCAATGAAGCACACCTCTTCTAGGATACAAACTGAAGTCCACCACTGCTCCCACAAAGAATCAAACACCCCAGGAACAAATAGATCATGGTGGGTTCTGGAAGATTGTGACCTGTAACGCAGAGATATCCTATACATCAAGTGATATCCTCTGGAATTCTCTACCAACCAGCATCAAGAACAGCAATCTCTTTGTCATTCAAAAAACAGCTAAAACCCATCTTATTCCAAGAATATCTCAAAACAGAAACAAACTCCCACAAATAACTGTCCAATAACCCACTCATCAAGAACTTATGATCAAAATTATGTTACCTCATCCATGTCTTTGTCCATCTTTTCCTGAAATCATCAATGTTGCCCTCCTGGTGATGGCCCTACCCTATAACTGATTACCCCCCCCCCCTTTTATTTGTTACACCGCTTTGACCCGGTTAAAAGCGGGATATAAATACAGTTAAATAAATAAATAAATATCCCTGCATAATGCCTTCTCTGCCTTGGCTAATGAGGATGCTCAATCCAATGAAACTGAAGGGCCCTTAAAAGAGTCAGACAAGGCCCAATCTCCTGCTAAAGCAACAAATATGAAGAAAACCTCACCAAACAGAAAACTACTACTACTTGGAGATTCCATCATCAGAGGCACCAACATGGGAACACAGTTCAAAGGAGAGAAGATAGTCATGTGCCTATCAGGCTCGACAGCCAGCAGGAATACAAACCAAGTTGTTGAGGTACTTAGCGCAAAAAGTGAACACTCTAAACTTAATGTTATCCACTTGGGCACAAATGACCTGGCTAGAAACAGTGCCTCTACAGTCCAAAAGGACTTCCAATCTCTGGGAGAGAAACTCAAGCCCATTGTTAACACTGTTGCATTCTCAGAGGTTCTGCCTGTTCTTGGTAAGGGGACAAAAAGGCTGCATCACATTAACAGCTTTAATACATGGCTCCAGACCTGGTGCAAACAAGAAGGATTCAGAGTTATTGGCGACTGGGGAAACAGATGGACCAACAAGAGACTATACTGTGCTGATGGACTACATCTCTCTGTCGCAGGGAAAAGAATCTTAAGTGAAAAATTCAGGCAGTATGTGGATATGCATTTAAACTAGGAAAAGGGAGTGACGGATGTGGAAGGTCAAGACCTGCACGCCACCCCCTGCAAAAGCAGATCATCAGAAATAGCCACACTTTTAAACCACACATCAAAAACAAGTGGGAAGATGTGGGCAGAACAAAATCAATGCAAAATACACACAAGCTAGGTAAATGCTGGAAAGCAATGAGCACAAATGCTCAAAGCTTAGCCAACAAAGTTCTGGACCTGGAAGCCCTAATGGTGGAAATGGATTTGGACATTGTGGCCATTACAGAAACATGGTCTAATGAATCGCATGATTGGGATATAGCCATAGCTGGCTATAATCTATTCAGAAGAGACAGAGGAAATGGAAGAGGAGGAGGAGTAGCCTTGCATGTCAAAAGCAATATTAAAGCTACTGAAATGCAGGGGACATGGGGAAAAGAAGAAGGGCTCTGGATTGTGTTGGAGAGAGGAGATGGCACTGTCATCCATACTGCTGTAGTCTACAGACCCCCGACACAAATTGAAGAGAGAGATAACGAATTGATTATAGATATTGCCAAGATAGCCACAAAGGGGGAAGCGATCATATTGGGTGACTTTAATCTACCTGATGTGGATTGGATTACTCCTTCTGCAAATCTGGAAAGAAGCAAAACAATTGTACATGCTCTGGAAGATGCATCACTTAGACAAATGGTCATGGAACCAACCAGGGAAAGCTCAACGCTGGATTTAGTGCTCACCAACAGTGATAGCATGTCGAATGTCTGCGTGAGTGCCCCTGTGAGCAACAGCGATCATCACACGGTGTGGTTTGAGATAAAAGCCAAGGTACAAGCCAAACATAGCAAGCTCAAAGTCCTAAACTTCAAAAACACTGACTTCAATAAACTGGCCGAGTACCTAAAGGAGGAGATGACAGGGTGGAAGGAGATAAGGGAAGTGGAATTGCAATGGCCTAAACTAAAGGTGGCAATAAAAGGGGCAACAGATAAATATGTAAAAAAAGTAAATAAAAACAAGAGGAGAAGGAAACCTATTTGGTTTTCCAAAGAAGTGGCTGCTCAAAGGCAAAAAACACAGCTTTCGCAAAATTCAAAAGCTTGCAAACAGAAGAACACAGCAATGAATACAGGATCAAACTCAAAGAGTCAAAAAGAGAAATAAGGATAGCAAAATCAAAGACAGAGGAAAAGATGGCTAAAGATGTTAAAGGTGGAGACAAACTTTCTTCAGTTATATTCGCGAAAGGAAGAAGATCAGAGTTGGACTTGCAGGACTCAGAAATGCTGGGAAAGGTCTCGTGGAAAGTGACATAGAAAAAGCGAAATTACTAAACAAATACTTCTGCTCTGTTTTTACTAAAGAAAATCCTGGAGATGGACCAGCTGTGACTCCCAAATATAAAAATGGGAATGAAGTAGATACCACACCATTCACAGAAGACGAGGTGTTAGAACAACTTGCTAAACTGAAAGTGGACAAAGCCATGGGACCGGATGGGATACATCCCAGGATACTGAAAGAGCTTGCAGAGAGGTTCTTGCAGGGCCGTTAAAGGATGTATTCAACAGATCCTTGGAAATAGGATAGGTTCCTTAGGACTGGAGAATGGCTGATGTCATACCTCTACACAAAAGTGGTGACAGGGAAGAAGTGTCAAACTACAGACCCATGAGCCATACCTCAGTGGCGGGAAAAGTAATGGAGGCGCTCCTGAAAGAGCGAATAGTGAACTTTCTCAAAAACAACAGGTTGCAAGATCCGAGGCAACATGGTTTTACTGAAGGACGGTCTTGCCAAACAAATTTGATTGAGTTCTCTGACTGGATGACCAAGGAACTAGATCAGGGGCATGCGATGGATGTCATCTACATGGATTTCAGCAAAGCCTTTGATACTGTTCCTCATAGGAGGCTTGTCAATACACTTAGTAGCTTGGGGATGGGTCCCAAGATGGTAAACTGGATCAGAAATTGGTTGACTGACAGACGACAGAAGGTGATGGTACATGAGCTCAGTCGGATGAAAGGAAGGTGATTAGCGGGGTGCCCCAGGGTTCGGTCTTGGGCCCGGCACTGTTCAATGTATTTCTGAGTGATATTGCTAAAGGACTGAATGGAAGGGTCTGTCTTTTTGCAGATGACACAAAAATTTGCAACAGAGTGGACTCCCTCGAGGGAGTGGATAACATGAGGAAAGAACTACAAAAGCTGGAAGAATGGTCTAATGCTTGGGAATTACGATTTAATGTGAAAAAGTGCAGTGTCATGCACTTGGGTAGCAGAAATCCAAGGGAAATGTACGCAATAGGGGGGCAAGAGGTTGGTGTGCATGGTTCAGGAGAAAGACCTTGGTGTGATTATCTCTGATGATCTCAAGGTGGCAAAACAGTGCGACAAGGCGGTGGCAAAAGCTAGGAGGATGTTGGGCTGCATACAAAGAGGGATTACTAGCAGAAAGGAAGAGGTACTTATGCCACTGTACAGGTCACTGGTGAGGCCTCACTTGGAATACTGTGTTCAGTTTTGGAGACCATATCTTGCAAAAGATGTAAAAAGACTGGAAGCTGT